>CM070779.1:68986829-70273079 GCA_036346955.1 Dipus sagitta | reverse complement strand
TAGGGAGTATTCAGTAGTACAATGAAACTTTTGCCAATAAGATTTGGAATCTTTATTGCCTTAAGAACCATCTTTAAAAATACAGAAGGTAAATAATTAATATTTATGAGTAGTTACTAAAAACTCAGAGTGAAGTTGTTTTGTGAATGAACCAGCTTACTTCCATAGCACATCTGTTGGCTTGACCATCCTTTCTTCTATATGAAGAAATAGGAGCAGTAAGCTTTAGGTTGAGGTCACAAGGTAAGTAAATAATCATTTGCTCAGTAATTTGCAGTGTTAGCAATCACAAAGCTGATTTTTAAAATATATTTTAAATTTTTATTTATTTATTTGAGAGAGAGAGAAAGAGAGAATGGGGTGTGCCAGGTACTCTAGCCACTGCAAACGAATTCCAGACACATGTGCTACTATGTGCATCTGGCTTACATGGGTACTGGGGTAGTGACCCTGGGTCCTTAGTCTTCACAGGAAAGTGCCTTAACCCATTAGCCATTTCTACAGGCCCCAAACTTATATTTATTGAAAAGTATGTTATTGTTGAATTAATCTGTGAAAATGTATCCATTCATCTTTTAACAGATTTTTTTGTCAAATAAAGTTTTAATCCTGGTTTTTATAATAGCTATTTTCTCTGTCATTTGTTCACAGTTACAGAACTTGGTATTGAAATTTTCTTCTGAAAAAGTTGCATTAATAAGACAATGTGTTAGGAGGAAAATGTTCAAATTTCTCTGTGGTCATGAATATGAAGGGAGTCATGCCAGGATATTTTGTTCACCCATTTTAGACATCTTCTCTATCATAAAAGGTGGTTATAAAAGGCCTTTATGTTTTGTGTGATTAGTCACAGCAAATGTATCCCTTATTTAACTTCTTTCTTGTTGCTCTTAAACATTGTGTCTGAGTTCTTCTTATGAGGCTATGGGAAAGTAACATTAATGAAGAGGGTTTCATTGCTGCCGAGCAGTATGGGGTGCCATGCTCAAGATCTCACAGTGTAAAAAGCACTGAAACACTTTCAAGAAAGAAAAAGTAAAGAATGAACTGAGTGATCATCTTACCTTTCCATCATCCATCTAAAGCATTCTGAATTTACATTAGAGATCCATATCAATGACATAATTATTATACTTAAATATGAACAATTATCCCCTAAAACTTAACATTATGCATTACTTAGAATTAAGTTACCCCTTATTATACATGTATGTAAGGCATAATCATCTTAGAAAACACAGATGATAAGTGCATAGAAAAATTGAGTGAAGCACAGACAATAATGTACACATCTTTGATGGATAGGAAGTGTTAATAGTATAAAACATAAGTGTTTTCTAGTAACTATTCATATAATAAAAATAAATATTATCAATAGGCCTGAATTGTAACAAAATTTCAGTATTGAAGTGATTGATTTATAACTAACATTTCAATAATTTTTTCTAATAAGTCCAGTTTATTAAATATGTTTATTGCAAGGTACATTTTCAATGAGGATGAATTATGTTCCTGGTTTTATATCTAAATCATTATGTCAATATTATGGTTGTTGATATACTTTATCTCCTAGAGGATATTATGTTTTGGAAGTGTTAGATATTTAGCTTTCTGATAGATGGTAGAAGAGTTTTAACCAAAGGCTGAAGAAATTTGAGTATAACTGACAAAATGATTAGGTTGGATCATGCTGTTTGTCATGGGTTGAAATGTGCATGCATATCTTAAGCACATGATTGCCCTTGTCTGAGGGGGTTTGTTCCACTCTGAAATTCTCTGTGGGGATCTGAAACTACTGAACACTTAGAAATTATGATATTTCCTAATAAATATGTGCTTATTATAAGGTTTGATACATAAGTTAGGCTAAGAGAGACTAACAATATCTACTACTAAAACAAAACAACCATAACAAAATAATGTAACAAACTATATTGAGTAGGATCTCAGTCTTCAGTGAACACTGACCTAATATTTCAGAGTGAAGTTGATTACATGCAACTGAAAAAGTAGAAGGAGAAACTATAGCTACGGGGACCACTGTATTTGATAACATTTTGTATTTCATACAACAGGTGACATTGCTCCACTCAGACCATATTACAGGAATAAGGGACAGAAGCTACCTTCAAGGTGACACTGCGATCTTTTGTTAGCATTTCTCCTTGCAGTCCTGCTTGTTTTGTTTCATATGGTGCCCTTTATTGAATGTGTTTATATGTACACAAATTAGGGAATAACTGCAAACGTGAAAAGACAGACACTAAATTGCTAAAATTATCTTCACAGAAGAGTGAGATTGGGGCTAGCTGTTCAAGGAAGCCCTGCTTCCTTACTCCTTCTTGTGAGAAGAGTACACTCATTATAAACTACCTGTATAGTAGTTTTACTTCAGGCTCTGCTCATGGAAAGCCCATCTTTGCCATTTAGTCCCATCTGGGGCACCACCCTATATATGTGACAATGATTTTCTTCATAATTATGCTTTTAGTTCCAAAATGTAGAGCTAAATTTCAATGTGAATAATGAATTCTAAAACCTAAGCACACTTTCTCATCACAATAATCAGTTGTTTATCTATCATCTCTAGGGTATTTCAGAAGACCCAATTAATGAAATGGATGGAGGAAATCAATCTGTAGTGTCAGAATTTGTGCTTCTTGGACTTGGTCACTCACAAAATATTCACATTTTGCTCTTCATAATATTCTTTCTGCTCTACCTGATCATTGTACCTGGAAATATCATCATCATAACCTTAATCATCATTGATGACCACCTCCATACACCTATGTACTTCTTTTTGGCCAACTTGTCCTTTGTGGACATGTGGCTTTCCTCCAACACCACTCCTAAGATGCTTATGGACTTTTTCAGGGAGATAAAGACCATTTCTTTTGCAGGCTGCATGTCGCAGATCTTCCTTTCCCAATTTATTGCAGCACTAGAGATGGTGCTTCTGGTGGTAATGGCCTATGACCGCTACGTGGCTATCTGCAAGCCACTCCACTACTTCACCATTATGAGCTTGCACAAGTGTATTGGATTGATAATGGCTGCCTGGGCCATTGGCATTGTGCATGCCATAAGTCAGCTTATTGTGATTGTGCCCCTGCCATTCTGTGGTCCCCAGGAAATAGACAGCTTCTTCTGTGATAGACCACTGGTAGTCAAGTTGGCCTGCATGGATCTCTATAAGGTGGAATTTTTCATGAATGTTAATTGTGGGATTGTGGCCATCATTCCTTTTATCCTCTTGCTCACATCCTACTCACATATTCTTCTTACTGTCTTCAGAAGCTCTAAAGCAGGTGCCTCCAAGGCTCTCTCTATCTGCACAGCCCACATCACAGTGGTGGTGCTCTTCTTTGGGCCCTGCATCTTCCTGTATGTGTGGCCTCTCAACATCATCTGGATAGACAAGTTTCTTGCTGTGTTTTACTCTGTTTTCACACCTCTCCTAAACCCAGCCATTTATACATTGAGAAATAAGGAGATTAAAAATGCTATGGAAAGATTTAAAAGGTACTGTGTGAATCCCAAAGGAAAAACTTGATGTCTAGAAACCTAAAAATCTGTCCTTAGGAGGGAGTTACCCCATCAGTCTTCCTATGCCTTCAGCTTTGTTAAAGGAAATTTAAAACTTCCTTTGACAAAGTCCATCTATTTCAGTAGAGAGCCCCTTAGTGAAGTTGTTTTTATGAAAAAATTAAACTTCATTTATAAAAAGTATGTTTCTGTAGTATGGCAATTTCCTTCATATATTTTTTCACTCAGAAATGCAATAATTATATTTATCAAGCTGGAGAGATGGCTTAGTGGATAAGGCACTTGCCTGCAAAGCCAAAGGACCTAGGTTTGATTCCACAGGACCAATGTAAGCCAGATGCACAAGATAGTGCATGTGTCTGGAGTTAGTTTGCGGTGGCTGGAGGACCTGGTGCACCCGTTTTCTCTCTCTCTCTCTCTCCATCTCCCTCTGTGCTTCTTTCTGTCAGTCTCAAATAAATAAATAAAAATATTAAAAAGAAATGCATTAATTAAATTTATGTCACCTAACATACAACTATGAGTATAAAAAACCTATGTGAAAAGGACAGGTGAACAAAGAAAAGTGACAGATTACATAATGAATGTCTGGAGAGTATGTCATCTTGCTTGGATTGAATTAACCCAATACATAAACAAAGGCTATGTAAACAACATTTTCTTTTTCAGAATGGTTGAAAATACATAGCAACCAAATCAAGAGAATTTTTCAATGGCTGTCTTAATGACAAGCAAACTGTATTTCATGGGAAATAATCTTATTAAAAATAAATTAAATTATTTTTGTTGAAAAGGGCTCATTTAAGTGGGACACATGCAACTGATATTATAAAAACCTTAATATATGTATGACAAACTTAGACAGAACTACATGGAAAAATAAATAAAATTATTATTAAAGATTTCAATTTTACTTTCAATATTTAATACAGGACATGTTTGAATACTAATCAGAGATTTAGTGGATTTATGGAATATCATGAGCCAATTGGAAGAAACCAATATTATAGTGTTTTTGACCAAAGTCTCAAACATGTTATTTACTGTTAAGTACAAACAGAACCTTTACTAACTTGTACCTATTCTGCTCACAAAGTAAGTTTCATGAAAATACAGATATCAAAGTCATAGGAAAATTTAAATGCAAATATTCATAACAACTTTATTAGAAAAAATGGAAACAACTTAATGCTCCCTATCTGCTGACTAAATGAATATGGCACACATGTGCAATGGAATAGCACTCAGCGATCCCAAGGAATTCATTCTTTATGTGCTCACGATAAACATGAGCTATAAATGTTACACTAAGTAAAGTAAATAATCTTGGATTCTATTTATGTGTTTTTCCATGTTTATAGAAAATGTGAACCAGGGGGCTGAGGAGCTAATTTAGTGGATATAGTGCTTGGTATGCAAGCATCAGCATCTGTGTTCAGATCCCCAGAATCCTCATCAAAAGTCACACTGCAGTGCTTGTCAGTAATCTCAGTATGCCTCATAGGCTACTATTCTGGCAAATGGAGCACTGAATCATGAGAGACTTTACCTCAAACAAGTTGGAAGACTAGGACAAATACCCAAGGTTGTCCTCTGACATTCATGTGTATGTGTGGCATGCACATATTCATACACACATGAACACACACCCAAGTGTGAATGAGCAAACAGTCATATAGCATATAGTGTTTGTCTTTGGAAGGAATATATGGAAGTTGTGAAAAAACACTTACCAAAGAACAAGAAAACCTTGAGTGTAGATATATTTTCATCATTGTTTACATATGCAAATCAAATCAAAACTTACCAAATTATGAATTTTAAATATGAGATGTTTAATATATGTCAATTAAGCCATGTAAAACTTGTTTTAAAATCTGGGTAGTCAGGACTGGAAAGATGGCTTAATGTGTAAGGCACTTGCTTACAAAGCCCAATGATCTGGGTTCGATTCTCCAGTACCCATGTAAAGCCAGATGCACATACTGGCTCATGCATCTGGAGTTCATTTTCTGTGGCTAGAGGTCTTGACACATTCATTCTCTCTGTCTGTCTCTCTCTGCTTTCAAAAAAATAAATAAAAATATTAAAATATAAAAACAAATACAATCTAGATACTCAAATCAAATTATAATTAATATATGCATACTTTTACAAATATCCAAGGATATTAATAATTTGGAAGGGTTAGAGAGATGGCTCAGCAGTAAAGAGCACTTCCTATGAAAACATGAGGGCTGTAGAAGGCCTGGGAGACCACTTAAATTCAATTCCCAGGACCCACATAAACAGCTTGGCATGGCCACATACATCTGTAACCTCAGTCCTGTGGGGAGAAGGGGAGAGCAGAGAATGGAGAATTGTTAGGGTTCATGAAAAAAATAGCAAGTTTCCTTATCAGTAAGAGACTCTAGGTTAAGTATAAGCAGGCAGAAAAGCAATCGGGGGGACCCCAACATTTCCCTCTGGCCACTTCAGGCGAGTGCACTCCATTGCAGGCAAGTGTGTGGAGACATTGCATGAGCACATACAAGTGAATACTCCCCACATCATATACCACCATACACACATACCACCACCACCATACCACATTACACAGAACTGAGCAAAAAATAAATTAGACATAAGTCATAACTGTGAATAGGTCAATCACAAGTAATATTGAAAACACTTTCCTTAGCTGACCAAGATGATCAGTGTATTGAGAAAAGTTTGAAGTGTGTTGAATAAACGATTGATGTCAGGTGTTTTGTTTGTAGTCATATATCACAGTGTGCAGAACTAAAACCTTGTTTGTTTATTTATTTTCGTTTTTGGAGATAGGGTCTCATTCTAACCCAGGCTGGCTTGGAATTCACTAACTAGTCTCAGGGTGGCCTCAAGCTCACAGGGATCCTCTGACCTCTGTCTCTTAAATCCTTGTTTTAGTCTGGTAATGTGACTGAGTCACAAACCAAGAGTAGAGAAGACAAGGCCAGACCACTGTGGGCCAAATAAGGAAGTCTTTAACATTCACTACATTTTATGCCTGTGCTGATTCACCATTGGTTTTTTGATCTTCCAGTTCTGATTTCCAACGTATGCAACACTTGATGTCATACTAAGGCAAATTCCTGTACACACTCAAGGAAATTATTTTTATGACTCCAGTTTTTTTAAGTTATAAATATAAATTTTATTTACATAGGGTAAAGTCTTGTCAACAGTCTCAATTACCCAGAGGGTCTTCCTCAGTAGGGTACTTGTGTGTTTATTGTGGGGTGATTAGGACTTCTATTAGTTCCTGCTGAAGGCTGTGCCTTACAGTATATCTACCCACCCTGTGGCTAGTACAAACTTCTGTTCCCTTGTCTGTAGCAGACTTGGAGCCTTGGCTGTGTTAGCAGATTGTTTTTCCTGTTAAGTTCACTGTAGCTTCTATATTTCTGTTACAATGTGTTTTAGTTCATCTCCGAGTTTGTTGCTATTTCCCTCCAATCAAGTAGTAGGTATGACAGCTTTGATTAAGGGGGTATGCTTGCAATTTTGAGGGGAAATTTGATGAGGATACTCACTCAAATTGTCCAGAGAACCGTGGGTGTTTCTGTCTGGGAGTTGTGACTCTACTACTTATGGGGTACTGACTTGATTCCTGGCAGATTTGAGCACTCACCCACCAGTTTTCTCTTGAGTTTAGAAACAGGTTATTTCACACAAGAGACAATACTGAGCAAAGCACTTGCATGTTCTGGCTTCACTCAAGGCTAGAAGTCATCTCAAGCATACTTGAGGGAAAAAGAAGATAAAAGAGAATATGAATTTCTTAAAAAATGTTCTTGGTAATACTGCTCATTTCTGTTTCCCTCTTTATTTATTTTTTATTTCTTTTTATTTTACTTATTTGCAAGCAGTATGTCTCTTTATCACATGCCCACTATGTGAAGAAATGAGGATAGATTATTTAGCTCCTAAAATTTCCCAGAACAAACCACCAGCTGTATGCTCCAGCATTATTCCGAGTAGAATGTCCATTGAGGAGCTAACAGCAGCACCCACAGCACCATAGTGCACTGTGTCCGGATGATGTCAGGTCTGCCCCAGGAGCTCACAGTGTTCTGCTGGCTCCTCAACCAGAACAAATTCCAACCACCAATATTTAACTTGTGTCTTCCTCTTAACAGAAGAATGCTGCATGTCAAAAACAGTATTGTTTGTAAAATGACCTTCAATGTAGAGGTAGAAGTAAAATTATTTAAACTAACTTAGTACAGAAATATAACTGGAACTCATAACCTAAGAACATAGGAATGCTAATGGGAGAGACTTGGCTTATTCTTCCTGTGTACTTCACCCAGGATATAGCTCAGGCAATACAATAAATTTTGTAACTAAAATTTTCTCTTTAGAGAAAAACATGTATTAAGACTCTCGCAATTTTAGGATTGTGACTGTTTTTAAAAATTTTTTAATTTTTATTTATTTATTTTTGTAGTCAGTAAATACAGTCAAGTTGGTACCATTGTTAGACTCCTCCCTGTCATCCCCCCTCCACGGGGACCCTCCTTGTTGGGATATATGGGTCCTGCATTGTGGGGTTAACCTTTAGTTTTGGGTAGGAGGTAATGTCCCTGTGTGTTATGACCCAATGTGTGGCTCTGACATTCTTTCCACCCCCTCTTCCTCAAATTTCCCTGAGCCGTGTTGGGTTAATATTAGGTCTGTTTCTGTGTTGAGATCTTGGGCGCCTCTCTGTCTCTGGATATCTGGTTTGGTAGGGGTTGATTGTTCTCTGTGTCTATCTCCTTCACCTTTGTGCTGGTTCCTGGTTCGCCAAGAAAACAGCATTCTTTCATGTTTCCCCAATTAAAAAAAATGTCAAGAAAGACAAGATAGGAAGTGTAGTTATCTTTTCACTAGTTAATTTCAGAGGAATTTTCAATTTATTTAGGAACTAATGTAAGCCATATTATTAAATTTAGTGGGGAAACAACATATGTTACTGGCATTTTAGCTTCATCTTCCTTCATCATTAAGAGTCAAAGGTGTACTTTGATTATACATATGAATAATACATTCTTTTCTTTGAAAAGTTAAATAGGCCCAGTGTGGTGGCTCATGACTTTACTCCCAGCATTTGAGAGGCTGAGATCACAGTGAATTTGAGGCCAGCCTGGGGCTACAGAATGAGTTCAAGGTCAGCCTGGGCTAGAGTGAGACTCTGCCTCAAAAAAGAAAGAAAGAAAGAAAGAAACTAACAAACAAACAAAAGATGAGCATAATTGTAGACTCATAGGAGAAGAGAGACATGTTTATATACTTAGATAAAATGTACTTTTTGGTGAGCAGATGACAACGTTTTAAATGTTAAACTTTGGGGATGGAGAGATGACTCCGCAGTCAAAATGCTTGCCTGCAAATCCTAACTGCCTGAGTTCAATTCCCCAGTACCCACATACAGATTGATGCACAAAGTGGGGCATGCATCTGGAGTTCATTTCTAGCAGACAGAGGTCCTGGCACACTTGTTTTCTTTCTCTCTTTCTCTCTCTGACTCTCCACTTTCTGTATGTTTCTGCTTATAAATAAATAGGGGCTGGAGAGATGGCTTAGCAGTTAAGGTGCTTGCCTGTGAATCCTAAGTACTCAGGTTGGATTCCCCAGTACCATGTAAGGCCAGATGTATAAGGTGGTGCATGCATCTGGAGTTTGTTTGCAGTGACTAGGAGTCCTTGTGTGCCCATTATCTCTCTCTCTTCTCTCTCTTTCTGTCTTTCTTCCTCCCTCCCTCTTCAAATAAGTAAATAAAATATTTAAAAAAAATAAGTAAAAATTTAAATCATAGGCTTTTGAAGCATCCATGTATATAATTGAAGGTAAATATTTTCTATATTTAGCTTAAGTTATGAGGCTCTTACACTGAGCAAACTTCTTAGAGTTGCATTCCAGTTTGGTTAACTTCTGTATATTGTTGTCAATACATGTATTTATTTTTCACCAATCTATTTAGTTTATTAAACACATTCCAATCAAACTCTAGCAAACAAAGCTTTACACAACATTACAAAGTATCACTCACCATGACTAGATGTGATTTATTATAGGGAGGATAAGATTCTTTAATATATGAAAATATAGAGATATAAACAATGAAAGATAAGGCATTATATTTATCAAAATAGAGGCAGAAAGATTTTGACACAGCTCAATAGCCTAATATAGAGGAAATATGACTCAGCATAATCAGGGCCATATGTGACAAGCCCACAGTGCACATCATACCAGTGGTTAAAAGTTGCAAGCTTTGCCGGGCGTGGTGGCGCACGCCTTTAATCCCAGCACCTGGGAGGCAGAGGTAGGTGTATCGCCGTGAGTTCAAGGCCACCCTGAGACTACATAGTGAGTTCCAGGTCAGCCTGAGCCAGAGTGAGACCCTTCCTCAAAAAACCAAAAAATTAAAAAAAAAAAAGTTGCAAGCTTTTCCTCAAAGATCAGGAATAAGACAAGTATGGCTGCGCCTACCATTACAGTTTTACATACAGCTGGACTTTAAGCAAGAAAAATAAGTCATAAATAATTAAGTGAAATGGACTCTATTTGCTAATGACATGGTTTTAAATGTAGAAAATCCTAAAGAATCCACAATTAAAGCATTTTAAAACTGGATAAATTAATTAAGTCCAGCCAATGGATACAAAACCAATGTGCAAAAACCAACTACACTTCTATATGATATAAATAAACTATTCATAAAAGAAATTAGGAAAAACACATAATTATAAATATAAATTATTTCATTATGATGTCACTCAAATGTGGAACTCAAATAATTTAGCATCATAGATGTTGAGAATAGGATGGTGGTTGCTAGAGTTTGGGGAGCAGACAAGAAAGGAGAAATGTGGAAGTATTTAACTATGTGTAGATATGTCTACGAAGTTCTAGGATGCTATTGCTTAATAGGATGGTTATTGATAGCAACATTGCACTTTAGAAAGATAGTAGAAAAGAATTTGAATGTTTCCACTCCATTTACATTGAGGAAGGTCACATTTTTAACCATGTCAATACATCACAAACTATTATGTCTTATGCTGAGACTTTCCACGATTTTCAAATAATATAATTTTATTCAAAACAAACTGAAAACAGAGTGAACAAATGTTTTCTTATCACACGTTTTTCATCAACTTTTTGCTTTGACAAAAATGAAGTACAAGGAACCTAAAATTTTGGATCAATCAGTGAATGTATGAGGACTGAATAAATATAGCAAATAATAACTCAGCATTTATGACACACAATTATAGTAAAGAGATTACTGTTTAACATCTTTCCATTGGTGAGAGAAATACTGTGAAGCAGATTTCAGAGCAGCACTTTGATGCATGTAAATAATTAAGATATGGACATAGTATAATTTATATTTTAGGTAATATTTTAAGTCAATATTAAGATGAAAGTTTATGTGTATATATTAAAAACTTCTACAATAAATAATAAAATTTCTATAATCTGCTTATCTCTTCCATAAAAATATAGTATTAGAAATACTATATGCATACAGGTATTAAATTGCCATAATAAACCCCCTTTTTGTACAAATAATAAAAAATACTATATACATATGTACATATATATTTAAAGGATGTTTTCTGTAATATGACACTTGTATAATAATAGAAAACAAAAGAGATCTGGATATGTGAATTTCTGTGTGCAAAGATAACCTGTATTATTTTAGGGGCTTTGGAGCTCTGTGACCAACAACTCATTGGAAGGTGTTCTATGCCAAATCTGATGTTGCTTGACATGGCTGCTAGGAGCAGCATTATCCTGCTATGTAGGGCACCTCCATAATTCCAATATTGTTCTTATTTATATATTATTTAAGTTTACTAAATAGTATGATTTCTTATGGCTTTTTGCATATCTCTAAAGTTTTGGTAAATCCTTCCCCATACTCTGTTCTCCCCCATCACCGTGCCCTCATGCTACTTAACTCCATACCTACTATTCCTGAGCCCCACTATTTTCATATCACTTGTGTTTGCTATCTCCTCTGTCATCATTGTCTTCCAATGCTGGGCAAAATACCTGATCAGAAGCAGCTGATTGGAGGAAAGTGTTTATTCTGGCTTACAGCATCAAGGGGAAATTTCATGATGGCAGGGGAGAGCATGGTATGAGTAAAGACTGGACATCACCTCTGCCACAGCAGGTGGACAACAGCAGCAAGAAAGTGAATTGAGTTCTGGCAATGGGGAGCTGGGGAGCTATAACACCTCCAACCTCACTGCCCAGCAAGACAACTATGGATAAGAAAATTAATATTGAAACAAAATAATACTTCCCATTCATGTATATTCATTAAGAATATGATTTGTATGGACACATCATGTGTTGGTACCATCATTTCCCTCCTCCTGGTTCCTAATCTGCTGAGGTCCCACCTCAGTGGGGTTCCTGGTATTCCACATGGGGTTGTTTGGGTTGTGGGTTATGTGTTGTGATAGCAGAAGTCAGTCATTGGAAGGGGGATGCATCTGGGTATGCCTTCTCATCCAGTGGCTCTTACATTCTTTCTGACATATCTACTGAAAAATTCCCTGAGCCATGGTAGGGATGTTTTAAGTCTACTTCAGTGATAAACTCTCAGGAGCTTCTGGATTTCTGCTTTGGTATGTGTTGAGTAGCCTCAAAATCTGTCTCTGTCACCCTGGTGCAAATTGTCAGGCTCACCATGGAAACAGTACTCTTGTTCATCTCACTAAATCCTCTGTGAAACACCTGGGCCTTGGCTGAAGTGCAAAGGGTGGCTTATTTCCTCAGGTCTTGCTACTTTTAGAAAAAAATTGAACAGATTTTCCAATGGAGAATGAAGCCAGCATAGTTAAATGGGATAAGCATTGTTAATTTAGAGAGGTTTATATGGATATACCCACTCTTTTGACCAAAGAATAGTGGGAGCTTGTCACTGGAGACCATAATATTGGTGTCCATGAGATTCTTACCTGGTTCCTGGTTCTAGCCATGGTTTCTTTTCACGGAGCAGATCTCTTAGCCAGACAGCCATTGGTTACTCACAAAGGCTGTGTGCCACCATTGCACAGGTGCATACATCTTGTCAGGGTGGCTGCTTTTGAGTACTTGTGACCCCTGCTTGCTCACAACCTTATTAGCCACTTTCCCCCAGTAGCTCATATAGCACTTTTCAGCAACAAATGGGCTAACCATCTGGAGACTGGCTCACTTCTGGATTCCAGAAGGGTCACTCAGTGTTATGTGTCAGCAGCATGTGGTATCTTCAGCAATAGGTTCTTACTTTTTACCTCAGGTGTGTAATCAAGTGTTCTGACCAAAGCCTGTCTTGTTTTTAGGACCTTGTAAGTCTCTCTGATAAACAGCTTAATGTGGGTAGCAACCAATTTCTCACACTGGGGGTTACATGCCAGAGACAAATATTTTAAGGTAAGGTATCATCCCACCCTCTTCAGAACCTTCTTACCAGATACACCTGTTGAAGGTGATATGTTTTAGTCTTCTATCAAGGAGAAAGTTTTCTATGGTACCAGAGAATTTATGGTTTAGTTTTGTGTTTAGTTACCCCCAACCACATACTCCCCTTCCCCCAACCCTTCCATCCCTTATTGTCTGGCCCTCAAGTTGCCTGCCACATATGCCAGCAACTCTACTGACTTTGTCTGTGGCATGTTTGTCTGTGCAAATGATTTTTAGCTTTATGAGATCCCACTGGTTGAGTGATTGTTTCATTTCCTGGACTACTGGAGTATTGTTCAGGAAGTCTTTTCCCACTCCTATATCATGGAGTGTTCCTCTTATTTTTTCTCCTAGTAGTTTCAGGTCTTATAATAAGGTCTTTAGACCATTTGGAGTTTATTTTTGTGAATGATGAGATTAGTTTCATTTTTCTAAATGTGGTTATGCAGTTTGTTCAGCAGCATTTGTTGGAGATCCTGTCTTTTCTCCAGTGGAAACTGTTGGCTCCTTTGTCAAAGATCAAGTAGCTGTAGTTATTTGACCTTAGGTCCAGATCTTCAGTTCTGTTCCATTGGTCTATATGTATGTTTTTATTCCAGTACCATGCTGTTTTTGTTACTATGGATTTGTAGGATAGCTGTAGATCAGGTAAGTGTTGTCTTTGCTGAGAATATGTTTGGCTATCCAAGGTCTGCTCCCATTCCTGATAAATTTTGAGATCACTTTTTTTCAATCTCTGTGAAGAATGATTCTTAAGATTTTATTGGTATTGTATGAAATCCATACCTTGCTTTTGGTAAAATCCCATTTTCAAAATATTAATTCCACCTCTCCAGAAGCATGGGAGGTCTTTCCATCTTCATCCTCAATTTCTTTATTGAGTGTTTTTATGTTTTCATTATATAGGTCTTTCACATCCTTGGTTACTGTTATTCGAAGGTATTTGATTTTTTTTGTGGCTGCTGAAAATGGATCAGCCTCAAAAATTTTGTTCTCTATATATTTGTCCTTGGTATATAAAAAGGTTACTGACTTTTGAGTGTTGATTTTGGATCCTGCCACTTTGCTGGAGAATTTATCAACTTTAGAAGTTTTATAGTGGAGTCTTTGGGTCACTTATATATAAGACCATGTCATCTGAAAACAGGGCTAACTTGATTTTCTTCCTTTCCAGTTTGCATCCCTTTTATTTCTTTCTCCTTCCTTGTTGCTTGAGCTAGAATTTCTAGCACTATGTTGAAGATCAATGGTAAGAATGGGCACTCCTGTCTTATATCCAATCCCAATTGCAACTCCTTGAGTCCTTTGCCCTTAAGTATTGTTTTGGTGCTTTATCACCTTCCATGCCTATTCTCTCCAGTGTTTTGATCATGAAGTGATGTTTTATTTTTTTGAAAGCCTTCTTTGCATCTATCAAGATGATCATGTGGTTCTTGTGTTTAAGCTTATTTATGTGATGAATTACATTAATTGATTTCTGTATGTTGAACCATCCCTGCATACCTGGAATGAAGCCTGCTTGATGGAGGTGAATGATGCTTCTAATGAGTGTTGAATTCAATTTGTGAGGATTTTGTTTAGGATCTTTGCATTTAATTTTATCAGCAATATAGGCCTATAGTGTTCTTCTTGTGTCTCTGTCAGGTTTTGGTATTATGGTGATGCTGGCTTCATAAACAGAATTGAGGTACACTCCCTGTTCTCTGATTGTGTGAAACAGTTTAAGAAAAAGTGGTTTCACATTTCTTCAATGAAGGTTTGATAGAATTTGGCTGAAAAGTCTCCTGGTCTTGGACTTTCCTTTTGGGGGTCATTTTTTTGTATTACATTTTCAGTCTTAATAGATGTGATAGGTTTGTTTAGGAGATTAATCTGCTCTGAGTTGAGTTTTGGTAAGTGTTGTGTGTCTAGAAATTCTTCCATTTCTTCCAGGTTATCTAAATTTTTTGAAGTAGAGTTTTGGGAAGTACATCCTGATGATTCTTCCAATTTCACTGATGAATTTTGTGATTGCTCCCTTGTCATTTCTAATTTTGTTGATTTTAGACCTTTTTTCTCATTTAATCAATTTGTCCAGGGGGTTATCAATCTTGTTGAAAATTTCAAAGAATCAGCTGTTTGTTTCATCAGTTTTCTGAATTGTTTTTTAAGTTACTTATTCATTAATTTCTAGTCTGGCCTTAATTATTTCTTTCCATCTGGAGCTCTTGGGGTTGGATTGTTCTTGTTTGTCCAACACCTTTAGGTGGATAGTTAGGTCTTTATTTTGACTTCTCTCTGTCTTTGTTATGAAGGCATTCAGTGCTGTGAGTTTTCCCCTTAGGACTGCCATCATGGTGTCCCATAAGTTTTTGTTTGTTTGTTTGTTTTTATTTATTTATTTGAGAGCAACAGACAGAGAGAGAAAGAGGCAGATAGAGAGAGACAGAATGGGCACGCCAGGGCTTCCAGCCACTGCAAATGAACTCCATACGCGTGTGCCCCCTTGTGCATCTGGCTAATGTGGGTCCTGGGGAATCGAGCCTCAAACCGGGGTTCTTAGGCTTCACAGGCAAGCCCTTAACCGCTAAGCCATCTCTCCAGCCCTCCCATAAGTTTTGTCACGCTGTTTTTTCATTATCATTAAGTTCTCAAAATTTTACAATTTCCTTTTTGATATCTTCCACAACCCATTCATTATTTAAAAATGTATTGTTCAGTCTTCAGGAACTGGTGAAATTTCTGTTGTGTCTCTGGTTAATTTCTAGATTTAAGGCACTGTGATGTGATATGATGTAGAAAGTTACATCAATTCTCCTAAATTTATGAGAGGGTGTGCTTTATGCCCTGATATTTTTGGAGAAGAATGTGTGTTCTATAGAATGTTGTGTAGATATCTGTTAGGTCTAATTGAGCTATGGTGTTGTTAAACTCTGTTATTTCCCTGTTCATTTTCTGCTTGGATGATCTGTGTATTGATGATTGTGGGGTATTTCTTCAATAATTTTGTTGAATATGTTGCCAATGCCTTTGGCCAGAAATTCTTCCCCTTCTGATATATCTATGATCCAGATGTTTGGTCATTTTAGGGTATCCCACAATTTCCTCATGCTCTGTGCACCTGGATTTTAAAGTTTTCAAAGTTTTGGATTCCTGAACTGTTTCTCCTGTCTTGTCTGATTTTCTGTCCCTGACCTGATAACTCTGTTATGTGAGAGATTCTAGGGAGGCTTTTGAAAGCTGTATTTGGTTTGCATTTTCTTTTTTTAAATTTTATAATTTTTTTATTTTTTATTAATTAGTTTTGTATTCAGCAAATACAGTCAGTTGGGTACCATTATTAGGCTCATCCGTGACCTACCCCCTCCTCTTGGCCCCTCCTTGTTGAGGTATATGGGTCATGCATTGTGGAGTTAGCCCACAGTTATGGGTAAGATAAATGTCTCTGCATATCATGATCCAACATGTGGCTCTGACATTCTTTCCGATCCCTCTTCAGCAAAATTTCCTTGAGCCATGTTGGGTTCATTTTGGGTCTGCTACAATGATGAGGTGTTGGGGGCCTCTGGGTCTCTGGCTCTCTGATTTGGTAGGAGTTGATTTTTCTCTGTGTTGATCTCCTTCACCCTTGTGCTGGTACCTGGTTCACCTGGAAAACAGCACCCTTGCCTGTTTCACCAATATTTCTTAGTTTCAGCCGGGGACATTTTGAGGTATGATGGAGTGGCTCTCTCCTTAGGATCTACATCTATCTGAAAAAGAGAAGCAGATTCACCAATGGAGAGTAAGTTAGCACCAGGACAAATGAGGTAACCCTTACTTTTTTCCCCAATTTTTATTAACATTTTCCATGATTATAAAAAAAAAATCCCATGATAATACCCTCCCTCCCCCCACTTTCCCTTTTGAAATTCCATTCTCCATCATATCCCTTCCCCATCTCAATCATTCTCTCTCTCTCTCTCTCTTTTTTTTTTTTTCTTTTTGATATCATGTTCTGTTCCTCTTCCTATGATGGTCTTGTTTAGGTAGTGTCAGGCACTATGAGGTCATGGATATCCAGGCCATTTTATGTCTGGAGGGAGCATGTTGTAAGCAGTCCTACCCTTCCTTTGGCTCTTATATTCTTTCCGCCACCTCTTCTGCATAAGACCCTGAGCCTTGGAAGATCTGATTGAGATGTTACTCAGTACTCCAGTCAGTTCTTTCCAGCACCATGATACCTTCTAAGTCATCTCAAGGTCGCTGCCATCTGAAAAGAAAAGATTTTCTACCCAAAGTGAGAATAGCATTAATATAAAGGTATGAATATTAAGAAAAGTGCTTACTGGGCAATTTGATGAGCATAGTATATACATTTATCCAAACATCAGCAGATGTTACACCCCTAGGGCTCATGACTACCCCTGTTCTAAGTTTTCAGTAGCAGGGATGTATTCCCTCCCATGGAGAGGACCTCCAGTCCAATTGGAGGGCACTTGGTTTCCACCATGACAGACGAGCCACTATTGGACCTGTTGGCTCATTGGGCCTGGCTGGCCAATTATAAGGCTTGCAGTGTCCACTGTTGAGTATCCTCACTGGTGGTATCTCTTTCTCCCATTGAACTACATGTAGAATGGCTTCTTCCTCCTTTCTGTCAGCTGGTCTACATGGAGGAGGTTACCAGCGTAGTTCCAGGAGGATTTCTCAGTGGCCTTGCAGCCCAAGTATGTGGAGTCTTCAGCAGTAGGGTCTTATCATCTATTCCTGGTGGAAAACCAAGGGCCTTGGCAATAGCCTATAATGTTTTGGGGGTATCAGGGACCTCCCTGGCCAACAACTCACTGGAGGTATCCCATCCCTGGCACTGAAAATTTTCTAACAACGATATATGGTTCCTGAGTGTTCCATTGTCCCAAACCAGAGGGTTCCATATGATTTATTTGTATCCTCTTAGATTTTGATTAGCCATGCCTCCACCTTTCCTTTACTCAGTCTCTTCCCCTGACCTCACTTTGGGCCCAATCACTATAGCTAGGATCCACATATGAGAGAGAACATGCAGCACTTGGCTTTCTGGGCCTGGGTTACCTCACTTAGTATAATCCTTACCAGATCCATCCATTTTCCTGCAAATTTCATAACTTCATTTTTCTTTACTGCTGAGTAGAACCCCATTGTATAAATGTCCATATTTTCATTATCCACTCATCAATTGAGGGACATATAGGCCAGTTCCATTTACCAGCTATTATGAACTGAGCGACAATAAACATGGTTGAACATGTACTTCTAAGGAAATGAGATGAGTCCTTAAGATATATGCCTAGGAGTGCTATAGCTGGGTCATATGGTAGATCAATTTTTAGGTGTCTTAGGAACCTCCACAATGATTTCCACTATGGCTGGACCAGATTGAATTCCCACCAACAGTGTAGAAGGGGTCCTCTTTTTCCACATTCCCGCTAGCATTTATGATCATTTGTTTCATGATGGTAGCCAATCTCACAGGAGTGAGATGGAATCTCAATATAGTTTTAATCTGCATTTCCCTGATGGCTAGGGATATAGAACAGTTTTTTTTAGATGCTTATATGCCATCTGTATTTCATCTTTAGAGAACTCTCTATTTACCTTCATAGCCCATTTTTTAATTGGCTTATTTGATTTCTTATTATTGAACTTTTTGAGTTCTTTGTATATCCTAGATAGTAATCCTCTATCAGATATATAGCTGGCAAAGATTTTTTCTTATTCTGTAGGTTGCCTCTTTGCTTTATTCACAGTGTCCTTTGCAGTACAAAATCTTTGTAATTTCATGAGGTCCCAGTGGTTGATCTGTGGTTTTATTGCCTGAGCAATTGGGGTTATATTCAGAAAGTCTTTGCCAAGATCAATATGTTGAAGGGTTTCCCCTACTTTTTCCTCTAGCAATTTCAGAGTTTCACGTCTGCTGTTAAGGTCTTTAATCCATTTGGATTTAATTCTTGTGCATGGAGAGAGAGAAGAATCTATTTTCATCCTTCTGCAGATACATATCCAGTTTTCCCAACACCATTTGCTAAAGAGGCTGTCTTTTCTCCAATGAGTGTTTTTGTCATTTTTATCGAATATCAGATGGCTATAGCTACCTAGACTTATATCTGGGTCCTCTATACTGTTCCATTTATCTACATGTCTGCTTTTGTGCCAGTACCATGCTGTTTTTATTACTATGGCTCTGTAGTATAGGATAAAATCAGGTATGGTGATACTACCTGCCTTTTCTATTTTATGGAAAAGCTTATAAAGCAATGGTGTTAGTTCTTCCCTGGAGGTCTGGTAGAATTTAGCAGTGAATCCATCTGGGCCTGGACTCTTTTTAGTTGGGAGATTTTTGATAACTGCTTGGATCTCCATGCTTGTTATAGGTCTGTTTAAGTGATTAATATCATCTTGATTTAATTCAGGTAGGTCATATAAATCAAGGAAATCATCCATTTCTATCAGATTCTCATACTTTGTGGAGTATATGCTTTTATAGTATGTCTTTCTTTTGGTCAGATTTGCTAAGGGTTTGTCAATTTTGTTTATCCTTTCAAGGAACCAACTCTTTGTTTCATTGATTCTTTGGATTTTTTTTTTTTCAGATTCTATTTCATTAATTTCTGCCCTAATCTTTATTATTTCTTCCCAACTACTGATTTTTGGTTTGCCTTGTTCTTCTTTTTCCAAGGCTTTAAGGTGAAGCATTAGGTCGTTTACTTGCGACCTTTCTAATTTCTTAATATAGGCACTTAAAGCTATAACTTTCCCTCTTAGGACTGCCTTCATTGTGTCCCAGAGAGTTTGGTATGTTGTGTTCTCATCATCATTTGATTGTATAAATTTTTTGATTTCCTTCTTGATTTCTTCGTTGATCCATTCATCATATAGTAGTGTGTTGTTTAATTTCCAAGATTTTGTGTATGCTCTACAGCCTTTCTTGCTATTGATTTGTAGTTTGATTCCGTTGTGGTCAGATAGAAGAATGCAAGGAATTATTTCAATTTTTCTGTATTTGTTAAGATTTGCTTTGTGTCCTAATATATGGTCTATTTTAGAGAATGTTACATGTGCTACTGAAAAGAATGTATATTCTGCAGCATTTGGATTAAATGTCCTGCATATATCTGTTAGGTCCATTCCTTCTATGACCTCATTTATTCCAGATGCTTCTGTTTATTTTTTCTGGGATGACCTGTCAATTGATGAGAGTGGGCTGTTGAAGTCCCCCACTACCACTGTGTTTGGTGTTATCTGTGACCTTAGTTCTAAATGCATTTGTTTGATTAATTTGGGGCCCCCCATATTAGGTCCATATATGTTTAGGATTGTAATGTCCTCCTGTTGGAGGGTGACTTTAATCAATATAAAGTGGCCTTCCTAATCTTTCTTAACTAATTTTGGACTGAAGTCTATCTTGTCAGATATTAGGATAGCAACCCCTGCTTGTTTTCTATGTCCATTTACTTGAAACACCATTTTCCAACCTTTCACCGTAAGATAGTGACCCTCCTTTGTAGAAAGGTGGGTTTCTTGGAGGCAACAAATTGAAGGCTCCTGCTTTTTGACCCACTGTGCAAATCTATGCCTTTTGGTTGGGCCATTGAGGCAGTTGATATTAAGAGATAATATTGAAAGCTGTGTATTCATTTTTGTCATCTTTTTTTTGTAGTTCTTCCAGTTTTCCTTTGCCATATTGTGTTAAGTCGTATTTGATTATTGTTTGTTTTTTTCCCAGTTCCTTATATGTGTGCTTTTCTTTTTCTTCAGCATGGAGGATTCTTTCAAGTATTTTCTGTAGAGTTGGTTTTGTCTTCAAATACTCCTTTATCTTGTTTTTGTCATGGAATATCCTTATTTCTCTGTCTATTTGAATGGATAGCTTTGCAGGATAAAGTAACCTTGGTTGACAGTTGTTATCTTTCAGGACTTGGAAAACATCACTTCACACCCTTCTGGCTTTGAAAATTTGTATTGAGTAATCTGCTGTAATTCTGATAGGTTTGCCTTTGTAGGTAACTCAATTTTTCTCTCTGACTGCTTTCAATATTTTTTATTTGGTTTGTGTGTTGGGTAGTTTGATTATAATATGGCAAGGACAGGTTCTTTCCAGGTTTTGTCTGGCTGGTGTTCTAAAGAATTCCTGTATCTGCATTGGCACCTCTTTCCTAATTTGGGGAAAGTTTTCTTCTATGATTTTGTTGAAGACACCAACTATGCCTTTGGAGTGAAATTCTTCTCCTTCTACTATGCCCAGAATACTTATATTTGATCTTTTCGTAGTGTGCAGAATATCTTTAAATTCCCACTCATACTTTTCTTTTATTTTTTTTTTCTTTTTTCTTTTTTTTTCGAGGTAGGGTCTCACCCTAGCCCAGGCTGACCTGGAATTCACTAGGTAGTCTCAGGGTGGCCTCGAACTCATGGCAATCCTCCTACCTCTGCCTCCCTAGTGCTGGGTAAAGGCATGCGCCACCACGCCCAGCGCACTCATACTTTTCTATTAGCTTGTCTTTCCCTTTGTTGGACTGTATTAGATCTGCCATCTGGTCTTCTAGCTTAGATATTCTGTCCTCTCCTTCATCCATTCTACTGGTGACATTTTCTATAGAGTTTTTTATTTCTTTAACTGTGTTCTTCATTGCTAGTAATTCTGACTGGTTTTTCTTTATTATTTCTATTTCCTTATTCATGTCTAGTATTAACCTCTTTATTTCATTAAATTGGTTTCCTGTGTTTTCTTTGATTCCTTTGATTTCCTCCTTGATTCCTTTGATTTCTTCTTTGACTTCTTTGAACATATTTATAATTATTGTTTTGAAATCTTTCTCAGGCATTTCGTCTAACTCATTCTCACTGGAGGTCATTTCTAATGCATTGATACTTTTTGGTGGATTTATATTGTCTTGCTTTTTAGTGTTTCTTGTGTTATAATGTATATATTTTTGCATCCTGGACTATTTAATGATTGGATTTTCTAGTTATCTGGGTATTATTAGATGTCTCAATCAATCTGATGTTATATAACTTCAGGTTAGGAGCTTAAGGTGCTTGGTGTGGCTCTCAAGACTCTTAGAGTATTTATAAAAGTGACCCCAGGTGTTGGGTTTGCCTGCTGTGAGAGTATTCAAGTAGACTGAGTGGAACCAAATACAGATAGTTTCTAAAATTTAACTAAACAATGTACACTTTCAATAAAAAAAAAACTCAGAGTATTTATCCAAGAGTAGGTATTATAACAACCAGATCCTCTGTTTTTCCCTTAGGCTGTGTGGTTCCTCACCCACTCACTTAATCCTGACAACAAGGAGGTTAAGATTTCTGGTCTGTTGAGCGTTTCAAGTCTGCTTGTGACCAGGGGAGACTCTTCCCTGGTATAATCCCAGTTACCTCTGCTCCTGCTGGGGTCCTGCTGTTGGTTCAAGTAGGCATGGCTGGGTTGCTGCACCGCTGCTCTGTTCACTGGAGCTGGGCACTGGCGGTGGAGGAAGGGAGACTGCCGATGCTACTCTAGTTCTCTCACTGTTCCATGTGTTCTTCTGCCTTGTGATCTTCTCCTCCGTTATTCACTGCCATTCTCCCTTCACTTTTCTTGAGTTTGCAGAGAGCTCTGGTGTGAGTGGAAACTCCCCTCACCTGGCTTTTCCTATGGCTCAAGCTGAGCCTGGTAGTTGGCTTGTGTGCCACTGCCAGGGTCCGCGGACCTGCTGGAGCCAGTTCTGCTGGCCTGTGTGGGCTCTGGCTGCTCTGGATCTCTCCTACTTCTCCGCTGCCATTTTAATTTCCTATACACCTCACTTTTTAGTAAAAGTGTGTATTTTGCTGTTTTTTTTTTTTTTTTTTTTTTGGCTTTTTCCCTTCTTGGCTGCTTTGGCACGGTACCTATAGCACCATCTTAACTGGAAGTCCCCCTTTCTTTTTTTGTAGTGAATTTAATAGGTGTAGGCCCCCTTGTAGCCCATAATTGATGGTAGCTTGATAATGGAGAGCGGGCTTATGTTTGGATATGGTTCTGACTTGTTTCCCAGCTCCAACTATGGGTCCCATACCACTGAGGGGATCAATTAGCCGAATCAAGAGCAGTTGGTTCCCCACCATGGCTGTGTGCCACTTGTTTCTGTTGCCTTTTTATTTATAGTATCCAATAGTTTGTCTAGTTCCTATTTCAGGTTGTGGTTTGTCCCTTCTTGCTTCTTGGAATTCATTTTTGCATCTATTTATGTCTTAAATTTGTTAGCTTGTTATTGAGATCCTCCAATTTTTTTTTTATTCACCTTCAATTGATTCATATCTCTTTTGAGGTCTTTCTCATTTTCTTCAATTAAATTAAGCTTAGTGATGAAAGTTGTGTGCTGTTAGAGATTATTCTGCTCAATTTCACTTATTCGATTTTTTTTCATGGTTTGCTTCCAATTTAGACATTTGTTTGGTCAGGGTAAATAAGCTTATTGTGCTTTCATTTTGGGGATTCAATTTCTATTGTCTCCTCTATTTCTTCATTGGAAACTACCTTTGTGGTTCTCTCTGTTTTCTCTTGTTGTTGTTGTTTGCTAATTTTTTTTTTTTTCTTTTTTGCATTGTGGTCTCCCCATTTCAGGGAACAAATCTTTCTATTAAGGGGGATGCAATCATTTTCTCTTGTAGGATCTTCAGTGAGTGTTATATTTTGGGTTTGACCTAGATTGGAGTGTTATGATGTACCCACACATATGTTGATTGTAGGAGTTGTAGCTCTGGGCTGGTGGCTGATGGGAGAGCTGTGGGTGGATGTCTGGAATCTCTTTATCCTACAACCACAGCTGGGCCTTTCCTGTGGGGACTTATCACTTATCTCTTCTCCCCCCATGTACCCAGATGAGCAGATTTGAGAGGACTCACTGGTATCCCTGGCTGGTGGTTGCCAGATATTCCTGTGCTCCCCATTTGGTACAGGAAGGGTGTATCAAGGGGGAACTGGTAGGTAGATGGTAGCAGTATGGGGGAGAATATAGTCTGGGATGGTGATTTGGTGAACCAGGCTTGAGCCCTGTCTGCAGAGTTTGCACCAATTGAGTGCACAGGTCCCAGCTACACAGAGCCCCTTAGCAGTCCAAAGTATACATGCCCAAGAAATGCCCCTCAAACTCAGGATCCCTTACAGCACAGACCCCCAACATGAAGATCCTCCCATCAGCTTGGAATGCACAGTCTGCACACACAGATCCCCTCACTTGCAAGGACCACATGGTTTTACATGCAGATTCCCTCAACCCCCGTCACAGTCCCCACACCATTCCCTTCACCTTTCCCACTGCTCAGGTACTACCTAAATTTCAATCATTTCCTAGATTTATCATCTTTAGCACAAATTGTAGATGAGCAAAGCAAGAAACTACTATTTCATATTTTACCATGTTATGGTATTTTGTCATTTGAGTCCTGTGTATAATAATTAATCAAAATTTATACTCCAAAAGCTTAAGCTCAAGCTACTGAAGCAACGTTTTGAACTTTGAGATCCATTTACCTGCCACAAAGGGACTATTCTGCTTTTTCTGTAACTTTGTGAATTTGTTCAGATTTTAGATAACAATATTTGTTCCTCATGATCTGAATAATGATTTTCATTCAGTCACAAAGTTAAAGTAATGTCTTGCTATTGAATAGCATATATGTATGTATATATATATATATATATATATATATATATATATATATATATATATATATATATATATGTGTGTGTGTATTTTTTCCCTCTCAGTGATACTAGCTAAACCTATCACTTCTGGCTAAGTGACATGCTCATTGTCACACAGGAAGAATGACAGTCTGAATATATGTTGGCTATCATTATTATCACCTGTAAAATGTAGTGATTGTCTAAAGGTTAATTTTAAAAAATGGAAACTTGCCAGGAGTGGTGGCGCATGTCTTTACTCTCACCACTTGGGAGGCAGAGGTAGGAGGATCACTATGAGTTTGAGGCCACACAGAGACTACATAGTGAATTCCAGGTCAGCTTGAGCTAGAGTGAAACCCTACCTCAGAAAACTGGAGGGGGGAAAAAGAGGAACCTGGAAATGTACATAAGATGCAACTGGTGACTTAGACCCATGGGTAATGCTTGAAATGAGCATGTTGGTTTTCCCTTGGGGTCAGAGCAACAACCTTTCCCTCCCTTGTTTACATGGATCCCAAGTTCTCACGGTCATGTGGATTTTCTTAGAAAGTTCTTTCTCTTGAAAACTGTCTGAACTGATACTGTTATAAATGAGTGATTTGGGTTTACACAATTCTCAGTTACATGACAAACATGAATATTTATAATAAATGTAAGAATTAAATGGGTATCCAAGGAAAATTAACATATACATTATTTATATTGAGCAAAAGTTATGAAAAAATTCATAGCCTTTCAGCCACTCACTTCTTTAACATAAAGAAAAATTCTTTTTTTAAAACCATAAAATGATTTTTCTGATTAATGATGACGAATAAATTAGTGAAACCTAGGAACCCATGATTCTGAAGATTTACCATGTCAAACAACTATTCTTCTTTAGGTATAACTATACATAACATGGTAAGACTGTTAAAGTCAGGTTTGCATTGTTGGTAGAAATCACCAAAACAAGAGCAGCTTGTGGGAAAAGAGGTTTATTTTGGTTTACAGGCTCAAGGGGAAGCTCCATGATGGCAGGGGAAAATTGTTGGGATCTGCAGCTTCTCTTCGACCTCAGGAACTGCAGCTAGTCTTTGATCTCCAGGCACAGAGGCCTTATCGTATGGCCTTGGTGCAGTAGACTTCAGACACAGAGGCATTAATTATTGTATGGCCTTGATGAAGCAGACTTTAGACATGTAGGCATTGTCGAGAAAGTTTTATTTTCTGTATATAAGCTTGTGTCTGCCTGAATAAAATTGAGCCTTGATCAGAACTTGCCTTGGCTCTATTCCTTGTGGTCTTGTCTCAGATTCATTCCCACTCCCTCCTTTTGGGTCTGTTTCAACTCCTGCCACAGGCTGGCACAGCATGGCACCCAGAACAGGGACCTTAATACGAGGGGCTTCAGTGAGGAACACCAACATCAACTCAGGATCTGCAGAAGAAAGTGAAATTAAAAAGGGGTCTGTACCCGCCCACTCAGTCTTCTGGAATAAGGTAAGTTGGCACAATTATGGGACAAGCAAAGAGTAAAAAGGAGCTAATTGCTGTAGGGAAAGAATTAAATGTCTTTTTACAAACTCATGGTCCTAATAAGGTTCTGGTAATTGATTTTTCCTTATAGTCTTTGATAAAGGATGCCTTGGATTCAGGTACAAAAGATAGTTTAGTGAAGCAAATGTTAGGTCACACTCAAGATGTCATTGAAAAAATTAGAAATCAAAGTTCTGGAAAAGGGACACCTGTACCTTACAAAGAATTGAATAAAGCATTGCAATCTTTACAAGTTTCTAAGGAAGATAGTGATGAGGAAGAGGAGGAATTAGAGCCAGAAGAAGCAGTAGAATTAGAGGAAGAGGCGGCTAATTATCATGTAATTTGGGCCCCACTGCATCCCTCCGCCTCCATGCCCTCCACACAAGTATATGTAGCAGAATTAAAAAAAATGAGGTGGCAACTTTAAAGGAGAGAGTAAACCTGGAGAAAGAAAAAAGAAGGTTAAAAGATGAATTAGATAGTATTACTAAGAAGCCTTCTGAAATTGTCCACATATCTTCATTGCATCCTACTCAGCCTGTTTTTAATTGCTCTCCCTTAGAAAGGGTGACACATGGAAGAAGCCAAAGAAGAAGGTGATGAGGAAGCACGAGCTTTCCCATTGGCTTATCCAGTAACTGAATTTCAACAGGGTGATCAAATGATGAGGCAATATGTCAACAATGTCTCACATTTTTACCTGTGCCACATCATGGTGTCAGTCCTCGAGGTTTGACTCCTGGCCATTTATGGCAAATGGATATAACTCATGTTCCTGAGTTTGGAACAATGAAATTTGTACATGTTTCTATTGACACTTATTCTGGTTTCATTTGTGCTTCTGCTCAAATGGGAGAAGCTACTAAACATGTTATTGCTCATTGTCTTCATTCTTTTAATATTTTAGGAGTACCTAAACAACTGAAAACAGATAATAGTCCAGGATATACAAGTGCAGGATTTAAGCACTTTCGTTCTTCTTTTTTTTAAAAAAAAAATTTTAATGTTTGTTTATTTATTTGACAGCAACAGAGAGAAGGAGGCAGAGAGAGAGAGAGAGAGAGAGAGAGAGAGAGAGAATGGGCGCGCCAGAGCTTCCAGCCTTTAAATGAATCCAGATGCATGCACCCCCTTGTGCATCTGGCTAACGTGGGTCCTGGGGAATTGAGCCTCGAACCAGAGTCCTTAGGCTTCACAGGCAAGCGCTTAACCACTAAGCCACCTCTCCAGCCCTGTTCTTCTTTTAATATTGAGCATGTTCCTGGAATTCCTTATAACCCCCAAGGGCAAGGTATCATTGAACGAGCAAATGGAACATTAAAAAATCTGGTTACAAAAAACTAAAAAGGGGGAATGACACAGGGATCAGTAACAAGATGGTTAATCATACTTTATTTATTTTAAAGTTTTTACTTTTTGATGCAAAAGGGTTTTCTGCTGCTGACTGTTTTTGGTATGCACAAACCAAGACTAATTATGCTAAAGTAATGTGGAAAGATCCATTGACTAACGACTGGAGTGAATCCAACCCTGTATTAATATGGGACGAGGATCTGTTTGTAGTTTTCAACAGAAATAAAATGGAGCCATATGGTTGCCAGAACATTTGGTCCGGTATGCAAGACATGAGATCAAACAAGAGGACACTGCTGATCCTGATAATATGGAGTCATCTAAATCTTGCTTATAGTGAAATCTACTGGATCTATGTTCCTGATCCTCCTATATTACATCCAATGACCTGGGAGAAATAAGAAATCATAGTTCTAGTCAGTAACACTCGGTTGCTAAGCATGCCATATAGTAAAAATATAAAATTACATCAAATAAGTATGAGTTCATATTCAGGGCACAGTCTAGGTATTCCACTATGCTTTTATAAGACCAGCATACTGGGATGTTTTGAAATAAAGTAAAGAAACATTACTGTAAAGCATGTACAAGAGCACGTACAAGGTACAAAGAAGAAAAAGCAGGTTCAAACAAGCAGAATTTCTATTTGGCTTCCCTATGGAAATCAAGTTACAGGGGATAATCCACCAGAGGACTTTATTCCCTGTGAAGGAAATACACTTTGGTTCAATAAATCTGTACATTGGAGCAAATGTGTAGGAAAAAAAAATTATCAGGTATAATGTTTCTGGAACTACTAGATATGTTAAGGATTGGTCAGGATCATCAGGTTCTATAGGGAGTAAAACTGAATGGGTTAATGATTGGGTTACTGGACTGTCCTCAGGATTGTGGTGGTCAGACAATTGACATCAGCAAACTTATGTGTGGAAAATTGCTGCTGCTATGGGAGGTATCAAGGTTACATCTGACAGCAATAATTCAAATAGTCTTCTGAAGGGAACTGTTATGGCCTGTGTTATACCACCTTATGCCCTGATGTTAGGAAATATAAATATTACTTGGTATCAGTGGTCTGAAGGAATGTTTAATGTTACCTGTGATAATTGTTGTCTGTCCAATTGTGTTTCTCATGATTCTGAAACTGTAATGATTGTCAAACAACCTGCATTTGTTATGATTCCTGTTAATCTTTCAAAGCCTTGGTATTCTGACAAGGGTATTCAAATTCTAGAGGAGGTTAAAAATAGTTTAAGTAGACAAAAGAGAGTTGTACGTTTAATTATTGCTGGGATTGTTGCATTTATTACATTATTAGCTTCTATTACTACTGCTGTTGTTGCTCTTACACAAGAAGTTCATACTGCACACTTTGTTAATAATTTAGCTAAAAATGTTTCTGTTGCTTTGGGAACTCAAGTAACCATAGACAAGAAGTTAGAAGAAAAAATAGATGCTTTGTTTGATGTAGTAACCTATTTAGGAGAGCAAATTCAAGGAATGAAGATTAGAGCTCGATTGGAATGCCATGCAGATTACCAATGGATCTGCATCACTTCTAAAACTTACAATGCTAGTTATGAAGATTGGGTAAAGGTCAAAATGCACTTGGAAGGAATTTGGCACCAAAATAACATTTCGTTAGATTTGGTTAGTTTACATTCAGAAATTCTAGCTATACAGAACAGTCATCTTGATTTTGATGCCACTAAGGCTGCTAATGATTTAATTGCTGCAATTAAGTCTGTGTTGCCTGGTTGGGACTCTCTAAGTTTCTGGATAGGCAGCTTTGAGCTGTGGGAGTTTGCCTTCTGCTTCTCTTATGCCTATTGCCTATTTTCTTCAAGTGTCTAATGAATTCTATTGTGAATGTTCACGCAGATGTCCGAGGTATGCACTATAGAACACGTCCTTGGCTCCCTCAGACTTTATCCTAATTCTCCCTGAATTTTATCCGCTGGTAGCCAGAGACGGGTAAGATCGGGGGAGGAAGCATCCAACCTAAGACAGGGCACGTATTGAAGGATAATACATTTGTCCAATGACGGGTAAAGAAGTTCTTCTGCTTCTGACAATGTAAGACAGGCACACTTGCTTCTTTTAATAAATAAAGAAGGGGGAGTTGTGGGGTGCTGCTGCTTCTCTTCGACCTTGGGACCTGCAGCTGGTCTTTGATCTCCAGGCACAGAGGCCTTGGTGAAGTAGACTTCAGACACAGAGGCATTAATTATCATATGGACTTGATGAAGCAGACTTTAGACATGTAGGCATTGTCGAGAAAGTTTTATTTTCTGTATATAAGCTTGTGCCTGCCTGAATAAACTTGAGCCTTGATCAGAACTTGTCTTGGCTCCATTCTTTGTGTTCTTGTCTCAGATTCATTCCCACTTCCTCCTCCAGGGTCTGTTTCAACTTGTGCCGCAGGCCGGCACAAAAATGATGACATGAGCAGAAGGTGTACATCACCCCCTGGTCAACATAAGGTGGACAATAGCAACAGGAGAGTGTGCCAAACACTGGAAAGGTTAAATCGGCTATAACACCTATAAGTCCACCCCCAACAACATACCCCTCCAGGAGGTGTTACTTCCCAAATCCCCATCAGCTGGGAACCCAGCATTCAGAATATCTAAGTTTATGGGGGATACCAGAATCAAACTACTACATTCACCCATGGCCCCCATAAACTGATACTCATACATGATATAAAATACAATGCATTCTGTCCAACTTTCCATCAATCCTAATGATGTTCAAACATTCCCATAGTTCAAGTTCTTTTAACTGAGCCATTATATCAAAAACTCCCCCCAAAAACTCATACTGGCACAGAAAAAACATTCACACTAGAGAAGATTGCATTGGGCATAGCAAAGAAATATTCAACCAGTACAAGATTTAAAACAACCTGGGCAAACATCAAACCCTAGCTTCAAATCCAACTACTCTAGTCAGTGACAAATCTTCAAGTCCGATAATTCTAACCAGCAACAAATCTCTGGAGTTCCAATTCTGTCCCTCCAGCTAGGCTAGTGACAGTACTGGAAAATTTCATCCAGGGCTGTCAGCTTTCCTTAGCAGCCATTTCATGGTCCTGGCATCTCCACTGGGTCTCTGCTGCAACCCATGGTTCATCCTCATGGCCCCATGGGGTCTACATGCAGGCATCCACCAAACCTGTTTCACTCTGCCCATGACCATTTTCAAAACACAATACCATGTGGCAAATTCAATTACCCTCTCTTTCCTGCATTTCTTATACTCCACAATACCAGGTATGTTAATCAGGGGAGGACAAAGCAGACTTTGAAGAAAGGACACTCCTTGAGCACTCAGGAGCCTTCAAAAGAGTGTACATTCTTCCTGTTGCCCCAGTGCAGGTCAGCTGGCCCAATCTCAAAGGTTATAACTTCTCAATGGTAGTTAAATTGGCATCAGTTCACCCAGAGATTTCTTTTTCTGTGCCATATCCCTCTGCTCACACCAGTTCATTTCTAGGCAAAGCAACACTGCACAACTACTGAGGACACAGGCATAACAGCAAGCTTTTCACACAAATTCTCTCTAGACCAGTCCAAGGAAAGCTCTTTCTCACCTTCATAAGCCAAACCTCACAGTCCATAGTTCTTATTGAATTCAGGTTTTTCAACTCTGCCCACAATAGAACATCAAGCTGTACTTACAGTACTGCAAGGTGTCTCTTAGGCCAAGGTTTCAAATTCCTCCACATTCCTCTTGAAAATCAGCTCCATGAGGCCAAAGCCACACAGTCAGGTGTCTAGCAGCAACCCCATTCCTGGTACCATTTTACTGTTGCTATCCAGTTCACATTGCTGGTAGAAATCACCCAACCAAGAGAAGGTTGTGGGAAAAAGAGGTTTATTTTGGCTTACAGGCTTCAGGGAAAGCTCCACCATGGCAGGGGAAAATGATGGCATGAGCAGAGGGTGGACATCACCCCCTGACCAACATAAGGTGGACAATAGCAACAGGAGAATGTGCCAAACATTGGCAAGGGGAAACTGGCTATAACACCCATAAGCCCGCCCCCAACAATACACTCCCTCAAGGAGGCGTTAATTCTCAAATCTCCATCAGCTGGGAACCTAGCATTCAGAACACCTAGGTTTATGGGGGACACCTGAATCAGAACACCACATTCCACCCCATATCAACAAGGAAACTCAGCATGGACAATACTTCTGCTATAACTTTATGCTACAGTGCTATACTTAAGTGATAATGTACAAACTACCAATACATGTTTCAAGATGAACTTATTTGATGGATGATTTTTCTTTTGAAATAGGGTTTGTTATGTTTCCTAGGATGACCTTGAACTCAGTATGAATTGCAAAATGGCTGTGAAGTCATAGTGATTGTTTTACCTAAGTTTCCCAAATTGTGAGATTACAGGCCCTTGTCTATACCCCTAGTTTGATAAAATAGTTTTTCTATGTTTAATCTTGTTTGAAATTTTCAATTTTGTAATAATTAGAACTGATGGAAAAACGCAAACAAGTTGGTGGAAATATATGATAACTGTGAATCAATATTTATTTCCAAGACCCAAATAAGACACAGTTAACATATATTTTACTGTGGGGAGCCTTATACTCTTATTTTTAAAATATTGGTGTATTGGATATTGAACTCAGGGCCTTGCACATGCCAGGAAAGCTTTCACCCAACAAAGCTATGTAACATGAGCCTCAAATTTTTGTCAATAATTTTTAATGGACACATATATCAATTTGTAGTGCACCACATGATATTTGATATGTGTACATATTATGTTCAAGTCTTGTTTAAATGTTCAAATCAGGGGGAGCAAATGTATCTTCTCATTTATCATTTCCTAACATCACATTTTAGAAAAGCATAGTATTTCTAAAATATAAAGTATTTTAATGTATTTTATTCTAAATATACAGTATTTAGAAATAAATAGTATTTCTAAAACAGGCTTAGCTATAATTATCCCATTATATACTAGCATGCCAGAACTTTAAAAAAATATTTATAGCAGTTATTTCCTCGCTGTTGGGGAAACACACTGGAGCAGAAGCAGCTTATGGAAGGAAAGAGGTTATTTCAGGCCTGCAGATTTGAATTTGTATTGCAACATGTTGGGTAAAGTATGCTGGGAGGATATAGCCAGGCATCATAACTTCACATCAGCAGAGGGAAGGGAGAGAGAGAAAAAGAGAGAGTATTTAGTGTTGTGAGACAGAGCTTTACCAACACAATGCTCTCTTCCAGTGACATATTTCCCCCAGCCCCCTACACCACCCCCTAAGACCCACCTCCCAAATCCTCTACCAGATAGTGATTATATATGAGACTTCATCATAAACAAATAATTCCTTGGGGTTATATTACATTCAAACTATCAAAATATCTAACTGCAACTTTATTGTTTTTGATCAAACTTTTGCTATTTGTCTATATCTCCCATCTCCCAGCCTCTGATCACCACCATCCATTTCTCAAGTTCTGTGACATGAACCTTTTCAGTTGCACAATTCTCTTTCAGTTCCTGGCTTAATTTGCATAACATAATGTCTTGTAGTTCTAGCTGTATTGACATAAGTAAGAGATTGCATCATATTTATGGCTGCTTACCACTGTGCTGTATGTATACTCCAATTTTCCAATTCATCAGTTGATGGATGTTAAAGTAATTCCATGTCCTTATTATTAAAACTAGTGCTGCAAAAACACAAGTCAGCAGATATTGCTGTGACATCCTAATTTCATTTCCTTTGATACATTTCTGGTAGTAAGTTTGCTATAATTTTCTTTTCAATACTCAGGAACATACATACTATTCTATGGAATAGCCATAAGAATTTACTTGAGTTATTATTTTTGCTTATGACTACTCTTATGGGAATGACACATCTCTGTGATTGGAATGATCTCTATAATCATAACTTTGAAATAGTAATGAAAAACAGCAGAAAATATAAACAGTAAGGAACTGCTGCATTTATGGATTAGAAGCAATGCTTCTAAGATGTTTATACTATAAAATTTTCCTATTAAAATCACAATGAAGGTCTTTACAGAACTAGCTATAATTATCATCTCACTACAAGACCAGTATTGTAAAAATAAATATAACTATGATGTGTTTCTCACTGAGGAATGATTTTCCTTCATGAAAATTTGGCAATATACTGGGGATACTATCGACACCTAGAATATTCAATTTTTAGAAAAAGAATTACCACTTTAAGTGAGTTTGGTGGCACGTACCTTTTATTCCAGCACTCAGGTGGCTGAGGTATGAGATCATTGTGAGTTCAATGCCAGCTTGGGGTTATAAAGTAAATTCCCTATCAGCTGAAACTAGAATGAGATAAGTCTTAAAAACAACAAAAAAAGATTAGTTATCAGTGACAAAGTAATGACTACCACACTGTACAACTATCATGATTGAACTCAGATGGCATCATTTGTATGGAAGGTCCTTTATCATTTAATAGTATGGCCATTCAGAATAGCCACTGAATTCTACCAGAAGGTATAGAAACTGTTTAGTGGTAGATTCTTGTGATACATTATAGCATTATTTTCTTCTAACATACCAGCAAAAGTAGTAAGTCCTTAAGACTTCAGTCCCCATGTTCAGCATAATATGTTCCACTTAATGATATTTATTTGCTTATAGCCTTTCTCCAGAATTTTCAGGATTTTTCCATATGCCAAATAGAAAACATTAGATGGCCTTATTCACATATTTCCATGAGATTTTGAAACTTGAATATTTAAACTTATTAACATCATGTAAAAGTCTCTAAAATCTAGACATTTTACTAGCCTACAAATTTTAATTCTGCCATTTTCCTATTCCCTAACTAAACTGCCTCTGCTTGATTCCTCTTTATGTTCTTCAAATGACCTGAATTCACAAATCCTGGGGTTCCTGTGCTATTCAGTCTGGTTAATTTGTCCCCAAGTAATTACACTGGGACTTCCATCCTCAAATCATTTTGGTATCAGGTATATCTGAAGACACTGATTTACAAAGCTTAGGTACTTCCTAGCTCTCCAGCATCATACTGCTATGAATATGCTACTTCTTCTGATATGGTTTCACCTGTCTTCATTCAGTTGCATACATCTGTAAGAGAGATTTAGAATTGTGCCTGTCTCATCCAAGTGCCTAGCCTAGCATTAGAAAATAAGAAATGCATAATACACAATTTGATAAATGACATATTGAGTGCAAGAGTGAAAACATGATTATTGCATTTAAACTGGGTTGACTACTTTGTTTTCATTTTCACATTATATTATTCATTAAGTAAGTTGCATATTAATTTAACAACTTCCTCCTGGAAGCTTTAATTCCCTGGTCTCAAAGGGTATAAATCATGGGTTTATCAAAGAAAAAGTGACTGTGAAGAAGAGACATGATTTTGTTAGCTGGGAGGGCCTGGAAGGGGTTAGTGGTAAGTTGGCATATCATATTGGTACATTGATAAGGACCCAAAATTCACATTTCAAATGCACCAGTTTTTGTTGGGTGGACAGTGATTTCAAGTATGCCTTGCCACACTGTTGTTCCAATATTCTTTATTCTAATATTTTTCCAAGCATTCAAAATACATGAATATATGTGGGGACATCTAATTCATATCACCACCCTGAATATGCAAAGGAATTCTGTACAGTTTTTTAAAGAAATGATTCTAATTGTTGCTGACACTTAAATGTGGATTATACAACCCTTCTAAGATACAAAACTTATAAAAAACACTTTACTAATATGGAATCTTTTATATTAGAAATGTTAATAATAATACTGTGTTAGATTCATGTATTTTAATTGCATTATAACTATTCTGTTTGAGCAAGACATTGGTATCATGAGGACTAAATCTATAAAAGTATTCTTATTCTGATGTATCTTTTGGATTTAACTTAGAAATCATTTTTTATATTTTAATTATTTATTTGAGAGAGATAATGGGAGATAGAGTGAGTGAGTGTAAAGATGCAGACAGAGAGAGCATAACACTCCAGGGTCTCTTGCAACTATGAAGAATTCCAGGCACATGTGATGCTCTGTGCATCTAGCTTTATGTAGGTGCTGGGGAATCAAACACAGGATATCAGACTTTGCAAGCATGTGCCTTTAACTACTGTGCCATCTCTCCAGACCCCCAATATTATTTTTTATTAATAAGTTTTATGCATGTATACAATGTATTCCAAACATAATCCCTTCCCATTTCCTTTTGTTTTCCCCATCCATCTTGCATTGAACCCCTTCTTCTTCCCAATTAGGCCCCTTTTACTTTAATATCTTCTTTATTCATGAGTGTGTTTTGTGTGTGTGTGTGTGTATGTGTGTCCCACTCAGTTTAATTAGCATCACCTGCATGAGCATGGGTGATTTATTTGCCAGAACATGTGCAACATACCAGTGATGACAACCCTGAAGAAAATCTCTTATATACAGCAACCATTAACTTCCAGTAACTCCTCAGAGAAGGATGGCCTCCTACTGTGTTTCACTATCCATGATGGATTGTTGATGGGAACAGAGTTGTGCATGCAATCGCAGTCTCTGTAAGGTCAGGAATGCAATGGCCATGTCATATATGGAAGGCAGTGTTCCATAGTGCTCCCCTCTATCCTCTGGCTCTTACATTCATCCTGCCTTCTTTTCTGCATCATTCACTGACTTTGTACAGTGTGATATAGATGTACACCAGTTAGTGCTGTGCACTCAACAGTCACATTCTTAGTACTCTGACAAATGAGGAGTCTTCCCAGAAGTTATTGCCAAATATACAAAGAAGCTTCTCTGACCAAAGGTGAGAGTAGCACTAGTCTAAGTGCCTAAGCATAAATACTTAGAGGGCAATTTGATGAGCATAACACATCTACTTATCCAAACAACAGCATTAGTTTCCCTCCTACAGTCCAGAACCTTCACAGTCCTAAGCTTGTCATTAGTAATAACTCATAAGTCATGAGTCAGTTTTCAACATCAGGCATGAATTTTTCTCCCATGGATTAGGTCAGGTACCAGAATCACAAAGCAACTGATCATCCCCATAACAACCATGTACTATTCTTTTCCATGTGACTATCAAACTATGGAACCATTTGCTGAGAAATGTATGTTCTTGTGTCACTACAACAGTGTCTTTATATCAGTAAGATTGTTGAATTGTCTTATTGTCAAATACCAATGAATCATAGGTGTGAGGGTTTGTTTTTGCCGTCACTTCTATTTTATTGATTTAAATGTATATTCTTGTGTCACTACAATGTCTTTATATCAGTAAGATTGTTATAAAATCTAAAAGAGAAAAATTAAAAGAAAATAAACTTTAAAAAATCTAGAGATGTGAGCTATCCTTGACTGTCATTGTTCTCAGTCTCTTGCATTCCATGAATTATAAGGTTAACTGGTCAATTACTGAAAAAGAAATACAGGATAATTGACATAAATTGCACTGGATCAGGAGAATAACTTGCAGAACTTATTCAAGTGCATTAATGTAGACATTTATTTAGAGCAACCTTAATTTTTTTTTTTTTTTTTTTTTTTTTGGTTTTTCATGGTAGGGTCTCACTCTGGCCCAGGCTGACCTGGAATTAACTACATAGTCTCAGGGTGGCCTTGAACTCATGGCGATCCTCCTTCCTCTGCCTCCCAAGTTTTGGGATTAAAGGTGTGCACCACCTTGCCAGGCTTTAGTTTTCTTTTTAATTTTGAGTTTCAGTGTAAAAGTCTTAGACTTTCTTAATTAATTTCTACCTAAAGTATACCATTCAAAATTCCATTATAAATTTTTTTATTAATTGTATTTTTAGATTTCTCCTTGCGTTGTTAATATCAGAACAATTAAATCATTTTGATCTTATACCTTAACACCTTGTAAATTATATACTTAGTTCTGACAGGATTTGCTGATGGATTTCTCAGATGTTTGTAGTCATTGGAATTTGCTGGGTTGACCTTGACTTTTGTCTGTATGCTCCACAGGAACAGCTGTGAACAACAAAAAGTTTCATGCGTTGGGGGCCCTGTTTTTCTGCTTCTTTGCTTTATATATTGTGTAAAAATCATATTCTTATAATAATATGTAGTAACTCTTTGTTGTGCTTTCCTTGTGTTCGTTATGCTTTCCTTGTGTTTGTTATGTTTGTTATTTTGTTCTTGCTCTTGCTTATCTGTGTAATTCATTTCTTGGACAAATTCTATGCAGTCTATGCCCCTGTACTGTACAGTCACCAAAGTCTGACCCTTAGCTTGTTATTTTTTTCTTGCTCTTGCTTATCTGTGTAATTCATTTCCTGGACAAATTCTATGCAGTCTATGCCCCTGTACTGTACAGTCACCAAAGTCTGACCCTTAGCTTAATGGTCAGATACTGACTGGGCAGGCAGTGTGATAGATGACTTCATCCAATTCACTTTTCACAGTTGTCAGAACACTGCACATTGAGACACACCTTTAGCAATCACACAGATTACAACCGTGTCTTATTCATCAATTTCTGCTCATTGAGGGCCTAGAGAAACCATAATTGTGAGATTATGGCTTGTCATCTTTATTCATATCACATAAATAGAAGATTATATATCCTTTGAAGATTGACAAAACATTTTCTGGAAGCTGTGAGTTGGTTATTTCCCAGGTACTCATTTTAAGTTTTGGCCATTCTCTTGCTTGCCTGACCTGGCATTGTAGCCTCAAGTAGCTTTAGTGTGAGATAACAGCTACTGTTTGTCTCTAACAAAGTCTCTGAGGGTATGATCTTATTCATCTAACCAGTAAGCTTTAAATCAAGCCAAATAATAGTAGTCATGCTAATGAAGATGTTCCTACATGATACTAGTTGGGTCATACAGTACAACACTCAGATTCTTCATAGTCTTTGGGTAATTTCCAAGTTTTAGGAAAGTAAGTATTTTCTTAATGTATTATCTTACAGAAATATTTATGTCTTTATTCCATAATTCCTGTAATTGAATTTTGACAGTATTTCACTAATAGGAAAAGAAAGCAAACGTGTACAATCAAGTATCCATTGACTTGAGGGAACTTCTTTAGAAAAGAGAATCTAAAAACTAGTGAGGTGTGGTGGCACACACTTTTAATCTCAGCACTCGGGAGGCAGAGGTAGGAGGATCACCGTGAGTTCGAGGCTACCCTGAGACTACACAGTGAATTCCAGGTCAGCCTAAGCCAGAGTGAGATCCTAACTCTGAAAACCAACCAACCAAACAAACAAACAAACAAAAAAAAAAACAAAAAAAAAAACAACTAGACAAAGACTAGAAATAGAAGTATCACCCTCCAGTTCAATTGAAAAATAGGGTAAGATACAATTTGCCTTTACTTGGTATGACAAATTTAAACTTTGCTTTAAGATTATGTTAACAGTCTGAAGAGACTAAAAGTATCTGACTATCCCATTGACATCAGAGTGATCAGTTCCACCAATGGTGTCATGCTGATTAGACTCAATAAGCACAACTTGCCTATAAAATCTGTTGTCTTAGTATGATACCTACACTTGATGAAATTAAACCCTACAGAGACTCTGTATCCTGTCATTTACATCAAGGAAATTAATGTATCCAAATAGTACACAATTGATCCATTCTTGTACTTCTAACAGAAAAATGGAGCAAATTATCAGGTATGCCTATAAATTCCATAGCAGTGGCATAGATATAAATAACATAGATATAATTAGATGTCTAGTGTTCTACTTATATGCAAGGAGACAGAGAATGCTGTAACTTTGAGTGAGTGGGATATTGGCCATAATGTGATGAAACCACTTTTTCTATTTGAGATAAACAATCTCTCAGACCCCTGTGATGTTAGAGAGTGAAACATGATAAAAGATCCAATTCTGGGACTTATGACAAGTCCCGGGGGGGGGGGGGGGGAATCACAATTATAACAATAGGAGAGTCCTACCCCATCATGAGCTAAAAGTGAGACATCTAGATCCTTGTGTGGTCATAAGGATGTCCAGTGTAGTAGCTGGAGGATGTATAGCCCAAACTTGATTTCTGGATACACTGGATTAATATATATAGATACAAGATGAAAACATAATATCTAAATAACAATAACAACCAGGAATGTCTTTGAAAAATAGCTAAGAGGTCAGGTCTTTCCAATATGAGGAGATGCAAATAGATATAGTTAATTATGTATGGAATGAATGCTCTGGGTGTGAATATACATACTTTATTCAATGGTCCAAATCACTAATCAGTTGCTAACAAAAATATGGACTGAAGTATTAGAGACACAGATGCATGGTACAGAGACATGATTATGGATATATAGAAATGAAATTGTGTGTGAACATTTTTGTACTATAATTCTAGCAGAAATTCACCATATAGAGAAAAAGTAAATCACAATTGACATTAATGTTAACCTGTTTTTGCTCTGTGCTGTCACAATCCTGAAAAGATGGTAATGGAATCCACATATATATCTACATTGATATTTATAAGTTTCTGTATTTTTTCTTTTGTCTACATACCTACATTTTAAAATGTATAAATACACACACACACACACACACACACACACACACACACATATATATATAATCAAAATTTATGAAAAGCATTAGGATTCTGATAGAATAAAAGGTAACTTGAGTCTTGTGGCATTCTTTCCTCTGATAATACCTGTACTGTCTTTAATTCATCTAATTACCCTAGACTCCCATTCTCAATAAACTTATGTAGTTCCTTCCAGAATTCAACAAAGCTAAATCAAAATAATTTTACAAGTGGACAATATAGTACTGATGCATAAATTCAGATACCAGCTTTTGACTAAGACTAAACAGCACATGATGAGGGTCCCTCTAACCCAAAAAGGACATTTTAATTGAGACATGTTAATTAGGTGTCAGTTCTATTTTAATGTATTGAACTTTGACTTTAGTAATTCCAATAATCTTTAATTATGTTAGGTCTATATCATCCTTCTCTAGGCTTAAACTCAATACCGTTTCATAATATGTTTTAAAGTTCTAGTATTTTCTTCTCTATTTCTATTTTAGAACAATCCTTTACATTAGAACAAACTTTCTACACATAAACCTGTCTTATCTAGAAGTATTTCCTTTTATTAAACCTTCTTTCACTCAAATGTATTCATATCTATGACTCTATATTTCTTTTTTTTTCCAATAAAATTTTCTATTTATTTGTTTTGACATTTTCCTATATGCATAAATATAATGTGATCACTCCCATTACCAACTTATACCCCTCCTAGTCCTTTTCTTCCTGACTAAATCCTCTATTGTAGACTATTCCCCTTCCTACTTTTATTTCCTTTTTGTTACCCATGGAGTTAAATTAAGGTTGTTTGCAGGACCATGGGTATAGAGTTATTTATTGTAGTATGGACAACTTTCTAGTGGCCATATCCCTGAAGAACATGACTCCTCAACCCCAGCAACAGTAAGTTAAGGGCCTGGAGAAGCCTTTGTTTCCCCCTAAGAATCAGTAGAAGCAAGAATCATATGCAGATGCTTATATAAATATGCATGGCTCTACATATAATCATAAACATACATCTTAAAATTAGGTATGACATGAATAATACTCATTTACTGTCAGGAGCTGCCGCTGCTCTTTGACCTTGGCAGCTAAGGGTGGTCTCTAATCTCTTAACACAAAGGCCTTTTCGATAAGGCACCTGATACTAAGGCACTGTTTAGTATACAGCCTAGGTGGAGTGGGCGTCTGATACTGAGGCATTGTTTAGTATACAGCCTAGGTGGAGTGGGCATCAGACACGGAGGGATTAACATACCACCCTGGTGAAGCTGACCTGAGGCTCGTAGGCATTGTTGAGAAAGTTCTATCTTCTGTATATAAGCTTATGTCTGCCTGAATAAACCTGAGCCTTGATCAGAACTTGTCTTGGCTCCATTCCTTGTGTTCCTGTCTCAGATTCATTCCCACTCCCTCCTTTGAGGCCTGGGACTTCCGTGCCGCAGGCCGACACAATTTACCTTTCAATAGATGAATAAATGGGGCTGGAGAGATGGCTTAGTGGTTAAGTCACTGCTCGCAAAGCCAAAGGATCCAGGTTCAATTTCCCAGTACCCACATAATACTAGATGCCTAAGGTGACACATGCGTCTGGAATTTGTTTGCAGTGGCTGGAGGCCCTGATAATCCCATTCTCTCTCTCTTTCTGCCCTTCTCCCTCCCAAATAAATAAAGGAAATATTAAAAGATGCTTAAATAAGTGGTAACAGATTGTGTTATTCAGTTTTTTTTTTATGACAGAGTGACACATAAAAACAATTAGATGAAAACTATTACTGTGAACACATAACAGCTGGCATGCAGAAAGAACGACATATAATCAATTACATGAAAACAATTATGAACCCTAACTCAAAGAACATGTAACATGATTAAGGGGAGGAATGATAACTTTTAATTTGTTTTTGAATCCTTCATATAAAGTTCCCAAGCAAGTACGTAAGGGAATGGGTAATTCTGGGCAGTCTAGGCTTTTAGAAAGAATTGATTATAGAGAGGTCACATGCTTTGCCCCTAGAGAAGGTCAGTTTTTCTTTCTCTCAAGCTACTATTTGCTCACAAGCACAGCCCCACTTCTGTAGTCTGTAGAAGAGGACGTCCACCACCACCTAAATTCTACTCCAGGAGAGTACATATACTCATACAGTCACACATGCACTAAAAGTAGTGTGTGGAGAAGCATGTGTGGAATCAAAGAATTGGTGCCTCAGGTAAGCAGAAGCCATTGCTCAGAAAGGAGAAGAGGTAAGGAAGGGAGGGTGGAAGGGCGGGAGGAAGGGAAAGCAGAGAAAGAGGAACAGCATTGTTAAGTCCATGTGTGCCTGAAAGCATTTTGGATTTAACTAAAAAAGTTTTTAAGATATATCAGGGTGATTAATGGAAAAAACTGATATGGGACACGCTGTGGGTCCTCTTGGCATATAGGTAAGACCTGATCAGATCAACCTTGGAGGGACACTCACACACTGATATATACTACATATTAGCTGTGAAGGAAAGGGGTATGCACCATTCTGGAGAAACTGAAGAACATGCCTTCCTGTAGATCTCTCAGATGGGAGAGCCTGTCTGGGAAGGAAAGCAGCAGGCATCCACCTGTCCCACCACCTCCCACTGTGACAAATGAAGCCACTATGACTGCTGAACACTGGATGACAAACAGTGAGAATAAGGAGTAATGAAGATTTTAGAGTGAGAAGCTTCTAGAAAGAAGAGGAGTAGCCCTTTTCCTTTACAGAAGGGTTGAAAGGAACTCCTAAGCTTGGAGAGCCATTTGGTTGGTCAACACAAGCATCAGAGTGGGGAGGGGACGAGAAATGCAAGAAATAAGAAACTGGAAGGCTGAATGTAAGAAAGCTAAGACTTACTACTGCAAGGCAATCAAAGTGGGAAAGACCTTTAGATAGGTAAGATTGGTACCCATTAGGGAGTCTGGTGAATTGAGCTAATGTGAAATAGACAGAAAAGAAAATGAACTGTGACCTTCGGGTGCCCTTTTAGTGGTATGGGCAAAGTCGGATGGAAACCAAAGCTGAATTCCCAGCATTCCAGGAAATCAGTGAATCTGAGCTAATCGGGGAAAAAGCTCTGAGCTCATACTGGGTTTGTGGTTTATGGACAGTGCCACATGTCTTTAGTGGAGACTCTGGGAGATTTGCCAAAGACAGGTGGGAGAGCTAAATAAATAAATAAATAAATACATACATACATAAATACATAAATAAAATAAAACAACAACAGAAAAATCTGAAAGTGAAGAGCAATCGATATGAAAACCACAGTGGCAAATTATCCTCCCCCCACCACTACTGAGGATCCATCTTAGCTTACTGCCTAAGCATCTAACCAAGAACAAAAGTCCTGGAAATGCACCGAGAAATCACAGTGGCTGGGGTATGAAAGCCTCCAACAGGAAAACTTGTCTCAACAATAACTTTCTATATGAATCCAGGCACCAAGTGTCAGGATTTGAGGAGGAAGGGGTGAAGGGCCCATTCCACAGAAAGGCTCTGAGTCCAGTGACTGACAGCTGAGAGCTATAGTAACACCACAGTATGCACTGTGGCGGTCTGAAGGAGGAGAGACTTCAGTCCTGCCAGACAAAGTGCGGTCTCTACTCTGAAAGGTTTCCAAGGGAGGGGAAGGGTTGGGTGGTGAGCAAGCAGGCTTCCTTAATTTGAAGTCTCATGTGTCTACAGCCAGGCAGCCTCTGATTCCTGGGAGGCAGAGGAGGGAGATTTGGCTCTGGGAGAGTTGAGGAGAGAAGGGCTGCAGGATCCCCGAGGCTCTTCACAGCAGCACCTGGAAGGTCTCAATTGAAGCACTTCTTAATTGTTCTGTATTTAAGTTTTCTAAAAATAATTACTAGAAATTTGTATAATACTATGTAAAATCTGTTGGATGTTGATTGTAATTAAAAACACTGTATACAATTATATGAGAAGAAATAACAGGTTAATTTTGAATTTCCCTAGATGTATACATACATCCCTTCATTTAGGCCTTCTTAGTTTGTTTTAGCAATGTTGTTAGAGTCCAGGTATTCATCTTGCATATATTTCATTAGATTTTCTCACATAGTTCCTTCTTATGAGATTTTAATTTCACTGCAAACAACAAATAGGCATGTCTTCAATAGAGTCTTGTATGAGTAAATGCTCTCCATGTTGTTTGTCTTTTAGAATTGTCTATCAGCCATTTTGAAGACAGTAATTCAATATTATCTTGTTTATATCAGATCAAGTAAGTTTTGAAAAATTCTCTTTTTGATATTTTGGATCACATGAAGAGTGCAATGACCAGCCAAATCCTTCATAGAGAAGTAATTGTTTTAATCACCTGTGAGATTTAAGGTTGAGACCTTGATCTCTGCTATATGTTTTACACATTTAACTTTTTTTTCTGGTGTCAGCCCTAAGCATAGATTTAAGCCTGTGCCCCTCATAGATAGGCCCAAAGCCCAATGCACACTTCTCTGTCAAATTCAGGGTTCTCTTTAGAGGAACTCGTGACACAGGTATTCTGGAGAGTCTCAGAGTGGGAAAGGTTCTTGGCTAGTTGTTCCTCCTTGAATGGTATTTGATTTTCCTACTGAGTATTAGATATTATTTTATAAGATTTTTGCAGTAATGTGAAATGACTTTAGATATTTTACATTATTGTGAATAAAATGCCTTATAATCTTGTATATGCTATACTGACAAACATAAAAAGCTTATACAATATTTTATTAAGTGAAGTATAATTCCACCCACAAGTATATGTATATTTTACCTAAAATTGTCAAGATCACTAAATATGCGTTCTGTAACACTGTTATTGTTTTTGCTTAGTGTATAATAATAGAATCCAACATAATTTCTAACAGTAAACATTCTAGATTTCCATAACATTTTATCTTCTATTTACTCAGTTATTATAGACAAGTTTGATATAAAGTCTCTTTCTTTAAAGGTAGTTATGTGATATATTCAACAATGTCAAAAGAAATGTTTAAGTTTGAAAGCTGTGGGTCTTTATGTTCACAACATATGGTCTTGGCAGATACACATTACAGTTCTTTTGAAATCATCTTTTATTAGCATTTCCCTCTGGCCTCATTCACTCACATGGTATTGATGATGATATAGGGTGCATTCAGGGCGATATGTCTACAGCCTATGATTTTGAAATTTCTGACTTATTTTTGTCTCATTGATGAATAATTAGAACATTATCCTCTTTATAAACCCAAATCAATCATGATTTCTTCTTGTACATATAATAGTATAAATACAGGAGTAAATTTTGTTATCTATATCAGTATAAATCATTTCTAGGATTCTTCACATATCCTATTCAAGTTTCTTCTTCAATAATGTGTATATATTGAATATCTATGGAGAAAATGGTCACTACTAATATGTGCATTTTTCGGCAGATCACATTCTAATTATTAGAGATGTTATGATGTCCTGGGCTGTAGAGTTAAAGTAACTTGGCATTAATTATTTTCTGCATTGGTCAGGATTCTAAAATAAAAAGTAAAACAAGCCATTACCTATATTCCATGTATCCACAATACTTAAAAGTGGTGTTAATTACATAATGCTAAAATCTAGAAGTTCTATGTGGAGATAAAATGTTGGAACCATAATTTTCTCATAGCTGTTTGCATTTTTTGATTTCTCAGTGTGTAAATGCAAGGATTGAGCATGGGTGTGATAACAGTGTAAAATACAGCTAGCATTTTATTGCTTGCAAAACTACCAAATGGCCATATATATATAAAGATACAGGGTCCAAAGTATAGAGTGACCACCATAATATGGGCAGATAATGTGGACAAAGCCTTGGAGAGCCCTCCAGATGATTTCTGTTTTACAGTAACCAAAATGACAGTGTAGGAGACAAGCAAGAGGATGAAACAGATAAAAGATAGCAGTCCACTATCAGCAATGACAAATAATTCCAGAGTATATGTCTCAACACAGGCAAGCTTGATCACTAGTGGAAAATCACAAAATATGCTATTTACAACATTGTTGCCATAGAAAGGCAAATTCACTAGTAACATCATCTGGCTCATGGTGTGTATGAAGCCAATTATCCATGAAAGTATGACAAACCCATTCAGCAACTTGTAGTTCATGATTGTCCTATAGTGAAGGGGTTTGCATATGGCCACATATCTGTCAAAGGCCATGACTATCAAGAGTGTCATCTCTGCACCCCCAAAGAAGTGCATGAAGAACATCTGGGCCATGCATCCCCCTACAGAGATGGTCTTGTGCTCAGCAAGCAAGTTTGTGATCATCTTGGGTGTTGTGACAGTGGAAAGACACATGTCCAAGAAGGAGAGGTTTCCAAGAAGGAAATACATAGGAGAATTAAGGGTGGAACTTAATGTCACTGTGACCATAATGAGAGTGTTTCCCACAACAGTAGCACCATAGAGCAAGGAAAATACCACAAAGAAGAAAATTTGAAGTTTCCATTCTCCAGAAAATCCTACTAAAATAAACTCAGTCACAGTAGATCCATTTCTATAATCCATTTACTTCTGGAAGTTCTGTAAATTCAAAAAATTTATAAACAAAATCAAGCCACAGTTAGTGCCAAATTTGATATATTTCCATTAGTTGATGACAACAAACACAGATGGTATTTAAACATGCAGTATTAAATATTTCAATATATCAGTGTCTATATTTGAGAATATTTTATCCATCCAATAATTTTATAAATAATATTCTTTTAACAATATTTTTATAATTATGAAATAATAAAACTTTGAGAAGGTAGAAGTTACATTTACTATCATTTTGTTCTATCTAATTACACTCATCTCTATTTTCATGTTGTGTACTAAGTTATCAACATGTGAATATTAGATCACAATTGGCTACTGTAGTAGTTTGAATAGATGGGGCCAAATATATTCAGTGTTTAATTATAGTTTGTAACTTAGATCAATAGCCACCTGGCTGGAGGATGTGTCACTGGGCTGGATCTTACAGCCCTATGGTGTGGTGGGGGATTTAAAATTCCAATTTAAAGATGTACAAAATGCCTAGAGTTCCTAAAGTGTGCTGTGGGGTTTGCCTTGTAGCTTTTCTCCCCCCCCCTCTCTTTCTCTCTCTCTGCTTATACATGTGAAACAGGTTCAGTTTCTTCTGCCATTATAGAACTTACCCTGGATCTGTAAGCTTCAATAAATCCCCTCCTCCATATCTGTGCCTGGTCTGGAAGTTCATCTCAGTGACCTAAAGCTGAAATTGGTACCCAGAGTGGGGTAGAATGCTGAAATAAATCTGACCATGTGGATTTTAGCCTTTCTTGTTTTGGAGGAATGTACTTGGTACTTACAATTGAAGATGCCTTCTGGAGTAGTAAGCCAAATATTATGGACTATTCTTATGAGAGTTTGAAAATGCTAAGTGCAGAGAAAATTGAACTTAGGAGCTTGGCTTATAAACTTCCTAAGGGAAAGGAAAGACTACAGAGGACTTTGTTAGAACTGGGCTACTGGCATAAGGGCATACTGTATTCTGCTGCCCAGGCCACCAGAGAGTTTGATCAAAGTTAAATTTGTAATAGACAGATTTGCTTAGCTAAAGATAATAGATTGAGAGACTTAAATTTTTAAGTTAAAAAACCTCAAACAAGTTAAAATTCCAGACACTGAGACTTGTTTTAGGCTGCTGAAGCTACTATTGTAAAACAGCAACAATCTTAAGGTAAATGGCCAACTGCTTCACATTATAACAATGGAGAAGTACCTTAAAAAAGACTGTAGTAGACACACAACCTCTTCTGGAAAGAGTTGACTAGAAAAACAACTCTGCTTTTTGATGCTACAATTTATTCTACCCCTAAATTAAAAATATGACTGTGTTCTGCACTTTTGATATTATTTTTGGAACCATAAAAATGCATAGAGTGGTCATAAATTACACACAGTTCCAGGATGCACTGCTAAGATGTGACATAAGACAGGGCGTGATGAACCTGACAGGCTGAAAAAGATGGACCGTAGTTTGCATAAAGAACCAAAGATGTTTTAAATATATCAAAACTCTGCAAAGTCTACCATAGAGTATACTGCTGGCCTGGGATAAAAGTTTTCCATGGCTGCTCTGTCTAGCTGGAGGGACAGAATTAAAAACTTCAAAGACTGTCAGTCACTGGTTATATCACACTTAAAGGAGAAAAGTTTGATGTTTGCTTAATGGTTGTTGAGTTTACATTATTCCAGTCTCTCCCTCTTATGCTTCATATCAGTTAAAAATGTTTCATCTGTCGATTATATGTTAAAAGTATATAACTTGTTTGATTTCACAGGCCTCATAGCTAAAACATAATCTTAAATCTCAGAGGTGATTGGGACTTTAAAACTATCTTAAGTTGGTAAAGACTCTGGGGACCTTTAAAATTAAACTGAATACAATTTTCAATTTGAGATGGTTATAAATCTATTAGGGGCCAGGAGTGGAATGTGGTAGTTTGAATAGATGACCGCCAATGTATTCATTTTTCTATTACAGTTTGTAATTTAGATATGCAGCCACCCGGCTGGAGGAGGTGTCACTGGGCTGGATCTTATAGCCCTAAGATGTGGTGGTGGATTTAAAATTCCAATCTAAGGATATACAAAGTGCCTAGAGTTCCTAAAGTGTGCTAAGGGCTTTGCCTTGTGGTCTTTCAATCTCTCTCTCTCTCTCTTTCTCTCTCTCTGTCTGTCTGCATGTTCATGGACCTGTGAACGCATGGTCAGCTACTTCTGCCATTATAGAACTTACCCTGGATCTGTAAGCTTCAATAAATCCCTTCCTCCTTAGCTGTGCCTGATCTAAAAGTTCATCTTGATGCCTTAAAGCTGTCTGCTACAGATACTATTTATTTTGTCATTTTTTTTTTTTTAAGGTAGGGTTTCACTCTAGCTCAGGCTGACCTGGAATTCACTATGTAGTCTCAGAGTGGCCTCAAACTCACAAACTCACAGTGATCCTCCTACCTCTGCCTCCTGAGTGCTGGGATTAAAGGCATGCACCGCCATGTCCAGCTTGTTTCTTTTATTGTGAAAATTCTGTTTCTGTGACTCCTTTAGCTTGTTATCTAGACATATAAGGAATCTGGATTGTTAAGAGGCTTATGTTGTTCCATGTTATGAAGCAAGGTGTTTTAGCAGTTTTCACAAATCAATCACAGATTAGAACTTTTTATATGTGTAACACAGTCTTTAAATTCATTAAAAATAATTCTGCCTCTTAATCTGTTGTGTCATGTACTAAGGATTTCAAAAACTGGATTCCGTGTTAGATATTTTGAGCATGCTTTTCCAAACCTTTTATTACTCATTCATAGTAAAGAGATTTTGCAGTACATATATGTGTATGTATATGCAGGTTTAGAAATAAATAGTAAGGAGATTGAGTTCTAATGCTTATAATCAGCATGTGTTACAATATATAAAACTAATTTTTTCCTGGGACATCCTTCATAGACTCTGGAGTCATGAAGAGTGATCAATAACTCTTAAGTAATCACTATGTGCTCAGCTCTGTTCCAAGTGTTTCACATACATTAAGGCCTTTGATGCTAATAGAAATCCCATGACAAGGGGCAACTTGTCATCATATTGCATGTAAGGAAGTTATGGTATAAAAGTATTTCATTTGTTTTTTTCAGAGATTCACAGACAACAAGGATCAATACTAGTATTTTAAGATAACTCAGTCTGTCACCAGAATCTGTGCTTCTACTAACACACCACATGCATCTAATATAGAAAGGATATATATTACAACCAAATTATTAAACATTCTCAGAACTCAGATGTCTCATGATGTCCTTAGGAAATAGGTAACAAATAAGAAGAGGTTCCTTGGTATTACTATTAACTGTTATTCATATATATTCATATTCATATATATATACAGAGTTTATAATCTAGAAATACATGACTATCAAGAAAATAAAAAATAAGCCATATGAGAAAATATTTAATTTGCTAAGGGTATAAGCAAAAATGAGTCAAGGTCAATTCCAAGTGATACCTTCAGATGTGATTTTAGCACTTAAAAAAGGTAAAAAATCATTAAAGACTGAGATGTAGATAATGTGTGAAAATTTATACAAAGGAAATATTGAAGAGAGTAAACAGGAAGTATGTTTTAAAAAGGTGACTGGAATAAGACATGATGCTGAATGCCTCTTCTCCTTATCTTATTTCTATTTCTACTCATGTAAGATTCAAAAGATCCTATCACACTATACAAAATTCTGCTTTTTCTTTCTTAGTACATTTATGAAATGCATCATGCTTACAGATCAGGAAGTTAGAGATGATGATAATGTAATTCCTACCAGTCAGCTTTCAAGAGCACACTGAATGGACAATGAATGATGAGCTATCACCAAGCTGCATCCAAGGACCACCAAAACATGATATCTTCTTTGCAGGGTTATGTGCATGATTATTTTTATGAATGTGATCAAGAATTTTGCTTTTGAGGCTTATGTGATGATAATTTTGATCTTTAGTAACATGTTGGAGAATTACAAAAATACACAATTGTTAGAGTAAATGAGTAGGTAAATTATAATTTGGGAATGAATAACTGTTATACAGATTTTCATGTTCTGGGATATGGCAATATAACAATTTAGATGATAAATCAAATTAATTAGTCATTCAGTATGCTTTATTTCAGCTAGTTGATAATTCAGAAGGAAATCTGGCACTCATTTTTGATGATACTCAGTATTTTCTTCTCTTATTTCTCTCTTCCCTTTTCAGTGAAGCTTCTCACAATTATTTATTTATGTCTACTTTCAACCTCCTTGATTTTATAGTATGAATATATATATATATATATATATATATTACAAAGTCTTTGATATATATATGTATATATATATATGTATATATATATGTATATATATATATATATATATATATATATATATATATGTGTGTGTGTATGTGTGTGTGTGTGTGTGTGTGTGTATGTATAAAGGAAATATAAATAAAAATTAAAAGGTTAGATAAAAATTGTATTGGAAAGGAAACATCAAACCTTGAATAGAAAATCAAAATTGTATTATGATCATGTGCTCTGAAAGAAACTGAAGATACATAAATAATATATAAAAGATAGGAGGGAACTTTATTATTTATTCTTCACATCTTATTCCATGAATGAGAAATCAATACATAATTAGGTAAATCTTCTCAGGCCTTAGATTCAAGACCATTCCCAAAGGGCATGATCAGAATTTAGTTTAGACAGTTTAGACTATGTAGGTATAAACTTCCAGCCAGTCATGGACTTACCACACTCCAAGAGGGCATGGATTGAACCTGAGTCACTCATACAATCCAAGATCCCAACCCTGGGAAATTTCCATATAAATTCCTATTAGAAATGGTATTTGCTGAAACCTATATTATTAAATAGTTGGATGTGAAAATTTCTGCTCTTGGCTATGTGTGTGTATAGGACATATTATTTCATATAAAATAATTGATTATAGCTTACTGAACAAAATAAACAGTTTCATTCTAAAGTGATTTTGTTTTGCAAAAATTATACATCTTATGTTAAAATAGAGATTAGCTTCAAATCATTATTCTTAATAAAGGAAACCTGAAACAAAGGACCCACAAGTTGTATAATTCCATTTGTACGAAAGGTTTAGGAAAGGCAAGTCTATGAAGAAAACAGGTGTCTTACACACCATCTTGCTGTGGGCAGTGTCTAAAATCGGGTTTTGTTTTTGTCTCTACAAACAAGGTTAGATAACAATTAGTTGTAGTCAGAGTGGTGATGGTTGCACAACCATTTGAATATAACAGTGATCACTGAATGCACAATTAAAGGGATAGTCTTATAAGAATTATATTCAGTGGAACTTCAACTGCTATCTATTTTTGCTTTTCCTTTAAATTACCTTTAATACAATAATTTGACATTTTAAATACATCCTTCTATACTGTCCTATTGCATGAAATCAAACAGTTTTTTTTTTTTCCTCTGCGATTATCCAGGGCATGCTGTAAGTTCAATTGAATATAGTTTTAAATTTTCTTAACAACCTCCATTCAAATCTATATGTTTGGCTGCCTCATTTACTTCAAAGCCTGTTTGCTATTCTGACTTTCCTATTATGAAGAGTACTTAAAATTAAATTCCTAAATTATTATTTCTTCATTGAATATAAACTTCTCCTAACATCTCCCTTTTTATTCATCACAGACCTCATTTCTTTATTATCACCTACAAGGAGGATTTTACAAAGATTATCTAAATAGCTAGATCTGATTATGAATTTTTTCTGTCTATCTCCTTCTCCCTTGAACATATGTTTATTTACATATTCTGTCAAATTCCTGCAATGTGAAGAAAATGAAAATAACCCTAATCTAAAATTTTTTATATGCTGCTAGATTTTATCTCTCTCTTTTTTTCAATCATGGTCTAGTGTTCTGAATAGTCAGGAGTAACCTTTCTTTATTGGAATCATTATACTCAATCACTAGCAATCTAATGCCATATTACTATAATATTGAGAGAATATTTCCTTCCTGTTTTCACAGGAATTGTTGATTCCAGCTCATTCTGAAATAGTGTAAAATGAGTTCTTGGGTGAGGGAATTCATTAAGGTGTCATTTTTAGTTTAATGAACTTTGTAATGAATTAGCTCTGTACAATATTTCCACTTACCTTTCTAAAGGTACACTATGAGAAATTTCAAGGGATTATTGAAAGGTGAAAATCTGCCATTTTTTAGCTGTAATGCTTTGCATATGATTCCGCGTGCTAGTTTTCATATCTTTTAAAAAATATGCACCACTTGGTGGGGGGCGATTTGCTGGTACTCTGGGAATTCAAATTTCAGTGGGAGTTGTTAAAACTCCTTGTTGCTGCCAGCATAGTCTGACCTAGAGGGATATTTATATTTAATTTCTGACCCTGTAATGAGCTGTGGTTCTAGATGTAGTGATTAAAGTAGCCTGTGATCAAGGGTGGAGAGATTGGTCTCAACGGAACATCCTGTTCCCTCACATTAGTCCAGAGATCTCTTGGATTCCTTCTGCCAACTTTGTGGGCACATTTTAGAAGAATGATCTGTAAATAATTTCGAGTGAAACTTCTTCAACATAGATAATTTATGCATACATTTATTCATAAAGTATATTTAGGAAATGGAATATTTGAAAGATAGTAGAAATTGTTGAATAGCTAAAATTATAAATCATACCTGGTACAACTATTTTCTCTTTACTAAAATAATAGCCTAAGGACTCATGTTTGACTCTCCAGGTCCCACATAACTATATGTACAGTGAGGCAAGCACACAAGTTGCAATGCACACAAGGAGACACACAAGTCTGGAATTTAACTGCAGTTGCTTGAAGGCCCTGATGCACCAATTCTCTCTCTCTCTCTCTCTCTCTCTCTCTCTCTCTCTCTCTCTCACTTTCCCATTAGAAAAAAGGCAGTTGGGCTGCAGAGATAGCAGGTAAGGCACCTGCCTGGGAAGCCCAAGGATCCATATTCTACTGTCTATATCCCACATTAGCCAGACCCACAAAGGTGAGGCAAGCACAAGGTTGCACTAGGTGGCGCCAGCTTCTGTAGTTCAGTTATACTGGCTGAGGCCCTGGCTTGTCAATTCTCTATCTCTCTTCTCTCTCTGTGTCTTTCTCTCCGTTAGGCTTGCTTCAAAACAGAAAAATGAATGAGCAGTTTTTATTGCTATTTTTGTTTTCATTTCTTGATTTTGAGACTGTCTTATTGTAGGACACACTGATCATGAATTTGTAATTATCTTCTTGCCTCAGTGTTTCAACAGCTGGGATTACAGGTCTAAATCATGACTCCTGGCTAATACCTTGCTTTTATACATTAAGGGACAATTTGTAGGGTAGAAAATACTTCCAGAATCATTGCTCATTTTATTATATAATATTGCAATAAGTACTTGTTGGCAAAGGAAGGACATATGGAGGCCACCACAAAATGGAGCCAGAAATCATTCCAAACTTGCCATGGAATGCCAAGCTCCTAGCCTTGGAATGCTGCAAGCTGACATCACAGAGCTGCAGCCCAGTGCCCTGTAGGAAGACTCTTTGACCAACACTGCCCTTATATGCATGACCCTGATGTGCACATCAGAGATGGCACACCTAAAAATTCAACTTGAAATTATGTGCACAATAGCTGAACACCAGTCAATGAGGACTGTGCTCCTTGAAATGGCATGAGTGACATACAGGAAACTATTCCAAATAGAATTACTCCAGTATAAAAGTACTTCTACCAACCGGACACCCCATAGTCCACTTCCTTGTGCTACCACTGATTACCTAGTGACTGTCCAGCTACTGTCTGCTAGCAGTGAATGCTTATTCTGCAAGTCACTGTTATTCCAGTGTAAAAGGTGAATTCATTTTACTCCTAATCAATCCCTTTCCAGTGACTGGGATGCTTGCATTCCAGGTATGGCTAAAAGCTTTCCTTGTTCAAGGCCTTGACTTGGGACCTGTGCCTCTAGATCTTTGCATGTAAGCTTGGATTTCTGAATAATTCTCGACAGACCCTCCTGGTGATGCTGGCTGGGATTCTTTATTGCATGTCTTGATTTTGGAGCTCTGCACCTGAAGACTCTTGCATCATGTTATGATGCTCTTGATATGGCTCTAGATTTGGAGTCTCCTCTATGCAGGCTTAAAGACCGCTGAAGACTCCCTGTCACAGTGCCAGAGTCCAAATTTTCTCACCACAACAAAAAGAAATGAGGAGTCAGCCTCCTCTGAGATGTTCTTTATCTGCCTCAAGACCCTTGAATGACTCAGGTAAGGTTTGAGGGCTGTAGTTTCTGGCCAGGGAAACACTCCAATGAAATCCAAATGTCCCCTGTTCTTATGAACAACTCCTACTGGACACCCTTCTTTTCTGACTAGCCTTCCTAAGATTTACCACTTTTATCAAATCCATTTGAGAATTACCCTATAATATCCAGATTAGTGCATCTTTGTAAGCAACCAGCACTTTCCAGGAAGTGGGGTCTCCTGTCAATGGTCAGTGGGAATGAAGCAAGGTCAGGTTGGAGGGATCCCAACAAGGATGAGATAAGTTTATTTGCAGAGCTTCAGACTTTCTTGCTTCTCAGAACAGAGAAACTACTCTAACTTTGCGACATTAGGAAAACAACTTCAGTCATACAATCATAATGTTCTGCCAGAATAAGCAGGAGAAAAACAGGGGAGCAACACAAGAGGCTTCTCTCACAGACAGGTGAGGAAAGCAGCAGGGTTCAATGCTCAGCACAGAATATATATGTCCACATTCCTGGATCTAAAAGAGACTTCTTGGAAGCTTAGCATGACCCCAGGTCCCACAAACCTGTGTGAGAGCCACTCTATGCTAACTCCCTGAATCTCCCCCTTTTCTATTCTTTAATTTCAACCAATGCATGTCAATCATGAGTGATTTTAAAGAATAACACATCACCTTGCCTAGACATACTGTTAGGAGACAGATCACATTAAGAGGCCTAATGTTAATGTGTGGAGCATTGGTTCCACAATTTTGATTGCCATCCAGATAAAGTAAACCATCACTGAAAACATGAAAGAATATTCTCAGCAACTTCAATAGAAGAAGCATAAGTCAACCTAGCATTTTGAATGGCAAATACATCAAATTCACCTTTCTCCCATGGGGAGAAATTGAGAGGAATGTTAAAGTACCCTTATCTACATTTGGGTATCTTAATTTTTCTATCATTATTTGTATAAAAAGTATTTGTAAGAGGTAGTCCTACAATAGCAATTATCCATGACATATCTATGGAATTATCATGATGGGTAACTGTAATTTAAGATCTTAAATTCATTTTTAAACAATCATGCATATCATCATTATCAGTAGAATAAATGAGCATTCTAGCAAATCTACTTTGAAAACTTTCAACTTTCAGGGTGATATAATCAGATCCAGGGGTAAGCCAAAGCTCCTAGGAGGAAGGTAATGACATATTTAATTACTTCCCCTGCTAAGGATAGTGCTAAGGTAAACACAGAAAAGGCATCAACAAGAACATGTACATACTTATATTTACCAAAAGCAGGCACATGGGTAACATCCATGTGCCAAATGTGATTGGGCATAAGACCTCCTGGAAGGACAGCAAAAGAAGGCAAGGGAGCAATGTTTACTTCCAAACATTGTTGGCATTGTTTAACTATAAGCCATGCTTGTTCTCTGGTTAAGTGGAATTGTTTCCATAAAGCAAAAGCATTTTGATGGTGCTGTTGATGAGACAATTTAGCATCTTATAATAATGATATGGATCCCAACAATATATCAGCCTGTTGGTTCCCCTCTGCTAAAGCCCTAGGCAAACCTGAATGCACTTAACTATGACCCACATAACATGAGTTCCGTCTACCTCTAATTTTTTTTTTTTTTTGCATATCAGATAATAACTCACAAATAGCAGTTCCCCTTTCAGAAATCTAAACAGTCTGTAATTGTTGCATAACATTGACAGCATATTGGGAATCTGAATAAACATTTATAATTTGGGGATATTTTTGTAAGGCTACCATTATCATCTTTAATTCAGGCTGTTGGACTGATTTGCATTCAAATTGAAAATATATTTGAACTTCATTTTCAATCAGAGAATCTTTTCCATCTTTTGTAGCTTCCACAAATACATTTATAGCAGGGGGAACAGACAGTTCAGTAGAGGTTACATTTCTAAGGAACAAAACTAGATGTCATTTTGTAAAAGCTATAAGTTTGTGTGAAAGATATGATTATCAATTTTATGGGAAAAATCAGCCAAATATATAGCAAATATATCAGAAGTTTGCATTATATGAGATAACTGATGAGTATCATAAGGTAAAATATTTTCTAAGGCTCTGATCCTATCAATTGTCTGTATCACCTTCTTCCCACAATTATAAGTTCTGCTATTAGACACCAATAAGTGTTGATAAGTTGCTTTGGGCTGATAGGCAAATGCAGCTATTCAATTGGAACCTGATCCCATAGTGCCCCAGTTGGAAGGTCTGGAGAGGGAAATATTAACAACGACAGTTGGGCAAAAGGAACTGATATTCTTTCAATCTGAGCTTGTTGGATGCCTTCCTGAATCAGTGTTAAAGCTTGCAACCTTTTCTTGATCCAGACTCTTTCAGAGACAGGTGAAGAGTTCCCTTTTAATATATCAAACATAGGTTGTAGCTCTCTGGTTGTAATTTTCAACATTGGCCTAATCCAATTATTGTCCCCAAAGAATTTTTGAAAATCACTCAGAGTTCTAAGATGTTCAGTCCTAATTTTTAATTTCTGGGGACAAATTGTAGTATTGGTAATTATTTTGCCTAAGTAATAATAAGGAGTAGTTCTTTGAACCTTTTCAGTTGCTATAACTAAATCATATTTTTAGTCCTATTTCTAATTTAGCAAACAATGTTGATAGTTGTTCATAATTCTCATGAGCTATAAGATCCATATAATGAATAATAATGGTATCAGAAAAGCATATTCTAGTACCCTGAGGGGCAGATGCTACAAATTTCTGACACAATGTGGGACTATTTGACATACCCTGGGGTAAAACTTTCCATTGATATCTTTTCATGGGTTCTGATAAACTTACAGAAGGAACACTAAAAGTAAGCCACTTACAGTCATGAGAGTGTAAGGGAATAGTATAAAAACATCTTTTAAATCTACAACAATAATGGGCCAATTTTGTGGAATCATAACTGGAGAGGGCAATCCAGGCTGTAAGTCTCTCATCAATTCCATAGTATTATTTAATTGTCTTAAATCTTGCAATAATAACCATTTCCAAATTTCTTCTTTATTACAAAAATAGGGGAATTCCAAGGAGTTGTGGACTCCTCTATATGGTTAGAAGCAAGTTGTTCCTGCATGAGCATCTGGATTGCTTTTATCTTTTTATTTGTTAGAGGCTACTTATCTACCTAGATAGGATTTTCCAGATTTCCAAGTAATAGCATCAGCATGTAATTCAGTTATCCCCTTCTAAACATATCCTAGCTGGTTTTTCTTTTTCTTTCTTTCTTTCTTTCTTTTTTTTTTTCTTTTTGTGCCTTTCTTAAACTAGCCTGCAAGGGTGAACACAGTGCCTTGGTGGCCAAGGCTGGCCTCAGTGCCTGGTCCTGAAACATTAGGAAAAGTTTTCTAAATAATTCACGTAATAATTTCTCCATTTTGTTATCAGTTAAATTACTCTAATTTTTTTTGAGAATTATTTGGAGCCAGCCAAACTGGTTAAGCTACAGGAACAGAGGGAGCCAAAGGAAAGCAAAAGTCTGCTTCCTCTTTTAAAGAACATGAGACAGAATAACCTCATGACCCTTTCCAGAGTGAGTGCTTTTAGTTTCATTTTGATTTATAATATTTTTGATCTCTTTCCATAACAAGAAAGCATCTTCAGGCACTCCATCTGGTCCTAAAGCATCCAACTGTCCCTTGATTACAAGCCCAACCCAAGATCAGGTCCAGTGGTCTAATGTGCCCTCTTCCAGAAAGGAAGATTGCCATTCCAATATAAATTCTATGAATTTAAGCAACTGCTTATGATTTTATTTTACCCCTTCTCTCTGCAACATTGTCTATAAGACATCTGCAAACAGATGCTTTTCCTTTGATTCAGCTTGTCCCATCTTTTTACGTCCAATGTAAGTTCCTCTATCCTATAAAATAATCTTGTGTACTTTACCCTAGAAGTTTCTCACCTTCTATTATTTTCTTCCCATATGTTCAGGCCCCATGTTGGGTGCCACCTGTAAGTGACTAGCACTTACCACTAAGCAGGGTCTCCTGACAGTTGTCAGTGGGAATGAAGCAGGCTGAGGTTTGAGGGATCCCAACAAGACCAAGACAAGTTTATTTGAATAGCTTCAGACTTTTATGCCTCTCAGAAGAGAGGAGAAACTATTCTAACTTTTCAGTATCAGGGAAACAACTTCAGTCCTACAATCATAGCATTCCACCAGAATAAGTAGGAGAAAAACAATGAGCAACACAGGGGCTTCTATCACAAACAGATGAGGAAAGCAGCATGGTTCAATGCTGCACCCCTGGGTCTAAAACAGACTTCTCAGAAGCTGAGCATGAGCCCAGGCCACATTCCTTCAAACCTGTATAAGAGCCACTCTATGCTGACTCCCTGCACATCTTCCCTTTCTAAAGTCCTTACACATAACCATTGGCTTTTGTGGCAGGTCCCTTATCAGTGCACGTTCCCTAAAGTTCTTTCATGAAGGTCCTTTTGAAAGTTGTCACAATAGTCAGTTTCTGGTGGACACTCCTGTAGCTAACTCTTGAGCATAGTACTACAGAGATCCTCTTGATGTGAGCATACCCTCTCAAATGCCATATCTCAGAGTCTTTTACAGATGCTCAAGAAGGTCATTTGAGGGGATAGCTGTCTCCCTCAGAAGTTGTTCTTCAAGTCCCTTGTGGACATTATTCATAGCCAGTGGCTGCAGCACCAAGACCCTTGTAGTTACCATATCTGAAGGTACTTTCAAAAAGAGACTTTTTGAGAATTTCCTTCATGCTTGTGACCCTGGTAATGAACTGCTTCGTCAAGCACTGGGAGGTTCTCTAGAGGGGAGGGACAACTCTTTCAGAAGCTGTACCAGGAGTCCCTTATAGCTGTTATATGATCCCCAGGAACTGCTCCCTTTCTTCTGAAGAATGCCCTGTTTGGAACTGAACTGAGATCTTTAATCTTCTGATTCAACATGGGTCAGTCTCCTGTCCTGTGAGACTCAGCAGTATAATGTACACTGTAGATCTGGCATCAGTTTGATCAACAAACTGTAAAGAAGAAATGCTTTATGTCTCTTTGTCATGTAGCTTGTGGCACAGTACAACCATCCACTTCAGAAGCCGTGACCCTGACATGGTACTCTTCACTATACCACTATTATTCAGTTTGACAACCCCTTACATCTAGGCTTTCATGTTCCTTCTTAAGATCCTTAAGATTCTTAAGAGTTATTAAAAACCTGCTGCAAGTTTATCCAGGTTTTCAGGATCCCCAGAAGGTGAAGAAATTTAAAACTTTTCTAGAAATTAATGAAACTATCACAATCTAGTGCATCTACTGGGATTCAACCATAACTCCAAAAACCTTCATAACAAAGACAGACTGATCTCAAATTAGTAACCTTCATAACAAAGACAAAAAAGTCTAAAACCAATAACCTGACAATCCATCTAAAGGCACTGGAAAAACAAGAACAATACAACCCTTGTATTGTATTAATATTGTATAGCAACAATACAACTCTTGTTCCAGATGGAAAGAAAGAACTAAGATTGGATCTGAAATGAATGAATTGGAAACTAAGAAAACAATTAATAAAATTGATGAAGCAAAGAGCTTGTTCTTTGAAAAAATAAACAAGGTTGATAAACCCCTGACCAATTTGATCAGATGAAAAAAAGAGAAGTCTTAAATTAACAAAATTAGAAATGAAAAGAGGTAGGTCATAACATACATCAATGAAATTGAGAGAGTCATCATGACTTACTTCCAAAACCTCTACTCCACAAAATTGGATAACCTGGAGGAAATAGACCAATTCCTAGATACATACCACCTTCCAAAACTAAGTTCAGAGCAGATAAATCTTCTAAACAAACCCATTATATCCACCAAGATTGAAAATGCAATAAAAAAATCTCCCCAAAAGGAAAAGTCCAGGACCTGATGGATTCCTCGCTGAATTCTAACGAACCTTTAGTCAGAAATACAACTTAAAAGAAGAGGAGGAGGAGAAGGAGGAAAAGAAAACTATGGCCCTAAATCCCTAATGAACTTGGATGCTGAAACCCTGAAAAAAAAAAAAAACACCCTTGCAAACAGAATTCAACAATACATCAAAAGTATTATCCACATCAGTAAAGCAGACTTCATCCCACGGATGCAGGATGGTTCAACATACACTAATCAATTAATGTAACACATCACATAAATAAACCTAAAAACAAGAACCACATGATCATGTCAACAGATTCAGAGAAGGCCTGTGACAAAACACATCACTTCATGATCAAAACACTGGAGATTCTAGACATAGAAGCTTTATATCTCAACATTATAAAGGTTATATACAATGCACCTAAAGCCCAAACCATACTTAATGGGGAAAGACTCAAGGAGTTCCCACTAAGATTTGGAACAGGACAGGGGTGTCCACTCTCACCACTGCTCTTTAACATAGCACTGGGAACAGCAGGAGAAAGATATAGGAATAAATTGGAAAGGAAGAAGTCAAAGTAGCCCTATTTGCAGATGTTATCCTATACACAAGTGACCTGCAAGTCTCCATCATAAAACTTCTAACGGTGATAAATTCCTGCAGCAATGTAGCAGGATCCAAAATCAACAGACAAAAATCAGTAGCCTTCTTACATGCAAAAGACAAATATACAGAAAAAGAAGCCAGTGAGGCTGTTCAGTTTTCAATAGCCACACACGCATACACACAAATCAAAAACCTTGGAATAACACTAACCAATGAAGTGAAAGGCCTATATAATGAAAACATAAAAATGCTCAAGAAAGAAATCAAGGAGGACATGAGAAGATCGAAAGCCCTGCCATGATCCTGAATAGATAGAATTAATTTTGTGAAAAGGGAAATTCTACCAAAAGCCATATAAAGATTCAATGCCATATCAATAAGAATCCCAGCATCATTTTTCCCAGAGAAAGAAAAAATAATGTCAAAATTCATATGAAATGGAAGAAGGCCTGGATATACAATAATATCATCAGCAAATGAAACACCTCTAGTGGTATCACCATACCCAATCTAAAGCTATACTACAAAGCCATAGTAACAAAAAAGTATGGTACTGACATAAAAATATACATACACACCAATGGAATAGAACTGAAGACTTATCCCTTAGTTCAAGTAAGTTCAGCTACTTTATCTTTGACAAAGGATTCAACAATGTACACTGGAGGAAACATACCATCTTCAACTCATGGTGATGAACAAATTGGATAGCCACATGTAGAAAAATAAAAATAGAACAACTCCTCTCACCATGCACAAAAGTAAACTCCAAGTGGATTAAAGACCTTAATATAAGACCTGAAATTCTCAAACTACTGAATGAGAAAATAAGGGAAACTCTATAGGAATGGGGAAAGTCTTGTTGAACAATAACCCAGTAGCCCAGGAAATTAAACAATCACTCAATCAGTGAGATACTATGAAAGTAAAAAGCTTTTATACAGACAAACATACCATAAACAGAGATAACAGACTGCCCCCAGAATGGGATAAAATGTTAAACAACTAAAAAACTATGCAATAAAAATCCAAACAACCCACTCAAAAAAATGCAGCAGAGAACTGAATAAGGAATTCTTTAAAAAAATTACAAATGGCTAATACCTAAGAAACATCCTTAAACATCAGGGAAATGCAAATTAAAACAACTATGATATTCCACCTTATTCCAGAAAGGATGAAAATTTTAAAAAAATCAAATGACAATAAATATTGGCAAGGATGTGGGGAAAGAGGAACCCTCATTCACTACTGGTGGGAGTGCAAACTTATACAACCACTGTGGAAATCAATATGGAGCCCCCTGAAAAAAATAAAAATATAGCTGCCACCTGAACCAACCATTCCTGTACTTGGCATCTACTCAAAATATTCCACTCTTCATTGAACAGATATTTGCTCATCCAACCAATCTTAGAAGATGCACACACCTGTGCAATAGTGGCACACAGCCTAGGTGAGTGACCGATGACTTTCTGGTAGGCTGAGAGATCCACACAGTGGAAAGATCCCATAGCTGGGAGTGGGAACCAAGTCAGAATTTTGTGGAGACCAATATTATATTTATGGAGACTCCAATGAGATGCTCCTGCTAGTCTTTGGCCAAAAGTTAGGCCATTCCCATTAGCAATACTTATAGTGGAATGTTGGCAGGAAGGAGGAAAATTATGGTACAAATGCATTATGTATCCATACAAAGTTTCAACTCAATAAAATAATCAAAAGGAAATAAAAGCATGAGAAGAATGAGGAACAGTAAGTCTTAGTAACACTGAACAGGTCTGACAATTCCATTGTTTTGAGATTCATTTATGAATATGAACTTTAAACACTGAAACTCTACTCCTAAAAACGTAAATGGTTGAGACCAGCAGACAATACAATTTCTCCCGCTAATTTTTTTCTTAATTTTTATTAACATTTTCCATGATTATAAAAAATATCCCATGGTGCTACCCTCCCTCCCCCCACTTCCCCTTTGAAATTCCATTCGCCATCATATCCCCTCCCCATCTCAATCAGTCTCTCTTTCATTTTGATGTCATGATCTTTTCCTCCTCTTATGATGGTCTTGTGTAGGTAGTGTCAGGCACTATGAGGTCATGGATATCCAGGCCATTTTATGTCTGGAGGGAGCACGTTGTAAGCAGTCCTCCCCTTCCTTTGGCTCTTACATTCTTTCCGCCACCTCTTCCGCATTAGACCCTGAGCCTTGGAAGGTCTGATCGAGATGTTACTCAGTACTCCAGGCACTTCTTTCCAGCGCTATGATACCTTCTGAGTCATTCCAAGGTCACTGCCATCTGAAAAGAGAAGATTCTCTACCCAATGTGAGAGTAGCATTAATATAAGGGTATGGATATTAAGAAAAGTGTTTACTGGGCAGTTTGATAAGCATAGTATATACATTTTTCCAGACATCAGCAGATGTTACACCCCTAGGGCTCATGACTACCCCTGTTTTAAGTTTTCAGTATCAGGGATGTATCCCCCCCCCATGCAGCGGGCCTCCAGTCCAATTGTAGGGCAGTTAGTTTCCACCATGACAGACGTGCCACTATTGCACTCGTTGGCTCATTTGGCCTGGCTGGCCAATTATAAGGCTTGTAGTGTCCACTGTTGAGTATCCTCACTGGTGGTATCTCTTTCTCCCATTGAACTAAATGTGGAATGGGTTCTTCCAGCTTTCTCTCAGCTAGTCTACATGGAGGAGGTTCTCAGCTAGTTCCAGCAGAATTTCTCAGTGGCCTTGCAGCCCAAATATGTGGAGTCTTCAGCAATAGGGTCTTACCATCTATTCCTGGTGGGAAACCAAGGGCCTTGGCAATGGCCTATAATGTTTTGGGGGCATCTCCTCTGCTAATTTTTCATCATTATTATGTTTCAATCACCTTATTTCTAAGACTTTGATGAATTTCATCAATAGACCCATACAAGAACATTTAAAAAACTGAGATTATCAGAAAGTCTGATTGTGATTATGGAAGTAAGCAATTCACTAATACCACAGCTAATGAAGACGGGATTTATGGTAAACACCAGAAATTCCCCTTATTTTACATACTCTGCAGTAAGTAGTGGTGTTAGTGAGGTGGAGGAGTGGTTGTCACTGAGGCCTTTTGCAGCCATCTTAGTACAGAAACCAGGCAGGAAGATCATAACTTGACTGCTTTTTGTAAAGGGTTATGAAAGTTTCTGTTTTTATTTTACAAATGTAGTTTTACACACACACACACACACACACACACACACACACACACACACACTTACTTATGGAATTCTAAAACTCTCACCCTAGGGCTGGTATGCCTTAGAACCCATCTAAAGCTTCAAGTTGTGCTTATTTTAATTGACACCTCAGGCAGCTGTATATGGTTATGGCTGAGCCAAAAATTATTCTTTTTACTCTTCAGATAATTCAGAAAATTTTATTGGATAATTCAGAAAATTACTTCAACCAAAACACATTCCATACAGCAATAACTTCAAAAAAAAGACATTAATGAAAATAAGACAATCTATAAGATCCTCTGGGATACAACCAAGGCAGGCTTTTTATAGCCAGAAGTGCCCATATTAAAAAAAAAATAAATCAACAGGATTTCAGTGGGCTGGGGAGATGGCTAAGGAGATAAAAGTGCTTTATTACAAAGTCTGTTGACCCAGGGCTGATTCCTCAGAGCCAGATAAAGCAGACACACAAAGTGGTTCATGCATCTGGAATTTGTTTGTCATAGCTGGAAGCACTATTCCATCCATACTCATAGTCTTTCACTTTGTAATAAGTAAATAAAAATAAAAATAAAACAAAACTGGACCCAAATGGCAATGGTACCATAAAATTCTACATCCTAAAAGACAGACTAAATGGTTGAACTTTCATCAGGCCCTTAGAGAGAACACCTGATTCACAAGGCCCTGGAGGAAGTATAATGAAGACTGACCTTAATCTTCTCCTGTTTCTCTCTCCCCCCCTTCTCTTTCTTCTCTCTATCTCTTTTACATTATTTATCTTTTCCTTCCTTCTTTTCTTGGGCGCTGACCTATAACTCCCAGTACCAGCATGTGGCTAACATCCACAATGAGCTGTTGATCAGAAAGACCTGCAAGGTTTCCCAAAAGAAGACAGATTTCTGCCAGAGTACTTGATGACCCAACAAAGGTTACTGGTAAGGCCCTACTGCTGAAGACACCATATGCTGTTGGTACAGAACATGGAGTGACCTGGCTGGAACCTGGAAGAGAGTCAGTCCCCAGTTAACTTGTCTAGTACCAGAAGGTGCTACATGACAGTCAACTGATAGCTGGATAATTAACATTGTGGCTGGGAGTGGGGACAGAGCTATTCATTTGTCAGTGGGCTCCATGGAACAGGCCAGACCAGTCTGTGAACCTGGCCCATGTGGGGTTAATATACCATGTGTGGATAATATACATATACACATATATACACATATACATATATATACATACATACACACACACGTGTGTGTGTGTGTGTGTGTGTGTGTGTGTGTGTTTTACTCAGTTATAAAGGAAAATGAACGTATAAAAATTTACAGAAATCAGAAAAGGTTACATTAAGTGAGGTAACCCAGGTCCAGAAAGAAAACAATCCCATGTTCAATCTCATATGTAGATCTTATCTTTTAATGTTTGTATACGAGTAAATAAGGGGATGTGAGAGTTAGTACAGACTATGTATTGAGATAGGAGATAATGACAGGGGAGCAACAGGTGATGAAAAGTAGAGGGAAAGAAGAAAAGTAAACAGCAGTATGAAAGAGAAAAGAGGCTATGGTTGAGGAAGATCACAAGGGAGTAAACCACAGGGGATTCTCCCACACCCTGCACTGGCCCATATGCCCCAGTGAGTCTCCCACACACAATGCCACCTCTGTGCACTGATCTCCCACACCCTATGCCATCCCCACCACTGTGCTGTCAGCTTCATGAGATTGTTCTGGCCTTGGTCACCTCCTTTGATTGCTGGCTGCTTCCACATACCAACAACTCCACATGGGCCAGGTCCACAGACTGGTCTGGCCCATTCCATGGAACCCACTGACACATGAACAGCTCTGTCTCCACTCCCAGCCACAAATTTGGCCATACCTTCTGTCAGAAATGGGAGCATAGGAATATCTGGCAATCTACCACAAGGGGAAACAAGTAAGTCCTTCACAACTTGCTTACCTAGGTACAGTAGGGGAGCAAGTGTACGTGGTACTGCCTTGAGTCACACAGGAAGACCCATGGCTGTGATGGGGCCAAAAAGGTTCCAGACCTCCAACCATTGCTTTTTTATTAGCCACCAGCCCAAAGCTGCTGGCATACTTGCATCCTCCACAACCTGTGCATCTATGAGTACAATGCCGCCCAACTACAATTGAGTTCAAATTTAAAACATAACAGTCATTAAAGATCCTACAAGAGAAAATACTTGCTTCATCCTAAATAAAATAAGAAATTTATCCAAGATGAATAGACCTCAATGCAAAAAAACAAACTAACTAACTAAAAATAAAACTAAAGACAACATACAGAAAGATTTCCACCAAGGTTGCCTAGTACCACAATGGAAGTCTCCAATGAAAGCAGAGAGGGAACAGCAAAAATAGAATCCAAAATGAAAGCACATTATCCTATGTGTCCCTAATGAAGTGAATCACTGAGCTGAGAAGATCATCAAAAGAACAATTCCATAAATGAAATGCAACAGAATCATCACTTACAGAACACAATTTTCATCACTAGGATTAACTTATTTGAAGAAGATGAAAAAGACCTCAAAAGAGAGAAAAATGGTTTCAGCTAGGGCCATGGTGAAGTGCAGTGGGCTGATTCTCTCCTCAGAATCTGAATACATCTGAAAAAGAGAAGCAAATTCTCCAATGGAGAGTGAAGTCAGCACCAGGTAAATGGGATATTATTATTATTATTATTATTTATCTCCATTATTATTTTAGAGAGAATTTAGTAGATGTAGGCCCTCTTGTAGCCCAAGAATGATAGGAGCTTGGTAATGGCAAGTGGGCTTGTTTATTAGATATGGTTTTGATTTGTTTCCCAGATCCAGCTATGGGTTCCATTCCACTGAGCAGATCCATTAGCAAAAGGGTGAAGGAGATAGACACAGAGAACACTGAACTCCTACCAAACTAAATATCCAGAGACAAAGAGGCTCCCAAGACCTCATCACTGAAGTAGACCTAAAACAAACCCATCATGGATCAGGGAAATTCACAGAAGATGGGGTAGAAAGATTGTTAGAGCCATTTGTTGGGACATTATGCACATAGACATTGCCTCTTACCCATAACTGATGGCTAACCCCAGGATGCATGACTCACATTGCCCAATGTGGAGGGTTCCTATGGAAGGGGAAGACAGGGAGAAGGCTAACAATGGCACCAACATTGCTGTATGCACACTGTGTACACAACTAATAAAAAAAAGTCAAAACGAGAAAGAGAGAAAAGTGAGTTGAAGGTGAGACAACAGAGTATCTCAAGAATCAGCTAATTAAGCTTAACAAAGACATGATTAAATATAAAAATGCATTCCAAAAAATATCAAAATAAATCAAATATGACCTGAAATTTGAACCCAATAAAGGGACAGATATGATACAGAAAAATGCATCAAAACAAAAATCAAATACTGCTTATAAAACCTCTTTAGAAACTCACTAATGGAGTTAATCATATGCAGGGCAGAAACTCAGATGTGGAAGACAAGACAGAAGATATTTTTTAGGGGTCCAAAAACTTTTATAAGCTCAAAAAAGTGTGCAAACAAAATATTATGGAATTGTGGGATGTCCAGATCTTGGGAATACCAGAAGGGGAAGAAATTCAGGCCAAAGGCATGCACAACATTTTCAACAAAATTATTGAAGAAAAATTTCCTGTCCTCAAAAGAGATACTCATCCAGATACAAGAAGCTCACAGAACACTGAACAGACTGGAACAAAGAAGAAACTCTACAAGACACATCATAGTTAAAACTCTAACCAATGAAAACAAAGAGTGCTGAAAGCAGCATAAAAGAAACAGATCATTACATACCAAGGCAATTCCATGAGAATTGCCTCAGATTTTTCAAGGGAAATCATGAAAGCCAGAAAATCTTGGAATTGAGAACTTCAAAGTCTAAAAAAGTATGGCTCCTAAACCAAACTCCTGTAACAAGTGAAAGTATGCCTCATAATACATGGTGAAAGGAAAACCTTCCATAATAAAAGCCGGATCTATGATAATATGAACACAAAGCCTGCTGGAGCTCAGGCTCCATTTGCCTGACTCATGCTCACCGCTCGTGCAAGCTTACTTGCTCTGTTCTTTTTCCCACTTCCTGCTCTGGCCACCACTTATTCATGCGTGAGCCCAGGCCCATTCCAACTGCCCATGCGAGCTCAGTCTCAATCTGCCTGTTGGCTTGCTGTCAGCTCAGGTGCAAGCCCCTGTCTGTCTGCCGCGATGGCTGACCACCGTTGTCCGGTTGCAGGCGACCATTGTCCTGTGGTGGGAGAGCTCAGACTGCTTCAGGGTCCCAGTGTTCCACCACACCTGAGTTTAGGCTGCTTCAGTGCTTAGTGCTCCAGTGTCCCTCTGAGTGACAGCACAGGCAGTTTGGTACATCACTATGTGAGAGATCAGGCAACTTTGGTGCCCATGCCAGGCAAGGGTTCAGACAGCTTTGGCAAGTGAGATCCAAAGCTCAGACTCCTTAGGATCTGCCTCAGGCTGCTTCAGCTGCCCACTGTGCTTAAGCTCAGGCAGATCCAACCACGTACATGTTAGCTCAAGACCACGCAGCCCACTTGCTTGCCTGCCCACTAGTCCAGGCATGCTCCCCCAAGAGTCACCACTTCCCCAGCCCATTGAGACCACAGCCCTACTATCCTGGCACATACACTGTGATGGGCAGACCACAGCACAAAAGAAATAACATGAAAAATCAAATACAAAAAAAAGTCCAGTTAGATCACCCAGTCCTACAATGAACATCTCTAATCAAAACATAGAAGAGTCATTAGGATCAAAACACCAAACTGAAGCTATGAGCAATGCAACCATGACCAAGCTACTGGTAGAACTTGCAGAAAAACAACAAAGGACCAATAATCATGTGGATGCTGCCATCACTAGGCTAGACCTAATAAATAAGAAAATGGAAGGAATTCAAAGACAGTTAAGAGATATGAAGGAGACTAACAAAAAAAGAAGACCTCAAAAATCAGGTGATGATGCTAAATGAAGAAATAAAGAAATGCAAGGATGAATTCCAAGAAGCATCAAGAAAATCAGAAAATGATGTGAAAGGAAGCTTGACAGTGGGACGGAAACTATAAATAGAAAAGTAGTAGAAAATGCAAACCTAATTGAATAAGTCCAAAACTCTCTATAAGCTCTCAAGAATAGAGTCAGCCATGTGGAGGATAGAAACTCCGATCTAGAAGACAAGATGGAAGAAACAGTTCAAGAGTTCAAAAATTTCAATAAGTTCAAAAATTTCTGTGAACAGAACATGAGGGAATGTAGGACACCCTTAAACATCCTAATATCCAGATCATTGGAATACCAAAAGGAGAACAAATTCAGACCAAAGACATGGAGAACTTATTTAGCAAAATAACTGAAGAAAGCTTTCCCACTCTCTCTTGAGGTTCAGGCATACCTGACAGGTAACCACAGGGACAGGTAGTAGGGATGGAAGGGTTATGGGGGAGGAGAATGGAATGTTGGGGGGAGATATGCACAAAACTGAATCCAAAATGAATTGGTGTCATAGAAACCTTCCGCCTGGATAGTAGGCTAAGAGACATAACCCTCAGTAGGAATATTGGAGGCCTGTTTGGTAAGAAGGGCCCTTGACAGGATGGGATGAAGCCTAACCCTAAAACACTTGGCTCTTTCTTGTAACTCCCAGTACCAGAAATCAATCGCTATTCAAATTGAGGTGTTGATTAGAGAGACATAAGAGGTCTCCAATCAAGACAGGCTTCTGTCAAAACACTTAGTTACCAGCCTGAGATAAAAGACCATATTGTTGAAGACACCACATGCTTCTGACACAGAACATCAAGAGATCTGGCTGGAATCTGGAACAAAGTCAGTTTCCAGATAGCTAGCCTAGTAGTGCTGGAAAGTGCAACATATGTTGCTGGGGTAAAATGGCCAACAACACTGTAAGCATGCAGGGGACACTGCTGTGCAAAAGCAACGTGGCTAACAAGATGGACACACCTGTGCACTAGTGCACACAGTGCAGGTTGTCAGGCTTACCATGGAAGCAGCACTTTGGCTAATCTCTAATTCCAAGCTAGTGTGGTGCTGCACAGATTTAATATCAGCACTCTGGAGGTAGAGGTAGGAGGATCTCTGTGAGTTCAAGGTCAGTCTGAGACTACATAGTGTATTCCAGGTCAGCCTGACTAGAACAATACCTTACCTCAAAAACCAAAAAAAAAAGGGGGGGGGGCATCCATTTAAGATGGCGGCCATCTTAGGTACCACGCCAAAGCAGCCTGGGGAAAAAAGGCAAAAAAAATAAATAAATAAATAAAAAAACAGCAAAATACACACTTTTACTAAAAAGTGAGGTGTATAGGAAAGTGAAATGGCAGCAGAGAAGAAGGAGAGATCCAGAGCATCCAGAGCCCACACAGGCTGGCAGAAGGGCCTCTGGCAGGTCCCTGTGTGGGACCACAGTGGCAGCGGCACGCTAGCAAGCTGCCAGGCTCTGCTTGAGCTTCAGGAAAAGCCAGGTGAGGGGATTTCCACTCACACTGGAGCTCTCCGCAAACTCAAGAAACGTGAAGGGAGAACGGCAGTGAACAACGGAGGAGCAGATAAGAAGGTAGAAGAACACGTGGAACAGCAAGAGAACTAGAGCAGCATCAGCAGCCTCCCCTCTCCCACTGTCAGTGCCTGGCTCCCTCTTCCACCACCAGTGCCAAGCTCCAGCGAACAGAGCAGCGGTCCAGGGACCCGTCCATGCCTACTTGAACCAACAGTGGGAACCAAGCCTAACTGAGGCCAAAATCATCCCAAAAGGTAACTGAGATTACACCAGGTCAGTAACCGCCTAATAAACCCGGTAATAGGCCTGAACCAGAAGTGCTAATTACACCTTCCATATCAGGATAAATTATATGTTAAATCTGATGGATGGTCAGATTTGTCATTCATAAATAAGCTGTATATTGGGCTTGTTATTTGTTGCTTCTTGATTTATTGTGGCTTTGTTTCCTCTTCTATTATACATTAGGTAAGGGTCTCAGCTGGTCACAAGCTGACTTGGAACTCTCTACAGACCAGAATCTTAACCTCCTTGTTGTCAGGATTAAGGGAGTGGGTGAGGCACCACACAGCCTAAGGGACAGGGAGAGGATCTGGTTATCATAATACCTACTCTTGGATAAATACTCTGTGCTGCTTTTCATTGAAAGTGTATATTGTTTAGGTAAATTTTAGCAACTATCTATATCTGGTTCCACTCAGCCTACTTGAATACTCTCATAATAGGCAAACCCAACACCTATAGTCACTCTTGTAGACACTCTGAGAGTCTTGAGAGCCACACCTACTGCATTAAGCTCCCACCCTGAAGATATGTAACATCAGATTGATTGATACATCTAATAATACCCAGATAACTAGAAAATCCAAGCATTAAATAATCCAGGATGCAAAAATATATACATTATAACACAAGAAACACTAAAAAGCAAGACAATATAAATCCACCAAAAAGTATTAATGCATCAGAAATGACCTCCAGTGAGAATGAGTTAGAGGAAATGCCTGAGAAAGATTTCAAAATAATGATTATAAATAAGTTCAAAGAACTCAAAGAAGAAATCAAAGGGAGCAAAGAAGAGACAGAACACCAATTTAATGAAATAAAGAGGTCAATACTAGACATAAATAAGGAAATAGAAATAATAAAGAAAAACCCGTTAGAATTACTAGCAATAAAGAACAGAGTTAATGAAATAAAAAACTCTGTAGAAAATCTCACCAGTAGAATGGGTGGAGGAGAGGACAGAATATCTAAGCTAGAAGACCAGATGTCAGATCTAATACAGTCCCACAAAGATAAAGACAAGCTAATAGAAAAGTATGAGTGGGAATTTCATGATATTCGGGACACTATAAAAAGATCAAACATAAGAATTCTGGGCATAGTAGAAGGAGAAGAATTTCACTCCAAAGGCATAGTATGCGTCTTCAACAAAATCATAGGAGAAAACTTCCCCCAAATTGGGAAAGAGATGCCAATGCAGATGCAGGAATCCTTTAGAATACCAGCCAGACAAAACCTGGAAAGAACCTCTCTTTGCCATATTATAATCAAGTTACCAAACACAAAAACAAAAGAAAAAATATTGAAAACAGTCAGAGAGAAAAATCAAGTTACCTACAAAGGCAAGCCTATCAGGATAACAGCAGATTACTCAACACAAACTTTAAAAGCCAGAAGAGTGTGGAGTGATGTATTCCAAGCCCTGAAAGATAACAACTGTCAACCAAGGTTACTTTATCCTGCAAAGCTATGCATTAAAATAGAAGGAGAAATAAGGACATTCCATGACAAAATCAAGCTAAAGGAGCATTTAGAGACAAAACCAGCTCTACAGAAAATACACAAAGAATCCTCCATGCTAGAAAAAGAAAATTACACATAGAAGGAACCAGGAAAAAAGAAACAATACTCAAATACTAGTAAACACAAGAGAACAAAAGTAAAACTGGAAGAACTACAAAAAAATGGCAAAAATGAATACACACCTTTCAATATTAACTCTTAATATCAACGGCCTCAATGCCCCAACCAAAAGACATAGGTTTGAAGACTGGGTTAAAAAGCAGGATCGTACAATTTGTTGCCTCCAAGAAACCTACCTTTCTACAAAGAATGGACACTATCTTAGCGTGAAAGGTTGGAAAACGGTGTTTCAAGCAAATGGATATAGAAAACAAGCAGGGGTTGCTATCCTAATATCTGACAAGATAGACTTCAGTCCAACATTAGTTAAGAAAGATTAGGAAGGCCACTTTATATTGATTAAAGGCACACTCCAACAGGAGGACATTGAAATCCTAAACATATATGCACCTAACATTGGGCCCCCAAATTCATCAAACAAATGCTATTAGAACTAAGGTCACAGATAACACCAAACACAGTGGTAGTGGGGGACTTCAACACCCCACTCTCATCAATTGACAGGTCATCCCAGGAAAAAATAAACAGAGAAGCATCTGGAATAAATGAGGTCATAGAAGGAATGGACCTAACAGATATATGCAGGACATTTAATCCAAATGCTGCAGAATATACATTCTTTTCAGTAGCACATGGAACATTCTCTAAAATAGACCATATATTGGGACACAAAGAAAATCTTAACGAATACAGGAAAATAGAAATTATTCTTTGCATTGTGTCTAACCACAATGGAATCAAACTACAAATCAATAGCAAGAAAGGCTATAGAGCATACACAAAATCATGGAAATTAAACAACATACTACTAAATGATGAATGGGTCAATGAAGAAATCAAGAAGGAAATCAAAAAATTTATAGAATCAAACAATGAGAACACAACATACCAAAATCACTGGGACACAATGGAGGCAGTCCTGAGAGGTAAATTTATAGCCTTAAGTGCCTATATTAAGAAATTAGAAGGGTTGCAAGTAAACGACCTAATGCTTTACCTTAAAGTCTTGGAAATATAAGAACAAAGCATACCAAAAATCAGTAAATGGGAAGAAATAATAAAGATTAGGGCAGAAATTAATGAAATAGAATCTGAAAAAAACAATCCAAAGAATCAATGAAACAAAGAGTTGGTTCTTTGAAAGTATAAACAAGATTGATAAACCCTTAGCAAATCTGACTAAAAGAAAGAGAGAAGAGACACAAATTAATAAAACTAGAGATGAAAAAGGTAACATCACAACAGATGCCAGAGGAATTCAAAATATCATGGGGACATACTATAAAAGCATATACTCCACAAAGTATGAAAATCTGAAAGAAATGGATGATTTCCTTGATTTTTATGACCTACCTAAATTAAATCAAGATGAGATTAATCACTTAAATAGACCTATAACAAGCATGGAGATCCAAGCAGTTATCAAAAATCTCCCAACTAAAAAAAAAAAAGCCCAGGCCCAGATGGATTCATTGCTGAATTTTACCAGATCTTCAGGGAAGAACTAACACCATTGCTTCTTAAGCTTTTCCATAAAATAGAAAAAGAAGAAATCCTACCAAACTCCTTCTATGAAGCCAGCATCACCCTGATACCAAAACCAGGCAAAGATAGAACAAAAGAAGAAAATTACAGACCAATCTTCCTCATGAACATAGATGCAAAAATTCTCAACAAAATATTGGCAAGCAGAATACAAGAATATGTCAGATATATCATTCACCATAACCAAGTAGGCTTTATCCCAGAGATGCAGGGATGGTTTAATATATGCAAATCGATAAATGTAATACGTTATATAAATGGACTGACGGACTAAAATCACATGATAATCTCATTAGATGCAGAGAAAGTGTTTGATAAAATCTGACATCTGTTCATGATAAAAGTCCTGCAGAGACTGGGAATAGAAGGAACCTATCTCAATATAATAAAGGGTATTTATGACAAGCCTACAGCCAACATATTACTATATGGGGAAAAACTGGAATCTTTTCCACTAAAATCAGGAACAAGACAAGGATGTCCACTGTCCCCACTTTTATTCAATATAGTACTGGAAGTCTTAGCCATAGCAATTAGGCAAGAGACACACATAAAAGGGATACAAATTGGAAAGGAAGAGACCAAGTTATCATCATTTGCAGATGACATGATTCTATATATAAAGGACCCTAAAGACTCTACCAGCAAACTGTTAGAGCTGATAAAAAACCTACAGCCATGTAGCAGGATACAAAAGAAATACCCAGAAATCAGTAGCCTTCATATGGGCTAACAACAAACACACAGAGGATGAAATCAGAGAATCACTCCCATTCACAATTGCATGAAAGAAAATAAAGTACCTTGGAATAAACCTAACTAAAGAAGTAAAGGATCTCTACAATGAAAACTTTAAAACACTCAAGTGAGAAATTGCAGAAGACACTAGGAAATGGAAAAACATCCCTTCTTCCTGGATTGGAAGAATCAATATTATGAAAATGGCAATCTCACCAAAAGCAATCTACACATTTAATCAATTCCCATCAAAATTCAAAAGACATTCTTCAGGGAAATAGAAAAACCAATCCAAAAATTCATTTGGAATCACAAAAAACCTTGAATATCTAAAATAATACTGAGCAACAAAAATAAGGCTGGTGGTATCACCATACCTGATTTTAGCCTATAATACAGAGCCATAGTAACAAAAACATCATGGTACTGGCACAAAAGCAGACATGTAGATCAATGGAAAAGAATAGAGGACCCAGATGTAAGTCCAGCTAGCTATAGCCACCTGATATTCAATAAAAATGCCAAAAATACTCATTGGAGCAAAGACAGCCTCTTCAGCCAATGGTGTTGGGAAAACTGGATATGTATCTGTAGAAAGATGAAAATAGATTCTTCTCTCTCTCCATCCACAAGAATTAAGTTCAAATGGATTAAAGAACTTAATATCAGACTGGAAACTTAAAACTGCTAGAGGAAAAAGTAGGGGAAACCCTTCAACATATTGGTCTTGGCAAAGACTTTCTGAATACAACCCCAGTTGCTCAGGCAATAAAACCAGAGATTAACCACTGGGACCTCATGAAATTACGAAGATTTTTGTACTGCAAAGGACACTGTGAATAAAGCAAAGAGGCAACCTATAGAATGGGAAAAATTCTTTGCCAGCTACATATCTGATAGAGGATTACTATCTAGGATATACAAAGAACTCAAAAAGTTATATAATAAGAAATTAAACCAGCCAATTAAAAAATGGGCTATGTACCTAAATAGAGAGTTCTTAAAAGAAGAAATACGGATGGTGTATAAGCATCTAAAAAAATGTTGTACATCCCTAGTCATCAGGGAAATGCAGATTGAAACTACATTGATATTCCATCTCACTCCTATCAGATTGGCTACCATCATGAAAACAAATGATCATAAATGCTGGTGGCAATGTGGAAAAAGAGGAACCCTTCCCCATTTCCTTAGACATACATGCTCAACCATGTTTATTGCTGCTCTATTCATAATAGCTGGGAAATGGAACCAGCCTAGATGTCCCTCAACTCATGAGTGGATAATGAAGATGTGGCACATTTGTACAATGGAGTTCTACTCAGCGATAAAGAAAAATGAAGTTATGAAATTTGCAGGAAAATGGATGGATCTGGAAAGGACTATACTAAGTGAGGTAACCCAGGCCCAGAAAGCCAAGTGCCGCATGTTCTGTCTCATATGTGGATCCTAGCTACAGATGTTTGGGCTTCTGTGTGCGAAGGAAAAAACAGTAACAGAGTTCAGTAAGCTAAAAATGAGCTATAAAGGGAAGAGAAAGGAAGGGAGGAGGGTAATTAATAGGTTGGTATTGTATAAAGGTAAGTAGAAGACTTGATTAATGGGAGTGAAAAGGTCCAAAGTGAGGTCAGGGGAAGAGATTAAGTAAAGGAAAGGCGGAGAGAGGGCTAATTAAAATCTAAGAGGATATAAATAAATCATATAGAATCCTCCAGTTTTGGACAATGGAACACTCAGGAGCCGTAGATCGTTGCTAGAAAATTTTCAGTGCCAGGGATGGGATACCTTCCAGTGAGTTGTTGGCCAGGGAGGTCCCTGATGCCCCCAAAATATTATAGGCCATTGCCAAGGCCCTTGGTTTCCCACCAGGAGTAGATGGTAAGACCCTATTGCTGAAGACTCCACATACTTGGACTGGAAGGCCACTGAGAAATCCTGCTGGAACTGAGCTGATAACCTCCTGCATGTAGACCAGCTGACAGAAAGCTGAAAGAAGCCATTCTACATGGAGTTCAATGGGAGAAAGTGATACCACCAGTGAAGATACTCAACAGTGGACACTTCAAGCCCTATAATTGCCCAGCAAGGCCAAATGAGCCAACTGGTGCAATAGTGGCACATCTATCATGGTGGAAACCAACTGCCCACCAATTGGACTGGAGGCCTGCTCCATGAGAGGGAATACATCCCTGATACTGAAAAGTTAGAACAGGGGTAGTCATGAGCTCCAGGGGTATGACATCTGCTGATGTCTGGATAAATGTATATACTATGCTTATCAAACTGCCCAGTAAGCAATTTTCTTAATATTCATACCCTTATATTAATGCTACTTTCACTTTGGGGAGAGAATCTTCTCTTTTCAGATGGCAGTGACCTTGAGATGACTCAGAAGGTATCATAGTGCTGGAAAGAAGTGACTGGAGTACTGTTTAACATCTTGATAACACCTTCCAAGGCTCAGGGTCTAATGTGAAAGAGGTGGTGGAAAGAATGTAAGAGCCAAAGGAAGGGTAGAACTCCTTGCAACGTGCTCACTCCAGACATAAAATGGGCTGGATATCCATGACCTCATAGTGCCTGACACTACCTACACAAGGCCATCATAAGAGGAGGACAAGATCATGACATCAAAATAAAAGAGTGACTGATTGAGATAGGGAGGGGATATGATGGAGAATGGAATTTCAAAGAGGAAAAGGGGGGTGGGAGGGTATTACCATGGGTTATTTTTTATTATCATGGAAAATGTTAATAAAAATTGAGAAAAAAAGGAAGGATATAAGAAAATTTCCTCATGCCACATTCAGAAACATTACTAAATGACAAAAAAAAAAAAAAAAAAAAAATTAAGGAAAAAGTCTCTAGTTTTTACTGGCTGGAAAAATAGCTACACCAACTCAAAACTAATTCACAGGACTCTAAACTTAAAAATCACATAATTTGTCCTCCCAGGTCTGAGTTCCTTGTGGTGTCAGTGTGTTGGCAGGCACAGCAGTCTGGAGTGAATAGGCCGACTCATTTCTGTACTCCTCCCACTGCCTGGGTCTGAGTTCTTTGTGTGGTCAGTGTGTGGGGAGGCGCGTTGGTCTGGAGTAGGCTGGACCCACTTCTGGGCTCCTCCCACCTCCTCCTCCTTCCTGGTCTGAGTTCTTTGTGTGGTCAGTGTGTAGACAGGTGCATCAGTCTGAAGTGAGTAGGCCTGACCATTATCTGGACTCCTCCCACCCTCCCCAGCCTGAGTCATAAGGGGAAAATTCATAGCCATAAATGCCTTCATGACAAAGATAGGGCGATCACAAATCAATAACCCAACTGTCCACCTCAAGGCACTGTAAAACAAGAAGTATCCAATCCAAAGAGCTCCAGATGTAAGGAAAATCAATAAGATTAAGATTATAAAAGCCTTGAACAAAACAACCATCTTGACCAATTTGACATTTTTAGAATCATCAAAAATAAAAGAATACTTATTCTTTTGAATTATTTATTATACACTCATCATTATTGGCTATGTTCTGAGCAGTAAATCAAATCCAGGATTGTATCCATTTAGGGTATGTTTTCTGTTTATAATTCATGATAAAATTCCTGAAAAAACCAATTTCTTTTCAAACTGTAAATTGAATAACTGAGGCATATATGAAAACTTCAAGACTATTTTATAATTATAGGGAAATTAAAGAAAACATGAAAATGTTTGATGACCACCATGAGATCAGAAAATGAAGTAAAATCAACTAAAATTCAAACCAATATGCTTCAGACATTATTGCTTCAATATAGTGTCCTCATTGATATTAATAAAATTTGTGCTGTCTTTAAGATGCCAGATGTGTTCTATGCTCTCAGTCCCATTCCCATTCCATCTGCATACTAACTGTACTAGTCAGTTTCAGGTTCACTGAGATGAACTTCCAGACCAGGCACAGTTATGGAGGAAGGGATTTATTGAAGCTTACAGATCCAGGGGAAGTTCCATAATGGCAGAAGAAACTGGCCTGCCTTCACAGGCCCAAGCAGAGAGAGAGAGAAGTACAAGCCTAAAGGTCAAAAGCCACAGCACACTTCAGGAACTCCAGCTAGGCACACTTTGCATATCTTTAGATTGTAATCTGAAATCCACCACCACACCTTAAGATCCACCCAGTGACATTGCCTCCAGCCAGGTGGCTAAAGATGCAAACTACAAACAAATAAACAACTGAATATATTGGTGGCCATCTATTCTGTTCAAACCACCACATTCTGCCCCTGGCCCCCAATAGATTTATAACCATCACACATTGTAAATTGTACTCAGTTCAATTTCAAAGGTCCCCACAGTCTTGACCAATTTAAGAAATTAAGACCTGTAAAATCACACAAGTTAAAAATTTATAACATATAAAGGCACAGAGTAAACATTTTCAACTGGTATAAGGCATACCAAGGAGAGACTAAACAATGCAAACTCAACCACCATCAAACAAACATCAAACTTCTGCAGTTCAAGTTCAACATAACCAGAGACTGACAGTCTCCAGATTTTCCAATTCTGCCTCTCCAGCTGGGCAGAGTAGCCAGGGAACACTTCCATCCCAGGCCAACAGTGTGCTATATGGTAGTGCTTGCAGAGTCTTGGTATATCCAAAACATCTTGAGGTCTTCATGCAAACCACGGTCCATCTTCCAAAGGCTCTTTCAGCTTATCAGGGCATGATGCCGTGCCTCATGCTGCATCTCAGCAGCAGCTCCTGGAACCATGTGCAATTCACGACCACTGCTTGCATTTTTCATGCTTCTGAAACCAATACCAGGTGTGCAGGACACAGCCATATTCTTAATTCACAGACAAAATAAATCATAACCTTGAAAAGCAGGTTCCTTCTCCAGTCAACTCTTTCCAAAAGTGTTTGCATTTCTATGGTAGTCTTTCCTCAGGCATCCTTTCCATGGTAAAGCAATTGGACCATCTTCCTTTAAGATTGCTAATATGTTTGACAATAGCAGATTCAGTAACCTAAAACCAGTCTCAGTGCCTGTAATTTTAACTTGCTTGAGGTTTTCCAGCTTAAAATCTTAAACTCTAGCCAAGCACATCGGTCCATTACATATTTAACCTTGATCAAACTCTCTGGGCCTGGGCAGCAGGACGCAGCCAGCCCTTATGCCAGTAGCCCAGTTCCAACAAAGTCCTCTGCAGACTTTCCTTCCCCTTAGAAAGCTCATAAGCCAATCCTCGAAGGTCAATGCTGCCTGCACTTAGCATTCTCAGACTTTCATCAGAATAGTCCATAAAATTTGGCTTACCACTCCAGAAGACATCTTCAGTTGCAAGCACCAAGTCCATGCCTATTCCTCCAAAACAAAGGTTCCAAAAGATCAACATCCACATGGTCGCGTTCATCTCAGTCCACTGCTCAGTACCAAATTCTGTAGCAGATAGCTTCAGGTTCACTGAGATGAACTTCCAGACCAGGCACAGTTATGGAGGAAGGGATATTTATTGAAGCTTGCAAATCCAGGGGAAGTTCCATAAATGGCAGAAGAAACTGGCCTGCTTTCACAGGCCCAAGCAGAGAGAGAGAGAAGTACAAGCCTAAAGGTCAAAAGCCACAGCACACTTCAGGAACTCCAGCTAGGCACACTTTGCATATCTTTAGATTGTAATCTGAAATCCACCACCACACCTTAAGATCCACCCAGTGACATTGCCTCCAGCCAGGTGGCTAAAGATGCAAACTACAAACAAATAAACAACTTAATATATTGGGGGCCATCTATTCTTCAAACCACCACACTAACCTTTCATGGGAAATGCTAAATCTGAACTAATGTTTCATATAATTTGTTCCTGAAAAATGTACTTTGATCCAAGTTGTTAAAAAATACCTTTAAGTAGGTTAGACCATCAGTTGCTTGGACAGATATTGGTCATTTTCCCCCAGTTGCCCATGTAGCACCTTCTGGCACTAGACACGCTGACCTTCTGGGGACTGACTGTCTTCCAGCTTACAGCCATGTTACTCCATGTTACATGTCAACCGCATATGGTGTCTTCAGCAGTGGGGTCTTACCACTAACCTTTTGTGGGTCATCAAGTACTCTGACAGATATCTGTCATTCTTTTAGGAAACCTTGTAGATCTCTCTAATCAAAAGCTCATTGTGGATGATAGCCACCTTCTGGTACTGGGAGTTACAGGTCAATGATACACAGAGACATTTCCTCCTACCCATAACTGAGGGCTAACTATACAATGCATGACCCATTTACCCCAACAAAGAGGGGCCAGGGGAAGGGGGAGGATAGGGAGGAGGCAAACAATGGTACCAATTTTACTGTACTCACTGAGTACAAAACTAATTTTTAAAAAAGTTGAAAAAAATACCTTTAAGTTTTTTCAATACATAAAACAAGTAACTTTTAACTATAAATGTAAAGTAATTAATACAAAATTTAAAACTCTGTACTTTAGTTATACTAGGCACAATTCAATGGTGGAAATAACCATGTGTGGGTAGTAGCTGCTCACCTGTTCAGATAAGATCTATGTCTCTTGACTATTTCTTTTCAAGCTGATATTACCTGTTCAATGATAAGGTTGCAGAATGAGGCTCAAGTTGCTGTTTGAATATCAGAACATTGTGTCCTGAAATTATGAAGGCAGCAAAGTCTGGTGGCAGATGTTAAATGGAAATTGACATGAAAGATACAGACAAATGCCTCATGTTTCACATCAGTGAAGCAATGAGGCTCACACCCTCACTACCTGTAGTATATACCAGTTTAAACCAGCTTATACCATTACAAAATGGTCAAGTCAATTGATTCTAGACAATTTTAAAATAAGATCACTCTTGCTTGGAGTACACAGGTACATAAAGCTTTATGGAAATATGGAGAAAGAATTAGGACAGGTCACATAGAAATTAAAATGCAAATTACTGAGCTATAAATCCTCATTTGTGCCATTTTATGAGTCCAGCTTACATACGTGGCTTGGGAGTACAACAAAGACTGTCAGGCTTTGCTAAAGTACCACTGGTCTCCAGCCCAGTCCTCTTGTCTTCATTTCCTTCTCAAAAACATGTTATAACTTTTGCTGTTTTGGTAAAATGAATTTAGAGAATATACACGGTGGTACCTACTATGTTTGTTGTCCAGGATAACTATTGCTCAGAGTTTTAAAAGAAAGCAAACTACATATTCTTATAAATCACTGACTAATATGTATTAGATATTACCAACTCTCTTGTCACAGGCACAGTGCATTCACACAGCATGTGAGCCTACTACATGCCAGAAATTATATTCAATCTCTTTAAAGGAGATTCATTTATATTAATAAGAATGACTGTACCAAGTTGTAAATTTAATTCTCAAATGACCTTCCTTTTCTGCTTAAAGAACTAATTTCAAAGTTTATTATCGGGCAAAACCTTTTCACAGTATTTACTACTCTAGAAATATATTAATATATTCTTCATTTTATTATTTAAAAAGTTAACACAAGCATAAAATTTTATGTGCCCAATAAATTGTTGATAATTTTAGAGCACAAAATTTATTGTTTTGTATTATACCATTTAAAGAAGGTAAGCTACATCACATAACACATATCTATACCTTAGCATGTAGAGTTTACTAAGATGTTTTATATTTACAAAGCAATAAAATTGCCACATGTTTCTAATTCCAAAACACTTTCCCCCTCTACATGGAAGAAGGTCTACTTCAATGATGAGCTCTGGGGAACCTCTATGTCTTTGGATCTATGATTTGGTAGGAGTTGAGTGTCCTCTGTGTCTACCTCCTTCACCTTTGTGCTGATGCCAGGTTCACCAAGAAAGCAGCATTTTTACTGATTTGCCAAATTACTCTATGATTTCATCTGGGGCCCTAGTGAGGTGTGATGGGCTGATTTTCTCTCAGGTTCTGCATCCATCTTTCCTTCCCCAGGAGGTGAAGCATGGTTAGGCAGATGACATCTTGACCAGAAGTGTCCTGTTTCACTGCTTTTAAAAAATTAACTATGGTGTATTTTAGTGTGCTCTTTCATGTTTCCTGTGTTCGGTTGTCACTTTTTAGATATTCTTTGATCAATGACCTTCTACTATTCTGAGCTGTAAGCAGTCCCCTCATCCTCCCTGTACTATTGCCAGCTTTATCAGAAACAGCTGGGTCAACTCACAAGAGAGGGTCATCAGACCTCCACCCAAGGTTTAGATGCCCTTTGCATCAGCTGAATAAAATAACACATAAAATCTTGTGACCTGGTTGGGGCAGGAGGGTGGGAGATAGAGTATATCAATCTAGGAACAATGAGCTCCACTGAAGCGATAGCTCTGGAGTTTCCATATTCTGTAAGTAAGCCCTCACCTTGAGTTTGAAGGAGGAACATTGGTTGGGGGGAGGAGGGTCCTAAAATAGTTGTTATAGTCCATGTGAGAGAATTACAGACCACCTTGCTTTTTCAAGCCAATTGAGAGTTCTTTATTAAGCCACTGATTGAGAGGGGGCTCCCGCCTAAAAGTACTCTCAGTAAAGATGTTCAGTGTTATAGTTTTGAAAGACAAAAGACCATAAAATCACAATGACATCCATGCCAGATTCAGGTGAGGTATCTTTGGAACTGCAGTTCATTCACTCAGATATGCTGGAGTTATCTTGTTTACACCTCTTGGCCATGTTTGAGGTCATGGCAAGTCTTGAAAGTGTTATCCATACAGACATGTCCCTCCTGGAGAGTTAGGGAATTTGCAACTGAAAGGTGCCCTAGCAGACAAGGAAGTGTTAGCTATTTTATTCCCTCAATAAATGGAGTCAGGGCCTAGTGAGCACAGGATGATATTATCTTAGCAGTTAAATCCCAGGAAAGGATGCCTCTGGGTATGACATCCCAACCTGTGGCTTTTACAATCTTTCTGCCTCTTCTTATGTAAAATTCCCTGAACCACATTGGGATTTTTTTTTTTAGTCTACTTCAGTGATGGGCTTTTAGGAGCCTCTGGATCTCTGCTTTGGTGCATGTGGAATATCTTCAGTGTCTGTCTCCTTCACGCTGGTGCTGATTGGCAGCCTACCAAGGAAGCAGCACTCTTGCTTGTCACCCCAATTCCTCTGTGGTTTCACCTGGGCCTTGGCTGAGGCACAAAGTGTGTTTTATCTCCTCAGGTCTCACTATCTTCTGAAAAATAAAAACAAATTCTCCAACAGAGAATAAGTTCAGCATTGGTTAAATGGGATAAGAGTTATTGATTTAGGAAGAATTTGATGGTTATAGCCCCCTTTTTAGTCAAAAACTAAGTGGAAGCTTGTCATTGGAGAGCATAATTTTTGTCTCCATAGGGTTCTAACATGGTTCTCACTCTGGATGTGGGTTCCTTTCCAAAGAGTGGGTCTCTTAGCCCATCAGAAAGCTATCAGCAACCTACCAAGGCTGCGTACCCCATTGCATTGATGTGTATATTTTATAAACTGGTTGCTTCTGTGTAGCTTAGACCTCTGGTTGCTCATTGCCCTTGTTAGCCACCTTTCCCCCAGTAGCACATGTAGTGCTTTCCAGCACTAGACAGGCTAACTGTCTGGGGACTGGTCCACTTCCAGATTCCAGCTGGGTATCTCAGTGTTCTATGATGGCAGCATATGGTGTCTTCAGATATAGGATCTTACCTTTTACCTCAGTTGGGTAATCAAGTGCTTTCATAGAAGCCTGTCTTACTTTGGGAGGTTATAGTTCTCTCTGATCAACAGCTCAATGTGGGTAGCAACGACTGATTTTTGGTACTGGGAATTACAGGCCAGAACCAGAAAAAAGAAGAAGAAGAAGAAGAAGAAGGAGGAGGAGGAGGAGGAGGAGGAGGAGGAGGAGGAGGAGGAGGAGGAGGAGGAGGTTAGGCTTCATCCTACTTTCTTCAGGGTCCTTCTTGCCAAGCACTGCCCTCATACTCCTGTTTAAGATTAAATCTTTTAGTCTGTCTTCAAGGAAAATGGTTTTTATAGTACCAATTAATGCTGGGTTTATTTTTGTGTTTATTTTTCTCCAACCTTCACTTCTCCTCACCTTAAGGCTTCCTATCTCTATTGTCTGGACCTCAGGTTGCCTATCAGGTACATCAGCAACTCAAGAAGAACTAGGTTAGGAATTTCAGATGAGTGAGAGAATGTGGCATTTATCATTTTTTCTTACTGCTGTGTAGATTTCCATTGCATCCCCATAGTCTAAGATCTTTTAACTGAACCATAATACCAAAAAATAAAAACCCATAATGGCACAGAATAAATATTCACACTGCAAAAGATGGCATTTCGCAGAGCAAAGAAATACTCAAGCAATGCATGATTTAACAGGGCAAACACCAAACTCTGTAGCACCAAGTCCAACAACTCTAGCCAGTGACAGTTCTCTAAGTCTGATAATTCTATCCAGCAACAGGTCTCAGTAGTTCCAATTCCACCCCTCCAGCTAGCTTACTCAGTCCTGGAAAATTTCATCAGGGCATGCAGCTTTACTTAGAAGCCATTTGGTGGTCCCAGCATCTCCACTGGGTCTCCACTGCAATCCATGGTTCATCCTCATGGCTCCTGGGGTCTCCATGCAGCCATCTACCAAACTTGCTTCACACTGCCCATAGCCATTGCCAAAATACAAAACTGTGTTGCAAACTCAATGACACTCTCTTTCTCTTTCCTGCATTTCTTATACTTGATAACACCAGGTAGGGTGCCAATTTGTTAATGGGGGGGGGCGGATAAAGCAGATTTTGAAGAACAGGACACTCCTTGAGCACTCAGGCCCCTTCTAAAGAGTCTACATTCTTTCTGTTCCCCTAGTGCAGGTCAGCTAGCCCAATTTCAAAGGTTAAAATCCCTCAATTGCAGCTGAATGGGCAGAAGCTCACACAAAGATTTTTCTTTCTGTGCTATATCCCTCGGCTCACACCAGTCCATTTCTACACAAAGCAACCCTGAACAACTTCCCAGGACATGGGCATAACAGCAAGCTTTTCACACTAACTGCCTCTAGCCCAGTCCAAGCAAAGCTCTTTCTCACCCTCATAAGCCAAACCTCACAATCTATAGTTCTTATTGCATTCAGGTCTTTCAACTATGACCAGAATAGTCCATCAAGCTGTATTTATAGCATTGCAAGGCATCTCTTAAGACAAGGTTTCAAATCCTTCCACATTCCTCTTGAAAATCAGTTCCAAAAGGCCAAAGCCACACAGTTAGGTATCTAGCAGTAATCCCACTTCTCACTACCACTTTACTGTTGCACTCAGATTTGCATTGTTGGTAGACATCACCCAACCAAGAGAAGTTAGGGGAAAATGAGGTGTATTTTGGCTTAAAGGCTCGAGGGAAAGCTCCACGATGGCAGGGGGAAATGATGGCATGAGCAGAGTGTGGACATCACCCCTTGGCCCACATAAGGTAGGCAACAGAAACAGGAGAGTGTGCTTAACACTGGCAAGGGGAAACTGGCTATAACACCCATAAGCCCACCCCAAACAATACACTGCCTCCAGGAGGCGTTACTTCCCAAATCTCTATCAGCTGGGGACATAGCATTCAGAACACCTAAATTTATGGGAGACGTCTGAATCAAACCATCACAGAACCCAACATGGCTCAGGGAAATTCACGTAAGAGGGGATGGAAAGATTTTTAGAGCCACATGTTGGGACATTATGCACAGAGACGTTGCCTCCTCCCCATAACTGGTGGCTATCCGCACAAAGCATGACCCACAGTTCCCCACGTGGAGGCTCCTTTGAAAGGGGGGAAGGCAGGGAGGAGACTAATGATGGTAACAACATGGCTGTATACACACTGAGTGTATAACTAATAGAAAAATGACAATTTCTCTTTTTTATTAAGGTCATGCTTTTTATGGCTACATCATATGTTGGTACCATCTTTTCTCTTACCCCTGCCCCCATTCCACAGAAGGCCCTCCTCAATGGGTTGCTGGCATTCTCCAAGGGAATTCCCCAATGCATTGTGGTTTCTGCATTGTGGGAGCAGAGGTCAGTTATTGGAAGTGGGGTGAAGGCAGAGCTTCTGACCATGACATCCCAACCCGTGGCTCTTACAAACTTTCTGCCCCCTCTTCCACAAAATTCCCTGAGCCTTGGTCTGTGAGTTTTAAGTATACTTTAGTGATGAAGTCTTCAGGGCCTCTGGACTTCTGGTTTGGTATGTGTTCAGTATCCTCAGCATTGGTCTCCTTCAGCCTGGCATTGATTGTGATGTGGAGAGTATTGGGTCAGTTATGTATAGGGTATGTCATGTGCAACTACAGCTAATTTAACTTCTTCCTTTCTAGTTTGTATCCATTTTAGTTCTTTCTCCCATCTTATTGCTTGGGCTAGGACTTCTAGTACTATGTTGAGGAGCAATGGTGAGAGTGGGCATCCCTGTTTTGTTCTCAATCTCGATGGTAACTCCTTGAGACTTTTCCCATGGACCATTGTGGTGGTTTTCTTCAGGTGTCCCTCATAAACTTAATGTTCTGAATGCTAAGTTCCCAGCTGATGACAATCTGGGAGTTAAATTCTTCTGGAGGAAATTTATTGTTGGAAATGAGCTTGTGGGTTTTATAGCCAGCTCCCTCTTGCTAGTATTTGGCACACTCTCCTGTTGCTATTGTCCATCTGATGTTGCCCAGGAGGTGATGTCCACCCTCTGCTCATTCCATCATTTCCCCCTGCCATCATGGAGCTCCTCCTCAAGTCTGTAAGCCTAAATAACCCCTTTTTTCCACACCAACTGCTCTTGGTTGGGTATTTTCTGACAGAAATGTGAACCTGGCTGCAACAGTAAAGTTGGTACCAAAAAGCTGGATTATTACTGCTAGAAATCTAATTGTGTGGCTTTTGGACTTTGGAGCTGATTTTCAAGAGGAATGTGGGAGGATTGGAAACCTTGGCCTGACAGACACTTTGCAGGCTGTAGGTACAGCGTGATGGACCATTCTGGTCAGAGTTGAAATGCCTAAATGCAGTAAGAACTATGGACTGTGAGGTTAACCTTATAAGGGTAAGACAGAGCTTTTCCTTTACTGGACATTTTGTACAAGAAGCTTGCTGTTATGCCCATGTTGGATTACCTGTGTGGAGACCCAGTGGGGCCATAAGCATGAACCATGGGTTGCAGTGGAGACCCAATGGAGATGCTAGGGCTATGGGAAGGCTACCAAGGAGAACTGCTGGCACTGGACGAAGTTTTCTAGGACTGCGGGTAGCCTAGTTATAGGGCTGGAATTGGAACTCTAGAGACTTGTCACTGGTTAGAATTATTGGATTTGAAGGCTTGTCACTGACTAGAGTTGTTTGATTTGGAGCTACAGATTGTGATGTTTGCCCTGTTTAAATCTTGTATTGGTTGAATATTTCTTTGCTATAATTAATGCCATATTTTAGAGTGTGAATGTTTATTCTATGCCATTATTAGTTTTTTTCTTTTCTTTTCCTTTGGGGGTGGGTTGTGGCTCAGTTAAAGACCTTGGACTTTGGGATGTTTGAACATCATTGGGACTAATAAAAACTATGGGGAGTTTTAAAGTTTGATGAATTCATTGCATTTTACATCATGTATGGTTATCAGTTTATGGGGGTCAGGGGTGAAAGTGGTGGTTTCATTCAGTTGTCCCCCACAAACTTAGATATTCTGAATGCCAAGTCCCCAACCGATAACAATTTGGGAATTAAAGCCTCCTAGAAGCAATATATCATCGGGGGTTGGCTTATGGGTGTTATAGCTAGATTCTTCTTGCCAGTGTTTGGCAAATTCTCCTGTTCCTATTGTCAATCTGATGTTGGTAAGAAGGTGATATCCACCCTCTGTGCTCATGCCATAATTTCCCCCTGCCATAATATTTTTGGTGTGTTGTTAAATTCACTTTGTGAGGATTTTGTTCAGGATCTTTGCATCTACTTTCACTAGTGATATGGTCTTACAGTTTTCTTGTTGTATCTCTGCCTCGTTTTGTTATTAGGGTCATGTTAGCTTCATAAAAGGAGTTGGGGAGCATTCCTTTTTCTCTGATTATGTGAAGCAACTTGAGAAAAACTGGTTTCAGCTCTTCAATGATGTTTTGATAAAATTCAGCTGAGTAGCCAATGAGTCCTGGACTTTTCTTTTTGGGGAGGTTTTTGATTACCTTTTCAATCTTGATAGATGTGATACGTTTGTTTAGGAGATTAATCTGGTTTGAGTTTAGTTTTGGTAAGTAGTATGTGTTTAGTAATTCATCCATTCCTTCCAAATTATCCAATTTTTGTGGAGTAGAGGTTTGGGAAGTATGTCATGATGATTCTTCCAATTTCACTGATGTATGTTGTGACTTCTCCCTTTTCATTTCTGATATTGTTAATTTGAGACTTCTCTTTTTCTTATTTTTATTTTTTCAGTTTTTTGAGGTAGGGTCTTGCTGTAGCCCAGGCTGACCTGGAATTCACTATGTAGTCTTGGTGTGGTCTTGAACTCATGGCAATCCTCCTACCTCTGCCTCTTGAATGCTGGGATTAAAGGCATGCACCACCACCATGCCCAGCTAGACTTCTCTTTATTGTTTGACCAAGTTATCCAGAGTTTTATCAATCATGCTTATTTTTTCAAAGAACAAGCTCTTTCTTTAATTAATTTTCTTGTTTTCTTAGTTTCCAACTCATTAATTTATGCTCTGACCTTGATTATTTCTTTTTGTTTGGAGCTCTGAGGGTTAGATTCTTGTTTTTCCTATTCCTTTATGTGGATGGTTAGGATTAATTTGAGACCTGTCTTTGTTAGGAAGGCATTTATTGCTATGAATTTTCCCCATAAGACTTCTTTCAGTTCCATATGTTTTGTTAAGTTGTGTTCTCATTATCATTCAACTCTAGAAATTTTACAATTTCCTTTTATGAATTCTTCCACTACTCATGCATTGTTTAAAGTGTGTTGTTCAGTCTCCAGGAGCTTTTGGAATTCCTGATGTGTCTCTTGTTAATTTCTAGCTTTAAAGAAGTGTAATCTTATATAATACTGTTTGTGAGGGTTTCTAGAATTGATTTTACTAGTTAATTTGGTTTGTATTTTCTGTTGCCTTTTTCTTCATAGTATCCATCCCTTTGTCAAATTTCAGTTTCAGGACATGTTTTGATTTTCTTAATGCTTCTTGGAATTCATTTATTTTGCATTTATTTATGTTTTCATTAAGGATAACCTATTGATATCCTCTGTTTTTGGCTCACCTTTCATTCATTTATTCCTCTTTTTAGGTCTCTTTGGTTTTCATCTATTAGGTTAAGCCTAATGAACACAGGTGGGTGGATTTCATTTATGCAATTATTCTTTGTTTGTTTGTTTTTTTCTGTTGAATTACTACCAGTTCTGCAATTTGCTTGGTCATAGTAACATAACTTGTGTTTTCATTTTGGTGTTCTACTTTGTTTGCCTCCTCTATGTTTTCATTGGAGACGTCCATTGTGGGACTAGGCAACCTGTTGGAGATCTCTCAGTTTGTTGCTTTGTGTTGTGTTCTTTGTGTTAGGGTCCACCCATCATATTGTCTTATTTAATTAAGGGGGAAGCAAGAATTTTCCCTTGTATTGCCTTCTGTGAGTGTTCTGTCTTATGTTTGAATAGAATAGGCTTGTAATGGCTTTGTATTTTGGGATGGGTAGGTTTTTCATGGCATAAGTGCACCAGCAGCTCTGACCTGGTGCTTAATAACAAAGGTGGGATTAGATGTCTGGGATCTCTTTGACCTGGTTTCAGCTGTGTCCTGCTTGTGGCTCTGGGACCGTCGCATTTGCTCTTCTTCTCCTACTCTACCTAGATAGGCAGGTTATAGAGGACTCACTGCTTCCCCCTGCCAGGTGATTACCTGATAGGCCTGTGTTGCCATTCTGGGGCTGAGATGATGCCCCAAGTAATCACTTGGAGTTGAGCAGGGCATTTGGGAGATGGTAAGGGTCACTAGGATCCACAGCCAAAGCCAGATCAGGGCTGGTGTGTGTTAGGGTGGGGGATAAAGGCATGGGCCAAAGGGTACATACAAGAGTGCCCACAGGCAGCATAGGGTGTGGAGGGTCTGCAAGCAAGGAGAGTGAGTCAGCCTCCAGGCCAGAACACCATGGAAGTGAGACAGGGGAGGACACAAGAGACCTGGAATAGAAGCCAGTGGTTATGTATAAGAGCTTTGGAAATGGAAGATGCACTAATCTGGATGTTACAGAGAAATTCTCAAATGTATATGATGAATGTAGTCAGTCTCATGTGGGCTAGCCAGAAAAGAGGGATGTCCAGTAGGAGTTGTTCATAAGGACAGGGCACATTTGGACTTCACTGGAGTGCTTCCCTCGCCAGAAATTGCAACCTTCAATCCTTACCTGAGTCATCCAAGGGTCTTGAGGCAGAGAAAGAACATCTCAGAGGAGCTTGACTCCTCATTTCTTTGTGTGGTGGTGAAGACACTTGAACTCTAGCACTGTGGCAAGGAGTCTTCAGGTGTCTCCAAGCCTGTATACAGGAGACTCCAAATAAAGAATGATATCAAGACCATTACAACATGTCGGCAAGGGTCATCAGGCGCAGGGGTCCCAAGTCAAGACATAAAATAACAAATCCCAGCCAGCAACAGCAGGAGGGTCTGTCCAGAATTCTTCAGAAGTCCAATCCTACATGCAAAGATCTAGAGGCACAGGTCCCAAGTCAAGGCCTGGAGCAAGGAAAGCTTTTAGCCATACTTGGAGTGCAAGCATCCCAGTCACTGGTAAGGGATTGGCTGAGAGAGAAATGAATTCACCCTTTACACTGGAATAAGAGTATATTGAAGAATAAGCATTCACTGCTAGGGAACAGTAAGCTGGACAATAAAAGGAATATCAATGGTACTATAGGGCAGTGGGCTGCTGGATGTCTGATTGGGATGTCTGATAGGTTAAGTCTATGTGGTAGAATTTCCTGTATGTAATTCTTTCCAAGGGGTACAGTCCTCATTGACCGACTGGTGCACAGTTCTGGGAGGCTAGCATAAGCCACTGTGCACATAATTTCCAGGTGAGTTTTTGATGTGCAATCTCTGACATGCAAATCAGGATCATGCATGTAAGGACAGTGTTGGTCAAAAGGTCTGCCCACAGGGCACTAGATTACAGCTCTGTGATGTCAGTTTGTAGCAGTCCAAGGCTAAGAACTTGGTATTCCGTAGCAAGTTTGGAATGGTATCTGGCTCCATTTTCTGGCGTTTTATAAGTGGCCTTCCCTAGACAACTAGTACTAATTATTATTATATAATAAAATGAGTAATTATTGTGAAAGTATTTTCTGCCTTATCAGTAGTCCCTGAAAGCAAGGTATTAGCCAGGAGCTATTTTTCAGGTTTGTAACTCCAGCTCTTGAGAAGCTGAGTCAGGAGGATCATTGCGAATTCAAGCCCAGTCTGGGCTACATTAAGAAAGTTTCAAAAAGCAAAAATTAAAAGCAAAAATAGCAACAATAAATGTTGCTCATTTTTTAGTGAAGAGAAAATACTTGTAGCTGATGTAATTTATAATTTTATTCAAAAATTTCTTTTATCCTTCAAATTTTCCACTTCCTGAAAACATCTGATGAGTAAATATATACAAAAATTATGGTCTTGAGAGCTGGCTTAGTGGTTAAGGTGCTTGCCAGAGAAGCAACATAAGCCAGATGCACACATGGTGGCACGTGTGTCTGGAGTTCATTCACAGTTGCTAGAGGCCCTGGTGTACATGTTCTTTTGCTCACTCATTTTTCTCTCTCCCTCACTATCTCTAATAAATAAAAATGAAATATTTTAAAAATATATTTAATAATTTTTATGTTGAGAACGTTGCACACAAAATTACTTATAGATTCTTCTATTTTTAATATTTTATCTATTTATTTGAGAGAGTGAGAAAGAAGAAAGAGAGAAAATGAGAATATGGGCCCGCCAGTGCTTCCAGCCACTTCAAACAAACTCCAGAAAAAATGCACCACTATATGTGCATCTGGCTTACATAGGTACCAGGGAATTGAACCCGAGTCCTTAGGCTTTGCAAGCAAGTGCCTTAAGCACTATGCCATCTCTCCAGCCACTGAGAATTTTCTTCATAATAACTGTCCACAATGCACAAAGTTGACAGAAGGAATCCAAAAAGAGATCTCTGGAGTAATGCGAGGGAACTGGACATTCCTTTGAGGCCAATCTGTCCATATTTTATCACAGGCTATTTTAAACAATAAACATCTAGATTCACAGGGTCATAATTTACATGTAAGTATCCCTTTAGGTCAGGCAGCAACCTGGAGTTTTAACAACTCCCAATGAAGTTTGAATTCCCAGAGTACCAGCAAATTGCCCTACCTGGCCTAAATAGTCTCTTTTTAAAAGAGAAGAAAACTAGTATGCAGAATCATATACAAAGCATTACAACTAAGAAATGGCAGATTTTCACTTTCAATAATCCCTTGAAATTTCTCATAGTGCACCTTTAGAAAGGTAAGTGAAAATCTTGTACAGAGTTAATTCATTACAAAGTTCATTAAACTAAGAATAACACCTTAATGAATTCCCCTCCCCAAGAGTTCATTTTACACTGTTTCACAATGAGGTGGACTCAACAATTCCTAAGAAAACATAGAGGAAATATTCTCTCAATATTATATTAATTTGGAGTTAGATTGTCAGTGATTAAGTATGATGATTCTAACTAAGAAAGTTTACTCCAGACTATTCAAAAAATTTGATCATGATTGAGAAAAAGAGAAAACCTAGAGGCACACAAAAACTTTAAGATGAGGGGTATTTGCATTTCTTCACATTTCAACACTTTGACAAATATGCAAATAAATATATATTGAAGGGAGGAGAAGGAGATAGGCAGAAAAAAATTGGTGATCAAAATTCAATATTTAGATAATCTCTGCAAAATCCTCCCTGTAGATGACAAGAAGGAGATCTTTGATAAATAAAAAGGGAGATGTCAGGAGATGTTTACATTCAAAATAATGAAGAATTAATAATTCAGAAATTTAATTTTAAGTATTCTTCATAATAGGAAAGCCAGAATAGAAATCAGACTTTGGAGCAAATGAGGCAGTCAAGCATATAAATTTGATTGGAGGTCATTAAGAAATTTTTTAATTATATTGGATTGGACTTATAGCATGCACTTGATTGTATGAGAGGAAAATATATTTGATTTCATGCAACTGGATAGTACAGAAGGATGTGTTTAAAATGTGAACTTATTGGGCTGGAGAGATGGTTTAGCAGTTAAGCGCTTGCCTGCGAAGCCTAAGGACCCCGGTTCGAGGCTCGATTCCCCAGGACCCACGTTAGCCAGATGCACAAGGGGGCGCACGCATCTGGAGTTCGTTTGCAGTGGCTGGAAGCCCTGGCACACCCATTCTCTCTCTCTCTCTCTATCTATCTACCTATCTGCCTCTTTCTCTCCCTGTCTGTCACTCTCAAATAAATAAAATTTTAAAAAAATGTGAACTTATTGCATTAAAGATAATTTAAAGAAAAAAGCAAGAATAGATACTGTTTAAGTTTTCCTGACTATTATTCTTATAAAATTATCATTCTTATAAGACTATACTATAAGTGTGCATTTCAATGATCAGTGTTATATTCAAATGGTTGTGCAACCATCACCTCTCTGATTGCAAGTAAATATTATCTAACTTTGTTTGCAGAGACAAAAACAAAACCTTATTTTAGGTACTGCTCAGAGCAAGAAGGTGGACTTATAGCATGTCCTTGATTATCTCAGAGGAAAATATAGTTGATTTCTGCAATTGGATAGCACTAGAATGATGTGACTAAAATATTAACTTATTGTATTAAAGACAATGTTTTTGTTTTGTTTTGAGTTAGAGTCTCACTCTAGCCCAGACTGGCCTGGGTTTCACTATGTACTCTCAGGGTGGCCTCGTACTCCTGGCAATCCTCCTACCCCTGCCTCCCAAGTGTTGGAATTAAAAGCATATACCACCATGCCCAGCTAGTGACAATTTTTTGAAGCAAAACAGATGATAGTTTAAGTTCTATTGAGAATAATTCTTATAAGACTATCCCTTTAAGTGTGCATTTCAATGATCACTGTTATATTCAAATGGTTGTGCAACCATCACCACTCTGATTGCAAGTAATTGGCATCTAATCTTGTTTGTAGAGATAAAATCAAAACCCGGTTTTTGACACTGTACAGAGCAAGATGGTGACTAAGATACTTGCTATTTTCATAGACTTGCCTTTGCTAGACCTTTCATACAAATGGAATTACACAACTTGTGGTCCTTTGTGTGGGGTTTATTTCATTAAGCATAATGTTTTGAAGTTAATCTCTATTTTAACATAAGGTGTATAGTTTTTGCAAAGGAAAATCAGTTAAGACTGAAACTGTTTATTTCATTCAGTAGGCTATAATTATAAAATAAAATATTTATCTGAATCAATTATTTTATATGAAATAATATGTATTATACACACATAGGCAAGAGTAGAAATTTTCTTATGCAACTTTTTAATAAAATAGAATTTTGGCTCTTGTCTTTCCTAGCAGGAATTTATATGGGAATTTCCCAGGACTGGGATCTTGGATTGTGTGAGTGACTCAAATTCAATACATGCCCTCTTGGTGAGTAGTAAGTCTATGCCTGGGTGGAAGCTTATGCCTACATAGTCTAAGCTAATTCTGATCATACCTTTTGGGAATGGTCTTGACTCTAAGGCCTGAGAAGATGTACTTAAATTATGTATTGGTTTCTCATTCATGGAATAAGATGTGAAAAATAAATGATAACAAAGTTCCCTCCTAGCTTTTATATATTATTTATGAATTTTCAGTTTCTTTTAGAGTACATGATGATGATAATAAAATTTTAATTGTCTACTTTAAAAGTATCAATATTTTAATTATAGCTCGATTTTTGTCTAAAATTTTTATTTTTATGTTATATTATATATATAATATATATATATATTACTCATACTATAAAAACAAGCAAGTTGAAGGTAGACTTAAAAAGTTATTGTGAGAAGCTTCCATAAAAATGGAAGAGAGAAATAAATAAGAGAAGAAAATACTGGGAAGTATCACCATAAATGAGTGCCAGATTTCCATCTGAAATATCAACTAGCAGAAATGAAACATACTTAGTGACTGATTAAACTGATTTCTCATGCAATTTTTTATATTGCTATCTCCCAGAATATAAATTCTATGCAAGTTATTCATTCCCAAATTATAGTTTGTCTATTCATTTCTTCTAACAATTGTCTATCTTTGACATTCTCCAAAGTGTTACTAAGATTAAAATTATAATCACATAAGCCTCAAAAGCAAAATTCTTGATCACTATCATGAAAACAATCATTCATACAACCCTGCAAAGAAGATCTCATGTATTGGTGGTCCTTGGATACAGCTTGTGCTAACCTATCATTCAGTGTCCATTCAGTGTGCTCTTAAAGGCTGACTGGTAGGAATTACATCATTATCATCTCTTACTTCCTGATCTGTAAGCATTTTGAATTTCTTAAAAGTATCTAATAAAAAACTAATTTAAAAAATATATCTAAGATAGGAAAAATTAGAAGAATGTTGGATAATATGATAGGATCTTTCGACTCTTGAATAGAAATGAAAATAAGTTAAGAAGAATTCATCATGTCTTATTCCAGTCATATGTATTTAAGCACAGTTCTTGTTCATTGTATTTCAGTCTTTCTTTTTAAAAAATTTCCACATATTATTTACATCTCATCCCTTGCTTACTGAATGAAGATGGCCTTGTTTTTTAATATTTTTTTTGTTTAGTTTTATTTATTTATTTGAGAGTGACAGACAGAGAGAGAAAGAGGCAGAGAGAGAGAGAGAGAGAGAGAGAATGGGCACACCAGGGCCTCCAGCCACTGCAAACTAACTCCAGATGCATGTGCCCCTTTGTGTATCTGGCTAACGTAGGGTCCTGGAGAATCAAGCCTCAAACCGAGGTCTTTAGGATTCACAGGCAAGTGCTTAACCGCTAAGCCATCTCTCCAGCCCAAATGAAGATGGTCTTATTTTTTAAGAGCTGAAATCTCATCTGAAGGTGTCACTTGGAATTGACCTTGACTCATTTTTTCATCTGTATTTACCATCTTATTTACCCTGTAGTAAATAAATTATATATTTTCTCTTATGTCTTATTTGATATTTTATTGATAGGCATGTATTTGTAGATTATAAACTCTCTAGATAAAGGCATGTATATATATATATATATATATATATATATATATATATATATATATGATCAGTTAATTATAGTAGTGACCTTTTCTTGTTTATTGCATACTGCATACTTCCTAAGGACTTCATGAGCTACCTGAGTTCAGAGAATGTTTATAATTTGTTGTATTATATATTCCTTCCATTTTGGAAGCTTGTGGTATATTGATAGAAGCCCAGATTCTGGTGCCATATTGACTTAGTTGAAATACTAACTAGTATTGGTGCTCATTATCTGTGTAACTCTGAAACAAATTAAATACTTTTATACCAGGGCCTATGAAGGATGTCCCCAGGAAAAAATAGTGTTATATATTGTAACACACACTGATTCTAAGTGTTATAACTTAATCACCTTACTATTTGTTTCTAAACCTGCATATTTGTTCTGGAAAAGGTCTTCACTGGGAACAGGTAACCAAAGGTTTGAAAAAACAAGCTTAAAAAGATCTAACACTGAATCCTGTTTTTGAAATTCTTAGTATATGACATAACAGATTAAAAGGCAGAATTAAAAGAAATAAAATAAAATGAAGAACATAGATATGCTTTTGGCAAAATGATTGAGACATGAATCCAAGAAGAACATTCAAAGCAAAAAAATAAATAAATAAAAGGCAGAATTATTTTTTAATGAATTTAAAGACTGTATTACACATGTAAGTTAGGTTCTAATATGTACTTGATTTTTGAAAGCCATTAAAAGACAATGCTTCATGGAATGATGTAATTCCTTTAATAATCCTATATTCCTTATATGTTTGGATAACAAGCTCAAGGAGTTACAGAAACAGGATTATGATAATAAAATAAAATAATAACCAATTGCAATCTAACGTCTATATGTTAATAATTTAATAGAAGACATTAAAATTGATTGACGAGTACTATTTGATAGAACGAAATGATGGCAAAAATAACTTCTACACTTTAAAAGGTTTATTATTGCATAACTATAAGAATATTGTTTATAAAATACTCTGATAGATAAAATATTCTCAAAAGGAAGACATTGATATACTGAAATGTTTAACATTATAGGTTTTAATATTACCTGACTTTATTATCATCAGCTAATAAAGTATGTAAAATTTGGCACTACTTGTGGCTTGATTTTTTCTTTTAATTTTTTTGTATTAAAAGAATTTCCAGCCAGATGTGGTGGTGCACGCCTTTAATCTCAGCAATTGGGAGGCAGAGGCAAAAGGATCACCATGAGTTTGAGGCCAGCCTGAGACTACATAGTGAATTCCAGGTCAGCCTGGACTAGAGTAAAACCCTACCTCCAAAAAAATTCCAAGCTAGGTCTGGTGGCACATGCCTTTAATTCCAGCACTGGAGAGGCAGAGGTGGGAGTTGAGTTCGAGGCCACCCTAAGACTACATAGTGAATTCCTGGTCAGCCTGCGCTAGAGTGAGACCCTGCCTCGGAAAAAAGAAAAAAAAAAAAAAAAAAAAAAAAAGAAGAGAAGAAGAAGAAAAAGAAAGAAAGAAAGAAAAACAAAAAGAACTTCCAGAAGTAAATGTATTTTAAAAATGGATCTACTGTGACTGAGTTTATTTTAGTAGGATTTTCTGGAGAATGGAAACTTCAAATTTTCTTCTTTGTGGTATTTTCCTTGCTCTATGGTGCTACTGTTGTGGGAAACATTCTCATTATGGTCACAGTGACATTTAGTTCCACCCTTAATTCTCCCATGTACTTCCTTCTTGGAAACCTCTCCCTCTTGGACATTTGTTTTTCCACTGTCACAACACCCAAGATGATCACAAACTTGCTTGCTGAGCACAAGACCATCTCTGTAGGGGGATGCATGGCCCAGATGTTCTTCATGCACTTCTTTGGGGGTGCAGAGATGACACTCTTGATAGTTATGGCCTTTGACAGATATGTGGCCATATGCAAACCCCTTCACTATAGGACAATCATGAACTACAAGTTGCTGAATGGGTTTGTCATACTTTCATGGATAATTGGCTTCATACACACCATGAGCCAGATGATGTTACTAGTGAATTTGCCTTTCTATGGCAACAATGTTGTAAATAGCATATTTTGTGATGTTCCACTAGTAATTAAGCTTGCCTGTGTTGAGACATATACTCTGGAATTATTTGTCATTGCTGATAGTGGACTGCTATCTTTTATCTGTTTCATCCTCTTGCTTGTCTCCTACACTGTCATTTTGGTCAGTGTAAAACGAAGATCGACTGGAGGGCTCTCCAAGGCTTTTTTTACACTATCTTCCCACATTATTGTGGTTACCCTATTCTTTGGACCCTGTATTTTTATCTATATCTGGCCATTTAGTAGTTTTGCAAGCAATAAAATACTAGATGTATTTTACACTGTTATCACACCCATGCTCAATCCTTGCATTTACACACTGAGAAATCAAAAAATGCAAACAGCTATGAAAAAATTATGGTTCCAACATGTTAATTCCATCTAGTACTTTTTGATTTTAGCACCACTAGTCAACACAAATTTTAAATGGTATGAAAAGATAAATAGATTATGGATAATATCTTGTTTTATTTTTTATGTTAGAATCATAGCCAATACAGAAAACATTAATGAAAAATTACTTTAACTTTATAGATAAGGATATCATAATATTTCTATGAAAGAAAATTAGATGTTCATAAAAATATGCATATTAAGATTGAGCATGGGCTGGAAGTGGTGGCATGCACCTTACCTTTAATCCCAGCACTTGGGAGGCAGAGATAGGTGGATTGCCGTGAGTTCAAGGCCACCTTGAGACTATACAATTAATTCCAGGTTAGCCTGGGCTAGGGAGCAAGACCTTACCTCAGAAAAACAAACAAACAAACAAATAAACAAACAAAGAAAAGATTTAGTATTGGCTGGAGAGATGGCTCAGCTGTTGGAACATTTTGGCCTAGTGACCTGGGTTTGATTCCTCAGTATCCACATAAATCCAAATGCAGAGGTGCATCAATCTAGAGTTCATTTCCAGTGGCTGGAGGCCCTGGCATGCCCATACTCTGTGTTGTTCTTCTCTATCTCTCTCTGCTTACAAATAAATAACTACATCAATAAAATTGAATAAAAAGATTGAGTATTTCCTCCTTAGATATCCAAAATATATGTATTTGTGAAGAAGTGAATATACTAGAATATGTGAAGATTTCTAGAAATTATTTCAATAATATAGAAAATAAATTTTACTACTATGTTTATGCTATTATTTAATTATGTACATGAATAAATCATTATTGACATGAGTTTATTAATTTATTAATTAATTAGTTTATTTATTGGGAAGAGACAGAGAGAAAGAACAAGATAGAGAGAGAATTGGCATGTCAGGGTCTCTAGCCACTGCAAATGAAATTCTCATGCATATTCCACCTTGTGCTACTGGCTTATGTGGGTACTGGAGAATTGAACCTGGGTCCTTAGGCTTCACAGGCAAGTGCCTTAGCTGCTAAGTCATCTCTCCCACAGTGACATGGGTTTATAGATAGGATAATATGATTTTACTTACTCATCAATGAGACAAAAAATTAAGTCATTAATTTCAAAATCAGAGTCTATGGCCATACCACCCTGAACATGCCAGATCTCATGATTAAACCTATAGTGAGTGAGAGAGGCCAGATGAAAAAGCCAAAAAAGCATGATTTTAACAGAACAGTAACATGTATCTGCCAAAACCAAATGCTGTGAACATAAACATTCAAAGCTTTCAAAATTAAAAGCATGTTTTTTTGACATTGTGAAATACACCATATAACAATGTTTACAGAGACTTTATGTCAAACCTATCCATAATAAATGAGTAAGTGGAAAATAAAAAATAAAGCAAACCTAGTATATTTACTTTTAGAAATTACGTTGGATTGTATTGCTAGATATCAAACAAAAAATTACAATCATATAGAACTCATATTAAATGATATTGACGGGCTGGAGAGATGGCTTAGAGGTTAAGCACTTGCCTGTGAAGCCTGAGGACCCTGGTTCGAGGCTCGACTCCCCAGGACCCACGTTAGCCAGATGCACAAGGGGGCGCACACATCTGGAGTTTGTTTGCAGTGGCTGGAGGCCCTGGCACGTCCATTCTCTCTCCCTGTCTCTATCTGCCTCTTTCTCTCTCTGTCTGTTGCTCTCAAATAAATAAATAAAAATAACAAAAAAAGTTTAAAAAAATGATATTGACCATTTTAAAGTAAAATTATGCATGTGATGTTGGGTGGAATTATACTCCATGTAATAAAATATTGTGTAAGCTTTTATGAATATTAAGCATAGCATATACAAAATCATAGAGTACTCTAGTTAAAAAAAATTATATTTCTCTCTTTTTTTAAAATTTGATATAGGGTCTCACTGTTGTCCAGGCTGACCTGGAAGTCACTATGTAGTCTCAGGGTGGCTTTGGACTCAATGGTGATCCTCCTAACTATGCCTCCCACGAACTGGGATTAAAGGTGTGTACCACCATGCCCTGCTCAAATATTCAAATTTCTGAAGTCATTTAAAATTACTTCAAAACTCTTATAAAATAATATGTGATGCCCAGTAGGAAAATCAAGTACCATTCTAGGAGAATAATTAGCCATGAACCTTGCCCACTCTGAGACGCTCCAGAATACCTGTGTCAAGAGTTGGGCTTTGGATCTGACTAGGGAGGGAGACAGGTTTCAATCTATGCTTAGGGCTGACACCAGAAAGAACAGAGAAAGGGTGGGAGACCGGTTGAAGGCTATGCTTAGGCTGATACCAAAAAGAAAAGTTAAATGTGTAAGACATATAGCAGAGATCAAGGACCCTGCAGCCCTTCTCAGCTCTCCCAGAGCCAAATCTCCCTCCTCTGCCTCCCAGGAATCAGAGGCTGCCTGGCTGTAAACACATGAGACTTCAAATTAAGGAAGCCTGCTTGCTTACCACCCAACCCTTCCCCTCCCTTGGAAACCTTTCAGAGTAGAGACCGCACTTTGTCTGGCAGGACTGAAGTCTCTCCTCCTTCAGACCGCCACAGTGCATACTGTGGTGTTACTATAGCTCTCAGCTGTCAGTCATTGGACTCAGAGCCTTTCTGTGGAATGGGCCCTTCACCCCTTCCTCCTCAAATCCTGACACTTGGTGCCTGGATTCATATAGAAAGTTATTGTTGAGACAAATTGCCCTGTCGGAGTCTTTCAGGACTTTTGTTCTTGGTCAGATGCTTGGGAAGTAAACTAAGATGGATCCTCAGTAGTGGTGGGGGAAGGGCTCCCTACCTTTGCCACTACGCTTTTCAGATCCATTACCAGAGCTTCAGCTCTTCGCTTTCAGGTTTTTATTATTTATTTATTTATTTATTTATTTATTTATTTATTTATTATTTGCCTTCTCTCATCTTGGTCTTTGGTAATTCTCCCAGAGTCTCCACTAAGGACATGTGGCACTGTCCATAAACAACAAACCCAGCAGGTTCTTCTCAGTTTAGCTCAGACTCACTGATTTCCCAGGATGCTAGGAATTCAGCTTTGGTTTCCATCCTGGCTTTGACCACACAACTGAAAGGTCACAAAAACATTCATTTTCTTTTCTTTCTTTTGCACATCAGCTCAATTCACCAGACTCCCTAATGAGTACCAATCTTACCTATCTAAAGATCTCCCTGCATCCTGATTGCTTTGCAGAGGCAAGAAATCTCAGCTTTCTTATATTCAGCCTTCCAGTTTATTTATTGAATCCCTTGTCCTCTCCCCACTCTGATGGTTGTGAATAACACAATCTGATACTACTTCATTTATACAGCTTTTGAAAGTTAAATGAGTGCTATTTGGGAAATAAAACATATGTCTGGAGTTTGTTTGCAGTGTCTGGAGGTCCTGGAGCACCCATTTTCTCTCTGTCTCTCTCTCTCTCTCTCTCTCACTCTCAAATAAATAAATAAAACATTTCAAAATAAAAAGTAGGAAGGGGATAAGTCTGGAATAAAGGGTTTAGTCAGGAATAAAAGGACTGGAATGAGGATAAACACATAATGTGAGTGATCAAAATATATTTATACATTTAAGCAAATGTCAAAACAAATAGATAATTCCTTTGGACAAAAAACCTCATAGATATTAATACATTTGTGTAAAAGAAGGTTTATTGAAAGAAAATCCTTCTAACTAAGACAGGTTTGTGTACACAGAGTTTGTTCTAAGGTAAAGAATTGTTCTAAAATAGAAATAGAGAAGAAACTAGAAACTTAAAATGTGTTGTTAAAGGGTATTGAGTTTAAACCTAAAGAAGGATGAAATGAATATAACTATGCTGACTATAATTAAAGATTATTGAAATTACTAAAGTCAAACTTCAATATCCTAAAATAGACGTGATACCTAATAAAATTTTTCATTGATTAAAATGCCCATTTGCTTGGTTGGGTTGAGGAGCCCTCATCACCTGCTAGTTAGTCTGATTCAAAGGGTGATATCTGGATTCATGTACCAAGACTGCATCATCACTTATAAAATCATTTGGAGTTAGCTTTGTTGAATTCTGGAAGGAAGGAACTGCATAAATTTATTGAGAATGGGGAGTTTAGGGTAATTAGATGAATTAAAGAACAGAGCAGGCATCATCAGAGGAAAGAATACCACTAGACTAAAGTTGTTATTTTTATTTTATCAGAACTCTGACACTTTTGATAATTTGTTGGACATATATACATTAACATACATGTGCATATCTGTATGTGTATTCATTTACATGTTTCAGCATGTAGGCATGTAAAAAAAGAAAAAATATAGAAATTTATATATGTCAATGTAGGTATTGATGTGTATTCCATGCCCATCTTTTCAGGATTGTGACAACACAGAACAGAAATATTTGTGAGTTATTTTTCCTGCATGTGGTGAATTTCTGCTCGAATTATAATACAAGTTCACACACAATTTCATATCTATATATCCATCATCATGTCTTTGCACCAGGCATCTATGTCTCCAGTACTTCAGTCCATGTCTTTGTTAGCAACCCATCAGTTATTTGGACCATTGACTACAGCATATATAGTCATACCCACAGCACTCCTTCCATACAAAATTAACAATGGTATCCATTTGCATCTCCTCACATTGGAAAGACCTAACCTCCTAGCTGTTTTTTAAAGTCATCCTTAGTTAGATATTATATTTTCATCTTGTATCTATATATCAATCCAGTCTATCCAGAAATCAAGTTTGGGCTATACATCCTCCAACTATTACACAGGACATTCTTATGACTACATAAGGATCTTGTTACTTGTTCATTTGTTCATAAAGCATATGGATTTCTGTTTGTCATGCTTGGGTTTAATTCTAGATGTCTATTGTTATAATTGTGATTCCCCCCTGGGATTTGCCATAAGTCCCTCAATTGGACCTTTTCTCACATTTGACTCTCTAACATCACAGAGTTATGATTGATTGTATGGCAAAAATGGAAAAACTGCTTTCATCGCATCATGGACAAGATTCTACCCACTCAAAGTTACAGCATTCTCTGTCTCCTTGCATATAAGTAGAACTCTAGACATGTAACTAAATCTGTGTTAGTGATTCATTGCTATGATATTTATAGGCATACCTCATAATTTGCTCCATTTTTTAGTAGAAAGCACAAAATGGATCAGTTACCTAATATTTTACATACATTAATTTTCTTGATATAATAACAAGTTGCAGAGTCTCTGTACAGTTTAACTTCATCAAGTGCATGTACCATGTGGCAGATTTTTCAGCTAATTTGTGATCATTACATCTAATCTGCATGACACCATTGATAGAACTGAGCACTCTAATGTCAATGGTATGGTCAGATATTTTAAGACTTTTCAGACCATTAACATAATCCTGAAGCAAAGTTAAATTTGTTATCCTAAGAAAATTGTATCTTACCCTATTTTTCAATTAAATTTGTAGTTAATACTTCTATTTCTAATCTTTGTCTTGCTTTTAGATTCCGTCTTCTAAGACATTTCCCTCAAGTCAATGGATACTTGGTTGTGAACTTTTACTTTCTCTTCCCCCAAATGAACCACTTTCAAAATTTAGTCCCAAAATGACAAATCTTCTGGAATTATGGAATGAAGACATAAATATTTCTGTAAGGTAAAGCACTAAGACAATACTGAACTTATTTTCCTAAAACTTGGAAATTAACCAAAGACTAAGAATAATCTGGAATAGGCAACATAATGTATATAGAGTTCCTCAAAGAACTTCTCCCCCTGAGTATTGTACTATATGACCCATCTTGTATCCCCTGGGAACATCCTCATTAGCATGGCTATTATTATTTGGCTTGATTTAAAACTCACTGGTTAGATGAATAAGATCATATCTCCAGAGACTTTCTTAGAGACAAACAGTAGCAATTATCTCACAGTTAAGCCACCTAAGGCCAAAATGTCAGGTCAGGCAAGCAAGAGAATGGTCAAAACTTAAAATGAGTACCTGGGGAATAACCAACTCACAACTTCCTGTAAATGTTTTATCAAAATTTTAAAGACAGAAAATCATCTACTCATGTGATATGAATGTAGATGAAAGGCCATAATCTCTCAATTATGGTTCCCTAGGCCCTCAATGAGCAGAAATTGATGAATAATACAGGGTTGATATCTGTGTGATTGCTAAAGGTGTGTCTCAATGTGAAGTCTTCTCACAACTGTGAAAAGTGCATTGGTTGAAGTCACCTATGACATTGCCTGCCCAGTTAACAGCTGACCATTAAGCTAAGGTCATACTTTGGTGATTTCATAGTACAGGGGCATAGACTGCATAGAATTTGTCCAGGAAAGAAATTATATAGATAAGTAAGAGCAAGAACAAAATACCAAACACAACAAATGCAAGAGAAGTTACCACATATAATTATGAGATTATGATTTTATAAAGCAAACAAACAAAAAATGGCCCACAAAACATGAAACAAAAATGAACTATTCTTTGGAAGATGCAAATAAAAGTCCAGGTCAACCTAGTAAATTCTTTTTTTTTTGTTTGTTTGCTTGTTTATTTACTTATTTGAAAGTGACAGAGAGAAGGAGGCAGAGAGAGAGAGAAGTCATGCCAGAGCTTCCAGCCTCTGTAAATGAACTCCAGATGTGTGCGCCCCTTGTGCATCAGGCTAACGTGGGTCCTGGGGAACCAAGCCTTGAACCAGGGTCCTTAGGCTTCACAGGCAAGTGCTTAACCACTAAGCCATCTCTCCAGCCCCAACCCAGTAAATTCTAATGGTTATATCATCACAAAATCCTATCAGAACAAAATATATAATTTACCAGGATGTTAAAATATTAGATAAATATTATTTATTTTTTCTAATCCTAACAATGAAAAGACAATCCCAACCTATAGACATATCATATAGACATATGATACAGCTACAAAAGGTTTTATTATAGCTTAGAGCTTTAGGAGGGACAGCTTTAAGAGAATGGGAGCTTAGTGGAAGGAAGACATTAAGTAGCTCAGAACTTAAGAGAATGAAGAAAAGCAGAGCTCTTGCCCAGGGAAGCAAGAGGGGGTTTTTGAAGCCCACCAGGAGACTCAGATTGGGTATTTTTATGTGAACCCCAGTTACTCTTGACATCAGTTGTCTGGGGTCACAAGATCATGGAAAAAAACAATATTCCCAGAAATCTTAATTCTCTAGGAAGGGCCTTCTCAGAAAGGAGTGGAAGGTATCCCAAAGGGGCAGAAATAAGTAAAGGCCAAACTCTTCTATGATTCTGACCAATAATAATGACCTTGATTCCCCCCCCCCCCCACAATTCTGCCTTTAGTCAAAGAGAAAGCTTTTCTCATTAGTGGTTCTACACCCCTAACTCTCTCCCATTCATGATACCACAGTGAATATCACCACCCTACTGAGGAAGACCCTCAGTGGAATATAGCTGTGTGGTAGTTTGAATGCATGTCCCCCAAAGTCTCAGGTGTTTTATTAAAGCTTGTAGCTTGAATCTCCTGCTGTCTGGTTGGAGAAGGCGTCATTGGGGGCAGATATAGCCTCAAGGTGTTTGGGGGTTGAATCTGGTTTCCAGCTAAAAGATATGTAGAGAGGTTTGAACTCTGCCTGAGGCCCTGCTTTGCTGTTGGTTTGTGCTTGTTGCTTTTTGGCATGTGCACTGGTGCTAATGTTTTTCTTGCTGTAGTTTTTCTCTCTGCTTGGATATATGGAAGCAGCTTCTTCCACCACTGATAAAACTCCCCCCCCCCCATGGTTCTCCAAATTGAAATAAATCCCTTCCTCCTCTAAACTGTGTGTATTTTAGATGTTCATCACTGCAACATGTTAATGACTACAATAGAAATTTGGTACCATGAGTAGGATATTTCTGGGTAATGAATTTGATCTTGTGGATTTTAGGATTTTGGAACTTTTGTGCTGGAAGAACTGGACAGTGTTGTGCCAAGACCCCTGACCAGGAGCCAAGAACACTGGTTACCCAGGAGTCACACAGAGAACCTCCACAGAAGCCGAGACACTCAAATGTAAAAGCAGCAGGTTTCTTTATTGCAAGCCCAGGCCTGGGCTCTGTCCACACAGTCCAGCAGAGTGGTAGTGAGGGACAGAGCCCCTTTCTTTTGGGGGAAGGGGTTTATATAGGAATTTGAACAAAGAAGTAGGGGATAGATACTTGATTGGTTGATTTAAACAGTTCTGATTGGCTTGGGATTTTGGCGGGCAAAGTTGGGGGCAGGAGATAGAGCTGGGGGCAGGAGGTAGGGGCACTCCAGGCAGATGAGGTAATCTTCATTGTGATCAGCTAAGCAAGCAGTGGTACATTACGACTTTTGAAATGATAGGTTTCTTATCTAAGCAGGTGGCCCCGCAGTGGAGTGTTTCTGCAATGTCCTTGAGTGGAGATTCCTCAGAAACTTTAGGGAGAAAAGCAGCAATTGAGCAAGCAAGCAAAGTTTACAGAAGCAAAGGTCAGCACATTAGCCAGCTAGTTCTCTATCTAAGTCAGGCCTGGGCCTTTTTACCTAAAATGGTTATATTTGGTCTCTCAGACAGAAACTTGTACTTACAACTGAAGACACCTTCCAGATCAGTAAGTCAAGCTTTATGGGCTAGTATACTGCCCTGGCCAGCAGGGCTTCAACAGGAGCATGGACCCCAGAAAACCTGAAATGAAAGGGACAAGAGACACAAGGAACCGACAGCAAGACAGGAGTCTGATCAAGCTGCCAATTTTTATTTTTCTCAGGGTGCCTTTTATACAGCAGAACAGGGAAGTTTGTCAGCAGTTTAGGTATTGCTACAGTTCTGTTTCAATAGGATAAGGTCCCGGCCCCAAAAGCACAAGATAACTTTCTCATTCTTTATGGGTTACATTGTTCTTTCTCCGTGCATGGATTAACAAACAACTGCAGACCTTGTGACTTTCCAGAACAGACAACTTAACACAAAATGGAGTCATTATTTAAGATGGAGGCACTTTTGGTTTCCTAGTGCCCAATGGTTCCCCACAGTATACAAAGAGTTTGTAAATACTAAGAATAGACAGAATGGTGTTGGCTTTGGAACTTTTCAAGGGGAAGGGAAGACCACAGAGAACTTTGTAGGAACTAGGCTACTGGCATAAAGGTTGGCTATATTATGCTACCCATGACTAGAGATTTTGATCAAGATTGAGTTTGAATGTCATGGACTTTTGGGCTTGGCAGAAAATATAGAACTGAAAGATATATGATTTAAAGTTGAAAATAATTCAAGCAAATTAAGGTTACTGACACTGATATTGTTGTTAAAGCTGCTATTGTTAAGGATATTACCTCCATTCAGGATGCCTAAATTACTTTGCATTGAAACAATGCAAAGGATGAATGTAGTGATTCCACCAGGGGAAAGACTGAATGGTGGGAATGCAAAATATTTTGGAAGGAAAGAAAATCCTGCTCTTCAAGGTCACAATTTATTTTCTCCCTAAATTAATGAATGTCTCTGTCTTTACACACCTGGTACTGATTTTGAAAGCATGAAAAATGTGTGGAAGTGGGTCATAAAGTGCCCATGGTTCCAGGATCTGCTGCTAAGATATGTCCAGTAAAACAGTGTGATGTCTCCTATTGGAGGCCTAAAGTTAAATAGGAGCCTCTGCTGAGATGAGGCATAAGAAACAAGATATTCCAGTTTTATAGGCTGGAAAGGCTAATGTATAGAACTGAAGATGGACTGTGGTTTGCAATGGAGACCTGAAGATGTTTTGGATATACCAAGCTTTGTTCAGGTTACCATGTAGCACTATTGGCTTGGGATGGAAATTTTCTCCAGCTACTCATCCCAGTTGGAAAGATGAATTTCAAACCCCAGATGCTGACATCACTGGATATGGATGTCAGACTTGAACTGCAGATGCTTGCCTGATGGTTATTGATTTTGCATTGATCCAGTCTCTTGCTATGCCTTATAACAATAGAAATATTTATTCTATGCCATTATGTGTTGGGAGTATGTAACTTGTTTTGATTTTGCAGGACACACAATTAAGAGACAGTCTTGAATCTCAGATGAGGCTTAAAACTTTGGAACAGTCTTAAAATTAACAAATATTGTAGGGACCTGTGTAGTTGGTACAAGCATCTGAAATTTATTTGTAGCAGCTAGGGGAATTAGCAAGGGCATGTGAATACACACACACACACACACACACACACACACACGTGTGCACAAAGGTATTCTTTTTTTTAAAAGAACCACAAAACAGCTCAAAGGAGCCCTAAAGCAAGCAAGCGAAGTCCAACAGGCACATGTCACATTCTTCATTCAATATAAGAGGTGTTGAGAAAAAACATTTTCTTTAGGGCCAAGACTGTTATTGATGTGGCAGGGGAGACTGGTGGGATTCCCAAGCCATAGAGGGAGAAAGGAAATGGAATCATGGGTACAGAAAGGGTGGGACTTAGAGAAAGAGAGAGAGAGAGAGAGAACAAAAGGGAGAGGATAGGGAAAGATAGAGAGGAAAAAGCAAGTGGGAGTGGACAACAGAGAAGGGGAGAGCCAAAATAGATAGGACTTTATTGGTGGGGAAATATCTGGGAAGGAGGGCTCTTAGTTGATATGCTGAGGGAAAGCAGTGGGGTGGGGGCCAATAAAAGGTGGCACTTCCTCTTCTGAACCCAGAGATATCCCCAATTATGATAACAGGAGGTGTTCCATAAAGTTAGATCTAATCTGAGCATGGATAGGTGGAAGGAGGAAGATAAGACAATAGGAAAGGGAGAGATTTCTGAGACTTACATTCCAGCCTTTTTGTTTATATTTAAAAATGAAAAGAAGAGAGAGACAATTTTATAGAGAAGGGGATAGAAGATGGAGAAGCCTCATGGAGTGATGGGGCAAAATGAACATATGATTGCATCTATAATTGCTTTGCTTCATGCTTAATTTGGGCAGTTGTGAAGTCAGGAGGCTTCTCCATGTCACAATATCTGAGCCATTGGCCTCTATGAACTCTTACATCATGAGGATGAGGAGGTGTGTGTGGTATGATGGGGGCAGTGTGTATGAATCAGGTTAACATAGTGCTATAGGGGAACCTATCAATATGATAATCAAAGTGATTATTGAAGAAATAAAAACAGGCATTTTTTGAAACTGTTTGTAATAAGTTCTGCTGGAATTCATTATAAAGCTAAGAAGTCAAATTAAAGATCAACCTAGCATGATCAAAGAAATTTTCATCCTTATGACATTAGAAAGCAGAAAAATCTCAATAACTGTGATGCCTGGCATATAAAAATGATTTTACCATAGAGGAAATAAACAAGTCCTCATGCACAGGTCAAATGTAAAAGAAGTATGTGTAAAAGAATCATAATACCATGAGCTGTAGAGATGGTGTAAGACCTGCAAAAAGGACGGACTCCCCTTGCTCTGTCTTGGGAAAGGCAGCACCCCAAATCACTCACGAGAAATGGTCTTGATGCAAACAGCAAGAGGACTTTTATTCCAGTGCACTGGGGCCCACAGTCATACGCCACACAGGGGCAGAGGGCTGTGGACCCCGAGTGCAGGGTCAGGACAGCTTTTATTAGGGTTACAACAAAGCCCACGCATCGTGAACCAATCATTCCATAACCTCGGGTACCCGCGCAGTGTTGACCAATCAATGTGTAACATTTTATGGTTCTTAGGCCAATCATTTTAAATTGTCCAAGCCCGCACACTGTGGACCAGTCAATTTGTAACACACCATAATCTTCTTCCTATAGCCTCAGCGGTTTGCATTTGCGTGGGCACATGGGTGGGGGTGACAAATTGCAGTTAAGATAGGTCACTCGGGCCAGAAAGCAGGTTCTGGAACAGCAAGAAGTGTGACCTTTTACCCATCCACTGGCAGAGAGCCAGGTCTGGAATTTGAGGTATTTAGGGCTTCTTAGGAGGCTGGGGTTAAGGCTCCTTTGGAGTGAGATAGTGAGAAATCAATCATGACTATTCTAAACAAAAAAGGGGTCCAAGCCTGCCTCAGATAGATAAATGGCTGGCCAAATATGCCAACCCTTCAATTCTGCAATCTTTGCCCGTTTAATTGCTGCCCTTCCCTCCCCAGAGTCTCTGAGGAATCTCCATTTCAAGGACACTACAGAAACATTCCACCGATGGAGGCTCTGGCCCCCAACCACCTGCCTAGACAAGAAACTGAGGAATCTCCACTTCAAAGACCCTCCAGAGACACTCTACTGCAGGGGGCCACCACTGTGTGCTTTAGCTGATCACAATGGAGGTTACCTCACCTGCCTGGGGTGCCCCTAGCTCCTGCCCCCAACTTCTTTGTTCGAATTTCCATATGAACTCCTTTCCCAAAAGGAAGGGCCTCTCTCCCTCACCACCGCTGTGTCGGGCTGTGGGGATGGAGCCCAGGCCTAGGCTTTTACATTCGAGTGTCTCAGCTTCTGTGGCAGATCTCTGGGTGACTCCTGAGTGACCAGGGGACTTGGCACAACAATAGTATTTTTAAACTTCTAACTTTTGGGGGTCTTTCTTTGGCGGGGGGGCTAGGCTGTATTTTTCATCCTTTTAATGGCTGAGAGGGTAAAAGCACTTGCTTGAAAAACCTGCTGACCCAGGCTCAATTCTCCAGCGCTTACATAAAAAAGCCAAATGCTCAAAGTGGAATATGTGCCTGGAGTTAATTTGCAGGCCAGAGATCCTGGCATGTTCATTCTCATTCTCATTCTTTGTCTCTGTCTCTCTCTCTCCCTATCTTCCCACAATAAATAAATATTTTTTTAAATAAGCAAAAATAAATAATGGAAAACAAAAGTACTATAACCCAGAAGGGGTATTTCAGCTGCCCACAGAAAGGTCAAGTTATACCCATAAAAAGATAATACATTGACTATCTTAAAAGGCTAATATAGCTCAAGATAATTTTGGCCCGGGACCTATAATATTTAACTCTCCACAATTGCTAGAGTTGGTTAAAGAGAATCTGATAAGACAGGCGTCTTCTGGGAACCTCATATTTTGGTTCCCTTTTGACCAAAGATCCCATCACATTTTGTGTATTGAAAATATTGTTACTGTCCCACTTGCTAGGAGGCTTACTCATAGGATTTGGTGTATAAGGCTTAATAGGCAGAAAGGCAGCTCTTAAGGGGAGATATATAATTTTATATAATTTAACTTACAGAGTCACTATAAAAGAAATTTGTGGATCATATTAATCTATTAGCCAATATAATCTATATATATAATACACAAACATGTACACATGTGTATACATACACACACATATTCTGTATCTAACAAAGCATTTATATTTGAGATATTACTTATAAATATATTAAGCATCATTTTAAATAGTTTGGACTGTTTAAAATTATTTATACATGAAAGAATTTAAGAAATTGATCAATATTGAAATTTTTAGTTATCATATTCTTTTAATTAGTCATTAATAGAGGTGGCTCATAGTGTTAACTTATTTTTATCATAATATAGTTAGTATATAGAGATAAAAGGAGGGTTTATATTTGGAAAAACTAATGAAAATGTGTCAGGCTCACAAAACTACAAGCTTTGGTTAATCTTAACAATATATTATTTTCTGTTGTTTATTTATCCACCACTCCAGAGGAACAAAGGTCATAGGTACAATGAAACTTTATATATTATAGATTTAATTTTTTATCTATTAGAATAGGGTTTCTATCATCATGAAAATTAAGTATATACCCAATTAACAGTCAAATTGAGCATTCAGGTATAATAAAATACAAAACATAAAATTCTTCTTTGCAATACATTTTTGTAAACATTACTAACAGAAGAATCAATGGTTTGTCAAATTTTTCCAGAGGGGACTGGGGAAATAAATTGCTTAGTGGTTATGGCATTTGCCTGCAAAGTCTAAGGACACAGGTTTAATTCCCCAGGACCCACATAAACTAGATACACAAGGGGTTGCATGTGTCTGGAGTTCATATGCAGTGGCTAGAGGTCCTGGCATGCCCATTCTCTCTTTCTCTCTATCTGTCTCTTTCTGTGTCATAAATAAATAAATGAAATATGTATTTTTCTAATTTCTTTTCTTTTCTTTTGCAGTTAGTGAATATGGTTAAGGTGGTACCATTGTTAACCTCCTCCCTGTTCTCCCCGCCCCCTCTGCAGGGACCCTCCTTGTTGGGGTATATGGGTCGCGCATTGTGGGGTTAGCCTTTAGTTTTGGGTAGGAGGAAATGTCTCTAGGTGTCATGACCCAATATGTGGCTCTGAGATTCTTTCCACTCCCTCTTCTGCAAATTTCCCTGAGCCATGTTGGGTTCATATTAGGTCTGCTTCCCTGTTGAGATCTTGGGTGCCTCTGTGTCTCTGGATATCTGGTTTGGCAGGGGTTGATTGTTCTCTGAGTCTATCTCCTTCACCATTGTGCTGGTTCCCAGTTCACCAAGAAAACAGCATTCTTGCATGTTTCCCAAATTATTCTTAGTTTCAGCTGGGGCCCTCTTGAGGTATGATGGAGTGGTTCTCTCCTTAGGATCTGTGCCTATCTGCAAAAGAAAATCAGATTCTCCAACAGAGAGTAAAGTTAGCATCAAGTAAATGTGATAACCGTTGTTTTTTAGAGAGAGTTTAATGGATAGCAGGCTTACTTTTGGATATGGTTCTGACCTGTTTCCCAGCTCCAGCTATACGTTCCATTCCTCTGAGCAGATCAGCTAGCCATATTGAGAATAGTTGGTTTCCCACCATGGCTATGTTCCATTATTGTACTTATATGAGCATCACATCAGGTTGTTTGCTGCTAAGTAGGTTAGACTATGTGTTGCTTGGACAGATATTGGTCATTATCCCCCAGTTGCTCATGTAGCACCTTCCAGCACTAGATGCACTGTTTGGGGACTGACTCTCTTCCAGCTTCCAGCCATGTAGCTCCATGATACGTACCAACAGTGCATGGTGTCTTCAGCAGTAGGGTTTTACCACTAACCTATGGTGGGTCATCAAGCACTCTGACATAAATCTGTCTTCTTTTGGGAGACCTAGTAGGTCTCTGTGATCAAAAGCTCACTGTGGCTGATACCCACCTGCTGGTACTGGGAGTTACAGGTCAGCAACCAAGAAGAGAAGGAAGAAAAGGATAAGTGATATAAAAGAGATAGAGAGGTAAGAGAGGAGAGAGAGAGAGAGAAAGAGAGAGAGAGAGAGAGAGAGAGAGAGAGAGAGAGAGAGAGAGAAGCAGAAATAGGAGGAGATAATGGTCAGTTTTCATCATACACTCTCCAGGGCTTTGTGAATCTGGTGTTCCTTCTAAGGGCCTGGTGAAGGTTCTACCATTTGGTCTTTCTTTTAGGATGTAGAGTTTTAAGGTATGATTGCCTTTTGGGTCCAGTTTTGTGTCCCCTACCCCCTCCCTTACCCTCCTATACCTCCCCACCCTCCCTATTATCTGGTCCTTGAGATGCTCAGTAGGTATGTCAGCACATTGGGTAGATTCAGGTTAGGAGCTGTAGATGAGTGAGACTATGTGGTGATTATCTTTCTGTGATTGGGTGAGTTCACTGAGAATGATCTGTTCCAGGTTCAACCACTTTTCTTCAAATTTCATTGTGTTGTTTTTCCTTCCTGCTGTGTAGAATTCCATCATGTAGATATACCACATCTTAGTTACCCATTCTTTTAATGATGGACATCTGGGTTGATTACAGCTCTTAGCTATTATGAATCAAGCCACTATAAACATGGTTGAGCAAATCTCTCTCTGGACTGAGGTTTAAAGATTTTAGGGTACATGCCCAGTAAGGGAATAACTGGGTCTGTTGGTAACTCTATAGTCAGTTTTTTGTAGTCTCCATATTGCTTTCCAAAGTGGTTATACCATCTTACATTCCCACCAATAGTGGATGAGGGATCCTATTTCTCCATATCCTTGCCAGTATTTGTTTGCATTTGATTTTTTTGATGTTTGATATCCTTAGTGGGGAAAGGTGGAATCTCATAGTAGTTTTCATTTGCGTATCCCTGATGATAAGGGATGATGAGCATTTCCTTAGGTATGTGTTTGCCATTTGTATTTCTTCTGCTGTGAACTGCCTGTCCAGTTCCTTGTCCCATTTTCTGAGTTGGTTGTTTTACTTTTTATCATTTAGGCTTTTGAATTCTTTGTAGATTCTAGAAATTAGGCCTCTGTCTGTTAGATATTCACCAAATATTTTCTCCTATTCTGTGGGTAATCTATTGGCCTTACTTATTGTATGTTTGTCTGTGAAGAAACTTTTCAGCTTCATAAGATCCCATGGGTTGAGTGATTGTTTAATATCCTGTAGTACTGGGGTTTTGTTTAGGAAGTATTTTCTCATTCCTAAATCATGAAGTGTTCCTCCCAACTTTTCTTTCAGTAGTAGCCAAGTTTCTGGTGTTATATGGAGGTCTTTGATCCATTTGAACTTGATTGTTGTGCATGGCGAGATGTGTAGATCAAGTTTCAATTTCCTGCATCTGGTTATCCAGTTTGTTCAGCACCATTTGTTGAAGATGCTGTCTTTTTTCCAGCCTACATTGTTAGGGCCTTTGTCAAATATCAGGTAGCTGTAGTTACTTGACCCAAACTCTGGGTCTTCAATTCTATTGCATTGGTCTATACTCCTGTTTTTATTCCAGTACCATGTTATTTTTACTACTATGGCTTTGTAATACAGCTTTAGATCAGGTATGGTGATGCCTCCAGAGGTGTTTCTCTTGCTGAAGATATGCTTGGATATCCGAGGCCTCCTGCTTTTCCATATGAATTTTGAGATCAATTGTTCTATCTCTGTGAAAAATGATGTTGGGATTTTGATGGGAATTGCATTAAATCTGTAGATAGCCTTTGGAAGGATTGCCATTTTCACAATGTTAATTCTGCCTATCCAGGAGCATGGGAGGCCTTTCCATTTTCATAAGTCCTCCTCAATTTCTTTTTTGAGTGTTTTCATGTTTTCATTGTATAGATCTTTCATTTCTTTCGTTAATGTTATTCCAAGGTATTTTTTGTTGTTGTTGTTCTTGTTGCTATTGAAAATGGGATGATGTCACTTATTTCTTTATCTGTATCTTTGTCATTTGCATGTAGAAAGGCTAATAATTTTTGTGCATTGATTTTTGTATCCTGATACTTTGCTGAAGGAATTAATCACCTTTAAGAGTTTTGGGATAGAGGCTGTCAGGGTCTCTTAGGTATAGAATCATGTAGTCTGTGAATAGAGCTAATTTAACTTCTTCCTTTCCAAATTGTATTCCTTTTATTTCTTGCTCCTGTCATTACTTGAGGTAGGACTTCCAGTACTATATTGAAGAGCAGAGGTGAGAATGGACACCCCTGTCTTGTTCCTGATCTCAAAGGAAATTATTTTAGTCTCTCTCCATTAAGCATTGTTTGGCCTTTAGGACATTTGTATATAGCCTTTAGTGTGTTAAGATATAAACTGACCATGCCAATTCTCTCCAATGTTTTAATCATGAAGTGATGTTGTATTTTGTCAAAGGCCTTTTCTGCATCTATCAAAATGAACATGTGTTTTCTGTGTTTAGCCTTATTTATGTGGTGTATTGCATTGACAGATTTCTGTATGTTGAACCACCCCTGCATTCCTGGGATGAAGCCCACTTGATCAAAGTGAATAATGGATTTGTTGAATTAGGTTTGCGAGGATTTTGTTCAGGATCTTTGTGTCCAAGTTCATCGGGAAATAGGCCTGTAGTTTTCTTTTCTTGTGGCATCACTGCCTGGTTTTGTTATTAGGGTGATAGTAGCTTCATAGAAGTAGTTGGGGAGCTTTCCCTGCTTACCAATTTGTGGCACAGTTTGAGAAAGATTGGTTTCATTTCTTCCATGAGGGTTTGATAGAATTCAGCTGAGAAGCCATCTGGTCCTGGACTCTTCTTTTAGGGGAGGTTTTTTATTACCTTTTCAATTTTGATGAGTATAATAAGTTCATTTAGGAGATTAATCTGCTCTGAGTTTAGCTTTGGTAGATGGTATGTGTCTAGGAATTTGTCCATTTCCTCCATATTTTCCAATTTTGTGTTGTCAAGGTTTTTGAAGTAAGACCTGATGATTATCCCAATTTCACTTATGTCTGTTGTTATCTCTCCTTTTTCATTTTGAAATTTGTTAATTTGAAGCAACTCTTTTTGTTTTCTTGATCAAATTGGCCAGCGGTTTGTCAATATTGTATATATTTTTAAAGAACCAACTCTTTGTTTCATCAATTTTCTTAATTGTTTTCTTAGTTTCCAATTCATTAACTTCTGCTCTGATCTTAATTATTTCTTTCCATCTGGAGCTTTTTGGGTTGGTTTTTTTTTTTTTGCTTTTCTAGTGCCTTTAGGTGGATTGTTAGGTTATTAATTTGGAATCTCTCTAACTTTGTTATGAAGGCATTTAGTGCTATGAATTTTCCCGTGAGGACCGCCTTCATTGTGTCCCATTAGTTTTGGTATGATGTGTTCTCATTGTCATTCATTTCTAGAAATTTCTCAATTTCATTTTTTATTTTGTCCACTACCATTTATTGTTTAAAAGTGTGCTGTTCAGGTTCCAGGAGCCACTGGGATTCTTGGTGGGTCTTTTGTTGTTAATTTCTAGCAATATAGCATTGTGATCTGATATCATGCAGGGGATTATGCCAATCTTTCTAAATTAGGTGGAGGCAGGCTTTGTGACCCAGAACATGATCTATTTTAGAGAAGGTTCCATGTGCTGTTGAGAAGAATGTGTAGTGCATGGATTTGGGGGTGTAATGTTCTGTAGATGTTCATTAGGTCTAAATGTTCTATGGTTTTGTTGAGCTCTCTCATTTCCCTGTTGAGTTTTGGTTTGGATGATGTATCTATTGCTGATAATGGTGTATTGAAGTCCCCAACTATGATGGTGTTGGTGGATATTTCTGTTTTATTTTCAAGAAGGTTTAGTTTTATGAATTGTGGTGCACCTGTGTTTGGTGTAAAGATTGATGATTGTAATATCCTTTTTCTGGATTGTTTCCTTGATCAGTAGGAAGTGGCCTTCTTTGTCTTTTTTGATTATTTTTGGTTTGAAGTCTATTTTATCTGATATTAGTATGGCCACACCTGCTTGTTTCTTATTCCCATTTCCTTGGAATATCATTTTCCACCCTTTCACTCTGAGTGGGTGTCTGTCTTTAGTGGTGAGATGGGTTTCTTGAAGACAACAGATTGAGGGATCTAATTTTATGATCCACCCTGTTAGCTTGTATCTCTTGATGGATGAATAAAGGCCATTGGTATTTAGGGTAATGACTGTCAGGTTTGATTTGATCCCTGCTATATTATATTGATTTATGTGGTTTGGTGTTTACATGAACTTTGAAGTTTTTTGTGCCTTCTCTGAGATAGGTTATTGTGATCTGCTTCTTGTAGGGACTTGTGGTTGATTATTTGATTCTTCTGTGTGGAGAATTTCCTGAAGTACTCTCTGTAGGTTTGGTTTTGTGTTCATATAGGTGTAAAGCTGAGTTTCATCATGGAAGGTTTTTCTTTCACTTTATGGAAGCTTACAGATCCAGGGGAAGTTCCATAATGGCAGAATAACCTGGCCTGCTTTCACAGGACCAAGGAGAGAGAGAGAGAGAGAGAGAGAGAGAGAGAGAGAGAGAGAGAGAGAGAAGCACAAGCCAAAAGCCACACAGCACACTTCAGGAGCTCCAGCTAGGCACACTTTGCATATCTTTAGATTGAAATCTCAACCCCATCACCACACCTTAAGATCCACCCAGTGACACTGCCTCCAGCCAGGTGGCTGCAGATGCAAACTGCAAACAAATAAAAAACTGAATATATTGGGGGCTATCTATTCAAACCAGGTGTGGTGATGGGTTTCAGATTTCCATCTAAAGATATGCAAAGTGTGCCTAACTGGAGCTCCTGAAGTGTGCTGTGTGGCTTTCAGCTTTTGGCTGTGCTTCTCTCTCTCTCTCTCTCTGCTTTGTCCTATGAAAGCAGGCCAGCTTATTCTCCCATTGTGGAACTTCCCCTGGATCTGTAAGCTTCAATAAATCCCTTCCTCCATAACTGTGCTTGGTCTGGAAGTTCATCTCAGTGAACCTGAAGCTGTCTGCTACAGATCTTGGTACCAGGAGTGGGGTGAGATGAACCTGACCATGTGGATGTTGATCTTTTGGTACCTTTGTTTTGGAGGAATGGGCATGGACTTGGTGCTTGCAAATGAAGATGCCTTTTGGAGTGGTAAGCTAAGTTTTATGGACTATTCTGATGAGACTTTGAGAATTCTAAGTGCAGACAATATTGAACTTCAAGGCTTGGATTATGAGATTTCTAAGGGGAAGGAAAGACTGCAGAGGACTTTGTTGGTGTGCTTGGCTAGCGATATTGGACTGAGAGATTTAAGATTTTTAAGCTGGAAAAGTTTAAGCAAGTTAAATTTACTGGCACAAGACTGGTTTTAGGTTACTGAACCTGCTATTGTCAAACACATTAGCAATCTTAAGAAAGATGGTCCAACTGCTTTACATTAAAACAATGGAAAGGATGCCTGAGGAAGGACTTTCATATGGTCGTGAATTGCACACAGTTCCAGCAGCTGCTGCTGAGATACGGCATGAGGCAGGGCCTGATGCCCTGATAGGCTGAAAGAGCCCTTGGAAGATGGACCATGGTTTGCATGAATACCTGAAGACATTTTTGGATATACCAGAACTATGCAAGGGCTACCATAGAGCACACTGTTGGCCTAGGATGGAAGTGTTTCCTTGCTACTCTGCCCAGATGGAGGGGTGGAATTGGAAAATCTGGAGACTCTTAGGGTCCGGTTGTATTAAACTTAAACTGCAGAAGTTTGACTTTGTTTGATGGTGGTTGAGTTTGCATTGTTTTAGTCTCTCTTTGCTATGCATTATACCAGTTGAAAATGTTTACTCTATGCCTGTATATGTTAGAAGTGTTTAAGTTGTTTGATTTCACAGGTCTTAATGTCTTAAATTGGTCAAGACTGTGGGAACTTTGAAACTGAACTGAGTACAATTTACAATGTGTGGTGGTTATAAATCTATTGGGGGCCAGGGTTGGAATGTGGTGGTTTGAATAGATGGCCCCCAATATATTCGTTTTTTTTATTTGTTCATAGTTTGCATCTGCAGCCACCTGGCTGGAGGCAGTGTCACTGGGTGGATCTTAACGTGTGGTGATGGGTTTCAGATTTCAATCTAAAGATATGCAAAGTGTGTCTAGCAGGAGTTCCTGAAGTGTGCTGTACTGTGTGACTTTTGGCTTGTGCTTCTCTCTCTATGTTTGGACCTGCGAAGGCAGGCCAGCTCCTTTGGCCATTATGGAACTTCCCCTGGATCTGTGAGCTTCAATAAATATCCCTCCCTCCATAACTGTGCCTGGTCTGGAAGTTCATTTCAGTGAACCTGAAGCTATCTGCTACATACATTTTCCATCCCTCTGTCAAGTTCCCTTTTCACATCATTTTCTGATTTTCTTAATGGTTTTTGAAATTCCTCCTTGCATTTCTTTATGTCTTCATTTAGCATAGGCAGCTGGTTTTTCAGGTCCTCTTTTTCTTTCTTTTTCCTTTATATCCTTTATTCTGATTGCCCCCCCCCCTACTGTTTTCTTATCAATTATGTCTAGTCTACTGATGGCAACATCCATAAGATTATCAGTCCCTTGTTGCTTTTCTACAAATTCTACCAATAGCTTGGTCAGGGTTGCATTGCTCATATCTTCATTTTGGGGTTCTGCTCCTATTGTCTCTTCTATGTTTTGTTTAGATACATCCATTGTAGGACTGGGAGATCTTATTGGATTTACTTGCATTTTATTTTTTATATTATTCCTTTTTGTTGTGATCTGCCCATCACAGAGTGAGAGTGGGAGAATGGGACTGTGGTAGTGATGGGCAGGGGAGGTGGTGCAGCTTCGTGGGGACAGAGATGGGCATGGGGGTGGGGGCAGAACAGATCTGAAATTAGCAGGGATGGGTGGGGGGGAGTTGCACAGGTCGCAGCAGAGTGTTGAGGATCAAGAGTCATGTGGGGCAGTGCAGGGTGAAGCAGAGCAGGCGTGAATTAGCAGGGGGTGGGGGTAGGGTCTGAGCAGAGTGGGTGGAAGTCTCAGGGGGTGGAGTGAAGCAGAACAGATCTAAAGTCACATGGGGCAGGGGTGGAGCAGAGCAGAAATGGTGGGAAGTCATGTGAGGGCTGGGTCGGGTGAAGAACGGCAGATCTGAAATCATGCGTAGCAAGGGCTGAGCAGAGCCAAGTAGGTGGGTAGTAACATGGGGGCGGGGCGAGGAGTGGGAAGTTATGTGGGGTGGGGCAGGGTGGAGTATGGTGGAGCAGAGTCAGTCTGAAGTCTCACGGGGTGAGGGCAGAGCATAGAAGAGTGGATCAGAAGTTGCATGGGTGTGGGGGTGGGGTTGAGCAGGGCAGATCCAAAGTCACAGGGTAGGGGCAGGGCCAAGCAGAGCGGGTCCAAAGGAAGTTGCAGGGGATGGGGTGGAGTGGAAAGGTTCGGTTGTTGTGGTGGGTGGGGGCGGGGGGGTGGAGCAGAGAGGGACCAAAGTGGGAGTGGAGAGGGGAGTCTGAAGACATGCAGTGGGGTGGAGGATCTGTGAACTTGCAGAGGGGGATAGTGGGTCTCGTCAATTGCCTCTGCCTGGTGGTGCAGGTGGAACTACTGGCCTGGGTCTCCTTGCCTGCAGTTAATGTGAGAGTAGCCTGAGGCTGGGACTCTGGCTAGGCAGGCTGCTTGGGAGGACTGGAGGACTGGTGGGTTACCCGAGAGCATGGCAATCAGCTGATTCCCTTTAATGCCCCTGGTGATCTATTGGAGATTGCATTTCTCTAAAAGTCCCAGTGACCCCTTAATTCCTTGCCTTTCCTTCCCAGGAGTTGTGGCACAGTTAGGCAGATGCCATTTTGACTGGAATAAATAAAATGTTTATTTATTCATTCATTTATTTTTACCACTGTTGGGGTCAGTGTCTATGCCCTAGCTGCTCCAACATACCAGGCTCAGACATCCACTGGCTCAATCACCCAATTAAAAGAGCAAAATCAATAATGAAAAGAAGGGAAAGGATTGAAGAGAAACAAAGTGACCAATGATGCCCACTCCCAAATTCATTTAAGATCCTAACATTGGGTTTTAAGTTAAGTAGAAGGCCAGAATTAGGCATAGCTGAGCAGTCCTGGTCAAGTTATGTTTCTGCTCATTATTGTCTAGGCTCAGCATCTCCCGCTAGGTGGTTGGACACGTTGCCAGAACTTGGTGTAACCTCCTTCTGGACAGTGAGATTCTAACCCAATTCAAATGGAGAGGTGCTAAAAAGGTGGACTTCCTTTATGAGCACTGGGCACTCTGCAGTGGAATTATCTCAGATGACCTAGGACAGAAGCTCAAAGGATAAACTAATTTCTATCTTTTATAACCTTCTAAGGGAAGGGCATTCTAGCTAGAGATGAGGCTTGGCTATGTGGTGAACATAATTCAGGTAACTAATGTTAGTGGCAAAGAGAAGGAAAAAGATGTTACAAAGTCATAAATCAATTTCATTTGGTCCTGATGTTCAGTGCAGGCTGGCATCTTTCTCTCTTGATATACTTTGGGTGAAGAGGAACCACAGGATTATGGATCATGACTACTTATCTCCATAGGACTCACATCTATCTTGTTAAAGGAACAGTGTCTATGGCTTAACACTGGAAGCCAAGTTTCCTCTCTGATTGACACCAGCCTTTGGTCTTTTCTTTCTCCCTGCATGATATTTTTGTGAAGATTCCATTTTCTTGGAAGTCATTGCTTCAATAGTCTGATGGCCAGAGAAAATGGTACAAGTATCTCTTCAAATTCAGCTTGTTTACCTTTCCATGGAAAACCTTGGTTCCTAAAATTTATTGGCACAAAACCAGATGTTCTAGGCAATCTAATTAAAGATCATGAAAAGTGTGGCAGTTTGATTCAGGTATCCTCCATAAATATAGGTGTTCTGAATGCTAGGTACCCAGCTGATGGCAATTTGGGAATTAAAGCCTGCTGGAGGGAGTGTATGATTGGTGACAGGCTTGTGGGTATTATAGCCAGCTTCCTCTTTCCATTGTTTGCCAAACTCTCCTGTTGCTATTATCTATCTGATGCTGGCAAGGAGGTGATGTCCACTCAATGCTCATGCCATCATTTCCCCCTGTCATCATGGAGCATCTCTTCAAGTCTCTAAGCCAAAAAATGATCATAATTAAAAAAAAAAAAAAAAAAAAAAAACCCTTTTACCCAGAAGCTGCTCTTGGTCAGGTGTTTTCTCAGGTGTTTCCTACCAGCAGTGTGAACCTGACTGCAACAGTAAAGTTGGTACTGAGAAAAGGTTTTACTGGTGCTAGAAAACTGACTGTGTGGCTTTTGGACTTTGGGGGCTGATTTTTGAGGGAGGAATGAGGAAGGATTTAATATCTGGGCCTAACAGATGCCTTGCAGTGCTGTAACAACAGCTTGATCAACTATTTCGGTCAGTTGAAAGACATGAAAACAGTAAGAACTGTGGACTGTGAGGTTTGATTTATGAAGGTGAGAAGAGCTTTACCTGGCCTCTGATAGAAGCAGTTTATGTGAGAGGCTTGCTGTTATGCCTGTGTCTCAAGAACCTGTGTAGGGCTGCATTGCATAGAAATGGACTGGTATGAACAGAGGGATACAGCACAGAAAAAAAAAAAAAAAGATCTTGGGGCTGAAACTTCTGCCCATTCAGCTGAAATTATTTGAGAGATTACAAACATGACATTGGGTCAGATTACCTGCAGTGGGACAATAGAAATAATATAGACTCTTTGCAAGAAGCCTGAATGTTGAAAGTGTCCAGTTCTTCAATATCAGTTTTAGTTCCCCATGAACTAACAAATTGGCAGCCTGGTATCAAGTATAACAAATGTAAAGAGAGGGTCATTGTATTTGCAACCTGGTTTTGAATTTTGGTAATGTCCATGGGCAGTGTGAAGCAGAGTTGTTGGATTACCTGTGTGGAGACCCTATATAGCCATGGGGATGAAATAAAAGTTGCAGCAAAGACTCAGTGGAGATGTCATAACTATGGGATGGCTACCAAGGACAGCTTCCAGCACTGGAAGAAGTTTTCTAGACCTGTGAGTAGCATAACTTGAGGAGCAGAATGGGAACTCCAGAGACTTGTCATTGGTTAGAATTGACTTGAAGACTCATCACTAGTTAGAGTTGTTAGACATGGAGCTACATAGTTTGATATTTGCTGTGTTTAAATCTTGTATTGGTTGAAAATGTACTTGTTATGCCCAGTGGCATTTTGCGATGTGGAAGTTTATTTTGTTCCATTATGGTTTTTTTTGGGGGGGGAGGGGTATTTTGGCTCAGTTAAAAGACCTTGTACTATGAAGATGGTTTGAATATCATTGGGATTGATTTTAAAAAAGTATGGGGACAGTTAATGCATTTAATGGACGGTTATCACTTTTTAGGGCCCAGGGGCAGCATGTGGTGGTTTGATTCAGGTGTCTCCCATAAAATTAGGTGTTCTGAATGCTAGGTCCCTAGCTGCTGGGTGTTTGGGCATTAAAGTCCTCCTGTAGGCAGTGAACTGTTGGGGGCAGGTATATGGGTATTACAGCCATGCAGGGAGCCACATCTAGTCCCCACCACTAGATGGCGCTGGCACTGCAGGAAACCACATCTAAACCGCCATTACAAGATGGCGCTAACCTCGTGGTGTTCAACTTCATTTACGACAGTACCTTGGCGCCAACCGTATTCAAGGTACGCGCATGCGCTTGACGCAACCTGTCCTGAGCCTATCCCGTGGCGCCTGGTGGTGGCAAGCAGATAACAGCCAATCAGTAGGTGCCTCATTGCCCATCCCCCTATAAAAGTAGCTGCAAATCCCGCCCCCGGGTCCTTCCCCGTCAGCTCTCCTGTTAACCAAGAAGCTCTCCAATAAAGTGTGATCAAGAAGGATCCTCGTGTGGTGATTGTTCTTTTCCCGCTGGTCGGGGGGCTCGCCGCAAAGTGGTGCCGAAACCCGGGAAGGACCAAAGGAGGATTCAGAACTTGACACACGGAGAGGAAGGCGCCGGTAAGTCATTCTGTTTTTTTTTTTTTTTTTTTTTTTCTGTGTCTCAGTCATGTCCGTGTCTGAGGGCCTCGCTGCTCTTGCTGTTTTCGGTTTGTTTTGTCTGGGTCTTTCTATTGTTTTGCGTTTGTTTCTATCTTGCCTAGTCTGCTGATAGCCTGGACCGGTTAAACCCGTGGTAGACAACGCGGCTCTGGTCCTTGGAGCCTCGAGTCAGATAAATCCTCGGTAGATAACGTGGGGCTGGCTGTTAGTTTCATTTCCAGCCTTCCAGCTCGTGATGGGTAATACATCGAGTGCCCGGTATTCTCCCATTGATTTTACTCAGCCTATAAAGGAAGTTTTGAAACAACGTGATCTAAAGATCTCTAATGCCACTATTAAAAAGATCGTTAAAGACATTGATGCTGCGGCTCCATGGTTTGCGGTGTCCGGAGATCTCTCATTGCCCTCATGGGAAAAGCTGGGTAAAGACCTTGAGGCGGCTGGGGAGGAGGGTCACTTAGGTCGAGGTACCCTCCCTTTCTGGAGGATGATACATTCTTGTTTACGTTCTGGAAGCCACCCGGACCCACTTCAGGAGGGCCGGAGACGGCTCAGACAACATCAGGATAGTTTGTCAGAATCTGATGCAAGTGGGGATAACAAACCCAGATTATATAAGGAAGTACAGGAAAAAAGGGCCAGTCATTTCCCGGGAGGAGTTCCCAATATGGCCAGTCATTTCAAGGAAAAGGTTCCCTGCCATGTAGAGGAGAAGGCACCCCCGTTAGAAGAGAGTAATGAGGGCTCCGGCTGTATGCACAGGAGGGGTGAGGACTTCCCTAGGGCCCCGCCGCAGCAGGGGGCTGTGGGGTTATATCCTTCCCTACAGCCGCTGCGACACCTGAGTATACGAGATGATCACGGCAGTAGCTCTGCTTCTGATCAGGAGGGAGAGGAGGACTCCAGTGGGTCAGAGGGACAGGATTTAGAGGAGGCAGCTTTGCATCGTGTTCAGGATCCTCAGTTTGTGGGCGGGCGTGTCTGCCCTCGCGCGGCTAGGGGGAGGAGTGCCTTAAAAGAGGAAGTTGGTATTCGGAACCGAGCACCGCCTAGTGCTCTGCCACGCCCTCATGTTCCCCCCCCCTATGTCCCAGCCGAGGATCGCTGCCATTTTGTTAAGCCGCGGACATGGTCCCGCCTGGCCTCCGCTTTCCCGGTTTTTTTGAATACCACTACCAATCAAAGAGATTGGGAGCCAATCCCCTATGCGGAGCTTAAGGATTTAGTTCAGGCCTGCAAAGATTTTGGACCCACTGCTGACTATGCTCTTATGCTGCTTCGCAGACTCACGCAGCGCACCCTTACTCCTGGTGATTGGTTAGAATTAGCCCGAGCTTGTCTAACGAGAGGGCAATATTTGGATTTCAGATCACTGATTTCTGATAAAGCCCAAGAACAAGCTAGGCAGAATATTATGAAAGGGGAATGGGACTGGACTTCTGATATGCTTCTGGGGACTGGTCCTTATCTTACAGATCAACTTAATTTTCATCCAGATGTGTATGATCAAATTAATAATATTTATTATCAGGCATGGAAGGAGCTCCGCAACAAGGGAGAGGTCGCAGGACAGTTGACTAAGATTGTTCAGGGCCCTACAGAGCCATTTTCTGATTTTTCAGCTAGAATGCTGGATGTGGCAGAAAAGACAATTGGCCTTGCTGACCACACCATGCCGTTTATACAACAGCTAATATTTGAACAGGCCACTAAGGAGTGCAAAAAGGCTATACAATCAGTAAGAAGGGGAACATTGGATGACTGGCTCAAAGCCTGTCGAGAGATAGGGGGTCCTCTGTCTAATGCAGGATTAGCGGCAGCGGTCATAGCTGCCGCTAAGGCTCAACGGACAGGGAATCAAAAGGGCTGTTTCCGATGTGGTCAATTGGGACATTTTAAACGCCAATGTCCTCAAGCGGATAGCCCAGCCCCTGTCCGAGATGCGGGACCGGCACAGCGCCCCCCTGGGACTTGTCCTAGATGTAAGAAGGGAAAACACTGGGCTAATGAATGTAGATCTGTGAGGGATATTAATGGTCTGCCCCTCCCCCCTCTTTCACGTAATCAGGACCAAAAAAACAGGGGGGAGGGCCCACGTCCCCAGGGCCCACAAATCTATGGGGCAATGCAGACACCTCAGGTCCCTGTGACTGTGGCGCCAGGTCCCCCGCTGCCTCAGCCCGGAGAGCAACATCGGGCTCCGCAGGCCTGGACCTCTGTGCCACCTCCGGATTGGTCTTAACTCCGGAAATGGGCGTGCAAATCCTGGACACAGATGTGTCTGGCCCGCTAGCGAGAGATACGGTGGGCCTTCTTTTGGGGCGCTCCTCCTCTACTTTAAAGGGTCTCATAGTCTTCCCCGGTGTTATCGATCCAGATTATACAGGTGTAATTAAAATTCTTTGTCATTCCCCCTATGGGGCAGTGTCAGTGGCCCCTGGGGACCGTATTGCCCAATTGCTGATTTTGCCTTCTAACCATTCTCTATTTCCTGCACTAGATAAGGAAAGGGGTGACAAGAGCCTTGGGTCTACCGGTGTGGACTTGACCTGCTTGTCTTTGGAGTTGGATCAAAGACCCCTTCTGCGCCTGACCATAGAAGGAAGAGAATTCTCAGGACTGGTGGACACTGGGGCAGATAAAAGTATAATAAAATTGGATTCTTGGCCAAAAGCCTGGCCCTTGCAGAGATCAGCTCAGATCTTGCAAGGCTTAGGGTTTGCTAAAACACCACATATGAGTGCAAAGGAGTTAACATGGACCACTACAGAGGGTCAAAAGGGAAAAATCCAACCTTTTGTGTTGGATGTTCCCATTAATTTATGGGGAAGAGATATTCAGACCCAGATGAATCTCCGCTTGACCAATGATTATTCAGAAGCTAGTAAAAATATGATGAAAATTCAGGGCTTTGTTCCAGGCTCAGGTCTAGGGAAGCACCTTCAAGGGCGACCTCAGCCCATCATCCCGGAGGAGAAGTTGGATCGCTTTGGGTTGGGTTTTTCTTAGGGACCACTGAAAATTCTGCTTCCAATTTTGAACAGGTGCCCATACCCTGGATGACTCATAAGCCAGTGTGGGTTCCTCAGTGGCCCCTCTCACAGGAAAAACTGGAAGCAGCCCAGAGGTTAATTGAGGAACAATTGCAGTTAGGCCACCTGGAGCCCTCTATTTCCCCTTGGAACACACCTATATTTGTGATCAAAAAGTCCTCTGGAAAGTGGCGATTATTACATGATTTGAGGGCTGTCAATGCTCAAATGCAGGTCCTGGGCCCAGTTCAGAGGGGCCTGCCAGCGCTTTCTGCTCTCCCCAGGGAATGGCCAGTGATGGTTTTAGATATTAAAGACTGTTTTTTCTCCATACCCCTTTGCCCTCAGGACAGAGAGCGTTTTGCTTTCACATTACCAGCTGTTAATCATGAGAAGCCTGATGCCCGCTTTCAGTGGCGTGTGTTGCCACAAGGGATGTCCAACAGTCCCACTATGTGCCAGCTTTATGTAGACTCAGTGTTATTTGTAGTAAGACAACAGTTCCCCTCTTTACGTATGATCCACTATATGGATGATATCCTACTCACAGCCCCCACCTTAGATGTCTTGCATGTCTCCTTTCAGGAGGTCGTCAAGGCGTTGGAACATAAGGGTCTTTTTATTGCCCCAGAGAAGGTCCAGCAAACGGATTCAGTAAATTTCCTTGGGTCCGTCATTGGCCTTCAGTCTGTGAAACCTCAAAAAATTTGCATCCGTACCTCCCACTTGCATACATTAAATGATTTTCAAAAACTTTTGGGGGACATTAATTGGTTGCGAGGTTTTCTCCATGTCCCCCGTGCAGATTTGTTACCATTGTTTTCCATTTTGGAGGGTGATCCTGAGATTACCTCTCCTCGTGTGCTCACTGAGCCAGCTCGTCAGGCCTTAGACAAAATAGAAAAGGCCCTTATGAAGGCACAGCTTAAACACTTTGACCCTTCTAGTCCACTTCTTCTTTGTATTCTAAAAACAAGGGATGTCCCCACGGGAGTGTTATGGCAGGACGGCCCTCTTTTGTGGATTCATGGACATTCCTTGGGAGCTCGCACCCTGCAGTACTTCCCACAGTTGGTTGCCCAACAGGCTTGTTTGGGTCTGAAATCGTGCCTAACTCATTTTGCAAAGTTGCCTGATAAGCTTATCATCCCCTATACTAAGGAACAAGTAGAGACTCTATCCGGTACGGTTGATGAATGGAGCATTCTTATGTGTGCTTTTCCAAATCCTATAGATAACCATTACCCAAAAAGCCCCATTCTGTCCTTCGTGGAAAAAAATTTAGTCTATTTTCCCCGGGTCACATCAAAGGGCCCTTTGCCCTCAGTCCCTGCCATTTTCACTGATGGTTCAAAAACAGGTCGCGGAGCTTATATGGTTCAGGGCTCAGAACCTGTGGTGAAGTTCTATAGGCCTGACTCTCCCCAAATTGTGGAATGCATGATTGTCTTGGAGGTGTTTCAGACCTTTGGTAGTCCCTTTAATTTGTTCACAGACTCACAGTATGTGGCTAATGCAGTTGTTGGACTGGAAATTGCTGCCTCTATTCGTTCTGCTAGTCCTGTCTCAAACATTCTTTCTCAAATTCAATCTCTCATTTGGCAACGCTCCTCCCCCTTCTATGTTACCCATGTTCGTGCTCACTCCTTGCTACCAGGACCTATATCTCAAGCAAATGACTTGGTAGACAAAGCCACGCGGATGACCATGTTAGCCATGAGTAGTCCTAAAGATATGGCCACCGAGTTCCATAGACTGTATCATGTTCCTGCTAACACCTTTAAGAAAGACTTTTGCCATTTCTAGGTCCGAGGCACGTGATATTGTTAAGGCTTGTCAATCCTGTGTCACTTTCCTGCCTTCTCCACATGTGGGTGTGAACCCACGGGGCCTAAGACCTGGTGATCTTTGGCAGATGGATGTTACTCATGTCTTGGAATTTGGCAAGCTTAAATACCTGCACGTCTCGGTGGATACTTGCTCAGGAATCATACATGCTTCTCCTCTTGTAGGGGAAAAGGTTACTCATGTAAAAACTCATTGTTTGGAAGCCTGGGCGTCTTGGGGAAAACCGCGACGCCTAAAGACTGACAATGGCCCTGCTTATGCTTCCTCTGGCTTTCGTGCCTTCTGTGCCCAGATGCAGGTTGCCCACACTACTGGCCTACCTTACAACCCACAAGGCCAAGGTATTGTGGAGAGAGCAAATAAAAGTTTAAAAGCTATCCTTTTTAAACAACGAAGGGGGATAGCGGAGAATGCAACCCCCAAGGAGAGAGTCTCTCTAGCACTCTATACCCTTAATTTTTTAGTTTTGGATGTTCATGATAGGTCTGCAGCAGACAGACATTGCCACCAGGGGGCACAAGCACATCCGGAACTGGTCATGTGGAAGGATGTGTTGGATAATAAATGGAAGGGACCGGATCCTGCTTTGGTAAGATCCAGGGGAGCTGTTTGTGTCTTTCCACAGGACCAGGAATCGCCACATTGGGTCCCGGCCCGGCTAGTCAAGACGCTGACATCAACTCCAGAGGAGAGTCCAGGGGACGAGGATGGCCATCCAAGTACGAGTGCCAAAGATCCTGTGGATGCTGATCCTTATGTGCCTGGAGACCAGTAGAGGAGAATTGCGCTGGGGCATCCTGTCTGTTTTCCCCAAGCCCCTGCCCGTTCACCACACGGCGAGAGTCCTTCCTCGGTTCTTTACCACTCAGAAAGGTCTCAATCTCCCTGCGGTTGTTAAAGACCTGACCCTTGCCCCCCTGGGGGAGGCTCGACACTTCGAGGAAAGTGGAAGTCTCTGCTTTACTCTCGCCCGTGAACGTGACTCTTGTATACAACTGGAGATGCAGGCATTTGCTTGGTTTAAGGGGGACAGGAAATGGGGCCCAGTATCTACCTCTCGGAACTCGTCCCACAAACTTTTTAGTTACCCCTTCTCAGAAGAGGCGATATGGTTCAATGGTACCTTTTTTCGTGGCCAGAGAGGTACTGTGACTCTGCCTCAACCACGCCTGGCACCTCACTGTGTGGGAACTTATGAAGGGGACCTTTGGCCATGGACGGAATGCCAGTCCAGTACTGTGGGCTGGGCAGATGTGGGACGGACCTTTACTTATTCCCCGAATATGAAAGGGCCTTTTCCTTTAGAGTTTTCGTGGACGGAGGGACCATTTCTACAGGATGGTACTATGAACCCATTTTCAAAGTGGGTTCTGTGTGGGGTTAATGGTAGCTGCACAGATATGACACCCTTTGTTTTATTACGGGGGGGGACAGTTGCCCATAATAATGTGTCTGGAGTAATCCATGAGCTACTATCCATGAGCGAATTCATAGTTGATTTCTTAGATAAGACAGTCCTTGGATGGCGATATGAGAAAGTGTTTGGGGGTGTCACCCGGATAGGAAAATACTTAGGAAAAAATGCCTCTTATGCCCCCACCCCGGTGTGTGTCCATCCACCATTCATGTTTGTCCTTAGTAACTTTTCTTTCAGCAATTGTTCTAATGCTTCTTGTCGTTTGTCCCAATGTTGGGACGCAACACTCTATCACAGAGCCATGGTACTTAGGGTCCCCCGTTGGGTCCCCGTGCCTGTAGAGGCTCCTAGTACATTGTCTTTGTTCAGGCATAAGAGAGATTTTGGAATTACGGCCGCTGTTATTGCTGTGGTGGCGGCTGCTGCTGCCGCAGCTACAGCCGCAGGTGTAGCCATGGCTTCTTCAGTTCAAACCGCCTCTACCTTAAATACCTTGGCTTCTTCCACAGCTGCCGCCTTAGACACACAATCAAATTTAAATTCCCAACTCAAAGGTGGCATTATGATCCTAAATCAAAGGGTGGACCTAGTTCAGGAGCAAATTGATGTTCTTTGGCAAATCGCTCAGTTGGGATGTGAATGGAAACTTAATGCCTTATGTATCACTAGTGTTCAATATGAAAACTTTACAAGGGCAGCAAATCTGTCAAAGCAACTGTCCTTGTACTTGGCAGGGAATTGGTCCCTAGATTTTGATGCGGAATTGGAAGAACTAAGACAAGCTATTGTTATGATCAATTCCACGCGAGTGGACCTTAGCCTGGCTGAGGGTTTTACCTCTTGGCTTTCCTCTGCCTTTTCCTTCTTCAAGGAGTGGGTAGGGGTAGGGATGTTTGCAGTTTGCTGCCTTGGGGGCTGTGCACTGTGCCTCTGGTTGATTTGTCGCCTGCAAGCCCAGACCAGGCGGGACAAGGTAGTTATTTCTCAAGCACTTGCCGCTTTGGAGTGTGGATCCTCCCCCTAGATTTGGCTGTCGGCCCTGAAAAACACCTAGTTTTTCCTTGGCCCCTGCCCCCTTAGGGCCTGAGGTGCCCATTATACTAGGAGGAGCAGAGGGTTGTTGTTGGGAACACGACATTCATTGGCGCTCAGGCTGCGAGACAAAGTACTGCACATGAGGTATGCTCTTAGCAGCCTCATGGAGGGCATGTTTGATTGCATATGGGTTGGTACCAACATCCCATCTCTGAGAAAAGGTACCGGACGGGTGAGGCACCAGCCTGGCTGGCCACCTGGCCTGGGGTCTTCACAATGTCCTTTTGTTTATCAGAGATCAAACCTCTACCTTCACCTGCTGTGCTTTATAATAGAAAGGGGGAACTGCAGGGAGCCACATCTAGTCCCCACCACTAGATGGCACTGGCACTGCAGGAAACCACATCTAAACCGCCATTACAAGATGGCGCTAACCTCGTGGTGTTCAACTTCATTTACGACAGTACCTTGGCGCCAACCGTATTCAAGGTACGCGCATGCGCTTGACGCAACCTGTCCTGAGCCTATCCCGTGGCGCCTGGTGGTGGCAAGCAGATAACAGCCAATCAGTAGGTGCCTCATTGCCCATCCCCCTATAAAAGTAGCTGCAAATCCCGCCCCCGGGTCCTTCCCCGTCAGCTCTCCTGTTAACCAAGAAGCTCTCCAATAAAGTGTGATCAAGAAGGATCCTCGTGTGGTGATTGTTCTTTTCCCGCTGGTCGGGGGGCTCGCCGCACAGCCAGATTTCTCTTGCCAGTGTTTGGCACACTCTCCTGTTGCTGTCATCCATCTAATGTTGGTGAGGAAATGATGTCCACCCTCTTCTCATGCCATCATTTCCCTGTGCCATGATGGAGCTTCCCCTCGAGTCATTAAGCCCAAATAAACCCTTTTTTTTTCCACAAGCTAGTCTTGGTCAGCCTGCAATGTGAACCTTACTGCCACAATAACAAATATGAAAACATCTAAAAAATCATTATGTTTGATAATATTTGCAAAAATAGTATTTCTAAACTATGTAAGTTGAAAAGAAATGTGATTTAGAAAGGAATAGAAATAGAAAGGGCATAAGAGAAGGAAATAGGGTCAACATGTTAGCAATGCATTATATAAGTGTGAATTGTTAAAATTACAATAATAATAATAACTAGAACAATTAGTGAGGAAGTTTATAGGTTATGTCAAAACAAAAGATAAATCCTGAGGAATTGATTTTTTTTCTTAACACCCTTACTCTCATCAATCTTTCTGTGAAATTTCTTTTTCCTTCTTTGTATCCAAGCAGAATAATTTCTATATTAAAGGAAAATATGGTCATGGATGGTTTCAGCTAAAATCTTGAGGCAAAAGAGATTACATATTCTATTCAAAAATATATTTACTTAGGTGACTCCTTCTTACTCTTATTTGTTCTCTGATAATTCCATGCACATAAATATTGTATTTTGATCATATATACCCCCATTGCCTTCTCTAAATCCCCTTTCACCCCTTCTTCCAACACATTAGCAGTGGGTATACCACTAATGAGAAGGTCTTCTCCTTTCCCAGCAACTATTAAATGCCAATAGATCTTCATAAAGAAGCAGAGCCCCATGAACCATTTTCCTAGTCATTACAGAATGATGATTGACCCTATCTTTGTGGGTAACCACAGTGGCTGTGAGCTCATGTACTCAACAGCCCATGTAATGTTCAGACTACAGAGTTCCATAGGACTCCTCCCCACTGCCCAGCTCTTACATTCTTCCTACCACATCTTCTTCAATGTTCTTGGAGCCTTGGATGAAGTGTTATAGATGCCCTGTATAGATCTGAGCACATAACAGTTTCTTATTTTCAGAACTTTGGCCAATTATTACTAACTAGCTCTTAAACAAGGAAAGATAGCAATCTAATTCTACATACCAAATCTCACCAGTGATCATTTTCCTTCCATTAGGATTTTTTCATCTCAAAAACATAGATGTAAACTTTGTACTTTATTTTATTAAGAAATACAGTGTGGTTGAGCCTGGTGATTCACACCATTAATCCCAACACTCAGGAGGCAGAGGTAGGAGGATATCCATAAATTAGAGGTGAGCATGAAAATAGAGTAAGTTCCAGGTCAGCCTGGGCTAGAGTGAGATGCTACCTTGAAAAAAGCTAAAAGAAAAAAAAAAAAAAAGAAATACACTCTGTATTACAAATGCTTATGATCATGGCTTTTAGATAATTGTATTTATGTGGAAATAAACACCATTTCACTCTTAAAAGTTACTGAATAAAAAAAAATCTGTGGCTATTTTATTTTACATTAAAAAAGACATTGTGCTGGGCGTGGTGGCACACGCCTTTAATCCCAGCACTCAGGAGGCAGACGTGGGAGGATTTCTGTGAGTTCAAGGCCACCCTGAGACTACAAAGTGAATTCCAGGTCAGCCTGGGCTACAGTGAGACCCTAACTTGAAAAAACAAAACAAAACAAACAAACAAAAAAGGATTTATTGCACACTAAATTACTATTTTTGAAATGCCTCCTAATTCAAGGTGTCTGTGTGTGTGCATGTATATAAATATTTTGGGATTTTCTTTAATTTTAATTTTTTATTTTTTATTAGTTTTGTACTCAGTGAATATAGTCAAGTTGGTACCATTGTTAGCCTCTTCCCTGACCACCCCCCTCCACAGGTGTTGCAGTCTGGTTCACTTTGCTGGTAGAAACCACCTAGCCAAGAGCAGCTTCTGGGAAAAAGAGATTTATTTTGGCTTACAGGCTCGAAGGGAAGCTCCACAATGGCAGGGGAAAATGATGGCATGAGCAGAGGGTGGACATCACCCCCTGGCCAACATAAGGTGGACCACAGCAACAGGAGGGTATGCCAAACACTGGCATGGGGAAACTGGCTATAACATCCATAAGCCTGCCCCCAACAATACACTCCCTCCAGGAGGCATTTTACAAATATCCATCAGCTGGGAACCTAGCATTCAGCACACCTAAGTTTATGGGGGACACCTGAATCAAACCACCACATTCTGCCCCTGGTCCCCAAGAACTGATAATCATATATGATGTAAAATGCAATACATTCATATAACTTTAAAAGTCCCCATAGTTTTTATAAATTCCAATGATGTTCATACATTGCCATAGTCCAAGATGCTTTAACTGACCCATAATACCAAAAAATAACCTCAAAAAACCCATAATGGCACAGAATAAATATTCATACTGCAAAAGATGGCATTGGGCATAGCAAAGAAACATTCAGCCAACACAAAATTTAAAACAACCAGGGCAAACATTAAACTCAAATTCTAAGTCCAACAACTCTAGTCAGTGACAAGTCTCCAAGTCTGATAATTCTAACCAGCAACAAGACTCTGGCATTCCAATTCCACCCCTCCAGCTAGGCTACTCACAGTCCTGGAAAACTTCATTGGAGCCAGCAGCTCTCCTTGGCAGCCATCTCATGGTCCCGGCATCTCCAATGGGTCTCCACTGCAAGCCACGGTTCATCCTCGTGGCCCCATGGGGTCTCCATGCAGGCATCCAGCAAACCTGCTTCACACTGCCCATGGCCATTTCCAAAACACAAGACTGTGTTGCAAACTCAATGACCCTCTTTCCTGCCTTTCTTATACTCCACGATAACAGATAGGGTGCCAATTTGTTAATCCAGGAGGGAATGAAGCAGACTTTGAAGAACAGGCCACTCTTTGAGCACTCAGACCCCTTCAAAAAAATTGACATTCTTTCTGTTGCCCCAGTGTAGGTCAGCTAGCCCAATCTCAAAGGTTCAAAGGTTGTAATCTCTCAGTTGCAGCTGAACGGGCAACAGTTCACCCAAAGATTTTTCTTTCTGTGCCATATCCCTCGGCTCACACCAGTTCATTTCTATGCAAAGCAACCCTGCACAACTTCTCAGTACATGGGCATAAGAGCAAGATTCTCACACAAACTGCTAGCCCAGTCCGAACAAAGCTCTCTCTGACCCTCATAAGCCAAGACTCACAGTCCATAGTTCTTACTGCATTCAGGCCTTTCAACTTATTCTTTCATAATAGTCCATCAAGCTGTACTTATAGCACTGCAAGGTGTCTCTTAGGCCAAGGTTTCAAATCCTCTCACATTCCTCTTGAAAATCAGCTCCAAAAGGCCAAAGCCACACAGTCAGTTGTCTAGCAGCAATCCCTCTCCTTGGTACCACTTTACTGTTGCAGTCCGGTTTGCCTTGCTGGTAGAAATCACCCAACCAAGAGCAGCTTCTGGGAAAAAGAGATTTATTTTGGCTTACAGGCTCGAAGGGAAGCTCCACGATGGCAGGGGAAAATGATGGCATGAGCAGAGGGTGGACATCACCCCCCTGGCCAACATAAGGTGGACCACAGCAACAGGAGGGTATGCCAAACACTGGCATGGGGAAACTGGCTATAACACCCATAAGCTCACCCCCAACAATATACTCCCTCCAGGAGGCATGATTTCCCAAATATCCATCAGCTGGGAACCTAGCATTCAGCACACCTAAGTTTATGGGGGACACCTGAATGAAACCACCACAACAGGTACTCTCCTTGTTGTTGGGTTATGCATTGTGGGGTTAGCCATCAATTATGAGTAGGAGGCAATGTCTCTGTGTATCATGACCCAACAAGTGGCACTGACATTCTTTCTGCCCCCTCTTCCACAAATTTCCCTGAGCAATGTGGGGTTCATTTTAGGTCTGCTTCAGTGGTGAGGTCTTGGGAGCCACTGTGTCTCTGGATATCTGGTTTGCTAGGAGTTGATTGTTCTCTGTGTCTATCTCCTTTACCGTTGTACTGGTACCAGATTCACCAAGAAAACAGCACTCTTGCTTGTTTCCCCAATTATTCTTAGTTTCAGCTGGGGCCCTTTTGAGGTATGGTGGGTGGCTCTCTCCTTAGGATCTGCATCTATCTGAAAAAGAGAAGCAAATTCTCTGACAGAGAGTAAAGTTAGCACCAGATAAATGGGATAACCCTTATATTTTATAGAGAATTTAATAGGTGTAGGCCCTCTTGTAGCCCGTAGTTGGTGGGAGTTTGATAATGGAGAGCAGGCTCATTTTTGTATATGGTTCTGACTTGTTTCCCACCTCCAGCTATGGGTTCCATTCCACTAAGCAGATCAGTTAGCCAAATCAAGAGCAGTTGGTTTCCCACCATGTCTGCATGCCACTATTGCACTTGTGTGAGCATTATGTCAGGTTGATTGCTACAGAGTAGTTTAGACCATGAGTTGCCTGGACAGATATTGGTCATGTTCCCCCAGTTGATCATGTAGCACCTTCTAGCACTAGATGCTCTGTCTGGGGTTTGACTCTCTTCCAGCTTCCAGCCATGTCACTCCATATTATGTGCCAACATCATATGATGCTTTCAGCAGTAGGTCTACCACTAACCTTTGCTGGGTCATCAAGTACTCTGACAGAAACCTCTCTTCTTTTGGGAAACCTTGTAGGTCTCTCTTATCAAGAGCTCATTGTGGATGATAGCCACATGCTAGTACTGGGAGTTACAGGTCAGCACCCAAGGAGTGAAAGAAGAAAAAGACAAGTAACATAAGAGAGAGAGAGAGGGACTGAAACAAAGGAGATTAAGGTCAGTCTTCATTGTACTCTCTCCAGGGCCTTGTGATTCAGTGTTTCGTCTAAGGGTCTGGTGAAGGTTTAAACACTTGGTCTGTCATTTAGGATGCAGAATTTTGTGGTACCATTGCCATTTGGGTACAGTTTTATCTCCCCCTCACCTTCCCTTACCTTCTTGTCCCTCCCCACCCACCCTATTGTCTGGTCTATACTCCACAAAACTGGATAATATGGAGGAAATGGATGAATTCCTGGACACATACCATCTACCAAAGCTAAACTCAGAGCAGATTAATCTTCTAAATGAACCTATCACACACATTGAGATTGCAAAGGTAATCAAAACCCTCCCCCAAAAGAAGAGTCCAGGACCTTATGGCTTCTCAGCTGAATTCTATCAAGCCTTCATGGAAGAAATGAAACCAATCTTTCTCAAACTGTGCCACACAATTGGAGATCAAGAAAAGCTCCCCAACTCCTTCTATGAAGCTACTATCATCCTAATACCAAAACCAGGCAGTGATGCCAGAAGAAAAGAAAACTACAGGCCTATTTTCCTGATGAATTTAGACACAAAGATCCTGAACAAATTCCTCGCAAATCTAATCCAACACTATATCAAAGGCATTGTCCACCTTGATCAAGTGGGATTCATCCCAGGAATGCAGGAGTGGTTCAGCATATGGAAATCTGTCAGTGTAATACACCATATAAACAAGGTTAAACACAAAAAATACATGACCATTTTGATAGATGCAGAAAAAGCCTTTGACAAAATACAACATCACTTCATGATCAAAACATTGGAGAGAATTGGCATGGTTGGTTTATATCTCAACATAATAAAGGCTATGTACAAAGCTCCTAAAGCCCAAATAATATTAATGGAGAGAGACTGAAGGAATTCCCTTGAGACCAGGAATAAGACAGGAGTGTCCACTCTCACCTCTGCTCTTCAATATATTACTGGAAGTCCTAGCTCAAGCAATAAGACAGGAGAAAGAAATAAAAGGGATACAATTTGGAAAGGAAGAAGACAAGTTAGCTCTATTCACAGATGACATGATTCTATACATAAGAGACCTGAGAGCCTCGACCCCAAAACTCTTAAAGGTGATTAACTCCTTCAGCAAAGTAGCAGGATACCAAATCAATGCACAAAAATCAGTAGTTTTCTATATGCAAATGACAAAGATATAGAGAAAGAAATCAGTGACCTTGTCCCATTTTCATTTCAATAGAAACAACAACAAAAATATAAATACAATACCTTGGAATAACATTAATCAAGGAAGTGAAAGATCTATACAATGAAAACATAAAAATGCTCAAAAAAGAAATTGAGGTGGACTTGAGAAAATGGAAAGACTTCCAATGCTCCTGTATAGGTAGAATTAACATTGTGAAAATGGAAACTCTACCAAAGGCAATATATGGATTTAATGCAATACCAATCAAATCCCAACCTTGTTCTTCAGAGATAGAAAAATGATCTCAAAATTCATATGGAAAGGCAAAAGGCCTTGGATATCACGCATATCCTCAGCAAAAGACACACCTCTGGAGGGATTTTTTTTTAACTTCTACTGACAGGAGACAGGAATTAGTTAGGCAGCTAGAGTGACAGAACCCCAAAAGTGAACTTTTTTTTTTCCTTGACAAAACATGGGATATGTCATTAAGCCTACTAGGAGAACTTGAATTTTTTTCCTTATCTTTCTTCCCTGGAAAGTTACACTCTGCAGAAAGGATTTCAAGATTGTTGCACCATTCCTACATTACAGAAACTCTGATCCCTACCATTTTTGAGAAACCTTTGAAACCTGTTCTTTGTAGCTAGAGTCCTGTGAACATGATCTCCCTCACATGGAGACCTGGACCACTTCTCATAAAGAACCCTGACCTGAGTCCTGAGTGGGGCTTCTCAAAGCCCCTTTTGCCTCTGGGCAAGAGATCTACTCTCTTCTCTTAATAGAGTGTCTCAAACCCCCTCTTACCTCCCTGGTTAAAAGCTCTGCCTTACTTCCTCCTTTTAAATTCAGGGCTTCACAAAACCCATCTTGCCTCCTTGGGTAAGACTATGCCCTCCTTCCTGGCCTTAAGCCACACTTCTTTTATTCTCCCCACTTAGAGCTCTAAAATATAATAAAATTTTTATGTACCTTGTCCTCTGGTATGTGGATTTCATTCTTTGAATTCATAAGACAAGGATCTAGGAATACCACCAGATTATTGGTACCTTAGCATATTGGTCCATTAGCAGAGGAACCCCAAAATTACTGTTTCTCTACTACCTATTTAATAAACACAAGATTAGGAAGATGGCTCAGAGGGTAAAGTACTTACAATGCAAACCTGTGAATCGGAATGTGAATCTCCAACACCCACATAAATTGTGATGTTGTGATACTGATACATGTTATTACATGTAGAGACAAAAGGATGTTTAAGGGCAGATTTCATATATCTAGGTTTTCCCTGCCAACATGAGCATTACATAGGCAGCTTATTAAACATTTTACTTGTTCTGGAGCTGTGTAACTCTATTAGATATTCAGTCTATTGGTGGTGTTTATTCTTTCACAATATGGAACAAGTATCTCTCTCAATTGTTGAAGATTTCTTTAGACTATTACTCTAAATCTTTTGCCACTTATTTGTGACCTTATACCTTTCATGATTCCTGTACAGGGAGGTGATTAGACTTAATATGAAGCAAACAGAGGTAAAATTCTTTCTCTATGCATTTTTGAAATGCCTGTATTTTGCACCAGCAATAATGTGTTTCTCCAAATGAATGTCTTCCCATTTCACCACTGGTGACTTCCTTAGCAAACAGACACCTGTATATGTCAGGGCTGTGTCCTACCTGCCAACGGAGTCCTACATGCTCACCACATGTGTTAATGACTCAGCCACAAACCTCTATATCTTATATATTTTCCCAGGACACTCCCAATACCCATTATTTCAGTTGGGTCCATTTGATAACTAGACACCAATGAAGTAACCAAACCAAAAATGGCACACATAGAACATGAAGGCATCTTCAAAACATTGTGTTAATCACAAGACTATTATAAGAATAATACTTATGAGCTTTAAATGAATTAATATTTGATGTTAGCTATGAGAGTAGACATTTTCTTTCATTGTGTTGATTATAAATAGGCCCCCAAATCTCAAGATGGAAAGAAACATTGTGTAGTGTACTTAATGAAGTGCTTTCAAAGATACATATATAAGGAAAAGAGAAGCCTCAATCCAAGCATCTTATAATTCAAGACTTTGGTTCTAGGAAAATGGTTCAGTGGGTAATGTACTTATCATGTAAGCCTGAGGAACCACATTTGAATCTCCAATACCCACAAACAATATGATATGGTGATACTAATTTGTCATAGTGTGGTAGAGACAAAAACATGTTTTGAGGCATCCTGATAAACCCAGCCCATATTTCTAAATTATCATCTGTGGCATTATTTCTCATATAGTAAAGGGATTTAAAACCCTAGTGGTTAAAAAAAAAACAGCAAATGCCAATTAATATTACCTGCTTCCATAATATGCTGCTTTTTCTCAATATAAGGTGGTTTATTTCAAGAGTGTTAAGGCTGAGTTTCAGTTATAGTTTCTGGATCTTGTATATAGTTATCTATGCCTGAATGTGATAAAATTGTAGACTTTTGGGTGATCAAAATTTCTTCTGAAAAGAATAAAAAGACAGTGAGGTCAGAAGGAAAAGAAGATGTCCATATCACAGTAAGTGTTCATGGTTTACAACCTATGATAACAGTACTGGCAATAAAAGAATTTGGGCATAAGGTGGAAATTCTATCAATTATCAAAACACTACCTTCTTTTATTCTATATCAGGCACATTTTTGTCTTACCAAAGTGAAGTGCTATCCAGTACCTAAGTCTAATAGCAAGTCCCTAACTGCATTCTCTGGGATCAAAGCAGACCTAGGAGAAAGTTCTAGAATTTACTAGTCTATTCGCTTTTCCATACCCTTTGTTGCCATATTTTGCCCTTATGTCCCTCTATGTTTGCCTCATGTGTTAAAATTCAGTTAAAAATTATACAATTTACATTTTCTTTGGGTATTCTTTGTAGCACATGATACATCAATTAATATCCCAAATCCTTTCATAATTATTTGAACTTAAATCAATAAATGATCATGCTTTATAGTTAATAAGTTTATTTATTTATAAGGGGAGAAAGATGGGGAAGGTAGAATGGATGCCAGGGCTTCCTGACACTGGAAACCAATTCTAGCTGCATGACTTACTTTGTGCATTTGGCTTTATGTGGATATCAGAGAATCAAACCAGGATGCCTCTAATCACACAGCCATCTCTTCAGCCCAGATAACAGAGCTTTAAAATACTTGAATTTTAGTCTAATTTAAATTTTACATTTCAAATTTAACATAGTCACCAAAGAGACAGGTTCTATGACTGGATACAATTTTAATCTTCTTATTGGACTAGATAATGTGTTGCTGTTGTGAAGGCATGGAAAGCTACTGAAACAAGGTAGTTGCTGGTGTGGAAATTTCTCAGGATGACATAAGAAAAGAATGAGGGGGTATGACTAGGGAGGTTGTCCTGGTCCCTTGCAGTTTATTGTCTTTGCCTCCCTTATGCTTTATTGTAGGCTTAACATTTAACTACCATGTACACTCTATTGTAATCTTTGTTTGCCAAACTTTTGCATTCTTGTAACTGTTGCAACTTGCTCGACTGCCACTTATATGCTTTTATAATCCATGCTTGCGTTGCCTCCATATACTATAAAATCCCTAACAAACTTGAGCTTGGGGCTGGGGTCATTATAGAGTGATCTGGGTGTCAGTCTTCCAATGTGAATAAACTGCCTCTCCTTTACCTGACGTGGCTGCTGGTCTCTTGACTTCCAGAAATTTCCCACATTTCTGGAGGCCCCAGAGAGATTTTGCCGCTGTTCCCTTGTTGGTTATAGTGATTGTGGCTCCTGGTCCCTGCAGCCCCTGGAACAGAGAAGTGCACAACCCTGAAGGGCTACTGGGGTCTCTTTCCAGGAGGCCAAAAGACTACTGCAGAACCCCTGACCAGATCTCCCACCAGGTGAAGCGAGACAGGAACCAGAGCGTGTGTCCAGACCAGGTAAAGCCCCTAGGACAGACACTAAGGGGCGGCCCAGGGCGACCCCCCCGCAGGAGGTTACATCCAGAGCCTCATCAGTATTCTGAGGTGGCACTGGCCTTTTATTAGGCAGGAGTAGGGAACTGCAATTAAACCTTGAAGGGATTCCGAGATGATGCTGGTCCCCATTCAGACAAAATAGGGATTTAATGGAAATAACTAAGGAATAACTGTTTAAACTCTGAGTAATTGTGCATGAATGTGAGATTGAAAGCGATGGTTCCACTACCTGTATTGCTACAGAATCTGAGTGGGCCCAACCTGCAGTTCTGGTTCACCTAAATAGGAACTCACCTCCCATAATAGGAGGTGACTGAGCACAGGGTTTATATGTATGGCCCTGATGTAAGACGTCTTAAGCCGCATAGAGGTGGCTGGCCAGGCAGGCATCTAAGTGATGGAAAGACTAGGGCTCTCCACCCCCTCCTGTGCACACACTACATACATACTAGCCACATATAAAACTTCAAAATGGGTTCCTCCCAGCCCAAGCATCACAACAAAACTACTCTTCAGACAATGCTGGGCAACTTTAAACTAGGCTATGAAGGAGATTATGGAATGAAGATGAAACATTGAGAACCATCTGCAAAGTTGAATGGGCTTCTTTCAACATGGACTGGCCATCAGGAGGCACACTGAATTTCCCTACCATTAGAAGAGTGAGAGAAGTCTGATTGAACAACCCAAGATGTCCTGATCAGTTTCCCTACATAGACTCTTAGTATGACCTGGCCCTAAATCCTCTGGACTGGTTTAGATATCATGTTCTTCAGAGACCTGTAGCTCTGGCCATTTTGGCTGCCTGCAGTACTATATCTAGGGAAAATCACCAATACCTCCCATTCACCAGGGCCATGAACAGAATTCTGAGCCCCCTCCATATGTGCTACCTCTGACTCCATCAGCCAGGTTGCAAAATCCAGCCAAGGCCACTGAATTTGTACAGCAGGAGTCTCCAGGGCTGATGAGACTCTGTGTCCCAGCCTCTACAAGCCCTTACCTGGAGTGCCCCCACCGACAAAAAATAGGGATTCTTCTCTAACTCATGCTGCCTTAACACTGGTGGTGGCCAATGCCTCTCTGTCTGCTTTGGCAGGCTCCTGAGCCATTCATCCTCTTTGATCATAAAAGTGTTCTGGCCTACCCTACCAGCTTGATATAGTAACCCTTTACTACTACTAACCTCCTGAATTGGTGCCAGCATACCCTGCCTTATTCAGAAAACCCCAAGTCATGATGGATTGCTGAGCTCCATTATGAAGACTCACCAGCCCACCTGGTATGACTGCCCCAGCTTCTTGGCACTCTTTTTGACTCAGACAAAAGATGGCACATCCTCCAAGCAGCCAGGACATGGCTTGCCACCCATACCCCACAAGGCTCACTGAATCCAGAGTGATATTCTGACACTGCCTTCCCAGATGAATGACCTAATTGGGATACCAGAACCCAAAAGGGAGCACAAGCTCTCAATCGAATGCTATAAGCAATCCTGGAAGGGGCCCAAGCAGGGGCCCAGGGGGCACCAACTTGATTTGAGTGACATCATCCATGGGGTGAAAGAGTACACCAGTCAGTTTATGAGAGGCTCTGGGATGCCTATTGGTGCTTCAATCCCTTCAACCTGGAAGCAATAGAGAACGATCAATAGTCAATACTGTTTTTGTCCAGCAGCAAGCCTATGACGTGTGCCAGGATCTGCAGCAACTGGAGGGGTTTGCTAGAATAAACATAGGCCAGCTTCTTTATAGTGCCTCTAAGGTGGTAGTCAACCGGGATGTGGATGCCAAAAGAGAAAAGGAAAAATGGCAAGAGAATGGCAGTGGCCCTCCAAGGGGCCGGAAACCCAGGGAGGCCCAGGAACAATCATGGGAGAAGAAACTTCCCAGACCCCTTAGAGAAAGATCAATGTGCCTATTGAAAGAAGAAAGGGGACTAGGAAAACAAATCCCCTGAATGGAAAGAAGGGACAAAGAGGTCTGAGCGAGGGCAGTGAAGACAATGGGAATTCAAGTCTGCATTGGTTGCTGCTTCCAAAAACACACATGGAAAACCTTTGACACCAAGAACCCCACCTCGAGCTCTGAGTCAGACTGAATTCAATTGGGCTCAACTGCAATGAGGCCCAAGGAGCCCATAGTCAGAGTTGATCTAGGGGGCCAAAATCATGAACTTTATACTGGACACTGACATAGCTATTTCCACAGTGACCTCTCCCACTGGAAAACTTACTAAAGACTATGACCATCATAGTGGAAACAGGGGCCACCAAGAAATACCAGTTTCGTGAGCCACAAGACTACTTAGTGGGAGGCCACTGGGTTCATTGATTCCTGTATGTGCCTGAGGCCCTGGAGCCCCTACTAGGGAGAGACTTGCTATCCAAGATTGACGCCAAAATGACCATGGACTTAGATCTCCCAACCAGCCTTGACTCCCTGCCTGTGTTGACACTGGATGTACACCCAGAAGAAGAATGGAGGCTCCACCAACAGGTACCAGGGAAAAGAACACAAAGCTCACAGATATTGACTGGTACCTGGAGTGCTTTCCCCAGGTAAACAAGCAAGCAGGAATTAGGCTTGTGATGGGTCTCCCTCCAGTGGTTGTGCCACTAACACCAGATGCCACTCTGGTAAGGCAGAGACAATACCCAATCTCCTTGGAAGGCTGACTGGGGATAGCCCCCACATCAGAAAACTCAAAGATGAGGGAATTTTACAAGAGAGCCAATCTCCATGGAACACCCCTTTGCTCCTGGTGAAGAAACCAGGAAGCAATGACTATCAGCCAGTCCAAGACCTCCACAGAATCAGTGATACCACTCAGACCCTGTGGTCCATAACCCATACCCATTGAGTTTATACTCCCATGGCTGCTGTCTTCACATGCCTAGACATGAAAGATGCCTTCTTCTGCCTGAGGCTGGCAGAAGTTAGCCAGCCCTTGTTTCCCTTAAAAAATGGTAAGACAAAAGACCAGTTCAAAAGGCAACTAACATGGACTCATCTGCCCCAAAGGTTCAAAACTCCCCCACAATCTTTGGGGAGACATTAGCAAAAGACCTAGAAAACTGTTAACCCAGTGGATGCACCATCTTGCAGTACATCAATGATCTGCGACTGGCAGCCCTCAGGAGGGAGATCTGCAAGACAAGCTATGAGATTTCTACAAAATGCAGGATATAAAATCTCTAAGGAAAAAAAAAGCAGATCTGTCAGGAGGAAGTTACCTATTTGGGGTATCAACTCAGGTGGGGACAGAGGAAACTAGGGGAAGAATGAAAACAAGTGATCACTTAGTACTCCCATCCTAAAACTGAGAAGGAGCTTGGAGAATTCCTGAGAATGGCTAGATTTTGTCTGCTCTGTATCCCAGTGTTTTCCGCCATTGCCTACCCCCTCTAGAGCACCCTCTGAGGGCTGGCATCTATTGTGTTGGTATATGTGGTTTGGTGTTTTTATGGACTTTGAAGTTTTTTGTGCCTTTTCTGAGTTTGGTTATTGTGATCTGCTTCTTGTAGGCATTTGAGGTTGATTATTTGATTCTTCTGTGTGGAGAATTTCCTGAAATACTCTCTGTAGGTTTGGCTTTGTGTTCATATAATTGTAAAGCTGAGTTTTGTCATGGGAAGTTTTTCTTTCACCATCTATTATGAGGGATACTTTTGCTGGGTAGAGTAGTTCGGGTTGGAAGCCATAGGTTCTTAGACTTTCCAGTGTTTCATTCCAGGCCCTTCTAGCTTTCAGGGTTTCCATTGAGAAGTCTGAAGTAATTCTGATGGGGTTACCTTTAAAAGTGATGTGCTTTTTTCCCTAGCTGCCTTTAGGGTTTTCTCTTTGGTGTCACTGTTTAGAGTCTTAATGACAACATGTCTTGGAGAGTTTATTCTTTGGTCCAATCTGTTTGGAGTTCTGTTAGCTTCTTGTATCTTGATGGGCCTTTCTTTTGAGAGAGTGGGGAAGTTTTCTTCAATTATTTTGTTAAATAACTCTCCATGCCTTTGGTCTGAATTTCTTCTCCTTTTGGTATTCAATGATCTGGAGATTAGGATGTTTAAGGGTATCTCACAATTCCCTCATGTTCTGTTCACCGAAATTTTTGAATTTATTGAAACTTTTGAACTCTTGAACTGTTTCTTCCATCTTGTCTTCCAGATCGGAGTTTCTATCCTCCACATGGCTGACTCTATTCTTGAGAGCTTCTAGAGAGTTTTGGACTTGTTCAATTAGGTTTGCATTTTCTACTGCTTTTCTATGTATAGTTTCCATCCCTCTGTCAAGCTCCCTTTCACATCATTTTCTGATTTTCTTGATGCTTCTTGGAATCCATCCTTGCATTTCTTTATGTCTTCATTTAGCATCGCCAGCTGATTTTTGAGATCGTCTTTTTTTTTTCACTCTCCTTCACATCTCTTAACTGTCTTTGAACTCCTTCCATTTTCTTATCTATTAGGTCTAGTCTAGTGATGGCAGCATCCACACAATTATTGGTCCTTTGTTGCTTTTCTGTAAGTTCTACCAGTAGCTTGGTCAGGGTTGCATTGCTCATAGCTTTATTTTGGTGTTCTGATCATAATGTCTCTTCTATGTTTTGATTAGAGATGTTCATTGTAGGACTGGATGATCTAACTGGATTTACTTGCATATGATTTTTCATGTTATTCTTTTGTGCTGTGGTCTGCCCATCACAGTGTATGTGCAGGGAGAGTAGGACTGTGGTCTTGATGGGTGGGGAAAGTGGTGCCTCTTGGGGGAGCTAGCCAGCAGGAATGCAGATTGGCATAGTGGTCCTAAGCTAACACGTGGGTGTGTGGATCAGCCTGAGCTCAAGCACTGTGGGAAGATGAAGCAGCCTGAGGTCAGATGCCAAAGCAGCCTGAGCTCCTGCTTGGCAGGAGCACCAAATTTTCCTGAGCTCTCACGCGGTCATGTGCCAAAGCTGCCTTACACTGAAGCACCGAAGCAGCCTAGACTCGCCTGCCATGACCCTGGGCCACAGAAGCAGTCTGAGCTTGTGTGCACAACAGGACACTGGTGGGCGACTGTGGCAGACAGGCAGGGGCTTGCACCTGAGCTGGCTCGCAGGCGGACAGGCAGAGTGAACCTGAGCTTGTGTGGGCAGGTAGAATGGGCCTGAGCTCCCACGTGAACAGGCAGCAGCTGGAGCAGTAAGTGGACAGAAGGGCAGAGCAGGCTAAAGTTGCACAAGTGGGGATCGGTGGCATACCTGTGGCCGGCAAATGGACCGATGGAGCCTGAGCTCCAGTGGGCGAGCAGGCAGAGCCTGCCCAAGGTCATGCATGGGAGGGGGTAGCAGGGTGATCACCCCTGTGCAATGAGGGTCCCCTTTCCTACAGTAAGTTCAGGGGCATCCTGAAGCTGGGACTGTGGGTACTGTGGCTGCTTGGGGCGACTGGGGGACTGGTGGGCTACCTGCGAGCAAGGGAATCAGCAATTCCCTTTTTTGTCCCCTCTGTGCCCTCCCACTGGCAATATATTAGAGATTTCTCTCCCCTAAAAGACCCAGTGAACCCTTAATGCCTTGACTTTCTTTCCCAGAGATGTGCGGCACATTTAGGCAGTTGCCATCTTGGCCAGAAGTGACAATATATATATCACAAAATCTTCTGGAATGATCAGTCAGTTCCCTTTCGGTAGAGGGAAGATATTAGCTGCTTGTTTGAGATCATTAACCTCCTACTGTGGTAAAATTTTCTTATCATCTTTCATATTTAAACAGAATAATAGAGAAAAATGATGGAATAAAATAATTCATCTGGGACATCTCCTGTCTTGACATTTGTGAGCAGGAGGCCTACTACAGGCATAGAGAGTGTGCCTTGAATTCAGGTGAGTAGTATTTTCTACCTTGCCCTTTAATACACCCCTGACAAAGCTAATTCCTACAAATGTCATTCAAATCCTATAACTTTATTATAAACAAGTCTACATTGTTGGACTTTAACCATCTGAATTTTACAAATAACTGATCTTCTCCTGATACCAAGCCAGAGAATCATGGTATGTGAGAAGCTTCATCTTCAGATGCACTTCACTGACTTCACAAGTGTGTTAAACACCTGGAGCCACCCTTAGCTGAAATATATTTCTTGTTGTCCACATGATCCTAGCATGGAGCACTAGAAGGATATAACTTGGAGTGCTGAAATTAGGAAGGCTTGATTTTCAAACCCAGACATAGTTACATTGGCAAACATTGCACAGATATATCTGAGATCATGATATCAGCCCCAGACCAATGACAGAACATGTGCAGATATGTCCATTCATTACATTTTACTCTACTGTATCTAACCACTATAAATTCTTTTTAGTTCACTTTAGATATTGACTACTAATATGTCATTTGATTTTTATATTCACTGTATGGTTTTGAGGAGAAACAGCAAATGTGTTCCTTCCCTTTTATAGAATAATTACATCATTTCAAGGACTAGATGACTTCTGTAAAATACTGTGGGGACTGAATTGCAGATATCACATGATATTTAGCAAGGTAAAATAAACTTCCAACCAGCATTCTGCCTTAGAACAAGAGACAAGCAGCATCATTTGTTTCAAGATGAGTCAGAAGAAGGAAAAGTACGTGAGAGAATAATAGAAAAGAAAAAGGGCTTAGCACTGAAAAGTAAGATGAAACTTCCATCTGTAGGAAGTCTATCAGCAGGTCATCTGGTGAGCACCCACTGTGCTCACTCTTCTTTTGGCTCCGTGCAAAAGGATTGAACTAACTAGCAGATAAATGTAAAGAACAAAGTGATAAACAATGACTAAAAAATATGAAAAATTGAAAGATAAAATCAAAAATAAGAGTTGGGCATGGTGGCGCACGCCTTTTATCTCAGCACTCAGGAGACAGAGGTAGGAGGATCGCCATGAGTTCAAGGCCAACCTGAGACTTCATAGTGAAGTCCAGGTCAGCCTGGGCTAAAGCAAGACCCTACCTCAAAAAAAAAAACAAAAAAAAATTAAAAAGAATTTTAAAAAATTAAAAATAAGATAGGAACAGAAGGTCACCAAAAATTGGGGAGATAAATTGCAAAAAAAGAATCAAGATAAAGAAACAATGAATTAAAAGGAAATGTCAATAAAAATAAGAAAATACAAGCATACCTAGAGGAGAAAGGTGAAAGAAGGAAGCTAAGGAAGAGGCAAATAAGGAATGAGACTGTGAGCTTCCAGAACAGAGACAATGTCCCCAGATCCCTCGTGTCAGGAGCTGGTCAGATGATAACTCCCTGGAATCTATGTTTCCACTATACCCTACAGATGCCCATGTGACTGAACTCTCTGAAAGTCAAAAGGAGACAACATGTGCTGCTTGCTCATATTTTGTATCAGGCGTGTTTATGATCACAGGAAATAAGGAAGTAAAAAGACTATCAAAAGCTTTCAGGCTTCCATCATAGCTACACTAACAATACTTTTCTTGGCTCATGAAATAGAACAAATCAGTTGTTCTTTTGCAAACCAGGAATGAATTCTGTGAAGAATTGTTAAATATTTGATCTAAATCTTAGTGACCAGCAAAATTTGAGAACAACTGAAACAAAGTCAGAAATGAGAAGGGGATAAGAAATCAAATTGATCAAAGACATTGAATACAATGAGTTATTGCCAGGTGACAAGGGAAATTGATTGACAGCAGAAAATAACAGCAAATATAAAGATAGTAACTCATCAGCCCCTGTGACTTAGTGTTGTGAACCCACAGAGGCATGATATAATTGACTGTAGTCATCACTGTATGCATATAGTATAAAAATAGGAGGGGAGTTTTGGACTTCTTTTCCCAAGCAGGTATTTGCAGAGAGTGTGGTATCATTGTGGACATCAACACATGTGTAAGTGGATAAAAGAGAAACAAGTTTCTAAACCAGTCCAAAGAGCATCGAAGTAAAAATTTCCTTTGTTCAACTTGTTTACATTCACTGCACGTATCATGGTATATATGTCAGTGTACATTGGTATGTTCTATATGTGTCACTCTATAGCATCTGGCTATTAGTTACACATGCTGCCCATCACCATCACATAAAAATTCAGATGTGTCCTTGTATCTGCAGAAAAATCCAATGAATTGGCTAAATTTCCCCTGAATTCCCCTTAGAGATTTTAAACCTCCTTTTCCTTATTATTTTCTTGTTTTCTCTTCATAGGTCCTCTATGTGTGTACATAATTCAACTCTGTAAAATTATAAATTCAATTTTGTAAACTCTTCCCTGGTATAAAATGACACTGTTGAAAAATGTTTACATAATAATGCATGACAAAATTCACCATTTAAACAGTACACACAAAGTGTCAGTCATAACTGCATATTTCTAGCATATGTTCATTGGCATAAAAAGACTCAGGTACATTCTGTTGATCTCTGTCTAAATCCAAGGATCAAACTTAGGCATAGTCAATTCCTATTCTACTTTCTGTCTCAAAAGATATTTATTTTCTGGAGATTTTACATGCATTATATTTTTGACTGTCAGTTTTCAGAATTTATTTTGAAGTCATTTATGTTGTAGCATATAGCAGTACTCTATTTTTTATTTCCAAATGCATTTCACCTTAATCATAATTTTCAAATCACTTTCTAATGCAAATTTAATGTGTAATGAAAACCACATTAGACTGATTATCCTAACAGGCAGTATTTTCTCTTTTAAATCATCTATTTTAATGATGAAACATACACATTTTCAGAATATATGAATGCTTATTTATAAATGTCTATAAAATTATGTGAATTCAAAAACTAAAATACAATAACTATTGTAATGTTTTTAACCATAAGCTCTAGTGATATAGAGAGATATTACACCATATATATATATATATATATATATATATATATATATATATATATGGGGCTTTTGTTTGTTGTTTTTGTGAGGTAAGGTCTCACTCTGACCTGGAATTCATTATGTAGTCTCAGGGTGGTCTCAAGCTCACAGCAATCCTCCTACCTCTTCCTCCCAAGTGCTGGGATTAAAGGCATGCACCACACCTGGCTATGTTCCATGATTTTATGTAGTCAAATGGGTCAACATGCACACTGTGCTAGACAAAAAATATTCAGACTAACCCTTAATTTTGTATTTCTCCAAAATGGCTTTAACCCTTATTAGAAAAGTTATAGCCACAGGGAAGGATATCATTTTGGTAGCATTATTAGATTTGGGAGGAAGTATATTCCAGATGTATGGAAAGCAAATGATCCTGGGAAAGTATTGGCAGGAATGTAGGAATAAGTGTAGATATAGGATTGGGATCCAGCCAGGGATGTAACTGGAGAAATGCTTCTGTAAATTAGTTGTAAAGCATAGGTTTTACCTGAGAACCCGAGGATGTGTTTGGAGTGATAATGTACATGGGCTGCGTTCACAAATTCAGGAAGAAAACAGGAAAGCAATAAACAGGAAAGAAGGATTCTATAGTAACTGAAGGCACAAAGCATTCACAGAAGTACTGTGTTCTATAAAGATACAGACCGGGGACCAATACAGCAAATATTCTAAAAACAAACAAATATTAAGTAACGCTGAACCACCACTAACAGCAAAAGTAAACCCACAATAAGAACAGCCAAGTTAAGAGTTAATTTTTGTTTTAATTGAGAAATTTCTAATACATCCTAAGCAAAGAGGCTTACAGGCTGGCAGAATCACAGTTAAGTAAACACACATGGATAGATGGAAATTAAAGTGTTTCTAGGACAGTAAGGAATTAGGACAGGCATATAAGGGTTAACTATGTACATTGTGGATATAGGTTGTTCTTAAGGTGGGGAACATGGACTATGGCAAATACTGTCTTCATATGGAATTGAGCTGAGACAGAAGGAAAAAGGGTTTATAACATGGTTGCTGAATTCTGCAGAATGAGAAGTGATGGAGACAAAAAACAGCTCAGTGGTGACAGAATTCATTCTCCTTGGACTAACCCAATCTCAAGAAGCACAGCTCCTGGTCTTTGTGCTCATTTCAGTATTGTACCTCATAATCCCGCCAGGAAATTTTCTTACCATCCTCAGCATAAGATCAGACCCTAAACTCACAATCCCATTCTATTTCTTCCTGAGCAACTTGGCCTTCCTAGATGCATCCTACTCCTTCATCGTGGCTCCCAGGATGCTGGTGGACTTCCTCTCTGAGAAGAAGGTAATCTCCTACACAGGCTGCATCACTCAGCTCTTTTTCTTACACTTTCTTGGTGCAGGGGAAATGTTTCTTCTTGTTGTGATGGCCCTTGACCATTACATCGCCATCTGCCATCCTTTACATTACTCAACTTTCATGAACCACAGAGTCTGCTATGCATTATTGATGGCTCAGTGGCTGGGAGGATTTACCCATTCAATTATACAAGTGGCCCTTATCCCTTATCCTGAACTTGCTGTTCTGTGGTCCAAACATGCTGGACAACTTCTGTGATGTCCCACAGGTCATCAAGCTGGCCTGCACTGACAACTTTGCAGTAGAGCTCCAAATGGTCTTCGACAGTGGCCTGCTCACTCCTGTGTGCTTCCTGGGGCTTCTATCCTCCTATACTGTCATTTGGTGATGAATAAAGGGACACTCCTCTGAAGGGAAGAACAAGGCTATCTCCACATGCACCACCCACATTGTCATTGTGTTTCTTATGTTTACACCTGCCATATTTATCTATACTTGCCCCTTCCATGCCCTTCCAGCTGACAAAGTCGTTTCTCTCTCCCACACAGTCATTTTTTCCCTTTGTTGAATCCTGTGATTTATACACTTCAAAACCAGGAAGTGAAAGCTTCCATGAGGAAGTTGTTCAATCAGTGTGTGATTTGCTGAATGGAATAAGAGAATGAGTAAAGCAATAAATGGAGAAAACCAACTTTAAATGTATTTCATCATATATTCACCATGCACTGAATCTGTGAATTAATTTGCATACTATGCATTTCCAATTTTTTTTTCCTTTATTAGTTAGTTTTGTATTCAGCAAATACAGTCAGTTTGGTACCATTATTAGGCTCATCCGTGACCTACCCCCTCCCCTTGGCCCCTCCTTATTGAGGTATACGGGTCATGCATTATGGAGTTAGCCCACAGTTATGGGTAAGCTAAATGTCTCTGCATATCATGACCCAACATGTGGCTCTGACATTCTTTCGATAGCATTTCCAATTTTTGAATGCTATGCTAAGCAAGTGAATGACACAGTCACAATTCTAAGTCTCAGAGTTGTATTCAAGTGAACCAAGACAATGAAACAATGTCAAAAAGAGTGTTTTGATGCAATTCATAACAGCATTACACTAGAGCCAGAGTTTTACTGGAGAGATCATAGGTAACTTACTTATGCATAGCAGGGTCTCTACAGGTATTTAGATGACATTGAGTGATTCCAGTGGAGGAGGGAAGATGCAAATTGATTGTGTAGTAACTAAATAAGCACACTGAATAGCGCAGGAACCCAAAGATCTTGTGAATTCAATACACTTGGAGACCATAGAGAGGAATAGAGTTGCTGCAGTTTAGTTAAGTAATATGAAAGTGGCAGAATTGAACTTTGATAAGCTAGTGTGATGTTAAGATTTGTTAGCATATTATACACAATGGTAATGAGTTTAAATTGCTCAATATTTAAAAAGACATAATGAAATATATGAAGATATATATAATATATAATTATACACATATAATTATGTATAATGTTTCTATTTGACATGTGGCAAAAATCATAAAGCTTCTGAATAAAGCGCTATGTATAAGTAATAAAATATAATTAAGTATACAGTATTATGCTGATATACATAGTTTTTCTTAATATTTAAAGACTTGGTAGTTTTATTAGTGTGTTAGAGGAAAGTGAATTTGTAATATTTCATCAGAATCTACCGTGAAACAGCTGATATACATGAAAATTTGGTAGAGCTTTATGGTTATTCCTAGTGGCTATATTTTTTAAGTCAAAAGAAGACTTCAATGACAACCTGTATATATTGTGTATCAGTCATTATATTGTTGCAGAAACTAAACTGGGATTTTCTTTTAATGAGCACATAAAATTACAACTACATTGAGATTCCCTGTTTGAACTTTAGTTGTTAAGAAAAGAACAAATGCTAGTTATGCTGCAGAGAAAAGGAGCTTTTATACACTGCTGGTAAGAATAAAAGCTAAAACTCAATGAAAATCAGTATGGAGGTTCCTTAAAAAAATATAAATGTACAATATGACATACCTATACTATAGTGGGTATGTACCCAAATAACTCAAAGTCCACATATCACATCACAGTGCTACTTGCACATCCATGTTTACTGAACCGCTATTCACAATTGCTAAAGTTATGGAACCAACCTAGGTGTTCATAGAAAGAGGACAAAAGAAAAAAATAAAACTTCTTCAGTCATAAAGAAGAATGAAATTATGTCATTTGTAAGAAAGTGGAAACCAATGAAGATTATCATATTACATGAATTAAGTCAGTGTCAGAAAAATATATTTTCTATAACTTGTGGACACATTTTATACTGATTATATAAAATCATGCATGTATACATGACATAAAACTAGAAGAGAAATAAGAAATAGGATGAGGAGTCAAAGGGTGCAGAGGAAGTATGGGGGAGGATATGGCCAAAATATATTAATAGTTGTACACAAAATGTCCCTATGAAACATAGTACTTTGCATGATAAACATATCCCAATAAAAAAGGATGGGGGGTGAGGCTGGAGAGATTGTTAAAGGTACTTGCTTGAAAGCCTGATAGCCTGGGTTTGATTCCTCAGTATCCACATAAAGCCAAATGTACAAGGTTGTGCATGCAACTGGAGTTTCTGCATGAGCAAAAGGTCCTGGTGCACCAATATCCATCCATTCATTCATTCACTCTCTCTTTCTGCTCGAAAATAAATAATAAATAAAAATATTTTTTAAAAAGAAGATATTTTTTAAAAGTAAGATGAGATGGTGGTGCACACCTTTAATCCCAACACTTGGGAGGCAGAGGTAGGACGATTGCCATGAGTTCAAGGCCACCCTGTGACTACATACTGAATTCCAGGTCAGCCTGGGTTATCATGAGACCCTATCTCATAAAACAAACAAACAAACAAACAAACAAACAGAAAAGAAGATGAGATATTACTATCCTCATAGTAAATCTGGATGTGGGCCACTGCAAGGGCAAATACTCATGTGTATAGCACATATATGACATTATATGAGTGAATAGAGAAAAAGAATAACACAGAGTTACACAAATACTACTACATATTCCCACACCATGAAAACTTAAGGTTCTTGGTCTCTACCCCCCTCCTGTATTTCTTTCTTTTTTTAATATGGAACGCTTCAAAAGTTGCATGTCATCTTTGTGCAGTGGCCCTGCTAATCTTCTCTGTATCATTTCAATTTTAGTATAGGTACTGCTGAAGTTAGCACTCCCTCCTGCATTTCTTTTTTTTCTTTTTTTCTTTTTTTTATTTATTTTATTTTATTTTTTATTTTTTTATTAGTCAGTTCTGTATTCAGCAAATACAATCAGTTTGGTACCATTATTAGGCTCATCCGTGATCTACCCCCTCCCCTTGGCCCCTCCTTGTTGAGGTATATGGGTCATGCGTTGTGGAGTTAGCCTACAGTTATGGGTAAGCTAAATGTCTCTGCATATCATGACCCAACATGTGACTCTGACATTCTTTCCGCCCCCTCTTCCGCAAAATTTCCCTGAGTCATGTTGGGTTCATTTTTGGTCTGCTTCAGTGATGAGGTGTTGGGGGCCTCTGAGGATCTGGCTCTCTGATTTGGTAGGAGTTGATTTTTCTCTGTGCTGATCTCCTTCCCCCTTGTGCTGGTGTCCGGTTCATCAGGAAAACAGCCCCCTTGCTTGTTTCTCCAAGTTTTCTTAGTTTCAGCCGGGGCCCTTTTGAGGTATGATGGGGTGGCTCTCTCCTTAGGGTCTACATCTATCTGAAAAAGAGAAGCAGATTCTCCAACGGAGAGTAAGTTAGCACCAGGACAAATGAGATAACCCTTACTTTTTTTTTTTTTTATAGAGAATTTAATAGGTGTAGGCCCTCTTGTAGCCCACAATTGATAGTAGCTTGATACTGGAGAGTGGGTTTATGTTTGGATATGGTTCTGACTTGTTTCCCAGCTCCAGCTATGGGTCCCATACCAGTGAGGGATCAGTTAGCCAAATTGAGAGCAGTTGGTTCCCCACCATGGCTGTGTGCCACCACTGCACTTGTGTGGGCATCACAACAAGTTATTTGCTGCTAAGTAGGTTAGACCATGCGTTGCTTCGATAGATATTGGTCAATTTCCCCCAGTCGCCCATGTAGCACCTTCTGGCACTAGACGCGCTGACTGTCTGGGGACTGACTCTCATCCAACTTCCAGTCATGCCATTCTAATTTGCATGTCAATCACATAAGGTATCTTCAGCAGTAGGGTCTTACCACTAACCTTTGGTGGGTCATCAAGTACTCTGACAGAAATCTGTCTGTCTTTTAGGAAACCTTGTAGGTCTCTCTGATCAAAAGCTCATTGTGGATGATAGCCCCATGCTGGATCTTGGAGTTACAGGTCAGTGCCCACTAAGAAAATGAGGAAAAAAATAACTAATATACAAGAGTTAGAGATAAGAGAGAGAGAGACAGCGAGAGGGGAAGTGAGGGAGGGAAGATGTAGGAGATTAAGGTTAGTCTTAATCTTACCCTCTCCAGTGTCTTGTGGTTCAAGTGTTCCCTGTAAGGGCCTGGTGAAGGATCAGCCATTTGGTCTGTCTTTTAGTAAGTAGAAGATTATGGTACCATTGCCGTTTGGGTCTAGATTTGTGTTTCCCACCCCTTTGATGTCCTCCCCTCCCTCCCCTTCCATCCTAGTGTCTAATCTAGGAGATGTTTGCTGGGTATGTAAGGTATCTTCGGTAGATTCAGGTTAGGTAATGTAGATGAGTGAGACTATGTGGCGATTTTTTTTTCTGTGATTGGGTAAGTTCACTGAGAATGATCTGTTCCAGGTTCAACCATTTTTCCTCAAATTTCATTGTGTCATTTTTTCTTACTGCTGTATAGAATTCCATTGTGTAGATATACCACATCTTATTTATCCATTCTTCTAGTGATGGACATCTGGGTTGATTCCAGCTCTTAGCTATTACAAATTGAGCCGCTATAAACATGGTTGAGCAAATCTCTTTAGTCTGTGGTTTGAAGGTTTTAGGGTAGATGCCCAGTAAGGGAATAACTGGGTCTGTTGGTATCTCTATACTCAGCTTTTTCAGAAGTCTCCATATTGCTTTCCAAAGTGGTTGTACCATCCTACATTCCCACCAACAGTGGATGAGTGTTCCTACTTCTCCACATCCTTGCCAGCATTTATTTTTATTTGATTTTTTCATGCTTGCTATCCTTATTGGGGTAAGGTGGAATCTCATAGTTGTTTTAATTTGCATTTCTCTGATGATTAGGGATGATGAACATGTTCTGAAGTGTATGTTTGCCATTTGTATTTCTTCCTCTGTGAACTGCCTGTTCAGTTCTTTGCCCCATCTTGTGAGTGGGGTGTTTGACTTCTTACTGTTTAGAGTTTTGAGTTCTTTGTAGATTCTAGAGATTAGTCCTCTATCAGTTGGATAACCCACAAATATTTTCTCCCATTCTGTGGGTAATCTATTGGCTTTGCTAATTGTATGCTTGTCTGTAAAGAAACTCCTCAGCTTCATGTGGTCCCATTGGTTGAGTGATGGTTTAAGTTCATGAGCTACTGGGGTTTTGTTCAGGAAGTCTTTTTCCATTCCTATATCATGGAATGCACTTCCTAAATTTTCTTCCAGTAGTATTCGAGTTTCTGGTCTTATATTGAGATCTTTGATCCATTTGGACTTGAGTGTAGTGCATGGTGAAATGTGTGGGTCAAGTTTTAGTTTCCTGCATATGGTTATCCAGTTTGTCCAGCACCATTTGTTGAAGATGCTGTCTTTTTTCCAGCCTATATTGTTTGGGCCTTTATCAAATATCAAGTAGCTATAGTTGCTTGACCCAAAGCCCGGGTCCTCAAGTGTATTCCATTGGTCTACACTCCTGTTTTTATGCCAGTACCATGCTGTTTTTTTTTTTTTTTTTTTTTTTTTTTTTTTTACTATGGCTTCGAAATATAGCTTTAGATCAGATATGGTGATGCCTCCAGAGGTATTTCTTTTGCTGAGGATATGTTTGGCAATGCGAGGCCTTCTGCCTTTCCATATGAAATTTGAGATCATTTTTTCTATCTCTGTGAAGAACACTGTGGGGATTTTAATTGGTATTGCATTAAATCTGTAAATTGCCTTTGGTAGGATTGTCATCTTCACAATGTTAATTCTGCCTATCCAGGAACATGGGAGGTCTTTCCATTTTCTCAAGTCCGCCTCAATTTCTTGTTTGAGTGTTTTTATGTTTTCATTGTATAGATCTTTCACTTCCTTGGTTAACGTTATTCCAAGGTATTTTATTTTTTTTGTCGCAATTGAAAATGGGACTATGTCCCTTATTTCTTTTTCTGTATCTTTGTCCTTTGCATAAAGGAAGGCTACTGATTTTTGTGCATTGATTTTGTATCCTGCTACTTTGCTATAGGAGTTAATCACCTTCAGGAGGTTTGGGATGGAGTCTCTCGGGTCTCTTACATATATAATCATGTCATCAGCGAATAAAGCTAACTTAACTTCCTCCTTTCCAAATTGTATCCCTTTTATTTCCTTCTCCTGTCTTATTGCTTGAGCTAGGACTTCCAGAACTATATTGAAAAGCAGAGGTGAGAGTGGACAACCCTGTCTTGTTCCTGATCTTAATGGGAATTCCTCCAGTCTCTCTCCATTAAGTATTATTTGGGCCTTCGGAGCTTCGTATATTGCCTTTATTAGGTTAAGATATGAACCAACCATGCCAACTCTCTCCAATGTTTTGAACATGAAGTGATGTTGAATCTTGTCAAAGGCCTTTTCTGCATCTATCGAAATGATCATGTGGTTTTTATGTTTAACCTTGTTTATGTGGTGTATTACATTGACAGATTTCCGTATGTTGAACCACCCCTGTGTTCCTGGAATGAATCCCACTTGGTCAAGGTGGATAATGCTTTTGATGTGTTGTTGGATTCGGTTTGCAAGGATTTTGTTTAGGATCTTTGCATCTAAATTCATCAGGGAAATAGGCCGGTAGTTTTCTTTTCTTGTGGCATCTCTGCCTGGTTTTGGAATTAGGGTGATGCTAGCTTCATAAAAGGAGTTGGGTAGCTTTCCCTGTTCATCAATTGTGTGGCACAGTTTGAGGAAGATTGGTTTGAGTTCTTCCATGAAGGTTTGATAGAATTCAGCTGAGAAGCCATCTGGTCCTGGGCTCTTCTTTTTTGGGAGGTTTTTTATTACTTTTTCAATCTCCATGAGTGTGATGGGTTGATTGAGGTGATTAATCTGCTCTGTGTTTAGCTTTGGTAGATGGTATGCATCCAAGAATTTATCCATCTCCTCCACATTATCCAGTTTTGTGGAGTAGAGGTTTTTGAAATAAGTCCTGATGATTCTCCCAATTTCACTTACGTCTGTTGTGATCTCTCCTTTTTCATTTTGAATTTTGTTAATTTGAAGCTTCACCTTTTTTTGCTTGATCAGATTGGCCAGGGGTTTGTCAATCTTGTTTATTTTTTCAAAGAACCAGCTCTTTGTTTTCTCAATTGTCTTAATTGTTTCCTTGGTTTCCAATTTATTGATTTCTGCTCTGATTTTAATTATTTCTTTCCTTCTGGAGCTCTTTGGGTTGGATTTTTCTTGTTTTTCCAGTACCTTTAGGTGGATGGTTAGGTTATTGATTTGGGACCTTTCTGTCTTTTTTACGAAGGCATTGAATGCTATGAATTTTCCCCTGAGGACCGCCTTCATTGTGTCCCATAAGTTTTGATACGATGTGTTCTCATTGTCGTTCAATTCCAGAAATTTTGCAATTTCATTTTTTATTTCATCCACTATCCATTTATTGTTTAAAAGTGTGCTATTCAGTTTCCAGGTGCCTTTGGGATTCTTGGTAGGTCTTTTGTTGTTGATTTCTAGCAATATAGCATTGTGATCTGATATCATGCAGGGAATTATGTCAATCTTCCTAAATATGTGGAGGCAGTCTTTGTGACCCAATATATGGTCTATTTTAGAGAATGTTCCCTGGGCTGCTGAGAAGAATGTGTAATCTGTGGATTTGGGATGGAAGGTTCTGTAGATGTCCGTTAGGTCTAAGTGATCTATGGTTTTGTTGAGCTCTCTTACTTCCCTGTTGAGTTTCTGTTTGGATGATCTGTCTATTACTGATAATGGTGTATTGAAGTCTCCAGCTATGATGGTGTTTGTGGTTATTTCTGTTTTATTGTCAAGTAGGTTTTGTTTTATGAACTGTGGTGCCCCTGTGTTTGGTGCATACAGATTTATGATTGTAATATCCTCTTGATGGAACGTTCCCTTTATAAATAGGAAGTGGCCTTCTTTGTCTTTTTTGATTGTTTTTGGTTTGAAGTCTATTTTATCCAAAATTAATATGGCTACACCTGCTTGTTTCTTATTCCCGTTTGCTTGGAATACTGTTTCCCACCCTTTCACCCTGAGGAGATGTCTGTCTTTAATGGTGAGGTGGGTTTCTTGAAGGCAACAGATTGAGGGGTCTAATTTTTTGATCTATCCTGTTAGCTTGTGTCTGTTGATGGGTGAATTAAGGCCATTAATATTTAGGGTAATGACTGTGAGATTTGATTTGATCCCTGCCATATTGTGATGGTAAATGTGGGTTGGAGTTTTCATGGACGTTGAATTTTTTTGTGCCTACTCTGAGTTTGGTTGTTGTGATCTGCTTCTTGTAGGCAATTGTGTTTGATTATTTTTTTCTTCTCTGTGGAGAATTTCCTGAAATACTCTCTGTAGGTTTGGTTTTGTGTTCATATAAGTGTAAAGCTGAGTTTTGTCATGGAAAGTTTTTCGTTCACCATCTATTATGAGGGATACTTTTGCTGGGTAGAGTAGTTCGGGTTGGAAGCCATAGGTTCTTAGACTTTGCAGTGTTTCATTCCAGGCCCTTCTAGTTTCAGGGTTTCCATTGAGAAGTCTGAAGTAATTCTGATGGGGTTACCTCTGAAGGTGGTGTGCTGTTTTTCCCTAGCTGCTTTTAGGAGTTTCTCTTTGGTGTCAATGTTTAGAGTCTTAATAATAATATGTCTTGGAGAGTTTCTCCTTTGGTCCAGTCTGTTTGGAGTTCTATTGGCTTCTTGTATCTTGATGGGCCTTTCTTTTAAGAGATTGGGGAAGTTTTCTTCAATTATTTTGTTAAATAAATTCTCCATGCCTTTGGTCTGGATTTCTTCTCCTTCTGGTATTCCAGAGATCCTGATATTGGGACGTTTAAGTGTATCCCACAATTCCCTCATGTTCTGTTCACAGGAGCTTTTAAACTTACTGAAATTTTTGAACTCTCTAACTGTTTCTTCCGTCTTGTCTTCCAGATCAGAGTTTCTATCCTCCACTTGGCTGACTCTATTCTTGAGAGCTTCTAGTGAGTTTTGGGCTTGTTCAATTAAGTTTGCATTTTCTATTATTTTTCTATGTATTCAATTTGGTTTTCTGGTCCTATTTGTTCTTCTATGTTTTGGTTAGAAGTGTTCATTGTGGGACTGGGTGATCTAATTGGATTTTCTTGCATTTGATTATTCATGTTATTTCTTTTGCGCTGTTTTCTGCCCATGACAGTGTATGGCCAGATAAGTGGGCATATCAGCCTGGGCTCAAGAACAATGGGAATCTTATGCAGCCTGGGTGCGTTGCCAAGAAGCCTGGGCTTTGGCTATCACTTGCCAAAGCTGCCTATCTACTGCCTGGCAGGGGCGCCGAAGTTGCCTGAGTTCTCAAGCGGTAATGTGCCAAAGCTGCCTGCGTTTGAACTAGGAGTGGCACTGAGGCACCAAGCACTGATGCTGCCTGAACTCTGGCTGGGCACGCTGGGAACCGGAAGCAGTCTGCACTCCCCCACCACAGGACAATTGTGGACAGCCGCGTGGCAGACAGAGGGCGAGTGGACGAGAGTGCGGAGCAGTCTAAGCTTCCGCATGCAGGGAATAATCTCACTTGCCAAAGCCGCCTATCTACTACCTGGCAGGGGCTCCAAGGTTGCTTGAGTTCTCAAGCGGTAATGTGCCACAGGTGCCTGCGTTCGAGCTAGGAGTGGCACTGAGGCACCAAGCACTGAAGCCGCCCAGACTTTGGCTGGGAACGCTGGGAACCGGAAGCAGTCTGCGCTCCCCCGCCACAGGACAATTGTGGACAGCCGCGCGGCAGACAGAGGGCGAGTGGACGAGAGTGCGGAGCAGTCTAAGCTTCCGCACGCAGGGAATAATCTCACTTGCCAAAGCCGCCTATCTACTACCTGGCAGGGGCGCCACGGTAATGTGCCACAGCTGCCTGCGTTCAAGCTAGGAGTGGCACTGAGGCACCAAGCACTGAAGCCGCCCAGACTTTGGCTGGGAACGCTGGGAACCGGAAGCAGTCTGCGCTCCCCCGCCACGGGACAATGGTGGCCCGCCGGTGCGGCAGGCAGGTAGGGGGTGGCACCTGAGCTTACGCAAGCGAGAGATACAGTCTAAGCTTGTGGGGCTGGGCACACTCAGTAGGTGGGCGAGTGGACAAGGGTGCGGAGCAGTCTAAGCTTCCGCGCGGAGGGAACGATCAGCGCGGTGGCAGCCGTGCGGGCTCCGGAGCACCAGCAGCGGCAGGGGTGGAGCTTTGAACATGGCAGTTATTTGGGGCGAGGGGTGCCTACCCGCCCGCAAGGGGACCTGCGATTCCCTGTTCCCCCACGTCTGTGCCCTCCCAGATTTCTCTCCCCTAAAAGCCACTATATACCCTTAATATCTTGCCTTTCTTTCCCCGGGATTTGCAGCGCAGCTAGGCGGTCGCCATCTTGGCCGGAAGTCCTCCCCTCCTGCATTTCTAAACTTAAGTTTAATATCAGTAAGTTAGAACTCTAGGGAAGACAACATAGTCCAATGTCACATCTGAATATCTATGGCTAATGGAAGTTTAAAATCATATTCACAACACTGCAAACCTCAATTTAGATTAACACACAATCTGTCAATTATGGCTCTGGAGTTTAGGGCCAAATAATTCCATATGAATTGTAAATTGTTTACTGGTAGTCCTCATTTCTACATTCTATGTGCCAACAGGATCTCCATATACTGCCAAATCCCTTGAAAGAAAAACTTTCCTCAATCAGAAACACACTAGTAAGGACAATTATTTCTACTATATTAATATTATAGTGAGAAGGATTTTTCTTGGTAGTCTATGAAGACTTTTATTGTTATTTTGGTAGGAATTGAATCTGTAGATCATTTTACATAGTATAAACATATTAGCCATACTAATTGTTCTAATCTGTGAGCATAGCATTTCCTTAACTTTATATATATTTTCTCCTATGTTTTCATTATTAGTTCATAGTTCTTATTGCAGAGATCTTTCAAATCACAGAGGTATCTAATTCCAGCAAGAGTATCCATTATTAAAAGAAAAATAATAACTCCAGGTAGAATATATAAAATGACATGCACTCCCATAGAGCAGTATGGATACTTCTCAAAATATTACAAATAAATTATCTTGATTGCTAAATCACTACCAGATATGTATTTAAAGGAAACAAAATTAGGATGTCATTATGACATCTGCTTGGCTTATGTTTATTGCAGTACTAGTTAACAATAACAAAGACATGGAATCACTTCAACATTCATCAGCCAATGAATGGGAAAGGAAAATGAGATGTATGTAATGCAATGACATTCAGTCATAAAAATGATGCAATCTGTGATTTGTGACAATGTGACTAAAACTGGAAGACATTGTGATAGGCAAATTAGACTAGAAATGGAAAGAGGAGTAATACATGACCTAAATCATGGGAAACTGAAAAGACTGATGTCACAGAAGTTGAGACAAAAATGGAGGATTCCTGTGGAGGGGAGAGAACAAGTAGGAGGACAATGAAGGTACCAAGATGGCTGTATACACACTATGTGCATAACTAATAATAATAATAAAAATAAATTTTAAAAAGAATGGTGGTGATCAGAGGCTGGGGAGATAGTAGATATAGAATAATAGCAAAATATTTGGAACATGCACTGTTACAGTTAGATATTGTGGTGGTTTTAGGGTAAAATATCCACTGTATTTTAATGTATTTTCAAAGAAGCCTTATACTTAAACCTCTCCCTGTAGAGCTTTTGGGAGGTGGAACCTTACTGGACTGTGTTGCCTACGGAGATTTTGTGGATGTATAGCCCAATTCCACTTGACACACTTAGCTCACTCTCTCTACTTTCTTCTAGCTGCTATGAATATGTGATGCCTAGTTGTCATATCCAGCTATGCTTTCCCTGTCATGATGAAATGTCCCCTTGAAACATAATCCAGCAATAAACTCTTTTCTTCCATAAGCTGCTTCTTATCAGGTGTTTGTTTCAGACAATGAGGAGGTAACTGCTACAGGTCTGAGAAATAAGTTCTGGTGTGCTAGTATGTAATGGGAGAACTATAACTAATAATGCTCTATATTTCTAAATCCTGATTACAGGGAAATGATAAGTGAGAAGCTGCATGTGCTCACCCTGATTTGAACATTACACAATGTACACATGTATCTAATGGCATATTCCCCACAAATTAACATAATTGTATATGTCAATTAGAAATTATTTTTAAAAATCTGAAGCTCAGGATATATAGTCCACTTGGTAGAGAGCTTTCCTAGCATGTATATATCCTTGACCTAAACCTCCAATACTATAATTTGTATTAAAAAAAAATCTAAGGCTCAGCCACAGTGAAAAATTTTAAACATGTCTTTTTTTTTTTTTAAGCAAGTCCAAGAAACTGGCCCTTTTATTATAAGAGAGAGAGAGAGAGAGAATTGGTGCTCCTGGGCCTCCAGCCACTGCAGTCAAACACCAGATGTGTGAGCCCCCTTGTGTGCATGTGCAACCTAGCACACTTACATCACTATGCATCTGGCTTACATGGGACCTGGAGAGTCGAACATGAGTCCTTAGGCTTCACAGGAAAGCACCTTAATAACTAAGCAATATCTCCAGTCCTGGAGCTTTGAAAGAAATATGGAATAATCTTTATCATATTTTCCACCCTCACTTCTTTGCATGTTTCCAGTAGGTTTTAATTGTATTAGAAAATACTATTGGAAAATCATAGCAGTTTGCAGACAAGATTAAACACAGAAAAAATGCTTTATCAAGCTGGGAATAATGACACAGTCCTGGAATCCCAGTACTTGGGAAGCCTAGGTGAAAGAACCATTATGACTTCAATGCCAGCATATGATACACAGTGAATTCACGGTCAGACTGGGTGATTAAGTGAGACCTTATGAAAGAAGAACTCTTTATCAAAGTCATGAACTTTTAGCCTTGAAATTGTTACTATTTATGTTGTTCCACAATGATGTAGCAAGTAATTTTTCATGCTGTTCTAATATTGGTGAGTCTTCATGAAGTTATGTACAGCTGTAAAGGAATTTGACATTAAAAATATTCAGAGACATTGGTATCTAGCATTCACTAACTTATTCATTATCATTGACTATAAAGGCGATGCCATAGTAAAAGGAAAATTTTCTCCATATTAAAAGAAGTTGTCAATTGTGTATGATTTTTTGTATAATCTTTGCTCAGTGTAGATACTGTATATGTTAACTTTACTTGGATAAATATTTAATTATTACAAATTTTCACATTTATGATACAACTGAACATTGTATGTCCTCCACTCCATCATCTATGGTGGGTTCACTTCAATTAGAGCTTTGCAGAGAAAGCACTTTCTCAGTAAATCCACATGACTAAGAGAACTTGGGATCCACGTAAACAAGGCAAGCAAAGTTCCTTGCTCTGACCCCAAGGGAAAGCCAGCACACTCCAATCATTCCTCATGGGGGTTGTTCACCAGTCTGCATCTTATGTATGTTTTCAGTTTCCATTGTTTAAATATTTTATGAATTATTGAGTTTATTTAGGGCGAAATCATAATTCACAAAAATTATTTAGGGAAGTTGATATCTAGGAATAGGCTGGAGCAGTTCCACACATATATGTGAGAGACTGAACATAGAAGCTCCTTCAAATAACAGACCAGAAAGGATTAAGAAATACCGATAAATCTCAAAGATAAATCTCACATGTATGTAATCAAAGTGAGAGAGTACCCCCAAAGCATGATACAAAAATAGAAGGCAAGAAGAAATTTACTCAAGCCAAGATAGATATTCCCCCATTCCCAGCCAGGCTGGTCCCAGCATGCTGGTCTCTGTCATGCTAGGAAGGGGGAACAGACTTATATGGATGTTCAGGCCAGCTCATGGAGCAAAATGAAGAAAAGAGTAGGTGAGAGAGAGTGTATCCATGTAGAAATTACATGGCACAAAGAGTGCCAAGAATGGACCCAGAAATTCAGATGAGAAATGGGTAGTAAGTAGAGGTACACCAATACTTACCCTGAGTTTAGAGCAATTACACAAGTAGCAAGCCCAGAGTTTAGGGGAGATACCCATGTGATAGACCTAAAGTGTGAAGGGAATACAGACGTGGTAGACTGAGAGATTAGAGGTAAATCATACATGTGACTAAAGTGAGAAGTTACCTCAGATCAGAAGGCAGATATACAGCAAGAAGAAAGGTACCCAGGCCAAGGTAAGTGTTCCCCCTTCCCAGCCATGCTGATCCTGGCCAGGCTGGGAAGGAAGAACAGACTCACCTGGATGTTCAGGCTAGATTACAGGGCAAAAAGAAGAGACAGTTTCCATTTTTTGAAATTCACTTAGAAAAACTATAATTATTCTAATTAATAAAAGGCATTTTCTTTAACTTTTTGAGTGAATGAAAACTACATTATTCAAATGATTAGGAACAAATTTGATCAACAAAAATATGGACAAATATGGACAAGTATATCCAGACATCGTGGCACATGCCTTTAATCCCAGTACTCAGAAGGCCAAGGTAGGAAGATTGCTGTGAACTCAAGGACACCTTGAGACTAAAAAATGAATTCCAGGTAGCCTGGTCTAAAGAAAGACCTATCTTGAAAAAAAAAAAAAGAGTTAAAACCTGCACTATATTTGGCCCATCAACATTTCAATATGGATGATGAAGGAGGGGAGAAAAAAAAACATAAAAACAATAGAAGAAGCCGGGCCTGGTGGTGCATGCCTTTAATCCCAGCACTTGGGAGGTAGAGGTAAAAGGATCGCTGTGAGTTTGAGGACACCCTGAGACTACATAGTGAATTCCAGGTCAGCCTGGGCTACAGTAAGACCCTACCTCCAAAAAAGTAACTAGTATAATAAATAAGTAAATTAAAAAGTAACTAGTATAATAAAAAGCATAAGAGCCACTGTGTGATAGATAAATTTCACTCAAATTACTGATCCCAGTTGTTGTTTAAGAATCATGAGTTTAAGAAGTATGAGTTTTTCTAGTATACACAGGAATCAAGTGACAATATAACATAAGAAAATATGAAAAAGTTTCTCTCTTAGTTTACACTCTGTGGTAAAGAAGATAAAAATAGAAAACTCAGATCAAAAATATCGGCAAGGGCTGGAGAGATGGCTTAGTGGTTAAGGTGCTTGCCTGCAAAGCCAAAGGACCTCAGTTCAATTCCCTAGGACCCACATAAGCCAGATGCATAAGGTGGCAAATGCATCTGGAGTTTGTTTGCCGTGGCAGAAGGCCCTGGCACACCTATTCTCTCTCCCTCTCTCTCTTTCTCTCTCTGTCTTCCTCTGCTTCATTCTTGCTCTCGAATAAATAAAAATATATATTGGCGAGTTTTGAATTTTGGGGTTTCAATATTATTTTACTCATCCATAGTTGTCCTTTCTTTAATTAACTATTCATTGTACTTCATGAAATAGTTACGAAATGTTATGTGAAATAAATTACCACTTATTGTTTTTTCTAAGTGTTCTTTAATTATAGACATATTTAGTATGGATTGATCATGAGTTGGTACCACCTTTTCCCTCATCTCTGTCCCCTTCCACTGGGTGCCCTCTTAGTGGCGATGGAGGCATTCCCCATGGGTTTGTGGATTTTGTGTTGTAGGAGCAGCAGTCAGTTGTTGGGGGAAGGCAGTGCCTCTGGGCATGATGTCTAAATCTGTGGTTCTTACACTCTTTATGTCCCCTCTTCCGCAAAGGTCCCTGAGACGTGTTGGGTGAGTTTTAAGTCTACTTTAGTGATGAGCTTTAGTAGCCTCTGGATCTGTGCTTTGGTAGGTGTTGAGTGTCCTCAGCATCTGTCTTGATCACACTGGTGCTGATTGTCAGGCTCACCATGGAAGCTATATTCTTCATCATCTCCCCAATTTCTCTGTGGTTTCAGCTAGGGCTTGGCTGAAGAGGGATAGTTTATCTCCTTGGGTCTTGCTCTCTTCTGAAAGAGAAAAAAACAGATTATCCAATAGAGAGTGAAGTCAGAAAAGGTTAAATGGGCTAACCCTTATTAATTTAGGGAGAATTTGATGGAAGTAGCCCCTTTTTTAGCCAAAGACTATTGGGAACTTGACATTGGAGAGCATAATCTTTGTCTCCATAGGATTCTGACCTAGTTCCTACTTCCAGATATGGGTTCCTTTACACTGAGTTGATCTCTTAGCCAATCAGAAAGCTATTGGTTACCCACCAAGGCTATGTGCCACTACTGTATTTGTGTGTACAACTGTCAGGGTGTTTTCTTCTGAGTAGCTTAGAAGCTTGCTTGCTTAGACCACTGATGACCATTATCCCCTGGTAGCTCATGTAGCACTTTCCAGAACTAGATGGGCTAACTGGTGACTGCCTTCCTTCCAGATTCTAGCCAGGTTACTCTCTGTTCTGTGTCAGCAGCATATGGTGTCTTCAAATGTGGGGAGCCCCCAGAGGGTCCCCAAGCGGGATTGTCTACTAGACCCAAAGACACTCACACGGAGAGCTCTCAATGCAAAACGCAAGAGGTTTATTGTACCGGTGCACCGGGGCTCGACACGAAGTCCTCACGCAGGAGAGGTGAAGAGCCCCGAGCAGCCGGGAGGTAGGAGTTTTAAAGGGAAAGATCATAAAACATGCGGAAGTATCTCAAACATGTTTCAGCTCAGGGATTCTTCAGATGTCGTCAGGGTGTCGCCTCGGCTCAGGGATCGTGACCCCAGGCAGGGAGCTAGGGCCCCTGCGGTTAGGCATTGTTCAATTGTCTCTGAGCGGAGGCTTTCCAGAAATTGGGTAAGGGGGTTACGGTTGAGCAAACAGGGGTTGGGCAAACAAGCACAGGTGGGCAAACAAGCACAGATTTCTAAGGCAAAGGTCAGCATTTCAGTTAACTAGTTCCTTATCTGGGCCCGGGTGGCTAGTTGCAGAAAGTCACGTACTGCAGAAAGTCACGTATAACATGCTTTTTCTTTATAAAATGGCTGTCTTTATGTCTAGGTAAAGCAAGCAATTGTACAGAAGCCAAAGAAGCAGGTTAGTTGTATTTATTGGTAATCTTTCAGTAGCTCATGTAGCACTTTCCAGCACTAGATGGGCTAACTGGTGACTGCCTTCCTTCCAGATTCTAGCCAGGTTACTCTCTGTTCTGTGTCAGCAGCATATGGTGTCTTCAGTACTAGGGTCTTGCCTTTTACCTCTGGTGGGTAATGAAGTGCTTTGAAAGAAGCCTGTCTTGTTTTGGGGAACTCTTAGGTCTCTCTGATGAACAGCTCACTGTGGGCAGCAACCAATTTCTGATACTGGGAGTTATGGGCCAGAGCAAAAAAAAAAAAGAAAAAAAAATTAAGGTTAGGCTTCACCCCACTGTATCCCATGCTCTTTTATTCAAGTGCTCCTCCTATACTCCTGTTGAGGGTTCAATCTTTTAGTCTGTCTTCAGGGATAAAGTTTTCTGTGGTACCAGTTCATACTGAGTTTAGTTTTTTGTTTTTTTCTATCACCTTCCTGTTCCCCTCCCCCAAGTCCTTCTATCCCTATTGTTTGGGCCTTAATTGCCTATCAGGTATGTGAGCAACTTGAGCTGATCCAGGATAGGAACCACAGATGAGATAGACCATATGGCAGTTGTCTTTCTGTGATTGTGTGAGTTCATTGAGTATGATCTGTTCCAAGTCCATCAATTTTTTAAACAAGTTTCATTGTGTCATATTTTTCTTACTGATAAATAGAATTCCACTGTCTAAATGTACCACAACTTCCTTATCCATTCAACCAATAATGGACACCTAGTTTGATTCCAGTTCTTAGCTATTATGAATTGAGCAACTATAAATAAACATGGTTGAGCACATATCTCTATAGTGAAGCATGGAGTATTTAGGGTAACTCTCCAGTAGGGGAATAACTGGGCTTATTGACAATTCAATATTCATCCATTTTAGGAAACAGCATATTAATTTCCATAGTGGCTGTACAAAATTATAATCCCACCAACAGTGAATGAGGGTTTTTTTTTCCTCCACATTCTCACCAACATTTGTTGTCATTTGATTTTTTTAATGATTGCCATCCTTACTGGAGTTAGGTGGAATCTCATAGTTGTTTTAATTTGTATTTCCCTGATGGTTAGGGATGTTGAACATTTTCCTAAGTGTGTGTTAGCTATTTGTATTTCTTCCGCTGAGAACTCCCTATTCAGTTCTCTGCCCCATTTTTGGAGTGGTGTTTTTTTTTGTTGTTGTTGTTGTTCAGTTTTTGGAGTTCTTTGTAGATTCTAGATATTAGGTTTCTGTCAGTGATATAGATGGCAAAAATTTTCTCCCATTCTGTGGATAATTTCTTGGCTCTGATTATGGTAAGTTTGTCTGTGCAAAAGCTTTTTAGCTTTGTGATACCACATTGGTTGAGTGATTGTTTAGTTTCCTGGATTACTGGGGTTTTATTCAGGAAGGCTTTCCTCACACCTACATCAAGGACAGTTCCTCCTATTTTTTTTTTTCTTCTAGTAGGAGAAGAGTTTCTGGTCTTATATTGAGGTCTTTAATCCATTTGCACTTGATTTTTGTGTATGGTGAGATGTATGGTACTAGTTTCTTTTGCTACATATGGTTGTCCAATTTGTCTAGCACCATTTGTGATGCTGTCGTCTCCAGTCGACATTATTGGCACCTTTGTCAAAGATCAAGTAGCTCTAGTTACTTTACCTAAAGTCAGGTCTTCAGTTGTGTTCCATTGCTCTATGTTTCTGTTTTTATGCCAGTACCATGCTGTTTTTGTTACTATGGCTTTGTAATATAGCTTTAGATTGGGTATGGTGATACCTCCAGAGGTGTTTCTTTTGCTGAGGAGATATTTGGATACCCAAGGTCTGTTGCCATTCCATATGAGTTTTGAGACCATTTTTTATATCTCTGTGAAGAATGATGCTGAAATATTAATTGGTATTGCATTAAATATGTATATTGTTTTGGGTAGAATTGCCATTTTCGCAATATTAATTCTACCAATGCAGGGGCATGGGAAGTCTTTACATCTTCTAAAGTCCTCCTCAGTTTCTTTCTCAAGTGTCTTTATGTTTCCATAACATAGGTCTTTCACATCCTTGGTTAGTGTTATTCTAAGGTATTTAACTTTTTTGTTGCTATTGAAAATTGAATAGTCTTGTTAATTTCTTTCTCTGCATATTTGTCCTTTGCATATGGAAAGGCTACTGATTTTGTGTATTGATTATATATCCTCCCTTTTTACTGAAGGAATTAGTCACTTTTATAAGTTTTGACATGGATACTTTTGGGTCACTTATATATAAGATCATGTCATCTGCAAATAGGGCTAACTTGATGTCTGCCTTTCCAGTTTGTATCCCTTTTATTTCTCTCCTGACTTATTGCTTGGGATATGACTTCTAGTACTATGCTGAAAAACAATGGTGAGAGTGGATGCGCTTGTCTTGTTCCTGATATCAATGGGAACTCCTTGAGTCTTTCCCTATTAAGTAATATTTGGCCTTTAGATGCTTTCCATATAGGCTTTATTGTGTGAAATATAAACTGTTCATACCTATTCTCTCCAGCATGTTAATCATGAAGTGACATTGTATTTCATCAAAGGCCTTTTCTGCATTTATTGAAATGATTATGTGGTTCTTGTAATTAAGTTTATTTATATAATATATCATATTGACCAATTTCCATATTTTGAACTATACCTGCATCCCTGGGATGGAGCCTACTTGATCAAGGTGGATAATTCTTCTGATGTGTCATTGAATTCAGTTTGTGAGTATTTTGTTCAAGTTCTAAGCATCTAAGTTCATCAGAAATATAAGCCTATAGTTTTCTTTTCTTGTTGTATCTCTGTTTGGTTTTGGTATTAGGGTGATGCTTACTTAATGGAAGGAGTTGGGGAGGATTCCCTGTTCTCCAATTATGTGAAACAGTTTGAGAAATATTTCAGTTCTTTAATGAAGGCTTGATAGAATCCAGCTGAGAAGCTATCTGGTCCTGGGTGTTTCTTTTGGGTAAGGTTTATGACTACCTTTTAAATCTTGATGTATGTGATGTATTTGTTTAGGAGATTAAACTTCTCTGAGTTTAGTTTTGGTATGTGGTATATGTCTAGGAATTCATCAATTTCTTCCAGATTATCCAATTTTGAGTAGAGATTTTGGGAGTAAGTCCTAATGATACTTTAAATTTCATTTATGTCTGTTGTGGCCTCTCCCTTTTCATTTCTAATTTTAATTTGAAACCTCTCTTATTTTCACTTGATCAAATTGTTTATTTTTTTTCAGTGAGCCAGCTCTTAATTTCAACAATTTTCTTAATTGATTTCTTAGTTTCCAATTCATTAATTTCTACTCTGATCTTGACTATATTTTTTTCCCATTTGGATTGTATTCTTCTTGTTTTTCCAATACCTTTAAGTGTAGGTTTACCTTATCAATCTGGGATCTCTCTATCTTTGTTATGAAGACATTTAGTGCTATGAATTTTCACCTAAGAATTGCTTTCACTGAGTCCCATTAGTTTTGATAAGTTGTGTTCTCATTACCATTCACTTATAGAAATTATACAATTTTTGTTTGTTTTATTCAACTACGAATTCACTGTTTAAAAGTATGTAGCTCAGTTTCTAGGAGCTGAGGCAATTTGTAATGTGTCTCTTGTTATTTTCTATATTACAGCATTGTGATCTGATATAATGCAGGAAATCATGTCAATTATCTTGAATTTATGGAGGCAGGTTTTATGGCCTAATATATTATCTAGTTTGGAGAAAGTTCCATGGGTTAATGAGAAGAATGTGTATTCTGTAGAATTTGGGTAGAATGTTCTGTAGATGTACATTAGGACTAGTTGATCTATATTGTTGTTGAGCTCTCTTATTTCCCTGTTGATTTTCTGTATGGATGATCTGTCTATTGAAGATAGCGGAATATTGAAGTCTCTAACTACGATGGTGTTGGTGTTTATTTCTGCTTTGTTATCAAGTTGGTTTAGTTTTTTAACAGTGGTGCACCTGTGTTTGGTGCATATAGATTTATGATTATGATGTCCTCATGTTGGATCATTCCCTTAATGAGTAAGAAATGGCCTTCTTTGTCCTTTTGGATTACTTTTGTTTTGAAGTCTATTTTTTTTTCAGATATTAATATAGCAACACCCACTTGTTTCTTATTTCCATTTGCTTGGAATATTATTTTTCCATGCCTTTGGTCTTCCCCTTCTGGTATATCCATGATCTGAATGTTAGTGTTTTACAGTATCCTGCAGTTCCCTCATGTTCTGTTCAAAAGAATTTTTAAACTTATTAAAGTTTTTGAACTCTCAAGCTGTTTCTTCTGTTTTGTGCTTCAGCTCTGACATTCTTTCTTCCACATGATTACCTCTATTCTTGAGGATTTATAGAGAGGTTTCACTAGTTCAATTTGGTATGTATTTTTTATTGCCTTTTTCCATATAGTATCCATCCTTTTGTTGAGCTCCAATTTTAGGTCACTTTTTTATTTTCTTAATGCTTCTTGGAGTTCATCCTTGCCTTTACTTATGTCTTCATTAAGCTCAATCAGCTGGTTATTCAGGCCCTCTATTTTTTGGCTCACCTTCAGTTCACTTAACTCTCTTTTGAGGGCTCTCTAGGTTTTGTCTATTAGGTCAAACTTAGTTAAGATAGCTGTGTGGATTTCATTTATGTGATTATTGATTTTTTGTTGTTGTTGATTTGCTGCCAGTTCTGCCATTTCCCTGGTCAGGGTCACTTATCTTGTGTCTTCACTTTGGGGTTCTATTGATGTTGCCTCTTCTATGTTTTCATTAGAGACTTCCATTGTAGGACTAGGTAACCCTGTTGGAGCTCGTCCACTTGATGTTTCATGTTGTTTCTTTTGCATTGTAGTCTGCCCATAACAGTGTGGGAATATTACTTAATTAAAGAGGAAGCAAGAGTTTTCCCTTATAGTGCCTTCAGTGCGTGTTCCATTTTATGTTTGAATAGAATCTGATAATGGTGGCTTTGTATTTTGGGATGCACAGGCTGTGAAGGGTGTAAGATGGTGCTTAATACCACAGGTGGGATTTGAAGCCTGGATCCCTTTGATCTGGTCTCAGCTGTGTCTTGCCTGTGGCTCAAAGGCTGTAGCATTTGCCCTTGTTCTCCTGTAGAACCCAGATGGGCAGGTTATGGATGACTCACTGGTTAGTTACCCCAGGAAGGTGATTGCCTGTGTTCCCCTTCTGAAGCTGATGTAATGTCCCTAGTAGTCACTGGGAGTGAGGCAGGTCATTGGAGAGTTGGTGGAGGTTGTTGTTTTCCACAGGCCAGGCCAGTTGGAGAGTTGGCTGAGGTGGAGACAGAGTCACTGACCAAGAGTCGCACACATGGGCACCTATAGGCAACACAGGGTATTGAAGGTCTGTAATCCTGTGGAGTGGAGGCAACCTTAAGGCTAGCCCACCTACAGTGCAAGAGAGGGAACAGGAGTGTATGTGGGCTGTGGACTCAGTCATAGCCGCCTGTGGGAGCCAGATGTAGTCCAGAGGCAATGGGGCATGGCCTCCTAGAGACTAGAAAACCACAAGGGCCGCTGACAGACACTGTGCATGCCAAGGACAGACACTTTGGGGGAGGGCCTCCCCTCCAGGAGTGAGGAAAGGTGCACAGGCCACAGCTGCTCATGTGTGAGGGCATCTTACATAATTGGTACTCAGCTGCTAGCCTAGTCAGTATCACAGGGGGACATGGTGGCATATCCCTGCTAAAATACTGTGAAAATTCAGCAACATGGAAATATTGTTTGAAGTCAAAAGCTCACCAGGTGATATACATGACACTGTAAATAATAAAAACAGAAACTGGCCCTGGTATTAGGATACTGCTGTAACAAAGCCCACAAGCAAGGCTGTGGGAAGATACAACAAAGACTACAAGGCTAACAGGAAGTGACAGGGGGCACTGAAATAACAGTGGGAAATTGCTCATTGATGATGGGGGGGTTCAGTCCCTCTTATATCATAATTAAATATTAGGATGCACAGTCACTAAAATTAACATGGAACATGAAAATACATGCATTTGTTTGAGGATATGGCATAGTATCAAGACAGTCTATGATATAATGTAAATATGTACATATATATTGATTTCTGTTCTGTTCAATAGGTTTATTTATCATAAACAAGGTCATATAGCTGTTTACTCAAGGTGTGTTCATAGTATTGCATGTAAGTTATGTCTTATTAAAGTTCAGGAAAAATTATCATAAACACAGTGGCAAGCACATTGACATTGACCCTAAGGTAATTATAAGAATTATATACGTTTATATCATATATACACAGTTTTGGAGACTATATTGGAGTTACCAAAAAGTGAAAATTGGTAATGCATAAATTACATATTGAAAAAAGTACCTATCAATACAAATATCACATTAAATGATTTATTTTATTTGACAGAACATATCCTGAGAGGAACTTATTTATAGCTCACCACAAAGGTCTTAAGAATATAAACTGAAGAACCTTCTTGAGCATAACATTTTCCTTCTTTAGATAATTCTTCACCAAGAATGTAAAGATTTACTAATATGCTTATTATTTACTCTAAGTAACTAACCTCTCAGTAAGCATCAATAACCTCTCATCACTCATGTGAATTTTATGATAAATTCTATAATAATTTTCCCAGGATTAAGAATTTGGCCTTATAAACATGAATTTCCTCTTTTATGAGACCTTAGTGATAAAATACCAAATTCTATGACCCAGGAACCTTACCATGACCCAGTGGGGTTTGGCTGTGACATGCTTTGATTACATCATTTTAAAATGTTCCTGTTATTTTCATTATCTGCTTCTAGTTGACATTCTATCAATTCACTTTGGTAGTACTCTATCTAAAGTAGTTATAAAACCAGAAAGCACTGTCTATGTTTTATCAAATTAGAAAGAAAATTTCAGAATCTATGACATCCAATATAAGAACACATATTTAAGAACAACTTCTGGAATGATCAGTTATTTCCTTTTGAGTGGAGGGGTGATGTTAGCTACTTTTTCGAGAGCACTGGACTCCTATTTTTTTTAATTCTTTTTATTTAAGAGAGAGAGAGAGACAGAGAGAGAGAGAGAAATAAGAAGATAGAAAGACAGAAAGAAGGAGAGAGAGTGAGATAATGGGCACTCCAGGGCCTCCAGCCACTGCAAACAAACTCCAGATGCATTTTCCCTCTTGTGCATCTGTATTACGTGGGTCCTGAGGAATAGAACCTGGGTCCTTTGGCTTTGCAGGCATGAACTTTAACTGCTAAGCCATCTTTCCAGCCCTGGACTTCTATTAAAGTATACATTTATTGTTACCTTTCATGTTTCAAATAAATTATAGAGAAAAGAAAAAGAGAGAAAATCATATATTCATCTCGGATATCTACTGCCTTAAAATTTATAAGAAAAAGTAATGCCGTCAACACAGAGTAAAAGTAAGACCTCAATTTAGGCAGTAATACTTTCTTAAGCATAGATCATGTTCCTAGATCCCTGGCATCAAGAACTTGTCAGACAATTCTCTGGAATGAATATACATATATATATATATATATATATATATATATATATATATATATATATATAGGTTTTTATTTTTTATTTTATTTTATTTTATTTATTTATTTATTTATTTATTTATTTATTTATTTATTTATTTTGCTTTTCGAGGTAGGGTCTCACTCTAGCCCAGGCTGACCTGGAATTCACTATGGAGTCTCAGGGTGGCCTTGAACTCACGGCAATCCTCCTACTTCTGCCTCTGAGTGCTGATATTAAAGGCATGCGCCACCATGCCTGGCTTATATATATATATATATACTTTAAAAAAAATAATTCTACCGTTCCCAGCAGATGTCCCAGTAAATGAATCCTGAGAAAGAGAAAAGGATATCACATCTTCTCCTTGCATCTCTGGTGGCAGATGTCTCATAGGTAAGTTGAAATTAGGAGAGTGAAAGACTGGAAATCATTCAGGCTTCCATCTTAGCTAACATTTACAGAACATCCCACCCACTAAAGAATACACATTGTTCTCAGCAGCACATGGGAATTATTTTAAAAATACTTCACAGATGAAAACACAGAGAAAGTCCCAACAAATTTAGGAAGGTTATTAAAACCTCTCATATTCTATCTGACCATGATTTAATAAGGCTTGGAATCAAAATAAGAGAAACTAGAAAATGCATAAATTCATGGAGATTAAACAACACACTATTGAACAATGAATGATTCAGTGAGGAAATCAAGAGGAAAATCAAAAAGTTACTAGATTCCAGTGAAAATGAAAACACAACATATCAAAACCTATGTGATACAAATGAAGGCAGTCCTAAATAATAGAGACTAGAAACAAGGCAGACCCATTTTGTAGACAGTTTATAAGGGTATAGGACCATAACTGAGAAGATGTTTATAGGCCCTGGTGAACTGGTAGTCACCTTTAAGAACACAGAATGGCTGGGAATGGTGGTACACACCTTTAATCCCAGCACTTGGGAGGCAGAGGTAGGAGGACTGCCATGAGCTCAAGGCAACCCGGAGACTACTTAAGAACACAGAATGTACAGAGGGCTCAGGAAATCAAAACTTCCCTGACTCATTAAGATGTAGCTGACACCAGTCTTTATTTTCTTCCTGGCTCTTCTTATTGCTGAGGAGTTTTGGTTTTTTCATTGGTAGTAGTGTCTTTCCACCCCTATTCAATGTAGTACATGAAGTTTTAACTAAAGCAATAACATAAGAGAATGAAAAACAAGGGATACAAATAGATAAGGAAGAAATAAAATTATTTTTATTTACAGACAATGTAATTCTCTACATGAGACCCAAAACACTCCACAAATATTTCCGAAATCTCCTAAACACTTCCAGAAAAATGGCAGAATACAAAATCAGTACCCTTCCACTGAAAATACACTGAAGAAGGAATGAGCAAAACAACCCCATTCAAAATTATCTCTAAAATATTATTATGGGCTGGAGGGATGGCTTAGCAGTTAAGGCATTTGCCTGCAAAGCCAAGGGAGCCAGGTTCAATTCCCCAGGACCCACGTTAGCCAGATGCACAAGGGGGGGCACGCATCTGGAGTTCAATTGCAATGGCTGGAGTCCGCAGTGCACCCATTCTCTCCCTCTCTCTCTCTTTCTCTGTCAAATAAATAAATAAAAATAAAATATTAAAAAAATATATATTATTATAATAAACTAAGAAAGTTAAAGTTATACAAACAGAGCTGTAGAGATAGCTTAATGATTAAAAACACTTGCTTGCAAAGCCTATTAGCGTGTGTTCAATTCATCAGAACCCATGTAAAGCCAGATCCCCATAGTGGTGCATGCATCTGTTGTTTCTTTGCAACAGCAGGAGGTCCTGGCACACCCACTCCTCTCTTTCTCTCTCTCCCTCTCTCAAATATATATATATATATATATATATATATATATATGTTATATATTGTATAATATATATAATAAATATATATTTATGTAATATATATAATTATGTAATACAATATATTATATATATCATTATATAATATATATAATATATTCTTATACAATTATTTTATATGAAATACTAAAAAAATATATTTTATTTAATATAAATTTATTTATTTAATATATTTATTTTAATATTTAATATTTATTTTTTGTAGTTTTATTTATGTTTTTTTCTTTTTCTTTTTTTCTTTATTAGTTAGTTTTGTATTCAGCAAATACAGTCAGTTTGGTACCATTATTAGGCTCATCTGTGACCTACCCCCTCCCCTTGGCCGCTCCTTGTTGAGGTATATGGGTCATGCATTATGGAGTTAGCCCAGAGTTATGGGTAAGCTAAATGACTTTGCATATCATGACCCAACATGTGGCTCTGACATTCTTTCCACCCCCTCTTCCGCAAAATTTCCCTGAGCCATGTTGGGTTCATTTTTGGTCTGCTTCAGTGATGAGGTGTTGGGGGCCTCTGAGGCTCTGGCTCACTGATTTGGTAGCAGTTGAATTTCTCTGTGTTGATCTCTTTCCCCCTTGTGCTGGTATCTGGTTCATCAGGAAAACAGCACCCTTGCTTGTTTCGCCAATTTTTCTTAGTTTCAGCTGAGGCCCTTTTGAGGTATGATGGGGTGGCTCTCTCCTTAGGATCTATATCTATCTGAAAAAGAGAAGCAGATTCTCCAACAGAGAGTAAGTTAGCACCAGGACAAATGAGATAACCCTTACTTTATTTTATAGAGAATTTAATATGTGTAGGCCTCTTGTAGCCCACAATTGATGGTAGCTTGATATTGGAGAGTGGGCTTATGTTTGGACATGGTTCTGACATGTTTCCCAGCTCCAGCTATGGGTCCCATACCACTGAGGGGATCAGTTAGCCAAATTGAGAGCAGTGGGTTCCCCACCATGGCTGTGTGCCACTACTGCACTTGTGTGGGCATCACAACAAGTTATTTGCTACTAAGTAGGTTAGACCATGTGTTGCTTGGACAGATATTGGTCATTTTCCCCCAGTCGCCCACGTAGCACCTTCTGGCACTAGACACGCTGACTGTCTGGGGACTGACTCTCTTCCAACTTCCAGTCATGCCATTCTATTTTGCACATAAGTTGTCTTCAGCAGTAGGGTCTTACCACTAACCTTTGGTGGATCATCAAGTACTCTGACAGAAATCTGTCTGTCTTTTAGGAAACCTTGTAGGTCTCTCTGATCAAAAGCTCATTGTGGATGACAGCCCCGTGCTGGTTCTGGGAGTTACAGGTCAGTGCCCACTAAGAAAATGAGGAAAAAGATAACTAATATACAGAGTTAGAGAGAAGAGATAGAGAGAGGGAGAGGGAGAGGGAGAAGGAGGGAGGGAAGATGTAGAAAATTAAGGTTAGTCTTGATCCTACCCTCTCCAGTGTCTTGTGGTTCAAATGTTCCCTGTAAGGGCCTCTTGAAGGGTCAGTCATTTGGTCTGTCTTTTGGTAAGTAGAAAATTATGGTACAATTGCTGTTTGGGTCTAGATTTGTGTTTCCCACCCCTTTGATGCCCTCCGCTCCCTCCCCTTCCATCCTAGTGTCTAGTCCAGAAGATGCTTGCTGGGTATGTAAGGTATCTTGGGTAGATTCAGGTTAGGTGCTGCAGATGAGTAAGACTATGTGGCGATTTTTTTTCTGTGATGGGGTAAGTTCACTGAGAATGATCTGTTCCAGGTTCAACCATTTTTCCTCAAATTTCATTCTGTCATTTTTTCTTACTGCTGTATAGAATTCCGTTGTGTAGATATACCACATCTTATTTATCCATTCTTCTAGTGATGGACATCTGGGTTGATTCGAGCTCTTAGCTATTACAAATTGAGCCGCTATAAATATGGTTGAGCAAATCTCTGTAGCCTATGGTTTGAAGGTTTTAGGGTAGATGCCCAGTAAGGGAATAACTGGGTCTGTTGGTATCTCTATACTCAGCTTTTTCAGAAATCTCCATATTGGTTTCCAAAGTGGTTGTACCATCCTACATTCCCACCAACAGTGGATGAGTGTTCCTACTTCTCCACATCCTCACCAGCATTTATTTCTATTTGATTTTTTGATGTTTGCTATCCTTATTGGGGTAAGGTGGAATCTCATAGTTGTTTTAATTTGCATTTCTCTGATGATTAGGGATGATGAACATGTTCTTAAGTGTATGTTTGCCATTTGTATTTCTTCCTCTGTGAATTGCCTGTCCAGCTATATGATATATAAATATATTATATATTATAGGTATAATATATATAACAAATATAAATATATATATTGGTTTTTCAAGGTGGGGTCTCACTCTAGCCCAGGCTGACCTGGGATTCCCTATGTAGCCTCAGGGTGGCCTCGAACTCACAGCAATCCTCCTACCTCTGCCTCCCACGTGCTGGGATTAAAGGCATGTGCCACCATGCCTGGCCACAAATAAATAAATAAATAAATAAATATTTTTAAAAGGTTGCTACAGAAAAAATTTTAAGTGCTGAAGAAAGAAATTAAAGAAGATACTAGAAGATGGAAAGACTGCCATGCTAATGGACTGGAAGAATAATATTTTAAAAATGAACACACTACCAAAAGCAATCTATAGATTCCATGCAACTGGAAGTATTGTTTTAAATCAATAACTCATTAGATGATACACATGAAGTTATAGGTATTAGAAAAATGCCCTTGTACTAGGATATTGCTGTATCAAAACCCAAAAGCAAGGCTTGCAGAATAAGCAGTAAAGACCATAATGCTGATAAGGAAGTGACTGGGATCACTGGAATAGCAGTCAGGAAATTGAAAAGGGAAAAAGGTTCCCTCTCTCTTACATCATAATAAAATGATAGGTAGCACAGTCATCAAAATTAACAAACAATATGAAAATACATGCATTTGTTTGAGGATATGACTTACAGAATTGTCAAGACAATCTATCATATAATGTATTGATATTAGTTGTGGTCAATAGTTTTATATATCATAAATTAGGTCATGTAGCTGTATACTCAAGGTGTGTTGATATTATTCTATATAAGTTATGTCTCATTAAAGTTCAGGAAGAATACCGTATACACAGTAGCATGCACATTAACACTGACCCTATGTTTACATTTCTGAGAATTTATATGTCACATACATTTATATAAATTGGAGTAACCAAAAAATTATAAATTGGTAATGCATAAATGACATTTTCAAAAAGAATTGATGTTAATACAAATATCACAGTAAATTATTTCTTATATATTTGAGAGAACATGCCCCTAAGGAACTTATCTATAGCTAACCATAGAGGACTGTTAATAATGTTTCTGAAAAATCTAACTCTCTACCAAGTGTATGAAGATTTATTAATATACTTATTTACTCTCAGTAATTAACCTCTTAGTAAAAGCCAATGATCTCTCATACTTGTATGAATTTTAAGATAAGTTCTGTAATAATTTTCCCAGTTATTTGGCCTTATAAACATAAGTTTCATCACATTATAGCCCGCACTGATAAAATGCCAAATTCAAAATTATATAATGACCCAGAGGGTTTTGGATACTACGTATTTTGATTGCCTCATTAAAAAAATGTTCCTTTTTTCCTTTGTCTGCTTCTAGTAGCATTCCATCAATTCCCTTTGGTAGTACACTAAAGTAGTTATAAACCCATAACACACAGTTTATGTTTCATCACAAACTAAATAGGATATTTCAGAATCTATGACATTCCAAAACAAGAGCATATATTTAAGTAAAACTTCTAGAATGATATTATTTACCTTTCATCAGAGGGAAATGAATATCTACCTGTTTGAGAGCACTGGCCTCCTATTAAGGTAAAAACTTACTTGTTATCTTTCATATTCAAAATAAATGACAGAAAAACGGAAGCAAAAGGATTATATTCATCTGGGACCTATGCTGCCTAGACATTCATGTGCAGGAGGAATGCTTCAGGCATAGAGTGGGAGTGAGCCCTGATTTCAGGTGAGTAATATTTCTACCTTGCCCTTCAATGCACCTGTACCACATCCAATTCTGACAAATGTCTTTCAAATCATACAACTTTCTTATAAATAAGTCAAAATGCCACAGCTGAGTCTACCACCTCACCTTAACATTAGGCTTAATTCAAATGACTGTTCTTGCCCATATAATGAGACAAGGGAAAATAGATGAAGAAATTAAAAATCATAAAATCATGGTGTGTTAAAAAGTGGATGTAAGCTTCCTCTCAAGACCAAGTTCAATGACTTCAAAAGTGTATGCACAACCTAGTGCCACCCGTAGCTGAAATGTGATTCTTGTCTTGTATGTGACTCTAGCATGGATCAATATAAGGATATAACTTGGAGAATTAAAATTAGTAAGACTTGATTTTCTTTGCACTTTTTGTGTTTTGAGGAAGGGTCTTGCTCTAGCCCAAGCTGACCTGGAATTCACTATGTTGTCTCAGGGTGGCCTCAAATTCATGGCAATCTTTCTACCTCTGCCTCCTGAGTGCTTGGATTAAAGGTGGTTGCCACCATGCCTGGCAATTGATTTTCAAAGCCTGCCTGAGTAAAACCAGAAAACATTTACATAGTTTAATCTGAGATCATGGGATCAACTTTAAACCAACTACAGAAGATCTGAAGATATATCCATTCATCCATCATATTTATCTCTAATTTATCTAATTCTTTTTAGTTCAATTTAGACATCACCTACTAATTATGTTATTGATTTTTATATTCATGTGTTTTGTGGAGTATTAAGAGAAAACATGTTCTTTCCCTTCTATAGAAAGTTGATATAATGAAAGGGCTACATATCTTCACTAATATATTGTGGGGATGGAATTGCAGAAATTACATGGTATTTAGCAAGGTAGAAAGAATATTTCTCCAACCAGAAGTTCTGCCTTAGAAAATGCAATAACTACCATTTGTTTCAAGATGTCAAAAGAAGAAAAGATACATACAAGAAAAACCTTTCTAAGATGATCATATTGATTTAAGAAAAAAAGTTCTCAGTCCTGGAGATGGAATTAAACTTTCCAATCTGTAGAATGCCCTTTATCAGAATGGACATTTGGTAAGCACCCACAGTGTTCACTCTTCTTTGGAATGGGTAAAATAATCTATTCTCTTAGAATAAAGAGAACAATTAAAAACATTGAGCAGATAAATGTAGAGATTAAGGTTAAAAGTAAAGACAAAAGGAATATGAGGAATGAGAGGTAAAAATAAGAAATACAAAGACAGAGGGTTTTGGGGAATTAGGGAGATAAATTACAAGAAAAAAATCATTCTAAAAGCAAACAAAAAATATTCTGAGAAAAGGTGAGATGCCTCAGCTCTTTTTTTTTCTTTATCAGTTAGTTTTGTATTCAGCAAATACAGTCAGTTTGGTACCATTATTAGGCTCATCTGTGACCTACCCCCTCCCCTTCCCTTGGCCCCTCCTTGTTGAGGTATATGGGTCATGCATTGTGGAGTTAGCCCAGAGTTATGGGTAAGCTAAATGTCTTTGCATATCATGACCCAACATGTGGCTCTGACATTCTTTCATCACAAAATTTCTCTTCCGCAAAATTTCCCTGAGCCATGTTGGGTTCATTTTTGGTCTGCTTCAGTGATGAGGTGTTGGGGGCCTCTGGGTCTCTGGCTCTCTGATTTGGTAGGAGTTCATTTTTCTCTGTGCTGATCTCCTTCCCCCTTGTGCTGGTATCCGGTTCATCAGGAAAATAGCACCCTTGCTTGTTTCGCCAATTTTTCTTAGTTTCAGCCGGGGCCCTTTTGAGGTATGATGGGGTGGCTCTCTCCTTAGGATCTACATCTATCTGAATTACTTGCAAAACCTGATGGCCCTGGTTCAATTTACCATTAGCCACATGCAGATGCCAATATGACTAAAGTTTGAGAAAGAGGGAAGGAGATAACAGATATCCTCTGCCCTTGTATCTTCTATGTGAAATGTCTTCTGGCTCAATGAAAACTAGGAAAATAAGAGACTGTAGAAAGTATTCAGGCTTCCATCTTAGCTACAGTAACAATACTTTCTTGTCTCATCAGATGAGGAAAGAAAAACAGGAATGCAACACAGAAATGAATTGTGTAAGGAAAAATATTCATTTGTTGCATATATGTTTTTACTCTCCATGACCAGCAAAATTTGAGAATCACTGAAACAAATTCAGAAATTAGAACAGAATATGATAGAAAAAATTGATCAAAGATATTGAATAGCACAGGACAGGTGACAGGGTGTCAGGTTGAAATCAGAAAGTGAAGGAAAAGGAAGAGAGATGGTAACTTTTAGCTGTGCCTGAGTCTTGGTGTTGGGAACCCAGAAAGGTATAAGATAATTAACCATAAGCAGCAGTGTATGCACATAGTGTAAAAATAGGAGGGTGAATTTTACACTTCTTGTCCCAAGCAGATTTTTTCAGGCAGAGTGTAGTGTCATTGTGAATGTCAACAGGTGAGTAAAAGGGTAGAAGAGAAAGAGGCTCCCAAACCAATTCAAACAGCATCAAAAAAATTCCCCGTGTTGAACTTGCTTAGATACAGTAGTTGTGTCATGGTACATATGGCAGTATGTGTTGGTATATGTGACTATATGTACCACAGTATTTTATGTACTCACTCCATAGCAACTGGCTTACTTACATATGCCACCCCACCCCATTTGCTTAAGAGTTCAGATGTGTCCTAATAGCTGCACTGAGAAATCCAATGACTTGACATTTTCTGTGACTTCCCTTAAATCTGTCTTTTCATTACTCCTTCTCCTTTTACTATTCCTAGCTCCTCTGTATGCATAGATGACTAACTTTTGTCAAATTTTAAATAGAGTTTTGCCCTACTTAAGAATGCCTCAATTTAAAATAGCATGGTAGAAAAATGTTGAAAAATTCTGCAGTAAGTATTGGAAATATTATTATGTTTCTAGAATACATTCATGAGGCTGAAATGGCCCCAGGATGTTATATCAGTGTCCTATTCAGTCTATATATGTGTTCATTTTCTGAAGATGTTACATGAATTATGTTCTATAACAGCCCCTTTTATAGCATTTTTTTGGTCATTAATGTTGTAGCAGATAGCAGAACTTTATTTTTTAATACAAATTGAATTTCATTGCAACCATGATTTTCAAACCATTTTAACATATAAATGTCATAAGTAATCCAAAACTACATGATATAGATTTGTTCTAATTAGTAGTATTGTGTCTTTTAAGTCAACTAGTCTAATGATGAAGCATACATATTCTTACATTTTATGAATAGTTATAGAATCAGTAAAATTATGCCTCAAAGATAGAAAAATCACAAATATACTAGTTTTAAACCATAAGCTGTAATGATATAGAGAGATGTCCCACTATTCGATGTGGATCCTCATGTGCACTCTGCTAGACAGATGACATTCTTCTTCAGAGCCCAGTATTCAAACAAACCCATAATTTTGGATTTCTCTAACATGTATGTAACCCTGACAAGGCAAAGTTATGCCAAAGGAGAAGGATATCAGTGGAGTAGCTTTGTGATATTTTAGGGAGAAGTAGGGGAAAAAGTTGAGCCTGGGAAAGTATTGACAGTGATTTATGAATAACCAGGGGATATGTCTCAATGATAAAAAAAAAAACAACATAAGTTTTGCCTGAGAGCCTGTTGATGTGTTTGGAGTGAGACTGTACATGGGCAGCATTCACAAACTTAGATTAGACACACGCAAGTAATAAGCAGAAAAGAAGAATTTTGTAAAACCTGAAAGCAAGAAGCAGTAGGGATGACAACTGAGCAAATCTGAAAAGACAAACAAAAAACCCACTGAACTTCCATGAACAGTAAAATAAACCAACAAAGAGAACAACTTAGCTAACAGGTGCATTTTATTTTATTTAATAAATTTGCAATATAACCTCAGTAAAGAGGCTTAGAGTCTCACAGGATAACAGTTATGTAAACATACAGTGCTAGATGGAAAGAAAGTGCTTCTGGAAGGATAGTGAGGAATTGGGACAAACATAGAAGGATTAATTAAATACACAGACCACTGTGGGTAATATGTTGTTCTTAAGTGGGGAATATGGACTATGGCAAATACTGTTTACATATGGAATTGAGTGGAGACAGAAGGAAAAAGGGTTTATAACATGGTTGCTGAATTCTGCAGAATGAGAAGTGATGGAGACAAAAAACAGCTCAGTGGTGACAGAATTCATTCTCCTTGGACTGACTCAGTCTCAAGAAGCACAGCTCCTGGTCTTTGTACTCGTTTTAGTATTCTACCTCATAATCCTGCCTGGAAATGTCCTCATCATTGTCACCATAAGATCAGACCCTAGACTCACAGCCCCACTCTACTTCTTCCTGGGCAACTTGGCCTTCCTAGATGCATCCTACTCCTTCATCGTGGCTCCCAGGATGCTGGTGGACTTCCTCTCTGAGAAGAAGGTAATCTCCTACACAGGCTGCATCACTCAGCTCTTTTTCTTGCACTTTCTTGGAGCAGGAGAAATGTTTCTTCTTGTTGTGATGGCCCTTGACCGCTTCATCGCCATCTGCCATCCTTTACACTATTCAGCTTTCATGAACCACAGAGTCTGCTGTGCGTTATTGTTGGCTCTGTGGCTGGGAGGCTTTGCTCATTCAATTGTACAAGTGGCCCTTATCCTGAACTTGCCCTTCTGTGGTCCAAACCTGCTGGACAACTTCTTCTGTGATGTTCCCCAGGTCATCAAGCTGGCCTGCACTGATACCTTTGCAGTGGAGCTCCTGATGGTCTTCAACAGTGGCCTGCTCACTCTTCTGTGCTTCCTGGGGCTTCTGTCCTCCTATGCTGTCATCCTGCACCGCATAAAGGGACACTCCTCTGAAGGGAAGAACAAGGCTATCTCCACATGCACCACCCACATTATCATTGTGTTTCTTATGTTTGGACCTGCCATTTTTATCTATACTCGCCCCTTCCAAGTCCTCCCAGCTGACAAAGTTGTATCTCTCTTCCACACAGTCATTTTTCCTTTGTTGAACCCTGTGATTTATACACTTCGAAACCAGGAGGTGAAAGCTTCCATGAGGAAGTTGCTAAATCAGTATGTGATCTGCTGAATGAATAAAAGAATGAGGAAATGAAAAAAAGTAGTCGACCCAGATTAAATATATTAAGTCATGTCTTTATCCATGCACTGAATAGGTCATTTATCAAATAGTATATTATGCATTTCTAATTTTCTAATGCTATGCTAGGCACATAGATGAGATAGGCACAATTCTAAATCTCTCTCAGAGTTGTATTCAAGTGAATGAAGACAAGTGAAACCATATCAGAAAACGTGTTCTGATGTGATTCATAGCAGTGTGATGCTAGAGAGCTAGTAAGTACCTAACCTTGTAAAGCAGTGTCTTGAGTGGCATCTACTTGATATCAAGTTTTGAGGAGGGAATTCCCAGTGTAATTATTTGGAGACAAATCAAACAGACTGAATAGCACAGGAACCCCAGGCTTTGTAAATTCAGGACATTTGAAGAACATAAAGTGGAATGAAGCAGAGGCTGTTTAGTTAGGGAGTAAGAAAGTGGCAGAATTCAACTTTGATAGGCTAGTACAATGTCCACATTTTTGGATCTTTTACATGATGTTAACAAGTTTAAGTATTCAAGTTTCAAAAGCTCCTTATGAAATATGTGAATAAGGTCATGTAATTTTTTTTATTTGACATATGGAAATATCCTGAAAATTCTGGAGAAAGGCTATGAGCAATAAAATATCATTAAGTGGAAAATATTATGCTGAAACATGGATTTTCTCTGAAGTCTTAAGGTGTTAGCTAATTTTAGTAGTTGGTTAGAAAACGAAAACAATGATATAATGTATCACCACAATCCACCACTAAATAGTTCATATATCTTATGACAGAGTTCTGTGGTTATTCTGAATGGCCATATTCTTAATATACCTCATACCTCATACTCATACCTCATACTCATACCTCAGCCACCTGAGTGCTGAAATTAAAGGCATGTGCCAACAAACCCACATAAAGTGGTATTTTTTTTTCTAAAAATTGAACATTCTTGGTGCCAATAGTATGTCCAGTGTATGGCCAAAATTTAATGAAAGAAAAACATTCTTCAATGAGAAACGCATCATAAGGACATTTATTTCTACTATATTGATCATGTCGTGATATGGATTATTCTAACTAGTTCTGTGAAGTGCTTCATTGTGATTTTGATAGGAACATTTTATATAGTATAAACATGTTAATAGTATTGATTCTAATCCATGAATGCAGCATTTTCTTAACTATTTATATTTTCTCCTACTTTTCATTACTATTTCAAAGTTATGATTGCAGAGATCTTTCAAATCATAGAGATGTCTCATTCCAGTAAGAGTAGCTATTGTCAAAAGAAAAAATTGATAACTCAAGTTGGGAAATGTGCATTATTAAGGCCATTCCATAGAATAGTATGGATATTCCCCAAGTATTGGAAAGAAAATTATCATAGCAAACTCACTACCAGAAGTTTGTCCAAAGGAAATGAAATCAGGAAGTCATAGCAGCATCCGCTGTCTCGTATCTTTGCAGCACTGGAGCACTGGTTCCAAAACAAGGACACGGGATCATGTCAACACCCATCATCAGATGACGGGGAAAATTGGGGTATATATACAATGTCATGGTGCTCATCCATAAAAAATGATGCAATCTGTAACTTGTGGCAGTATAGCTGGAACTAGAAGACATTGTGTTAGGCAAATTAAGTCAGGAACTGAAAGAGGCATGTGAAACTGAAAAGGTTAATGACACAGAAGTTGGGACAAGAAGGGTAGTGATTAGAGGCTTGGAGACAGGATATATAAACAAATAGCAAAAGTTTGATCAAAAGGAACAAAGTTACAGTTAGATTTTGTGGCAGTATGAATATACAATAAACCCAAAGGTTCATTTGTTTATGATGAAGCCTCATACCTAATCCACAGCTGGTGGAGTTTTTGGGAGGTAGGTCTTTACTACAGAGGAAAGTGTGTCACTGGAACAGAGTTGTTAAAACTCTGTCCCACTTATAGCACTTAGCACGCTCTCTCTCTCTCTCTCTTTCTCTCTCTCTCTCTCTCTCTCTCTCTGTCTTTCTCTCTCTTTCTGTCTACCTTCTCCCTGCTGATGTGAGGCTGTGACGCCTGGTTATCTGGTCCTACCATGATTTCCCCAACATGATGAAAAACCTATAAAATCTGTAGGCCTAAAAATAAACTCTTTCCTTCCATCAGCTGCTTCTGCTCAGGTGTTTTTCTCCAGCAATGAGCAAATAACTGCTATAGTTGTCCTTTCATTGACTATTTATTGTAATTCACAAAATAGTTATAGAATGGCATGTGAAATAAGGGATTATTTATTATTTCTAAAATTTAAAAACTTTTAAAAATATTTTATGAGAGTAGGGCATGGTAGAGCACACCTTTAATCCTAGCACTTGGGAGGCAGAGGTAGGAGGATTGTCATGAGTTTGAGGCCACCCTGAGACTACATAGTGACATAGCAACATAGTGAATTCCAGGTCAGCCTGGACCAGAGTGAGACTCTACCTCAAAAAAACAGAAAAAAAAATTACAGTGATATATTCCATAAAGTCGTTTTCTTTCAAGTATATTATATACTTTTCTCATATCCATCTGATTCATACCTTCTCCTTCCTTTCTTCTCCCTTTGCCCTCCATTTAGAAAACAATGAAAACTACTTTTCATTTCCCTCAATTCTACTCTTAATTTCATGAATGAAAACATAATATTTTATCCTATAAAATGACTAACTTTACTTCTACTCTATTTATTTTGACAGGCTTATGATCCAAAGTCTAATCTGACTTTTTTATAGCAGTGGTACTTTTCTATCTACATCAAAAGTTATCTTGGGCTGGGAAGGTAGTTTAGAGGGTAAGGAGCTTTCAGAGTAAATATGCAGACCTGAGTTTAGATCCCCAGAACTCTTGTAAAGCCAGATAGGATGGCCTTGTTTGTAGTCACAGTGCATGTATGTTTTTATAAGAGATGTACACAGCAAAATCCCCCAGAATCTCACAGTCCAGTTCCCTTCTCAAACACAGCAGGGAACAAGAAAGCTTGCTTCAAAACAAGATGTAAATGAGAAACAGCACCTGAGGTTGTCCTCTGACTTGTTGTGATACACACACACACACACACACACACACATACACACATCAGAAAAAAATAGAATTTAGCTGGGCATGGTGGTGCATGTCTTTAATCCCAGCACTTGAGAGGCAGAGGTAGGAGGATCGCCATGAGTTTGAGGCCACCCTGAGACTTCACAGTGAATTACAGGTCAGCATGAGCTAGCGTGAGGTCCTACCTCAACCCACCCCCCCAAAAAAACATAGAATTTAACTCACATATATACCCAACATCTATATGTAGTCAAGAAATAAATATATTCAACATAATTATTCTTTGAGGCTCTTAATAATTCATGAGATTATAGAGTGGGTATCATTTTGTTTTTGCCAAAAAGTAAAACAATATTAAAATTCAAGAGTTACAGGTATATTTCCCATGTGAATGCTGCAGCCTGACCAGGACTAGAACATAAACTTGACTTCTGAAGGTGATTTCATTCTGATATTTGAGCTACATAATGTTTTCTGGATATTTGAAGAAAAAATATTTTCTGATACTCCAAATCAAGAAGACATGGTACAAACATGTGCATCTGTGGTCTGTGTTGTGCATGAATGTGAATGTGTGTGTACCTGTGTCAATATCTGTAATGATATCAGTAATAATTCTAAAGAAAAAATTCTGTGGTGGAAAGATTGAAGGTAAAGCAAAACGTAGGATATAAGTAAGTCAATAGTGTCAATTCTAGGTTGGAAAGCACACAGGGTCCAGGGTTAATCAGCACAGGTGTGGAACATCAGAGCCCTGGTGCAAAGAAGAAAGAACAGATGAGCATGTAGGAGACGGGGTAGCACACATAATATGCAGAAGGTTCTCTGGTTGTCCACAGGCTATTTATCCACAGAATACAAAGCAAAGGGGAAGTCCAACCAGGAATTAAGCAACAACAGTGCCAAGAAAATAAGAAAAATGAGATATATTTCCCCTAAGATACAGCTATACTACTTCTCAGCTTAAACCCAAAGAGTTCTATACTCTTCTACACAGATACTTGCACCTCAATGTTCATTGTCATGCTATTTATAATCACTAAGAAATGGAACAGCCTAGATGTTCATCAACTGATGAATGTAAAAATGTACATTTAGGCAAGAAAATTTTATCCAATTACAAAGAGAGAATAAGATAAATGATGAATTTTGATGAAAAATTGATAAAACTGGAAAAGTATATTGAATGTAGTAACTTGAGCTCAAAAGTTCAACCACCACATATTTCTAATGTTCTGACCTGTGAGTACAACTTGGAAAGTCTCCAGAAAACAGAAAATATGAAAAGGGTTAAGGAGTGGAGGTTGCCCTAAGAGAAGAATGTGGTGGTTGGAAGCAGATGTCCCCATAAATTCATGGGTTCTGAATACATGGTCCTCAGGTGGTGGTAATTATGATGGTGGATCCTTGCTGTAGGAGACGTGTTTCAGGGGAGTGTATCTGGGCCTGTTATAGCCAGCCAGCTCCCTCTTGCCAGAACTCTACTTACTTTATTGCTGCTGTTGTTCTGCTGTGGCAGAAGTGATATCCAGTCTCTGCTCTTACCATGCTCTCCCCTGTCATCATGAAACTTCACCTTGACAGTGTAAGCCAGAATAAACATTTTCCTCCCATAAGCTGCAACTGGTCAGGTGTTTCATCCCAGCATTGAGAAGGTAATGAAAACAGAGGAGATAGCAAAACACAAGTAATATGAAAGTAGTGGGGCTGAGGTATAGTAGGTTTGGAGTTAAGTACCATGAGTGTAGGGTGATAGGGGAGAAGAGGGTGTGGGGGAGGATTAACCAAACTTCAGAAATATGCAAAATCTATAGAAATCATATTATTTAAAAAAATTTAAACAATATATAAATAAGAACAATAAATGAATGAATGGAGATACCTTATGCCATGGGGTAATGCTGCTCCTAGGGGCCATGTCAAATGATGTCAGTGCTGTCATGGAACATCTTCCAATGAGTTGCTCCTCAGAGAAAGCCCAAAGAGCCTAAAACAATACAGGTTATCTTTGCAAACTGAAATTCACTTATCCAGAACTCTTGTATTTTCTATGTATCATGCAAGTATCATATTACAGAGAACAATCATCCTTTAAATAGATAGATGATAGATAGATAGATGTAGATATATAGTATTTTTATTATTTGTGCAAAAAATGGGTTTATTGTGGTATTTTCAAACATGTAGTGTTTCTTATACTATATTTTTATGGGTGAGATGAACAGATTACACAATTTATTACTTATTGTAAAAATTTCCAACATATGTTCATAAACTTTCATCTTAACATCTTTATTTAAAATATTATCTAAGGGCTGGAGAGATGGCTTAGTGGTTAAGCGCTTGCCTGTGAAGCCTAAGGACCCCTGTTCGAGGCTTGATTCTGCAGGACCCACGTTAGCCAGATGCACAAAGGGGCATGTACGCATCTGAAGTTCATTTGCAGCGGCTGGAAGCCCTGGCATGCCCATTCTCTCTCTCTCTTTCTCTCTCTCTCTCTGCCTCTTTCTCTCTCTGCCTCTTTCTCTCTCTGTCTGTCACTGCCAAATAAAAATAAATAAAAATAAACAAAAATAAAATATTATCTAAAATATGAATTACCTATGTGCATATTTTAATTATATAAATGCACTAAGCTCTTGCCCTAAAAATCAGCTTCATAGTATTTCTCTCACCAACAGAAGAAAGGTATTAAACAGTAATCTCTTCAATATAATTTTGGGTCAGAAATACTGAGTTATCATTTGCTGTATTTATTCAGTCTTCATTCATTCACTAATTGAGCCAAAATGTTAGGTGCCTTGCACTTTTTCTTTTTTTTTTTTTTCTTTTTTTTTTTAAGTAGAGTCTTGCTTTAACCCAGGATGACCTGGATTTCAGTATGTAGTCTCAGGCTGTCTTCAAACTCCTAGCAATTCTCATACCTCTACCTTCTGAGTGCTGAGATTAAAGACATGTGCCACCATACCAAGATATACTTCTTTTGTTTTTTCAAAAGCAAAACCTGTTGAAAACAGGTTTTGTTGACAAGAAAATACTGTTCACTTTTTTAAATATGTCTTGAGTAAAATTATAATATTTGAAAATCATGGAAATGAGACATAATAGTTTGTGATTTATTGACATGGATAGAAATGTGGCCTTCCTCAAGGTATCTGGAGTGGCAACATTCAAATTCCTTTCTACTATCTGTGTAAAGTACAATGTAGTTATCGATAAGCATCCCATTGAGCAATAGCATCCTAGAACTTCTTACACATGTCTACTCATAGTTAATTACTTCCACATCCCTCCTTTCTTGTCTGCTTCCCAAACTCTAGCAACTGAAAAATGGAATGTAAAGGGACACAATAGACCTATTTAAATATCCTCCTGTGCAGCCCTTGCCTTTAGGCACACATAATGTAGGCCACCACCCAAGTTGATCTTCCTGACAGATAAAGGAGAAGTTTCAGGAATAATTTTCACAGGCCTTATTGTAAAATTCAGGTGTTTTCTGTTATCTAAGAAATGGGATGCCCCTCTGTACAATGTGCCATGCCCTTCCAGTACCTCTCTGTTTCTAAATACCTTTATGATTACATAGCATAGGATGTTTCTTGCCTCAGTTCTGCCTAACTTTGTATTTTAACTTCCAACCTGTTTTTACAATGAACATCTTGTGGTTTTCTCCAATACAAGCTGACACTCCTAGCAGTTTGAGGCTGCATACTGAGATCCAAAACTCTGAGATGCAGACATGGTGCACTAGCTTTCTTCTTTTTCTTTCTTTTTTTAAAAATTTTATTTATTTTTTTATTAATTAGTTTTGTATTCAGCAAATACAGTCAGTTTGGTACCATTATTAGGCTCATCCATGACCTATCCCCTCCCCTTGGCCCCTCCTTGTTGAGGTATATGGGTCATGCATTGTGGAGTCAGCCCACAGTTGTGGGTAGGATAAATGTCTCTTCATATCATGACCTAACATGTGGCTCTGACATTCTTTCCACCCCCTTTCCCTGAGCCATATTAGGTGCATTTTTGGTCTGCTTCAGTGATGACGTGTTGGAGGCCTCTGGGTCTCTGGATCTCTGATTTGGTAGGAGTTGATTTCTCTGTGTTGATCTCCTTCACCCTTGTGCTGGTACCAGGTTCACCAAGAAAATAGCACTCCTGCTTGTTTCACCATTTTTTCTTAGTTTCAGCTGGGGCTCTTTTGAGTAATGATGGGGTGGCTGTCTCTTTTGGATCTACATCTATCTGAAAAGGAGAAGCAGATTCTCCAATGGAGAGTAAGTTAGCACCAGGAAAAATGAGATAACTCTTAATTTTTTATAGAGAATTTAATAGGTGTAGGCCCCCTTGTAGCCCACGATTGATGGTAGCTTGATAATGGAGAGTGGGCTTATGTTTGGATATGGTTCTGATTTGTCTCCCAGATCCAGCTATGGCTCCCCACTGAGGGGATCAGTTAGCCGAATCAAGAGCAGTTGGTTCCCCACCATGGCTGTGTGCCACTATTGCACTTGTGTGGGCATCACAACAGGTTATTTGCTGCTAAGTAAGTTAGACCATGAGTTGGTTGCACAGATAGTAGTCATTTTCCCCCAGTCGCCCATGTAGCACCTTCTGGCACTAGATACTCTGACTGTCTGGGGACTGACTCTTTCCCAGTTTCTAGCCATGCCATTCCATTTTATGTGTCAACTGCATAAGGTCTCTTTAGCAGTAGGGTCTTACCACTAACCTTTGGTGGGTCATCAAGTACTCGGACAGAAATAGGTCTTTCTTTTAGGAAACCTTGTAGGTCTCTCTAATCAAAAGCTTATTGTGGATGATAGCCCCATGCTGATACTGGGAGTTATAGGTCGGTGCCCATGAAGATAAGGCAGAAAAAGATAACTAATGTAAAAGAGTTAGAGAGAGAGAGAGGGAGGGAGGAAAGCAGTAGAAGATTAAGGTCAGTCTTCATCATACCCTCTCCAGTGTCTTCTGGTTCAGGTGTTCCCTATAAGGGCCCGGTGAAGGTTCAGCCATTTGGTCTGCATTTTAGGAAGTAGAATTTTATGGTACCATTGCAGTTTGGGTCTAGATTTGTGTTTCCCACCCCCTCCGCTACCCTCCCCTCCCTCCCCACCCATCCTATTGTCTAGTCCAGGAGATGCTTGCTGGGTATGTAAGGTATCTTGGGTAGATTCAGGTTAGGTGCTGTAGATGAGTGAGATGATGCGGCAACTTTTTTCTGTGATTGGGTAAGTTCACTGAGAATGATCTGTTCCAGGTTCAACCATTTTTCCTCAAATTTCATTGTGTCATTTTTTCTTACTGCTATATAGAATTCCATTGTGTAGATATACCACATCTTAGATATCCATTCTTCTAGTGATGGACATCTAGGTTGACTCCAGCTCTTAGCTATTAGGAATTGAGCCACTACAAACATGGTTGAGCAAATCTGTCTGGCCTGTGGTTTGAAGGTTTTAGGGTAGATGCCCAGTAAGGGAATATCTGGGTCTGTTGGTATCTATATAGTCAGCTTTCTCAGGAGTATCCATATTGCTATCCAAAGTAGTTGTGTCATCTTACATTCCCACCAACAGTGGATGAGTGTTCCTAGTTCTCCACATCCTCGCCAGCATTTATTTTCATTTGAATTTTTTGATGTTTGCTATCCTTATTGGGGTAAGGTGGAATCTCAAAGTTGTTTTAATTTGCAGTTCTCTGATGGTTAGGGATGATGAACATTTTCTTAAATGTCTGTTTGCCATTTGTATTTCTTTCTCTGTGAACTGACTGTTCAGCTCTTTGCCTCATTTTGTGACTGGGATGTTTGACTTTTTACTGTTTAGATTTTTGAGTTCTTTATAGATTCTAGAGATTAGGCCTTTGTCAGTTGATTAATCAGCAAATATTTTCTCCCATTCTGTGGATCATCTATTGGCTTTGCTTATTGTATGCTTGTCTGTAAAGAAACTCTTCAGCTTCATGTGATCCCATTGGTTAGTGACTGTTTAAGATCATGAGCTACTGGGGTTTTGTTCAGGAAGTCTTTCTCTATTCCTATATCATGGAAAGTACTTCCTATATTTTCTTCCACTACTAGCTGAGTTTCTGGTCTTATATTGAGGTCTTTGATCCATTTGGACTTGAGTGTACTGCATGGCGAAATGTGTGGATCAAGTTTCAATGTCCTGCATATGGTTATCCAGTTTGTCCAACATCATTTGTTGAAGATGCTATCTTTTTTTCCAGCCTATATTGTTGCGGCCTTTGTCAAATATCAAGTAGCTATAGTTGCTCAACCCAAAGTCTGGGTCCTCAAGTCTATTCCATTGGTCTATACTCCTGTTTTTATGCCAGTACCATGCTGTTTTTATTACTATGGCTTTGTAATATAGCTTTCGATCAGGTATGGTGATGCCTCCAGGGGTATTTCTTTTGCTGAGGATATGTTTGGATATGCGAAGCCTTCTGCCTTTCCATTTGAAATTTGAGATCACTTTTTCTATCTCAGTGAAGAACACTGTAGGGATTTTAATTGGAATTGCATTAAATCTATATATTGCCTTTGGTAGGATTGCCATCTTCACAATGTTAATTCTGCCTATCCAGAAGCATGGGAGGTCTTTCCATTTTCTCAAGTCCACCCAATTTCTTTTTTGAGTGTTTTTATGTTTTTGTTGTGTAGATCTTTCACTTCCTTGGTTAACATTACTCCAAAGTATTTTAATTTTTTTGTTGCTATTGATACTGGAACCATGTCCCTTATTTCTTTCTCTGTATCTTTGTCATTTGCATATAGAAAGGCTACTGAATTTTGTGCACTGATTTTGTATCCTGCTACTTTGCTATAGGAGTTAATCACCTTTAGGAGTTTTGCAAGGGAGTCCCTTGGGTCTCTTACATATAAAATCATGTCATCAGCGAATAGAACTAACTTAACTTCCCCCTTTCCAAATTGTATCCCCTTTATTTCCTTCTCCTGTCTTATTGCTTGAGCTAGGACTTCCAGTACTATATTTGAAAGCAGAGGTGAGAGTGGACAACCCTGTCTTGTTCCCGATCTTAACGGGAATTCCTCCAGTCTCTCTCCATTAATATTATTTGGGCCTTAGGAGCTTTGTATATTGCCTTTGTTATGTTAATATATGAACCAACCATGCCCATTCTTCCCAATGTTTTGATTATGAAAGGATGTTGTATCTTGTCAAAGGCCTTTTCTACATCTATTTAAACGATCATGTGCTTTTTGTGTTTAACCCTGTTTGTGTGGTGTATTATATTGACAGATTTCCCTATGTTGAACCACCCCTGTTTTCCTGGGATGAATCCCACTTGGTCAAGGTGGATAATGCTTTTGATGTGTTGTTCGATTAGGTTAGTGAGGATTTTGTTCAGGATCGTTGCATCTAAGTTCATCAGGGCTGGTAGTTTTCTTTTCTTGTGGTGTCTCTACCTGGTTTGGAATTAGCATGATACTAGCTAAAGGAGTTGGGTATCTTTCCCTGTTTTCCAATTCTGTGGCACACTTTGAGGAAGATGGGTTTGAGTTCTTCCATGAAGGTTTGATAGAATTCAGCTGAGAAGCCATCTGGTCCAGGAATCTTCTTTTTGGGGAGGTTTTTTTTTTATTACTTTTTCAATCTCCATGAGTGTGATGGGTTTATTGAGGCGATTAATCTGCTCTGAGTTTAGCTTTGATAGATGGTATGTGTCTAGGAATTTATCCATCTCCTCCACATTATCCAGTTTTGTGGAGTAGAGGTTTTTGGAATAAGTCCTTATGGTTCTCCAATTTCACTTATGTCTTTTGTGATCTCTCCTTTTTCATTTTGAATTTTGTTAATTTTCAGAATCTCTTTTTTTTGCTTGGTCAAATTGGCCAGAGGTTTGTCAATCTTGTTTATTTTTTGAAAGAACCAGCTCTTTGTTTTGTCAATTGTCTCAATTGTTTTCTTGGTTTCCAATTCATTAATTTCTGCTCTGATTTTAATTATTTCATTCTTTCTGGAGCTCTTTGGGTTGGATTTTTCCTGCTTTTCCAGTGCCTTTAGGTCGATGGTTAGGTTATTGATTTGGGACCTTTCTGTCTTTTTTATGAAGGCATTGTGTGCTATGAATTTTCCCCTGAGAGCCATCTTCATTGTGTCCCATAATTTTTGGTTTGATGTGTTCTCATTGTCATTCAACTATAGAAATTTTGCAATTTCATTTTTTATTTCATCCACTATCCATTTATTGTTTAAAAGTGTGCTGTTCAGTTTCCAGGTGCTGTTGGGATTCTTGGTTGGTCTTTTGTTGTTCTTTTGTAGCAATATAGCAATGTGATCTGATATCATGCAGGGAATTATGTCAATCTTCCTAAATATGTGGAGGCAGTCTTTGTGACCCAGTATATGGTCTATTGTAGAGAATGTTCCATGGGCTGCTGAGAAGGATGTGTAATCTGTGTATTTGGGATGGAAAGTTCTGTAGATGTCCGTTTGGTCAAAGTGATCTATGGTTTTATTGATCTCTCTTACTTCCCTGTTGAGTTTCTGTTTGGACGATCTTTCTATTACTCATAATGTTGTATTGACGTCCCCAGTTCTGATGGTATTGGTGGTTATTTCTGTTTTATTGACAAGAATGTTTTTTTTTTAATGAACTCTTGTACCCCTGTGTTTGGTGCATACAGATTTATGATTGTAATATCCTGTTGATGGATCGTTCCCTTGATAAGTAGGAAGTGGCCTTCTTTGTCTTTTTTGATTATTTTTGGTTTGAAGTCTGTTTTATCCGATATTAATATAGCTACACCTGCTTTTTTCTTATTCCCATTTTCTTGGAATACTGTTTTCCACCCTTTCACCCTGAGGAGATGTCTGTCTTTAATGGTGAGGTGGGTTTCTTGAAGGCAACAGATTGAGGGGTCTAATTTTTTGATCCATCCTGTTAGCTTGTGTCTCTTGATGGGTGAATTAAGGCCATTAATATTTAGGGTAATGACTGTGAGATTTGATTTGCTCCCTGCCATATTGTGATGGTAAATGTGGGTTGGTATTTTCATGGACGTTGAAGTTTTTTGTGCCTACTCTGAGTTTGGTTGTTGTGATCTGTTTCTTATAGGCAATTGTGTTTGATTATTTTTTTCTTCTCTGTTTATATATTCCTGAAATACTCTCTGTAGGTTTGGTTTTGTGTTCATATAATTGTAAAGCTGAGTTTTGTTGTGGAATGTTTTTCTTTCACCACCTATTATGAGGGATACTTTTGCTGGGTAGAGTAGTTTGGGTTGGAAGCCATAGGTTCTTAGACTTTGCAATGTTTCATTCCAGGCCCTTCTAGCTTTCAGGGTTTCCATTGAGAAGTCTGAAGTAATTCTGATGGGGTTACCTTTGAAGGTGGTGTGCTGTTTTCCCTAGCTGCTTTTAGAAATTTCTCTTTGGTGTCAATGTTTAGAGTCTTAATGATAATATGTCTTGGAGAGTTTCTCCTTTGGTCCAGTATGTTTGGAGTTCTATTGGCTTCTTGTATCTTGATGGGCCTTTCTTTGAAGAGACTGGGGAAGTTTTCTTCAATCATTTTGTTAAATAAGTTCTCCATGCCTTTGGTCTGAATTTCTTCTCCTTCTGGTATTCCAATGATCCAGATATTGCGACGTTTAAGTGTATCCCACAATTCCCTCATGTTCTGCTCACAGAAACTTTTGAACTTACTGAAATTTTTGAACTCTTGAACTATTTCTTCCATCTTGTCTTCCAGATCAGAGTTTCTATCCTCCACTTGGCTGACTCTATTCTTGAAAGCTTCTAGCAAGTTTTGAACTTGTTCAATTAAGTTTGCATTTTCTACTACTTTTCTATGTATAATTTCCATCCCTCTGTCAAGCTCCCTTTTCACATCATTTTCTGATTTTCTTGGTGATTCTTGGAGTTCATCCTTGCATTTCTTTATGTCTTCATTTAGCATGGCCAGCTGATTTTTAAGGTCTTCTTTTTTTTCACTCTCCCTCAAATCTCTTAACTCTCTGTGAAATCCTTTCAATTTCTTATTTAATCCTTCCAATTTCTTATCTATTAGTTCTAGTTTAGTGATGGCAGCATCCACATGATTGTCGGCCCTTTGTTGCTTTCCTGCAAGTTCTACCAGTAGGTTGGTCAGGGTTGCATTGCTCATAGCTTTAATTTGGTGTTCTGGTCGTATTGGTTCTATGTTTTGGTTAGATGTATTCATTGTGGGATTGGGTGATCTAACTGGATTTTCTTGCATTTGATTTTTCATGTTATTTCTTTTGCACTGTGTTCTTCCCATGACAGTGTATGGGCTGGTAGGTGGCCGTATCAGCCTGGGCTCAAGAACAATGGGAATCTTATGCAGCCTGGGGCAGTTGCCAAGCAGCCTGTGCTTTGGCTCGCACTTGCCAAAGCCGCCTATCTACTGCCTTGCACGGGAGCCAAAGTTGCCTGAGTTTTCAAGCGGTATTGTGCCAAACGTGCCCATGTTCGAGCTAGCAGTGGCACTGAGTCACCAAGGACTGAAGCAGCTCGAACTCTGGCTGGCAACGCTGGGAACCGGAAGCATTCTGCCTTCCCCCTCCACAGGACAATGGCGGACAGCTGGCACACAGACAGGTAGGGGATGGCACCTCAGCTGGCGCATGCGAGAGACACAGTCTGAGCCTGCGTGGCACCTGCTGTGGGACTGCGCTCGCTCAGTAAGTGGGTGAGTGGAAGAGAGTGTGGAGCAGTCTAAGCTTCCGCGCACTGGGAACAATCGGCGCAGCGCGCTGTGCCAGCCATGCGGGCTCCGGCGCAGCAGTGGCGGTGGGCGCAGCAGCAGCGGCAGGGGCAGTGCTGTGAACACGGCAGTTATTTGGGGTGAGGGGAGGCTGCCCTCCCGCGAGGAGATCCATGATTACCTGTTCCCCCACCTCTGTGCCCTCCCAGATTTCTCTCCCCTAAAAGCCAATATATACCCTTAATATCTTGCCTTTCTTTCCCCGCGATTTGCAGTGCAGCTAGGCGGTCGCCATCTTGGCCAGAAGTGCTTCCACATTGGGATTTTTTTAACTCTACTTCAGTGATGGGCTTTTAGGAGCCTGTGGATCTCTGCTTTGGTGCATGTGGAATATCTTCAGTGTCTGTCTCCTTCACGCTGGTGCTGATTGGCAGCCTACCAAGGAAGCAGCACTCTTGCTTGTCACCCCAATTCCTCTGTGGTTTCATCTGGGCCTTGGCTGAGGCACAAAGTGTGTTTTATCTCCTCAGGTCTCACTATCTTCTGAAAAATAAAAACAAATTCTCCAACAGAGAATATGTTCAGCATTGGTTAAATGGGATAAGAGTTATTGATTTAGGATGAATTTGATGGTTATAACCCCCTTTTTAGTCAAAAACTAAGTGGGAGCTTGTCATTGGAGAGCATAATTTTTGTCTCCATAGGGTTCTAACATGGTTCTCACTCTGGATGTGGGTTCCTTTCCAAAGAGTGGGTCTCTTAGCCCATCAGAAAGCTATCAGCAACCTACCAAGGCTGCGTACCCCATTGCATTGATGTGTATATTTTGTAAACTGGTTACTTCTGTGTAGCTTAGACTGCGGTTGCTCATTGCCCTTGTTAGTCACCTTTCCCCCAGTAGCACATGTAGTGCTTTCCAGCACTAGACAGGCTAACTGTCTGGGGACTGGTCCACTTCCAGATTCCAGCTGGGTATCTCAGTGTTCTATGATGGGAGCATATGGTGTCTTCAGATATAGGATCTTACCTTTTACCTCAGTTGGGTAATCAAGTGCTTTCATAGAAGCCTGTCTTACTTTGGGAGGTTATAGCTCTCTGATCAACAGCTCAATGTGGGTAGCAATGACTGATTTTTGGTACTGGGAATTACAGGCCAGAACCAGAAAAAAGAAGAAGAAGAAGAAGGAGAAGAAGAAGAAGAAGAAGAAGAAGGAGGAGGAGGAGGAGGAGGAGGAGGAGGAGGAGGAGGAGGAGGAGGAGGTTAGGCTTCATCCTACTTTCTTCAGGGTCCTTCTTGCCAAGCACTGCCCTCATACTCCTGTTGAAGATTAAATCTTTTAGTCTGTCTTCAAGGAAAATGGTTTTTATAGTACCAATTAATGCTGGGTTTATTTTTGTGTTTATTTTTCTCCAACCTTCACTTCTCCTCACCTTAAGGCTTCCCATCTCTATTGTCTGGACCTCAGGTTGCCTATCAGGTACATCAGCAACTCAAGAAGAACTAGGTTAGGAATTTCAGATGAGTGAGAGAATGTGGCATTTATCATTTTTTCTTACTGCTGTGTAGATTTCCATTGCATCCCCATAGTCTAAGATCTTTTAACTGAACCATAATACCAAAAAATAAAAACCCATAATGGCACAGAATAAATATTCACACTGCAAAAGATGGCATTTCGCAGAGCAAAGAAATACTCAAGCAATGCATGATTTAACAGGGCAAACACCAAACTCTGTAGCACCAAGTCCAACAACTCTAGCCAGTGACAGTTCTCTAAGTCTGATAATTCTATCCAGCAACAGGTCTCAGTAGTTCCAATTCCACCCCTCCAGCTAGCTTACTCAGTCCTGGAAAATTTCATCAGGGCCTGCAGCTTTACTTAGAAGCCATTTGGTGGTCCCAGCATCTCCACTGGGTCTCCACTGCAATCCATGGTTCATCCTCATGGCTCCTGGGGTCTCCATGCAGCCATCTACCAAACTTGCTTCACACTGCCCATAGCCATTGCCAAAATACAAAACTGTGTTGCAAACTCAATGACACTCTCTTTCTCTTTCCTGCATTTCTTATACTTGATAACACCAGGTAGGGTGCCAATTTGTTAATGGGGGGGGGGCGGATAAAGCAGATTTTGAAGAACAGGACACTCCTTGAGCACTCAGGCCCCTTCTAAAGAGTCTACATTCTTTCTGTTCCCCTAGTGCAGGTCAGCTAGCCCAATTTCAAAGGTTAAAATCCCTCAATTGCAGCTGAATGGGCAGAAGCTCACACAAAGATTTTTCTTTCTGTGCTATATCCCTCGGCTCACACCAGTCCATTTCTACACAAAGCAACCCTGAACAACTTCCCAGGACATGGGCATAACAGCAAGCTTTTCACACTAACTGCCTCTAGCCCAGTCCAAGCAAAGCTCTTTCTCACCCTCATAAGCCAAACCTCACAATCTATAGTTCTTATTGCATTCAGGTCTTTCAACTATGACCAGAATAGTCCATCAAGCTGTATTTATAGCATTGCAAGGCATCTCTTAAGACAAGGTTTCAAATCCTTCCACATTCCTCTTGAAAATCAGCTCCAAAAGGCCAAAGCCACACAGTTAGGTATCTAGCAGTAATCCCACTTCTCACTACCACTTTACTGTTGCACTCAGATTTGCATTGTTGGTAAACATCACCCAACCAAGAGAAGTTAGGGGAAAATGAGGTGTATTTGGGCTTAAAGGCTCGAGGGAAAGCTCCACGATGGCAGGGGGAAATGATGGCATGAGCAGAGTGTGGACATCACCCCTTGGCCCACATAAGGTAGGCAACAGAAACAGGAGAGTGTGCTTAACACTGGCAAGGGGAAACTGGCTATAACACCCATAAGCCCACCCCAAACAATACACTGCCTCCAGGAGGCGTTACTTCCCAAATCTCTATCAGCTGGGGACATAGCATTCAGAACACCTAAATTTATGGGAGACGTCTGAATCAAACCATCACAGAACCCAACATGGCTCAGGGAAATTCACGTAAGAGGGGATGGAAAGATTTTTAGAGCCACATGTTGGGACATTATGCACAGAGACGTTGCCTCCTCCCCATAACTGGTGGCTATCCGCACAAAGCATGACCCACAGTTCCCCACGTGGAGGCTCCTTTGAAAGGGGGGAAGGCAGGGAGGAGACTAATGATGGTAACAACATGGCTGTATACACACTGAGTGTATAACTAATAGAAAAATGACAATTTCTCTTTTTTATTAAGGTCATGCTTTTTATGGCTACATCATATGTTGGTACCATCTTTTCTCTTACCCCTGCCCCCATTCCACAGAAGGCCCTCCTCAATGGGTTGCTGGCATTCTCCAAGGGAATTCCCCAATGCATTGTGGTTTCTGCATTGTGGGAGCAGAGGTCAGTTATTGGAAGTGGGGTGAAGGCGGAGCTTCTGACCATGACATCCCAACCCGTGGCTCTTACAAACTTTCTGCCCCCTCTTCCACAAAATTCCCTGAGCCTTGGTCTGTGAGTTTTAAGTATACTTTAGTGATGAAGTCTTAAGAGCCTCTGGACTTCTGGTTTGGTATGTGTTCAGTATCCTCAGCATTGGTCTCCTTTAGCCTGGCATTGATTGTGATATGGAGAGTATTGGGTCAGTTATGTATAGGGTATGTCATGTGCAACTACAGCTAATTTAACTTCTTCCTTTGTAGTTCATATCCATTTTAGTTCTTTCTCCCATCTTATTGCTTGGGCTAGGACTTCTAGTACTATGTTGAGGAGCAATGGTGAGAGTGGGCATCCCTGTTTTGTTCTCAATCTCGATGGTAACTCCTTGAGACTTTTCCCATGGACCATTGTGGTGGTTTTCTTCAGGTGTCCCTCATAAACCTAAGTGTTCTGAATGCTAAGTTCCCAGCTGATGACAATCTGGGAGTTAAATTCTTCTGGAGGAAATTTATTGTTGGAAATGAGCTTGTGGGTTTTATAGCCAGCTCCCTCTTGCTAGTATTTGGCACACTCTCCTGTTGCTATTGTCCATCTGATGTTGCCCAGGAGGTGATGTCCATCCTCTGCTCATACCATCATTTGCCCCTGCCATCATGGAGCTCCTCCTCAAGTCTGTAAGCCTAAATAACCATTTTTTTCCACACCAACTGCTCTTGGTTGGGTATTTTCTGACAGAAATGTGAACCTGGCTGCAACAGTAAAGTTGGTACCAAAAAGCTGGATTATTGCTGCTAGAAATCTAATTGTGTGGCTTTTGGACTTTGGAGCTGATTTTCAAGAGGAATGTGGGAGGACTGGAAACCTTGGCCTGACAGACACTTTGCAGGCTGTAGGTACAGTGTGATGGACCATTTCAGAGTTGAAATGCCTAAATGCAGTAAGAACTATGGACTGTGAGGTTAATCTTATAAGGGTAAGACAGAGCTTTTCCTTTACTGGACATTTTGTACAAGAAGCTTGCTGTTGTGCCCATGTCCTGACAACTTGTGCAGGTTTGTATAGTGTAGAAATGGACTGGTGTGAGCAGAGAGCACAGAAAGAAATCTTTGGGACTTAACTATTGCCCATCCTGCTGAATTTGTTTGAGAGATTATAACCATTAAGACTGGGCCAGCTTACATGCAGTGAAACAGCAGAAAGAATGCAGCATATTTTGAAGGGGTCTGAATGCTGGAGTGTCCTGTACTTCAAAGTCTGTTTTATTCCCCCTGGATTAAGAAATTGGTAGCCCACCTGGCATTATGAAGTATAACAAATGCAAGGAAGAGATTGTCATTAAATTTGTAACACAGTTTTGCATTTTGGAAATGACCATGCACAGTGGAGGCAGGCTTATTGGATTACCTGTGTGGAGTGGGGCCATAAGCATGAAGCATGGGTTGCAGTGGAGACCCAATGGAGATGCCAGGGCTATGGGAAGGCTACCAAGGAGAACTGCTGGCACTGGATGAAGTTTTCTAGGACTGCGGGTAGCCTAGTTGTAGGGGTGGAACTGGAACTCTAGAGACTTGTCACTGGTTAGAATTATTGGATTTGAAGGCTTGTCACTGACTAGAGTTGTTTGATTTGGAGCTACAGATTGTGATGTTTGCACTGTTTAAATCTTGTATTGGTTGAATATTTCTTTGCTATAATTAATGCCATATTTTAGAGTGTGAATGTTTATTCTATGCTGTTATTAGTTTTTTTCTTTTCTTTTCCTTTGGGGGCGGGTTGTGGCTCAGTTAAAGACCTTGGACTTTGGGATGTTTGAACATCATTGGGACTAATAAAATCTATGGGGAGTTTTAAAGTTTGATGAATTCATTGCATTTTACATCATGTATGGTTATCAGTTTATGGGGGTCAGGGGTGAAAGTGGTGGTTTCATTCAGTTGTCCCCGACAAACTTAGATATTCTGAATGTCAAGTCCCCAACCGATAACAATTTGGGAATTAAAGCCTCCTAGAAGCAATATATCATCGGGGGTTGACTTATGGGTGTTGTACCCAGATTCTTCTTGCCAGTGTTTGGCAAATTCTCCTGTTCCTATTGTCAATCTGATGTTGGTAAGAAGGCGATATCCACCCTCTGTGCTCATGCCATAATTTCCCCCTGCCATCATGGAGCTTCCCCTAAAGTCTGTAAGCCAAAATAAACCTTTTTTCTCCCACAAGCAGCTCTTGGTCAGGTGTGTTCTGACAGCAATGCAAACCTGACTTCAACAATTAATATTTGTGCTTTAGGTGCTTTATATATAGCCTTTATTGTGTTAAGATGTAAATCTTCCATACCTATTCTCTCCAGCCTTTTATCCTGAAGTGATGTTGTATTTTGCCAAAGGCCTTCTATTAAAATGATCATTTAGCTTTGGGGATTAAGTTTGTTTATGTGGTTTATTATGTTGACTGATTTCTCTATATTGAACCATCCCTGTATCCCTGGGATGATGCCTACCTGATCAAGGTGGATAATATTTTTGGTGTGTTGTTAAATTCACTTTGTGAGGATTTTGTTCAGGATCTTTGCATCTACTTTCACTAGTGATATGGTCTTATAGTTTTCTTGTTGTATCTCTGCCTGGTTTTGTTATTAGGGTCATGTTAGCTTCATAAAAGGAGTTGGGGAGCATTCCTTTTTCTCTGATTATGTGAAGCAACTTGAGAAAAACTGGTTTCAGCTCTTCAATGATGTTTTGATAAAATTCAGCTGAGTAGCCAATGAGTCCTGGACTTTTCTTTTTGGGGAGGTTTTTGATTACCTTTTCAATCTTGATAGATGTGATACGTTTGTTTAGGAGATTAATCTGGTTTGAGTTTAGTTTTGGTAAGTAGTATGTGTTTAGTAATTCATCCATTCCTTCCAAATTATCCAATTTTTGTGGAGTAGAGGTTTGGGAAGTATGTCATGATGATTCTTCCAATTTCACTGATGTATGTTGTGACTTCTCCCTTTTCATTTCTGATATTGTTAATTTGAGACTTCTCTTTTTCTTATTTTTATTTTTTCAGTTTTTTGAGGTAGGGTCTTGCTGTAGCCCAGGCTGACCTGGAATTCACTATGTAGTCTTGGTGTGGTCTTGAACTCATGGCAATCCTCCTACCTCTGCCTCTTGAATGCTGGGATTAAAGGCATGCACCACCACCATGCCCAGCTAGACTTCTCTTTATTGTTTGACCAAGTTATCCAGAGTTTTATCAATCATGCTTATTTTTTCAAAGAACAAGCTCTTTCTTTAATTAATTTTCTTGTTTTCTTAGTTTCCAACTCATTAATTTATGCTCTGACCTTGATTATTTCTTTTTGTTTGGAGCTCTGAGGGTTAGATTCTTGTTTTTCCTATTCCTTTATGTGGATGGTTAGGATTAATTTGAGACCTGTCTTTGTTAGGAAGGCATTTATTGCTATGAATTTTCCCCATAAGACTTCTTTCAGTTCCATATGTTTTGTTAAGTTGTGTTCTCATTATCATTCAACTCTAGAAATTTTACAATTTCCTTTTATGAATTCTTCCACTACTCATGCATTGTTTAAAGTGTGTTGTTCAGTCTCCAGGAGCTTTTGGAATTCCTGATGTGTCTCTTGTTAATTTCTAGCTTTAAAGAAGTGTAATCTTATATAATACTGTTTGTGAGGGTTTCTAGAATTGATTTTACTAGTTAATTTGGTTTGTATTTTCTGTTGCCTTTTTCTTCATACTATCCATCCCTTTGTCAAATTTCAGTTTCAGGACATGTTTTGATTTTCTTAATGCTTCTTGGAATTCATTTATTTTGCATTTATTTATGTTTTCATTAAGGATAACCTATTGATATCCTCTGTTTTTGGCTCACCTTTCATTCATTTATTCCTCTTTTTAGGTCTCTTTGGCTTTCATCTATTAGGTTAAGCCTAATGAACACAGGTGGGTGGATTTCATTTATGCAATTATTCTTTGTTTCTTTGTTTTTTTTTCTGTTGAATTGCTACCAGTTCTGCAATTTGCTTGGTCATAGTAACATAACTTGTGTTTTCATTTTGGTGTTCTACTTTGTTTGCCTCCTCTATGTTTTCATTGGAGACTTCCATTGTGGGACTAGGCAACCTGTTGGAGATCTCTCAGTTTGTTGCTTTGTGTTGTGTTCTTTGTGTTAGGGTCCACCCATCACATTATCTTATTTAATTAAGGGGGAAGCAAGAATTTTCCCTTGTAGTGCCTTCTGTGAGTGTTCTGTCTTATGTTTGAATAGAATAGGCTTGTAATGGCTTTGTATTTTAGGATGGGTAGGTTTTTCATGGCATAAGTGCACCAGCAGCTCTGACCTGGTGCTTAATAACAAAGGTGGGATTAGATGTCTGGGATCTCTTTGACCTGGTTTCAGCTGTGTCCTGCTTGTGGCTCTGGGACGGTCGCATTTGCTCTTCCTCTCCTACTCTACCTAGATAGGCAGGTTATGGAGGACTCACTGCTTCCCCCTGCCAGGTGATTACCTGATAGCCCTGTGTTGCCATTCTGGGGCTGAGATGATGCCCCAAGTAATCACTTGGAGTTGAGCAGGGCATTTGGGAGATGGTAAGGGTCACTAGGATCCACAGCCAAAGCCAGATCAGGGCTGGTGTGTGTTAGGGTGGGGGACAAAGGCATGGGCCAAAGGGTACATACAAGAGTGCCCACAGGCAGCATAGGGTGTGGAGGGTCTGCAAGCAAGGAGAGTGAGTCAGCCTCCAGGCCAGAGCACCATGGAAGTGAGACAGGGGAGGACACAAGAGACCTGGCATAGAAGCCAGTGGTTATGTATAAGTGCTTTGGAAAGGGAAGATACACTAATCTGGATGTTACAGAGAAATTCTCAAATGTATATGATGAATGTAGTCAGTCTCATGTGGGCTAGCCAGAAAAGAGGGATGTCCAGTAGGAGTTGTTCATAAGGACAGGGCACATTTGGATTTCACTGGAGTGCTTCCCTCGCCAGAAATTGCAACCTTCAATCCTTACCTGAGTCATCCAAGGGTCTTGAGGCAGAGAAAGAACATCTCAGAGGAGCTTGACTCCTCATTTCTTTGTGTGGTTGTGAAGACACTTGAACTCTAGCACTGTGGCAAGGAGTCTTCAGGTGTCTCCAAGCCTGCATACAGGAGACTCCAAATAAAGAACGATATCAAGACCATTACAACATGTCGGCAAGGGTCTTCAGGTGCAGGGCTCCCAAGTCAAGACATAAAATAACAAATCCCAGCCAGCAACAGCAGGAGGGTCTGTCCAGAATTCTTCAGAAGTCCAATCCTACATGCAAAGATCTAGAGGCACAGGTCCCAAGTCAAGGCCTGGAGCAAGGAAAGCTTTTAGCCATACTTGGAGTGCAAGCATCCCAGTCACTGGTAAGGGATTGGCTGAGAGAGAAATGAATTCACCCTTTACACTGGAATAAGAGTATATTGAAGAATAAGCATTCACTGCTAGGGAACAGTAAGCTGGACAATAAAAGGAATATCAATGGTACTATAGGGCAGTGGGCTGTTGGATGTCTGATTGGGAAAGTACTTTTGTACTAGTTTAAGTCTATGTGCTACAATTTCTTGTGTTGGTGTTTTCATGGACTTTGAAGTTTTTTGTGCCTACTCTGAGTTTGGTGATCTGCTTCTTGTAGGCATTTGAGTTTTATTATTTGTTTATTCTCTGTGGAGAATTTCCTGAAATACTCTCTGTAGGTTTGGTTTTGTGTTCATGTAATTGTACAGCTGAGATTTGACATGGAAAGTTTTTTTTTTTTTTTTTCACCATCTATCATGAGGGATAGTTTTGCTGGGTTGAGTAGTTTGGATTGGAAGCCATAGGTCCTAAGACTTTGCAGTGCTTCCTTCCAGGCCCTTCTGGCTCTCAGGGTTTCCATTGAGAAGTCTGAAATAATTCTGATGGAGTTACCTTTGAAAGTGGTGTGCTGTTTTTCCCTAGCTGATTTTAGGATTTTCTCTTTGGTATCAATGTTTAGAGTCTTAATGACAATATGTCTTGGAGAATTTCTCCTTTGGTCCAATCTGTTTGGAGTTCTGTTGGCTTCTTGTATCTTGAAGGGCTTTTCTTTTAAGACACTAGGGAAGTTTTCTTCAATTATTTTGTTAAATAAGTTCTCCATGCCTTTGTTCTGAATTTCTTCTCCTTCTCGTATTCCAATGATCCTGATAGTAGGATGTTAAAGTGTATCCCACAATTCCCTCATGTTCTGCTCACAGAAACTTTTGAACTTACTGAAATTTTTGAACTCTTGAACTATTTCTTCCATCTTGTCTTCCAGATCAGAGTTTCTATCCTCCACTTGGCTGACTCTATTCTTGAGAGCTTCTAGAGAGTTTTGGACTTGTTCAATTAAGTTTGCATTTTCTACTACTTTTCTATGTATAATTTCCATCCCTCTGTCAAGCTCCCTTTTCACATCATGTTGTGCTTTTCTTGACGCCTCTTGGAATTCATCCTTGCATTTCTTTATGTCTTCACTTAGCATGGGCAGCTGATTTTTTAGGTCTTTTTTTTTTCACTCTCCCTCAAATCTCTTAACTGTATTTGAACTCCTTCCATTTTCTTATCTATTAGGTCTAGTTTAGTGATGGCAGCATCCACATGATTATCAGTCCTTTATTGGTTTTCTGTAAGTTCTACCAGTAGCTTGGTCTGGGTTACATTGCTCATAGCTTCATTTTGGTGTTCTGATCCTTATATCTCTTCTATGTTTTGATTAGAGATGTTCATTGTACGACTGGGTGATCTAACTGGATTTTCTTGCATTTGATTTTTCATGTTATTTCTTTTGCGCTGTGGTCTGCCCATCACAGTGTATGGGCACGTAGGTGGGTGGATCAGCCTGGGCTCAAGAACAATGGGGGATTCTTAAGCAGCCTGGGGCAGTGCCAAGCAGCCTGTGCTTTGGATTCGCACTTGCCAAGCGCCTATCTACTGCCATGCACGGGAGCCAAAGTTGCCTGAGTTTTCAAGCGGTTATTTGTGCTACGTTGCCATGTTCGAGCTAGCAAGTGGCACTGAGTCCACCAAGGACTGAAGGCTCGAACTTGGCTGGCAACGCTGGGACGGAAGATTCTGCCTTCTCCCCTCCACAGGACATTGGCGGACAGCTGGCACCACAGGACAGGTAGGGGTTGCACCTCAGCTGGCGGCATGCGAGAGAACGTCTGAGCCTGGTCTGGCACCTGCTGTGGGACTGCGCTCGCTCAAGTAAGTGGGTGGAGTGGAAGAGAGTGTGGAGCAGTCTATGCTTCCGCGCACTGGGAACAATCGGCGCCAGCGCGCTGTGCCGCATGCGGGCTCCGGCGCAGCAGTGGCGGTGGCGCAGCGCAGCCCCCGGCAGGGGCAGTGCTAGTGTTTGAACACGGCAGTTATTTGGAGGTGAGGGGAGGCTGCCCTCCCGCGAGGTGATCATGAATTACTGTTCCCCACTCTGTGCCCTCCGATTTCTTCCTAAAAGCATTTATACCCTTATATCGTGACCTTTCTTTCCCGCGATTTGCAGTGCAGCTAGGCGGTCGCATCTTGGCCAGGAAGTGCTTCCACTTTGGGGATTTTTTTTTAACTCTATTCAGTGATGGGCTTTTAGAGCCTGTGGATCTCTGTTTGGTGATGTGGATATCTTTCAGTGTCTGTCTCCTTCACGCTGGTGCTGATTGGCTGCCTTACAAGGAAGCGCACTCTTGTTGTCACCCACTTCTCTGTGGTTTCATCAGGGCTTGGCGGAGGCCACAAAGTGTGTTTTTCTCCTCAGGTCTCACTATCTTCTGAAAAATAATACAAAAGTCTCCAACAGGAGAATATGTTCTGCATTGGTTAAATGGATAAGAGTTATTGTTTTAGGATGAATTGATGGTTATAAACCCTTTTTAGTCAAAAACTAAGTGGGTGCTTGTCATTGGAGTGAGATAAATTTTTGTATCATAGGGTTCTAACATGGTCTAAGTGGATGGTGGGAGCTTTCCAATGAGTGGGTCTCTTAGCCATCAGAAAGCCTATCAGCAACATACCAAAGGCTGCGTAACCCCATTGCTATTGATGTGTATATTTTGTAAACTGGTTACTTCTGTGTTTAGCTTAGATGCGGTTGCTCATGCCTTGTTACGTTCACCTTTCCCCCGTCGCAATGTGTGCTTTCAGCACTAGACAGGCTAACTGTCTGGGGACTGGTTCACTTCCAGATTCCAGCTGGTATCTCAGTGTTCTATGATGGGAAAGCATATGGTGTCTTCAGATATAGGATCATACCTTTTACCTAAGTTGGGATAATCAAGTGCTTTCATAGATGCCTGTCATTCTTTGGGATGTTATAGCTCTCTGATCAACAGCTCAAGGTGGGTAGCAATGACTGATTTTTTGGTACTGGGAATTCAGGCCAGAACCAGAAAAAAGAAGAGAGAAGAAGGAGAAGAAGAAGAAGAAGAAGAGGAAGGAGGAGGAGGAGGAGGAGGAGGAGGAGGAGGAGGTTGTGGCTTCATTCCTACTTTCTTCAGGGTCCTTCTTGCAAGCATGCCTCATACTCCTGTTGATGATTTAATCTTTTTAGTCTGTCTTCAAGGGAAATGGTTTTTATAGTACCAATTAATGCTGGGATTATTTTTGTGTTTATTTTTCTCCATCCTTCACTTCTCCTCACTTAAGGCTTCCCATCTCTATTGTTGGACCTCGGTTGCCTCTAGGACCTCGCTACTCAAGAAGAAACTAGGTTAGGAATTTAGATGAGTGAGAGGAATGTGGCATTTATATTTTTCTTACTGCTGTGTAGATTTCCATTGCATCCCCATAGGTCTAAGGATTCTTTTAACTGAACCATAATACCAAAAAATAAAAACCCATTATGGCACAGATTAAATATTCACACTGCAAAAAGTTGGCATTTGCAGAGCAAAGAAATACTCAAGCAATGCATGAGTTTAACAGGCAAACCCAACACTCGGTAGCAACAAGTCCAACAACTCTAGCAGTGACAGTTCTCAATCTGATAATCTATCCAGCAACAGGTCTCATTAGTTCCAATTTTCCACCCCTCCAGCTTAGCTTACTCAGTCCTGGAAAATTTCATCAGGGCCTGCAGCTATACTTAGAAGCCATTGGTGGTCCCAGCATCTCCATGGGTCTCCACTGCAATCCATGGTTATCCTCATGGTCCTGGGGTCTCCATTTGCAGCATCTACCACACTTGCTTCACACTGCCCATCAGCATTTGCCAACCAATCCACCTGTGTTGCAAACTCAATGACACTCTCTTTCTCTTTCTGCTTTCTTTTACTTGATTAAACATAGGGTAGGGTGCCAATTTCGTTAATGGTGGGGGGGGGGGATAAAGAGATTTGAAGAACAGGACACTCCTTGAGCACGCAGGCCCCTTCTAAAGAGTCTACATTCTTCTGTTCCTAGAGGCAGGTCAGCTAGCCCCTTTCCCCCCCCCCAAGGTTAAAATCCTCAATTGCAGCTGCATGGGCAGAAGCTCACACAAAGATTTTTCTTTCTGGTGCTATATCCTCGGCTCACACCAGTCCATTTCTACACCAAAGCAAACCTGATAAACTTCCCAGGACTGGCATAACAGCAAGCTTTTCACACTAATGCCTCTAGCCCGGTCCAAGCAAAGCTCTTCTCACCCTCATAAGCCAAACCTCACAATCTATAGTTCTTATTGCATTCGGTCTTTAACTATGACCAGATTAGTCTCATCAAGAAAAAACCTGTATTATAGATTGCAAGGCATCTCTTAGACAAGGTTTCAAATCCTTCCCACATTTCCTCTTGAAAATCAGCTCCAAAAGGCCAAAGCCACACAGTTAGGTATCTAGCCAGTAATCACTTCTCACTACCACTTTACTGTTGCACTCAGATTTGCATTGTTGGAGTAAACATCACCCAACCAAGAGAAGTTAGGGGAAAATGAGGTGTATTTGGGGCTTAATGGCTCGAGGAAAGCTCCACGATGGCAGGGAGGAAATGATGGCATGAGCAGAGTTGGACATCACCCCTTGGCCCACATAAGGTAGGCACAGAAACAGGAGAGTGTGCTTAACACTGGCAAGGGGAGAAACTGGCTATAACACCCATAAGCCCACCCCAACAATACACGGCCTCCAGGAGGCGTTACTTCCCGGTAATCTCTCTCAGCTGGGGAATAGCCTTTCAGAAAACACTAAATTATGGGAGACGTCTGAATCAAACCCCCTTCCCACAGCACACCCCCCCAACATGGACTCAGGGAAATTCACGTAAGAGGGGATGGAAAGCTTTTAGAGCCAATGTTGATTTAGGGACTTATGCACAGAGACGTTGCCTCCTCCCCATAACTGGTGCTCATCCGCACTAAGCATACCACGTTCCCCACGTGGAGGCTCCTTGAAAGGGGGGAAGGCAGGGAGGAGACTAATGATGGTAAAACATGGCTGTTAACAGCTGAGTGTTTAACTAATAGAAAAAAATTGACAATTTTCTTTTTTATTAAGGTCATGCTTTTTTTGGTACATTCATATGTTGGTACCATCTTTTCTCTTTTACCCCTGCCCCGTTCACAAGAAGGCCTTCCTCTAAGGGATGCTGGCCTTCTCCAAGGAATTCCCCAATGCATTGTGTTTCTGCTTGTGGAGCAGAGGTCAGTTATTGGAAGTGGGGTGAAGGGCGGTGCTTCTGGACATGACATCCATCCCGTTGGCTCTTACAAACTTCTGCCCTCAGTACTTCACAAAATTCCTGAGCCTTGGTCTGGGTGTTTGAAAGTATACTTTAGTGATGAAAGTCTTAGAGCTCTGGATTCTGGTTTGGTATGTGTTCAGTATCTCAGCAATTGGGTCCTTTAGCCTGGCATTGATTGTGATATGGAGAGTATTGGGTCAGTTGGTAAGGGTATTCATGTGCAATACAGCTATTTAACTTCTTCCTTTGTAGTTCATATCCTTTTAGTTCTTTCTCCCATCTTATTGCTTGGGCTAGGACTTCTAGGACTATGTGAGGAGCAATGGTGAGAGTGGGCATCCTGTTTTGTTCTCAATCTCGATGGTATACTCCTTAGAACTTTCACCCATGGGGACCATTGTGGTGGTTTTCTTCAGGTGTACCTCATAAACTAAGTGTTCCTGAATGCTTAAAGTTCCCAGCTGATGGCAATCTGGGAGTTAAATTCTTCTGGAGGAAATTTATGTTGGAAATGAGTTGTGGTTTTATAGACAGCTCCCTCTTGGATAGTATTTGGCACACTCTCTGTTGATATGTCCATCTGATGTTGCCCAGGAGGTGATGCCATCTCTGATCTCATACCATCATTTGCCAGCCCCTGCCATCATGGAGCTCCTCTCATGTCTGTAAGCCTAAATAACCATTTTTTTCCACAACAACTGGCTCTTGGTGGGGTATTTTTCTGACTGAAATGTGAACTGGCTGCAACAGTAAGTTGGTACCAAAAGCTGGATTATTGCTGCTAGATCTATTGTGGGGCTTTTGGACTTTGGAGCTGATTTTCCAGAGGGAATGTGGGAGGATGGAAACCTTGGCCTGACTGGAAACTTTGCCAGGCTGTAGGTACAGTGTTGATGAGACCATTTCCAGAGTGGAATGAAATGCCTATAATGCAGTAAGAACTATGGACTTGAGGTTAATCTTATAAGGGTAAGACAGAAGCTTTTCCTTTCTGGGACTTTTTGTACAAGAAGCTTGCTGTAGTGCCCATGTCCTGGACAACTTGATGCAGGTTTGTATAGTGTAGAATTGGATGGTTGTGAGCAGAGAGCTCAGAAAGAACTCTTTGGAGGACTTAACTATTGCCCATCCTGCTGAATTTGTTTTGAGGAGATTTATAACCATAAGGACTGGGCCAGCTTACATTGCAGTTTGTGAAACAGCAGAAAGAATGCAGCATATTTTGAAGGGGGTCTGATTGTGGAGTGTCTGTACTTCAAAGTCTCTGTTTTATTCCCCTGGATTAAGAAATTGGTAGCCCCCGGGCATTTGAAGTATACTAACAAATGCAGGAAGAGATTTTCATTAAATTTGTAACACAGTTTTGCATTTTGGAAATGACCTGCACAGTGGAGGCAGGCTTATTGGATAACTGTGGGGAGTGGGGCCATAAGCATGAAGATGGGTTGCAGTGGAGACCCAATGGAGATGCAGGGCTTATGGGAAGGGCTACAAGGAGAAATGCTGGCACTGGAAGTCAGTTTTCTAGGACGCGGAGTAGCCTAGTTGGTGGGGTGGGCTGGAACTCTAAGAGACTTGTAATGGTTCGATTTGCTTGGCATTTGAATGGCTTGTCATGACTAGAGTTGTTTGATTGGAGTACAGATTGTGTTGTTTGCATGTGTAAAATTTGTATTGGTTGGAAATTATTTCTTTGCTATAATTATTAATGCCATATATTAGAGGGTGAATGTTATTCTATGCTGTTATTAGTTTTTTTCTTTTCTTTTCCTTTGGGGCGGTTGTGGCTCAGTTAAAGACCTTGGACGTTGGGATGTTGAACATCATAGGGGAACTAATAATCTATGGGGAGTTTTAAGTTTGATGAATTCATTGCATTTTACATCTTGTATGGTTATCAGTTATGGGGAGTCAGGGGTTGAAAGTGGTGGTTTCATTCTGTTGTCCCGACAAACTTAGATATTCTGAATGTCAAGTCCCCACCTAACACAAATTTGGGATTTAAAGCCTCCTAGAGCAATTTTATCTAGCTGGGGTTGACTTATGGGTGTTGTACCAGATTCTTCTTGCAGTGTTTGGCAAATTCTCCTGTTCCTATGGTCAATTCTGATGTTGGTAAGAGGCGATATCCACCTCTGTGCTCATGCATAATTTTCCCCTGCCATCATGGAGCTTCCTAAAGTCGGTAAGCCAAAATAAACTTTTTTCTCCAACAAGCAGCTCTTGGTCAGTTGTGTTCGGACAGCAATGCAAACCTGTCTTCAACACTTAATATTTGTGATTTAGTGTTTATATATAAGCCTTTATTGTGTTAAGTTGTAAAATCTTCCATACTATTCTCTCCAGCCTTTTATCCTGAAGTGATGTGTATTTTTGCCAAAGGCCTTCTATTAAAAGTCATTTAGCTTTGGTGTGGATTAAGTTTGTTTATGTGGTGTATTATGTTGACTGATTTCTCTATATTGAACCATTCCCTGTATCCTGGGATGATGCCTACCTGATCAAGGTGGATAATATTTTTGGTGTGGTGTTAATTCACTTTGTGAGGATTTGTTCGGATCTCTTGCATCTACTTTCACTAGTGATATGGTTTATAGTTTTCTTGTTGTTTCTCTGCCTGGTTTTGTTATTAGGGTCTTGTTAGCGTCATTAAAAGGAGTTGGGGAGGAGGCATTCCTTTTTCTCTGATTATGTGAAGACAACTTGAGAAAAACTGGTTTCAGCTCTTCAATGATGTTTTGATAAAATTCAGCTGAGTAGCCAATGAGTCCTGACTTTTCTTTTTTGGGGAGGTTTTTGATTACCTTTTCAATCTTGATAGAATTGGTTACGTTTGTTTTAGGAGATAAAAATCTGGTTTGTAGTTTAGTTTTGGGTAAGTAGTATGGTTTAGTAATTCATTCCATCCTTCCCCAAAAAAATTATCCAATTTTTGTGGAGAGAGGTTTGGGAAGTATGGTCATGATGATTCTTCCAATTTCACTGATGTATGTTGTGACTTCTCCCTTTTCATGTTGTATTGTTAATTGAGACTTCTCTTTTTTTTTCTCTTAATTTTATTTTTTCAGTTTTTTGAGGTAGGGTCTTGTGTAGCCCAGGCTGACCTGGAATTCACTATGTAGTCTTGTGTGGTCTTGAAACTAATGGCAATCCTCCTACTCTGCCATCTTGGAATGCCTGGGATTAAAGGCCCTTGCACCTCACCCACCCCATGCCCAGCTAGGACTTCTCTCTTTATTGTTTGACCAAGTTATCCAGAGGTTTTATCAATCATGCTTATTTTTTCAAAGAAACAACTCTTTCTTTAATTAATTTTCTGTTTTCTTAGTTTCCAACTCATTAATTTATGCTCTGACCTTGATTCTTTCTTTTTTGTTTGGGAGCTTATGAGGGTTGATTTCTTGTTTTTCCTATTCCTTTATGTGGATATGGGTAGGATTTTAATTTGAGACTGTTCTTTGTTAGGAAGGCATTTATTGCTATGATTTTCCATATGACTTCTTTCAGTTCCATATGTTTTGTTAAGTTGTGTTCTCCTTATCATTCAACTCTAGAAATTTTACAATTTCCTTTTAAGAATCTTCCACTACTCATGCATTGTTTTAAAGAGTGTTGTTCAGTCTCCTGGAGCTTTTGGAATTCCTGATGTTGTCTCTTGTTAATTTCTAAGCTTTAAGGAAGTGTAATCTTTTATAATACTGTTTGTTAGGGTTTCACGAATTGATTTTACTAGTTAATTTGGTTTGTATTTTCTGTTGCTTTTTCTTCATAGTTATCCTCCCTGTGTCAAATTCGTTTTCAGGGACATGTTTTGATATCTTAATGCTTCTTGGAATTCATTTATTTTGCATTTATTTATGTTTTCATTAAGGATAACTATTGATATCCTCTGTTTTTTGGCTCACCTTTCATTCATTATTCCTCTTATTAGGTCTCTTTGGCTTTCATCTATTAGGTTAAGACCAGCCACCGGTGGGTGGATTTCATTTATGCAAAAAAATGTATTTCTTTGTTTCTTGTTTTTTTTCTGTTGATGCTACCCGTTCTGGCAATTAGCTTGGTCATAGTAACATAACTTGTGTTTTCATTTTGGTGTTCTACTTTGTTTGCCTCCTCTATGTTTTCTTTGGAGACTTCCATTGTGGGACTAGGCAACTGTTGGAGATTTCTCCTCGTTTTGTTGGCTTTTGTGTTGTGTTCTTTGTGTTAGGGTCACCCATTCACATTATCTTATGTAATTAAGGGGGAAGCAAGAATTTTCCCTTGTAGTGCTTTGTGAGTGTTCTGTCTTCTGTTTGAATGAATAGCTTGTATGGCTTTGTATTGTAGGATGGGTAGGTTTTTCAGGCATAAGTGCACCAGCAGCTCTGACCTGGTGCTTATAACAAGGTGGGATGATGTATTGTGATCTCTTTGGACTGCGTTTCGCTGTGTCCTGCTTGTGGCTCTAGGTGACGGTCGCATTTGCTCTTCCTCTCCTACTTCTACCTAGATTGGCAGGTTATGGAGGACCATGCTTCCCTGCCCAAGGTGATAACTGATTAGCCCTGTGTTGCCACTTTCTGGGGCTGTGGATGATGCCCCAAGTAATCACTTGGAGTTGCGCCAGGGCATTTGGGAGCTGGTAAGGCGTCACTAGGATCCACAGCCAACAGCAGATCAGGGCTGGTGTGTGTTTAGGGTAGGGGGGACTAGGCATGCGGCCCCAAAAGGGTACATACAAGAGATCCCACGGCAGCATTAGGGTGTTGAGGTCTGCAAGCAAGGGAGTGAGTCAGCTCCAGGCCAGAGCACATGGAAGTGACGACAGGGTGAGGACTCAAGAGACTGGCATAGAAGCCATGGGTTATGTCACGTTTAATTCCCTGGAAGATACACTTAATCTGGATGTTACAGAGAAATTCTCAAATGTATATGATGAATTGTAGTCAGGTCTCATGTGGGCTAGCAGAAGAGGGTGTCCGTAGGAGTTGTTCATAAGGATCAGGGCACATTTGGATTTCACTGGAGTGCTTTCCTCAGCCCAGAAATTGCACCTTCAATTCCTTACCTGAGTCATCCAAGGGTCTTGAGGCAGAGAATGAACATCTCAGAGGAGCTTGACTCCTATTTCTTTGTGTGGTTGTGAAGACACTTGAACTCTAGCACTGTGGCAAGGAGGTCGTCAGGTTGTCTTCCAAGCCTGCATACAGGAGGACTCCAAATAAGAACGTTATTCAAGACCATTACAAACATGGCGGGCAAGGGTCTTCAGGATGCAGGACTCCAGTCAAGACATAAATAACAAATCCCAGCCAGCAACAGCAGGAGGGTTGTCCATGAAAGTCTTCAGAAGTCCAATCCTACATGCAAAGATCTAGAGGCTCAGGTCCCAAGTCAAGGCCTGGAGCAAGGAAAGCTATTATCAATACTTGGAGTGCAAGCAATCCCAGTCACTGGTAAGGGAGAGGCCTGAGAGAGAAAAATGAATTCCCCATTTACACTGGAATAAGAGTTTATTGAGAATAAGGCATACACGCTTAGGGAACAGTAAGCTGGACAACAAAAGGATATCAATGGTACTATAGGCAGTGGCTGTTGGATTGTCTAGCTGGGGAAAGTTACTTTTGTACTAGTTTAAGTCTTTGTGCTACAATTTCTTGTGTTGGTTGTTTCATGGACTTGAAGTTTTTTGTGCCTACTCTGAGTTTGGTTGTTGTGATCTGTTTCTTATAGGCAATTGTGTTTGATTATTTTTTTCTTCTCTGTTTATATATTCCTGAAATACTCTCTGTAGGTTTGGTTTTGTGTTCATATAATTGTAAAGCTGAGTTTTGTTGTGGAATGTTTTTCTTTCACCACCTATTATGAGGGATACTTTTGCTGGGTAGAGTAGTTTGGGTTGGAAGCCATAGGTTCTTAGACTTTGCAATGTTTCATTCCAGGCCCTTCTAGCTTTCAGGGTTTCCATTGAGAAGTCTGAAGTAATTCTGATGGGGTTACCTTTGAAGGTGGTGTGCTGTTTTCCCTAGCTGCTTTTAGAAATTTCTCTTTGGTGTCAATGTTTAGAGTCTTAATGATAATATATCTTGGAGAGTTTCTCCTTTGGTCCAGTATGTTTGGAGTTCTATTGGCTTCTTGTATCTTGATGGGCCTTTCTTTTAAGAGACTGGGGAAGTTTTCTTCAATCATTTTGTTAAATAAGTTCTCCATGCCTTTGGTCTGGATTTCTTCTCCTTCTGGTATTCCAGAGATCCTGATATTGGGACGTTTAAGTGTATCCCACAATTCCCTCATGTTCTGCTCACAGAACTTTTGAACTTACTGAAATTTTTGAACTCTTGAACTGTTTCTTCCGTCTTGTCTTCCAGATCAGAGTTTCTATCCTCCACTTGGCTGACTCTATTCTTGAAAGCTTCTAGCAAGTTTTGAACTTGTTCAATTAAGTTTGCATTTTCTACTACTTTTCTATGTATAATTTCCATCCCTCTGTCAAGCTCCCTTTTCACATCATTTTCTGATTTTCTTGGTGATTCTTGGAGTTCATCCTTGCATTTCTTTATGTCTTCATTTAGCATGGCCAGTTGATTTTTAAGGTCTTCTTTTTTTTCACTCTCCCTCAAATCTCTTAACTCTCTGTGAAATCCTTTCAATTTCTTATCTAATCCTTCCAATTTCTTATCTATTAGTTCTAGTTTAGTGATGGCAGCATCCACATGATTGTCGGCCCTTTGTTGCTTTCCTGCAAGTTCTACCAGTAGGTTGGTCAGGGTTGCATTGCTCATAGCTTTAATTTGGTGTTCTGGTCCTATTGGTTCTATGTTTTGGTTAGATGTATTCATTGTGGGATTGGGTGATCTAACTGGATTTTCTTGCATTTGATTTTTCATGTTATTTCTTTTGCACTGTGTTCTTCCCATGACAGTGTATGGGCTGGTAGGTGGCCGTATCAGCCTGGGCTCAAGAACAATGGGAATCTTATGCAGCCTGGGGCAGTTGCCAAGCAGCCTGTGCTTTGGCTCGCACTTGCCAAAGCCGCCTATCTACTGCCTGGCAGGGGAGCCAAAGTTGCCTGAGTTTTCAAGCGGTATTGTGCCAAACGTGCCCATGTTCGAGCTAGCAGTGGCACTGAGTCACCAAGGACTGAAGCAGCTCGAACTCTGGCTGGCAACGCTGGGAACCGGAAGCATTCTGCCCTCCCCCTCCACAGGACAATGGCGGACAGCTGGCACACAGACAGGTAGGGGATGGCACCTCAGCTGGCGCATGCGAGAGACACAGTCTGAGCCTGCGTGGCACCTGCTGTGGGACTGCGCTCGCTCAGTAAGTGGGTGAGTGGAAGAGAGTGTGGAGCAGTCTAAGCTTCCGCGCACTGGGAACAATCGGCGCAGCGCGCTGTGCCAGCCATGCGGGGCTCCGGCGCAGCAGTGGCGGTGGGCGCAGCAGCAGCGGCAGGGGCAGTGCTGTGAACACGGCAGTTATTTGGGGTGAGGGGAGGCTGCCCTCCCGCGAGGAGATCCATGATTACCTGTTCCCCCACCTCTGTGCCCTCCCAGATTTCTCTCCCCTAAAAGCCAATATATACCCTTAATATCTTGCCTTTCTTTCCCCGCGATTTGCAGTGCAGCTAGGCGGTCGCCATCTTGGCCAGAAGTGCTTCCACATTGGGATTTTTTTAAGTCTACTTCAGTGATGGGCTTTTAGGAGCCTGTGGATCTCTGCTTTGGTGCATGTGGAATATCTTCAGTGTCTGTCTCCTTCACGCTGGTGCTGATTGGCAGCCTACCAAGGAAGCAGCACTCTTGCTTGTCACCCCAATTCCTCTGTGGTTTCATCTGGGCCTTGGCTGAGGCACAAAGTGTGTTTTATCTCCTCAGGTCTCACTATCTTCTGAAAAATAAAAACAAATTCTCCAACAGAAAATATGTTCAGCATTGGTTAAATGGGATAAGAGTTATTGATTTAGGATGAATTTGATGGTTATAACCCCCTTTTTAGTCAAAAACTAAGTGGGAGCTTGTCATTGGAGAGCATAATTTTTGTCTCCATAGGGTTCTAACATGGTTCTCACTCTGGATGTGGGTTCCTTTCCAAAGAGTGGGTCTCTTAGCCCATCAGAAAGCTATCAGCAACCTACCAAGGCTGCGTACCCCATTGCATTGTTGTGTATATTTTGTAATCTGGTTACTTCTGTGTAGCTTAGACCTCTGGTTGCTCATTGCCCTTGTTAGTCACCTTTCCCCCAGGAGCACATGTAGTGCTTTCCAGCACTAGACAGGCTAACTGTCTGGGGACTGGTCCACTTCCAGATTCCAGCTGGGTATCTCAGTGTTCTATGATGGGAGCATATGGTGTCTTCAGATATAGGATCTTACCTTTTACCTCAGTTGGGTAATCAAGTGCTTTCATAGAAGCCTGTCTTACTTTGGGAGGTTATAGCTCTCTGATCAACAGCTCAATGTGGGTAGCAATGACTGATTTTTGGTACTGGGAATTACAGGCCAGAACCAGAAAAAAGAAGAAGAAGAAGAAGGAGAAGAAGAAGAAGAAGAAGAAGAAGGAGGAGGAGGAGGAGGAGGAGGAGGAGGAGGAGGTTAGGCTTCATCCTACTTTCTTCAGGGTCCTTCTTGCCAAGCACTGCCCTCATACTCCTGTTGAAGATTAAATCTTTTAGTCTGTCTTCAAGGAAAATGGTTTTTATAGTACCAATTAATGCTGGGTTTATTTTTGTGTTTATTTTTCTCCAACCTTCACTTCTCCTCACCTTAAGGCTTCCCATCTCTATTGTCTGGACCTCAGGTTGCCTATCAGGTACATCAGCAACTCAAGAAGAACTAGGTTAGGAATTTCAGATGAGTGAGAGAATGTGGCATTTATCATTTTTTCTTACTGCTGTGTAGATTTCCATTGCATCCCCATAGTCTAAGATCTTTTAACTGAACCATAATACCAAAAAATAAAAACCCATAATGGCACAGAATAAATATTCACACTGCAAAAGATGGCATTTCGCAGAGCAAAGAAATACTCAAGCAATGCATGATTTAACAGGGCAAACACCAAACTCTGTAGCACCAAGTCCAACAACTCTAGCCAGTGACAGTTCTCTAAGTCTGATAATTCTATCCAGCAACAGGTCTCAGTAGTTCCAATTCCACCCCTCCAGCTAGCTTACTCAGTCCTGGAAAATTTCATCAGGGCCTGCAGCTTTACTTAGAAGCCATTTGGTGGTCCCAGCATCTCCACTGGGTCTCCACTGCAATCCATGGTTCATCCTCATGGCTCCTGGGGTCTCCATGCAGCCATCTACCAAACTTGCTTCACACTGCCCATAGCCATTGCCAAAATACAAAACTGTGTTGCAAACTCAATGACACTCTCTTTCTCTTTCCTGCATTTCTTATACTTGATAACACCAGGTAGGGTGCCAATTTGTTAATGGGGGGGGGGCGGATAAAGCAGATTTTGAAGAACAGGACACTCCTTGAGCACTCAGGCCCCTTCTAAAGAGTCTACATTCTTTCTGTTCCCCTAGTGCAGGTCAGCTAGCCCAATTTCAAAGGTTAAAATCCCTCAATTGCAGCTGAATGGGCAGAAGCTCACACAAAGATTTTTCTTTCTGTGCTATATCCCTCGGCTCACACCAGTCCATTTCTACACAAAGCAACCCTGAACAACTTCCCAGGACATGGGCATAACAGCAAGCTTTTCACACTAACTGCCTCTAGCCCAGTCCAAGCAAAGCTCTTTCTCACCCTCATAAGCCAAACCTCACAATCTATAGTTCTTATTGCATTCAGGTCTTTCAACTATGACCAGAATAGTCCATCAAGCTGTATTTATAGCATTGCAAGGCATCTCTTAAGACAAGGTTTCAAATCCTTCCACATTCCTCTTGAAAATCAGCTCCAAAAGGCCAAAGCCACACAGTTAGGTATCTAGCAGTAATCCCACTTCTCACTACCACTTTACTGTTGCACTCAGATTTGCATTGTTGGTAAACATCACCCAACCAAGAGAAGTTAGGGGAAAATGAGGTGTATTTGGGCTTAAAGGCTCGAGGGAAAGCTCCACGATGGCAGGGGGAAATGATGGCATGAGCAGAGTGTGGACATCACCCCTTGGCCCACATAAGGTAGGCAACAGAAACAGGAGAGTGTGCTTAACACTGGCAAGGGGAAACTGGCTATAACACCCATAAGCCCACCCCAAACAATACACTGCCTCCAGGAGGCGTTACTTCCCAAATCTCTATCAGCTGGGGACATAGCATTCAGAACACCTAAATTTATGGGAGACGTCTGAATCAAACCATCACAGAACCCAACATGGCTCAGGGAAATTCACGTAAGAGGGGATGGAAAGATTTTTAGAGCCACATGTTGGGACATTATGCACAGAGACGTTGCCTCCTCCCCATAACTGGTGGCTATCCGCACAAAGCATGACCCACAGTTCCCCACGTGGAGGCTCCTTTGAAAGGGGGGAAGGCAGGGAGGAGACTAATGATGGTAACAACATGGCTGTATACACACTGAGTGTATAACTAATAGAAAAATGACAATTTCTCTTTTTTATTAAGGTCATGCTTTTTATGGCTACATCATATGTTGGTACCATCTTTTCTCTTACCCCTGCCCCCATTCCACAGAAGGCCCTCCTCAATGGGTTGCTGGCATTCTCCAAGGGAATTCCCCAATGCATTGTGGTTTCTGCATTGTGGGAGCAGAGGTCAGTTATTGGAAGTGGGGTGAAGGCGGAGCTTCTGACCATGACATCCCAACCCGTGGCTCTTACAAACTTTCTGCCCCCTCTTCCACAAAATTCCCTGAGCCTTGGTCTGTGAGTTTTAAGTATACTTTAGTGATGAAGTCTTAAGAGCCTCTGGACTTCTGGTTTGGTATGTGTTCAGTATCCTCAGCATTGGTCTCCTTTAGCCTGGCATTGATTGTGATATGGAGAGTATTGGGTCAGTTATGTATAGGGTATGTCATGTGCAACTACAGCTAATTTAACTTCTTCCTTTCTAGTTTGTATCCATTTTAGTTCTTTCTCCCATCTTATTGCTTGGGCTAGGACTTCTAGTACTATGTTGAGGAGCAATGGTGAGAGTGGGCATCCCTGTTTTGTTCTCAATCTCGATGGTAACTCCTTGAGACTTTTCCCATGGAGTTTTGTGGTGGTTTTCTTCAGGTGTCCCTCATAAACTTAAGTGTTCTGAATGCTAAGTTCCCAGCTGATGACAATCTGGGAGTTAAATTCTTCTGGAGGAAATTTATTGTTGGAAATGAGCTTGTGGGTTTTATAGCCAGCTCCCTCTTGCTAGTATTTGGCACACTCTCCTGTTGCTATTGTCCATCTGATGTTGCCCAGGAGGTGATGTCCATCCTCTGCTCATACCATCATTTGCCCCTGCCATCATGGAGCTCCTCCTCAAGTCTGTAAGCCTAAATAACCATTTTTTTCCACACCAACTGCTCTTGGTTGGGTATTTTCTGACAGAAATGTGAACCTGGCTGCAACAGTAAAGTTGGTACCAAAAAGCTGGATTATTGCTGCTAGAAATCTAATTGTGTGGCTTTTGGACTTTGGAGCTGATTTTCAAGAGGAATGTGGGAGGACTGGAAACCTTGGCCTGACAGACACTTTGCAGGCTGTAGGTACAGCGTGATGGACCATTTCAGAGTTGAAATGCCTAAATGCAGTAAGAACTATGGACTGTGAGGTTAATCTTATAAGGGTAAGACAGAGCTTTTCCTTTACTGGACATTTTGTACAAGAAGCTTGCTGTTGTGCCCATGTCCTGACAACTTGTGCAGGTTTGTATAGTGTAGAAATGGACTGGTGTGAGCAGAGAGCACAGAAAGAAATCTTTGGGACTTAACTATTGCCCATCCTGCTGAAATTGTTTGAGAGATTATAACCATTAAGACTGGGCCAGCTTACATGCAGTGAAACAGCAGAAAGAATGCAGCATATTTTGAAGGGGTCTGAATGCTGGAGTGTCCTGTACTTCAAAGTCTGTTTTATTCCCCCTGGATTAAGAAATTGGTAGCCCACCTGGCATTATGAAGTATAACAAATGCAAGGAAGAGATTGTCATTAAATTTGTAACACAGTTTTGCATTTTGGAAATGACCATGCACAGTGGAGGCAGGCTTATTGGATTACCTGTGTGGAGTGGGGCCATAAGCATGAAGCATGGGTTGCAGTGGAGACCCAATGGAGATGCCAGGGCTATGGGAAGGCTACCAAGGAGAACTGCTGGCACTGGATGAAGTTTTCTAGGACTGCGGGTAGCCTAGTTGTAGGGGTGGAACTGGAACTCTAGAGACTTGTCACTGGTTAGAATTATTGGATTTGAAGGCTTGTCACTGACTAGAGTTGTTTGATTTGGAGCTACAGATTGTGATGTTTGCACTGTTTAAATCTTGTATTGGTTGAATATTTCTTTGCTATAATTAATGCCATATTTTAGAGTGTGAATGTTTATTCTATGCTGTTATTAGTTTTTTTCTTTTCTTTTCCTTTGGGGGCGGGTTGTGGCTCAGTTAAAGACCTTGGACTTTGGGATGTTTGAACATCATTGGGACTAATAAAATCTATGGGGAGTTTTAAAGTTTGATGAATTCATTGCATTTTACATCATGTATGGTTATCAGTTTATGGGGGTCAGGGGTGAAAGTGGTGGTTTCATTCAGTTGTCCCCCGACAAACTTAGATATTCTGAATGTCAAGTCCCCAACCGATAACAATTTGGGAATTAAAGCCTCCTAGAAGCAATATATCATCGGGGGTTGACTTATGGGTGTTGTACCCAGATTCTTCTTGCCAGTGTTTGGCAAATTCTCCTGTTCCTATTGTCAATCTGATGTTGGTAAGAAGGCGATATCCACCCTCTGTGCTCATGCCATAATTTCCCCCTGCCATCATGGAGCTTCCCCTAAAGTCTGTAAGCCAAAATAAACCTTTTTTCTCCCACAAGCAGCTCTTGGTCAGGTGTGTTCTGACAGCAATGCAAACCTGACTTCAACAATTAATATTTGTGCTTTAGGTGCTTTATATATAGCCTTTATTGTGTTAAGATGTAAATCTTCCATACCTATTCTCTCCAGCCTTTTATCCTGAAGTGATGTTGTATTTTGCCAAAGGCCTTCTATTAAAATGATCATTTAGCTTTGGGGATTAAGTTTGTTTATGTGGTTTATTATGTTGACTGATTTCTCTATATTGAACCATCCCTGTATCCCTGGGATGATGCCTACCTGATCAAGGTGGATAATATTTTTGGTGTGTTGTTAAATTCACTTTGTGAGGATTTTGTTCAGGATCTTTGCATCTACTTTCACTAGTGATATGGTCTTATAGTTTTCTTGTTGTATCTCTGCCTGGTTTTGTTTTTAGGGTCATGTTAGCTTCATAAAAGGAGTTGGGGAGCATTCCTTTTTCTCTGATTATGTGAAGCAACTTGAGAAAAACTGGTTTCAGCTCTTCAATGATGTTTTGATAAAATTCAGCTGAGTAGCCAATGAGTCCTGGACTTTTCTTTTTGGGGAGGTTTTTGATTACCTTTTCAATCTTGATAGATGTGATACGTTTGTTTAGGAGATTAATCTGGTTTGAGTTTAGTTTTGGTAAGTAGTATGTGTTTAGTAATTCATCCATTCCTTCCAAATTATCCAATTTTTGTGGAGTAGAGGTTTGGGAAGTATGTCGTGATGATTCTTCCAATTTCACTGATGTATGTTGTGACTTCTCCCTTTTCATTTCTGATATTGTTAATTTGAGACTTCTCTTTTTCTTATTTTTATTTTTTCAGTTTTTTGAGGTAGGGTCTTGCTGTAGCCCAGGCTGACCTGGAATTCACTATGTAGTCTTGGTGTGGTCTTGAACTCATGGCAATCCTCCTACCTCTGCCTCTTGAATGCTGGGATTAAAGGCATGCACCACCACCATGCCCAGCTAGACTTCTCTTTATTGTTTGACCAAGTTATCCAGAGTTTTATCAATCATGCTTATTTTTTCAAAGAACAAGCTCTTTCTTTAATTAATTTTCTTGTTTTCTTAGTTTCCAACTCATTAATTTATGCTCTGACCTTGATTATTTCTTTTTGTTTGGAGCTCTGAGGGTTAGATTCTTGTTTTTCCTATTCCTTTATGTGGATGGTTAGGATTAATTTGAGACCTGTCTTTGTTAGGAAGGCATTTATTGCTATGAATTTTCCCCATAAGACTTCTTTCAGTTCCATATGTTTTGTTAAGTTGTGTTCTCATTATCATTCAACTCTAGAAATTTTACAATTTCCTTTTATGAATTCTTCCACTACTCATGCATTGTTTAAAGTGTGTTGTTCAGTCTCCAGGAGCTTTTGGAATTCCTGATGTGTCTCTTGTTAATTTCTAGCTTTAAAGAAGTGTAATCTTATATAATACTGTTTGTGAGGGTTTCTAGAATTGATTTTACTAGTTAATTTGGTTTGTATTTTCTGTTGCCTTTTTCTTCATAGTATCCATCCCTTTGTCAAATTTCAGTTTCAGGACATGTTTTGATTTTCTTAATGCTTCTTGGAATTCATTTATTTTGCATTTATTTATGTTTTCATTAAGGATAACCTATTGATATCCTCTGTTTTTGGCTCACCTTTCATTCATTTATTCCTCTTTTTAGGTCTCTTTGGCTTTCATCTATTAGGTTAAGCCTAATGAACACAGGTGGGTGGATTTCATTTATGCAATTATTCTTTGTTTCTTTGTTTTTTTTCTGTTGAATTGCTACCAGTTCTGCAATTTGCTTGGTCATAGTAACATAACTTGTGTTTTCATTTTGGTGTTCTACTTTGTTTGCCTCCTCTATGTTTTCATTGGAGACTTCCATTGTGGGACTAGGCAACCTGTTGGAGATCTCTCAGTTTGTTGCTTTGTGTTGTGTTCTTTGTGTTAGGGTCCACCCATCACATTATCTTATTTAATTAAGGGGGAAGCAAGAATTTTCCCTTGTAGTGCCTTCTGTGAGTGTTCTGTCTTATGTTTGAATAGAATAGGCTTGTAATGGCTTTGTATTTTAGGATGGGTAGGTTTTTCATGGCATAAGTGCACCAGCAGCTCTGACCTGGTGCTTAATAACAAAGGTGGGATTAGATGTCTGGGATCTCTTTGACCTGGTTTCAGCTGTGTCCTGCTTGTGGCTCTGGGACGGTCGCATTTGCTCTTCCTCTCCTACTCTACCTAGATAGGCAGGTTATGGAGGACTCACTGCTTCCCCCTGCCAGGTGATTACCTGATAGCCCTGTGTTGCCATTCTGGGGCTGAGATGATGCCCCAAGTAATCACTTGGAGTTGAGCAGGGCATTTGGGAGATGGTAAGGGTCACTAGGATCCACAGCCAAAGCCAGATCAGGGCTGGTGTGTGTTAGGGTGGGGGACAAAGGCATGGGCCAAAGGGTACATACAAGAGTGCCCACAGGCAGCATAGGGTGTGGAGGGTCTGCAAGCAAGGAGAGTGAGTCAGCCTCCAGGCCAGAGCACCATGGAAGTGAGACAGGGGAGGACACAAGAGACCTGGCATAGAAGCCAGTGGTTATGTATAAGTGCTTTGGAAAGGGAAGATACACTAATCTGGATGTTACAGAGAAATTCTCAAATGTATATGATGAATGTAGTCAGTCTCATGTGGGCTAGCCAGAAAAGAGGGATGTCCAGTAGGAGTTGTTCATAAGGACAGGGCACATTTGGATTTCACTGGAGTGCTTCCCTCGCCAGAAATTGCAACCTTCAATCCTTACCTGAGTCATCCAAGGGTCTTGAGGCAGAGAAAGAACATCTCAGAGGAGCTTGACTCCTCATTTCTTTGTGTGGTTGTGAAGACACTTGAACTCTAGCACTGTGGCAAGGAGTCTTCAGGTGTCTCCAAGCCTGCATACAGGAGACTCCAAATAAAGAACGATATCAAGACCATTACAACATGTCGGCAAGGGTCTTCAGGTGCAGGACTCCCAAGTCAAGACATAAAATAACAAATCCCAGCCAGCAACAGCAGGAGGGTCTGTCCAGAATTCTTCAGAAGTCCAATCCTACATGCAAAGATCTAGAGGCACAGGTCCCAAGTCAAGGCCTGGAGCAAGGAAAGCTTTTAGCCATACTTGGAGTGCAAGCATCCCAGTCACTGGTAAGGGATTGGCTGAGAGAGAAATGAATTCACCCTTTACACTGGAATAAGAGTATATTGAAGAATAAGCATTCACTGCTAGGGAACAGTAAGCTGGACAACAAAAGGAATATCAATGGTACTATAGGGCAGTGGGCTGTTGGATGTCTGATGGGGAAAGTACTTTTGTACTAGTTTAAGTCTATGTGCTACAATTTCTTGTGTTGGTGTTTTCATGGACTTTGAAGTTTTTTGTGCCTACTCTGAGTTTGGTGATCTGCTTCTTGTAGGCATTTGAGTTTTATTATTTGTTTCTTCTCTGTGGAGAATTTCCTGAAATACTCTCTGTAGGTTTGGTTTTGTGTTCATGTAATTGTACAGCTGAGATTTGACATGGAAAGTTTTTTTTTTTTTTTTCACCATCTATCATGAGGGATAGTTTTGCTGGGTTGAGTAGTTTGGATTGGAAGCCATAGGTCCTAAGACTTTGCAGTGCTTCCTTCCAGGCCCTTCTGGCTCTCAGGGTTTCCATTGAGAAGTCTGAAATAATTCTGATGGAGTTACCTTTGAAAGTGGTGTGCTGTTTTTCCCTAGCTGATTTTAGGATTTTCTCTTTGGTATCAATGTTTAGAGTCTTAATGACAATATGTCTTGGAGAATTTCTCCTTTGGTCCAATCTGTTTGGAGTTCTGTTGGCTTCTTGTATCTTGAAGGGCTTTTCTTTTAAGACACTAGGGAAGTTTTCTTCAATTATTTTGTTAAATAAGTTCTCCATGCCTTTGTTCTGAATTTCTTCTCCTTCTCGTATTCCAATGATCCTGATAGTAGGATGTTAAAGTGTATCCCACAATTCCCTCATGTTCTGCTCACAGAAACTTTTGAACTTACTGAAATTTTTGAACTCTTGAACTATTTCTTCCATCTTGTCTTCCAGATCAGAGTTTCTATCCTCCACTTGGCTGACTCTATTCTTGAGAGCTTCTAGAGAGTTTTGGACTTGTTCAATTAAGTTTGCATTTTCTACTACTTTTCTATGTATAATTTCCATCCCTCTGTCAAGCTCCCTTTTCACATCATGTTGTGCTTTTCTTGACGCCTCTTGGAATTCATCCTTGCATTTCTTTATGTCTTCACTTAGCATGGGCAGCTGATTTTTGAGGTCTTTTTTTTTTCACTCTCCCTCAAATCTCTTAACTGTATTTGAACTCCTTCCATTTTCTTATCTATTAGGTCTAGTTTAGTGATGGCAGCATCCACATGATTATCAGTCCTTTATTGGTTTTCTGTAAGTTCTACCAGTAGCTTGGTCTGGGTTACATTGCTCATAGCTTCATTTTGGTGTTCTGATCCTTATATCTCTTCTATGTTTTGATTAGAGATGTTCATTGTACAACTGGGTGATCTAACTGGATTTTCTTGCATTTGATTTTTCATGTTATTTCTTTTGCGCTGTGGTCTGCCCATCACAGTGTATGGGCACGTAGGTGGGTGGATCAGCCTGGGCTCAAGCACAATGGGAATCTGAGGCAGCCTGAGGCAGTTGTGAAGCAGCCTGGGCTTTGGCTCTCCCTTGCCAAAGCCACCTGATCTTCTGCCTGGAGGGGGCGCCAAAATTGCCTGAGCTCTCACACAGTAATGTGCCAAAGCTGCCTGCACTCTTTCTAGGAGGGACACTGAGGCACCAAGCACTAAAGCAGCCCAAACTCTGGCAGGGGAACACTGGGACCCAGAAGCAGTCTGTGCCCCCCGCAACAGGACAGTAGTGGACAGGCAGCGCGGCACACAGGTAGGGGATGGCGACTGATCTGGCACAAGTGACAACACAGTCTGAGCTTGCGTGGCAGTTGCTATGGGCCTGGGCTCACGTGAATGTGCAGCGGCCAGAGCAGTAAGTGAGGGAGTGGGTGGAGCAGTCTAAGCTTCCACACACAGGGATGGATCCACAGGGCGGCACTGTGGGTTCGGCATTTACTTGGGGGGGAGGGGTGGGCTTCCCACCCACGAGGTAATCAGTAATTCCCTGTTTTTCCCCCTCTGTGCCCTCCCACTGGCAATCTATTGGAGATTTCTCTCCCGTAAAAGTCCCAGTGCACCCTTAATGTCTTGCCTTTCTTTCCCTGGTATCTGGGGCACAGCTAGGCAGTCACCATCTTGGCCAGAAGTCCTCCTTGTTTTTTCTTTTTACCCAATAAAACTTTGCCTCACATTCCATGAGTTGATGGTCTTACTTGTGTGACACCAGACCTCATAACAACAACCACCACTCTATTCTCAACAATTGTGATGTTAAATTACTTAAGCTCCACATATGAAAACACCATCATGAAATGATTTGCAATTATGTGGCTTTCCTAATTTTTTATGAAAAGTTTATTATATCATATAGAAGTTTAGTTGATTTTTGCACATTGGTTTTGTATCCATTGACTGAACTTAATTAACATCCAGTTTCAAATGCTTCATTATGGATTCTTTTGGATTTTCTACATTTAAAATTATATCACTAGCAAATAGAGTCAATTTCGCTTAACTCTTTGTGACTCAATTTTCTTGCTTAAAGGCCATCTCCGTGTAAAATTGTAATGGTAGGAGCTGCCATCCTTGTCTTATTCCTGATCTTTGAGGAAAAGCTTGCAACTTTTAGCCACTGGTATGATGTTCACTGTGGGCTTGGTACATATGGCCCTGATTATGCTGAGTTATATTTCCTCTATACTTAATTAAATGATCTATATTAGGCTATTGAGCTGTGTCAAATTCTTTCTGCATCTATTTTGATAATTATAATATCTTGTCTTTCATTGTTTATATCTATATATTTTCACATATTAAAGCATTTTATCCTCCCTATAATAAATCACACCTAGTCATGGTGAGTGATACTTTGAAATGCTCTATAAAGCTTTGTTTGCTAGAGTTTAATTGGAATGTGTTTAGTAAGCTAAATGGATTGGTGAAAAATAAACCCATGTATTGACAATGATATGCAGAGGTTAACCAAACTGGAATGCAACTCTAACTCAGAGGTTGGCTCAGTGTAAGAGCCTGGTAACTCAAGCTAAATAAAATATTTATCATCAATTATATACATGCATACTTGAAAATCTTAGGATTTGAATTATTTAATTAATTTATTTATTTGCAGAGAAAGAGAGAAGAAAGTCAGGGAGAGAAGAGGAAGAAAATGAGTGCCATGGTCACTATCTGCTGCAAACAAACTCCAGTTGCATGCCCCACCTTGTACATCTTTCTTTACTTGATTACTAGGGAACTGATCCCTGGTTGTTAGGCTTTAATGGCAAGCACCTTAACTGCTGAGCAATCTTTCCAGCCTCAAATTCTAACATTTACAATGTTGTCATCTCCTCACCAAAAAGTGCAAACATTTTATCTTCAGTATGTAAATATGTATATATGTCTCTCTCTCCTCCTATAAGTCTACAATCTTGCTTATATTTTTTGTTCTGTTTAGGTTTGTTGTTGTTGTTTTTTGAGGAAGGGTCTCACTTTAATCCAGACTGGCCTGAAATTCACTGTGATCCTCCTACTTTAGTCTCCTAAGTACTGAGGGTAAAGTCATGCAACATGACACTGGGCCTGTGTATCTTTTTAGGAAGAGAATGTATGAGATGGAGACATGGCTTACTGGTGAAGGTACTTGCCTGTGAAGCCTTTGACCCAGGTTAACTTCCCCAGTACCCATGTTAGCCTCATGCACAAGGCAGGACATGTGTCTGGAGTTCATTTGCAGTGGGCAGAGGCCCTGGAACACCCATTATCTCTATATACCTGCCTCTTTCTTTCTCTCTCTCTCTCATTAATAAATATATATTTTTTAATGTAGTAGATCCCTTCATTAAAAAAGAAGAGATGTATAATCAACACTTTTGGCTGTTAATGATGAAAAAAAATGAAGCTAAAACACCAAAACTGCATAGTTCACAACTAAATTTAATAATATTGATTACATTATTCCCTAAAAAATTGAGAATTCTTCTGAGACTAAGTCCTGAAAAGATAAGTGCATTCATTTCCTCTCTTTTTGTCTTTCTTGACACTGTTTCATTTTCTTTAATATTTATATATTTATTGTTAGAATTTGGGATTGAATAGATTGATATAAGGAACAGAAGAGAGAAAGAAAGCCACTTCAACAGCACAGGTTATTCTTTTTTGTTATTGTTCTTCATTTTTATTTATTTATTTGAGAGCAACCGAGAAAGAGAGAAAGAGGCAGAGAGAGAGAGAGAGAGAGAGAGAGAGAGAGAATGGGCATGCCAGGGCTTCCAGCCACTGAAAATGAACTCAAGAAATGTGTGCCCCCTTGTGCATCTGGTTAACATGGGTCCTGGGGAATTGAGCCTCCAACCTGGGTCCTTAGACTTCACAGGCAAGTGCTTAACTGCTAAGCCACCTGTCCAGCCCTGAACAGGTTATTCTTTTTTTTTTTTTTTTTTTGAGGTAGGGTCTCACTCTAGCCCAGGCTGACCTGGAATTCATTATGGAGTCTCAGGGTGGCCTCAAACTCATAGCTATCCTCCTACTTCTGCCTCCCGAGTGCTGGGATTTAAGGCGTGCGCCACCATGCTAAGTAAGTTAGACCATGAGTTGTTTGGACAGATATTGGTCATTTTTCCCCAGTCGCCCATGTAGCACCTTCTGGCACTAGACACGCTAACTGGGGACTGACTCTTTTCCAGTTTCCAGCCATGCCATTCCATTTTATGTGTCGACCACATAAGGTGTCCTCAGCAGTAGGGTCTTACCACTAGCCTTTGGTGGGTCATCAAGTACTTGGACAGAAATCTGTCTTTCTTTTGGGAAACCTTGTAGGTCTCTCTGATTAAAAGCTCATTGTGGATGAAAGCCACATGCTGGTACTGGGAGTTACAGGCCCACTAAGAAAAGGAAGAAAAACATAACTAATATAAAAGAGTTAGAGAGAAGAGAGAGAGAGAGAGAGAGAGAAGCTGTAGAAGATTAAGGTCAGTCTTCATCATACCCTCTCCAGTGTCTTGTGGCTCAGGTGTTCCCTCTAAGGGACTGGTAAAGGTTCAGCCATTTGGTCTGCCTTTTAGGATGTAGAATTTGATGGTACAAAAATTTTTCACCAAGGTCAGTGGTTAATAAGTCCTTCATTTATTATTTATTTATTTATTTTAGTAAGAAAGAGACAGAGAGTGAGTATAGGCATGCCAGGGCCCCCTGCTACTGAAAAATACTCGAGACACATGTGCCACCTTCTGCATCTGGCCCTGCATTAGAACTCCGGAATCAAACCCTAGGCTGCCAGACCTTGCAAGCCAGTCCCTTAACCACTGAGCAATATCTTCAGCCCTTGTTTTATTTTTATTTTTCTATTTTTTGTGCATCTCATTTTTCATTATCCTTTGACCAAAGTAGGTGGACAAGAAAAATTGTACTGCATCATACTTGAGTTAGAGAAATGCAATAAAAATTTCATCTTTTACTCTGTGCTTCCCAGGAAATGTTATTTATATTTGAAGAGGAACTATAAAAATTATAGGGCAGAAGAATTTGCAATCCTTATTTTGACAAATAGGATTCTAAAACAAAAAGAGCAAAAATATCTTTGGAAATAATGACATTGAAAACAAGGGAAAAGAATGTGAGTTCTTTATGAGGTTTTAAATATAGCAACTTTTTCATTCTCATCTGATTGTAATTTTTTTGTACCCTAAACATAATCACTATCCTAAAATTGAAAGTCTTAACACATTTTTTTTTCTAAATTTCTAAAGAAATTTTCAGTTACAAAGTTTAATGTATTGTCTGAGTTATACCCTTGGTAAAGTGCACAGGGAGAAAAATCTAAGTCTCTCCCATGAGCATTTCTACATTGTTAGGTTATGAGTTACAGTTTTATTTCTGTACTAAATTAGTTTAAATAATTTTACTTCTACCCCTACATTAAAGGTCAATTTACAAACAATACTGTGTTTGACATGCAGCATTCTTATGTTAAGAGGAAGACACAATTTAAATATTGGTGGCTGGAAGTTGTTCTGGTTGAGGAGCCAGCATCACACTGTGAGCTCCTGGGGCAGACCTGACATCATCTGGACACAGTGCACTATGGTGCACTCTTTAATCAACATTCTACTAGGAATCACACAGGTGACAGCTGGTGATTTGTTCTGGGAGATTTCAGGAGCTAAATAATCTATCCTCATTTCTACATAGAGTGGGCATGTGAAAAAGAGACATGGGGAAATACATTAACAATGATATGAAAGTGGGAAACAGAGAAGTGAGCAGTCTTGCCAAGCACAAATTTTCTCTCAGACCATATTCTCTTTTAGCTTTGTTTTCCTGAAGTATGCTTGGAGATGACTTTCATTGTTGAACATACAATTGCTTTGCTCAGTCTTCAATAGTCTCTTGGGTAAAATTACCTGTTCTATACTCAAGACAAAACTGGAGCCACAAAAAGAATTTCCTTGGTCTAGACAGACTGTTTAGCAGTTAAGATGCTTGCCTATAAAGCCAAAGAACCCAGTTCAACTCTCTAGGACCCACATAAGCCAGATTCACAAAGTGTTACATGTGTTTGGAGTTCATTTGCAATGGCTGGAGGCCCTGGCATGCCTGCCTTACCTCCCTCCCTCCCCCCACCTCTCTCTCTGTCCTTGAATGTGTATAGGCATTTTCCTTAGTGTGACATCAAATGTTGCATACTTTGGAAATCGTAAAATCATCAGTGAGTCAGCACAGCAGTAAAAATGTAGTGAATGTTAAAGACTGTACTTCATTTGATCCACAGTGGTCTTGTTTTACCTTCTCTACTCTTGGTTTGTAACTCAGTCACATGATCAGATTAAAACAAGGCTTTAGTTCTGACCAATGTGATATATGATTACAAGCAAAATACCTGACATCAATTGTCCATTTAACACACTTTAAGGTTTTCTCAATAGACTGATAATCTTGCTCAGCTAAAGTTTTTCTTTTAAATATTACCTGTAATTGACTTATTCACAGTTATGACTGATGTCCATTTTTTTTTTTTTTTTTTTTTTTGCTCAGTTCTGTATAATGTGGTGGTGTGGTGGTGGTATTTGTGTATGGTGGTATATGATGTGGGGAGTATGCACCTGTATGTGCTTATGCAGTGTCTCCACACACTTGAGTGTGATGGGGTGCACTCACCTGCAGTGGCCAGAGGAAATGTTGAGGTCCCCCTCCATTGATCTCCTGCTTGTTCATACTTGAGCTGGAGTCTCTCACTGATGAAGAAACTTGCTAATATTTTACTAACCCCAGAAATTTTTCAGTCTCTGTTCTCCCCTCCTCCCCACAGGACTGAAGTTACAGATGTATGTGGCCATGCCCAGCTGTTTATGTGGCCTTCTATAGACCTCATGGTTTCATAGGAAATGCTCTTTACTGCTGAGCCATCTGTGGTGGTTTGATTCAGGTGTCCCCCATAAACTTAGGTGTTCCGAATTCTAGGTTCCCAATTGATGGAGATTTGGGAATTAATGCCTCCTGGAGGGAGTGCATTGTTGGGGGCAGGCTTATGGGTGTTATTGGCAGTTTCCCCTTGTCAGTGTTTGGCACACTCTCCAGTTGCTATGGTCCACCTTATGTTGGCCAGGGAGTGATGTCCACCCTCTGTTCATGTTATCATTTTCCCTGCCATCATGAAGCTTCCCCCTTGAGTCTGTAAACCAAAATAAACATCTTTTTTCACAGAAGCTGCTCTTGGTGGGTGATTTCTACCAGAAATGTGAACTTGACTACAACAGTAAAGTGGTACTGGGGAGTGGGACTGCTGCTAGACACGTGACTGTTTGGCTTTGGCCTTTTGGAGATGATTTTCAAAAGGAATGTGGAAGGATTTGAAACCGTGGCTTAAGAGACACCTTGCAGTGTTGTAAGTACAGCTTGATGGACTATTCTGGTCAGAGTTGAAAGACCTGAATGCAGTAAGAACTATGGACTGTGAGGTTTGGCTTATGAGGGTGAGAAAGAGCTTTGCTTGGACTGGGCTAGAAGCAGTTTCAGAGGCTGTTATTGTTGTGTCCTGAGAAGTTGTGCAGGGTTGCACTGCATAGAAATGGACTGGTGTGAGCAGAGGGATATGACACAGAAAAAGAAAGAAAGAAAGAAAGAAATCTTTGGGCCTAAACTGCTACCCATTCACCTGCAAATTGTTTGTGATATTACCACCTTTGAGACTGGGCCAGCTGACCAGCACTGGAGCAACAGGAAGAATGTAGACTCTTTTGAAGGGACCTGAGTGCTCAAGGATTGTCCTGTTCTTCAAAGTCTGCTTTATTTCCCCCTAGATTAACAAATTGGCACCCTACCTGGTACTTTGGGGTATAAGAAATGCAGGAAAGAGAGGATCATCGAGTTTGCAACAAGGTCTTGTGTTTTGGAAATGGCCATGGGCAGTGTGAAGCAGGTTTGCTGGATGCCTGCATGGAGATCCCATGGAGCCATGAGGATGAATTGTGAGTTGCAAAAGAGACCCAGATGATATGCTGAGACCACAAAATGGCTGCTAAGGAAAGCTGCTGGCCCCAATGAAGTTTTCCAGTACTGTGAGTAGCCTAGCTGGAGGGGTGGAATTGGAATGCCAGAGACTTGTTGCTGGTTAAAATTATCTGACTTGGAGATTTGTCACTGACTAAAGTTGTTGGACTTGAAGCTACAGAGTTTGATGTTTGCCCTGGTTGTTTCAAATCTTGTATTGGTTAAATATTTCTTTGCTATGCTCAATGCCGTCTTTTTCAATGTGAATATTTATTCTGTGCCATTATGGTTTTTTTGAGGTTATTATTTGGTATTATGGTTCAGTTAAAAGACCTTGGATTATGGGATGTATAAACATTGTTAGGATTGCTAAAAACTATGGGGACTTTTAAAAACAGACTGAATGATTGCATTTTACAGTTTACATCATGGATGGTTAACAGTTTGTGGGGGTCAGGGGCGGAATGTGGTGGTTTGATTCAGGTGTCCCCCATAAACTTAGGTGTTCTGAATGCTAGGTTCCGAACTGATGGAGATTTGGGAATTAATGCCTCCTGGAGGGAGTGTATTGTTGGGGGCAGGCTTTTGGGTGTTATTGACAGTTTACCCTTCCCAGTGTTTGGCACACTCTCCAGTTGCTATGGTCCATCTTATGTTGGCCAGGGGGTGATGTTCACCCTCTGCTCATGTCATTATTTTCCCCTGCCATCACGGAACTTCCCTCTGGAGTCTGTAAGCCAAAATAAACATCTTTTTCCCCACAAGCCACTCTTGGTGGGTGATTTCTACCAGCAATGTGAAATTGACTGCAATGCCATTTCTCCAAGCCTCCAAATTATTAATATCCTTGGATATTTATAAAAGTATACATATATTAATTATAGTTTTGAATGATTAGATTCAAATAAGTTTTTATGGCCTAATTGGTACACATTAAACTGTCCATATAATTTATAATTTGGTAAGTTTTGGTTAGCATATGTAAATAATGATAAAATATGTCCACACTCAAGATTTCCTTGTTCTTTGGTAATTCTTTTTTTCTCCTCACACACATTCCTTCCCAAAACGAACACTATATGCTATATGATTGTTTACTAGTTCACACTTTCTTTGGTGTGTGTTCATGTGTGTATAAGTATGTGCATGCCACACACACACACGAAGGTCAGAGAACAACCTTGGGTGTTTGTCCTCATCTTCCACCTTGTTTGAGGTAAGGACTCTCATGATTCAGTGCTCAATTTGCCAGGATACTGGCTCATGACCAGCTGGCAGATTCTCCTCTTTCCATCTACCTTTCAGAATAGACATGCTGGGATTACCAGCAAGCACTGCAGTGTGACTTTTGATGAGGATTCTGGGGATCTGAACACAGGTGCTGATGATTGTATACCAAGCACTTTATCCACTAAATCAGATCCTCAGCCCCCTGGTTCATATTTTTTCTATAAACATGGAAAATACTTTATATAAATAAAAACAAAGATTATTTACTCTACTTGGTATAGCATTTTTAGCTCATATTTATCATGAGCACATGAAGAAGGATTCCATGTAATTGCTGAGTGCTATTCCATTGTGCATATGTGTTTGTTTAGCAGATGGGGAGCATTAAGTTTTTCCATTCTGTCTAATAAAGCATTATGAGCATGTGCATTTAAATTTCCCTATGACTTTGATTTTTGTAACTTCAGGAAATTTACTTTGTGACCAGAATAGGTACAAGTTGATATTAAAATTGAAAGATTTAATAATAATTTTATGTATTTTTCCATGTAGTTCTGTCCGAGTTTGTCACACATATTTTAAGAATTTTTATTATGCATATACATACTTTCAGTTGTATGTCTTCCTAATTAAATGCTTTTTCAACATAATTTAATTTATTTCTAGTAAGATTATTTGCCATGAAATATACTTTGCCTGTTCTTAAGAGAGCTATTGAAAAATTCTCTTGATTTAGTTACTATGTATTTTCAACCGGTAAAGGAAAATTCTGTAAAAGAAAATGTTGTTTACGTAGCCTTCATTTACGTATTGGATTAATTCAAACCAAGCAAGATGACATCCTCTCCAGTGCTTTTCCCCATAGTTTTTCACGCTCATATTTGTATGTTAAGTGAAAAAATATGATTTCATTTCTTAATGAAAAAGTGAGGGTACGGCTGGAGGTTTGGTTTAGCAGTTAAGGCATTTGCCTGCAAAGCCAAAGAACCCAGGTTTAATTTCCCAGAACCCATGTTCGCTAGATGCACAAGGTGGCGCACATGTCTGGAGTTTGCAGTGGCTGGAGGTCCCAGTGTGCCCATTCTCTCTCTCTCTCTCCCCCATCCCTCTTTCTCTCTGTCTAAATAAAAATAAAATATATTTTTTTAATTGAAGGAAATTACCAATGTCATAGAAACATATTTTTATAAATGAAGATAGATTTTTAAAATAAAACTTTACTAAAGTGTTTTCTAGTCAAATAGATGGTCTTTGTTAAAGGAAATTTAGATTTCCTGGGTACCACAGAATTGTAGGGGCACAATTTCAATAAGCTGACTTATGGCATGCACACCATCAGTGGCCCAGGCAGCCATTACCAACCAATGCAATTGTGCAAGCTGGTAATGGGGAAGTCGTGGAGTGGCTTGCAGATGGCCACGTAGCAGTCATAGGCCATTACCACCAGAAGCACCATCTCTAGTGCTGCAATAAATTGGGAAAGGAAGATCTGGGACATGCAGCCTGCAAAAGAAATGGTCTTGGTCTCCCTGAGAAAGTCCATGAGCATCTTAGGAGTGGTGTTAGAAGAAAGCCACATATCCACAAAGGACAAGTTGGCCAAGAAGTACATGGGTGTATGAAGATGGCCGTCGATGATGATTAAGGTTATGATAATGATATTTCCAGGTACAATGATCAGGTAAAGCAGAAAGAATTATGAAAAGTAAATGTGCATATTTTGTGAGTGAGTAAGTCCAAGAAGCACAAATTCTAATACTACAGATTGATTTCCTCCATCCATTTTATTTATCTGAAATACCTGAGATAATAAACAACTGATTATTGTGATGAGAAAGTGTGCTTAAATTTTAGAATTCGCTATTCACATTGAAATTTAGCTCTACATTTTAGAACTAAAAAATTAATTATGAGGAAAATCATTGTCATATATATATGGTGATGCCCCAAGATGAAACTAAATGACCAAGATGGACTTTCCATGAGCAGAGCCTAAAGTGAAACTACTATACTCTTCTTACAAGAAGGAGTTGCTGTGAACAGCTAGCCCCAATCTCTCTCTCTTCCCTGAAGATAATTTTAGCAGTTAGTGTCTGCCTTCCCACATGTTTGCATTTATTCACAAATTTGTATATATAAGCACATTCAATAAATAGCACCATATGAAGCAAAGCAAGCAGTACTATATGGTGCGATCCTAACAAAAGATCACAGTATCACCTGGAATCTAGCTTCTGTCCCTTATTCCAGTAATACAGCCTGAGTAGAGAAATGTCACCTGTTGTATGAAATACAAGAATGGTGTCAAATTCAGTGTACACTTAGCTATAGTTTCTTCTTTTTTAGTTGAAGGTAATCAACTTCACTCTGAAATATTAGTACTGTGCTCACTGAAAACTGAGATCACATTTAATATAGTTTGTTACAATTTTTGGTATGATTGCTCTATTTTAGCATCAGTTATTGTTAGTCTCTTAGCTGAATTTATGTATCAAGCTATATAATAAGCATATATTTATTAGGAAGGATTATAACTTCTAAGTTTTTAGAGATACCTGTGGCTGCATATCCCCACAGGGGATTTCAGAGTGGAATGACCTTCCCCCCACCCCCCCACAGATAAGGGCAATCATATGCTTAAGAAATTCATCTACATCTCAATCCAGTACAAACAGCATGATGCAACATACCTACTTTTTTTCTATTATATGCAAATTTCTTCAGCCTTTGGCTGAAATTCTTCTACAGATTATCAGATAGCTAAGTCTTTAGCTAACACTTCCAAAATATAATATCCTTTAGGAGATAAGGTATGTTACTAATCATGATAATATTGAGATAGTGATTTGGATGTAAAACCAGGAACATAATTCATCTTCATTGAAAATGTACCCTACGATAAACTCATTTAATTAACTGTATTGATTAGAAAAAAAATCATTGAAATATCAGTTAGAAATTGATCAATTTAACTTAAAGGCAATTGGATCATCACTTCAAGACTGAAATTTCTTTATAACTCAGGCCTATTGATAATATTTATATTTGATTATATGAATGGTTACTTGTAAATACTTATTGTTGCAGTCAGGTTTGCATTGCTGGTAGAAATCACCCAACCAAGAGCAGCTTGTGGAAAAAAAAAAAAAAAAGAGGTTTATTTTGGCTTACAGGCTCATGGGGGAAGCTCCATGATGTCAGGGGAAAATGATGGCATGAGCAGAGGGTTGACATCACCCCATGGCCAATATAAGGTGGACAATAGTAACAGGGGAGTATGCCAAACACTGGCATGTGGAAACTGGCTATAACACCCATAAGCCCACCCGCAACAATGCATTCCCTCCAGGAGGCATTAATTCCCAAATCTCCATCATCTGGGAACCTAGCATTCAGAACACCTAAGTTTATGGGGGACACCTGAATCAAACCACTAAATTCTGCCCCTGGCCCCCATAAACTGATGTAAAATGCAATGAATTCATCCAACTTTAAAAGTCCCCATGATTTTTATCAATCCTAATGATGTTCAAACATCCCCATAATCCAAGATCTTTTAGCTGAGCCATAATAACAAAAATCCCCCCCCCCCCGCAAACAACCATAATGGTACAGAATAAATATTCACACTGCAAAAGATGGAAGTGGGCATAGCAAATAAATATTCAACCAATACAAGATTTAAACAGGACAAACATCAAACTCTGTAACTCCAAGTCCAACAACTCTAGCCAGTGACAAATCTCCCAGTCCAATAATTCTAACCAGCAACAAGTCTCTGGAATTCCAATTCCACCCCTCCAGCTTAGCTACTCACAGTCCTGGCAAATTTCATCCAGGGCAGACAACTCTCCTTGGCCTCCTAGAAATTGGCTGACATTAAAAATTAGCCTGTGAAAGTTATTTCTTTGGGGCTGGTGAGATAACTTAACGGTTAAGGCACTTGCCTGTGAAGCCTAATGACCAAGGTTTGATTTTCCAGTATCCAAGTAAGCTGGATGCACAAGGTGGCCTATGCACCTGGGGTTTATTTGCAGTGGCTGAAGGCCCTGGTGTGCCTCTCCCCCCACCCTCTGTCTTTCCCTCAAAGAAAGAAAGAAATAAAATGTCTAAAGCCAGACACAGGAAGTGTCATAAGCAATCTGGGATTTGTTTGCACATGTGCATCTAAACAAATAAGTAAAAGTTATTTCTTTGATTATAATACTAGTAAATTGTATTTACTTGAGCTTGAGCTCCATCATTATTAGCATTTCACTTCAACTATAAAACTAATCATATCATGTTTATGGTAATAGATGTGTAACAACAAAAAGTCCAGATATGAAAGAATAGCCTAATTGTGTCAGCATCATCCAAAAAGTCATGTAATCTTGGTCAGCTGACTGCTTTGTTTATATGTGATTCACTGAGGTTTGAACCACTGCTATTAGTCATTTCAATTGTACTTACACTATTGTATCATCTTGTATTTTACAGTAACTTTACTATGGTACATATGATGTAGGAGACTGCATATATTCTAAGTATATGACTCAGTAACTTTCTTGTTCTTTTATATTTCATACTTATATATTGTAATTTGATCATATAGACCTCTGTTGTCTTCTCATCTCCCTTTCATGGCCTCTGAAGCCATTCTGCTCCCCCACATACTAGTGTATACCTCCCTAAAGAGGATGACTCCTATTCCTTAGTAATCTTTTACTGTCACATATGAGGAAGGGGTTGGGACTCATTAGCTCCACCCCCACCCATGACAGAATGGTGACTTGGCCCTACCTTGTATAGATACTGTGTAGATAATCACAGCTGTTATAAATTTATGAGTACAATGGCATGGCATGTCCAGGTGAGAGTTCCATAGCCCACAACCCCACCTTCCAGCTCTTAGGCCCTTTTTGCCTCCATTCCCATGCTTTTACCTGAGGCATGCTTGGGGTAGGATGATATAGATGCCCATGTAAGGCTGAGCACTTAGTAGTTACTTATTTTCAACATTTTTAACACTTATGATATGTTAGGCACAGGTAAGGGCCCCAGGCCACTGAAGGTTAAAGAAAGCCTGAGCTGTCAGGCATGGCTAAGGGCCCCAGGCTACAGGAGGTAGCAGCAGGCCTAGACCCTGATAAATCTCACCTCGAGACCAGCAGGCTCCCTCCCCTGGGAGGTTGCAGCAAGCATAGATCTTGCCTTGAGACAGGCAGGAGTGAGGCTGCTCCCTCCCCACCAGCCTGTGGCACCTGGATATCCTGATAAGACATAGGTTTGGCTTTGTCCAGAGCCTTGTGACCTATTGCCGCTAGCCCAGCACATCCCTATATGTTAATGAGGTATCAGCCAGCAGCCTTCACATAGCCAATCCCCCTATACCCTATGCCTCTTCCTGCTACTACTTTGAACTAAACAATCCCCTTATGACCCGTACCTCTTCCCACTCTTCCACACATGCTGATAAACCCATTCCCTTGGTGAATAAATGAGCTGTTCTCTGAAGCTGTCTCCTGGGTGTTTCTTACTGACACACTCACAGCTGCTCAAGACCCTGCTCCACAGTTGCCTGGACACCCCTGGGAAACTGATGTGCAGAGGTCCCAGGGTTACCAGTAACCACAATGATACTCTATTAAACATAGGCCATTGAAAAAAGTAGTTTGTTTGTGGTCTTTTTTTTTTGTTTGTTTGTTTGTTTGTTTGTTTTCTGCTCAAGGCTGTGGCCAGCACTGATATGTGCTGATAAGACAATTTAACATCACGTCTGTTAACCTAAACAAGAGTATAAGATCCTTGGCCTACAGCCTGTGGCCTCTCAAGTCATGTGCTGTTGACCTATTTTACAGTATAAGGCTTATTCCCTCCAATACAGCAGTTCTCATGCCACTATTGCACAATTGGGAACCCCCTGACTGGAAGGTCAGTATTGTAGCACACAGGACCCACCATTAGATGAGGCTTTGATGTCGTTTCTTCCCTAGCAGCTTGCATAACACCTTCAGGCATTATGCGAACTAGCCAATAAAGAGGTGTATTCTAGTTCAGTACCAGTTTGATTTCCTACATCCTGCAACAAGAGGATATGAAGTATTTTCAATAGGGTTTTTACTGTTCAGCTCTGGTGGGCATCAAAGAACATCAATGATATCTGGGGGACTATGGAACTTCCCTGACCAACAACTCATAAGGAGGTATCCTTGGTTTCTGGGAACAGAATTATCCATCTGTTCAAGGTACTTCCATTCATTCTATTATTATTAAATTATATTTTTGATTAGTTTATAAGGTAGTTGATTTCCATATGGCTTTTGTTCATATCTCCTGAATTTTTGTTTGTTTGTTTGTTTGGTTTTCAAGGTAGGGTCTCGCTCTAGCCCAGGCTGTCCTGGAATACACTATATATTCACTATGTACTCAGGCTGGCCTTGAACTCACAGTGAGCCTCCTACCTCTGCCTCCCATGTGCTGGGATTGAAGGCATATGTCACCACACCTGGCTCATATCTCCTACATTTTGATTAAGCCTCCTCCCACTATCTTTCTTCACACATCCCCTCCATACCCTCATCCCTGATTAACATGTTCCTGCCCCGGTATCCCATTCCCCAATACTTTCTTAACACTTGTTTTCCATGTCCTTCCCTTGAGGATTCTTACCTACCCCATCCTAACCCTGATGTTTCCTAACTTCCTGGTCTCTATAGATACAATAAATTAAACACACACTTCTGAATATTTGGAGCTAGGATTCACATATGAGGGTGAACATATGGTGTTTTGTTTTTGATTCTGGTCCTGAATTACTTTACTTAGTATAAAATCTTCAAGTTCCATCTATTTTCCTGCAAATTTAATAATTTCATTTTCATATAATATGAAATTTTATTTTATTCATGAATAAAATTCCATTCTGTATGTATGCCACATTTGCATTATCCATCCATTAGTTGACAGACATCTAGGTTGGTTCCCCTTTCTAGCTATTAGAAATAGAGCAGCAGTGAACAGTAATGTACAAAGTTCTCTATGGTGTGAGATAGAGTCCTTTGGATATATGGCAGGAGTTATATACTTGGGTGATATGATGGTCTAACTTTTAGCTTTTTTAGGAATTCTGCATTTTTTACATAGAGACTATTATAATTTATACTCCCATAAACAGTGAATAAGAGCTTCTCTTCCTCCACATTTTCATCTGAATTTGTTTTTTTGTTGTTATTGTTTGTTTGTTTGATGACAGCCATCCTGATTGGAATAAAATAAAATTTCAAAGTATTTTTAATCTGCATTTCACTAAAGACCAAGGGTGTTGAGAACTTATATAGATATTTATTAACCCATTTTCATTTCTTCCTTTGAAAACTCTCTGTTCAGTTCCATAGCCTACTTTCTGGCTGGCTTGATTCCTTTTCTTTGTATTTTTTTGTCTTTTTGAGTTGTTTGTGTATTTATTTCAAGCTTACTGATTCAGAGGAAGTTCCATCAAATGATGGAAGAAGATGGCTCCCATTCATAAATCCAAGCAGAGACACCACCAAACATCCAACACAGCAATCAAGCACAGCCAGAACTCAGAAACTCTCTGCCTACCTTTAGACTAGAATTCAGATCTTCCACCAGGGGTACTGTCCCCCTTCCCCTGCAGCAGAGTCTGACTGCTAGCAGCAGAATCTGCAAATTCAGTTTTAATAGAACACCTAAGTCTGAGGAAAATATATTCAAACTAACACATCTATCCGTGGTCCCAAATAGATTTATGACCATTTCACATTGTAAATTATATTCAATCCAATTTCAAAGGCCCCGTAATATTTATCAACTTTAAGACGGTCTCTTAACTCTGAGTGCTGTAAAATCAAAACAAGTTACATACTTCCAACACATAATGGCAAAAAACAAATATTGAAATGGCTATAAGAAATAACAAGAAGAGTCTGGACTAATGCAAACTCAAAAACCATCAGGTAAACATCACATATTTTCATCTCAGTTTCAATATCCATACCCAGTGATGACAGTTACTGAATTTTCTATTTCTACCCTTTCAACTGGGTTGAGTAGCTAAGTTAGACTTCCATCCAAAGCCTACATTGCACAGTCCTCGTATATTCAAAGAATCTTTCAGTCTCCATTGCAAAATATGGTCCATCTGCCCATGGCTTTACTGGACTACCAGGGACATCATTCCTTGTTCCATATTCCATATCTCACCAGTGGCTCCTGGAACTGTGTGCACTCCTGACTGCATCCACACATTTTTCATGTTTCCAAAACCAATACCAAATGTGCAGTAACACAGAAACTTTGATGAAATAAATATGATCTTAAAGAGTAGGTGATCTTTCAGTCACCTCCTTTCAAAAGAATTTTCATTCCTATTCATTCAGTCTTTTCTTGGCAAAATCACCCCAGGCATCTTTCCATTGTCAATGTAAAGGAGTTCTCCATCCTTAAAAATAGCAGCTTTGGGGCTTGAGAGATGGCTTAGTGGTTAAGCGCTTGCCTGTGAAGCCTAAGGACCCCGGTTCGAGGCTCGATTCCCCAGGACCCACATTAGCCAGATGCACAAGGGGGCGCACACATCTGGAGTTCTGTTTGCAGTGGCTGGAAGCCCTGGCGTGCCCATTTCCTCTCTCTCTCTATCTGCCTCTTTCTCTCTGTCTGTCGCTCTCAAATAAATAAACAAAAAATGAAGAAAAAAAATTTTAAAAATAGCAGCTTTGTTAACCTAAAAATTGTCTCTGTTCCACTAATTTTAAACTTGAATGAGTTTTTCCAACTTTAACTTTTATATCTGTCAATTCCATGTCTTCTGCTAAGCCCATCAAATTACTTTCAAATTCAACCTTGAGTAAACTCTCTGGGCATGAACAGAAGAGTGCAGCCAGCCCTTATGCCAGTAGCCCAGTTCCAACAAAGTTTTCTGCTGTCTTTTCTTCCCCTTTGAAAGTTCCAAAGCCAATACAATTCTCTCTGTACTTAGCATGTTCAAACTGTCACCATAATAGCCCAGAAAACTAGGCTTAACACTCTGGAAGGCATCTTAAGTTGCAAGTGCTAAGTCCATGCCCATTACTCCAAAACAAAAGTTTGAGAAAACCAAAGTCCATATGGTCAGATTCTTCTCCTAGCCACACTAATCCAATGTCTGTGTAAATCACTGTTGAGTGCTAAGTGCTAAATGAGACAACAATAATACCCCCTCCAAGGCTCAGAAAGAGATTGCAGAAGATGGGGTGGAAGAGGCAAAAGATGGGTAGAACTTTATAACAATAGATGCCAGACATAAAGTGAATGTTTCATGTATGACCACACAGCATTTGTCATTACCTGTACAAAACCTGCACAATATTTTGCCCATCAGCGTGGGTGTCATGGATGTTAGAGTGCAAAATCAAAAAAAAAAAAAAAAAATCAGGGGCTTGTGAGACTGCTTAGAAGTTAAGGCATTTGCCTGCAAAGCTGAAGGACCCTGGTTCTATTCCCCAGCACTCACGAAAGCCAAATGCTCAAGGGAGCACATGTGTCTGTAGTTTGTTTGCAGTGGCTAGAGGTCCTGGTGTGCCCCTTCTCTCTTTTTCTTTCTCTTTCTCTCTCTCTCTCTTAAATAAATAAATAAATAAATAAAATATATTTCAAAAAGACATCAAAGTGTAAGAAGGACTAGTTAGAAAGAAGGGGCTCAGTGGAAGTGGGATGGGGAGTAGGGGACAAGAGAAGGTAATAGGAGCAGAGTATGTACAAAGTACAATTTTACATGTATAAAAATTGTCAATTAAAAAAGAAAAAAATCATTTATAATAAATAAGGGCTTAATTATTTTAAGCACAGTTAGGAAGTATCCAAAGAAAACCTGGCACATATTCCATCCAAAGTAGATAATCTGTTTTTTTTTTAGAAAGTCTGTGATCATTTTGGGGGTACTGATTACAGAAAGAATCAATGAATGAGAGATTAGCCAAGAGTAAGCACATAGAGTGTGGAGATGGAGGTCAATAATAATCATGACCACAATGAAGATGTTTCCTATAATGATGACATAATAAAGACCTGGAATTCCCACGAATCACAAAGCTCAAGAATAATGAATTCAGACACCTGAAACTGGTTTATTTTCTCCATTTAGTTCGGTTCTAAATTAATCTGAAGGAAAAGCCATACTATTAGATCTTCTGAATACAGAATGTTTGAATCACAAGAACTTTAAACTGTGGCAAAGAAAGTTGTCCATTAAATACACTATTAACTCTTTTTTTAAAAAGTGTATTTTAGAAGGTGAGCTCTTCCACTGAGCCAAAATTAGTCCCACATGTAGACTGCTGGCTGTGCCCATCAATAGTAGGGACCAGGCCCAGTTGGCACTGGTCTCACTCCCGAGTCCTTCCTACTGAGATCCCAAGGGAGATTCTCAAGCATATTTGCCCTTAGCAAGGAAGAGTTGGCCTCATAGGTTCAAGGTGAGCTTCCCCCTGCACCCAAATCTGTCCTAGGTCTAGACCTGAGGCCCATGCCCATTCGGATTAGGGATCAGGCCCTCTTGGGGCTGGTAACTCTTCATAGTCTAGAACTATGGGGAGACCACTTATGCATGCCCATCTTGAAAAAGGTAGAATAGGCCTCTCAGGTTCAAGGTAAGCACTCTTCCTGCACACAATACAGTCCTGCTATTTGTAGAGATGCTACTGTTGCTGCAAGAAAAATAAATTATCTTCAGGTGGGCAAACCCCAATGAAAAAATAGTAACATAGGAAACTGAGGCAAAATGTCCCCAACAAGAATGCCTAGAAGCCCCCAATAAAAACTACTTGGAGGAAACTCCAAGGAATTCCAAACTACAGTGATGATAAACACATACAACAAGCTTGAAGACGATATGAACAAACAGCTGAATGACATGGAAGAGAATCAACAAAACAATACAACATACAACTGAATGAATTCAGAGTGTTCAAAGAGGACACAATCAAATGCCTGAATGAGTACCAAGTGATAAAATCAAAGCAAGAAAGGAAAATGAAACACAATGAAGAGACGTAGATGCTGCAGAAAAACCTAATGGAAATAAAAAAAATAACTCAATTTTAAAGGCTCCTAAGAATGCCTTACCAAAAGAATAGATCATATGGAGTATCAGGACTTGAGTACAAGGCAGAGGAAGTGAATTTGTAAACCAAAATCAATGATAAGTTCAAAGAAACATACAAATAGAACATGATGTAAATGTACAAAACCTTAAAATAAGACCAAAAATTTGAATCACAGGCATATAAGAAGGGAACACCTATAGGTCAAGGACAAGGAAAAATATCTTCAATAAATTATACAAGAAAATTTCCAAATATTATGAAAGAGAGGCCAATATAGGTACAAGAGGCATACATAACACCAAATAGGCAGGACCAGAGAGGAAATTCCCTACATTATATTATATTTAAACACTTAACACAGAAAGCAAAGAAAGAGTATTAAAACCTTCAAGAAAGAAACAGCTTGCCACTTATAAAAGCAAGCCCGTCAGAATAACATTTGTTTTTCCAATAGAAACTCTGAAAGCCAGAAGGGCTTGATATGGAGTATAGCAAATATTGGAAGACCATGCTGCCACCCCAAACTTGTATACCAGCAAAAACATCCCTCATAATAAAAGGTGAAAGAAAAACTTTCTGTAATAAAATCTGGCTATGTGTATATAGGAGCACTAAGCAAACCCTACACAGATAGAATACTTCTACATTTTTATCATTATGTGTTGGAGGGAGCATAATAAAATTGTACATTTTCATTTTCCTTTATTTAGCTAGCTGCCAAGATATAGGAAGTCCTCATCCTTTTTTGACTGTTTCCTACTATTCTGACAGACAACTCACAGATTACCTTAGAATGATGTCTACATATTTCACCTGTCATTTTATTTTAGTTTAGTTTAGTTTCATATGGAGCTGGGGATCAAACCAAGGGCTTCAGCTTGACAAGCGATCTACTAACGAGCTATGCCTGTGGTCCACCAATGTCATTTGAAATTTTTTTTTTTACTTTGAGAAGATGTTGTATGTAGCTCATTCTGGGCTGGTACTTACTATATAGCTTAGGCTGCCCTCAATTCATAGTGGCCCACCTGCTTCAGCCTCCCCCATGCTGGAATCATAGGCACATGTTACTACTATAAGTGTATCAGAGCTCTCTTCTCCCATCCCCATCTCTCTGTCCTTCAACTTGGCCAGACTCAGAAAAGGTCTTGGATTCTGGGACCACCTCCAGGTATGGAAACTGAGAATATATCTTGGCTGAGAAGAGAAATACATCAAAATCAGGAGATCCCAGTATTTTTGTCTGAAGAGTGATGGCTCCTTCACTGGGTATAAGCAGAGACCCAAGGCCTTTAATCAGATCTCACTGCCCTAAACAACTTTTCCATAGCAAAATGCCAGCTGATCAAGACTGAGAGCTCAACATCTTTGTCAGATGCTGCATGCACTTGACCAATGTCATCAAAAGGGCCTTCCATGTATGATCTGTAGATGAGAGGGGACAATGGACATTGGAGACCCAAACAGTGGCAAACAACCTGAAGCAACCCAGCCTATACGAGGATCCCATGGCCCTCTAGAGACTCTTCCACATCTGAGAAGATGGATATGATGGTCAGCAATGGACATGCCAAAGTGACCATGAATGGTTTTGAAAATTTCAGACTACTTGGCAGGCACATGTTAGAAACAGTCATACTTGTAAGGGAGAAGGCTACTGACCACTACACCTTGAAGATCCTGTGGCAGGAACTGTCAGTGCCAAGAATGAAGTTGCTTGCATGGTCACCAAGCACTAGGTCCTCCAGACTTCCAGATACCTCTTCCTCACTGCCCCCAAGTACACTTCCAGACCCATTACCTCTTGTGCCTCATGATGGAATATGCCAACAGGGGTGAGATGCTCTTCCACCATCCTAGAATGATTCTTCATGGAGGATCAAGCATGCTTTTATAATGCAGAGCTTGCCCCAGCACTTGAGTCCTTACACAGGAGGGATGTGGTTGGTGTACCATGACATCAAGCTGGAAGACTTCATGCTGGACCAAGATAGACATATCAAGATCACTGACTTTGGCCTGGGCAAAGAATGCCACCATGAAAACCTTCTGTGGGACCCCAGAATGTCTGGCACCCCAGGTGCTTGAGGGCAACTATGGCTTTGCTGTAGTCTGTTTGTGGCTGGGCAGTCATAAATGAGATGTGCAGCCACCTGCCCTTGTACAACCAGGAGCAGAAGTGCCCATAGGAGATCATCCTGAGGGAGGGGACCCACTTCTCATGCACCCTAACATTGCAAGTCCTTGTTGGCTGGGTTGCAGAAGGACCCCACGGGGAGGCTTTTGGCAAGGGGGTGTTGCAGTCAGGTTCACATTGCTGTTAGAAATCACCCAACCAAGAGTAGCTTGTGAGAAAAAAAGAAGTTTATTTTGGCTTACAGGCTCAAGGAGGAAGCTTCGTGATAGGAGGGAAAATGACAACATGAGCAGAGGGTAGACATCACTCCCTAGCCAACATAAGGTAGACAATAGCAACAGGAGAGTGTGCCAAACAACTGGCATGAGGAAACTGGCTATAACACCCATAAGCCCTCCCCCAAGAATACACTCCCTCCATGAGGTGTTAATTCCCATATCTCCATCAGTTGGGAACCTAGCATTCAGAACACCTAAATTTATGCAGGAGACCTGAATCAAACATCACAGGAGATCTCAATGCACATGAGGTCCTAGGGCACAGGGTCTTGCCCAGCACCAACTATGGTGATGAATACAGAAGCAACTCCTGCTCATTCAAAGCTCTGGTCACTGCCAAGATGGACACACGTTGCTTTAATGATGAGTTCACCACACAGTCCATCACAATTATACCCAGACTGCTCTGACATCTCATGTTCATTGGAGTTGGTCAAGTGGACATACTTTTCCCAGTTCTTTTACTCTCAGCTAGCATCCGTCAGTGGGCAGTCCTCCACTGCAAAGGGAAGTGCGCATCGCCACTGCCATCCACCACTTAGATGGCTTTAAAAAGATAACCTTAATTTTTTGGCTTCTCTCCCTTTCCTCCTCATCCACTTTCAGTTTCTCCTTGGTTGAACATACTCAACTTTTTTTTTTTTTTTTTTTTTTTGAATTTCAAGGTCGGGTCTCACTCTGGCCCAGGCTAACCTGGAATTCACTATGTAGTTTCAGGGTGCCCTCGAACTCATGGCAATCTTCCCACCTCTGCCTCCCAAGTGCTGGGATTAAAGCCATGTGCCAACACGCCTGGCTCACACTCAGCTTTGACTCAAGCCTCCCTCCATGCCTCAAATAGTCCTTAGGGCCTATTCATCTTCTACCCAATGACAGGCTCTTTGGGGGACTCAGATTCAGGAATTTTAATTACAAACAACCCTTGCAGGCCCACGCCAAGGGTGAAGTCTGGAGACACAGCCTGGATTCAGGGAAGGGTGCCAGGTAGGCAGATCCTGTGGTGCTGAGGCTCCAAACAAAGGCTGAGTCTGAATGGAGAACCCTAGCAGACACCATTGCAGCTTCCTTTAGTGTCTGGTCGCCTTAGCTCCTCACTGGGGGTAGAACAGCAATAATACCCAAGTACAGGCAAGAACATTTCAAAGCATACCAAACCTGGGTTAGGCTCCCTCACAAACAGAGCCAGGTCCTTGATTCTAAATGGAGCCAGGACTAGGAGCTGCCCTAGGGCCTGTCTCCCTTTCTCCTCAAGCCATTTTCCTGACTGTGGATGCTACAGGAGAAATATTTAAGGCCAGCCCAACTGCCCTAATCCAGGTCTTACTAGGAATTTATTCCAGCCTGCCTTCACTTGTGCTAGACCCCTTAGCAAGGTGAGAGAAGATTGCTCTTTTTCTGCCTGGGGCAGAAAGGCACCAGCCTTGGGTAAGACACATGACCTATGGAGACAGTATTGGTCCTATGGACTCAGTTAGGTCTTAGATGGGGGCCAGGCTCCCTGGGATGCACTGGGGTGAGACCTCCCCAGTCCCCATCTCCAAGACCCCTGTTTTGGAGCCTTAAGGTAAACATGAACAAAAGTCCATGTAGGTGCTGTGGGGTCCTATGTGTGCCTTGCGATGCCAGTGAGATGGTCGTGTGTGCATTCACATAGATTGTGTGAATGGGCTGGGGACTAACTTCTGGCTTGAGGGTTTAATCTCCTGAGACACAGTGGGGACAGGAAACTGCCTGCTGCTCTATGTGTCTTCTCTCCACTTCTTGCAACACATATATATATCTGGGAGCTTAAAACGTACATATATATATATGTGTGTGTGTGTGTATATATATATATATATATATATATATATATATATATATATATATATATTTGACAGAGAAAGAGGGAGAGAGAGAGAGAGAGAATTGGCACACCAGGGCATCCAGTTACTGAAAATGAACTCCAGACACATGTGCCCCCTTGTGCATCTGGCTGACGTAGGTCCTGGGGAATCGAACCTGGGTCATTTGGCTTTGCAGACAAACACCTTAACAACTAAGCCATCCCTCCATCCCAACTTACTTTTTATTGTTTTGATCTCTCCACCTCATCTCCCAGACTACTCAATACACAGAATGTCATTGAGGCTACTGGTAGGCTAGAGATGGTTTGAGAAGTGTCTTTTTGCTTTTTTTGTGTGTGTGTTTTTCTGACAGTTCTGCCTCATTCCTACTGAAATTTTTTCTTCCTCATATTGGTATAAAACAAGCAACAAGGACACTTGTTTCAGGAAAATAAAATAAAAACGTAACACATTGGGTGTAGCTTTGGGTTTTGTTCCTCCATGCAATCATATGGATATTATTTATTCATGTTTTGTTTTCTGTCATCAGCCACATAATCATAGGAAATAATTTTAAAGATTATATTAAGGCTAGAAAATTATGGTACTTCCTAAAATATTAATAAGCCCATATAAAAGTATCAAATTATCTGCTATTGTTCAAAAAAAAGACCACCTTTATGGATCTTCCTTTCAATGTTTTTAGGTAGAAGAGTTGTCCATTTCTAAGGAAAGGAGATACTGGGTTGAGATTTTGATTGAACTATTCAACAAAGAATTCACATGGACTCCCTTGTATATTGATACAGAACTGGGGTGGGAGATACCTAGAGAGCTGGAAGAATAGCAAAAATATTTACATGGACTCCCTGGTTGTGGGTCTGTGTATATTAGTATACATCTGGGCTAGAATGGGAGAGATGTAGAGAGCTGGAAAGCTGGTAAGATTATTTTTGGAGTCTTTTTTATATTATTTGTATTTTTCATATTTATTTTATTATTTATGAACATTACTGAATGAGCAAGTTGTGTACTGATCCCATTCCCTTCATGTTATCCTCTTATAACCCCTCTCTGTACTCCCGTTCTACTGAGGGCCGTCCTTGTCCTCCCTGGTGTTGACTCTGTCTGCATTGATATAGACCTGGGGAGGGTAGGAGTGGTGGAGAGAGCTGAAAGAGTGATCTTTTCAGACCTGTTCTGCTAGGCCCTAGTATATGGACTGTTTTCTACAGTGTTGTGTGCACAGCTGCCCTCTGATGGTTGTAATAATAATTTGCCCAAGTTCATTGAAATTGGAATCAAATACAAATGCATGTAGCTTTCCACATATATTTGTGACTGTCTCAGGTATTATGCTGAGCTTTTAGATATATAAATGGGGAAAACACATCATCTTCCTTTATATAACTCACAGAAAATTTGAGAAAATTGACAAGAAAACCAGTTCTTATAACAAAATGTTGCCTGCTATAATAGTGGTAGACAGATAGTACAAGATTATAGAGAAAGAGATTGGGAAGCTGGCTCAACAGTTCAAAACACTTGCTTGCAAAACCTGTCAGGCCAGTTTCAATTTCCAAGCAACCTAACCTAAGCTAGAGCCAAAAAGTAGCACAAGCATCTGGTGATCGGTTACAGATGTAAAAGTCCCTGGTATATCTCACCCCCACCACACACACGTGCATTACATAAGTAATTTGTTTTTAAGTAGAGTGTATGTGTTGAAGTTTTACATATCTAGCTCTATTCTATCCTTAGGTCTTCAGTGAGTTTGAATCACTTACCATATTCTTGCAGTGGCAAGAGGCCCTAGTGTGCCTATAAACAAACACACACACACACACACACACACACACACACACAAATAAATAAATAAATTATAAACTAAAAATACATTAAAATATTATAGACATAACACTAACTATGGTCTACTTTGACTTATTAACAGCTATGAGCCCTGTTTAATAAATCACCTGACCAAAAATAATCAAGAAATTCAGTGATTTCACATTGGTGGTGATATTAGCAACTAACATAAATGTCAACTACATGAATTAGAATTAATGATTAAAATAGCATGGAACATATTTAAAGTTTAAAACAAAAGTGTTGAGACACATGTCAGCAATCCTGGCACTCTGGAGGCAGAGACAAGAAGATCTAGACTGCAAGGACATTATCAGCTACATAGCAGTTTTGAAGCCAACCTGGGCTACATGAGACCCTGTCTACAAAAATAAAATAGTAATAATTAAAAATTATTAGCCGGGCATGGTGGCACATGCGTTTAATCCCAGCACTTGGGAGGCAGAGGTAGGAGGATCGCTGTGAATTCGAGGCCACCCTGAGATTACATAATAAATTCCAGGTCAGCCTGAGCTACTGAGGAAATGTGGCCAACAATGGTCTGAGCAACCAGAGGTCTAAGATACTCAGAAGCAAACACCCTGACATGATGTACACACCAGTGCAATAGTGGCACACAGGCTCAGTGGGTAACCAGTAGCTTTATGATTGGCTAAGAGATCTGCTCAGTGTAAAGGAACCCATATCTGAAATTGAGAACCTGACCAGAATACTATGGAGTCAAAGATTGTTGGGAGCTGTAGCTGCTCTTTGACCGTGGGAACTGCAGCTGGTCTTAGATCTCTAGGCACAGAGGCCTTATCATATGGCCTTGGTAAAGCAGACTTCAGGCACAGAGGCATTAATGGCCTTGGTGGAGCAGACTTCAGACATGAAGGCATTGTTTTGAGAAAGTTTTATTTTCTGTATATAAGCTTGTGCCTGCCTGAATAAACTTGAGCCTTGATCAGAACTTGTCTTGGCTCCATTCCTTGTGTTCTTGTGTCAGGTTCATTCCCATTCCCTCCTTCGGGTCCATTTCGATTTGTGCCGCAGGCCAGCACAAAGATCATGCTCTGCAGTGTCAAGCTCTCACTAGTCTTTGGCTAAAATAGGGGTCCTTGTTTTGCTCTTTCCTTGTCTCCTTAAAACCTTAATGCCTCTAGGACTCTTGGATCTTATCTTTCTCTGCAACTCTACCTGTCCACAATATGAGGTGGAAAGTGGGTCCAAATGGTCTGAGAATGGTACTTTTGCTTTCCAAATTCTCACTGTTTTAAAAAATTCCTGCCAATGTACAGGCAAATGGTCTGAAATACCCTATTTTTCACTCTGCGTTCATGCCATTCTCTCTGTTCTACCTGCTCTTCTCACCAGGTCCTTCTAGCCACCTTGCTCCAACAGCTCCTCCTACTCCTCTAGCTCCCTCAGCCTCTCCTTACCTCCTGCCTGGTAACAAGGTTTGATTTTAGTCTCTGGAGCCATATATAGGATAGAAATTTAAAATGGGAATGCATAGATTCTGAATGAATAAATGAAAGGATGAAGATGTAAAGGGGAAATTGTTAGCTATAGTCTATATGAAAAGTACACTTAAAATGAATGTGTGTGTGAGTATGTATGTGGCTCACAGCCCTAAGGCTGCAGAATGATTTCTGTTCTGTGCAGTGCCATTTCATTGCAGGGGATGTTCTCCACCAAGAGCATTGAACTAGAAGGCATAGCCAATTTTTACTGTTGAGTGTCCCCTAGAAGGAACACTAAAAGTAATTAATATCATAGGGGTAAAAAGCAAGATTCTCCTATTCTTAAAGAGTTGTAAAATGGTAGGACCAGAAAGCTAGCTGCCTAGTAGCCCAGAGGGAAGTCCAAAACTCTCTCTATAGGAAGAAAAAAAAATAGGTCTTTTTTTATCTTCCCTGCCTTACAGAGCCAGGGGGCTGCAAGCACAGGGAAATTCAGGATACTGGCCCCAGCATGATGATGAGTAAATGCCAAGTCACTGTGAACACATGGGGACTTCTTAGAGGAAATTTGTAGATGTTTTATGCTTACTTTATCTTTCTATGCTTCTGTGAAACTACTAACAAACAACAGCCTCAAGATTTATATTTAAATTTAGAAGTACTCAATACTGAGTTTGTAAGAAAAGTTCTAAAATTTCTAATAATGTTTGAATCTGCTTTCATATTTTTTTCAATGTGTTTCAGGAAAGTTATAAGAAACAAAGTTACAAAAATCAAGAAACTATAAAATCTATATGTTTATTCTGGGTAAATAAGTCAAAAGTAAGTCAAATCTGATGTACTCTTTCTTTAAAAAGTTATTTCAAAAGGCCCTTTGAGGAAAAAAAAAACATAAATAGTCATATTAAAAATCCATGGTAAGGACAAGGAAAGATTTTGTTGGTAGTTATGAGATGTACTGACTAAAGAAGATAAACTGGAAAGAAAACATTAAATGTTGGATTTTAATGTTTGATGAAAAAGATTGTTACAGAGTGGTTACATAGATTGTAAAGTAAAAGTATGTAGATGAAGGTATGAGTAAAATATGTAAATGAAGATATGTGTAAGCTTAAACAGAAGGTTAAAGACAAAGCACTTAATCAGATTACAGACTTCTTGAAATATAAAATAACTATTAGCCTAGGGTTTACATCAGACTACCAAAGTGTGGCACTGGCTGGTAGCAGGCTGCTATGGTATTCAGGTTGTAAACTTAACTTTAACTCATTGATGTTAATCTGATCATAAAAATGGTCATGAAAGACTGAATTTAGAGTACACAGCCAAGTTAAATAGGTTCCTCTTTTTGTCAACCTTTAAAGTAAATCTTAAGATTAAAATTGACTCATTAATATTTAATTCTCTCCTAAGGTAATTATATTTAAAATGCTGCCTCAAAAAAAAAAAAATTCACAGAAGGCTGGATAGATGGCTTAGCAGTTAAGCGCTTGCCTGTGAAGCCTAAGGAACCTGGTTCAAGGCTTGATTCCCTAGGACCCACGTAAGCCATATGCACAAGGTGGCGCATGCATCTGGAGTTCATTTGCAGTGGCTGGAGGTCCTGGCACACCCATTCTCTCCCTCCCTCCCTCCCTCCCTCTCTCTCTCTCTCTCTCTCTTTACCTGCCTCTTTCTCTGTCTGTCACTTTCAAATGAATAAATAAAAATAAACAAAAAAACTTTTAAAAAATTCACAGAGAAATTATTTACTCTTTTTTTCTTATTTTATAAGGTAAAAAGACCACATTTGAAACATTAAACAGTATTTATCTGTCACACATTTAAAAACTATTTACTTAATGGTAAAAGTAAAAGAAAATTAAACAAAGTAATGTTGTGATTTAAGATGTAATTCCTCCAACAATCGGTCTTAACACTTTCAATTTAACTTACATCATTACTGAACAAGTTTACCAAAGTACCACACACAGAATTATAGAGTTGGTTAAGGTTCAAATAGCTAAAGATTAAAGTCATGAAATTTTGATTATTTTTGAAATTCAATATAGTTCTATAAAATTTATTTGGAAGAGATTAAAAAATATTTATTTTTGGCTCAGCAAATAAAGGTACTTATTTGCAAAGCCAGATGCACATAGTGGAGCATACACTTGGAAATTGTTTGCAGTAGCAAGTGGCTCTGGCATGCCCATTCCTTGTCTTTTCCTTGAAATTTGTCTCCTCTTTTCACTAGGTCATAGCAGTTTAATTCACTTCCTCTATTCTTTGGGTATGTTAAATATAGCTAAATTAATTTCAAAAACTGACTTATAGATTGGATGGACATCTTAATATATATACATACATATATGGACTATATATATGTATGTGTATATATATATATATATATATATATATATATATATATATATTCCAATTCTGATAAGCTTTAAAATTATAAAATTTTTCATATCTTCATATTTAAGCCAAAAACTTTACTATATAATATATATTCCTTGTTTATTTTAAACTCTGTCATCAGATCTTTTGTTCATAGTTTACTCTCTGTAGCCTCATGTGCCTTAAATATGTAAACTCTGCTTTTTGTTAATATGAAACTTTTCCAGATATCAGAATATTATAATTTTTTATACAAAGTGCATGATGCTTGGCTATCAATAAGCATGCATCATCATGCCTGGCTAAAACTCTGTAATTTTAAGATGGTTCTTGGCTTGTTCAGTCTGGTTTTGCTGGGTGATTATCACTGAGATTATAATATAAGTGTTATAAAAAGAGATTTATTGTGATTTTGTGCTTAGAAAAACTGAGGAAGCTCCCCATGTCTTAGGGAAATCCACTGTATACAAACAATGCTAGTATAGTTTGTCTAAGCTTCATGTAATAGTCATAAATATTTATTTAGTTAAATCTTAAAATTGTTCAATGGTAACAGATGCTTATTTAAGAAATTGCTTTTTGTCTGTCTCTAAAGTATGGTAAAATCTGGCTGGCTAAACTAAAAAAGTACCAGTTTTTTTTTTTTTTTTCTTAAGCTATATATAATCAGTCTTAGTCAAAGTTTCACTTAATTAATTGTCTCATTTCTGATATCTTAAGTTCATTGCTTATAGAGATATTGATATTTAAGACATGTTTTCTGCCCTAGAAAATAATCTTAAATTGCTGTTCTACTTCCAGTTGATGGGGGGGGGGGTAATTGGTACTTGCATTGGTACATAGGTTAGCCAAATTGTCTTAAAACGTAGATGATAAGTTTTTATACTGTCTTGTCTTTTCCTGGAATACAATTTCTAGATTAAATCAATTGCCTTAAAGTTATTGGTAAAAATATTGTTTTCAGGGCTATTAAAATGTTCTACCTATACTTATAACTGACAAATACTTAAAAAACAGAATTTGTATACTTTCTATGTCCCAGATATAGCTTACACTGTCACCTGACAACTAAACTTAAATATAAATCAGAATGATATTAAACTATTGTGTCATTCTCTAACCAGATCTGTTTTGCTAATCAGGTATGTCAAGTGTCTCTGAGTAACAACCATATGTAGAAGTCAACATCAATCAGAAACATTGGAGCCAAAAGTATAACCAATATTTTGTTTCCCGCTCCCAGGTCAAAAGGCCACAGGAGATGATGGGACATTGCTAACTTTTCGCTTCTGGTAAGTTACCTCTCTTCTTGATCAGAGAGGACATGGAGACCCAGAGATGAATTCCAAGTCAGTGTATCTGCAACGGGAGAGTCACATCAGAGGAAAATCAGTCCTCCAGACTTCCCAAAAGAGGGAGGGCCACTTGGTCAGCATGGCCTTGACTTATCCACAGATGAGAATGCTGTGAGTCATAGAACTCACAGGTCCCTAGAAGTCTCTCCCACAGCACCATTATTGACCTCCAAAATATACAGTGAATTCTGACAGCCTGCATGGTCTTAATAGCATAGTAAGAAAAATATAACTACAATATAGACAATGATCCAGACTAATAGACTGCCCTGTCTGATGCTGACTTACAATACTAGACTCTGATATTAACTCATGCCCTCTGCCTCTGCCTGTCCTTGATTGACTTCACCTACCCTGACTCCAGCTCCTCCCATTTGCCTTAGCCAGAACCAGAGATATTCCTTGGGCCCCCTCCTTCCTTCCCCCTTACCCTATCTCATCCAGGGATAAGTACACTGCCTCCCCAATGGATACTCTCAAACTTAAACTCTCTTGTGTTCCTACTCTTCCCCTGATGCCAAAATGCTCCTCTGCCTCCTCTCTCTTGCCTCAAGCCCTCTATCCCTCACCTCTGAATGCTCATCCTCCCTTTATGGCCGGCATTTTGATGTCATAGCTATTGACCTGAGTAACAAGCTCCTTTATTCTCCCTTCTGTCTTCTCATAGGGTGCACAGAGCCCATCTCCCTCACCTTCTCTATAACAGGTGTTGCTAATGACTGCCCCAAAGCCAGCTCAATACAGAGATGGTACAAAAGAACTCTGTTTCATTCAGGACCCAGTCATAACAACATGCTACACTGGTGCTATCCATCTCACCACTCTGCCACCTCTAGCCACCATAAAACTGCCTCCTTGTCACCTGCACTGAAGGGAAACCCATCGACTGCATTATCTAGCATCTCCCATAAGAACTCATCTCCCTTATGGTTAGCATGAAAAAAAACTAACCTTCATCTCTTATCATTAACTAAGAAAAGGCTGGAATGTTATGTCAGGACAGGCTCCCAAAAATGGAGTCACTGAGGACAGCAGGATAGCAACAAACTTATCCACATTCCTCAAAAAAAACTGCCCAGCTATTATCTCTTCCTTGCCTAACAATGTACGCCCCCCCACATCAAGGTCATGATTTCCTGCCCCTCATCTTGTAAGTCACCTAGTCACTGTTTTGGTCTCACACCCTAGCTCCTTGAAATGGCATAAAGAACAAAGGAATTCTTTCCCTTCCTCACCTTCCTTCAACTGATCCTTATAACACCCACTATCTGGAATCTCAGGTTGACTGTGCTCCAATCTTGAATGTCAGTCATGTCAGCTCATCGTTATCCCAAATGAAAGCTTTCATCTTTGTCTCAGAGTGGTTTATGTGGTCTTGGTCACTCTTGAACATTATACTTCACCACAGAAATGTTTGCTCAACCATATTTATAGCTGCACAATTCATGATAGCTAAGATCTGTAATCAACTCAGGTGCCCATCATTGGATGAGTGGATAACAAAGTTGTGGTACATTTACAAGAAGGAATTCTACTTAGCAATAAGAAAAAAAATATACAAGGAAATTTGTGGGAAAATGGATGGACTTATAACAGATCATACTCAACAAACACATGCAATCACAGAAAGATAAATATTGCATGTTTCCACTCATCTGCAGTTCCTAGCCTGAATCAGCTTACCAGAGAGGCAACCCAAAGCCCAGGCAATAGAGATGGAAGGTTTTGTGGGGAGGGGAAGGGGAGGATGGGGGGAAATAAACACAAAACTAAACCCAAAATGATCTGGTACCATAGAAACCTTTCTCCTTTAAGAAAGACTAAAAGATTTAACCCTCAACAGGAGTATGGTGGGAGTGTCTTGAAAGGAAGGCCTTGGATGAAGCCTAACCTTAAAATATTTGGCTCTGACCTATAACTCCCAGTGCCAGAAATCAGTTACTACCCACATTGAACTGTTGATCAGAAAACTATGAGTTCTCCAAAACAAGACACACTTCTTTCCAAGCCCTTAATTACCCACCTGAGGTAAAATAATAATAATAATAATAATAATAATAATAATACCAAATTGCTGAAGACACCATATGCTGCTAACACAGAACATGTAGAGACCCAGCTGGAAACTGGAAAAGAACCAGTCCCCAGGAAGATAGCTAGTCTAGTGCTGAAAAGTGCTACATGAGCTATTGGGGGGAAAGTGGCCAACAAAGGGTGTGAGCAAGCATGATTCTAAGCTACTCAGAAACAACTAGCCTGACAAGATGCACAAACCAGTTCAGTGGTGGCACACAGCCTTAGTGGGTAACCAATGGCTTTCTGATTGGCTAAGAGATCTAGTCAGTGGAAAGGAACCTATAGCTAGGACTGCAAACCAGGCCAGAATCCTATGGATACAAAGATTATGGTCTTCAGTGACAAGCTCCCACTTTGGATAAAAGAGGGGCTACATCCACCAATATCTCCCTAAATTAACAATGCTTATTGCATTTAACCTATGCTGACCCTTCACATTTCAGCCAAGGCCCAGGTGAAACCACAGAGCAATTAGGGAGATGAGCAAGAGTGCTGCTTTCATGGTGAGCCTGATTATCAATGCCAGAGTAAAGGAGACAGACACTGAGAATACTCAACACTTACCAAAGCAGAAATCCAGAGACTCCTGAGAGTTCATCATTGAAATAGATTTACAACACACCCACCAAGGCTCAGTGAATTTTGCGGAAATGGGGACGAAAATATTACAAGAGCCAGAGGTTGCCCTCACTGCAATAACTGACTGCTGCTCCCACAATTCATAACCAACAATGCCATAGGGAGTATCAGCAACCCCACTGAGGAAGTGAGTAGGACCCTCAGCAGAATGGGGGCAAATGGGGAGGGAAAAGATGGCACAACCACATGATGTATTCATTAAAAGTATGTGCTTTATTAATTTTTTTAAAGCCTTCTCCCACTGCAATAGCTACAACTGCTGATGGAATTGTCTTAACCACCTCAGTTGTGTGCTTTGTCAGACCATTGGCCTCCATCACCACAGAGGCCAGAGCTTCTGCCTCCAAAATGTCCTCTCTTCAGTGGGCCACAATTTGAAGACTGATTATTGTAATTACCAAAATTAGTATCTAATGTAAGAGACTCAGGAGAAAGCTAGCTTCTTTCGGGCATTTAGGGACAGAAACACAAATAGAGAACCAGTGCCACCTGCCTTGCAAGAAATGAAACTTGTATCTGATCAAGACTCAGCTACAATACTGCCTGCTTCCCACAGTGTAGCATGCTGCCAAGATGAGTGGCCTTCACCACACAGGTGGGCTGGCCATGGAGCCCGCCCTTCAATTCTACAAACTATTTGGTTCTTCTTTTACATACCTTAATCTGATGAAAGAATCCATTTTCAATCAACTCTAAAGACCTGTCCATGTTGTTTCCTGACCACTCTTTCTGCCTCTCTTCATTTTAGTCACAGGGATACACTTGAGTCTTTCCCCCCTGAGTCTGGCTGGGTGGGGATGTGGGAGAGAGGCAAGGGAGGAGATCAGAGCACTGTTTCTTGGTTGAGGTAATTTTCTGTTTGCCTCTGCTTTATATTTTGGGGAAACTTCTCATGTTAGTTACATGTGTGATTTTCCTCTGATCTCTGAATTCACCATGTGTATTTCCAGAGACTTTTCACTGGTTAGAGTTATCAGATTTGGAGATTTGTCACTGGCTAGAATTGTCAGACTTGGAGTTACAGGGTGTGTTTGTCCTGTTTGTTTTAAATCTTGTATTTCTTGAATATTTCTTTGCTATGCCCAATGCCATCTTTTGCAGTGTGAATATTTTTTCTGTGCCATTATGAGTATTTTTGTATTATGGCTCAGTTAAAAGACCTTGGATTACAGGAATGTTTGAACATCATTGGGATTTATAAAAACTATGTGGACTTTTAAAGTTGGACTAAATGCATTGCATCTTACATCGTGTATATTTATCAGTTTATGGGGTTCAGGGACAGAATGTGATGGTTTGATTCAGCTGTCCTTTGTAAACTTATGTGTTCTGAATGCTTAAGTTCCCAGCTGGTGGCAGTTTGAGAACTGGATCCTCCTAGAAGTGAAGTATTGTTGGGTGTGGGCTTATACGTGTTATAGCCAGCTTCCCCTTGCCAGTGTTTTATCAGATGTTGGCCAGAAGATGATGTCTAGCTTCTGCTAATGCCATTGTTTTCTCTTGCCATCACGGAGCTTCCCCTCCCTTCTGTAAGCCAAACCCTTTCCTCCACCAAGCTGCTCTTCTTTGGGTTTTTCTGACAGCAATGTGAACCTGACTGCAACAATAAGCTAGGCCTTACATTCTAGATCTGCCATGTGGGTGTTTTGCTTTAAACTCATCATCTGCTAACTGTAATTTCTCTGATCTCAGAGTAACTATGGGTGTAACTCTTTACCACTCACTTCTCATATGAATTTCTTGGTATCATTGATATTTTTCCACTGCTATTTTACCTTACACCACCCCCATTTGTCCTCTTAACTATCTTCCAGGAGGAAACTCAGGGTGGATGTTGTGTGTCTCTTCTAAATCTGTTTACTTAGGTCTTATCTTCTACATGCTTATGGCTTTGCTCCAGCCCCTTTCCCGGAAGACCTCCATTTCTCCTAAATGATCCTTATGAACTATGCTGTGCCTTCCACATGAGTGCATATTTCCTACTTTCCACATGCTTGTGACTCTTCCCTAACCTTTTTTGTATATCCCATTTTCCCTTATATAAACCCTACAATTTGTAACTTCTCCATAAATAAATAAACTCAATAACTCATAATTTATCTTTTTTGTTTTTTGTTTTTTTGAGGTAGGGTTTCACTGTAGCACAGACTGACCTGGAATTCACTAGATAGTCTCAGGGTGGCCTTGAACTTATGGCAATTCTCCTACCTTTGCCTCTCACGTGCTGGGATTAAAGGTGTGTGCTGCCATGCCTGACAATTTATCCTTCTTGAGTCCATTTTTATCAAGCCTTTTTAAAAAATGGGATAGGACCCAAACTTGGGGTTTATAAACTTGCAGGACCCTTTCTGAACTCCAAAACCTGGTCATTGCTCCCTCTAACACTGCTTCCATCATTACCAACTCTGCTATTGCAACTATGTCTACCATGACCATGGCTACCACCAAAGCCATCATGACGACTGAAGTTTCCTCTGCAACCACCACTGTCACTAAAACCACATTCACTACTACAACCAAAGTCTCCAGAACAACTTCAGCTTCTTTGGCAAGATGAAGCACTGGCCATCTTTTCAGTTGACAGGGCTGTCCTTACTCCACAATGTGGCCATTCACGGTATGGTATTTCTCAATGATAATGTCATGCACAGAATCACAGTCATGACTTCAATCATTTTAATTTCCCATGCTGTTCAAAAGAATCTCTCGGGACTCTCTTCATCCACCATCAAGGAACTTTTACAGTGAAGTGGGCCCTGGTCTTTGAGAAGTTTCTCTTGAAACAACTCTTTAGTTCCACAACTCTTCAACCTACCTTGTGTGGACTTGCATTCATGGCTATGTCCACCTTCTCCTAAGAAGCATGTGGGACAAATCCAAAGCCACTGAAGCACTTGGTCTTTGGATCTCTCCAAAGCACAGGGCGCAGGAGGTGCCCTGGGATGCACAGCAGGTGGCAGATCTTGCCTCATCAGGCCATGTCATGCACCTGTTTCAAAGTCCGTGCCTGCAGGAGAGGACTGCCCAGCTGAAGCACCCACAGGCTCACCTGGGGCCTCTGTGGGGCTAGGAGTCTTTGTGGGGCCTGGGAGCCTTCAGGTTGCCTTGAGGCCTCAGTTGGTGTCTTTCCACTCAGGAGCCTCTACCTCCAGTTGGAGTTCTGCTTCTTGACCACCAGTCAGGGTGTGCATGCTCAGGCTGCCCTATTCCACAGACCTTCCCAGAGGCCTGCAGTATACCCTGAAGTCACCTTGTGGTTGAAACAGGCTGTAGGCCCACCAGGTTTCTTTGTGGAGCACTGTTGCCTCCAGACTGGCCCCGTGCACAGGCCTGGGTCCCCTGCTCCCCAGCGGGGTGTGGGATCCATATTCCAGGCTGAGTGGCCATATGCTCACTCTTCGCCTCCTGCCTTCTGCCTCTACCTGAGGCAGCCTCTAGCCAAGACCAATCATCTGTCTCTCTAGCTCACCTGAGTCAAAAGGTGAAACCAACCATAATAAGGTTATAAATAGATGTGTGCTAGGGTACATGTCTCTCTCTGGACTTCCTGACCTTGTGAACCTCCAAGTTCTGGTGAGTTTCCCTGCCAGGCTCTGCCGGTGGGGGCAGGTAGTGCCGAGGGAAGGACCAGGCCTGCTGGTTCCTCCCAAGGGGTTGAGGAGGAGATGAGCGTCCGACGACTCAGACCTCTCCTGGCCACCAGAGAAAAACCACACTGAGTCGGGAGTCTTGTCGAAGCAGCAACTCGATTTATTGCTATGAGCAGTTGCCTATGTAATGTTGGGGACAAAGGCGGGGATTTTAGGACGGTGGGGAAAGGTAAGGGCCAATAGTAAACTGTGACTATTGAAATGATAATTCTAACTCCCACGTGGAAGTACCAGGCAAGAAGCCATTAGGCGTCTTGCTGAGTCACGTCTGGCCAGAGGCAGATCACCAAACTTTAGCTAGGTTCAGGAAGTTCCACTAGGCCTCACACCTGGGCCTTTCAGAGCCAAACATCTCCCCCTTTTGTTTTTGTAAGAGCATTAGTCACCATGGCCCCTGTCTTAGGTTGTCCCCCTCTGGGGGTCTTACCCATCTCTGGGTACCATGTGTTTAGCTCAGTGAGAACCCACTCCATGGCCTGTCTTAGGTTGTCCCCCTATGGGGATCTTACCTGTCATTGGTCACATGGAGGGCAGAGGAGGTGGCAGTGGGTCATCTGAGGAACTTAATTCCTGAGTTGCCAGCCTGTGATAATGTATTTTGACCTGATGAAGTTTTATTGCCTCTAGCCGTTGGTGAATAAACTGTGTAATCTTATTAATTACACAAGGCCTGACAGTGAGGAGAAGGAGAAGGAGAAGGAGGGGGAGGGGCCCAAGTAGAGGGAGAAGGTAGGATAAGAAGTCATGTAAGCCTGTCTGCAGCAGGTTGTCCTGGAGGTCCTGCCGCCTCCTTTCCAAGTCTTCCTGGAGCCTCTTAATCTTGTCCTGGATGATTCCTGATTTATTGGCGTAAAAGCAGAATTTTTCCTGTAAAAGCAAACATATGCCTCCTTTTTTGGCTGTTAGTAGGTTTAGTCCTCTCCTGTTTTGTAGGACTACCTCAGCCAGGGAATCTAGCTGTTGTTGGAGATAGGTCTCCCTCCAATATAGGGAGGGCTTCATTTCCAGGGATGATATCTACATCTGGGATTAAGGTGGCTGGGGCACAAAGGCCCATCCAATTGGTGGGCAGAAAGTCATAGGCCATCCCACCTCCACAAACATAAAGGGGACAGCTCTTTAGTAGTTATGGGTATCCAAGGCCTCATCCAATTAATTTCTCCCAAAAGCTTCTGGAGTTGAGGCAAGGTGTAAGAATCCTGAATATAAAGTTGTGGTTTAACAGGTGAAACTGTATCTAGGGTAAGGATCAAGCCCAAGATCTTAAAGGGAGGCACAGTTTGAACTTTTTTCGGAGTTACTTTAAAGCTGTGAGTATGCAGGATAGTTAGACATTGGTGGGTAAGGTCCTGGAGTGTGGATGAATCTAGGCACCCAAGAATAATATCATCTATGTAAATATAAAACAGGGTATTGGGGAGATTGATAAGAGAAGAGAAAATGGATGACAGGTAATATTGACAAATGGGTGGGCTATTAGCCATGCCCTGAGGTAAGACAGTCCATTTAAATCTCCTATTTGGGCCACAAAAATTAACAGCGGGTACAGAGAATGTAAATTTTTCCATGTCTCCTGGATGGAGAGGGATAGAGAAGAAGCAATCTTTAATGTCAATGATAGTAATATGGTATATATTGGGAATAGCTGGGATCCATGGGAGTCCCCTCTGGGGGGTTCCAAAGGGGATCATGTGTTTATTGATCTTCCTTAAATCATGTAAAAATCTCCAGGACCCATTAGGGTTTTTTTATGACAAAGACAGAGTTCCAGGGACTAGTGGAGGGACGAATATGTCCAGCCTCCAACTGTTGATCAATAAGTATGTGGAGTTGGTGTAACTTATAAGAAGGGAGAGGCCACTGCTCAACCCATATAGGATCCCCCAGTCTCCACTGGATTTTAAATGGGGGGGGCTGGGCAGTGGCCCTTAGAATTGGGGGTGTTTATTGGAGTACTTTTGTCTGAGTTGCTCAAAGTAAGGGTCATCTCTATAATTGGGATGATATTCCCTCCCTTCCTCAGACTGTTGTTGATATATTTTTTTATCTAACAAATCATTATAAAAGGCCTTATGGTCAGTAGTGATGAAAGCCTCGGCATCTCCAAGGATGCCTTGCCCCAGTAAGTTAGCAGTGAGCCCAGTCACCATGAAAGGGCGGACTTTTCCTTGGTCCCCACCTGGGTCAGTCCAAGGGAGCCATGTGGCAGTCTCCCAGGAGAGGGAGTGCCCGCCAACTCCCAGTAGGGGAGGGCCAGGCACAAGCTGCCAGGAGGGGGGCCATCTATTTAAATTATCATATTCCACCCCTGGCTCCCAATAGATTTATAACCATCACATATTATAAATTGTACTAAGTTCAATTTTAAAGGTTCCCACAGTCTTGACCAATTTAAGATATTAAGACCTGTAAAATCAAACAAGTTAAACACTTCTAACATATAAAGGCATAGAGTAAACATTTTTTACTGGTATAAGGCATAGCAAGGAGAGACCAAAACAATGTAAACTCAACCACCATCCAAAAGTGTTTGTATTTCTATGAGAGTCCTTCCTCAGGCATCCTTCTCATTGTTTTAATGTAAAGCAGTTGGGCCATCTTTCTAAAGATTGTTAATTTGTTTGACAATAGCAGATTCAGTAACCTAAAACCAGTCTCAGTGCCTGTAATTTTAACTTGCTTGAGGTCTTCCAGCTTAAAATCTTAAATCTCTCAGTCCAATATCTTTAGCCAAGCACATCAGTCTATTATAAATTTAACCTTGATCAAACTCTCTGGGCCTGGGCAGCAGGACGCAGCCAGCCCTTATGCCAGTAGCCCAGTTCCAACAAAGTCCCCTGCAGTCTTTCCTTTTCTTTAGAAAGCTCATAAACCAAGTCTCGAAGTTCAATGCTATCTGCATTTAAGATTCTTATTAGAATAGTCCATAAAATTTGGCTTACCACTCCAGAAGACACCTTCAGTTGCAAGCACCAAGTCCATGTCTATTCCTCCAAAACAAAGGTTCCAAAATATCAACATCCACATGGTCAGGTTTATCTCAGTCCACTCCTTGGTCTGTATCAGACAGCTTTAGGTTTGCTGAGATAAACTTCCAGACCAGGTACAGTTATGGAGGAAGGGATATTTATTGAAGCTTACAGATCCAGGGGAAGTTCCATAATGGCAGAAAAAGTTGGCCTGCCTTCACAGGCCCAAGCAGAGAGAGAGAGAGAGAGAAGCATAAGCCTTCAGAAACACAAAAGTCGCAGATGTAGCTTGCTGGCAAATCGAGAGTGAAAGGAAAGAGAAAAGGAATGAAGAGATGTTGACAAACAAGTACAGGTTATAGAAGCAAAGTTTAGCACATTAAATATGAAGACTACCTCATAACTTATGGGGGTATATGTACACCGATTGACCTCCTCAACGAATGCCTCTCACGGGGCACTAGTCTGCTGGACTCCGAGAGCCACATGTTAGGCGCCAGATGCTGGGCTCTGAGAGCCCCACGCTGGGCACCATATGCCGGGCTCTGCTGGCGGGGGCAGGTAGTGCCGAGGGAAGGACCAGGCCTGCTGGTTCCTCCCAAGGGGTTGAGGAGGAGATGAGTGTCCGACGACTCAGACCTCTCCTGGCCACCAGAGAAAAACCACACTGAGTCGGGAGTCTTGTCGAAGCAGCAACTCGATTTATTGCTATGAGCAGTTGCCTATATAATGTTGGGGACAAAGGCGGGGATTTTAGGATGGTGGGGAAAGGTAAGGGCCAATAGTAAACTGTGACTATTGAAATGATAATTCTAACTCCCATGTGGAAGTAGCAGGCAAGAAGCCATTAGGCGTCTTGCTGAGTCACGTCTGGCCAGAGGCAGATCACCAAACTTTAGCTAGGTTCAGGAAGTTCCACTAGGCCTCACACCCGGGCCTCTCAAGGCCCAACATCTCCCCCTTTTGTTTCTGTAAGCACGGTGGAAAAACATTTCCCCTCTTCTCCACCAGGCTGGGCTGCGATGAGGGGAGGACCACCTGACACCTATCGCCCACATGTGCTCCTTATTCCCTCCTCTTGTAATTTCCTGCGCTATGGTTTTTCCAAGCCCACCACATGGGCTTTTAGACCATGTGGGTGTATTCATTTTCCTTCTCTTGGTTCTGTACTTCTCTAAATAAATATAATAATTTAATAATTGAAATAGTTAATGTCATTCTGTCCTCACTAGGCCCTCCATTTACTGGAGGAATAAAATAGCTAAGCTAAGACTTTCTTGCCTGCTAGGGCACCTTTCAGTTGCAAACTCTGTAACTCCCCAGGAAGGCCATGTCTGCATTGTTAACATTCTCAGGGCTTCCCATAGCACCAAGCGTGACTCAGGTGTATAAACTGTGTAACTACAGAGTACAGAGCGCAAGTTGACCCCGGTGTGTAAACTCAAGGTAATTCCAGAATATGGAGTGGAACAATGCCTGCAGTTCTGAAGGTAAACTGACTTACAACTGGTACAGGTATCTTTGTAGTTTTTATGGTCTTCTGCCTTTAAAAACGCTGTGCCCCTGGGCTACTGATCTGAGAGCATTTCTAGAGTGAGCCCTTCTCAGTCTCTGGCTGAATAAAAAGGACTCTCAACTGGCTGCAAAAATGTGATGGTCTTTAATTACCTCTTGTGAACTGTGATATAATTATCCTTCTCAGTTTGGTTTTCCCAATTGTTTGGTTAAATACAGGCACAAACCCAAGGTTTGGGGTTCAAGGACTTTTCCTGAACCCCTAACACCCCATTTCATCATTGAAGGGGGTTTGCCTCCCAAGTGCTCAGATGATGCATGGCCAAAAGCCAAAAATTAGGAGTTCCAGCCCAAAATTAGGAGTTCCCAGTAAGAATTCTCACATCCCAGCCATGGAATGTTACCAGCTGACACCATAGAGGTGCCACCCCTCCCCCATGCCACCCAAGTCTTTGAGCAGGACTCAACAATGATCCCCCATGATTTCAGTGTCCCAGATCTGTATGGCAGAGGCCACAAGCACTGAGGCTGGCGGCTGGCTGCCTGGCTTGCCCTCTTTCCTGGGACCCACATCCACTACTCTAAACTGCTGCCAGATGAACTGTTCTGTACGGTGAGTTCATACACTACCTGCTCCATCCCTACTTAGGTGGAGGACATCCAATTACACTATATAACAACAACCCCCCCCCCCAACCATGTGTTTTATCTCACTCCTTTTATGCTTTTATGGCCTTACTTGCAATCCATAATCTTAGAGGTTGCAGAAACAACACTAAGTGGCACCTGCTTCCTTTCCCATTGCATCAAAAACCTGTATGTACCTGATAGGAGGAGTGATGCAGCTATTTGCAGGGGGGCTCTCATGCTCCTGTCAGTAACCCCTCATCCATGCTCGGTAACTAAGGCAAATAAGCTCCAATACTGTATCCAATTGGAAAAAATAGTACAACTCCATAGCTTTCAGTGTATTTGCACAATATCCACCAACACAAATGAATTGGAACATTTTCATTACTTCAAAAAGAAACTTTATACCCTAAGCTATCATCCCCCAATTTCTCATCTCAGAATAAATAGACAGCCATTAATAAATCTTTTCTACCTACAGATTTGCTCTTGAACATTTTATATAATGGAATAGTATCATAAGTGGTCATTTGTGACTGACTTCTTTCACTTAGCATATTTCAAGATTTATGTTACAGAAAGTATCAGTAATTAATTTTTATTGAAAGACAACCTGCCATGTCAGGAACAGACCATATTACATTTATCTCTTCATCACCTGATGGACATTTGTTTCTACTTTTTTAATATTATAAGCAATGACATTATAAACATTTCAGTACACATTTTGTTGTTTTCATTTCTGTTGGGTGCATCCCTAGAATGCACCTGCAGGATATAACTATCTATTGGAAAACATATTTTCCAAGTTGGTTGTACCATTTGATATGCCTATCAACAATGAAAAAGAGTTCCAGTTTTCCTTCAAGCTTGGCACCACATTGTGTATTTTTGTTTTGTTTTATTTTTGAGACAGTGTCTAGTATAGCACAGACTGGTTTCCAGTTTTCTGTGTAGCCAAAATGACCTTGAACTTCTGGTCTTCCTGCCCTTATCTCCCATGTGCTGGTATTGAAGGTGTGTACTACCATGCCTGGTTTATGTGGTACTGGGGATCAAGTGTGAGGCTTCATGTACACTAGGCAAATCCTCTACCAACTGGGCTACATCTGCAGTTCGTATTATGACATATTAAAATTGTAGTTTGTAGGGTAGAGATGAGTCATCCATTAAGGATGATTGCTTGAAAAACCTGACAGCCAGGGTTTGATTCCCCAGTACCCATGTAGAGTCACATACAAAAATGGTCTATGAGCAGTCTAGAGCAGGTCTAGAGCAGTTCCTACAGCAGGAGGCCTTGGCATGCCCATTCATTCTCATTCTCTCTCTCTCTCTCCTTCTCTCTCTTTCTCCCAGTCAAATATATATATATATATATATATATATATATATATATATATATATATATATATATTAATGACAGCTATCAATCATGCAGGTGTTGGGTAATTTTATGTGCTTATTGATCATTTGTATGTCTTCTTTGTAGAACTGTCCTGATTTCTTTTTTTTTTTTTTTTTAAATTCAAAGTAGGGTCTCATTTGCTCTAGCCCAGGCTGACCTAGAAGTCACTATGTAATTTCAGACTGGTCTTGAACTCTCAGTGATCCTCCTACCTCAGCCTCCTGAGTACTATGATTAAAGGCATGTGCCACCATGCCTGCCTCTTACTCTTTTTTAAATTGGGGTTGTTTAGGGGCTGGGGAAATGACTCAGCAGTTAAAGTTCACTTGCTCTACAAGCCTGTCAACCTGTGTTTGAATCCCCAAACCACATAAAACCAGATAAAAAGTGGCTAATGTGTCCTTAATCCAAGTGCCCACATAGCAATGTGAGGCAGGGTTAGAAAAACCCAGAAATTTGTGGGCCAGCCTGTCTAGCCTTGCTGTGGAAAAACAAAAGACCCTGTCTCAGACAAGGTGGAAGGAGAGGACCAACATCCTGATGTTGTTCTCTGACTTATACATGTGTACTATGGGACATGCATGTCCAAATACACAGACAACATGCACACATATAATTGGTTATTTAGACCTAGGAATATTTCTCAGTGGTAAAGAGTTTCCTTAGCATGCACAAAGCCCTAGGTTCTATCCTCAGGACTAAAATAAATAAGTAAATTCAGCTTTCAGCTAGACATGCTAATACACACCTATAAACCCAACACTTGGAAGGCTGAGGGAGGATGATGATGAATTTGAAGCCAGCCTTGGGTACCATAGCAAGGACCTGTCTCAAAAACTCTTATTTATTTTATTATTTATTATATTATTTTATTATTATTTAAAATTTATTATTATTTTAAGTTAGTTTATTATTATTATTATTTAATTTTATTTATTTGTAAGGAGAAAGAGAGAATAGATGCACCAGAGCCTTCAGCTGCTGCAAATTAACTCCAGATGCATGCACCACTGCATCTGGCTTTACATGGGTACCAGGGAGTTGAATCTGGCTCATTAGGCTTTGCAGACAAGCACCTTTACCACTAAGCCATCTCTCCAGCCCCAAAACTCTTCTCTTTAAGGCCCTGTGTATACTAAGCACATGCTCTGCCACTGAACTTACTCCCGGTCCTAGAATTATTACTTCTTTTTTTTGTGACAGGGTGTCATGTAGCTCAGGCTAGCAGCCTGGAACCTGCTATTTAGCTAAGGCTGGCTTGATGCATTTTGAGTTAATTTTTATACATGCTTAGAGGCAGGGGTCCAAATTCATTCTTTTACATATGAATATCTAATTGCTTAAGTTGTTCTAAAACAGGATTTTTTTGTCCCACTGAAATGCTTGGTGGTCCGTCAATGATCAACTGACCATAGATGTTTATTTCCAGATTCACAATTCAGTCCATCTATCTATATTTACCCTTATGTCAATTCCACACTGTCTCAATCACTGGTTTTGTGGTAAATATATTTTGAAATTGGGATATATGATCCTTTCAGGATTATTGATCCTGATATTTATTAACTGTTTTTTCTTTTTTTAAAGCTTTAATTCGTGTTTTAGATAGATTTATCACTGGATTCCCCCACCACAATCATTACGAGTTGAGAATCCAGGTACAGTGCATCACACCTATAAACCAGCACTCGGGAGGCTAAGGTACAAGGATCTCCGTGAGTTGAAGGCCAGCCTAGGCTACAGAGTGAGTTCTAGATCAGCCTAGGCTAGAATGATACCCTGCCTCAAAACAAAACAAAAACAAAAAACACGTTGATGATTACTAAGTCCACCGCTACTTTTATGACAAATAAGATTCCAGGTTCACCTTTCCAGGTCCCATAAGTTTCCTCTAAATGTCACAATCTAGTAAGCCTTTGTTTGTATTTCTACTGACCACAGCAATGCCCAACCGTAACTTGGGAATCTAGGCATCCAAATCCAGGGTATCAGGCTTGTGCTGCTACTGTGTTACTCAGTAAGCCATCTCCCAATAGTATTTTCTACTTTTTAGACAGGAATTCATATAGTCCAGGCTGGTCACAAACTTGGATATGGCACTAAACACCTGCTCTTCTTTGTCTCCACAGTGCTGGGATTACAAGCCTGTTCTACCACATTGGGCTTTGAAGCCTTTTTTTAAAATATATGAACTCATTTTGTGAGGGCTTTGGGGTTAATGAGTTTATTATCTATACTGGAATATTTATAGGATTAGTTGGTTTTCTTATTTTCTCTGATCTTTTTTTTTTTTTTTTTTGAGACAAGATATCATGTAGCCCAAGCTGATCGGAAACTTGCTAAGTAGCCAAAGATGGACTTGAATCTTGATCTTAATGCCTCTACATCCCCAGTTCAGGGATTATAAGAGTGTGCCACAGCTTGTTATTTGGTTTTTCATTTCTTCCTTTGTAAGCATCTCTTCTTTAATCTAGATTAAAAATACACACACACACATATAATGTTGGAGATATAGTTCAATTTTAGAATGCTTGGTTAGAATGCTGTAAGCCTTACGTTGAATCCCCAACACTTCTCAAAATAATTAGTGCAGTGTGGTGTCACACACCTATAATCCCAGAACTCAGATGCTGAGGCAGGACAATCATTGCAAGTTGAAGACTACCCTGTTCTATAGGAAAAATTCCAGGCCAGCATGGGTTATATGTTGTTAGCCTACCTCAAAACCAAAAAAAAAAAAGAAAAAGAAAAAAAAAAGAAAGAAAGAAGGAAGGAAGGAAGGAAGGAAGGAAGGAAGGAAAGAGAGAAAGAAAGAAAAAAAGAGGTGCTGGGGAGATGGCTCAGCAGTTAAAGGTGTTTGCTTGCAAAGCCTACTGGCCTGGGTTCAATTCCCTGCCACCTACATAAAACTGGAAAGTCATTCATTTGCAGCAGTATGAGACCTTTGTGCATGCATGCATGTGCGCACATGTGTGCACACACACATACAAGCTATAGAGTTTATTTAGCATAAATACATGTGTAGCAGTGTCAACATTCATAGCTAGAACATATAAGTATTTCATAACTTGTTGGGGAAATTGCCAAGATATCTTATATGTCTATGGTAGAGAACTTAAAAGCATAGAGATTGTTTTCACAGGAATGGCCACCTTTCATTGGATAACCTAAAACTAGTATTGAGTATGTAACATACCTCATATCAACCCCTATGAAAATCCTTTGAAAATTGTATGACTGATTTACAAACAAAGGAACACAGACGTAAATAAAGGCACTCTGTCCATGCTTTCTTCCTCTCCTCAAATGCTTTTACAACAGCCCCCCTCCCCATTACAATTTGTGTGTTTTTGCATAAATCTGTTGTGCCCATAAGAATGCTTTTATATGCTTTTTTATTTTTTTGATTTTTTGATTTTTGAGGGTAGGGTTTCACTGTAGTCAAGGCTGAGCTGTAATTCACTATGTAATCTCAGGTGTCTTTGAACTCATGGTGATCCTCCTACCTCTGCATCCCAAGTGCTGGGATTAAAGGTGTGTGCCACCATGCCTGGCTCACTTTTTTATTTTTTTATATGTGCCAATAAAAATAAACTAGGTAGCTGAAGACAACTGAACTTAAAGCCCTTGTCAGTGTATAGTAAAGTCAGAATCTTCTGTCATAAGCATAGGTCAGTGGATCTCAGATAAACTTCTTGGACAAGCATCAGCCAAGAACTTGTTAGAAATGAAAATTATTGTCCCCATTCTGAGGTTGCATCTGTAGACTGAGATCCAGTAGAGTTAACATCCAGGAATTTGTGTTGTAATAGGCCCTTCTTATTCAGATGTGCACTAAAGTCTGAGAACCATCCCTCAAGGTGAAGGTATATAACAGTTTAATACGGACAGAATGGTTGACTCAGCATGAGGCTTAATAATGCCATTTGTTTCATTTACAGTATCCTTTCCCAAATAAAAAAATTCATGTAATAGAATATCTAGTATGATTTTCCTATTTTAAAAATTAATTCAAAGCAATTAACTATTTCTTCAATCAATGAGACTTACATTAGTAACTTTACAATCAATAAGAAGATCCAGTGAAGAAAATTCTTTGATTATATTTATGGAGGAAGCAAGTCCAAGAGAAACAAATGCTACAGTTACCATAAAGCTTAATTTTCACTGGGATTCTGGATCAGTGGCTCAAGTGCCATCTCGTTTCCTTGAGACTCCAAGAAAGTTGGAGTTAAACTGACAATAACAGAAAAAGCAAACTAGAAACGATTACTGGGATGTCTTTTTAACCATTGGAAAATCTAAAATCACTTCTCTATGAATTCAGATAATTTCAGTTTCAAAATCAAATCTACTATCATCAGAAATTAAGGAAAAGTAAGATTGATGTATAGAGACAAGTTCTTCAATCATGTTATGAGTATTCAGTTAGTGAATTTAAGAATAAATTTACCTGTATAAAGATTCTACTGATCTGCACATGCTTCTGAATAATAGGTGGTACATATTTTAAAAGTATGGAATTCTAGGCTGGAGAGATGGCTTAGCAGTGAAGGTGCATGCCTGCAAAGTCTAAGGATCCAGGTTCAATTCTCCAGGTCCTACGTAAGCCAGATGCACAAGGGGGTGCATGCGTCTGGAGTTCGTTTGCAGTGGCTGGAGGCCCTGATGTGCCCATTCTCTCTCTCCCTCTCTCTGTCCCTAATAAATAAATAAAAATAAATAAAATCTAAAACATATATATATATATATATATATATATATATATATATATTTCTAAATCTTTCTATACTCAAATTATTTTTTTCCTAAACAGTTACTTCTCTTCTGTTGCTTGTTAGTGAGTTTAAAAAAAATAGCTAAAGCAATTTCTTTTCTTCTATATAAACCTCCTGTTTTTCTAGCTATATATTTAAAAGGTCTTCTGAGAGTTTAACATAATAGTTTGAGATATTTCAATGCTTGACTTATGTAGTATTAAGAATGAAAAATCCTCAGAAATCTTTTTATATGTCATAAAGGGGCATAGATATATTAAAATAATGATCAGATTTGCTTTTATGATTCCATAGTTTCCCCTTTTTAAAAACTGAGAATTACTCTGTTGCTAAGTTTATCTTATTTTTCATTTTCCTGATCTTATTGTTTTGCTTTTGAATGGTCTAAAGATTCTGCTAATAGCATAGAAAAATTAGCAGCAAGAGCCTGAATTCAATATGGATTGTGGGGTAAGATGGACAATTAAATCAAATTATCTAACCCTGTTATGAGGTCCGGTGTCGCACAAGTAAGACCATCAATTCACGGAATGTAAGGCAAAGTTTTATTGGGTAAAAAAGAAAACAAAAAGAAGGCCTGGTATACCAAGTCTGCCTCAGAGGGAATCTCAGGAGGGCAGTCTTGAACTGTTCAGAGTGTCAGCTTTTATTGGAAATAACCATATGATGTTAGGAAAAAGAAAAAAAAAAAAAAACAGGATGGGAGTTAAACCCTAAATCACAATTTACATGTGACAATTACAGCCATAAAAGTGAAAAAAAAGGAACTTGTAAACAGATCTGTTGGTCAGTTACAGGAAGCGCCACCTGGACGGTGTGAGGTAAGCCTATGACCAGAAGTCCCACTTATCTTAAGGAGTTTGCTCAACAATGCAGGCCCCAGGAAATGCTATTCATCCCAGCAGAGCTTCATGTTTACCTGCCATTGGCAGAGCCTCCTGTTTGTCTGCCATCAACACAGCCTCCTTACTTCTTCGTTTCTCTAGGCTAAGTATAAAAAAAGTAGAGAAATATAACATTTTGCTCTCTTTATAACCCCTCCACAGAATATAAAATTTTCCTCACATGGTATCAGGAGGCTAAAATATTAGTTTGTGGCTCTCCTTACAATGAAACCTCCTGGCTTTCTGTATATATTATATAAGATTGTTTTTAGAAAATGGTTATTGCAGCATAGTCTAACATTTCAATGCAAATCATTTTCACCCTTATTTACTGTATATAGGAATTTTGTCCTGTTTATTCCTGTTTGCCTATTGTATCCTGATTTCTGTCTCCTATGTTATTTTCCTTCTAAATCTCTAGTCAAAGTAAAGCAAAAATTAGATGCAATCATCTGTGCACCCTCTGTCTCTTGCCTGTCACTGGCAGCTTCTGACAGCAAATACTAAAACCCAAAGTCAAACTATTTAAGTAAATAAAATGAAATTTCCAAAGAATGTATCTTTTTATTATATAAGCAAAAGGCATAGCTGTACACTGACAGCAATAATGATAATGTAAATATGTATTTGCCATATATCATAGGTATGAGTTCAGGGTTACAACATTATGCAATCCTTTCTAACATCTCTACATGCACCAGTGTGTAGATCAGGGTGGAAGGAAGGCTACAGAATAAGAAAACCTACAGTTCAATGCTAACTGGAGCCATTCTAGTTGAGTGCATGCCTGAGTAATTTTTAAGATATTTCAAAACAACTGTCAGGAGCATAGTAATGAATCTGAGTTACAAATGACAGAATAAGCTTATATTTTGCTTAAAGTTCTTAATGAACATGAAGATTGTAAGGTTCAGGAGTGACAAAGGATCATCGAGACTACTCTGAGGCAAAGATGGAAATTTTTATTCAGGGAAAAACATGAGCTGCCAGGACTGACTCTCAAGAGTGTGGCAGTCAGCTTGGGGTTACAGATAGTGGGCTTTATAGGTTTTTGCAATTGAGGTGAGAAAGGGGAAGAAATTTTCTTGTTAGGGCAGAAATCTCTGTTCTTTTACATTAGCCATATGGAGAGACCAGGAGTGAACTGGTGAGTGATAGGGGAACAGTAACTCTCTGATCTCAGGGTGAGGGCAGAAGTGACCTGGTGAGAGATAAGGAGGGGTGGTAAATCCTGTTCTTGGGGCATCGTTCTTGAGGAATGTGGCTGATCCATTTCTTATATCTCCCTGTGGCCATCCTGTTTTTCTTTCGGTGACTCCCTTTTGGGGAGCCCATTTTGACCTAACATTCCAACCTTTTGTTAGTGATAAGGGGCCATGGTCTTTTATTCTGTAATGTCTTCATGCTGACCATAAGGGGCAACAAGCTCTTGTGGGAGAGGCTGGGTGATGTGGTCAATTGGGTCTCCCCTCAGGGCAAGTGATGAGTCAGCTCTTTGGTGGCCAGAGGCTGGCAGGAGATAGAAGAGGGACAGGTAGTAAAAGTTGGTTGAATCTTAGGTGGGTGAATTGGTCCACCTGATTTTGGATGCATCTCAGAAGGCAGGGGGCCAGGGAAGTAGTAACAGTAGTTCAGATATAGGCCCTAGGAGTGGCAAAAGCCAGGGCCAAGCTGTTCCAAAGATGTTCCATGACTCCAAGGGGATTGGTGTTCCTACCTGAAGCTAGTCACCCAGGTTTTTTAGTTTCTTAATTTCAACATCTACCTTGCCTGATGGGTTGGCATAGTAACAGCATTCCTCATTCAGAATAAGGCAGGTCCCTCCTTTGTCTGCTGTCAAGAGGTCTAGGCTTGATGGTTCTGTGGCACGACTGAGGCCAGAGAAGTAAGTTGTTCTTGTAGCAGTCATAGGGCCTCAGTGGATCTCTGGACTGCATTGCTCAGTTCTGTAGAAAGTCTTTCATAAGAGATTAGGCTGAGGCTCAGGCCTCCTGTAGGCAGTCCTGTGGCAGCTATAGAGGCTTCCAGGATTACCCCTATCATCACAGGCCCACTTAGGAAGAAGGACTTCCAGCTCTCCCTCTATAAACACGAAGAGGCTAGGTACCAAAGTGAATGGAGTGCAAGGGACTGAGCGTGTTCTCAGAGAGATGCAAGTATACAGCATGGAGTCACACCAAAAATAAATTCCCTTAGGTAAAGTGTGGTTTGTCACAATAGAGTTATTAATGAAAGCTCCTGACCAGCATTGAGAGATGTCCTTATGCCAACAATCAAGGTGGTTTGGAAGAGAGAGTGGGATAGGCAGCTTGGAGAGAGGATGCCAGAAGCAGGGAGTATCTGAAGCAGAGGTGACATTGTACAGGGGACTATAGTAATGAGGGGGCAATAGAGGGAAGCGCACAAGAAGCAAGTAGTGTGATTGGTAAGATTGAGTTGATTGAAGAGGGAGAGAGAATTAAGGATGAACATTCAGGGGGTGGTGGAGAAGGTTATGTTATGCAGATCTTCCTGGAGCTTGCCATGAGCCAGGTGGATGTCTGTAACTGTCTGTATATGGGCATTTTGGGTAGTCACTGACATACACCTGTTATAGAGAAAGTGAGGGAGATGGGCTCTGTGCACCCCGTGAGAAGACAGAAGGGAGAATAAAGAAGTTTGTTATTGTTGTGAGAACATCAGGTGTAAAGGGAGGATGAGCATTAAAAGGCAAGAGATAGAGGGCTTGGGGAAAGAGAGAGGAGGCAGAGGGGCATTTTGGGATCAGGGGAAGAGCAGGAACACAAGAGAGTTTAAGTTTGAGAGTGCCCATTGAGGTGGCAGTGTACTTATCCCTAGATGTGATAGGGTAAGGGATAAGGAAAGAGGGGGCCTGAGGAATGGCAAATAGGAGGATCTTGGTTCAGGGTAGGTGAAGTTAATCAGAGACAGGCAGAGGCAGAAGGCATGAGTTAATGTTTGACTCTTATATTGTAATTATTGTTTATATTGTAGTTATATTTTTCTCATTGGGTGATTAAGACCATGTAGGCTGCCAGAATTAACTGTATATTTTGGAGGTCAGTAGTGGCTATATAGGAAAGACTTTCATGGACCTGTGAGGAGTCCTATGACTCTCAGCATTGTCATCTGCTAGGATAAGTCAAGGCTATGCTGACCAAGTGGCCCTCCCTCTTTTGGGAAGCCTGGAGGACTGATTTTCCTCCAGTATGACTCTCTTGTTGCAGATACACTGACTTGGAACTCATTTCTGGGTCTCCACATCCTCTCCTATCAAGAAGACAGGTAACTCACCAGAGGCTAGAAGTTCAAGTGTCCCATCATCTCGTGTGGCCTCTTGACCTGGGAGTAGGAACCAAAATATTGGTTATCCTTTTAACTCCAGTGTTTCCAATTGCTCTTGGCTTCTACATATGGTTATTACTCACTCAGAGAGACTGTTCATATCTGACTAGCAAAACAGATTAGTTAAAAAGGGTTCAGAGCAAATCTGGTGAGCAAAGCAGATTAGAGAATAACACAATAGTTTAAAATCCTCCTGATTAATATTTAAGTTTAGTTGTCAGGTGACAGTGTAAGCTGTATCTGGGACATAGAAAGCATACACTTTCTATTTTTTAAGTATTTGTCAGTTATAAGTATAGGTATAACATTTTAGTAGCCCTGAAAACAATATTTTTATCAATAACTTTAAGGCAATTGATTTAATCTAGATATTGTATGTCAGGAAGAAGACAAGACAATATAAAAACTTAGTGTCTGTGTTTGAAAACAACTTTGGTTAGTCTGTATACCAATGTTAATACCAATTACCCCCAAAACTGGAAGTATAACAGTTTAAGATTATTTTTTTGAGGGCAGGAAACATGTTTTAAGTATCAATATCTCTATCAGCAATGAACTTAAGATATCAGAAATGAGACAATTAATTAAGTGAAACCTTGACTGAGGCTGATTATACATAGCTCAAGAATAAAATAAAACCTCATCATTGTTGAGTTACATTAAAGACAGTATTACAGACACAAAGTAATTTTTAAAGTAAGTACTTTTTACCATTGAACAATTTTAAGGCTTAACTAAAGAAATATTTTTGACTATTCCATGAGGCTTAGATAAATGATGTTAACATTGTTTGTATACAGTGGATTTTTTAAGACATGGGGAGCTTTTTCAGCTTTTCTAAGAATAAAATCACAGTATGTCACTTTTTATAAGACTTAGATTATAACCTCAGTGATAACCATCTATCAAAACCAGCATGAACAAGACAAGAACCATCTTAAAATTACAGAGTATTAGCCAGGCATAGTGATGTATGCTTATTGATAGCTAAACATCATGGACTTTGTATAAATCAAATTACAATATTCTGATATCTGGAAAAGTCTGATACTAACAAAAAGTAGAGTTTACATATTTAAGGCACATGAGGGTACAAAGAATAAACTTGAACAAAAGATATGCTAGCAGAACTTAAAATAAACAAGAAATCTATATTATGTAGTAACGTTTTTGGTTTAAATATGAAGACATGAAAAATTAGATAATTTTTTAAGCTTATCAGAATTGGGATATCTTTATATACATACATTTTTGAGAAGATTTAGCACTCTTAAAAGCTAAATAAAATGTCCATTAACCTATAAGTTAGTTTTTGAAATTAATTTAGTTATATTTAATGTACCCAAACAATAGAGGAACTGGATTAAACTGCCATGATATAATGAAAAAGGGAGACAAGTCCCATGAAAATGAGAGGGAATGGGCATCCCAGAGCCACTTGCCACTGCAAACTATTTTCAAAACTATTTTCAAATGTATGTTCCACTATGTGTATCTGGCTTTGCAAATAAGCAGTTTTAATTGTTAAGTCAAAAAGAAGTATTTTTAATCTCTTCAAAATCAATTTTATAGAACCTTGTTGAATTCCAAATATACACAAAATTTTATGACACAAACTATAGCTATTCAAACCTTAACCAAGTTTATAATTCTGTCTGTGGTTCTTTGGTAAACTTGTTCAGTAGTGATGTAAGTCACAGTTAAAAGTATTGAGACTGGTTGTTGGAGGAATTGAGGAATTACATCTTAAATCACAACATAATTTTGTGTGTGTGTGTGTGTGTGTGTGTGTGTGTGTGTTTGTGTATGTATATATATATATATATATATATATATATATATATATGATTACTGTTCACCATGAGGTAAATAGTTTTCAAGTGTGTGGCAGATAAATGCTATTTAATGTTTTAAATGTGGTCTATTTAAAAAAATAGGAAAAAAAAGAGTAAATAGTTTTTCTGTGAGATTTTTTTTTTTGAGGCAGGGTTTTAGATATAACCTTAAGATTTAATTAAAAGGTTGACAAATAGAGGAGCTTAGTTAACTTGGTTGGGTACTCTAAATTCAGTCTTTCATAACCATTATTATGACCAGATCAACATCAATGAGTTAAAGTTAAGTTTACAACCTGAATACCATTAGCATCCTGCTACCAGCCAGGGCCATACTTTGTTAGTCTGATGCAAGCCCTAGGTTGTCATTTTATGTCTCAAAAAGTCTGTAATCTGATTAAGTACTTTGTTTTTAACCTTCTGTTTAAGCTTACTCATATCTTCATCTACATACTTTACTCATACCTTCATCTACATACTTTTTCCTTACAATCCATGTAACCACTCTGTAACACTCTTTTGCATCAAACATCTAACATCCAACATATAAAGTTTTCTCTCCAGTTTATCTTTTTCAGTCATGTTCATCTCATAACTATCAACAAAAATTATTGTCCTTACCATAAGACTTTTAATATGACCATTTTTTCCTTTAAAGGGCCTTTTGAAATAACTTTTTTTAAAAGAAAGATTTTTTTTTTAAAGATCAGATTTGACTTATGCTATTTACTCAGAATAAGCATAATTTTGGAACTTTGTTTTTCATAACTTTCCTGAACCCCCTTTTTTTTAAAAAAAGAAAAAGAATGAAAGCAGATTTAAATATTATTAGAAATTTTAGAAATTTGTTTACAAATTTAGTATCGAGTACTTTTAAATTTAAACATAAATCTTGAGGCTATTATCTGTTAGTAGTTCCATATAAGCACATAAAAATAAAATAAATGTAAAACAGTTACAAATTTCTTATAAGAAGTCCCCATAGTGACTTGGCATTCATTCATCATCATGCTGGGGCCAGGATCCTGAGATTCCCTGTGCTTGCAGTTCCCTGACCCTGCTAGGCAGGGAAGCTAAGAAAGAGCCATTTTCTCTCCTAAATTCCAGGGAGAGTTCCCTCAGGGCTATAGGCTGCTGCCTGATCCTGTCATTTTACAATTCTTTTTAATATATTTTATTTATTTACTTATTTGAGAGGGGGGGCAGAGAGAGAAAGAGGAAGAGAATGGGTATGCCAGGGCCTCTAGTCACTGCATACAAATGCCAGACACATGCACCTCCTTGTGCATCTGGCTTATGTGAGTCCTGGAGAATTGATCCGAGGTCCTTTGGCTTTGGAGGCAAACATCTTAACCACTAAGCAATCTCTCCAGCCCCTCATTTGACAACTCTTTAAGAGTAGGAGAACCTTGCATTTTTCTATCACCTTAATTACTCTTAATGTTCTTTCTGGGGGACTCAACAGTAAAAATTGGCTATGCTGTCTCGTATAGTGGGCTTGGTGGAAAACATCGCCACAATGAAATGGCATTGTTCAGAACAGAAATCATTCTGCTGTCTTAGGGCTGTGAGCCACATACATATTCACACACACACATTCATTTCATGTACACTTATTACACTTTTCCTATAGACTGTAGACAACCATTTCCCTTCATATATTCATTCATTCATTTATTCCGAAGTTATGCATTTCAGTTTAAATTTCTATTCTATTTACAACTCCAGAGATTAAAATCAAACCTTGTTACCAGGCAGGGTGTCAGGAAAGGCTGAGGGAGCTGGAGGAGCTGGAGAAGCTGTTGGGGTGGGGTCCCTATGGCATCCGGGTCAAAAGCAGACAGTGAGGATGAATATGGAGGAGTGGTTGAGTGAGAGCATATTCCTGAGACCTTGGCTAGAAGGGCCTTGTGAGAATGGCAGGTAGAGCAGAGATAAAGCCTTGTATAGGGTACTGTGGACCATTTGCCTGTACATTGGCAGAAGTTTTTTAAAATCAGTGAGAATTGGAAATCAAAAGTATCATTTTCAGGCCATTTGGACCCATTGTCCAGCATATATTGTGGTCAGGCAGAGTTGCAAAGAAAGATTAGACGACATGGTTTGATGTCATCCAGGAGTTGTAGAGGTTTTAAGTTTTTAAAAAGACAGGCTAGGTGGGAAGTAGGAAGTGATTTGGAGGTTTTGTTTCCTATGGAGGTGTGAGAGTATAATGAAAGGGCTAGTGAAAGGAGACCAAGAAAGAACAAGAGGGAGGTGATGAGAGAGACCAGAGCTTAAGCTGGGTTTACACAGGATACAAATATGATGCTCTAGCCCATTAGGGTGGATGGGGCCTGTACCTTGCACATGGGCAGAGGCCATAGAGGTGGCAACTGTCAGCTTTTTAACCTGTTTAGTGGGCAAGGAGGGCACCTGTGCTCCTGATGGCGAAAGAGGCTGGCTGTGGAAGATGAGAGCTCAGGAAGGAGAAGGAGAAGGAGAAGGAGAGAGGGTGTCTCAAGATGGTGCAACTGAACCAAAAGGCACCCTTTCTGGAATGGCAGACCAGAGAGCGAGACCCAAGGTGTCCAGAGTGCATCTTTCTGGAGACCTGTGGTTGGGCCTAGCAGCCAAGGGGTGTAATCTGGCCTGCCAGCACGGCTTCCATGAGGAGGGATGAACCCCAAAACAGGCCAACCTGAGAGGGACACTTACCAAGAAGGGAGGAGATCAGGAATGGAAGAACAGTGAGGCCAAATCGTGATGGGTGTGAGAGCCTGTATCAGACAGAGATGGTCTGAGGCCTTCAGAAGGTCGAATGGCAGCTCGGTGGTCTGGTCAGGGAAAAGGAGGTCTGGCCACCCAAGAGGACAATCAGAAGCCTGCCTATCTGAGTCACGGCACCACATGTAAGGTTCAAGAGTGACCAAGGACCACAGAGACCACTCTGAGGCAAAGATGGAAGTTTTTATTCGAGGGAAAACCATGAGCTGCCAAGACTGACTCTCATGAGCAGAGCAGTCAGTCTGGGGTTACAGACAGTGGGCTTTATAGGTTTTTGCAATTGGGGGAAGGTAAGGAAGGGCAGGGAATTTTCTTTTTAGGGCAGTAAATCTCTGTTCTTTTACATTAGCCATATGGAGAGACCAGGAGTGACCTAGTGAGAGATAGGGGGCAGTAAATCTCTGATCTTAAGGTGAGACCAGAAGTGACCTGGTGAGAGAAAAGGAGGGGTGGTAAATCTTGTTCTTGGGGCATCGTTCTTGAGGAATTTGGATGATCCATTTCCTTATGTCTCCTTGTTGCCATCCTGTTTTTCTTTCGGTGACTCCATTTTGGGAAGCCCATTTCAACCTAACAAAGATAAGCAGATCCTCCAAGCAGTTCACCATGGTGCATTCAAACAAACCTGAATAATACACACAAGGGTAAAATAATGAAACAGACTAAACCTATGTGTTGTAAGGGAAGCTACTGTGCAAATCTACTTTGAACATTTAGAGTATTTCTGTTTTAAAAGAATATTTTTGGAAAGTTGGGTTCATCTTAATTTTCCTAAGTATGAGAACTTGAAGTTGAATGTGCTCACTTAACTACTACAATAGTATAACATTTCATGAGAAGACTTCCAGTCACTTAGTTCTAAATGTCAAACGACAGACCTCACACACCTTTTCACTTTTGCCCCTTGGTGGTCCAAGAAAATATTGTCCTCTGAAATAAAAGGGAGACAGAGCCCTACATTTGCAAATCAAACATTCTTCCCAGTAGGTAACAAATAACATGAAATTGCTAGCCCCATGCCCTTATAAAATTGGTATTGAACAATGAAAAATGTGCTATCTTTGTCCATATATATAATTCACCATTGATTGTCCATATGTATAATTCACCATTGCTTGTGCAGAAAGACTTTGAAGGGAAACAAGTTTTCTTAAAAAACAAACAAACAAAACAAAACAAAAGAAACCTGCTGCTCTTTTGGCTAAAGAGTATATGAAAAAAGGGAGCATGAAAACAGAGCAAGACTAATATGGTTGACAAAATTAGACAATAAATAATGTACCTTAAATGCAGGAGAGGGAAAAAATGAAAAGTTATGTGTATTTGAACTGCTCTGTACAATTTCATAAGTCAATTTAAACAATCTCTGAAAAGGCTACTAACAGAAAAAGTAAACAAGGGATGAAATAAAATATTTAATAAAAATATGACAATAGCAAAAATAAATAAAAATAAAGATGTTAAGGACTAGTGTAGCAGACAGCTTCAGGTTTGCTGAGATGAACTTCTAGACAAGGCACAGTTATGGAGGAAGGATATTTATTGAAGCTTACAGATCCAGGGGAAGTTCCATAATGGCAGAAGAAGCTGGCCTGCCATCACAGATCCAAGCAGAGAGAGAGAGAGAAGCACAAACCTAAAAGCCAAAAGCCACACAGCACAGCACAATTCAGGAACTCCAGCCAGGCATACTTTTCATATCTTTAGATTGAATTCTCAACCCCATCACCACACCTTAAGATCCACCCATTGACACTGCCTCCAGCCAGGTGGCTGCAGATGCAAACTACAAACTAATAAAACACTGAATATATTGGGGTGCATCTATTCAAACTACCACAACTAGTTTCATGTCTCTCAGGAATGTCACTCAAGCAGCGTGAAAGGGGGTAGGAGGTGGTTCAGAGCTGTCTCTGTGGTATCTTGTTTTTCCTTCTCTGGCTGTTTGGCTTCTCAATGTCCAGTGAGAACAGAACCTTTGTGGATTTCATTCCTTTGTTCATCTTTGTGTTGTTTGCTCCACAATTGAGAACTGTGGTTTGTGAGGCAGGCAGAGGTTGTTTTTATTTAAATATAAAAAGGAAATAACTAATAAAGCAACACAACACTTAGATATTAAAGCATCATTCCTTATAAACTCTTTCTTAATTTAATTCTGCTTTTAACTACCCATGAATTAAGTTTCAATAGTACCTGTATGAAACAAAACATACAGCTTTTAACTCACTTCATAGGATTTTCTGACTAAAAGAACTGTTCAACTTGTCCATACAGTCTGCATTATCCAAGCAGCACTGCTGCAGGTGGATGGTGGAGAATTTGCACTTACATCATTTCCACATTTTCATATTTATATATGTAGGGATTTCTCTAGTAAAATATCATCCTTTGGTTTAATTTGAAGTAGGAATGGTTTAGGGCTATAGAAAATGACTTGTTTCTTGGTGGGGTGGTGGGCATGAATTTCTTACAGCAGTTTGGAATTTCTAAGGATTATACAGTATTGCCAATTTATATGCTTTGGGACAATCTTTCATAATTCAGTTACTGTTTGTATGTGTTTGGCATTATCTTTCAGTTCCTCTATAATCTGCATTTGCTGTTGTTATTTATCTTTTCTAATGAATCAGTTATTCATATTGATTATCGTACCTAGATATTTCTGATATTTTTTATAGATAATCATTGTTTCTGCAAGAAATATTTCCATTAATTTGCTTTTCCAAAATTTTAAATCTATTTTATACATGCTACCATAAAAATATTTGAGAACAAACATTTTGGGCAACTGAACTTTGATATGGAATGCAAAAACAAAAACTAACAGCAGCGTTGTAGAGGCTGTCTGTCATAAAAACCTATGACTCTTGCTACTGGGAAAGTTAAAACTATAAAGAATGAGGAGTTTCCTTCCTGAAATTTAGAAACCTGTTTTTCATTTTCTTCATGGCTGTCTTTACTTCTTGATTTCTCAAAGTATATATCACTGGGTTCAGAATGGGAGTAAAGATGATATAAAACACTGACAGGATCTTTTCTATCACAAAGCTGTTTTGTGGCCACATATAGACAAAGATGCATGGTCCAAAGAACATGAAGACAACAATAAAATGAGCTGTGCAGGTGGAAAGGGCCTTAGATGCTACTCCAGAGGAATGATGCTTGATAGTAACCAGCACAATCACATATGAATTAAATAGAAGAATAAAGCAAGACAAAGCAATTATGCCACTTGTTGAGATCATAAAGAAGCCAAGAACGTAAGTGTCCACACAAGCCAACTGGAACACCACAGGAAGGTCACAGAAAAAGCTATCTATCTTATTGGGACCGCAGAATGGTAACAGGAGAGCAAATATGACCTGGCTCATTGAATGCATGATTCCCACAATCCAGGAAGCCATAACCAGGGCACCACACACCTGGGGACTAATGATTGAAGTATAGCGCAGGGGCTCACAAATCGCAATATATCTGTCAAAAGACATAGCCATGAGTAAAACAATTTCTGTGCCAGTGAAAAGGTGGAGGAAGAATATCTGGGAGATGCAGCCGTCAAAAGAGATAGTTTTATGATCAGTTAGATAGTCTATAATCATCTTGGGAACAGCAAAGGAAGCAAGAGACATATCAATGATGGAAAGATTGGTAAGCAGGAAATACATTGGAGAGTGTAGGTGGGAGTCAGCTGTAACTGTGATGACAATAAGGCTATTACCCAGCATTGTTGCCACATAAAAAAGTGAGAACACCACAAAGAAAAATATCTGCAGTTCCCAAGAATTAGAGAGTCCTAACAAAACAAATTCAGAGACAGTAGACTGATTGGCCTTGTCCATCATCTGGGTTCAAAGGTAGAAGCCTGCAAAAACAAAGGTATGAGAAAGTATGATTAACAGAAGAGCTCCATTTTTAAGAGTCTACTTTCACAAGCTTTGTCTTCCCTGTGAAAGCTTTCCCGTACTATTCTTTTCATCCTTCTCATCTGATATGCAAATGTCAAAGGAAATTATAGAATATTATAGATATCACAATTATTCTTCAAATAAAATATACTGAGAATAATCTTTTTTCTACTAAATGGTATTGGACAAAGAAGTAAATATTTGAATACTCTAACTTTTATCTTTTATGAATATTTACATTTTTGTCAGAGCAATTTCTAAGTTATCAGGCCTAATCTTTAATTGAATCATTTAAAATATCTACAAAGGCCATTGGAGGAAATATTCATTCTATACACAAATCTTACTTTGAGTTTCATTGCTGCATTTCTCTCCAGTTCTCATCTCATCTGGAAATGTCAGAGTTATTGCAAAATTGGAGTGGGCTGGAACAGTAGTCAATTGTGACTGAACTCATACTCTGTAGTCTGTCTGGATGTTCAGAACTCTGGATCTTCTATGCTCCTGGCCATATTTGCCACCCACAGATTATTGTAGACTTCCTTAGGGAGCACAAAGCTGTGGCCTTTTCTAAGTTTCCCAATAAACAAAGTGCTCTAAGTATTTTATACTCTGTTTACTCCATTCATGAATCCAATGACCTATACTCTCAGAAATAAAGTTGTCACAGAGTCCAAGAGGAAAGTGAATAGCCATGCCTCTAAGTCTAGGAAAACTGATCATACTTCTTAACTATTCTCACACAAAAAAATAATAGCTTTTCAGTATTCACCCCCCTGAGTCAGTAAGTCTATATGATCACATCATTACAAGAAAACTATTACTTCATCACAGAACTTTTCCCAAAATAAACTTCCAATAATTAGCAGTCAGTGAGTTTTGTTTATATCAATTGTTACATAGCCAACATAGCAATTACTAAAGGGAATAATAAAATCCACAATCAATATTTTGCTCTGTAAGGACATATAATTTAGAACATTCAATTTATCATCACTAATATTTGAACATTCTTCCTCTTGAGAGATCCATACATGATAACAAAGTGTAGATTCTCTTCCAGCACCCATACTGTCTATACACACTGAGAACTGAATTTGCAGTATGATTTCATTGCTGATAAAGTGTTAATGAATGACTTCTTGATTAGATAATCCAAAAGAAGTAGAGAGCTTTGGTAAATAAAACTATTTGTTATTCATAATCTTTGCAAACCATTTTTAAAAATATTTATTTATTTATGAGAGAAAAAGAGACAGACAGAAAGAGAGAATGGGCATGCCAGGACCTCTAGCTACTGCATACGAAGTCCAGACACATGTGCCCCCTTGTGCATCTGGCTTATGTGAGCCCTGGGGAATTGAACCCCAGTCCTTAGGCTTCACAGTCAAATGTCATAATGGCTAAACCATTTCCCCAGCCCCTTTACAAACCATTTTTGTATAAGAATTAGAATATAATATATCCCTACTTCCCTAGAGTAGATTCTATAGTTTTAAACTACATTCCCTAGAGTAGATTCAATAGTTTCAAATAGCACACTAAACTCTTGGAACTTCATTAATATATATCATCTCTCTATATACTAAATATATATTTAAACATACATGCATTAAGGAATCAAGAAACATTAGAGCCAAGCACAACAAATACAACCTAGTCCTTTCTATAAATATGAAACTAAGACATAAAGATATAGTAGCCTTTCCAAGATTATGCTATTTATAAGCAGTATGTAAATCTTTCAGTTACAAGTATGGGTTTTGTTTACTTTCTAAGCAGTAATGAGTTCCTTTGATACCATGTCTACTACATCATGTTTGTACTCAAAGCCACCTTGTAGTGAGCTCCTAAAGGGTCTTAGCCATTTCCTCCTGGAAGACTGTAATATTTGACTCGAAGACTCCATGAAATGGAAGTCTGTCAGCATCTTTGATATGCCTAAGAACTACAGGCTTTTGAAATTTGTGAACACCTTCTCAAATCCATTTCATACAATAAAATTGAACAGCAGGAAATAATGTAGTTTCTCAAGCTTATAAAGCTAGTTGATGACAGAGTCTAGCATAGAAGTTAACTTCTCATTAGCTCTTTCTTCCTCTATTGAAGTAGGACCACATATTTCTGAGAGAATTCTGGTCAATCTGAGAGCTACAGGTAGAAAATATTTAACTCATAGAACCGAACTACTCTAAGCACTAATAGTTAGATAATTGTATGATATTATAAAATTTTGCATAATATTTTGTATAATATTCTTTTAGCCTGACTACAGATAGATGGATATATAGGAAAAAGATTTTCTGAAGTCAAATAAAAAGAGAATAAATCAATATAGGAATTCAGGGCAAACAGATTGATAAAAAGGTAGATAAATAGATATGTATAGGGCAATATAAGTAAATAGACAAATGGATAGATAGGTAGATAGATACAGACTGACATTTACTTAGTAAACAGAAATAGTAATAATTAATAAAAGCTTTAGGAACATAGGAACACACAACATAAGAAATAAATCCAATACAAGGATCATATAGGTGATGTAAGCACAAATCTTAGACAATTTGAGTGAGCAGGTAGTCCAGTCCCTCTTCTAGTTCCTTCACTATAGAGCCCTTTCTCTTCCTTCCTCACTGTTTCTTTGTCAATCACTTGTCTGAGCATGCTCAGATATTTCATTATCAAAGCCATAGAGAAATAGCCTAATACTGTGGGTCAATAATCCTTATAAAAATGAAACTAACAAGAGAATATTAAGTCTAATATCATGGTGCTATATATCTACTTCCAAGAGTATCTGACCTTGTAAAAGTGGTCTCTAGTACAAATACATTAAATTTCTTAAATATCTTTTAAATTAAGTGGAGTCTTCTGTTGTACTTTACCTCTTCTGAGCTGCTTCACAACTTTGTCTTTCATATGGGCTGATGAGGCCAGGTTTAAGTGAGAAAGATGTAGAAATTTTTCACAAATATTGTTCAAAACCCACAGTGAACACACATGCCAAACAAAACTGACAGGTCATAGAGTGGATGCACTTTAAGCACCAAATCATCAACACCACACAAGGATTTGACACCAAGAATCATTTAAACATCCTCCTTACTACTCCTATTTTAAGAGTTTCCTCTGCTCGTCTTAAAACTGAGAGGATAGTCTCAAAATTGGTGCCACATCTAAAATATAACTGGGAGTTGATGAAACTTCTTGCTGCATTCAGGTTCACATTGCTGGTAGAAATCACCCAGCCAAGAGCAGCTTGTGGGAAAAAAAGAGGTTTATTTTGGCTTACAGGCTCAAAAGGGAAGCTCCATGATGGCAGGGAAAACAATGGCATGAGCAGAGGGTGGACATCAGCCCCTTGTCAAGGTGGACAACAGGAACAGGAGAGTATGCCAAACACTAGCAAGGGGTTGCTGGCTATAACACCCATAAGGCAGCCTCAAACAATACACTGCCTCCTGGAGGTGTTAATTCCCAAATCTCCATCAGTTGGGAACCTAGCATTTGGAACACCTAAGTTTATGGAGGACACCTGAATCAAACCACCATACTTCTTTATAAGAAAATTAACAAAGAAAAAAAAATAATTTGAGAATTGATGTTTTAGCCAGTTGCCAATGTATTTGGATTTTCTTTTCATGAATCTATTCAGAAAATAATATTATAATATTTATTTACAAAATATTCAATGAAGCTGAACTTCTATCATTCTGGAGGCAGAAGCAAGAAGATCATAGTTTGAAGCCAGCCTAGGCTACATAAAAGTTTGAGGCAATTCTGCATATGCAATGACTTAAGAAAAATAAAATCAGTAATCTTACTCTCATCTTTTAAGGTTTAGTCTATACTTCCTGTCTTCAAAGGAAGTCTCCCCAGCTCTTTCATTGATCCCTCTTTCTTTTTCCCAGAGAATAAGCAATTTAAGCCTGTGGTTTTTCTTCTTAAAACTTATAAGCATTTGAGACAGGATTTGTTTGGGCTTGTTTTTTCTATTTTATTATTGTTGCTCATTTGTTTGCTAATTTGTTTTATTTTGCTCTGTTCTGCTGTGTTTTGTTATTTGCCATCAAATTTGATTCAGGAAAAGTTGGAAATGAAGATGCTACACTTTTTATAGAAATTATCCTTCAAATGCATACCTTTTTGTTATCTTACTGTCATCCCACTATTATGTGAATATAGAATATAATAGTAATAATAGAAGCTTTGAGGTGTTCATGGTTTCAGAGATAGCTAAATGTCCTGGTCAAATTCTTCCAATAACCATGGTACCTAATAAAAATCTCTGATTTGATCACATCACTGCTGAGTCTCTTTCGGGCTTTAATTATCTGGTATTAAAAACTTCTGGGACTGGAGAGATGACTCAGCTGTTAAGATGCTTGCTTGCAAAGCCTAAGGACTCAGGTTTGATTCTCCAGTGCCCACATAAAGCCAGATGCATATAGCAGTGCATGCATGTAGTGTTCCTTTGCAGTGACTAGAGGCCCTGGCATGCCCATTTTTTTTCTCTCGCTCTCTCTCTCTCTCTCTCTATATATATATATATATATATATATATATATATATATATATACACGTATATATATATATGTATATATATATATATATCTTAAATACATAAATAAATAAATAAAATATGAAAACCTTCTGGTTTGCAATTCATTTTGTTCTATGGTAGTTAAAAGTTAAATTTTCCTAAAAGCTAGTTCTTGGGGAGTCAATTGAGATGGTCAGGAATAACTCACTTGCCATATAGCAGACTCCTAAATGGGAAAAAGTTGTGAGAAGGTAAGGGAGATGAAAACTGGCACTATTTCCATGAATAATCTTTAAAAAAAAGGTGAACTTATACTTTTGAAACCCCATCATGAGTTCCTTTTTATAAGAAAGTGAGGGACAGAGGAAGGGGGAGAGAGAAAGGGAAAAAGAGAGAGAAAAAGAGAGAATGTTATTCTAGTAAGAAACCAGGCTGACTCCATCATTAAGAGGTTAGTCACAGCAACCAGCACCAGCACACTGGATTTTTATTCTTACAGTTATCCTAGTGACCCTGAAGGCCAATCAATCACAGGTCTAACAAGTAACACTGGGTTTTGTGAGGAAATGCCCCATGAAGCTTTTCAGAAATCAGGACAATAGACAATAAACACTACAGCTTACTTAATAATCACTATGTTTCACACTCTGCCAGAAATGCTTAATTATATTTTAATTAATATTATATTTTAGTCAACTAAACATATGTGTTAGACACTAATATTTTAACAATTCTATGAAGTCTTTATAATTATCATTATCATTTTTCACATGCAGAAATTGAGAAAGGGTTAAGTGATTTGATTAAGATTTAAGTTGCTATTCATAAATTGTAGATACATAATTTAGAGACAGATTATTGGAGCAAAGCTTCTATTCAGGATTCTTTTTTCCTACCTTTCTTCCTCCTCTTTTATACTAATGTTTTCAGTATAAAATACATTATGCCTTAAAAATCAGAGTAATATTAAAAGACACATACCTTCCCATGACTCTGCTTTATCAAATAATGTGACCATAACTGGCGTCTCTGGTCAAGTAGATATAGGTTCAAAGATATAAGCATACTTTACCTCCTTGTTATCCTGGTACTTCTTGAGACAGGATAGACATATAGGGAAAATGATAATGACATGAGAAGAAGGACATGGGAGAGGGGAGGCTCTTTTCCGGAGACCTGGTATTCTTTTACTGACAGAAGGCTTTGGACTTCAAACACAGCTTACAGAGGGAAAACAGAAGACTTCAGACTTCAAATGATTCTAGACTTTAAGCACCCCTAGTGGAGGCCATTGGCTCTCTGAGATAATATGTGTTTTCCAAAAGGCATCTTCCCAAAGACAATAAATTGTGCACATTGGGCCTAGATGATGCATTCCACAGAAACCCAATAATGGATATCATGGACAGTAATTAAGCTGTGCTTATTTAGGGCCAAAATTATAAATAATCTTTTGTCTTTATCACTCTTCTCTTATTCCTACATCTGGACAGTGCCCCTCATGAATCCACATTACAGCTTTGTTTACTAAAGAAGATTCTTTAACTTTTAGCCTTGTTACAAATTATATTCTTTACAAAACGTTGAAGAAAAGGGAGGGGTAGTTTCCTAGTAACCACTACTGATGTAATTTGAGAGTCAACAAATCCCTATACATACCCAATACAAATAAAGCTAATTGCACTCCTCCCCTGAGGCACCTATACCAGACTCTGGTCATGACTTTTCCTCAGTGATTCTTCTTTAGAGAAGCCCACTGCTAGTCCTCAGGTATGGTTTTTCTTTCCACTTCACTGCAGCAACTTGTTCTTGTATTTCTCCCAATTATACTCTCATCCCTTTTCCTACTTAATCCCCATCTGACCTTCATGCTTTGTTGTTGTTGTTGTTGTTGTTAGTTTGTGTTTTTGCTTTACCCACTAAATTGAATTAGGGTCACTGGCATGATCATAGGTTGGGCAAATCCCCAGGGGCTAAATCATTGAAGGATACCCCTACTGCTCTCTCAGCAATCAACAGTTGCCATTAGGTATTCTGGAAGGTGTGGGGTCTCATGGGGTCCCCAACCATGAGGAAATGTTGATAGGCTCATTTTTATACAGGAAACCACAGTTTCTATGAGTTCATGAGTGCAACTGTCATGTACATATTCAGAAGATAGAATTCCACTGGGAATGAAGAGAACTCTCTGTTCTGGGGACTTTTTTGATCCTTGGATTTATATGGACTCTACTGGAGTCTCAAATGAATTTAAAGCTACATATCAAATAGCTGCAGGATTAGAATCAGTATTATTCTAGGAGTCCACAGTGAATAAGGATGAGCCACTGCAGACCACGTTGGGATATAGGAACAGACACTGTCTAGAAGAGGACAAAAGAGGGGAGGAGGAAGATGACAAGATAATTTTGAAACTCAATTTTTATGTTAGGAAAAATCATATCTTTACAAAGTGCTATTTAAAAAGAAAGATTCCAAGAAGTCAAATAGGAGAGATGTCAGCTCTCCTGGTCTTTAGAATGTGGATTTTGAGATGAGCTTTAACTGAAAATGAAGCATTAATATCCTGAATGATATCTTCCTTCTGTGGTACTTAATAAGTCATTAGAATAAAATTTACAATTATTTGTCTTGTTTTATTAAAAAGGATTTTTCATAATATTGAGCTCATAAAAGTGAAAAAATCACTATAATTATAACAAAAGGAAATAATTCTTTAAAAATATTTTTTACTGATTAAGAAAGAAAGAAAGAGACAGACAGAGAGAGAGAGAGAGAGAGAGAGAGAGAGACTGGGATCTGGGAGTGCTTGGGCCTCTAGCCACTGCAAATGAGCTCCAGACACATGTGCCATCCATCTTGTGGTCCTGGAGAATCTGACCTAGGTCCTTTGGCCTTGCAAGCAAGCTCCTTAACCACTAAGTCATCTCTCCAGCCACCCTCCAAATAATTCTAAAATACATACACTGATAATTTTAGTTATTAGTCTAGATAATCTACTCTTTCTTTCTCCGAAATTCATTATGTCCCATTTTTTTCACTTTTCAAGATATTTTGTAAATGAATCCTATCAGGTTATATTTTTGTTTACTAATTATGTTAGAATGTCTGCAATTTCAGGCTGTTCTGACAAATGGTAAAGATTTAAAATGTTATTATATATTAGTTTCAGAAGAAAAAAGATTTAAAAATAAATAAATGTGCCAGGTGTGGCAGCACATGCTTTTAATTCCAGCACTCCAGAGGCAGAGGTAGGAGGACAGCCATGAGTTAGAGGCCAGCCTGAGATTACAGAGTGAGTTCCAGGTCAGTCTGTGCTAGAGTGAGACCCTTCCTCTGAAAACAAAACCAAAAATAAATAAGCATCTTTATGCAATTGTGTTACATTTTCAAACTTTCTTCAAAGACATTATTTGAATATATGATAAATGACATTCTATAACTGAGATATATACCACAAAAATTACACTGCCATAAAATATAGAAAACAATTTCATTTCAAGACATATATATATATATATATATATATATATATATATATACACACACACACACACACACACACATATATATACAACCTTTTAATAGACTTTTACATCCAGAAAATATATTTTATTTATTTTTATATTAAGGAATTTGTCTCCTTTAAACTGTCATCAACTATTACTATTCTCTTTTATTCAGGCAATGTTGATTAGATACAACCACCCCCCAAAAAAATAGTTTTGATTGATTATGTTTTGCATTTTGTTCATAAATGATGATGAGGATAAGTTACCCAAAAGGTAACAAGGCTGACTAACAAAAATAAAAATAAAAACAGGTAAATAGTCCTGCATTGGAAGAGCTAATCTCTCTTTCCATGTCAGGGCAGGTTATGGGTTACATATTCTTGGTTGGCTTACCATTTTCAAATAACCTTTATTTGGGGGTTGAATATTGTTGTCTTTGATGCTTTCAGATTTATAGGGCCTGTACCATTTACTCCTTTCATTATTGGGGGCAGAGTCTGATTCAGATCCAGGCTGACCTGGAACCCAATTCAGAACAGAAATCTCTACCTCCCAGCTGACAAGATTAAGGGTGTAGAACAACACACACCCTTAGGGATTGTGGCTTTATAAGACTATCTGTTTGTTTTAATCCCCACAATTGCATACTCTGTGTTTGTTTTTATTTAATGTGTATATTGCTCAGTTGAAGTTTAGAATTTGCCAGTAAATTGTTCCACCCAGTCCAATAGAATACTTGCTTAGCAAGCAAACATGACACCCAGGATTACTTCTGCAGCTGGACTGGGGTACAAGAGCTACACCTGGAACCTTAAACTCATATCCTGAAAGTATATACAGGTGGATTGCCACATCTAAGAACACTGCAGATAAGTGGAAACCCAAGCATCAAATCAATTCAGCAAAAATCACTACATTATAATACAAGAAACACAAAGAATCAAGACAATACAGTCCCACCAAAAATTATAAATCCATCAGAAATGATCATTAATGACACTGTTTTAGATAAAATGCCTGACAAAGATTTTTAAAAAATGATTGTATCTATATATACTCCAACAAATCAAAAAAGAAATGGAAGGAATCAAAGAAGAAAACAAAGAAATTACAGAAGAAAACAAGCTCTTGAAAGAGAACACAGGAAGCCAGCTTAATGAAATAAAGAGGTCATTACAAGGCATGATTAAAGAAATAGACATACTGAAGAAAAAACAGGCTGAAATCCTAGCTCTGAAGAACACAGTGAGTCAAATAAAAAACTCTGTGGAATGTCTCACCAGGAGAATAGATGAAGAGAGAACAGAATATCTAAACTAGTAGACCAGGTGGCAAACATAGTACAGTCCAACAAAGAAAAAGGCTACAGGTATTTATGACAACTAAACTGGCTCTAAAGAAAATACATGATGGAATTCTTCACACTGAAGAGAAAGCAAAACACACACAGGAGGAAATAGGAAAAAATAAACCACACTCAAATAGCAGTTAAAACAAATAAGTAAAGAGAAAACAGGAAACACTACAAAATAAGAAGAATGGCGAGAATAAATACATACCTTTAAATAATAACTCTTAATATCAGTGGCCTCAAAGCACCAACCAAAAGACATAGGTTTGCAGACTGGATTAAAAGGCAGGATCCTGCCGTTTGTTACCTTCAGGACACTCATCTCTCAATAAAAGATTAACATTGGCTTAGGGTGAAAGGATGAAAAATGGTATTTCAAGCAATTGGGCCTAGGAAACAATCCTAATGTATGACAGAATAGACTTCAAACCAACATTAGTGAGGAAAGATAAAGAAGGTCATTTTATATGGATTAAAGGAATACTCCAACAGGAGGACATTACAGTCCTAAACATATATGCACCTAACATCGGGGCTCCAAATTTCATCAAACATTATTAGACTTAAGGTCAAAGATAAGACCAAACACAAATGTAGTGGGTGATTTTAATACCCCACTCTCATCAATTGACAGATTATTTTGGCAGAAAATAAACAGAGACATCTGAATTGAATAATGCTCTGGAACAAATGGACCTAACAAATATCTACAGAACATTCCATCCAAGTGCTGCAGAATATACATTTTTCTCAGCAGCACATGGGACATTCTCTAAAATAGACCATATATTAGGACACAAAGCAAATCTCAACAAATACAGGAAAATTGAAATAATCCATTCTACTCTATCTGACCACCTATGGGATAAAACTGCAAATCAGCAACAAGAAAAACTACAGAGCATATAGAAATTCATGGAGACTAAACAATACACTATTGAATGGTGAATGTGTCATTGAAGAAATCAAAAAGGAAATCAACAAATTCATAGAATCAAATGATGATGATAATACAACATACCAAAACCCTTGGGACAAAATGAAGGCAGTCCTAACAGGGAAATTTATAGCTCTAAGTGCCTATTTTAAGAAATTAGAGAGTTCACAAGTAAACAATTTAATGTTTCACATTAATGCCTTGGAAAAAGAAGAACAATGCAAACCAAAAATCAGTAGATGGGAAGAAATAATAGACTAGGGCAGAAATTAATGAAATAGAACAAAAAAAAAAAAAATCCAAAGGATCAATGAAACAAAGAGTTGGTTCTTTGAAAGGATAAACCGAATTGATAACCCCTTAGCAAATCTGACAAGAAGAAAGAGAAAAGAGACAAAATTAATAAAACTAGAGATGAAAAAGGCATGATTACAACTGATACCAAAGAAATTCAGAAAATTATGAGGACATGCTTTAAGAATATATATGCATCTAAGTTTGAAAATCTGCAAGAAATGGATGATTTCCTTGATTCACATGACCTACCAAAATTTAATCAAGATGAGATAAACCATTAAAATAGACCTATAACAAGAACAAAAATCCAATCAGTTATAAACAAAAATCCAATCAGTTATAAACAGTCTCCCAACTAAAAAAAGATCAGTCCCAGATGGATTCACTGGTGAATTATACCAGAACTTTATGGAAGAACTAATACCATTGCTTCTCAAACAAAATTTTCTATAAAATAGAAATGGAAGGAATTCTACTGAACTCCTCTGAAGCCAGCATCACCCTCATACCCAAACCATACAAAGACAGAACAATAAAAGAAAATTACAGGCCAATCTCCCTCATGAACATAGATGCAAAAATTCTGAACAAAGTATTGGCAAACAGAGTATAAGAATATATCAGAAATATAATCCACCCTAACCAAGTTGGCTTTATCCCAGGGATGCAGGGATGGGTCAACATACACAAATAAATAAATGTAATACAACATATTACAGACAACATTTGTCTGAAGGACAAAAATCACATGATCATCTCAAGATAGATGCAGAAAAGGCATTCAACAAAATCCAACATCCTTCATGGTAAAAGTATTATAGAAACTGGGAATAGAAAGAACATATCTCAACATAATAAACACTATTTATAACAAACCTACAACCAACATAATACTAGATGTGGAAAAAAACTTGAAGCTTTTCCACTAAATTCAGGAATAAGACAGGCTGTTCACTGTCCCCACTTTTATTTAATATAGTACTTGAAGTCTTACCTATAGCAATAAGGCAAGAGACAGTCATAAAAGGTATACAAACTGGAAAGGAAGAGATCAAATGATTATTATTTGCAGTTATAGGATTCTATACATAAAGGACTCTAAAGACTCTACCAACAAACTGCAGGATACAAAATAAACACACAGGAATCAGTAGCTTTCCTATATACTAACACAAAAATATGGAGGTAGAAATCAGGAAATCACTTTCATTTACATTGCCTCAAAAAAAAAAAATGTACCTTGGAATAAACTTAACCAAGGAAGTGAAAGATCTCTACTATGAGAACATTAAAACACTCAAGTAAGAAATTGCAGAAGACACAAGGAAATTGGAAGACATCCCATGTTCTTGCATTGGAAGAATCAATATTATAAAATTTTCAATATTACCAAAAACAATCTACACATTTAACACAACACAATCCCCATTAAAATTCAATGGCATTCTTCACATAAATAGGAAAAATAATCCTAAAATTCACTTGCAAGCACAAAAAACTCGAATATCTAAAACAATTTTGAGCAACAAAAATAAAGCTGGTGGTATCACCATACCTAATTTTAAGCTATATTACAAAGCCATAGTAACAAAAACATCATGGTATTGGCACAAAGACAGACACATGGATTAATGGAACAGAATAGAGGATGCAGATGTTAAGCCAGGCACCTACAGCTATTTGATTTTTGACAAAAATGCCAAGAATATTCATTGGAGAAAGACAGCCTCTTCAACAAGTGGTGCTGGGAAAACTAGATATCTATATGTAGAAGGATAAAAATAGATCCTTGTCTTTCTCCATGCACAAGACTCAAATACAACTGGATCAGGCACCTTAATATCAGACCTGAAACTCTGAAATTGCTAGAGGAAAAGGTAGTGGAAACCCTTCAACATATTGGCATAGGTAATGACTTTCTGAATATAACCCCAGTTGCTCAGGAAATAAAACCACTAAACAACCAGTGGGATCTCATGAAATTACAAAGCTTGTGTACAGCAAAGGACTCTGAATAGAGCAATAATAAATAATAAATCAGGCTCAAAAGAGTACATAACACAAGAAAGCACCAAACCTCATAAAATACCTCATCATGGCAGGGATTAATTCAAACCTCACAGTAAGAACCTTAAATATTAATGGTCTTAACTCACCAATCAAAAGACACAGGTTATTAGGATGGATCAGATAACTGAACCTTCTATCTGCTGTCTTCAAGAAAAACATCTCACCACTGAAGATAGACACCTCTTCAGGGTGAAAGGTTAGAAAATGATATTCCAAGCAAATGGAAATTTAAAAAGAAAGTGTGTGTTCCTATATTAATATCTGTTTCAGTCAGGTTTGCATTGCTGGCAGAAATCACCAATCAAGAGCAGCTTGTGGGAAAAAGAGGTTTATTTTGGCTTACAGGCTCAAGGGGAAGCTCCACCATGGCAGGGGAAAACGATGGCAGGAGTAGAGAGTGGACTTCACCCCCTGGCCAAAATAAAGTGGGCAATAAAAACTGGAGAATGTGCCAAATACTGACATGGGGAAACTGGCTAAAACACCCATAAGCCTGCCCCCAACTATAACACTTAATTCCCAAATCTCCATCAGCTGGGAACCTAGCATTCAGAACACCTAAGTTTATGGGGGACACCTGAGTCAAATCACCACAATATCTGATAAAAAAAAAAAGAGTTCAAACCAAAAGTAATCAAAGGAAGACAAATAAGGCCACTTCTTCCTCATCAAGGGAATGATTCAACATGAGCACATCACACTCATAAATATATATGCACCAAACACAGGGGCAACACAGTTTATAAAACAAAATCTACTAGACAATAAAACAGAAATAAACACCAACACCATCATACTTTGAGACTTAATTATTCCACAAGATACAGATCATCGAAGCAGAGAATCAACAAGGAAATGATAGAGCTCAACAACATCATAGATTAACTAGACCTAATGGATATCTACAGAACTTTCTACCCCAACTCTACAGAATACAGTTTATTCTCAGCAGGCCACAAAACCTTCTCAAAAATTGACCATATATTAGGCTATAAAGTATACCTTCATAAAGTCAGGAAAACTGAAGTAACTTCCTGCATCATGTCAAATCATAATGCTTTTTTTTTCTTAGAGGAATCAGCAAGCCTGCGGTTGATTGATGGTCAGTAGATGCCATCATCCCACGCAGGAAGCTTCCTTGATGAACTCTTTTTTTCCTGTTTTTTTTTTTTTTTTGAGACAGTGAGAGAATGGCAGAGGGGGACACATTAGGGCCTCTAGCCACTGCAAAAGAACTCCAGATGCATGCACCACCATGTGCATGTGGTTTACGTGGAACCTACAGAATCAAACCTGGGTCCTTAGGCCTTGCAGGCAAGTGCCTTAACCACTTAGCCATCTCTCCAGCCCCACAATGTTTTAAAGCTTGAAATTAACAATAAGAGACACATCATGAATTCCACCAGCTCCTGGAGATTAAACAACACATGTTTGAACAATGAATGGGTCATGGAAGAAATCAAAAAACAAATTGTAAAATTCCTAGAATTTAATGATAATGAAAACACAACCTACCAAAACTTATGGAACTCAATGAAGGCCATCATAAGGGGAAAATTCATAGCCCTAAATACCTTCATTACAAAGACAGAGAGATCCCAAATCAGTAACCTGAGTGTCCACCTAAAGCCACTGGAAAAACAAGAAGAATCCAATCAGAGATCCAGATGAAAAGAAATAATCAATATTAGAGAAAAAATTAATTAATTCAAAACTAAGAAAACAATTTTAAAAATTGATGAAACAAAGAGCTGGTTCTTTGAAAAAAAATAAACAAGATTGACAAAAATCTTGCCAAACTGATCATGCAAAAAAAGAGAAGTCTCAAATTAACAAAACCAGAAATGAAAAAGGAGAGATCACAACAGACATCAATGAAATTGGAAGAATCATCAGGGCACACTTCCAAAACTTCTACTCCACAAAATTAAATAATCTGGAATAAATCAATGAACTCCTAGACACATACCATCAACCAAAACTAAACTCAGAGCAGATTCATCTCCTAAACAAACTTATCACATCCATGGAGATTTAAAAGCTAATAAAAGCTGGGCATGGTGGTGCATGCCTTTAATCCCAGCACTTAGGAGACAGAGGTAGGAGGATTGTCATGAATTCGAGGCCACACTGAGAATACACAATGAATTCCAGGTCAGTCTGGGCTAGAGTGAGACTGTACCTTGAAAAACCAAAATAATAATAATAATAACAATAAAGGTAATAAAAAAAACTCCCCTAAAAGAAAAGTCCAGGACAGGATGGCTTCCCAGCAGAATTCTATCAATCCTTCATAGAAGAACTGAAACTAATTTTTCTCTAACTATTCTGCATAATCAGAGACCAGGAAATCCCCCTACGACTCCTTTTATGAAGCTAGCATCACCCTAATATCAAAAGCAGACAGAGATGCAACAAGAAAATAAAATTATAGACCTATATCCCTAATGAACTTAGATGTAAAGATCCTGAACAAAATCCTTGCAAACCAAATTTCATCCAGGGATGCAGGGATGGTTTAACATATGGAAACTGGTCAACGTAATACACCTCATAAGTAAACTGAACCATAAGAACCACATGATCATCTCAAATGATGCCTAGAAGGCCTTTGACAAAATACAACACCACTTCATGATCAAAACACTGGAAAAAATAGGCATAGAGGGTTTATATTTCAACACAATACAGGCTATATATAAAGCTCCTATGGCCCAAATAATACTTAATGTGGAAAAACCCAAGGAGTTACCACTGAGCTTGGGTACAAGACAGGGGTGCCCACTCTTACCACTGCTCTTCAACATAGTACTAGAGTACAAGCCTAAGCAATAAGACAAGAGAAAGAAATAAAAGTGATTCACATTGGAAAGAAAGAAGTCAAGTTAGCTTTATTTGCAGATGACATGATCCTATATATAAGTGACCCAAAAATCTCCATTTCAAAACTTCTAAAGGTGATTAATTCCTTCAGCAAAGTGGCAGGATACAAAATCAATGCACATAAATAAGTACCTTTTGTATATGCAAAGGACAAAAATACAGAGAAAGAAATAAGTAAGGCCATCCCATTTTCAATAGCAACAACAAAAAAATTAAATACCTTGGAATAACACTAACAAAGGATGCAAAAGAACTATATAATGAAAACATAAAAACACTCAATAAAGAAATAGAGGACTTGAGAAGATAACCCCCCCCCCCATGCTCCTGGATAGGTAGAATTAATATTGTAAAAATAGCAATTCTACCAAAAGCAATATACACATTTAATGCAATACCAATAAAAATACCAGCATCATTCTTTACAGAAAAAATAATATCAAAATTCATATATCAGAAGGCCTTGGATTTTCAAAAATATCCTCAGGGGAAAAAAACACCTCTGGTGCTATCACCATAACTGATCTAAAGCTATATTATAAAGCTATAGTGACAACAACAGCATGATACTAGAAGAAAAACATAAACATAGACCAATGGAACAGAATTGAAGACCCAGACCTTAGGGCAAGCAAGTACAGCAGCTTAATCTTTGACATAGGTGCCAATAATGTAGACATGTAATGTAATGGAGAAAAGACAGCATCTTCAACAAATAATGTTGGACAAATTGGAAGACCATATGTAGAAAAATGAAATTAGACCCACTCATTTCGCCATACACAAAAATCAAGTCCAAATGGATTAAAGACCTTATTATAAGCTCTGAAACTTTTCAACTACTGGAAGAAAAAGTAGGAGGCACTCTCCATGATATAGGACTGGGAAAAGACTTCCTGAACAAAATCCCCGTAGCCAAGGAAATTAAACAAGCACTCAACCAATGTGATCTCATGAAGCTAAAAAGCTTCTGCACACACAAATCATAAACAGAGCCAACAGTTTACCCACTGAATGAGAGAAAATCTTTGCCAGCTATACCACTGACAGAAACCTAATATCTAGAATCTACACAGAACTCAAGAAAAATTAAACAATAAAAAAATAAGTTACCTACTCCAAAAGTGGGGCAGAGAATTAAATAGGGAGTTCTCAGAGGAAGAATTACAAATGGCTAACATACACTTAAGAAAATGTTCAACCTCCCTAGACATTAGGGAATTGCAAATTAAAATAACTATGAGATTCCACCTTACCCCAGTAAAGATAGCAAACAATGAAACATCAAATGAAAACAAATATTGTCAAGGCTGTGGAGATATATGAACACTCATTCACTGTTGGTGGGAATTTAAGCTATGGAAATCACTACGGAAATCAATATGGAGTCACCTGAAAAGGATGAATATAGAGTTACTCACAGACCATGTTATTCCCTTACTGGGCATTTACCCTAAAACTTCACATCTAAGTTCAGAGATATTTGCTCAACCATGTTTATAGCTGCTCAACTCATAATAGCTAAAAGCTGGAACCAACCAAGGTGCCCATTATTGGATAAATGGATAACCAAGATGTGGTATATCTACATGATGGAATTCTACTGTGCAGTAAGAAAAAAATGACACATTGAAATTTGTAGAAAAATAGTCGAACTTAGAACAGATAATTCTAAGTGAACTCACACAATTACAGAAAGACACTCATAACATGGACTCACTCATCTACAGTTCCTAACCTGGATCAGCCCAAGTCGCTGACATACTGAATAGCATCTTTGAGAGTTGGACAATAGGGAGGGTAGGGTTTGGGGGAAGTGAAAGAGTGGGAGGGACACAATACTGAACCCAAATTGAACTGGTACCATAGAATTCTATATGCTGGAAGTCAGATTAAAAGGTGCAACCCTCAAGAGGACCTTATAGGGTACACCTGAATTGAAGGGCCCTGGAGAGAGTGAAACAAAACCTAACCTAAAATTTCTCCTGTTTTTCTTTCTTCTCTGGATTTTTCTTTTTAATTTTTCCTTTCCCTTGATGCTGGCCTGTAATTCCATTTACCAGGATGTGGTCTACATCTACAATGAGCTATTGGTCAGAAAGACCTACTAGATCTCCCAAAACAAACAAGATAGACTTCTGTCCAAGCACTTGATTACTCACCGGAGGTTAATGGTAAGATCCTACTGCTAAAGACACCGAACTCTGTTGGCATGGGCCATGGAGAGACCTGGTTGGAATCTGGAAGAGAGCCAGTCACCCGACAATTAGGCCATCTAGTGCTGGAAGGCACTAGATGAGCTACTGGAGGAAAGTGAACAACATCTGTCCAAGCAACTCAAAGTCTAAATGATTCAGAAGCAAACAACCTGATGTGATGCTCACACAAGTGCAATCAAGGCACAGAGCCATGGTGGGTAATCAGCTGCTCTTGGATTGGCTAGCAGATCAACTCAGTGGAAAGCAAACAAAATCTAGAACTGGGAAACAAGTCAAAACCATATCCAGATAATGATTCTGCTTTCCCTTGTCAAGCTCCCACTAACCTTAGACTATAAAGTTGTCTAAACCTTTTTTAATTCTCTCTAAGTTAATAAAGGTTATTCCATTTAACCAGTGCTGACTTCATTCTCCACTAGAGAATATGCTTCTCTTTTTCAGTTAGGAGCTGGACCTGAGGAGATACAGAACCCAGTGCACTCCACCCTGGCCCCAGCTGAAACCACACAGTAATTGTGGAAATGCTCGAGCAACAGTCCTGCTTTGTTAGTGAATCTGATATCAGCACAAGGGTGATGGAGGAAGATACTGAGAACACTCAACACCTACCATACCAGAGATCCAGAGGCTCCTAAGTGCCCATCACTGAAGTAGACTTAAAATGCTCCCAGCCTGGCTCAGGGAATTTTGTGGAAGAGGGTGTGGAAAATTGTTAGAGGCAAAAGTTGGGACATTGTGCACAAAAATATTGCCTCCTACCCCCATAATGCATGACCCACAATCCCCATGTGGTTGACCTGCATTCCCCAATGAGATAGGCCTCTTCAGAAAATGGGCAGGGAAGAGGGAATGGATAGCACCAACATATGTTGCTTACAAGAAAATATGTCAATATCTAATAAATTAAAAAAAGAAGAGGAGAAACTAAATTTTGACCATGTGTATGCAAGTTTCTAAGTATTGCATTATAATTTTAGTTTTAAACTGCTTGAGTGTCAACTTATAGGCCTGATACTTAGAAACAACTTTCCTTTGGAAAATGCTATCAATACTATGGGACAAAACATGATAGTACTCAGAAAATGTTCTTATTATTAGTTCCCCTAAGGATTTCAGGTTCACTCTTAACTTGATTGCTTCCATGTTTATCCCATTAATAAAGACTTCAGAGTAGAAGAGAAAATGTTCCCACAGCTCTCACTTATGCTGGAATCTTCTAGAATGTTCACCAGTGCTAAGGAAACACCAAAGTCTATAAAACTAAATACAATGCTAGATTTCACTGTTTAAATATTATGTGAGACATTACTAATACATGGGTGTATGAGCAAGGCTCAAATCCTATCATAGGCTTGCTTGTTACCCCCTGTTGCAGTCAGTTCCAGTTGCTGGGAGGAACATCCAACCAGATACAATTTATAGGAGGAAAGGATACATTTTAGGTTTACCAAGACCAGGGGAAACATCAATGGTGAAAAAAAAAAAAAAAATCTGGTTCCCTTTCATAGACCCAAGCAGAAAGAAATCACTCATAGCCAGCACCACAAACCCAAATAGTCAGAGCTTAAACTGCTTTCCCTACACCTTTGGGCCATAATCAAGATCCTTCCCCAAACACACATTAGGGCTGGGCCCCAGGATCTTCCTCCAGTGACACTTCCTCCAGCTGGGAAGCTGTAGAACCAAGTTATAAACAATTTGAATAGAATACCTGAGTCTAAGGGGCCATATATTTTCACTATCACATTCAAACTACCACACCACCTTACCCACATGCCACAATTGCACTAACAGGCACATCTCACCTGGTTGGCCAAGTGTGTAGTTTACAGGATCCTTGCTGGTTGAGACTATTGATGATTTTTCAAGCAGGTTGTATGGCACTACAGCACCTAAAAAGCAGGGTCAAGGCTTCTAGCTCAGTTCTAGCTAGACTTCTCAATGTGCTACAACCAAGGCACGTGCTGTCTTTGAGAAATAGAAACTTACCACCCAGTTCTGGGGTGAAACCAATAGACTCAGCAATAGCCTGTATTGTTTGTGGGGGGTAAGGGCCCAGCCTGTCCAACATTTCATTGGGAGGTATATCACACCTGCACTGGGATTTTCCTGTAACAGCCTATGGCTTTGGGAAACAGCATTATCCACACCCATAGGGCACTTCCGCTCAAACTCTAATTTTTATCTTTTAAAACTATATATTTAGGGCTAGAGAAGATTGCTTAGTGGTTAAGGCATTTGCATGAAAAGCCAAAGGACCCAGGTTTGATTCCCCAGGACCCACGTTAGCCAGATGCACAAGGGGGCGCACGTGTCTGGAGTTCATTTGCAGTGGCTGGAAGCCCTGGCACACCCATTCTTTCTCTCTCTTCCCCTCTTTCTTTGTCAAACAAACAAATAAATAAATAAAAATAAAATATTTAAAACTATATATTTATTTAAATAGCTAACAAAGAAGATTTACAAGATTTATTCACAATATCTTTAATTTTCCTTAACCCTCCTCCTACTTCCTCCTTTCATCCAGCTCCCTTCCCAGATTCTGATTAGCCTTTCCACCCCCAGTGTTCTGCCCTCTACAAGCAAATCTACCATCCTTTCCAATTAAGCCCTCCCCTCTCTTTCCTCAATCATAGCCACAATCTAGGCTCCTCACCTCTACTGCTGACTCTTACTCTAACTCACATGCAACTCTACAAAGTAAGAGCTAGTATATGCATATATGAGACAATACACAATATATATATTAGAAAACATGAAAGATTTGACTTTATGAGCCTGAGTGTCAGAATTTTTGTTGCAAGGAACCTGCTTTCATGGTATCTACAAAGTTTTTGCTTTGTATTTTTCTTTGAGATCTATCTGGCCACTCCATCAGTCAAACAGCCTTTACTGTGAATTTGCCTTACTGTGGCCCCAATAAGGTGGATACCTTCTTCTGTATCTCCCTCTGGTGACCAAACCTGCCTGCATGGACACCTATATCTTGAGTATGCTTATGATCTCTGTCAGCAGGCTGCTTTCCATGAGCTGTTTTCTGCTCCTCCTGCTTTCCTACACTGCCACACTCCTCACTGTCCACAGGTGTGCAGCAGCTGATGCAATCAAAGTGATCTCAACTTGCTGTGCACGTTGTGCTATTCTCGGGGCCCTGTATTTTCATTTACCTGTGGCCTTTCAGGAGCTTCTCTGTGGACACGCTCCTGTCTGTGTTGTATACTGTTTTCACTCCACTCTACAATCACATTTTCTACACATTGAGAATTGGGGAGAAAAAAGCAATGATGAAGAAATTGAGGCTGTATGTTGTGCTGAACACTTTTAATCCTAGCACTTGGAGTGGGTGCATCAACTGTGAATTTGAAGCCAGCTTGGGGCTACAGAGTAAATTCCAAGTCATCCTAGGCTAGAGTGAGACCCTATCCACCCCCCCCATAAAAAGAAAGAAAAAGAAAATTGAGAAACAGTCATGGGACTATTCACTGAATTCCAGCTATCTAGAGTCCTACACCTTCCTACTCATTCAGGGTATTCATCTTCTTAAAAATATTCTGCTCATAGATTCTGTTCTAACATTATATTCATGCAATGTGAAATATGTTATGTTATAATCAACTAATCTCAGCAAATTACCTGTAACTTGACACAATCCCATACAATGAAGAAGCTTTAAAGACACAAAATATTTAGCACTTGGAAGCTAGGTGGGGATTAAATAACAAATGCTCTCAGAATCATCAGCCTGATTTTTGGAAGCTGGAGAATTTGTGGTTTTGAAATGTACATGTTTCCTTGTGAGGGCATATAATGATTAATCCTTTAAGAAATATGCATGCCAGAGATATTCAGTTATAGAAATTAATTTTCACATGGGAAATCCATATTTTATGACAAATTTTTCACAGCATCAGCAAAAGCTATGGGGTTATATTTAATATTCCTTAGATCTCTACTAATGCATTTTTCTCAAAGTAGATTTTCAATAAATGCTACATATCTTACTGAATTGGGTCTGTTCTTTGAGGAGTCACTTATTGGTAAGACTAAGATCTTACACTGAGTTTGTAAATGTCCCAGTCTTAAAAAGACAATCATAGATGAGAGACAAATTTGCTTTTGCTTAATTTAATGCTTAGAGGATCCAGGAAACTTTCTCCCCGGTTGACTATGAAATACCATGCTGACAGCAGTCAGAGGATAAACTCTGGTGATAATCATTGCCTTACACCTTTTCTGAGAGAAGGTCTCTTCTTTCCTACTATGCTTGCTAGGTTGGCTGACCCACAGGCTTCATGGGATTATCATATCTCAACTCCCATATTTGCAAGACAAATATTGAACCATGTATCTTGCAAAGGAGATGAGCTTCTGATCTGTAAGGAATCTCTAATCATCTTGGGGATGACAACTGTGGCCAGACATACAACCAGGAAAGACAGATTCCTGAGCAGGAAGTACATAGGTAAGGAGTGCAAGTGGGAGGTAGAAATTACAGTGACCTCAATGAACAGGTTACCCAAACTAATAGCCAGATAAATCTCAAAGAAAAATATAAAGCAAAAATTTTGTATATATCATGAAAGCAGGTTCCTCACCAGATAAATTCTGACACTCAGGCTCATAAAGTCAAATATTTCATGTTTTCTCATACATATTTTATATATTGTCTCATATTAATTGTATATATGAATGGGATTTTGTGTAATGATAGTTTGATCCATTCTTAAAGTGTAGATCAAATAGAGTCTGTATTTGTTTATCCAAACCACTACTAGTCACTATTTGAAAATCAGGTTGACATTTAAAAAAATTGACATATGAGAAAGAATATGTGGTGGTGGTCTTCTTGTGCCTATGTATTCTCCTTTACTTTATTGTCCTCCAGCTCATCCATTGTGTTTCTGGTAGTAGTAATTTAGCCTTTACACTTAATATTAGCCCACTTGACATGAGTCCCACATTTCTTTATCTATTAACCTATTGGTGGCCACTAAGGTTGATTCCTCATCTTAGCTATTACAAATAGTATTGCAAAAAAAACATGAGCATGCAGTGATTTCTTTAACACACTTAATTCATGACCTTTGGATACATATCCATGAGAGCTGGATATATGGCATTTCTAGTTCTCATTTTTAAAGTTTTTATTTTATTTATTTATTTGAGATAGACAGAGAGAGAGAGAAAGAGAGAATGGGAGCAACAGGTCCTCTAGCCACTGCAAATGAACTCCAGACACATGTGCCCCCTTGTGCATCTGGCTTATGTGGGACCTGGGGAATTGAATCCAGGTCCTTAGGGTTTGCAGACAAACATCTTAACTGCTGGGCCATTTCCCCATCCCTCTATTTCTCATTTTTGAGCAGGTTCCACATTATTCGCCATAACTGTGCCATTTTATGTTTGCATACATGTATGTATAATTTATTTATGCATTCATTCATTTTGATTTTTTAAATATATATTTTTTATTTATTTGAGAGAGAGAGAGAATGGGCACACCAGGGCCTCCAGGCACTACAAACGAACTCCAGACATATGTGCCCCCTTGTGCATCTGGCTTACGTGGGTCCTGGAGAGTCAAACTGGGATCCTTTGGCTTTGCAGGCAAACTCCTTAACTGCTAAGCCATCTCTCCAGCCTGTTTTGATTTTTTGATACAGGGTCTGTAGCACATTCATATTTGAACTCACTATGTAGCTGAGGCTGGTCTTCTACTTGTAGGAATCCCTTCTGCCTCATCTTGAAGCTTCTTGACTGTTCTTTCTGTGCTAGGCACCAAAACCACATCCTTGGACATACTAGACAAATGTGCTTCCACTGAGCTACACTCTCAATTCAGCTTTTTCATTGTTACTATGAAGGTAAGACAAATGCTATCAAAATATGTATTTATTAGACAAGTATTTTTTCAAGCACCTACTATAATTCAAATATCCAGTACTGAGTTAATATTGAAGATAAAGTAATTAAAGGCATGCATTCTGGGTCTGTGGAGGATATCTCAGTGGATAAAGACCTTGTACAATTCTGAGTACCTGAGCTCAGATCCCCAGACAACACAACAAAAACCAAAAACTATGGTAGGCATCTGTAATCTGAGTGTACTTACAACAAGGGAGGAAGAGACAGGGTAATTTCCTAGAAATCTACTGAGCAGTGAACAGCAAGAGACCTGCCTTAAAGGAGACCAGATGAAAAAGAAGCTTTAACCTGGTTCTTACATTAGGAAAGTTTTCCTTGAAGGATTCCTATAATTTTTCCTGACTACCTAGAATTTTGTCCTATTAAGTTTTACATAAATGCGTATAATTACATATACTATACAATAAAATAAAACATAGTTACATATGTTGATGTTATATTATTATAGATCCAGTCAATAGGAAATTGATATTTTGATATTGATTAGTATAAATTCAATAACATTATATTAATATCATATTATTATAAGTTTCTTCCTACTTATAGTGTCTGTGTTCATTTATCACACAGCCAGTCATAAAGTACCTAGATATAAGCCAGACTCCATACTTCTGACTTCTTCAAGTTGTCTAGTGTCCAGCCTATATCATACCACCCTGAACATACCAGATCTCATCTTACCTTGGAAACTAAGTAGAGTCTGGCCTGGGAGGGAGGGGGAATGTCCACGTACCCAAGTTCTATTCCTAATTTCTTCTCACTCTGGTTTACTTTGACCAGGTTTATAAGGTAAATATACTGATATACTTTCAGTCAGGGTAAAGCAATCCTGTTTGCATGAGGGGTAGATGAGTGCATATGTGTGTTCATGTGTGTGGGGGTGACATGCATGTATATATATATGTCAATGTCTTCCTTAATCATTCTCCACCTTACCTATTGAGGCACCATGCCTTTCCCCAAACCAGACCTTACCACCTCCTGAACACTGGGATTATAGCTGCATACTGACATGCATGATATTCATGTGGATGCTGGAAATCTGAAATCATATCCACTGGCTTGAATGGCAAGCATTTTGCCACGTGAGCCATTGTGACTGACTGATGGGTTTTTGTGTTTTTTATTTTTTGTTGTGTGTGCATATGTGTGATTGCTTCTTCAATTATTTCCTATCTACCTGAGCCACCCCACTGGATTGTGTGTTTATGGATGTATGATGTATGCACACGAATTTAAAAGTGCATGTGTTCATATGTGCACATGGGTGGAGGCCAGTGGAGAACACTGGCTGTCTTCCTTTATTGCTTTTCCACTTTATTTCCTTGATACAGATTCTCTCACTGGACCCAGAGCTGCCATTTTTCCTATTTTTTAGTGAGACAAGCTGACTAGCAATTTCAAGTGATGCTGTCTCCATCCTCCTTACCATTGGGGTTACAGGTATGCCTGGCTATGCCCCACGTTTTTCATGGGTACTAGGCATCAAGTTCATGTTCTCATACTTGCACAACAAGGGCTCTTATTGTTTTTTCCCACCCTGATAAGCATGGGTTTTGATGGGTAAGTGAGACATGAGCAAGAGAAATCATAAGTTCTGTTTTCTATAGCTATGGAATCTGGCAGGGTTTTACTTCTTCAAGTAATCCACCCCAATGGGCTGTGTGTTTTTGGGATATATCTAGGTACTTTATGACTGGCTGTGTGGTAAACACATACACTGTAGATAGGAGGAAACTTATAATAATATGATATTAATATAATGTTATCAAATTTATACTAATCAATATCAAAATATCAATTAACTATTGACTGGATCTATAATAATATAACATCAACATATGTAACTATGCTTTATTTTATTGCATAATATATGTAATTATATATATGCATATATAATTTTTATTTTTTTATTTGAATGAGGCAGAGAGAGGGGGGTGTATAATGGGCATACCAGGGTCTCCAGCCACTGGAGACAAACTCCAGATATATATATATATTCTTTTTCCAATGTCAACTTCCCAGTATACTTGATATATAGCATGTACATAACATTTAAATATAATTTAAATATAAGGTACAGGCTGGAGTGATGTCTTAGCAGTTAAGGTGCTCACCTGCAAAGCCAAAGGCCCTAGTGCCCCATTCTTTCTCTCTGTCTCTCTCTTTCTCTCTGTCTCCTTCAAATAAATAAATAACAATAAAATACTTAAATATAAGGTACAAGAGCTTCTTGGCCTTTTGACTAAGATCAAGTGTAAATATAAGGTACACAAGAATGTTTCTACCATATTTTGCAGCATTCTATGAAATTTATGTTTTGAGAAACAAAGCTGATTGAATTTGTATACAATAGAAGTGCAAAACTTGAATGTAATTCAGAGAAAATCACTGAACTGTGAAGCATGGGCCAGAGCCAAAAAAAGGCAATGCATGCAATAAAAATAGTAATTTTTTAAAAATTAGTAAATGCATACAACCTATTGAATAGAATTCATCACTCATCAATTATAAGACATTTTCCAGCAGACTCCAAATTGAAGAAAATTCATTCCTCTTCTGGAGTATAAATAAGAAAGAGTCACTGGAAACATCCTAAATTGTATAAATTTTTAAGCACTTTTCCCATGAGACTGTGAATAAGCCAAGAATTCCAATAGTGCCCTTGTTACCTAATATTTTGCTAGAACATCTATCCAGACATTAGTGACTGAAAACAAATAAAAACTGTGTTGGAACCACAGAGACAAAAATGACATTTCTACGTGACAAGATTGTAGCACAAGAGTACAAGACTAGATGATTTCACTCATGTGTGTTTAAAAAAAACAATAATGTTTGTGCTGAGAGTCAAGATAGTGGTATTTCTTACTGGTACAGATGGAAGGGGAATGATGAGTCTTCTGATGTGCTGGTAATGTTTACCCATGAAACTTAAATCCAGCAGCTGAATTAAAAACCACATTGCCAGGCTGGAGGGATGGCTTAGTGGCTAAGGCGTTTGCCTGCAAAGCCAAAGGACCCTGGTTTGATTCCTCAGGACACACATTAGCCAGATGCACAAGGGCACACACATCTAGAGTTTGTTTGCACTGGCTGGAGGCCCTGGCATGCCCATTCTCTCTCTCTCTCCCTTTTTCTCTGTTAAATAAATAAATAAATAAATAAATAAATAAATAAATATCCACATTGCCTGTATTTGTTTCAAAACATGAACTGTTTACTGATGGAGCTTACCTAATTTTAAAGTAGGAAATGAAGGCTGATAATGCTGCTCAGGGGTAAAGTGTCTTCCTTGAATGTGAAAAGCTCTGAGTTCACTTCCTAGGAACCCAAAACTGATTTTACCCAATATAAAATAAATATCTCAAAGATGCATTTTAAATTTTTAAAGAATCATGCAGATAAATATTGTGCAGTGTTAATTAGTACTAGTATCACAGTGGCATGTCATTTATCTTCTGAGTAAATTAGAACAGTATGCAAACATAAACTTTTATACTGCTACAAAAAACTTGATTATATAAATATCATTTAATAATTGTGTATATTTATTTTCATCTTTATTCTTGTACAACATGAAATTCTTTGGGTTAGAAATAATGTTTACATCTTTTAATAAAATGATTAACTGGATATGTTTAGCAGGTTGTGAAAAGTGGATTCTGAAAAGCACTCAGTCTCCATTATATGCGGCTGTGAAACTGCAGCACAGTAGAACAACAAAAAAACTTTGACTATGATAAAGGATGGATAGCCTTAGCTAACCTTGTAGGAATGAATCCTAAAAAGACTCATAATCTCTTAGAAGTGACAGTGGAAGACAAGTTCAAGTATTCCTAAGGTCTTGAAATGGATATTTTGGGAGCCTATTTAATAAAACAGGGATGGAGAGATAGCTTAGTGGTTAAGGTGCTTGCCTGCAAAGCCTAAGAACCCAGGTTTGATTCCCCAGGACCCATGTAAGCCAAATGCACATGGAGGTGCATGTGTCTGGATTTTGTTTTCAGTGGCCAGAGGCCTCAGTATGATCATTCTTTCCCTCTCTCTCTCTCTTCCTCTCTCTTTCTCTAATAAACGAATAAATACTTTTTCAAAAAAATGAAAAACCATTAACTGAATTAACACACATATAGAAAAATAAAAATTACTGTTTGATGTTCATATGAAAAAATGTCCTACCTGAGGAAAAAAGATCATGACAATCTACGGAGAGAAAGAATATTTTATACTAATATTCCAGTTTCTATCATCATTTAGAAGGAATAGAAAATAAATCTCATCCCTGAACTCCCAAAATTGTTTTTCAGTAATAAGAAAAAATTAAGATACCCATGTACCTTGGTGAATCAATTTGTTTCATGACTGTTTCCATGAACAACATTTGTTAAGTAGCCACACTGAAGAAGGATTTAAATTATTACTGAACGAGGACCTGGGAGATGATTCAGTGATGGAAAGTACTTGCTTTCAAAGCCTGCCTGTGTGAGGATCAATGCACCAGTCACCCAAGTAAAGCCAGATTCAGAACCTGACACCCGTGTCTGGTATTTGCAGAGACAAGTGATACTTATATGGCCATACACCTTCCCCTTTGTGCCTCCCACAACAATAGTCCCCCCACGATAAATAAATATGCATTTATATATAAATAAAAGGCAGAAAACAAAACTTTAAAAAGTGCAAGTCGAAAAAGGACAAATTTCCAAAGTTTAATTTATAGCGTTTAATTATGATACACATGGTTTAATTTGTTACTCTTTCACACACATCAAAAAGGTTTTTATTAATATTCAGTGATTCCATTTGGAAATGTCAGCAGGTGGTGTAGGAACGGCAGCAGCCAGGCAAGTTCACTTTGACGCCAGAAACAGAACTTGTCTTATGACTGCAGAAACCTGGCCAGGCTTCAGGTAGCGACTCTTCAGCTTTGACATAGGTGCCTTCATTTCCTTGTTCCTTAGCGTGTAGATGACTGGGTTTAAAATGGGAGTAAAGATGGTGTAGAACACAGCAAGCACTTTGTCAACTGAATAGCTGCTGAAGGGCCAGGCATAGATGAAAATGCAGGGTCCAAAAAACAGTATGACCACAGTGATGTGCGCAGTCAGCGTGGAGCGGGCCTTGGCCATGCTGGCAGAGGAGCGGTTCCTGACTGTAATGAGAATCACAGTGTAGGAGACAACCAAGAGGAGGAAGGTGCTCAGCGAGAGAAAGCCACTGTCTGCAACTATTAGCAAGCTGATAACATAAGTATCTAGGCAGGCTAGCTTGGTTACCAGAGGGAGATCACAGAAAAAACTGTCAATCTGGTTAGGACCACAAAACGGCAAGTTTACAGTAAATGCCAGCTGGCTAGTAGTGTGGACAAAGCCCACAAACCAGGAGATGGAGACAAGAGCAACACACACACGGCGGCTCATGATGGTCGTGTAATGCAGAGGTTTGCATATAGCTACATAGCGATCAAAGGCCATGGATACGAGGATAACCATTTCACCACCAGTAAAGAGATGCACAAAGAAAATCTGGGCCAAGCAGGCTTCAAAGGAGATGGTCTTGTGCTCCACCAGAAAGTCTGCTATCATTTTGGGGGTGGCAAAAGAGGCAATGCATACATCTATGAAGGAGAGGTTGGCAAGCAGAAAGTACATTGGGGTGTGAAGGCGGGAATCTGAGGTCACAGTAAGAATGATAAGAAAGTTGCCCAGCAGAACGGCCAGGTAGAGGAGTGAAAACATGAGAAACAAGAAGGGTTGCAGCTCCTTTGAACTAGAGAGTCCCAGCAGCACAAATTCAGTCACCCTAGAATAATTTGTTCCTTGCATTGACTTGAAGAGACTTGTCTTCAGCCACCTGCACAGGATCAAAATAGAGAGCAGTCACTGAAGAGAGCGGCTTTTCCTCCCACTTACAGCTTTGGTTCTCAGCATCCTTGTTCACCACTGTGTTAATGTGTCTGGGATTTCTTGAATTATTAGAAATTATACATATGATACAGAAAAATCTATGAATCTAGTTAAATAAATTTCAAAACCAGGTAAAGCTAAGGTATGTTTTTGAAAAGCCTAAGTTTCCTTAGAAGGGGAAAAGGGACAGGAAGGGTACTGAGTGCTAGTGATGCTGTTTCACAATGTTCTTGTTATAAACCTGACTGAGACATGTGCTTTTAGGTTTTGCTCTTTTATGAAAATGTTACATGTGCATAACACCTATAAAAGGAAATAGGCATTGCATGTGTTTAAGAGAAGCTAAACTTGGAGAACATTTTTTCCTTTGAGTGACTATATCTTATCTCCTATCTGGTGACTCATCGTACAAGGTAAAATACCAACTCTTGGCAAAACTAAAAGATTCAGAGCTTGACAGAATTCTTTTGCTTGTGACTGAGCTCCTCATGGAGATCTCCCTTATAAAGGAAGTTGGTATACTGTCCCTTTCAACTAATTCCTGGAGATACCATTATTCTCCATAGACAGCCACTGGTACCCATCACCATGCACATGTTACTGATTTATAAAGAACAATTAGATTTTTTGAGCCTCTTGTAATGATATTTGTAAGTGTTGACAGTTTATAGTAATATCACAACATGAGAAAAATTCTGTCCTTACCTACTCAGTTTTTTGTTCTATTTTATCAAAATTTATTTCATTTTATGCTTTCTTTACTTGTATATGCTATCTAAAACTTACCAACAAGTATGGGAATGAGAAAAATAGAAATTAGATTACCTGAACATGAAAATAATTCTCCACATTTGAACCAGGACTTGGAAGAAAATGTCTTTTCCTTATGTCAAACCACTTGGAATTTTTGACATCAGTCTTCTTAAATCATAACTGGAAATATCTCAAGTCTGCTCAAGATTGAATCTAATCTAATCTTTAGATTAGAAAATGGATATGATGAACAACTTTAACTCCCCCCCCAAAAAAACTGAATTTTGGGTTTTTTAATCCACAGATTTTTAGAAGGTGCACTAAGGAACTAATTGCTTGCTCTATTGTCACAGATAACCAGTACAGTGACTCCAGAATTTTCAGAAAAGTTTAACAAGCATAGGGCAAAGACAAAGAAGACTTGAGGAAAAATCATTTAATAGAACAAGCATGTCTTGGAGGATTTACTAAGTTCTTTACAGAACCTTTCCCTTTTTTTCCCTTCTTTCTTTCTTCTTTTTATTTCGGTTATTTGAGGTAGGGCTTCATTCTAGCTCAGACTGACCTGGAATTCACTATGTATTCTTGGGATGGCCTCGAATTCACAGCTATACTCCTACCTCTGCCTTCCAAGTGCTGGGATTACAGGTGTGTGCCACCATGCCTGGCTACAGAACCTTTCTTACCTGTGTCTCTTTTTGAAAAGACCAGTGACCACCTGTCAGAAAGGAATACCACAGGTACAAAAGGGAGTGATATTAGTAAAATCAGCTTATTGAGTTTCTATATCCATTCTAAGAGAAGGAACAAAGCTTGGAATACCCAGAATGTGTTTCCAAGGGTTCATAGCAGAAGGCACTCTTGAGCAGAGGCTTTAGAACATGCAAGACAGTTATGTGAGAAAACCATGACTAGCATCATCCCAATAGCTCTTCTGACTGCTCTGCCAAACTGCTCCTCTCCACTGGCACTGGCTTCTGGGAGATCTTATAAAACAGTGGATCCCACATTCCATAGAGAAAATGGCTGAGAAAATTAATGAACTTGAAACCAAGATTTTTACTGTCTCACATGAATGCAATTAGCAACATGAGGTCTAAATCTATTTTCTTCTCTGTATTAGTTCATAACTTCATAAACTATTCAATTCTGGCTTTTGTCAAGGCCTGATTTGTATACTGGCAATAGAGAAAGTAGAATTATAATTTTATTCTCCTAATATTATTAACAGAATTCTTGATACCTTGTTTATTAAGAGAAGTTGATTAACTCAATTCCCATTCCTGTTGGGTACATTCCATATTAGATGAATCAGGTTCTCTTTTTATACTCAATAAATTCACTCTAAATTAGTGAAAACAAAACTCTTGGAATAAAAAAGGCTTTAAAATCACAATAGTATAATTGACATTTATGTGACATGGAGTAGGACTTTTGACCTTTCAGGGCTAATCATCCCTATATGTTAAATATTTTTTGGTTATCCTCAAAATGACAGTGATTGATTATTTAGGTGTGAACTTTTTAATGTCTAATAATATATAAGAATTCGCCATAAATAATGTATTATTTCACTATCATTTCAGATCAGTCTAAAAATGATTATTTGGTAATTTAAATGGTTTAGTTTGAGTCATACAAGAATGAGTTTCCATCACATGGATTAATATTAAACCAATTTCAATTCTTATGTTATGTGAAAATAAATGAATGCATGCAACTGTGCTTGTGTGGAGTGGTCCTCAGGTCTATCCTTTTTTGAAATCTAATTTATCAGTCTTTCCCCATAATTGTAATTTAGATATTATACCTCACAGTCAAAATGAAGAAAGGCATATAGTTTTAAAGGGTCACAAACCACTACCATTTCAAAAATACATCATCCCTAAACTTTTCACCATTTCTGCCCCCTCACTTTATATCTTCAAATCAGATCCAAGGCATAATAGTCACTTTTATGAGCTATATTGGACATAGTAATTGGGAAAGAGTGTTTGGATGGATACTGGAAAATCAACTTCACTTACCTTACATTAAATTATATATGTGGAGGTAGCCTATAATCTACAGTCATTTGTACTTGGGAAGAATTTAGGTGTTATTTCCACATCCCCTAAGAAACCCAGCACTGTGGAGATAACTCATAAAGTTTACTTTTTAAAAGAAGATTAAATTGATGTAGGGTATCTGTAGGCAAGATGAGCTGCTTTTGAGGAGATAAATTATAATTGGATGTGGACATTCCAAGTAGCTGGGAATCACTTACAGGAATCAGGAGTCTGAACTGAAAGAGCGGAAAAGAAAAAGAGATTAATAAGAAGGCACAGACTGTTTCAAAACTAATATTCTGTTTTACAGTTGTGCAAAGGAATAAGCCTAACTGTAGTTATATTGTCTATGTTCACACCACTAGTACATTAAGTCACCACAAATAACTTCCAGAAACCTCTTTAAATTAAAACCAATCTTAAGTAACTAATAGTCACATTACATGGAATATTTTTTCGTTTGTATTGCAGGTTTAAGTGTAGAATATTTTCTCGCAAGTCCCAAGTAAACACTACCTCCTGTATTATTTTCATCTGATAGGTTCAGAAAGCAGCACTATCCCACCTTTCTTTGCAGTATCATCACCTACCAATAGCAACATATTTCTTCAGAAAACATTCCATGAAGAACCAAGACCAGCAGCCACCCATGCCTTTCCAGGCATTAGTCTTCACCCACCACACTTTATAGTGCCTGTGTCCTCAACACAGAGATATAGGGACAGTTATCATAATGATCAGAAACTAACTGGAAAATTGACGTCACTGGTCTATGGTGACCAGGAGACCCAGAGGACAGTTGGAATCACAGTAATGATCTTCATTAGGGATAATTATCTATGTTTGTTCACTCACAAGAACTAAAAGGTATTATCTTGAGGATCTCACCCAACAAAACTAGCAGCAGCAGTATTAATGTAAGTTCTTGACTGTGTTAGAAGACGTACAACATGCTAAGAACAAAGAATGGTTTATTGAGTTTACTTACAGAAGTGTGTGTGATGGTTACTTACTTGAGCATGGGTGACTCAAAGGCAGCTACATCACTAGGAAATTCACCCCAGCAGGAAGTTTGTCCCACCAAAATCTCTTATCCTGAGAATTTATTTCATATAACCTTGTGGGAGGGCCTTGTACATCTCCTAAGTCTTAGGAGTTTCCTGAGCCTTTAACTTTCATTTACTTTCTGAGTCTAAAGGTAGGACGATTTTCTGGTTCTTGCTCATCTCTTCAAAGTTAACTTGGACCATCCCTGTTAGCCACTGAAAACCACTGAACAGGACTTCCAGTTGGTACAGTACACATATGAAATTAAATATAATAAAAAGATGATGAGTTGTCAGATCATTTTTTTCTCCAATTCTCAACAAAGGCCTAACACATAGGTTTGTACTTTCATATACAACCTCTGATTGCCAGTTTTGAATATCCATTGTATTACAAGAGAAACCTATCACATATTGTTTGATTCTTATTGATGAGATGGAGAAGTAAACATCTCTTTCTTATGCTTTATTAACTCAAATCACAATCTGCTTGGTCACTCACTAAATTGACCATATCACCCTAAAGATAGTTATACTCCCTATTGTAGGATGATAGGCCCATGATTTTAATCCTATATTCTCAATGTTTTAAATAGAATAGTGCTGGAATTTTCAGTTGTAAATACAAGCAACTTTCAGTCATCAAACTTATGTACTGCATATCTAATATATGCAAAGCCCTGTATAAAGAGAGAGGAAGCACATGCTGTGGAAGGAATGTTAATATACAATTAGAAGTACAAGATGTAAAACCCAATAGAGCTAAGAAGACATATATGAAATACCAGGACAGGGTAATTGATAGGTGAAAGAGGCAACTAGACAGATAGGGGCAGGCTGGCAAGCATGGCCAGGGAAGGAAGGGCTGGAGCACAAAGTCAGAAAGAAAAGAAAAGTAGAATTGGGAAACAAAGGCTGAAAAGAAAATGGCAAATGCTATCATTCTGTGCTATGGTACAAATTGAGCATGGATAATAAATAAAAAGTAATGGATGGCTGGAGATATGGCTTAGTGGTTAAGTGCTTGCCTGTGAAGCCTAAGGACCCTGGTTCAAGGCTCGATTCCCCAGGACTCATATTAGCCAGATGCACAAAGGGGTACATATGTCTGGAGTTCATTTGCAGTGGTTGGAGGCCCTGACATGCCATCCTCTCTCTCTTTCTCTCTCTCTCTCTGTTTGTTGCTCTCAATAAATAAAAGATGAACAAAAAAAATGGAGAAGATAAGCAAAAATTGGGATTGGGCTTCCTGATTGAATGGACCCTGAGTCCCTAACTACTGGATACCCTGCTCTGATGGGTGTGCATGTAGAGTGAGTTGACCAGAGCTCTTAGTTCCTTCCTTATCTTCCAGTTCCTTGGTCCTTGTGGTTCCCCTGCTGCTGCTAGACCCTGAGAACCTGCTGTGGAAGCAGAGGGTGTGTGACCAGAGTGAGTAGGCTAGAGGTCCTGGTTCATTCCCCACCACCCACTTCCTAGGTCCTGGTACCCTGCTGCTGGCTTGGGGTGGCCTATTCCCTGTGTGTGGGCTATGGAAGCAGGCCTTTGGCTAGGGTTTCCTAATTGGCCCCTGGGTACCCAAATCCCTATTCCCCTGAATTAGAGGGTGTACCAGCCACTGTAGGAGTTATCTTCTTGGCCCTGGCTCTCCAGCACCCCAGCCCTGGTTCCCCAACCCCTGACCCCCATGTGCTAAAGATTGTGCTCAAGTGGAGTGAGGAGGCTAGAGCTCCCAGTTCCTCACATCCCAGTTTCCCAGGTAACTTTGATGTACTTGTAATCTCCACAATCTGTACATCTGCAGTTGTAAGCCCCTCATAAACCAATCCAATTCACATTTAAAACAGATCACTTGGACTGGAGAGATGGCTTATCAGTTAAGGTGCTTGCCTATGAAGCCGAAGGACCCAGGTCCAACTCTCCAGATCCCACATAAGCCAGAGGCACAAAGGTGCAATAAGTGCAAGGTGGCACATACCCAGTAGGCTGAGGCCCTGACACACCAATTATCTCTCTCTTTCTCTCTCTCCTCTCACTCACTCTAAAAAAATAAAAATAATAGCAAAAAAATTTAAAAACACACATAATGAAAATCCTACAAGGAAAACTACTTGCTTATGCCTAAATAAAATAAAATTATTCACCAAGATGGGTAGACTACAACACACACACACACACACACACACACACACACACACAAACTGACAAAAGTCAGTAAAATGAGAGATCTCCCCCAAGGATACCTAGTCAAACAATGGAAGCCTCCAATGAAATCATAGAGGAATCAACAGAAATTGAATCCCCAAATGAAAACACAACAATGTGACCCTTATCCAAAGAATTGCTGAACTGGAAGCAAACCATAAAAACCAAAAAAATCACATGAATGAAATTGAGCAGAAGCATCTCATAGAATACTCAGCTTTTGTCACTAGGCTAACTTGATTACATCAGACCATAACCTCAAAAGAGATATAAATAAATTGAGAGTGAGTCAATAAATAGAAGATCTCAATAACCAGCCAAGTAAGCTTAATGAAGACTTGATCAAATGCAAGAATTCCAGGAAACATCAAGAAAATCAAACCATGAACTAAAATCATAACTCAAAAACAAGATGGACATGATGCAAAATAACACAACTGAAAACAAAAATCAAATAGAGCTTATAAAAACTTCACTAGAACTCCTCACTAACAGAGTTACTCATGTGGAAGACAGAACCTCTGAGCTGGAAGACAATACAGAAGAAATTGATCAGGAGCCCCAAAACTTTCCTAAGTTCAAAAAATCATGCAAACAGAATATGAGGTAACTGTGGAGTAACCTAAAACATCTGGATTATGGGTATACCAGGAGGAGAGGAAATTCAGGCTAAAGGCATACAGAACATCTTCAACAAAATTATTGAAGACAATTTTCTCTACCTCTCAAAACAGTGGCCCATGCAGATATAAGAAACTCACAGAACACAAAACAGACAGGACCAAAGAAGCAATTCTACAAGACACATCATAGTTAAAACTCTTAACAGTGAAAACAAAGAGACAGCACTAAATACATCAAGAGAGAGACAACTTACTACATACAAAGGCAATTCCATCTTAATTACCTCACATTTCTCAATGGAAACCCTGAAATCCAGAAGGGCCTGGAATGGAATGCTTTGATGTCTAAAAAACTATGGCTTTCAACACAAGCTACTCTACCTAATGAAAGTATCCCTCACAATAGATGGTGAAAGTAAAACTTTCAATGAAAAAAGTGAACTCAATGATTATATGAACACAAAGCCAAACCTATGGAAAATAATTCAGGGGATACTCCACACAGAAGAGTAAAACAACCAATCTCAAGAGCCAACCAGATCACAGTAACCAAAAGTAGACCATGCTCAAAAATTGTACAAAACACAAGAAAGCACCAAACCCCATAAAGCGTCTCATCATTGCAGGGATTAAATTGAACCTCACAGTTATAACCTTAAACATTAACAATGTTAACTCACCCATCCAAGATACATCTTACCAGGGGGAATCAGAACAAATGGACCTTCAGTCTGCTGCTTTCAAGAAACCCATCTTACCACTAAAGAGAGACACATTCTCAAGATGGAAGGATGGAAAATGATATTCCAAACAAATTGAAATAAGAAACAAGCAGATGTTGCTACATTAATATCTGATCAAATAGACTTCAAACCAAAAATAATACAAAAGGACAAAGAAAGCTACTTCTTACTCATCAAGGGAACAGTCCAACACAAAGATATCACAAGCATAAATCTATATGTGCCAAACACAGGTGCATCACAGTTTATAAAACAAAACCTACTTGACAACAAAACAGAAATAAACAATAGCACCATCATAGTTTGGAACTTCAATACTCCACTATCATCAATAGGAATCTCATCCAAGCAGAAAATCAATATGGAAATAATAGAGCTCAACTAGACCTAACAGACATTTATAAAACTTTTCACTCCAATTCTATCGAACATTTATTCTTCTCAGCAGCATACAGAGCCTTCTCCAAAATAGATCATATATTAGGCCATAAAGACTGTCTCCATAAATTCAGGAAAACTGAAGTAACTTCCTGCATTATATAATATCACAATACTTTAAATGTAAAAATTAAGAAGATACACATCAGGAACTCCACAACCTCCTGGAAACTGAACAACACACTTTTAAAGAATGAATGGTTTGTATAAGAAATTGTAAAATTCCTAGAATTGAATGATAGTAAAAACACAACTTACCAAAACTTATGAGATACAATAAAGGCAGTCAAAAGGGGAAAACTCATAACACTGAGTGCCTTCCTAACAAAGACAGAGAGATTCCAAATTAATAACTTAACTGTCCACTTCAATGAGGTAGGAAAACAAGAATCCATCTCTAAGAGCTCCAGATAGAAATAAATAATCAAAATCAGAGTTGAAATTAATGAATTGGGAACTAAGAAAACAATTTTATAAATTGATGAAATGAAGAGCTGGCTCTTTCAAAAAATAAACAAGATTGATAAACCCCTGGCCAATTGGATCAAGTGGAAAAAAGAGAAGTTTCAAGTAAACAAAATAAGAAATGAAAAAGTAGAGGTCATAACAGACATCATTGAAATTGGAAGAATCATCAAGTCATACTTTCAAAACCTGTACTCAACAAAATTAGATAATATGGAAGAAATGGATGCATTTCTAGCCATATACCACCTACTAAAACTAACTCAGAGCAGATTAATCACCCAAACAAACCTATCACATCCATCAAGATGGAAAAGCTAATCATAAACCTCCCAAAAGGAAAAGCCCAGTACCAGATGGCTTCTCAGCCAAATTCTATCAAACTTTCATGGAAGAAGAGAAACCATTTTTTCTCAAACTGTTTCACATAACGGGAGAATAGCCAATCCAGTCCAGCTCCTTTTAGGAAGCTAGTATCACCCTAAACAAAACCAGACAGAGATACAACAAGGAAACTATAGGGCTATATCCCTGATGACCTTAAATGCAAAGATCCTGAACAAAATCCTTGCAAACTGAATAGAACACACATCAAAAGTGTTATCCATCTTGATAAAGTAGGCTTCATCCCAGGGATCCAGGGATGGCTCAACATCTGGGAATAGGCCAATCTAATATACCACATAAATAAACATCATCAAAAGAACCACATGATCATCTCAATAGATGCAGAGAAAGCTTTTGACAAAATCCAATGCCCTTTCCTGATCACTAGAAGAATGGATAACTAAGATGTGGTATATCTACACAATGGAATTCTATACAGCAGTAAGAAAAAATGACACAATGAAATTTGAGGAAAAATGGTTGAACCTGGAACAGATCATTCTCTGTAAACTTACCCAATCACAGAAAAAAAATTGCCACATAGTCTCACTCATCTACAGCACCTAAACTGAATCTACACAAGATACCTTACATACCCAGCAAGCACCTCCTAGACTAGCCACTAGGATGGAAGGGGAGGGAGGGGAGGGTATCAAAGGGGTGGGAAACACAAATCTAGACCCAAATGGCAATGGTACCATAATTTTCTACTTACTAAAAGACAGACCAAATGGCTGTTCCTTCACCAGGCCCTTACAGAGAACACCTGAACCACAAGACACTGGAGAGGGTAAGATCAAGACTAACCTTAATCTTCTACATCTTCCCTCCCTCACTTCCCCTCTCCCTCTCTCTCTCTCTCTTTTATCTCTAACTCTTGTATATTAGTTATCTTTTTCCTCATTTTCTTAGTGGGCACTGACCTGTAACTCCCAGAACCAGCATGGGGCTATCATCCACAATGAGCTTTTGATCAGAGAGACCTACAAGTTTTCCTAAAAGACAGACAGATTTCTGTCAGAGTACTTGATGACCCACCAAAGGCTAGTGATAAGACCCTACTGCTGAAGATACCTTATGTGATTGACATGCAAATTAGAATGGCATGGCTGGAATTTGGAAGAGAGTCAGTCCCCAGACAGTCAGCTCGTCCAGTGCCAGAAGGTGCTACATGGGCAACTGGGGGAAAATCGGCCATTATCTGTCGAAGCAACGCATGGTCTAACCTACTTAGCAGCAAATAACTTGGTATGATGCCCACACAAGTGCAGTGGTGGCACACAGCCATGGTGGGGAACCAACTGCTCTCAATTCAGCTAACTGATCCCCTCAGTGGTATGGGACCCATAGCTGGAGCTGGGAAACAAGTCAGAACCATATCCAAACATAAACCCACTCTCTAATATCAAGCTACCATCAATTGTGGGCTACAAGAGGGCCTACACCTATTAAATTCTCTATAAAAAAGGTGGTTATCTCATTTGTCCTGATGCTAACTTACTGTCCGTTGGAGAATCTGCTTCTCTTTTTCAGATAGATGTAGATCCTAAGGAGAGAGCCACCCCACCATACCTCAAAAGGGCCCCGGTTGAAACTAAGAAAAATTGGAGAAACAAGCTAGGGGGCTGTTTTCCTGATGAACTGGATACCAGCACAAGGGGGAAGGAGATCAGCACAGAGAAAAATCAACTCCTACCAAATCAGAGAGCCAGAGCCTCGAGGCCCCCACACCTCATCACTGAAGCAGACCCAACATGGCTCAGGGAAATTTTGCAGAGGAGGGGGCGGAAAGAATGTCAGAGCCACATGTTGGGTCATGATATGCAGAGAAATTTAGCTTACCCATAAATGTGGGCTAACTCCACAATGCATGACCCGTATACCTCAACAAGGAGGGGCCAAGGGGAGGGGGTAGGTCACGGATGAGACTAATAATGGTACCAAACTGACGGTAAAAAAATAAAATAAAATAAAAAATAAAATAAAATAAAATGAAAACTCTAGAGAGAATAGGCATGGATAGCTTATATCTCAACACAATAAAGGCTATACATAAAGCACCTGAAGTCCAAATAATACTTGCTGGGGAAAAAATCAAGGAGTTCTCATTGAGATTAGGACCAGACAGGGGTGCTCACTCGCACCATTGCTCTTCAACATAGTTCTATAAGTCCTAATACAAGTAATAAGGCAGGGGGAAGAAATAAAAGACATAAAAATTGGAAAGGAGGAAGTCAAGTTAGCTCCATATGCATATTACATGATACTATACATAGGTGATCCAAACATCTCTATCTCAAAATTTCTTAAGGTGATTAATTCCTTCAGCAAAGTGGCTGGATAAAAAATCAAGACATAAAAATCAGTGGCCTTTCTATATGCAAAGGAAAAATATTCAGAGAAGTAAATTAATGAGGCTGTCCCAGTTTCAATAGCAACAAAAAAAGTAAATACGTTGGAATAACACTAACCAAGGATGTGAAAGACCTAGATATTGGAAACATAAAAACACTCAAAAAAGAAACTGAGGAGGACTATAAAGAGTGGAAAGACCTCCCGTGCTCCTGGAGAGGTAGAATTAATATTGTAAAAATGGCAATTCTACCAAAAGCAATACACATATTTAATGCAACACCAATAAAAATACCAAAATAATTCTTCACAGAAATAGGGAATATGATCTCAAAACTTATAAGGAATGGCAGCAGGCCTGGGATATCCAAACATATCCTCAGCAAAAGAAACACCTCTGGTGGTATCACCATAACCAAACTAAAGTTATATTACAAAGCCATAGTGGCAAAAATAGCATAGTACTGGCATAAAAAAGAAATATAGATCAATGGAATAGAATTGAATAACCAGACGTTAGGTCAAGTTACTACAGCTACTTGATCTTTGATAAAGGTGCCAATAATGTAGACTGGAGAAAACTCAGCATTTTCAACAAATGATACTGGACAAACTGGATAACCACATGTAGAAAAATGAAACTAGCCCCACACATCTCACCACACACAAAAATCAACTCCAAAAGGTTGAATTTCTCAATATAAGACCTGAAATTCTTCTCCTACTGGAAGAAAAAAAAAAAAGGAGGAACTCTCTTTGATACAGGAGTAGGGAAAGACTTCTTGAACAAAACCCCAGCCACCCAGGAAATTAAACAATCACTCAACAAATAGGATTTCATGAAGCTAAAACACTTCTGCATAGGGGCTGGATAAAGGACTTAATGGTTAAGGCATTTGCCTGCAAAGCCAAAGGACCACAGTTCGATTCCCCAGGACCCACATAAGCCAGATGCAGAAAGTGGCACGTGCCTCTGGAGTTTGTTTGCAGTGGCTGGCGGCCCTTATGTGTGCTCTCTCTCTCTCTCTCTCTCTCTCTCTCTCTCTATCACACACACACATACACCTGCCTCTCTGTATCTCAAATAAATAAATAAACAAAAATAAAATATTTTTTAAAAGCTTCTGCACAAACAAACATACCATAAGCTGAGCCAATAGATTACCCACAGAATGGGTGAAAATCTTCGCCAGCTATACCACTGACAGAGGCCTGATATGTACAATCTACAAAGAACTCAAAAAACTTAATAAAAAACAAACAAACAACACCCTCAAAAATTGGGCCAGAGAACTAAATAGGGAGTTCTCAGAGGAAGAAATACAAAAGGATAACACACACTTAAGAAAAATATTCAAAATCCCTACATATCAGGGAAATACAAATTAAAACAACTATGAGAGTTAATACTCCAATAAGGATGGTGAACAACAAAAATTCAAATGATAACAAGTGTTGGAGAAGATGTGGAGAAAGAGGAACCCTCATTTACTGTTGGTGGGATCATAAGTTTGTATAACCACTATGGAAATCAATATGGAGATTCTTGAAAAGGTTGAATATAGAGGTGCCACCAGACTCAGCTTTTCCCTTACTGGGCACTTACCTTAAATACTCCATGCTTCTCCACAGAGATATTTGCTCAACCATGTTTATAGTGGCTCAATTCATAATAGCTATGAGTAGGAATCAACCCAAGTGCCCATCATTGGATAAATGGATAAAGAAGTTGTGGTACATTTAAAGAATGGAATTTACTCAGCAGTAAGACAAAAAAAAAATGTTGCGGTGAAATTTTTAGAATAATGAACAGATTTGGAACAGATCATATGCAGTTAACTCACACAATGACAGAATGACAATTGCTACATTGTCTCACTCATGTATGGTTCCTAACCTGGATCAGCTCGAGTTGCTGACATACCTGACAGACAACTCAAGACCCAGAGAATAGGGATGGAAGGACATGGCATGGGAAGGAGAGGGTGGGGGAAAAACACAAAACTAAACTGAACATGACCTGGTACTATAGAAACCTTTATCCCTGAAGATAAAGGATTGAAAACTCAACAGGAGCATGGAGTGAGCAACTGAAAAGAAGGGCCCTGGAGAGGGTGGGATGAAGCCTAAATTCCAGAATGTGGAATGCTACCCACAATGAGCTATTGATTGGAGAGAACTAGGAGGTCCCCAGAACAAAACAGGCTTCTGTGAAGTCACCTGATTACCCACCTGAGGTAAAAGGTAAAACTCTATTGCTGAAGACACCACATGTTGCTGGCACAGAGCATGAAGTCACCTGGCCGAAATCAGCAAGGGGGCCAGTCCCCAGACAGTAAACCTGTCTACTGCTGGAAAGTGCTACGTGAGCTACTGGGGGAAAGTGGCCAACAATGGTCCCAGCAATCAGGGGTCTAAGCTACTCAGAAGCAAACACCTTGACAAGATGTAAATACAAGTGCAATAGTGGTACAAGGACTTAGTGGGTAACCAATAGCTTTCTGATTGGCTAAGCGATTCACTCAGTGGAAAGGTACTCACATCTGGAAGTGGTAACCAGGTCACAATCCTATGGAGACAATGATAATGCTCTCCAGTGTCAAGGTCCCACTAATCTTTGGCTAAGAGAGGGGCTACATCCATCAAGCTCTCCCTAAATTAACAAGTCTTATCTCAATTAACCTTTCTTGGGGCTTGATGGCGACACATATGTTGCCATGCTAGAGAGGCACAGTGATGATTTTTGTTTTCTCATTCCTCTGATCAGAAAACATGAAAAGAAACATGTATAATTTTGCCTTCAAATCAGTGGAAGAGAATACATGTTACAATCATAGCTAGTTTTGCTGAAAAGTGTGTGTGAACACAGTGCTCTGAGAACAAGTCTGAATCCTTCCTGAAACTGATTTTTTTTTTGACATGGGGCCATGTTCAAAGACATAAAAAGGTGTTAAATCCTGCACCAGAGAAACATATAATAGAAGGTGAAAGCAAGGTCTAAAGGGTAGTGTGAAAAAAAAAAGGGAAAAAGAAAAAAAAAATCCATAAACCAAAGAATCCTAAGTGTAGGCAGACTCTTTCACACTGTCATCTTCTCATGCATTCAGTATTCATCAATGTGTATGCCAGCCATTGCTTGCTGTAGATAGAGAGCCAATGTGACAAAATGAATTTCATTCACATGGAATTAGTTTAGAGGAAGGAAATAACAGCACTGATTAATAATAGAACACTCAGTTTTAGTGTTGAATGAAATAAGCTTTATTAAACAGGATGCAGAGATACAGCAAAGGCAGAAATAGAAGACCTTGTAGGCTGAACAGCACCATCATGGTGGGAGCCCTGAAATTGAGAAAACTCAACTGAAGGCTAAACTCAGAGGGTTTAAGTATGTTGGGACTATCTATCTATAATTAAAAGTATCATAGAGTGGTTGTCTATTGAAAGTTTTTTAGTAAATAACAAGGTGAGCTACCCAGTAAGCTATTATAGGAGTTCTTTGTAACTGCCTCTAGCTGGCCACAATGTTTCTGGCTGAACTTTCAGAGCTCTGGACATTCAGATCCTCAACCAGGTCCCAGTCAACCATGCAATTTGTTAAGTATATAGTTCCCAAAAGTGGGGGATTTCTCTCAATCTCTCTCTCTCTCTTTCTCTCTCTCTCTCTGTAATAATCTTTGCTAAGAAACCAAATTCTGCATTTTACAAGTGGTTGGGAAGGGACAGGGACCAGAATAATATTCCTTCTGTAGCTTCAATGTCACCAAGCACACAGACTATATGTTTAGCAACTTCATATACAATACAGGGCAAAAGAAATGATACACACTAGAACATATGAAGAACTGCAAAACTTAAACACCAAAAAGTCATCCACCAGTAAGTAGGTTAATGAACTGAATAGACAGTTTTCAAAAGAAGAAATACAAGTAGCCCATAAATGTTTGAAAAATGTTAAAATCCTTAGTTCTAGAGGAGCAAAAGTGATTGAGTGAATATATATTATAAAGCATTTTTATTAGATTGGATTACATGATATTAGATGGGCAGTTCAGTAGTGGATGTGTGCAGGCTAGAGTCTGAGAACCTAGTAATTGTTCACTCCACAAGACTAGATGCCTCTGCAGTACCAACCTGGCACTGAAAGTCTGGAAAATTCCTAAAGCGATGCTGGTCTTCAGTCCACATTGAAAAGCTGAAGAAGCTGGGTTCCAATGTCCAGATGGACAACATAATCAGGATAGATACACCCACTAGCAAATAGCAAGGGCAGCAGGGAGAGGTCCAGAAAGGGACTGCCAATCTGGCACTCTGGACTAGAAGTTTGTATGCACTGAGAATGAGCCTGATGGGATATGGAAATAAGGCATTGAGTAGGGTTGAGTCTGATAAGTTAATTTAAGTATATAAGGGGAACTCTAATTGGTAGATAGGGTTAGGTGGAAAAATGAAGACTTATATAAAAAGACAACCAGTGGGGGATAAACTATTACCAAGCTGTTTCAAGGGGAAGGAAGAACTAGGAAGTAAAAAGAACACAGGACTGATGTCCAGCAAAAATCTTGATATGTTTGGGCTGTTTGATTTTCAGTTTATAATAATTACCTTCTGTTTTTTTTTTTTTTTTTTTTGGCCTGTGTCTCTGAGTAGCTATCTACAGGGCTACCTTGGTTCTTAATCTTTATCAATAATGAAACCCTTTACTTTGTATTTTAGCTTAACTATTAGTAAAATCAAACAAAAGAATATAATTTCTTTAATGTTAGGATGATGTGTTATTATCTTTTATTTTTTCCAGAAATTATATAAGATATTAAGAGATCAGTGAAGGATAAATGTGCATTTTTGTGTCTAAGCTGGGAAGGAGGGAGGGGAGAAGAAGATTGAGCACACTGGGATCTTGCCACTGCAAATGAACTCCAGACACATGCCCCACTTTGTGCATATGGCTTTACATGGGTACTGAAGAATCCAACCCAGGCTGGCAGGCTTTACAAGCAAGTGCTTTAACCATTGAGCCATATCCCAGACCCCATAGGTATCTTGAGAGTCTATGATCCATGGATATAAAACTCAACATGAGTCCCATTCTTTCTCATGTTTTACTTATTTTTCTTAAATCTTGTTTATGTAAACATGATAATTGTACATATTTGTGGGCACAATGTGATGTTTTGATGCATTGTGTAATATTTTAAACAATGTAAAAATATCTGTTTTCTCAAACATTTATCATTTCCACGTGGTAAAACTATCAAAATTTGTTTTCTAATTTTTGAAATGTATAGCAGTTCATTATTATCTATAGTCACCCTACTTCTCAAAATCCCAACAGAACTTCTTCCTCCTAACTATAACTTGGTACCCATTGATCAACCTTTCCATTTTTCCTTCTTCTGTCCTCAGTCATGTGTAGAAAGAATTGAAGGTGAGTAATCACAAGGGAAATGATGGGAAGGCAATGTAGCCAGTCCTTGCAGTAGTATTTACCAAGCTGTCTGTGTGATATTCTCTAATATTATATTGTGCAGAAAAAGTTAAGACAGCAATGTACTTTTGCCTTAATCTCATCCCTCATAAAATTATCATCTTTGTTTTTAACTATAAACCCCTGCTCCTGAAATGTCAATCTTTAGCTCAATAATTGTTTGTATCTAGTCTATAGAGATGGTAGAATAAATGAAGTTAATATATATCTTAGCATGTTTTTGTCATTTGTGGATCCTGGGTTTTATACAGTTTTATAAAACCACATATACAAATATATGAATATATATATATATATATATATATATATATATATATATATATATTGCAGAAGTGGGTAAGGGATGGTGGGAAATAGGGACAGTTTGAATGGTAAATATGGTCAATGCATATGATACACTAGAAAGTTGTTGTCTTTATGAAACTCAGCATTGTGTACACAAATCAAAGGAGCAAAAAATAACATGAAATATGTCTCTTTCCATGGATTATATGGGTTAGTAGATGATAACAAAAGATGGAATAGTAATTATGAATATATTAATTGTTAAATATCCATTCTCTTAACATACATACATATGCACTTTTTCTACTTCTCTCCAATATCCTCTCCTGCCTCTAATTCACCTTCAATTTTTGGTGACAAGTATTCTGCAGTGAAGAACCAGCAGTGTAGTCAGAGGGAGAGTCAAGGGCAGTCTAAGATGAGAGCTGTCCTCGTGTTTCAGGATTCACAGCATGTTAAGGAACAGCTAAACTGATATGTTGTATGAGCACAAAAGTTTTGACCAGGCTCAGTCTATGAAGCCGTGACAGTCACTTCAGGTCTCAAAAAGTTCCTTAGGAATGGGCTAGTCAGCAGAAATTCCTAGCTAAGAACTAGACACTTGTTCTCGACGCCAGGAGTTGATTTTCCAGAATAAATGTATACTTTAAAGAATTTCCTGAACAGTACTCTCTACCATGTCCTTTCATTTATTTTTAAAATGCTTTGTAAATCCTGTCTCTCTGTCTACATTTGAAACATTTTGTAAATGTGCTTTATATTAAATGGACAGATAACAAATCATTTTCCAGGTAGGTATTAATTACTCATATTGTGTAAAATTTAAACATTGACATTATTACCTTTTGAATATGTAAAAGAAAATACAAAAATCACATCTTGGACTTTTAAATTGATGTTTATTTTTTATTATTGTGATATTGACCTATCAGACATAGCATACTTAATATATTTCATTTTTCACACAATGTGGGAATATGCTTTAATTTAAAATAACATAATTGGGCTGGAGATATTGCTCAGTGGTTAAAGGATTTTGCTTGCAAACCTTGATGGTCCAGGTTCTATTCACTAGTACCTACATAAAGTGAGATGTACTAAGTGGTGCATGCTCCTAACATTCTTTTGCAGTAGCCAGAGGCCCTGGCACACCCATATCCACTATCTCTCTGTCTTTCTCTCTGTTGCTCTCTGCCAAATAAATAAATAAATATTAATAAATATTAAATAAATATTTAAATAAATATTTAAATTAAAATTTTAAATATGAGATAATAAATATGAAAAATCTAATACTTGTTTAGAAAAATATAGGCATACAAGTGACAGTAGCTGTAGGTCCACCAAAACTAATAATAATTGGTAATGATAGATAAACTAATGCATTATTTTGTTCTATAAAGCCATGCCACTAAAATTCCAGTAAGTACCTCTATTTCCATTCCAACATCTGCAATTTTATGTATATTAAATATAACAGCAATATTATTACTTAGATTTTATTAAGGCTTTAATGATTATCCAAGCACTGTTCATTATGTCACATGGTCTTTTAATTTTCACATCAATAATGGTTACATACAGTCACTATATTTTATAGGTAAAGAAAAAGAGTAAAAAAAAAAAAAAACACTCAAAGAACAGAGTAGTAGGATTTCAACTCAGACCTAGCACAGACAGATGCTACCAACTATTAGAAACACATCCTTCTAAGAGAGAGAAATAGATCTTGTGCTAGGAAGGATCTCCAGCATCCAGCCAGGACTGGAAACAAGTAATCACCCAACTAGCCCTTAACACTTTATAGTTTTATTTTTTTTTTATTTATTTGTGAGAAAGAAGGAGAGAGGGGGGGGGAGCTCTCCAAGGTCTTCACCACTGCAAACAAACTCCAGATGCATGTGCCCCCTTGTGCATCTGGCTTATGTGGGTTCTGGGGAATTGAACCGAGGTCCTTCGGCTTTGCAGGCAAGTGCCTTAACCACTAAGCCAACTCTCCAGTCCAACCTTGACACTTTATGAGCAGGACTTCACATGTTAATACAAAAGTAAAAAAAAAATTACTGAAGAATAGGAAAGAGGCAAAAGTGCATTTCTACATAACCTTTTTTTCACTTGTTTATGATTTCCTTAAAAGTGAACCAGCTCTGAAGTGAAATATTTTATAACTAATTCCAATATTACATTTCTTCATAAATTTCTTCCCATTTTTAAATTTTAGATACTAAAAGTTTGATTAGAGTTTGTTAGTCTTTGAAGCACATTGAATCCTTACATGTAGAAGATAAATGTAAGAAATTTTAGTGTGATTCCTCTTTGGTAGCCAAGGGCTCATATTTTTCTCATGGTACTCAAGTTCTAAGTCACCAGAGACTGATTGATCTCACAATTCCTTTCATATTGATCAAGTCAGGGTGATGCAATCTATTAGTGAGTTAGGCTATCAGTCAATCTAACAGAGCTTTGATGCATATTGCACATAGAAAGTGGGAAACATTCTATTAATTTTTCTGTGGTATGTCTTAACAAACCATAAATTGTGAAACATCCTCAAATTAGAGTATCAAGAGCTACATTGCTTCCTCTTTTCCCTGAATGAAATCATCATGTCAAAGCATAGTGTTTAAAATTAAGAAGCACTTGAGGTAGAAGTTCAAGGAAAAAGGAAATGACATTTGTAGAACCACTCTGCCTACTTTCTATAAAATAATTACAAAGAATATTTAATATATGATTTATGATCTGGCATATTAGAAATGAAGAACTGATAGGATAAAATGAATTTCCCAGGATGAGTTAACCATTGCATGACAGATCCAAGATCTTATTTCATTATTCTCATTGTTCTATAGAAATGCTCTTTGTAAGCCGGGCATGGTGGCACACACCTTTAACCCTAGCACTCGGGAGGCAGAGGTAGGAGGATCACTGAGAGTTCAAGACCACCCTGAGACTACAGAGTGAATTTTGGGTCAGCCTGGGCTAGAGTGAGACCTTACCTCGAAAAACCAAAAAAAAAGAAATGCTCTTTGTTTTGCTCCTTATAGTAATTCAGCCTTGCACTAGTTCTGGGTCTTCTGTATGCCTTTAATTCTTAAGCCATTATAATACATTGTCTATCTAATTTCCTAAGACAACGTTATATAAAAGTTTATTTAGCATGATCAGTAATAAATTCATTTTCTCAAATTTTCTTCATCTTTCTGCCCATCATCCACATAATATTGAAAACAAGTTTCAAAACTTTTATCAATGCTGTTAACATTTTATATTTCCTATTTTAAAAATTAAAAATATATCATGAATTTAGCAGCGAATAGTTTTCTCACACATTTAATTTTTGAACTAAGGTAGGTTCTGAAAGCCAATCAGATTTAAGTAATTCAACATCTATTATTTAAACTTTACAGATTTCCATTTGATTAATCATTTGCTATATCAGGTGATCCTGTGAAATAATATGTACACCTACTAAGAACTTATATTGTTCAATTTCAAATCTTCTGAACTACCCTTTTATATTCAAAGTTGATTTAGAAGTCAAATTGACCCATTAAATTAAAATTGTTCAGTACTACTCAAAACAAGTACTTCATACCTATCAAATTTCCCATGAAAATGTCTAATGATATGAAAAAAACTGCAATGCTCCAAATTCCTAATTAAAGTTCTATTAAATTTATCATATTTAGCTATGAACTAAAGTGGACACCATAAGATACCATAAGGCTATGTAGCCAACAGAGAATGTTCTGAGTTAGAAAACAAGAGAACAATATTTCATTTCAGGCCTTTCTAAAGAATATTAAGTTGAAATATGTATATAGCATTTATGGATATATTAAACTCTAATTTTGTGCTCAAATTAATGACATGTGCATTCTGTGAAAATAAACCTTAGATTTCAACAGATTATCAAACGGATCCATGATTTCAAAAGGCTTGTAACCATTACATATCTCTAAATCCTTACATCTTGTTGCTATAAATTTTGGCTAATCATCTTGAAATGCAGATTGTAAATTTAGTTTTCTACTGTTCTATTAGCAATGAATCTACATATCAGTGTATCTCTAATCATGACACTGGATACTGTGGAGTAGTTTTCCCAAAACTGAAATATTGGTTACCTAGTTTCTTCCTCACTGCTGCTTTTACCTCTTGGTTTCTCAAAGTGTAAATAAGTGGATTCAGAAAGGGAGTGAAGATGGTATAGAAAACAGACAGAATTTTATCCACCAAGCAGTTTGTGAAAGGCCACACATAAATAAAAATGCAAGGTCCAAAGAACATTAATACGACTATGAAATGTGCAGTGCAGGTGGAAAGAGCCTTAGATGATCCTGCAGAGGAGTGGTCCCTGATAGTGATAAGAACAACGATGTAGGAGGTGAGCAGAAGCAGAAAACTTACAAGAGCAATCACACCACTAGTAGAGATCATGAAGATCCCAAGAATATAAATATCTATACAAGCGAGCTGAATGACCAAAGGAAGGTCACAGAAGAAATTGTCTATAACGTTGGGACCACAGAAGGGCAAATAGAGGGTAAAAGCTAACTGGCTTATTGTATGTAGGAAGCCTACTGTCCAAGAAGTTACCACAAGTCCAACACACACTCTTTGGCTCATAATTGTTGAATAATGGAGTGGTTTACATATTGCAATGTACCTGTCAAAAGACATGGAAATCAGAAGCACAATCTCAGTCCCAGTGAAGAGGTGCAAAAAAAAGATTTGAGAGACACAGCCCTCAAAAGAGATGGTCTTGCGTTGGTCAAAGTAGTCCACAATTGTCTTTGGTGTTGCAAAGGAAGACAGGCACATGTCAATGAGAGATAGGTTGCTGAGCAGGAAGAACATGGGGGAGTGGAGGTGTGAGGTGGAGAGCACAGTGAGCAAAATCAGGCAGTTGCCGAACATGGTCATTGAATAAAAAATGGAAAACACCACAAAGAAGAATATCTGGAGCTCAGGAGAGTCAGTCAGTCCAAGTAACACAAATTCAGATACTCGGGAATAGTTGAGCCCCTCCATTTATCTGCAGGTTCTGCTCTATAACCTTAAAAGAAACAAAATTACAGGGCTGGAAAATGTGATATTTCCATAATTATCTGTGAGGGACTAATGAGGAATTTCTTAATAATGAAATACTTCTCTGATTATGTCAAATCCATCTAAAACCCTCCTAGTGCAGTTTGTTTATTTGTTTGTTTTGAGACCACTTAACAATTACTATTGTATAACACTTTGGAAGGACAACCCATTGGCTTTGGCCAGCACTAGTACACATCAGGTTGAACTCATCATATGCCCACACAATACACTTGTTTGAATATACCCAAATTACATGAAGCATATTATAGAAGACTGTATCACATTTGTGGGCTATACTATAAGTGAAGCACATCAATACAAATAAGGGATGAAATCTCAAAGCTTTGTCCTATGCATAAAAAGAAGAATTATGTTGAATCAACTATTTTTGAATTTAGTCAACGTGTAATATAATATGGTGATTTCAGAAGACACACTTAATTTTTTAAGCCCATGTTCACTATTGGTGACCAAAAGACATACCTGTAACACATGAGAGTTATTCTCAACTTTTATATTATATCTTTATATATTTTTTATATATTTATATTAAAACATGAGTATTGATTATCTCCATGTAATTCAAACAAAGCTATTGTCTTGGGTTGGGCAGATGTGTAGAAAAATACTTTAAGGACTCAGAATCAGTTTTTTAAATTTTTATTTCTATTATGCTTAATACCAAGTTCTAGAAACCTTATTTGCCATGTGATATCAGTGTCTACCAAATAGCCAAAAGTATGGTCCAAAGGAAATCAAAATTGGTGCTTGAGAGTGAAAACTAATCTTGTATAGATAAGGTTTTATTCTTCACCTAATGTAATTTTGGCTCGTGACTACAGAAAACATAGATGAATGACTTGAAAATTGTCTAACTTATTGGAAACACTTATTAGACCAAAGTCAATCAGTAAACAGATTATAATATTGTTTCCATTCAGTTATTACAAAAAATTTATACCACCAAAATTATTTTTTTTTAGTTAAATTTATTTTCTTCACATATAAAAGCACGAGTTCTTTGTTATATAAATCATTTGAGAATTGCCACTATATGCACATTTGAATATTTCATTCAATTTTGGGTAGTTTTAACCATTAAAAGCTATGTTATCATATCAAATCTTATGTTACTATTATCCATTTCACAAATGTGATTTTTACTTCTTACTCTATATAAAAGTTTTTTAAATACACTGAAAATGACTAAAATTCAAATGTTTAAGTGACATCATGTGGATCAATGCTTATAGACAGTAACAGTTAATTTATACTTGATATTATTATAAGTAGGGAAGAATAAAGTCATTGTCATAAATTCAAAGGGAAAGCAAATGGAAAGCAAATCAATAATGAACTATTTGATTTTCACTTCTTCCACTATTTCTCTTTAATTAATCTATTCCTATCATCCCCTCAAAGTATACGCTAAAGTAATAATGAAAATTAAACCACCACATTATGAAAACTTGAAACTAATTAATTGAAATTCCTTTAGACTATAGATTAACACATAAATGTAACTCTCCCAACTGTACCACATATCAAGTCAGTGCAAAGATGTTTTATGATTATATGGGATTCTTTCTCTGATTAACAAGTTGGCTAATTAAATTTCCAGAGCAGCTGAGTGTCTTCAGTTAAAAGAAGTGCCGTGGTTTCTAGGCTAAAGAATGTTTTAGCTTGTTCATAGTAGAAATTGAAACAAATATTTCAAAACAATTTTGGCTTCTCTTCTGAAAGGCTATCACAAAGTTTTCATTGATTCCATATCATGTCTCTAGAGTAGAAGTATTATGGTTATTGTTAGTCACAAATCCTATAGCTCTTTCATAAGCAAGAAGATAATGGAAGGATATAAAACCTCAGTCTCATTTTTTAAATGCTGTACAGAAAGAAGGAATTGTACTCTCCAAAATATAACCACTATAACCATCGTTCCATCTTTAACCATGTGATTGAATAGTGAATGCCTAAACTTACTATTACTTCTTTTTTTTCTTTTTCAGGGTGGGGGTTGACTTTGAGGTAGAGTTTCACTCTAGCTCAGGCTGACCTAGAATTCACTATGTATTCTCAGGGTGGCCTCAAACTCATGGTAATTCTCCTACCTCTGCCTCCCGAGTGCTGGGATGAAAGATGTATGCCGCCACACCTGACCTTACCATTACTTCTAAATACTGTTTTACTTAAGCTTTCCCATGTGGAAAAAAAATCACCCTCTTATTTAACTGCACATATTCAAGTTGCATTTTCACTATTAATAAAAAGTGTTAAGATTTATCCAAGGATATTATTTTAGAATTCTTAAAATGGAACCATTATCCAGTGGCTAAGAGTGGTCAAGATGATTTTGCCTTTTATTATACAAATAACCTCTGAAACCTGACCTCTTTGCTTGTGAGAATTAACTACATCAACTATTAAATCTCTTAACATGTCACTTGGGTGATATTCAGGAAACTTTCTAGGTTTGAAAATCTAAATTTAAAAATTGTGTTCAGAATAATCACTTTATTTTATTAACAATAATAAAAGTGATATTATTCAACAAAGTATTTTAGTTTCAATATAGGAGTTTAACAAAAGACAATGCTAATAAAATAATTTTATCTTGTTTGAAGTTATTTCCTTTCATATCAAAATGCTATAATTTCATTTATATTAAATGTGCTAAAAATTCTGTTTTACACATTTGACTATTCTATTTTACTGACAATAATTTAATTGCTAATTAATAAAATAAGTGAGCTGTCAAGTTTTTTAATTTTTTTAACTCCATAAATGTGGTTTTAAGCACTGTAAAATAAAATCATCTTTCTTTTTGTTTTCAAGTTAAATATAATTGTTCTTGACTATCCTTCTCCATTATTTATATATTTACAATTATTTTTAAAAGCCTACTTTTCATTCCAGAAGGTGCAAACCACAACTTCCTATCAAAATCTTTATTATTACATCCAGTTTTTAACCTACATACCAGCTGTGCAGCCAAAATATGAACCATGTCACCCTCCAAGATCCACAAGTGTACTGAAATCATCATGGCATTTAGTAAGTATCAAAAGCCTGGAGGATGGATATAATGTCTTCCTATCTTGCTATAAAAGCCTTTGGAAGACAAGGACATTTAGGAGATTGGGGATTAGATACCACAAACTACTTGCAGAGGGAGTTATTAAAATCTTGAGCTGGCTTTTCATAGAATTGTAACAAGAATTGTGAAAAGTGTTTTTGCTACTTAAAGTGGTATGTATTTCCATGACAAAGTAGTGTTCATTAGAGAAAAGACTGCAACTGGGATTCATCTGAGAAAGACATGTAAGCAATCATTTGAAGGGAAGAAAAGTACTTTAATATGGAAATATTTTCATATTTGTGCCCAAATGTTCAAATTACCATAGTTAGGAAATATTCTCTTAACCCACAGAAATTTAACACCAGCAAATACTTGCTCACCAGAATAGTTATGCATTTAAGAGCTGGAGAGATGGCTGAGCAGTTAAAGGCGATTGTTTGCAAAGCCTGAAGTCCTGTGTTTGAATCCTCAGTACCTAAGTAAGGCACAAAGTGGTACATGCATCTGGAGTTCATTTGCAGTGTCAGGGGGCCCTAGCCATTCTCTCTCTCTCTCCTTCTGTCTTTTTTTCTCTTTCAAATAAATAACTAAAATCTCTTTAAAATAGTTATGTATTAAAGTAAGAATAGTGAACTAAGTTTCTGACAATACATTAAAAATTAACCCAAGCTAATAGGTATGAAGATAGCTACATCTATGAAAAGTGATTTCTATGTGGGGGGTAGGGTATGGGAAAGTCCAAAGTTCCTAGTACTCAAAGTACCTTATAAGAATGCAAGCACTGTATAAGAATGATACAAAACCAAATAACAGATCTGAAGGCAGAGGTCAGCAATAAAGTACTTGGTTGGTATGCACAAGTTCCTAGTTTAATCACCAGCATTGCAAAGATACATGAACAACAAAAACAGCAAAGCATTCCACGTAATGCTTGGCACAAAAAATATTCAATAAAATACAGTTGGAGAAAGAATAATAAAAATGATTATAAATATTAACCTTACTTTTGAAGTGCCTATGATACATTATCCAGGAAGACACTAAAAGTAGACTCATACTTGAAGCCATAAACCAAGTGCCTTATCATAAATACCTGCAGGCCAATCATTGCTCTAAAGTTTGCTCTCTGAATACAGGGCGCTCTCCCAGTTCTACAATGACTTGACAGTTATCAGATGCATCCAACATTCCATAGAATACTGGTAATAGAGCCCAAGAACAAGCTCTCTAGTTGGTCACAGTTCTAGCAGTCTTTGAAACAAAAACTAGTATTGTCTAAGACCTCTTTTGTAAAAATAAAACAGAACAAAAAGAAGAAAATTACCTTTAAAAAGCTAACATAATAGAAATATTCACTAAATCTAAAATATTCTAGTGTAAAATAAAAGGTAAGTGTATTCTGTTTACACTAGAGTAATTCTGTCAGTAGTTATATATTATAATTATTATTATAGTAATTCAGGAAAAAGACAAGTGAGTTAGCCGAATTAGAAATAAAAGATGATTCAGAAAGAGAGATCATGAGATAATTTTGGGGAATTGTGAAAATGTTATCTTATGTAGGGTGGAAATTATATGAATTTCTTAAGTATTAAAATTAATGAAATAGCTCAGTTGGTAAAGTGCTTACCATATAAGCATGAGAATCTCCATTTAGATCTTGTGGTAATTTGAATCTATGTCCCCCAATAAACTTGGGTGTTATTAAAATTGAGTTTGTAACTTTTGCTCATAGCAGGCAGACTCCTGCTATAGGGAGGGAGTGTCACTGGCGATAGATCTGAATTCCAGCCTAAGGTATGCAAAGTGCTTGAGCTCTGCCTGGGGCTCCCAGTGTGGGATTGCTTTTGGTTGTGCCAGTGGCAGTTTCTTCTCTCTCTGCATGGATTTGCAAAAGAGGGACAGATTCTACTGCTATTATGGAATATCCCCTAGATCTGTAAGCCTAATAAAGCTCCTTCCTCCCATAAACTGTGTCTGAAATGGAGGTTTATCCTGGCAACATGAAGGTGACTATGACAAAAATTGGTATCAGAGAGTGGGTTGTTGCTGCACAATAAATAAATGTGACCATGTGGATTTGGGTCTTTTGGAACTTTTATTTTGGAGGAATGGGCATGGACTTGGGACTTGCAACTGAAGATTCCTTGCAGAGCAGTGAGCCAAGTTTTATGCACTATTCTGATGAAAGTTTGAAAATGATAAGTGCAGAGAGAATTGTATTTGGAGGCTTTGCATATGAACTTTCAAAGGAGAATGAAAGACCATAGAGAACTTTGTTGGAACTGAGCTACTGGCATCAGGGTTGGTTGCACTCTGCTGCCCATTCCCAGAGAGTTTGATCAAGGTTAAACTTGCAATGGACTGATGGGCTAAAAGGCAAAACCTTATTGCTGAAGGCACCACAGACTATAGTTACAAGACATCAGAATAACATGCTAGTTCCCTCCTGGATAACCCTAATAGTGCTAGAGAGCCCTATGGGAACTACAGGAAGACAACAATCACCAAAAGCATGAATAAGCAGGGGACCCTGCAGACTATTAAATCAACCAGCCAGATAAGAAATACAAACTGGTGCAATAGTGACACACAGTGTCTGCAGATACACAACTGTTCTCTGATTGGGCATGAGAACTAATCAATGGGAGAGAACTAGCACATGGTACTGGAAACCAAGTCAGAATCCCATAATCAGGAAACTCAGAGTTCAGAGAGAAGCCCCCAGTACTCTCTGGAAAACAAGAGTGGGCTTGCATACCAAACACCTCTCAAATAACTATTTTTTTTCCTTTTTATTTTTTATTTTATTTTATTTTATACTCAGTTTGGTACCATTATTAGGCTCATCCATGACCTACCCCATCCCCTTGGCCCCTCCTTGTTGAGGTATACGGGTCATGCATTGTGGAGTTAGCCCACAGATATGGGTAAGCTAAATGTCTCTGCATATCATGACCCAACATGCGGCTCTGACATTCTTTCCGCCCCCTCCTCTGCAAAATTTCCCTGAGCCATGTTGGGTCTGCTTCAATGATGAGGTGTTGGGGGGCTCTGAGGCTCTGGCTCTATGATTTGGTAGGAGTTGATTTTTCTCTGTGCTGATCTCCTTCCCCCTTGTGCTGGTATCCGGTTCATCAGGAAAACAGCACCCCTGCTTGTTTCTCCATTTTTTCTTAGTTTCAACCGGGGCCCTTTTCAGGTATGGTGGGGTGGCTCTCTCCTTAGGATCTACATCTATCTGAAAAAGAGAAGCAGATTCTCCAACGGAGAGTAAGTTAGCATCAGGACAAATGAGATAACCCCCCCCTTTTTTTTATAGAGAATTTAATAGGTGTAGGCCCTCTTGTAGCCCACAATTGACGGTAGCTTGATATTGGAGAGAGGGTTTATGTTTGGATATGGTTCTGACTTGTTTCCCAGCTCCAGCTATGGGTCTCATACCAGTGAGGGGATCAGTTAGCCGAATTGAGAGCAGTAGGTTCCCCACCATGGCTGTGTGCCACCACTGCACTTGTGTGGGCATAAAAACAAGTTATTTGCTGCTAAGTAGGTGAGACCATGCATGGCTTTGACAGATAATGGCCAATTTTCCCCCAGTCGTCCATGTAGCACCTTCTGGCACTAGACGCGCTGACTGTCTGGGGACTGACTCTCTTCCAAATTCCACCCATGCCATTCTAATTTGCATGTCAATCACATAAGGTGTCTTCAGCAGTAGGGTCTTATCATTAGCCTTTGGTGGGTGATCAAGTACTCTGACAGAAATCTGTCTGTCTTTTAGGAAAGCTTGTAGGTCTCTCTGATCAAAACTTCATTGTGGATGATAGCCACATGCTGGTTCTGGGAGTTACAGGTCAGTGCCCACTAAGAAAATGAGGAAAAAGATACTAATACACAAGAGTTAGAGATAAAAGAGAGAGAGGGAGAGGGGAAGTGAGGGAGGGAAGATGTAGAAGATTAAGGTTAGTCTTGATCATACCCTCTCCAGTGTCTTGTGGTTCAGGTGTTCTCTGTAAGGGCCTAGTGAAGGAACAGCCATTTGGTCTGTCTTTTAGTAAGTAGAAAATTATGGTACCATTGCCATTTGGGTCTAGATTTGTGTTTTCCACCCCTTTGATGCCCTCCCCTCCCCCCTTCCATCCCAGTGGCTAGTCTAGGAGGTGCTTGCTGGGTATGTAAGGTATCTTGGGTAGATTCAGTGTAGGTGTTGTAGATGAGTGGGACTATGTGGCGATTTTTTTTCTGTGATTGGGTAAGTTCGCTGAGAATGATCTGTTCCAGGTTCAACCATTTTTCCTCAAATTTCATTGTGTCATTTTTTTCTTACTGCTGTATAGAATTCCATTGTGTAGATGTGCCACATCTTAGTTATCCATTCTTCTAATGATGGACATCTGGGTTGATTCCAGCTCTTAGCTATCACAAATTGAGCCGCTATAAACATGGTTGAGCAAATCTCTTTAGCCTGTGGTTTGAAGGTTTTAGGGTAAATGCCAAGAAAGGGAATAACTGGGTCTGTTGGTATCTCTATACTCAGCTTTCTCAGAAGTCTCCATATTGCTTTCCAAAGTGGTTGTACCATGCTACATTCCCACCAACAGTGGATGAGTGTTCCTACTTCTCCACATCCTCGCCAGCATCTATTTTTATTTGATTTTTTGATGTTTGCTATCCTTATTGGGGTAAGGTGGAATCTCATAGTTGTTTTAATTTGCATTTCTCTGATGATTAGGGATGATGAACATTGTCTTAAGTGTATGTCTGCCATTTCTATTTCTTCCTCTGTGAACTGCCTGTTGAGCTCTTTGCCCCATTTTGTGAGTGGGGTGTTTGACTTCTTACTGTTTAGGTTTTTGAGTTCTTTGTAGATTCTAGAGATTAGGGATCTATCAGTTGGATAACCCACAAATACTTTCTCCCATTCTGTGGGTGATCTATTGGCTTTGCTTATTGTTTGCTTGTCTGTAAAGAAACTCTTCAGCATCATGTGATCCCATTGGTTGAGTGACGGTTTAAGTTCCTGAGCTACTGGGGTTTTGTTCAGGAAGTCTTTTTCCATTCCTATATCATGGAAAGTACTTCCTAAATTTTCTTCCACTAGTATACGAGTTTCTTGTCTTATAATGAGATCTTTGATCCACTTGGACTTGAGTGTGGTGCACGGGGAAATGTGTGGATCAAGTTTCAGTTTCCTGCATAGGGTTATCCAGTTTGTCCAGCACCATTTGTTGAAGATGCTGTCTTTTTTCCAGCCTATATTGTTTGGGCCTTTATCGAATATCAAGTAGTTATAGTTGCTTGACCCAAAGTCCTGTTTTTATGCCAGTACCATGCTGTTTTTATTACTATGGCTTTGTAATATAGCTTTAGATCAGGTATGGTGATGCCTCCACAGGTATATTTTTGCTGAGGATATGTTTGGAAATGCGAGGCCTTCTGCCTTTCCACATGAAATTTGAGATCATTTTTGCTATCTCTGTGAAGAACACTGTTGGGATTTTAATTGGAATTGCATTAAATGTGTATATTGCCTTTGGTAGGATTGTCATCTTCACGATGTTAATTCTGATTATCCAGGAACAAAGGAGGTTTGTCCCTTTTCTCAAGTCGGCCTCAATTTCTTTTTTAAGTGTTTTTATGTTTTCGTTGTATAGATCTTTCACTTCCTTGGTTAACGTTATTCCAAGGTATTTTATTTTCTTTGTTTCTATTGAAAATGGGACTATGTCCCTTATTTCTTTCTCTGTATCTTTCTCATTTGCATAAAGGAAGGCTACTGATTTTTGTGCATTGATTTTGTATCCTGCTACTTTGCTATAGGAGTTAGTCACCATCAGGAGTTTTGGGATGGAGTCTCGCGGGTCTCTTACATATATAATCATGTCATCAGCGAATAACGCTAACTTAACTTCTTCCTTTCCAAATTGTATCCCTTTTATTTCCTTCTCCTGTCTTATTGCTTGAGCTAGGACTACCAGTACTATATTGAAAAGCAGAGGTGAGAGTCGACAACCCTGTCTTGTTCCTGATCTAAATGGGAATTCCTCCAGTCTCTCTCCACTAAGTATTATTTGGGCCTTAGGAGCTTTGTATATTGCCTTTATTAGGTTGAGATATGAACCAACCATGCCAATTTTCTCCAATGTTTTGAACATGAAGTGATGTTGAATCTTGTCAAAGGCCTTTTCTGCATCTATCGAAATGATCATGTGGTTTTTATGTTTAACCTTGTTTATGTGGTGTATTACATTGACAGATTTCCATATGTTGAACCACCCCTGTGTTCCTGGAATGAATCCCACTTGGTTAAGGTGGATAATGCTTTTGACGTGTTGTTGGATTTGGTTTGCAAGGATTTTGTTTAGGATCTTTGCATCTAAATTCATCAGGGAAATAGGCCGGTAGTTTTCTTTTCTTGTGGCGTCTCTGCCTGGTTTTGGAATTAGGTTGATGCTAGCTTCATAAAAGGAGTTGGGTAGCTTTCACTGTTCACCAATTGTGTGACACAGTTTGAGGAAGATTGGTTTGAGTTCTTCCATGAAGGTTTGATAGAATTAGGCTGAGAAGCCATCTGGTCCTGGACTCTTCTTTTTTGGGAGGTTTCTCATTACTTTTTCTATCTCCATGAGTGTGGTGGGTTGATTGAGGTGATTAATCTGCTGTGTGTTCAGGTTTGGTAGATGGTATGCATCCAAGAATTTATCCATCTCCTCCACATTATCCAGTTTTGCGGAATAGAGGTTTTTGAAAGAAGTCCTGATGATTCTCCCAATTTCACTTATGTCTGTTGTGATCTCTCCTTTTTCATTTTGAATTTTGTTAATTTGAAGTTTATCCTTTTTTTGCTTGATCAGATTGGCCAGGGGTTTGTCAATCTTGTTTATTTTTTCAAAGAACCAGCTCTTTGTGTTGTCAGTTGTCTTAATTATTTCCTTTGTTTCCAGTTCATTGATTTCTGCTCTGATTTCAATTATTTCTTTCCTTCTGGAGCTCTTTGGGTTGGATTTTTCTTGTTTTTCTAGTGCCTTTAGGTGGATGGTAAGGTCATTGATTTGGGACCTTTTTGTCTTTTTTATGAAGGCATTGAGTGCTATGAATTTTTCCCTGAGGGCCACCTTCATTGTGTCCCATAAGTTTTGGTACAATGTGTTCTCATTGTCGTTCAATTCCAGAAATTTTGCAATTTCATTTTTTATTTCATCCACTATCCATTTATTGTTTAAATGTGTGCTGTTCGGTTTCCAGGTGCCATTGGGATTCTTGGTGGGTCATTTGTTGTTGATTTCTAGCAATATAGCATTGTGATCTGATATCATGCAGGGAATTATGTCAATTTTCCTAAATATGTGGAAGCAGTCTTTGTGACCCAGTATATGGTCTATTTTAGAGAATGTTCCATGGGCTGCTGAGAAGAATGTGCAATCTGTGGATTTGGGATGGAAGGTTCTGTACATGTCTGTTAGGTCTAAATGATCTATGGTTTGGTTGAGCTCTCTTACTTCCCTGTTGAGTTTCTGTTTGGATGATCTGTCTATTGCTGATAATGGTGTATTGAAGTCCCCAGCTATGATGGTGTTTGTGGTTATTTCTGTTTTATTGTCAAGTAGGTTTTGTTTTATGAACTGTGGTGCCGTTGTGTTTGATGCATACAGATTTGTCATTGTAATATCCTCTTGATGGATCATTCCCTTGATAAGTAGGAAGTCGCCTTCCTTGTCTTTTTTGATTATTTTTGGTTTGAAGTCTATTTTATCCGATATTAATGTAGTTACACCTGCTTGTTCCTTATTCCCATTTTCTTGGAATACTGTTTTCCACCCTTTCTCCCTGAGGAGATGTCTGTCTTTAATGGTGAGGTGGGTTTCTTGAAGGCAAGAGATTGAGGGGTCTAATTTTTTGATCCATCCTGTTAGCTTGTGTCTCTTGATGGGTGAATTAAGGCCATTAATATTTAGAGTAATGACTGTGAGATTTGATTTGATCCCTGCCATATTGTGATGGTAAATGTGGGTTGGAGTTTTCATGGACATTGAAGTTTTTTGTGCCTACTCTGAGTTTGGTTGTTGTGATCTGCTTCTTGTAGGCAATTGTGTTTGATTATTTTTTTCTTCTCTGTGTAGGATTTCCTGAATTACTCTCTGTAGGTTTGGTTTTGTGTTCATATAATTGTAAAGCTGAGTTTTGTTGTGGAATGTTTTTCTTTCACCATCTATTATGAGGGATACTTTTGCTGGGTAGAGTAGTTTGGGTTGGAAGCCATAGGTTCGTAAACTTTGCAGTGTTTCATTTCAGGCCCTTCTAGCTTTCAGGGTTTCCATTGAGAAGTCTGAAGTAATTCTGATGGGGTTACCTTGGAAGGTGGTGTGCTGTTTTTCCCTAGCTGCTTTTAGGATTTTCTCTTTGGTGTCAATGTTTAGAGTCTTATTGATAATATGTCTTGGAGAGTTTCTCCTTTGGTCCAGTCTGTTTGGAGTTCTATTGGCTTCTTGTATCTTGATGGGCCTTTCCTTTGAGAGACTGGGGAAGTTTCCTTCAATTATTTTGTTAAATAAGTTCTCCATGCCTTTGGTCTGAATTTCTTCTCCTTCTGGTATTCCAATGATCCTGATATTGGGATGTTTAAGTGTATCCCACAATTCCCTCATGTTCTGTTCACAGGAGCTTTTGAACTTACTGAAATTTTTGAACTCTTGAACTATTTCTTCCATCTTGTCTTCCAGATCAGAGTTTCCATCCTCCACTTGGCTGACTCTGTTCTTGAGAGCATCTAGCGAGTTTTGCACTTGTTCAATTAAGTTTGCGTTGTCTACTACTTTGCTATGTGTAATTTCCATCCCTCTGTCAAGCTCCCTTTTCACATCATTTTCTGATTTTCTTGATGATTCTTGGAGTTCATCCTTGCATTTCTTTATGTCTTCATTTAGCATGGTCAGCTGATTTTTAAGGTCTTCTTTTTTTTCACTCTCACTCAAATCTCTAAACTCTCTTTGAAATCCTTCCAATTTCTTATCTAATCCTTCCAATTTCTTATCTATTAGTTCTAGTTTAGTGATGGCAGCATCCACACGATTGTCGGCCCTTTGTTGCTTTCCTGCAAGTTCTACCAGTAGGTTGGTCAGGGTTGCATTGCTCATAGCTTCAATTTGGTATTCTGCTCCTATTGGTTCTTCTATGTTTTGGTTAGATGTATTCATTGTGGGATGGGTGATCTAACTTGATTTTCTTGCATTTGATTTTTCATGTTATTTCTTTTGTGCTATGTTCTGCACGTGACAGTGTATGGGCAGGTAGGTGGGTGTATCAGCCTGGGCTCAAGAACAGTGGGAATCTTATGCAGCGTGGGGCAGTTGCCAAGCAGCCTGGGCTTTTGCTCTCACTTGCCAAAGCCGCCTATCTACTGCCTGGCAGGGTCGCCGAAGTTGCTTGAGTTCTCAAGCGCTAATGTGCCAAAGCTTCCTGTGTTTGAGCTAGGAGTGGCACTGAGGCACCAAGCACTGAAGCAGCCCAAACTCTGGCTGGGAACGCTGGGCACCGGAAGCAGTCTGCGCTCCCCCGCCACAGGACAATGTCAGCCAGCCGGCGCAGCAGACAGGTAGGGGATGGCACCTGAGCTGGCGCAAGCAAGAGACACAGTCTGTGGGACTGGGCACACTCAGTAGGTGGGCGTGTGGACAAGAGTGTGGAGCAGTCTAAGCTTCTGCAACCAGGGAACAATCTCATGTGCCAAAGCCATCTATCTACTGCTTGTCAGGGGTGCCAAAGTTGCCTGAGTTCTCAAGCGGTAATGTGCCAAAGCTGCCTGCCTTTAAGCTAGGAGTGGCCCTGAGGCATCAAGCACTGAAGCAACCCAAACTGTGGCTGGGAACGCTGGGAACCGGAAGCAGTCTGCGCTACCCCACCACAGGGCAATGGCAGACGGCTGGCGCGGCAGGCAGGTAGGGGATGGCACCTGAGCTGGCGCAAGCGAGAGATACAGTCTGAGCTTGTGTGGCAGCTGTTGTGGGAGTGGGCACACTCAGTAAGTGGGCGAGTGGACGAGAGTGCGGAGCAGTGTAAGCTTCCACAATCAGGGAACAATCTCACTTGCCAAAGTTGCCTATCTACTGCCTGGCAGGGGTGCCAAAGTTGCCTGAGTTCTCAAGTGGTAATGTGCCAAAGCTGCCTGCATTTAAGCTAGGAGTGTCCCTGAGGCACCAAGCACTGAAGCACCCCAAACTCTGGCTGGGAACGCTGGGAACCGGAAGCTGTCTGCGCTCCCCCGCCACAGGACAATGGCGAATGGCCCGCACAGCAGGCAGGTAGGGGATGGCACCTGAGCTGGCGCAAGTGAGAGATACAGTCTGAGCTTGCGTGGCAGCTGCTGTGGGACTGGGCACACTCAGTAAGTGGGCGAGTGGACGAGAGTGCGGAGCAATGTAAGCTTCCGTGTGCAGGAACAATAGTCACGCAGTGGCAGCTGTGCGGGCTCCGGAGCAGCAGCGGCGGCAGCGGAGGTGCTGTGAACATGGCAGTTATTTGGGGTGAGGGGTGCCTACCCACCTGCGAGGGGATCAGCGATTCCCTGTTCCCCCATCTCCGTGCCTTCCCAGATTTCTCTCCCCTAAAAGCCACTATGTACCCTTAATATCTTGCCTTTCTTTCCCCAGGATTTGTAGCCCAGCTAGGCGGTCGCCATCTTGGCCGGAAGTCCCCTCAAATAACTTTACACACCCCCTTTAACCCAAGCTGCTATCAATCTTGGTTGGAAAATCCGATTTATATTATGATGGCAAGATCCATAAAGAAGACAAGAAGATAGCCAGCTGCCCATCATGAGACCTCTTTCACATCTTCCAGGGCTGAGGAGAGCTTGTAGAGGAAGCAGTGTTATGAATAATGCTGTTACTGCTAGCCTGACAACCAGCTCTAGGGTGATGGTGACAGACATAGTAATCAATCAAAGACTATCAAAGCAGAAATTCAGGCCTGGAGATATGGCTAAGCAGCTAACACACTTTCTTACAAAGCCTAAGGACCCAGGTTTGATTCCCCAGATCCCATGTAAGCCAGATGCACAAAGTAGCACATGTGTCTGTCATTCATTTGCAGTGACTGAAGGCCCTGGCATGCCCATTCACTCTATCTCTTTCCCTCTCTCTCTCTCTCTACCCGCCTCTTTCTTTCTCTCAAATAAATAAGTAAATGATATACTTTTTTCTTTTTCTTTTTCTTTTTTTTTAACAGAAAGTAGCAGAAACCCAGAGGCTACAAAGAACTCAAAACTAGGGCCTGGCATGGTGGTGCATGCTTTTAATCCCAGCACTCAGGAGGCAGAGGTAGGAGGATCACCTTGAGGTCCAGGCCACCCTGAGACTACATGGTGAATTCCAAGTCAGCCTGAGCTAGAGTGAGGTCCTACCTTGAAAAAAACCAACACTGAATCAGACCGACAACAGGCCTACCATGACTCAGGGTATATTGTAGAAGAAGGGGCAGGAAGATTGTAAGAATCACAGGGTGGGTAGGAACAGTCATTGGGGAACAGTTCCCCACTACCCCATAGGGACTGACTGAGTCCTTTACTCAGCAGTGAATACTGTAACCCAACTGAGGAGGGCTCCAGGGAAACAGGAGCAGGGATGAGAAGATAAAAGTATATTATCTGATATAACATGTATAAAATAAAATACAAAAATGCACACAAGGGGATGGAAATATGGCTTAGTAGTTAAGGAGTTTGCCTATAAAGCCTAAGGATACAGGTATGATTCCCCAGTACCCATGTAAGCCAGATGTACATGGTAGTGCATGCATCTGTAGTTTGTTTACAGTGACTGAAGGCTCTGGCATAGCCATTCACTCTCTCTCTCTCTCTCTCTCTCTCTCTCTCTCCCTCTCTCTTTCTCTCAAATGAATTTAAAGAAATTAAAAAATACACTCAAAATAGAGATAAAAATAAGAGATTCTGAGACACTGAAATAAATTTATATATAGAGAGAGTCTTATGCTCCACAAAATATAAGAAAAACTATTCATATAAAAGAAAAATTGTGAGCTGGAGAGATGGCTTAGCACTTAAGGCATTTGCCTCTGAAGGCTAAGGACCCAGGTTCGATTCCCCAGAACCCACATAAGCCAGATGTACAAGGTGCTGCATGCATTTGGAGTTCATTTGCAGAGGCTGCAGGCCCTGGTGCACCCATTCTTTGTCTCTTTCTTGCCTCTTTCTCTCATTCTCTCTCTCTCTCTCTCTCTCTCTCTCTCTCTCTCTCTCTCTCAAATAACTAAATAAAAATAAAAAGAATAGAAGAAAAATTGTTACAGCTTGTTTCAGTCAGAATCACATTGCTGGCAGAAAACACCCAACCAAGAGTAGCTTGTGGGGGAAAAAAGGTTTATTTTGGCTTACAGACTCAAGGGGAAAGTCTATGATGACAGGGGGAAATAATGGCATGAGCAGAGGGTGGACATCACTCCTGGGCAACATCAGGTGGACAACAGCAACAGGAGATTGTTTCAAACACTGGCAATGGGAAACTGGCTATAATACCCATAAGCCCTCCCCCAACAATACACTGCCTCCAGGGGGAATTAATTCCCAAATCTCCATCAGCTTGGAACCTAGAATTCAGAACAGCTAAGTTTGTGGGGAACACCTGAATCAGACTACCACATAGCTATAAATGTACACACACATATATTGTAAAGAAATGAAAATGTTAGAAATCATATAGACTTATGTAGGTAAATTTGCTCTTATCATTTTATGCTCATTAAAGCAGAGAATTTATAAAAATATAAAATAAAATGCACAAGATCCTAGAGCAAAATGCATGAAGGTATAAGCAGAGATATATTATTCTAAGGCTAACATAAGTAAAATTATGTAATATTATTTAAGCTTGTAATGTTATAATATGAGTATCTATATTGTAAATCCTAGGGCAACATCAACAAAAGACAAGAGTATGGCTAACTAAAACATGTTGGAAGTAAAACTGAATCATAAATAATCAACTTATTTTTCTAAGGGCAAGAAAACAATGAGAAAGTATCTAAGAACAGATGAGACAAATATAAAAAGATAAGACAAAAAAGATGAGTGTTACTAAGTACCTTCATGTACTTTATGGAACAAAGTATACACACAGTTTACAAGGATGAATCACAAATGTAACTTCATGTTTTCTTCTAGCCATATTTAATTTTTTTTTGTTTTATTGAGAATGTTTTTCTATGTGCTCCAAGCTCATCTTAAACTTTCAGCCTTCTACTTTAGCCTCTCCAATGCTGAGATTACAGGAGTGACCCACAATTCCCACCTTATAAGGTCATGTTAGAAACTAAAATAAACTGGTGAAATTAATACTAGCTTTATTCAATGAAATAGATATAAAATATAATTTCAGTATATGGTAAAGTATTTACATTGTCTTTAATATTTAAATCTTTAAAATCTGATATAGTTTTTTTAAACACCTCAAAATTCAGTCTAGACAGAATTTCAGTGTCCAATAGCCACATTTGGATAATGGCTACCTTGTTCAAAATATATAAAAATTTTTGATTACACCTTCAATATCAGTGGTTGTGATAGGTTTGTTTAGGAAATTAATCTGCTCTGAGTTTAGCTTTGGTAGGTGGTATGTGTCCAGGAATTCATCTATTTCCTCCATATTATTCAATTTTGTGGAGTAGAGGTTTTTGAAGTAAGTCCTGATGATTCTCCCAATTTCAATTATGTGTGTTGTGATCTCTCCTTTTTCATTTCTAATTTTGTTAATTTGAAGCATCTCTCATTTTTGCTTGATCAAATTGGCCAGGGGTTTATCAATCTTGTTTATTTTTTCAAAGAAGCAGCTCTTTGTTCCATCAGTTTTCTTAATTGTTTCCTTAGTATCCAATTCATTAATTTCTGTTCTTATCTTAATTATTTCTTTCTATCTGGAGCTTTTTGGGTTGGATATTTCTTGTTTTCCAATGCCTTTAGGTGGATGGTTATGTTATTGATTTGGGATCTCTCTGTCTTTGATATGAAGGCATTTAGCACAGTGAATTTTCCCCTGAGGATTGCCTTCATTGTGTCCCATAAGATTTGGTATGTTGTGTTTTCATTGTCATTAATTTCTAGAAATTTTTCAATTTCATTTTTTATTTCATCTACTACCCATTTATTGTTTAAGAGTGTGTTTTTCAGTTTACAGGAGTTGGTTGGGTTCCTGGCACACCTTTTGTTGTTTATTTCTATATAGCCTTGTCATTTGATATCATGCAGGAAATTATGTCAATCGTCCTAAATATATGGAAGCAGGTTTTATGACCCAGTATGCAGTCTGTGTTAGAGAAGATTCCATGGGCTGCTGAGAAGAATGTGTAATCTGTGGATTTGGGGTAGAATATTCTGTAGATGTCTGTTAGGTCTAATTGATCTATGGTGTTGTTGAGCTCTCTTACTTCCCTGTTAATTTTCTGTTTGGATGATCTATCAATTCCTGATAGTGGAGTATTGGAGTCTCCAACTCTGATGGTGTTGGAGGTTATTTCTGTTTTATTGTCAGGTAGGTTTTGTTTTATGAATCATGGTGCACCTGTGTTTGGTGCATAAAGATTAATGACTGTGATACCCTGTTGTTGGATCATTCCCTTGATAAGTAAGAAGTGGCCTTCTCTGTCTTTTTTTATTACATTTGATTTGAAGTCTATTTTATCCAATATAAGTATAGCTATACCTGCTTGCTTCTTTCCATTTGCTTGGAATATCATTTTTCACCCTAAAAAAAGTCCAGGAGTAGATGGCTTCTCAGCTGAATTCTATCATACCTTCATGGAAGAATTGAAACCAATTTTTCTAAAATTCTTGCAGACACTTGGAGAAGAGGAAAACTCCCCAACTCCTTTTATGATTCTGGGATCACACTAATACCAAAACCAGGCAGAGATGCCACAAGAAAAGAAAACTACAGGCCTATTTCCCTGATAAATTTAGATGCAAATATACTGAACAAAATCCTCACAAACTGAATTCAACATCACATCAAAAGCATTATCCACCTGCATCAAATAGACTTCATCCCAGGAACTCAGAGATGGTTCAACATATGGAAATCTGTCAATGTTTATACACCACATAAATAAGCTTAAACAGAAAAGCCACATGATATCATGATAGATGCAGAAAGGCCTTTAACAAAATACATTACTTCATGATCAAAACATTGGAGAGAATAGGCATGGGTCTATATCTCAACATAATAAAGGCTATGTATAAAGATCTTAAAGCCCAAATAATATTTAATGGGGAGAGGCTGAAGGAATTCCCATTGAGATCAGGAACAAGACGGGGGTGTTCACTCTTATCTTTGCTCTTCAACATAGTACTGGAAGTATTAGCTCAAGCAATAAGATAGGAGAAAGAAATAAAAGGGATACAAATTGAAAAGGAGGAAGTTAAGTTAGCCCTATCTGCAGATGACATGATTCTATACATAAATGACCCGAGAACCTCCATCACAAAACTCTTAAAAGTGATTAACTCCTTCAGTAAATCAAATACAAAATCAATGCACAAAAATCAGTAGCCTTTCTATACGCAAAAGGCAAAGATTCAGAGAAAGAAGTAAGTGACATTGTCCCATTTTCAATAGCCTCAAAAACAAAACAAAAACGAAACAAAACAAAACAAAAAAACCATTAACCAAGGATGTGAAAGACATTTATAATGGAAACCTAAAAACACTCAAGAAAGAAATTGAGGAGGACTTGAAAAAATGGAAAGACATCTCATGCTTCTGGTTAGGCAGAATTAACACTGTGAAAATGGCAATCATACCAAAAGCAAAACATAGATTTAATGCAATACCAGTAAAAATCCCAACATCTTTCTTCACAGAGATAGAAAAAATATCTCAAAATTCATATGGAATGGCAGAAGGCCTCAGATATTCAAGCATATCCTCAGCAAAAGAAGCACCTCTGGAGGCATCATCATACCTGACCTAAAGCTATACGACAAAGCCATAGTGATAAAAACAGCACGGTACTGTCATAAAAATGAACACAGACAAATGGAACAGAATTAAGGACCTGGACTTGAGGTCAAGTAACTACAGCTACTTGATATTTGACAAGGCCCTAACATTGTAGACTGGAAAAAAAGATGCATCTTCAACAAATGGTGCTGGAAAAACTGGATAACTATATGCAGAAAAATGAAACTCAATCCACACCCCTCATCATGCACTAAATTCAAGTCCAAATGGATCAAAAATCTCAATATAAGACCAGAAACTCAACTACTACTGGAACAAAAAGTAGTAAGAACTTTCCATTATATGGGAGTGGGAAAAGATTTCCTGAACAAAACCCTAGTAGCTCAGGAAATTAAACAATCACTCAACCATTGGGATCTCAGGAAGCTGAAAAGCCTTTTCACAGAAAAATCTACAATAAGCAGAGCCAATAAATTACAGAATGGGAGAAATTTTTTGCTGGATACATATTGGACAGAGGTGTAATTTCTAGAATCTACAAAGAACTCAAAAACCTAAACAATAAAAGTCAAACAACCCACTTACAAAACAGGGCAGATAACTGTACAGGGAGTTCTCAGAGGAAGAATTACAAATGGCAAACACACACTTAAGAAAATGTTCATCATCCCTAATCATCAGGGAAATGCAAATTAAAACAACTGTGAGATTCCACCTTACCACACTAAGGATAGCAAACATTAAAAAAAAAAAAAATCTAATGACAAGTACTGGAGAGGTTGTGGAGAAATAGTAACCCTCATTCACTGTTAGTGGGAATGAAAGCTGGTATGACCGCTATGGAAAGAAATATGGAGACTCCTAAAAAGGATGACTATAGAGGTACCAACAGACCCAGTTATTCCCTTACAGAGCATTTACCCTAAAAGCTCCAAACCTCAGCTCAGAGATATTTGCTCAATCATGTTTATAACTGCTCAATTCATAATAGCTAAGAGCTGGAATCAACCCAGATGTTCATCATTAGACAAATGGATAACTAAGATGTGGTATATCTCACAATGGAGTTCTATGCAGCAGTAAAGAAAAATGACACAATGGAATTTGAAGAAAAATGGTGAAAGTTGGAACAGATCATTCTCAGCGAACTTACCCAATCACAGAAAGATAATTGTCACATGGTCTCACTTATCTGTGGCTCCTAACCTGAATCTGCCCATGATGCTGACATACCTAATAATCATCTTGAGAACTGGACAATAGGGATAGTGGGGTGGGAGGGGATGGTAAGGGTTGGGGGAACCAAAACACTGGACCCAAATGGAAATGGTACCATAAAATCATACATCCTGAAAGACATACTAAAAAGTCAAACTTTCATCAGGTGCTTAGAGAGAATACCTGATTCACAGGGGCCTGGAAGGGTATGATAAAGACTATCCTCAATCTTCTCCTGTTTCTTTCTCTTTCTCTTTCTCTTTCTCTTTTATATTACCTATATTTTTCTTCCCCCTTGGCACTGACCTGTAACTCCCAGTACCAGCATATGGGTAAAATCCACAATGAGCTGTTGATCAGAGAGACCTACAAGGTTTCCCAAAAGAAGACAGAATTCTGCCAGAGTACTTGATGACCTGCCAATAGTTAATGTAAGACCCTACTGCTGAAGACACCATATGCTGTTGTTGGGACAGAATATGGAGCGACCCAGCTGGAAAGTGGAAGAGAGTCAATCCCCAGACAGTTAGCTTGTCTAGTGCCAGAAGGTGTTACATGAGGGACCAGGGGAAAATGATGAACATCTGTTTAAGAAACTCATTGTCTAAGCTACTCTGTAGCAATCAAACTGATGTGATGCTCATATAAGTGCAATAGTGGCCCACAGCCATGGTGGGTTACCAAGTACTCTTGATTTGGATAACAGATCTACTCAGTGGAACGGAACCCATACCTGGAATGGGGAAACAAGTCAGAATCATATCCAAAACATGAGCCCACTCTCCAAAAATCAAGATACTACCAATAGTGGGCTACAAGAGGGCCCACCTCTATTAAATTCTCTCTAAAATAATAATGGATATCCATGTATCTTGCACTGACATCACTCTCCATTGGAGAATTTGTTTCTCTTTTTCAGATGGACGCAGAACCTGAGGAGAGAATCAGCCCATCACACCCCACCAGGGCACCAGATGAAGCCATAGAGTTAGTGGGGAAATGAGCAACAGCTGTTTTCTCGGTGAAACTGGAATCAGTACACAGGTGAAGGAGATAGACACAGAGAACACCCAACTCCTACCAAATCAGATATCTAGAAACACAGAGACTCCCAAGACTTCCAGTCACTGAAATAGACCTAAATTCAACCCAACATGGCTCAGGGAAATTTGCAGAAGAAGGGGTGGAATAATTGTTAGAGCCCTAAGCTGGATCATTATGCACAGAGACATTGCCTCTCCCACATAACTGATGGCTACCCCCACAATGCAACACCCATAATCCTCATGGGGGATGACAGGGAAAAGGCTAATGATGCTATCATCCTGGCTGTATACACACTATATACCTAACAACAAAAAAACATATATACATAAATATGGTGTCACCAGATCTGTACTAAAAGGAAATGATTTAATATAAACACTGGTGTAAAGAAGTCTGACATGTCTATATTAATACCAGCAAAGTATGGCAGTCCAAGTCTATTATAAGGCACAAAGAGTAATGCATAGTGGTAAAGGGGTCAATGACTCCAGAGAAAATTATGATCTTTAAATTTCATAAAGATAAAACTAGTACAATTGGAAGGAGAATTAGAGAAGCTATAGCTAAAGTTTTAAATTACAACACTTCTTTCTCAACAAATGATACAAAAATAGACAAAATTAATAACACATTGGAGTTAAAAAGCATTAGCAAGCCACTTGTGTCGATTAACATGTACAGGTCATGCAACCAATGCAGGTACTTGCTAATTGTTGTGAACAAATACCTGACCAGAAGAAATATAGGGAAAAAGATGATTTTCAGCTTACAGTGTTGAGGGGAACTTTCATCATAGTGGAAAAGGCAAGGTAGGAAAAACAGGAAGTGGTGCTGGGCTATAAGACCTTAAGATGGCCCCCAATAACTCACTTCCATACCATCACAATTTATTTTAACGTGTTTATTCACCAAGATATACCAAGTTCTGGGCCATGAAACGATGGATCAATTTATATTACATAAAATGTGTACACTGGAAGGATGGCTTCATGGTTAAGGCATTTGCCTGCAATGCCAAAGGACCCAGGTTACATTGCCCAGGACCCATGTTAGCCAGATGCACAAGGGGGCTTATGCATCTGGAGTTCGTTTGCAGTGGCTGAACGCCCTGGTGCGCCCATTCTCTCTCTCTCTCTCTCTCTCTCTCTCTCTCTCTCTCTCTGTCTGTCTTTTCTCTGTCTCTCCCTCTCTCCCTCCTTCTCTGTCAAATAAATAAATAAATAAAAATAAAATATTTTTTTAAAAGTGTTTTCTTATCACTGTGGGATTTGGCAGTCAGGAGAATTCCATCTTAAAATTCCTAATAATTATAAAATAAATAGTAGATTTCAAAATAAAATATACCAGTAATTGTTAAACAGGTTAAACAGACTGAAGAGATTAACAAATTAAAAAGAAACCTCATTTCCTTCACTGAGACAATTGGAAAAGGACTCTGAGGGCAAAACCTCACCCATTGAAATTTGGGCTGGAGAGATGACTCAGCAGTTAAGACACTTGCCTGTACACTTGCCTAATGACCCAGGTTCAATTTCCCAGTACCCATATAAAGTCAGATGCACAAAGGGGCACATGTATCCGGAGTTGGTTTGCATTGTCTGGAAGCCCTGGTGCACCCATGCTCTCTGTTTCTCTTCTCTCTATCTCTCTCTTTGCTTGCAAATAAATAAATAAAAATATTTTTTAAAAAAAGAGAAAGCTGGAATTTGTGAATGGAAACAGCTGCAGAGGATATTCCCTGTTCAAAAGAACTGTCTAGGAAAGTATATCCAGAGATTCACAGTCCATGCACATAGAAGCCACTACAGCTTTGGTCCAAGGGGCCAGCCTCTATCCTAAACTGTCAGCAGAAGTTTGCAACACTATTCACACCATATTTTTGTACTCACCATTAATTTTTAAATGGTATTTTTTATAATTTCTAATTCTGAGCATCTATTTTTCCTCATTTCATCATATAGTTTTTTCAATTTATAAGTTAATCTGAATTTGATAAGAATAAGATGATTTAGCTCCCTCTTCATTTGTTTATGTTTGTTTGTTTCATTTTTGTGTCATGCTAGAGAATGGGCATAGTGTATCTCATATGCTAGGTAAGTACTGGTTTAAAGTCAATCTTATTAATATTATCCTCGCAAAAGAAAGTGTGTTGGATGAAGATTCAAATAATATTAGTGCCTGTCAGCATAATGATTTAAATATATATTATGTAATATAGAATCATAAATGGTACATAATCTAAAGAAGAGTGAATCAAGTCAAATAACATGATAAAATGAACATAGTAATAGTTTCTTAAACAGTAATAAGTATATAGATCTTTAGTAAAAACAAATCATAAGTAAAAATGAATGTTTAAATGAACATTCCCTATGAATGCCAACATTTAGACAATATAGTAGTATAGAAATATCTCTTGTTTTATAATCATTTAGTTGATTCTCAGGTCCCTCATATTTTAACTCAGCAATTTACTTACCAGTGTCATCTTAGGAAATTCATTTAACTATCATAAGTCTGTTTTCTTTTTTTTTTATATGTATCAACTGGTTTTTATTTTTAAAAATTAAATAATTCAAACAACATAACAAATAAGCAATGTCTCACTTATATCATACGTAAAAGTGATGAATGTTGGCTATTTGAAAAAAAAACCAGAATGTAAACGTCTATATCATTGGTCAGTATGTGTATATAAAAGACCCTTGCCCACTCAGAGGCCATGATGAGATGTCATGTGATGATTCCCCTACATAGCTTTTGTTCAAACATGATAGAACTCTACTTTTAAGAACTGTCCCAACTACCATGTACAAACTGTCTTTCCTCATCCATATGAAGCTGTCCTCAGGCTCAACCTCACAAGCCTCCATATCAGTGAGAGTGAGAACACATAGAAATTTTGAGTCTTATATTCTGCTAGAGGAGCTCCTCTGAAAATGGTGGTTGATCCCTAGGGTAGAAGCCTTATGTGCCTCTGGGAATTTAATAAGCATCTTGGTATCTTCCCTAGTTTAGTACCTTTCCCCTCTTACTTCCTCAGGAGTGTCATGCCTGTTTGACCAGCAACCTGCTGGATTCCTGAAGCTTGAACTGGCTGCCCAAGTTCTACCTGTAAGTTGTCTCCACATACACGAAACAGAGGTTCTTTAGTCTACCTGAAGCTCCCATGTGACTTTGACTCAATAAGCATTGAAATCAATTTAAAGTTCTTTTTAACTCTTATGCATTATAGTCCTTTCATCAGTTTTGATGTTTCTCTTCTTGTAAACAGTGTCACTGATGGGGAGACACGAGAGGAAGACAGGTGATGTGCAGGCAACTTAGTTATTCCCATTGCTTGTGTAAAAGTGAACTAAGAAAGGAAGCTGAAATCCAAGTTTAGAATAAGCCTTTTCTACTGTGACTGAGTTCAAATAATATTCTATCCTTTTCTATATTTCCTGGGATAATTAGAAGTTTATAACATCAGTACTAATCAAAGCAATTCTTATAATTTATTTCTGACTACCCTGGGTAGAATTGTGCTTCTGTAATACAATTCAATTTGGAAAAGGTGGCTTAGAGGCATCATACACTTAAGATTATGACTTTAAATGGAATTTTGAAAAGGACATGCCCTGTATATTTTATATGATGTACACTTATATCTGTTTTTTTTTTTTTTTGCTTTTTTTTTATTAGTTAGTTTTGTATTCAGCAAATACAGTCAGTTTGGTACCATTATTAGGCTCATCCATGACCTACCCCCTCCCCTTGGCCCCTCCTTGTTGAGGTATACGGGTCATGCATTGTGGAGTTAGCCCACAGTTATGGCTAAGCTAAATGTCTCTGCATATCATGACCCAACATGTGGCTCTGACATTCTTTCCGCCCCCTCTTCCGCAAAATTTCCCTGAGCCATGTTGGGATCATTTTTGGTTTGCTTCAGTGATGAGGTGTTGGGGGTTTCTGAGGCTCTGGCTCTCTGATTTTGTAGGAGTTGATTTTTCTCTGTGCTGATCTTCCCCCTTGTGCTGGTATCCGGTTCATCAGGAAAACAGACCCCTTGCTTGTTTCTCCAATTTTTCGTAGTTTCAGCCAGGGCCCTTTTGAGGTATCATGGGGTGGCTCTCTCCTTAGGATCTACATCTATCTGAAAAAGAGAAGCAGATTCTCGAACGGAGAGTAAGTTAGCACCAGGAAAAATGAGATAACCCTTACTTTTTTATTTTATACAGAATTTAATAGGTGTAGGCCCTCTTGTAGCACCACAATTGATGCTAGCTTGGTATTGGAGAGTGGGCGTATGTTTGGATATGGTTCTGACTTGTTTCCCAGCTCCAGCTATGGGTCCCCTACCACTGAGGGGATCAGTTAGCCAAATTGAGAGCAGTTGGTTCCCCACCATGGCTGTGTGCCACCACTGCACTTGTGTGGGCACCACAAGTTATTTGCTGCTAAGTAGGTTAGACCATGAGTTGCTTGGACAGATATTGGTCATTTTTCCCCAGTCTCCCATGTAGCACTTCTGGCACTAGACGCGCTGACTGTCTGGGGACTGACTCTCTTCCAAATTCCACCCATGCCATTCTAATTTGCATGTCAATCACATAAGGTGTCTTCAGCAGTAGGGTCTTACCATTAGCCTTTGGTGGGTCATCAAGTACTCTGACAGAAATCTGTCTGTCTTTTAGGAAACCTTGTAGGTCTCTCTGATCAAAAGCTCATTGTGGATGATAGCCCCATGCTGGTTCTGGGAGTTACAGGTCAGTGCCCACTAAGAAAATGAGGAAAAAGATAACTAATATACAAGAGTTAGAGATAAGACAGAGAGAGAGAGGGAGAGGGGAAGTGAGGGAAGGAAGATGTAGGAGATTAAGGTTAGTCTTGATCTTAACCTCTCCAGTGTCTTGTGGTTCAAGTGTTCCCTGTAAGGGTGTGGTGAAGGATCAGCCATTTGGTCTGTCTTTTAGTAAGTAGAAAATTATGGTACCATTGCTGTTTGGGTCTAGATTTGTGTTTCCCACCCCTTTGATGCCCTACCCACCCTCCCCTTCCATCCTAGTGGCTAGTCTAGGAGATGCTTGCTGGGTATGCAAGGTATCTTGGGTAGATTCAGTTTAGGTGCTGTAGATGAGTGAGACTATGTGGCGATTTTTTTTTTTTTTTTCTGTGATTGGGTAAGTTCACTGAGAATGATCTGTTCCAGGTTCAACCATTTTTCCTCAAATTTCATTGTGTCATTTTTTCTTACTGCTGTATAGAATTCCATTGTGTAGATATACGACATCTTAGTTATCCATTCTTCTAGTGATGGACATCTGGGTTGATTCCAGCACTTAGCTATTACAAATTGAGCTGCTATAAACATGGTTGAGCAAATCTGTCTAGCCTGTGGTTTGAAGGTTTTAGGGTAGATGCCTAGTTAGGGAATAACTGGGTCTATTGGTTTCTCTATACTCAGCTTTTTCAGAAGTCTCCATATTGCTTTCCAAAGTGTTTGTACCATCTGTATCAGACAGCTTCAGGTTCGCTGAGATAAACTTCCATACCAGGCACAGTTATGGAGGAAGGGATTTACTGAAGCTTACAGATCCAGGGGAAGTTCCATAATGGCAGAAGAAACTGGCCTGCTTTCACAGGCCCAAGCAGAGAGAGTGAGAAGTACAAGCCAAAGGTCAAAAGCCACAGCACACTTCAGGAACTCCAGCCAGGCACACTTTGCATATCTTTAGATTGAAATCTAAAATCCACCACCACACCTTAAGATCCACCCAGTGACCTTGCCTCCAGCCAGGTGGCTAGAGATGCAAACTACAAATAAGCAACTGAATATATTGGGGGCCATCTATTCTATTCAAACCACCACACCATCCTACATTCCCACCAACAGTGGATGAGTGTTCCTACTTCTCCACATCCTCGCCAGCATTTCTTTTTATTTGATTTTTTGATGTTTGCTATCCTTATTGTGGTAAGCTGGAATCTTATTAAGTTATTTTAATTTGCATTTCTCTGATGACTAGGAATAATGAACATTTTCTTAAGTGTATGTTTGCCATTTCTATTTCTTCCTCTGCGAACTGCCTGTTCAGCTCTTTGCCTCATTTTGTGGGTGGGGTGTTTGACTTCTTACTGTTTAGATTTTTGAGTATTTGTACATTCTAGAGATTAGGGCTCTATCAGTTGGATAACCCACAAATATATTCTCCCATTCTGTGGGTAATCTATTGGCTTTGCTTATTGTATGCTTGTCTGTAAAGAAACTCTTCAGCTTCATGTGATCCCATTGGTTGAGTGACGGTTTAAGTTCATGAGCTACTGGGGTTTTGTTCAGGAAGTCTCTTTCCATTCCTATATCATGGAATGTACTTCCTAAATTTTCTTCCAGTAGTATTCGAGTTTCTTGTCTTATATTGAGATCTTTGATACATTGGACTTGAGTGTAGGGCATGGTGAAATGTGTGGATCAAGTTTCAGTTTCCTGCATAGGGGTTATCCAGTTTGTCCAGCACCATTTGTTGAAGATGCTGTCCTATTTCCAGCCTATATTGTTTGGGCCCTTATCGAATATCAAGTAGCTATAGTTGCTTGACCCAAAGTCCGGGTCCTCAAGTCTATTCCATTGATCTATACTCCTGTTTTTATGCCAGTACCATGCTATTTTTATTACTATGGCTTTGTAATACAGCTTTAGATCAGGTATGGTGATGCCTCTAGAGGTATTTCTTTTGCTGAGGATATGTTTGGAAATGCGAGGCCTTCTGCCTTTCCTTATGAAATTTGACGTCATTTTTTCTATCTCTGTGAAGAACACTGTAGGTATTTTAATTGGGATTGCATTAAATCTGTATATTGCCTTTGGTAGGATTGTCATCTTCACAATGTTAATTCTGCCTTTCCAGGAACATGGGAGATCTTTCCATTTTCTCAAGTCTGCCTCAATTTCTTTTTGAGTGTTTTTATGTTTCGTTGTATAGATATTTTACTTCCTTGGTTAACGTTATTCCAAGGTGTTTTATTTTATTTTATTTTTTTGTTTCTTTTGAAAATGGGACTATGTCCCTTATTTCTTTCTCTGTATCTTTCTCATTTGCATAAAGGAAGGCTACTGATTTTTGTGCATTGATTTTGTATCCTGCTACTTTGCTATAGGAGTTAATCATCTTCAGGAGTTTTGGGATGGAGTCTCGTGGGTCTCTTACATATATAATCATGTCATCAGCTAATAAAGCTAACTTAACTTCTTCCTTTTCAAATTGTATCGCTTTTATTTCCTTCTCCTGTCTTATTGCTTGAGCTTAGGACTACCAGTACTATATTGAAAAGCAGAGGTTAGAGTGGACAACCCTGTCTTGTTCCTGATCTTAATGGGAATTCCTCCAGTCTCTCTCAATTAAGTATTATTTAGGCCATAGGAGCTTCGTATATTGCCTTTACTAGGTTAAGATATGAACCAACCATGTCAATTCTCTCCAATGTTTTGAACATGAAGTGATGTTGAATCTTGTCAAAGGCCTTTTCTGCATCTATCGAAATGATCATGTGGTTTTTATGTTTAACCTTGTTTATGTGGTGTATTACATTGACAGATTTCCATATGTTGAACCACCCCTGTGTTCCTGGAATGAATCCCACTTGGTTAAGGTGGATAATGCTTTTGACGTGTTGTTGGATTCGGTTTGCAAGGATTTTGTTTAGGATCTTTGCATCTAAATTCATCAGGGAAATAGGCCGGTATTTTTCTTTTCTTGTGGCATCTCTGCCTGGTTTTGGAATTAGGGTGATGCTAGCTTCATAAAAGGAGTTGGGTAGCTTTCCCTGTTCACCAATTGTGTGGCACAGTTTGAGGAAGATTGGTTTGAGTTCTTCCATGAAGGTTTGATAGAATTCAGCTGAGAAGCCATCTGGTCCTGGACTCTTCTTTTTTGGGAGGTTTCTCATTACTTTTTCTATCTCCATGAGTGTGATGGGTTGATTGAGGTGATTAATCTGCTGTGTGTTCAGGTTTGGTAGATGGTATGCATCCAAGAATTTATCCATCTCCTCCACATTATCCAGTTTTGCGGAATAGAGGTTTTTGAAAGAAGTCCTGATGATTCTCCCAATTTCACTTATGTCTGTTGTGATCTCTCCTTTTTCATTTTGAATTTTGTTAATTTAAAGCTTCTCTTTTTTTTGCTTGATCAGATTGGCCAGGGGTTTGTCAATCTTGTTCATTTTTTCAAAGAACCAGCTCTTTGTTTTGCCAGTTGTCTTAATTGTTTCCTTCATTTCCAGTTTACTGATTTCTGCTCTGATTTTAACTATTTCTTTCTTTCTGGAGCTCTTTGGGTTGGATTTTTCTTGTTTTTCCAGTGCCTTCAGGTGGATGGTTAGGTCATTGATTTGGGATCTTTCTGTCTTTTTTATGAAGGCATTGAGTGCTATGAATTTCCCCTGAGGATCACTTCACTGTGTCCCATAAGTTTTGCTACGATGTGTTCTCATAGTTGTTCAATTCCAGAAATTTTGCAATTTCATTTTTTATTTCATCCACTATCTATTTATTGTTTAAAGGTGTGCTGTTCAGTTTCCAGGTGCCATTGGGATTCTTGGTGGGTCATTTGTTGTTGATTTCTAGCAATATAGCATTGTGATCTGATATCATGCAGGGAATTATGTCAATCTTCCTAAATATGTGGAAGCAGTCTTTGTGACCCAGTATATGGTCTATTTTGGAGAATGTTCCATGGGCTGCTGAGAAGAATGTGTAATCTGTGTATTTGGGATGGAAGGTTCTGTGGATGTCCATTAGGTCTAAGTGATCTATGGTTTTGTTGAGCTCTCTTACTTCCCTGTTGAGTGTCTGTTTGGATGATCTGTCTATTACTGATAATGGTATATTGAAGTCCCCAGATATGATGGTGTTTTTGGTTATTTCTGTTTTATTGTCAAGTAGGTTTTGTTTTTTGAATTGTAGTGCCCCTGTGTTTGGTGCATACAGATTGATGATTGTAATATCCTCTTGATGGATCGTTCCCTTGATGAGTAGGAAGTGGCCTTCTTTGTCTTTTTTGATTATTTTTGGTTTGAAGTCTATTTTATCCGATATTAATATAGCTACACCTGCTTGTTTCTTATTCCCATTTGCTTGGAATACTGTTTTCCACCCTTTCACCCTGAGGAGATGTCTGTTTTTAATGGTGAGGTGGGTTTCTTGAAGGCAACAGATTGAGGGGACTAATTTTTTGATCCATCTGTTAGCTTGTGTGTCTTGATGGGTGAATTAAGGCCATTAATATTTAGGTTAATGACTGTGAGATTTGATTTGATGCCTGCCATATTGTGGTTGTAAATGTGGCTTGGTGTTTTCATGGACCTTGAATTTTTTTGTGCCTACTCTGAGTTTTGTTGTTGTGAACTGCTTCTTGTAGGCAACTGTGTTTGATTATTTTTTCTTCTCTGTGGAGAATTTCCTCAAATACTCTCTGTAGGTTTGGTTTTGCGTTCATATTATTGTAAATCTGAGTTTTGTTGTGGAATGTTTTTCTTTCACCATCTATTATGAGGGATACTTTTGTTGGGTAGAGTAGTTTGGGTTGGAAGCCGTACGTTCTTAAACTTTGCAGTGTTTCATTCCAGGCCCTTCTAGCTTTCAGGGTTTCCATTGAGAAGTCTGAAGTAATTCTGATGGGGTTACATTGGAAGGTGGTGTGCTGTTTTTCCCTAGCTGCTTTTAGGATTTTCTCTTTGGTGTCAATGTTTAGAGTCTTATTGATAATATGTCTTGGAGAGTTTCGCCTTTGGTCCAGTCTGTTTGGAGTTCTATTGGCTTCTTGTATCTTGATGGGCCTTTCTTTGAGAGACTGGGGAAGTTTCCTTCAATTATTTTGTTAAATAAGTTCTCCATGCCTTTGGTCTGAATTTCTTCTCCTTCTGGTATTCCAATGATCCTGATATTGGGATGTTTAAGTGTATCCCACAATTCCCTCATGTTCTGTTCACAGGAGCTTTTGAACTTACTGAAATTTTTGAACTCTCTAACTGTTTCTTCCATCTTGTCTTCCAGATCAGAGTTTCTATCCTCCACTTGGCTGACTCTATTCTTGAGAGCGTCTAGCGAGTTTTGGACTTATTCAATTAAGTTTGCTTTGTCTACTACTTTTGTGTGTATCATTTCCATCCCTCTGTCAAGCTCCCTTTTCACATCATTTTCTGATTTTCTTGATGATTCTTGGAGTTCATCCTTGCATTTCTTTATGTCTTCATTTAGCATGGCCAGCTGATTTTTAAGGTCTTCTTTTTTTTCACTCTCCCTCAAATCTCTTAACTCTCTTTGAAATCCTTACAATTTCTTATCTATTCCTTCCAATTTCTTATCTATTAGTTCTAGTTTAGTGATGGCAGCATCCACAAGACTATTGGTCCTTTGTTGCTTTCCTGCAAGTTCTACCAGTAGGTTGGTCAGGGTTGCATTGGTCATAGCTTCTATTTGGTGTTCTGGTCCTATTGGTTCTTCTATGTTTTGGTTAGATGTATTCATTGTGGGACTGGATGATCCAACTTGATTTTTTTGCATTTGATTTTTCATGTTATTTCTTTTGTGCTGTGTTCTGCCCATGACAGTGCATGCGCAGGTAGGTGGGCGTATCAGCCTGGGCTGAAGAACAATGGGAATCCTATGCAGCCTGGGGCCATTGCCAAGCAGCCTGGGCTTTTGCTCTCACTTGCCAAAGCCGCCTATCTACTGACTGGCAGGGGCGCCAAAGTTGCCTGAGTTCTTGAGTGGTAATGTGCCAAAGCTGCCTGCATTTGAGCTAGGAGTGGCACTGAGGCACCAAGAACTGAAGCAGCCAGAACTATGGCTGCAAACGCTGGGACCCGGAAGCAGTCTGTGCTCCCCCACCACAGGACAATGTTGGCCGGCCGGTGCGGCAGACAGGTAGGGGATGGCACCTGAGCTGGCGCAAGTGAGAGACACAGTCAGAGCTTGCGTGGAGCCTGCTGTGAGACTGGGCTCACTCAGTATGTGGGAGAGTGGAAGAAAGTGCGGAGCAGTCTAAGCTTCCGTACACAGGCAACAATCGGCGCGCAGTGGCAACAGTGCCGGCGCCAGCTCAGCAGCAGCGCAGCAGTGGTGCTGTCAACATGGCGGTTATTTGGGGTGAGGGGTGGCTCCCCGCCCACGAAGGGATCTGTGGTTCTCTGTTCCCCCGCCTCTGTGCCCTCCCAGATTTCTCTCCCCTAAAAGCCACTATGTACCCTTAATATCTTGCCTTTCTTTCCCCGGAATTTGCAGCGCAGCTAGGCGGTCGCCATCTTGGCCGGAAGTGATAAGTCTGTTTTCTTCTATCAAAAATTAGCTTTTATCTGGAGTATTGACAAGGAATTAGAATAATGCTAGGAGAGAGCAGAATCAGGGAGAGACATCTGATGGGCAAGTGGAAGGGTGGAATACAGAGGGTGGAAGCATTTTCGGGGGGACTGGGATAAGGAACGGGAAAGGGATAATATACAAAACTAATGATAGCATGAATCAGTACCATAGAAACCTTCTTCTTGGTTAGCTAATTAAAATATATTAGTGTCTTAATAAAAGAGGGGTGATTTAGGATGTTGCTAGTATATTCCAGTGCAAGAACTAGGTTACCCTCACAGTGAGCTGTTGGTCAGGGAGGCTCATGAGGACCCCAAAACAATGCAGGCCATTACAAAGGCACTTGACTGCTCACCAGATAGAAATAGTGAGACCTTACTGCTGAAGACACCACAGTTTGCCATCATGGGACATAGAGAGACAATGCTAAAACTGAAAAGAAAGCCTGCTGGCTAGCCCTCATGGTACTATAAAGTGCTATGTGAGCTGCTGGAAAGCAAGGGATCATGCAAGCTACAAAATAAAGCAGCTTGTAAAGATGTATATACCTGTGCAGTAGTGCCACACAGGATATGAGGATATTAAATTAGTCTCTGATTAGATATGAGGTCTACTCAGTGGGAGAGAATTCATACCTGGTTTTGAGAACCAAGCCACAATCCTATGGACAAGAAAGTTATTGAGGATAGAAAGTGCCATACTTGTAAACCACTAGCATTTTCGCTATTCCTACTGAAGTCTGACCTTCAGTCCACTGTATTGTATGATAGCAGATGTACTAGGAGAATCATTGCAATATATTTTCTGTCATCCTTTCCTTCTTATTTCTTATAAAAATGAAACACCTCAGAAATTGAGTATCCATGAATTTTGTGGTACAAACACAAAGTTTCTGTTCTCCTGACAGAATGTTCACTGAGCATACTTGCCATTATTCATAAGTACTTGTTGTCATATAGGGAATCAGGTTCCGAATTTTTTCTTTTATGTTGATTTGAGAAAGCACTTAACAGTGACTTATTCTTAGTACTTTGACTATTTATGAGTCATTAGCCATTATATACTGCAAAAATAAACTTCTTTAACCAAGACTGAAAATAGTGTTAGTCCACTGGTATAAACCTAAATATGTAGGAGGTGGTTGGACAAAATGTCCATTTAGAAAAACAACAGTAGTAGATTCCATTCTGTAGCCTATGACCTTCTTAGCCACAGGATTTTGACCAGTTTTACAGTACTAGGCATAAACTCCCTTCCGGGGAACAAGTAGACCTTAACTCTAATCAGAACATGGTTGGTTACTCCCAAAACAGCCATGCCACTATTTCAATTACAAGCATATCTTTCCTGGGATGTAAGTATTGTAAAACATCGTCCACAGCTCTGTAAGAATGTTAATGACGTTTATCTCTACAGCAGCCTTCAGAATACCTTCTAACAGGATGAATTTTATCCAGAAGGGAGGAAGCATTCAGCTAATTCCAACTACAAGTAAAATGTGCAGTATCTTCAGCAGCACCTTACCATCTACTTCTCATGGGCAACCAAGAATAATGGAAATAGCCTGTATTGGTTTAGCAACATCTGGATCCTACCTGACCAACAACTCAAAGGGACATATCTCATACCTGGCACTGAGATTTTAGGGTTCTTTTTCACAGAAAATTTTTAATTTAATTTATTTACTTATTTATTTATTTGCAAGCACAGAGAGGTAGATAGAATGAACCGTCTCTTCAGTCCCAAACAGAACTTTTATACAGTGTATTTTTAAACTTTTTCTATTTTAGTGTTAGTTATTATTGTTAATTTCTTAATATCTCTATAAAATAATATATGCATAGAAAAGAATAGCATGTGCAGAATAGCTTTGGTGTTCTCTGTGGTTTCAGGCACCAATTGGGGTCTTGAATGTGCCCCGTCTCTGATCAATTAGAAGGGATTATCCCATTCCCTATAACCTGACTAAAATGAACTTCTGAAAGATAATTGTCCTTTGCACTTTGATTTTGTGGGGTTCATAGATAGTATACTGTTTTGATTCTCAGATGAGACTTTGTACTTTTGAATAGCGTTGGGACTAGTAAAGGCCATGTAAACTTTTAAAGCAGCACTGAATGTATTTTGCATTACAAGGTGGATATATTTCTATGGGATTCAGGAGCAGAATGTGGTGATTTGAATGTGAGATGAATCCCATAGCTTCATGTATTTGAATCCTTAATCCACAGTTCATGGCATTATTTGGAAAGATGGTTGAGCCTTTTGGAGTTGAAGACTTTCTGGAAGAATTATTTCTCTGGGAGCAGGTTTTGGGGTGTTATAGCACAGCCCCTATTTGACACACTAAGCTCACTCTCCACCCTCCTCCTGCTAATGTGGAAATATGATACTCAGTTACTTTCTTCTGTCATTCTCTTACCACCATGAAACTTCCACTTAAAGCTGTAGTCAACAAATAAACATTTTCCTTCTATATGCTGCTTCTGGTCAGGTGTTTTTCACCACCAACTAGAAGGTAACTGCTGAACTATTCCACAAATGATGCTGGCAAAACTTGATATCCATCAGCAGAAGAATTGAATAAGATCCATATCTTTTACCCTGTACAACTATCAATTGAACATGGATCAAAGACCTTAATTTAAAACCTGAAATGCTGAAACTGATACAAGAAAACACCAGGAATACACTTCAAGATATTGGCACAATCAAGAACTTTCTGAATAGGAGATTAATAGCACAGGAAATACTACTAAGAATCAACAGATGTGGCAACAGTAAACTAAAAATCTACGCAGCAAAGAAAACTATCATTCGAGTGAACAGAAAGCCTACAGAATGGTAGATATTTGCAAGATACACTTCAAATAGGGGACTAATATCCAAAATCTATAAAGAACTACAAAGATCTCAACACCAAAGAAAACAAAACAGTCACCAACTTGGTTAATAAAAGAAATTGACAGTTCAATAAAGAATGACTACAAGCTGGGCATGGTAACACACGCCTTTAATCCCAACACTTGGGAGACAGAGGTAGGAGGATCACTGTGAGTTCAAGGCCACCCTGAGACTACATAGTGAATTCCAGGTCAGCTTGAGCTAGAGTGAGACCCTACCTTGATAAACCAAAAAAAAAAAAAAAATTAAAAAGACTTCCAACCAAGATGGCAACCCCTAACTGCATCACACATCCCCAGGAAAGAAAGGCAAGGCATTAAGGGTTCACTGGGTCTTTAGGGGAGAGCAATCTCTAATAGATCACCAGTGGGAGGACACAGAGTGGGGAAAAAGAGGGGCAAATGCTAATTCCCTCGCTCAAGGGTAGCCCACCAGTCCCTCAATACCCCAAGCAGCCACCGTACCCACACTCCCAGCTTCAGGATACCCCTGCACTTAAGGAAAAGGGACCCAGGCCAACATAGTTCCACTTGCCTCACTGCACAGGGGTGATTGCCCTGCTACTCCTGCACATGCATGACCTTGGGCAGGCTCTGGCCCCTGCCCCCCTGAGCTTAGGCTCCATCCATTTGCCCGCCACACACATGCCGCTGATCCCTGCTTGTGCAAGCTTAGCCTGCTCTGCCCATTTGCCCACTTACTGCTCTGGCTGCTGCCCATCCACGCATGATCTCAGGCCCATTCCACCTGCCCATGTGAGCACAGGCACACTCTGCCTGTCTGCCTCCTCCAGCTCAGGCAAAATCCCCTGCCTGTCTGCCATGCCAGTTGATGCCAGTGTCCTATTGAGCATGAGCTCAGACTGTTTCTGTGTCCCAGTGTACTGCCACATGAGTTGAGGCTGCTTCGGTGCTTGGTGCTTCAGCATCCCACAAAGCATGAGCTCAGGCAGCTTTGGCATATCACCGCATGAGAGCTCAGGCAACTTTGGCACCCCTGCCATGCAGGAGCTCAGGTTGCTAAAGTATTCTGCCAAGTGAGAGCTCAGACTGCTTCAGCAACTGACTCAGGCTTCTTCAGCATCCCACTGTGCTTGAGCTCAGGCTGATCCACCCACACACGTGTGATATCAGGATCACTCTGCCCATCTACTTGCCTGCCAGTTAGCTCAGGCCAGCTCCCCCAAGAGGCACCACTTCCCATGCCCATTGAGACCACATTCCTACTCTCCCTGCCCATACACTGTGATGGGAAGACCACAGAACAAAATAAATAACATGAAAAATCAAAGACAGTTAAATCCAGTAAGATCACCCAGTCCTACAATGAACATCTCTAATCAAAACATAGAAAAGAAATTAGGATCAGAACACCAAAATGAAGCTATGAGCAATGAAACCCTGACCAAGCTACTGGCAGAACTTGCAGAAAAGCAACAAAGGACCAATAATCATGTGGATACTGCCATCACTAGACTAAACCTAATAGATTTAAAAAAAAAAAAATGGAAGGAGTTCACAGTCAGTTAAGAGATATGAAGGAGAGTGAAAAAAAAAAAAAAGGAGGACCACAAAAATCAGCTAGTGATGCTAAATGAAGACATAAAGAAATGCTGGGATGAATTCCAAGATGCATTAAGAAAATCAGAAATGATGTGAAAAGGGAGCTTGACAGAGAGATGGAAACTATACATAGAAAAGTAATAGAAAATGCAAACCTAGTTGAACAAGGCCAAAACTCTCTAGAAGCTCTCAAGAATAGAGTCAGCCATGTGGAGGATAGAAACTCAAATCTGAAAGACAAGATGGAAGAAACAGTTTGAGAGTTAAAAAGTTTCAATAAGTTCAAAAATTTCTGTGAACAGAACATGAGGGAATTGTGGGATGTCCTTAAATGTCATAATATCAGATCATTGGAATCTGAGGAGAAGAAATTCAGACCAAAGGCATTTAGAACTTATTTAACAAAATAATTGAAGAAAACTTTCCCACTCTCCAAAAGAAAGGCCCATCAAGATGCAAGAAGCTAACAGAACTCCAAACAGACTGGACCAAAGGAGAAACTCTCCAAGACATATTGTCATTAAGACTCTAAATGCTGACACCAAACTGAAAATCCTAAAAGCAGCTAGGGAAAAACAGCACATCACTTTTAAAGGTAAACCCATCAGAATTACTTCAGACTTCTCAATGGGAACCCTAAAAGCCAGAGGGCCTGGAATGAAACACAACAAAGTCTAACAACCTATGGCTTCCAATTCAAACTACTTTACCCAGCAAAAGTATCTCTCACAATAGATGGTGAATTAATATTGTGAAGATGGCAATCCTACCAAAGGCAATATACAGATTTCATGCAATTCCGATTAAAATCCCAACATTGTTCTTCACAGAGATAGAAAAGAAAAACGATCTCAAATTTCATATGGAAAGACAGAAAGCCTTGGATATCCAAGCATATCCTCAGCAAAAGAAATACCTCTGGAGGCATCACCATACCTAATCTAAAGCTATATTACAAAGCCATAGTAATAAAAATGGCATGGTACTGGCATAAAAACAGGAGTATAGACCAATGGAATCGAATTGAGGACCTGGACTCTGGGTCAAGCAACTACAGCAACTTGATATTTGACAAAGGCCCTAACAGTACAAGCTGGGGGAAAAAAACAGCATCTTCAACAAATGGTGCTGGACAAACTGGATAAGCATATGCAGGAAATTGAAACTTGATCCACACATCTCGCCATGCACAACACTCAATACAAATGGATCAAAGACCTCAGTATAAGACCAGAAACTCAGCTAGTACTTGAAGAAAATATAGGAGGAACTGTCCATTATATCAGAATGGAAAAAGTTTTCCTGAACAAAATCCCATTAGCACACGTTCTTAAACAGTCATTCAACCAATGGGATCACATGAAGCTGAAGAGTTTCTTTACAGACAAGCATACAATAATCAAAGCCAACAGATTACCCAAAGGATGGGAGAAAATATTTTCTGATTATCCAACTGACGGAGGCCTAATCTCTAGTATCTACAAAGAATTCAAAAACCTAAACAATAAAAAGCCAAACAACCCACTCACAAAATGGGGCAAAGAGCTGGACAGGCAGTTCACAGAGGAAGAAATACAAATGGCAAACACACATTTAAGAAAATTTTTATCATCACTAATCATCAGGGAAATGCAAATTAAAACAACTATGAGATTCCCCCTACCCCAGTAAGGATAGCAATCAAAAGATCAAATGAAAATAAATGCTGCAAGGATGTGGAGAAATAGGAACCCTCATCCACTGTTGGTGGGAATGTAAGATGGTACAACCACTTTGGAAAGCAATATGGAGACTCCTAAAAACGCTGACTATAGAGTTACCAACAGACCCAGTTATTCCCTTACTGGGCATGTGTGTACCTTAAAACCTTTAAATCTCAGTCCAGAGAGATTTGCTCAACCATGTTTAAACCGGCTCAATTCATAAAGCTAAGAGCTGGAATCAACCCAGATGTCCATCACTAGAAGAATGGATAACTGAGATGTGGTATATCTACACAAGGGAATTCTACCTAGCACTAAGAAAAAAATGACACAATGAAATTTGAAGAAAAATGGTTAAACCTGCAACAGATAATTCTCAGTGAACTTACCCAAACAGAAAGAAAATCACCCCATAGTCTCACTCATCGACAGCACCTAACCTGAATCTACCCATGATGCAGACATACCCAGTAAGCATCTCGAGGACTAGACATTAGGGTGGGTGGGGAGGGAGGGCAGGGCAAGGGAGGGGGTGGGAGACACAAATCTAGACCCAAACGGCAATGGTACCATAAAATTCTACATCCTAAAAGGCAGAACAAATTGTTGAACCTTCACCAGGCCCTTAGAGGGAACACCTGAGCCACAAGGCACTGGAGAGGGTAAGATGAAGACTGACCTTGATCTTCTACAGCTTCTCTCTCTGTTTTTCTCTCTCTCTCTCTTCTTTCTAACTCTTTTATATTAGTTATCTGTTTCTTCCTTCTCTTCGTGGGCACCGACCTATAACTCCCAGTACCAGCATGTGGCTATCATCCACAATGAGCTTTTGATCAGAGAGACCTATAAGGTTTCCTAAAAGAAAGACAGATTTCTATCAGAGTACTTGATGACCCACCACAGGTTAGTGGTAAGACCCTACTGCTGAAGACACCATATGCGGTTGACATGTAAAATGAATGACATGGGTGGAATTTGGAAGAGAGTCAGTCCCCAAACAGTCAGAGAGTCTAGTGCCAGAAGGTGCTACATGGGCGACTGGGGGAAAATGACCAATATCTGTGCAAGCAACTCATGGTCTAACCTACTTAGCAGCAAATAACCTATCATGATGCTCACACAAGTGCAACAGTGGCACACAGCCATGGTGGGAAACCAACTGCTCTTGATTTGGCTAACTGATCCACTCAGTGGAATGGGACCCATAGCTGGAGCTGGAGCTGGAAACCAAGTCAGAACCATATCCAAACATGAGCCCACATTCCATTATCAAGCGATCACCAATTGTGGGCTAGAAGAGGGCCTATATCTATTAAATTATCTATAAAAAATAAGGGTTATTATATTTGTCTGGTGCTAACTTTACTCTCTGTAGCAGAATCTCCTTCTCTTTTTCAGATAGATGCAGATCCTAAGGAGAGAACCACCCTATCATACCTCAAAAGGGCCCTGGATGAAACTAAGAATAATTGGCGATACAAGCAAGGGTGCTGTTTCTTGGTGAACCAGGTACCAGCACAAGGGTGAAGGAGATCAACACAGAGAACAACCAACTCCTACCAAATTGGACATCCAGAGACACAGAGGCTCCCAACACTTCATCACTGATGAAGTAGACCAAAAATGAACCCAACATGGCTCAGGGAAATTTTGTGGAAAAGGGGGTGGAACGAATGTCAGAGCCACACCTTGGGTCATGATACACAAAGACAGTTCTCCTACCAATAACTCTGCACTAACTCCACAATGCGTGACCCATATACCTCAACAAGGAGGGGTCAGGGTGAGGGAGTAGGACATGGATGAGCCTAACAGTGGTACCAACTTGACTGTATTCACTTAGTACAAAACTAATTAATAAAAAATAAATTAATTAATAAAAAAGAATGACTACAAATGGAATATAAATATTATTTTAAATGTTCAATATGCCTAACCATCGTAAAAATTAAAATTAGGGCTGGAGAGATGGCTTAGTGGTTAAGTGCTTGCCTGTGAAGCCTAAGGACCCTGGTTCGAGGCTCAATTCCCCAGGACCCATGTTAGCCAGATGCACAAGGGGGCGCACGCATCTGGAGTTTGTTTACAGAGGCTGGAAGCTCTGGCGTGCCCATTCTCTCTCTCTCTCTCTCTCTCTCTCTCTCTCTCTGCCTCCTCTCTGTCGCTCTCAAATAAATAAGTAAACAAACAAAAAAATTAAAATTAAATCAACATTGAGATTCCCTAGTCAGAATGGCTATCATCATAAAAACAAACAAATTCTGGCAAGAATGTGTGGAAAAGGGGAGACATTCATTATTGGTAGGAGTTTAAACTATTGAAATTAGTACAAGAGTTTCTCAAAAGTGAAAAACAGAGCTACCATATGTCTCAGCTATACCATTTCTGGGCATAGACTCAAAGGACTCTACATCTTAAAACTGAGATATTTGCTCATCCTTGTTTTCTGCTGCTTATTTTATGAATATAATGTCTTCTAGGTTCATCTGTGTTGTAACTCATGAAAGATCCTCTTCTTTTTATGAACACTATATAGCTATTCATTTTTAAGTGGACACTTGGGTTGTTTCCATATTTTAAGAATTGTGAGTAAAGCTGAAATATGCAAGCCTGTTCTAATATTTCTTGGAGACAGTGATTACATTTTCATTTGAAAGATACCCAAGAGTGGAACTCTGAATCATATAGCTTGTTGTAGTTACTTTCTCATTGCTGGGAAGCACCCACCCAAAAGCAGCTGGTGGGAGGAAAGTTTTTATTTTGGTTTACTGTCTCAATAGGCAGTTTATTGATGAAAGGGGGTAAAAATGGCATGAGACCAGATGCTGGACATAACCTCTTCCACAACAGGTGGAGAACTGCAATAGAAGAGTGATCCAAGTTCTTGCAAGGAGGAACCAGACTGCCCCCAACAGCACACCTCCTCCAGCAAGAATCCATTTGCCAAATTGCCACAGCTGGGGAATAAGCTTCCAAAATTCATGAGTTGATGGAGGACCGCTGATTCAATCCATAACATTCTTCCCCAGGACCCCATAAACTTACAATCATCCATGATGTAAAATGCCATGCATTTAGTCCAACCTTAAAGCTCTTGAAGGCTGGAGAAATGGCTCAGTGATTAAAGGCATTTGCTTATAAAGCCTGGCCATCCAGGTATTATTCCACAATACCCATGTAAAGTTAGATGCCCTAAGTGACACATACATCTAGAGTTTGTTTGCCATGGCCGAAGGCCCTGACATGCCCATACTGACTCTTTATCTGCCTCTTTATCTCTCTTTCTTTCTCATAGACAAATAAATGAAATATGTTTTATTAAGTTGTCATAGCTTTTTATTAAGCTCAACACTGGTCAAACATCCCCTTAGCCCAAGGTCTCTTAACTGAGAGCCTATAAAACCAAAAACACATAATGGCACAGAGGAAACATTCACACTGAAAAAGATGGCACCAGAAAAAGCAAGGAAAGAGTAAACCAATACAAGATCTAAAACAAACATGATAAACATCAAAATCTGTATCTCCTAGCCCAATATCGGCAACCAATGGTGAAATCTCTGGCATTCCAGTTCTATCACCTTAGCTGAGGAACAATCCATCCTGAGCCGTCAGCTCTCCTTGTAAAATGTCCCATAGTCTAGGCATATCCAAAAACCCTGAAGTCTCTACTTCAATACACAATTCACCCATGACTTCACTGGGCTTCCACTCAGGGACCCCAACAAGCCTGCAGCACATTGTTCAAAAACCAAACCACATTGCAGATTAAATGATACTTTTTTCCTGTATTTGTTATGCTCCCATAGTCCCAGGTAGGCTGCAAATTTTTTTAATCCAGGGGGGAATAAAGCCAACTTTGAAGAGCAGGACATTCCTTTAGCATCCTCCCTTAAGGCTCCCTACTTTCAAGAATTAGGATTGTTTCTGCTGCTCTAATGCAGACCAGCTGGGCCAACCTCAAGGTGGTGATCTCTTGAACAATTACAGCTGAAACTGGCTTGTATCTCCAGCTCAAAACTTTCATTTTTTTTCTATGCTGTATCCTTCTGCTCACATCAGTGCTTTTCTTCTACACTCAACCCTACTCAAGTTCTCATTACACAGATGGGTCCCAGCAAGCCTCTCATACAAACTGCCTGTAGCCCAATCTGGACAAAGATCTTTCTTCCCTTCATAAGCTAAGCTTGCACAGTCCATATATGGTTCTTTCTGAATTTAGAATTTAGTTTTCAGTGTTACAAGAGCTTTTACACTATTTTCTACAGTGAAATCATCATTCCCATATCAAAAGTGTACAAGGAGTCCCTTTTCTCTACATCCTCACTAACATTTGTGAAATATAATATAATATAAATTACCATGTAGAATCCTGTCATCACCCCAGAATTTTCCTCAGGCCTCTTTTCTGACATTATGTTACAAGATGCAACTATTATGCTAGAGAAATAAAAGTGTTCCATGATAGAAACAGGATAAATAAATCTATGACAACTAAGCCAGCACTACAGAAGATACTTGAAGAAGACCTTCAGAATCAAGAGAAAGCAAAACATATATCCATCAGCTTTCAGTAAAGAATAAATCATAAGTTAACAGTTAACAAAAAGAGGAGCCAGGCATGGTGGTGCACACCTTTAATCCCAGCATTCTGGAGGCAGAGGTAGGAGGATCACCATGAGTTCAAGGCCACCCTGAGACTACATAGTAAATTCCAGGTCAGCCTGGGCTAGAGTGAGACCCTACCTCAAAAAACAAAATATAAGAAAGAGAGTAATAAGACAATTTCATTCACTATAAAATCAACACAATGACAAGAATTAATACAAACTTTTCAGTAATAACTGAAGATTAATAGTTTTAATGTCCCAATGAAAATATATAGACTAGCAGATTGGATTAAAGAAAAAGATATGTTCAAGAAATGTATCTCACCACAAAATATAGATGACACCTTAAAGTAAAAGCATGAAAAAGTTATTCTAAACAAATGGATCTAGAACAAAAGCAAATTTCACTCTTTTAAAATCTGACAATATAGACTTCAAACCAAAACTAATCAGAAGAGATAAAGAAGGCCAGTTAATACTGAACAATCTATGTAGAGGAAATTATAGTTATAAACATACACTCAAACACAGTATGGTCAATTAAACAAACAATAATAAATACAAAGCTACAGATTAATCTCTACACAATAAAAGTGGATTATTTCAATACCCCACTCTCACCAGTTTACCAGAGAACCATCTGAATTAAATGACATTATCAATTACATGGATTCACTACTCATTTCTACCAAAACTTTAAAGAAAATTTAATACCAATGCTTCTCAAACTATCCCATGAATAGGAAAGAAAGGAATCACAGTCAAACTCTTTCTATGAAGCCAGTATTACCCTGATCCCTAACTAGACAAAAAAGAAAATCATAGTCCAATCACCTTGACGACACAGATGCAAAAATTCTCAATAAAATATTTTCAAATGAAATTTAGGAATATGTACAAAAGATCATTCACCATGATCAAAGTGACTTTATTCCAAAGAGAAAGGGATGGTTTAGCATATGCAAATCAAAAACTGTAATACATTAAATAAATGGACTCAAGGACAGAAATTAAATGGTCATCTCAATAAACACAAACAAAGAAAAGGCTTTTGACAAAACCCAACCTCCCCTCATGATTAAAGCCCTGGACAAATTTGACTTAGAAATAAAATGGACCTTAATATATTAAGGCTATATATGAAATCTCACATACAACATCATACTAATGATCCCAGAAGCCATAAACTTATTAAATAAAAATCCCAGTGATTGAGGTGAACTACCTTCCTATGAGATGTTGGTTAGAGAGTCCCTTGAGGCCCCCAAACAAACACAGGCAATTGCCACTACTGTTGGCTTCCCACTGGAATTAAGTGGTAAGCCCCTCTTGCTGATAGACCCCTTGCTTGGGTTGCATGATATGGAGAAATCAAGCTAAGACTGAAATGGAAGCCTCCTTCCTGCTGGTTAGTTTCCACAGTGCTAAAAGTGCTACAGAAGCTGCTGGGGGAAAATTGTCATCAAAAGTCCTACCAAGCTATGGGCTGGGCATGCGTATTACCAATATATCCAGCAAGATGTGCCTACTGTTCCAATAGTGTGATGGCTATTAATAGTGTGATTTAACTGTGATAGTTTGAATACATAATGTCCCTCATAGCCTCAAGTGTTTGTGATTGAACTTCCTACTTGGTCCCCAGCTGGCGGAGTCTTTGGAAGGAGGAGCCTTGCTGGAGGAAATATGTTGCTCAGGTGGACCTTGAGGTAGATTAGTCAAGCTCACAGTGTGTTCAGAACTAGCTTGCTATAACATCTTTCTCTCTGCTATGGGAGTATCAAAGTGAGCCAGCTTCCTCCACTATAATAAAGCATCCCCCCAAAACCATAAACCTGAAATAAATTCTTTCCTCCCAAAAGGCAGGGACCTCAAGAAGCTTTGTTGGGGTTCTTTTTCCACTTCAGTGTTTACAACATATTTGTCCATAAACTAAACACATCAATCTAGCCATAGATTCATGATGATGCTCAGATTAGAGAGGAATGAACTATAGATGCATAAATTATTAAGATATGTAACATTATTATTAAAATATTAAGATATTACTGTAATTAAGATATAATAAATCTCTTCATTTCAAGAAAATAATTGCTATTTTTTAAGTTTTATTTCAAATTTATTTTCTCATATATAATTCCAATTCCCACAATAATGTCTGACAAATTAGACGCACTCAAAGAAAAACAGTATTTGTTTAGGAAGTTAATGAACTCCAGCCAGAATTTTCCCTTCATGATTTCTCATTATAAAACTTATTTAAGAAGCTATATGCCGAATCAATAACCTTTTCATGGAAGCCTTTATTTCTTGGTTTCGAAGAGTATAAATCACAGGATTCATCAACGGAAATACCACTGTGTGGAAGAAAGAAACAACCTTGTCAGCTGCTAAGGCCCTGAATGGACGAGTATAGATGAAAATTGCAGGTCCAAACATAAGCAGTATGATAATGACATGAGTAGTGCATGTGGTCACAGCTTTGTTCTTTCCTTCAGAAGCTGAGTTATGAACATGGCATAATATAACTGCATAGGAGGACAGAAGCCCCAAGAAGCACAGGAGGGTGAGCAGACCACTGTTGAAGACCATCAGCAGCTCCACTGCAAAGGTGTCAGTGCAGGCCAGCTTGATGACCTGGGGAACATCACAGAAGAAGTTGTCCAGCAGGTTTGGACCACAGAAGGGCAAGTTCAGGATAAGGGCCACTTGTACAATTGAATGAGCAAAGCCTCCCAGCCACAGAGCCAACAACATTATGTTGCAGGCTCTAGGACTCATGACAGTTGAATAGTATAAAGGCTGGCAGATGGCAATGTAGCGGTCAAGGGCCATCACAACAAGAAGTAAACCTTCCCCTCCTCCAAGGAAGTGCAAGAAAAACAGTTGAGTAATGCAAGCTTTGTAGGAGATTACCTTCTTCTCAGAGAGGAAGTCCACCAGCATCCTGGGAGCCACGATGAAGGAGTAGGATGCATCTAGGAAGGCCAAGTTGCCCAGGAAGAAGTAGAGTGGGGCTGTGAGTCTAGGGTCTGATCTTATGGTGACAATGATGAGGACATTTCCAGGCAGGATGATGATGTAGAAAATTAAAAACAGCACAAAGAGCAGAAGCTGAATGTCTTGAGACTGAGTCAGTCCAAGGAGGATAAATTCGGTCACAACTGTACCATTTTTGGTCCCCATCTTTTCTCCCTGCATAATATGAAGAAATGGAGGTTTTATTTATATCTCTTCCATATCTAGATGATAGTTATTCTTATATCATAAGTCTGATGTGCCGCATATATATAATCTATCTCTCATCACAACTTAAAATGCTTTCTTTTTCTTTATTGAAGATCAAGCCATCAACAAGGTATAAATAAAAAATTTTTTAGGAGAGATTGCTTATTGGTTAAGGTGCTGCCCTGAGAATCCTAAGGACCCAGGTTCAATTCCCCATTATCTGCATAAATGACATAGACCCACATATGTTCATATAAAAGCACACACACATACATATCATATCTTAAACAAATGCAAACCTCAAAAACTTATATATTGCACCATCCATATTGCTATATCTTTTTCCTTTTCTTCTTTATTTTTTGCCCTTTTTTCTAGGGTGCAAAAGGGGGGCTAAAACTATTATAATAGATGAGAGAGAGGAAAAGGGATATAAGAGAGGGAGGGGATGAGATGAAGATGGAGATAGAGAGAAAATACTGGAAAGAAGGGGGCATACACACCCAGGAGATAGCAAGACAGCCCAAGAGAGGAAGAAAGACAATGACAGAGACAGGGACACATAGGTTGCATGCACCTGGAGCAACAAAACCAAAGGTAAGCTCTGTCTTCCTTTTTGCACTTAGCCATTTGTTTGCCTTTTCCTTGTGCATCAAACTTACTATTTGAAAAAAAATAATTTAAGTATAACTTCCTACTTACTCTTAGAGTGTTTTTCACATACATTATTACGCAGTTGGTTATTTCACATTTTCAAAAACTGAGATGCATTCAGATCACTGGAGAAACTTTCAAGTATCTCTGAGTTTAGGTGTACAGATTCTTTCACTGCACCTTGTGTTCTGTCATCTACTTCTATTCAGCCACTTGGTCCTTAAATTATGGCACCCATTCTTATCTAAGTTGATTCACTATGCATCTGTTGTGTGTTTTCTTTCCTCTGTGTTACTTTGTGATCCTGCAATCCTCACATCATGCTTCTCAGTGACTCAGACTGAAGATACACTATCCATCAGATACACTATTCTCTTCTAGAGAAAATGATGTTTCTGAAAAGAAAAGAAGCACACAAATCACTACCCAGACAAGTTGTCTCTTCTAATTATAGTAAGAGAAGAGGTGCTGTCAGCAGAAGTTGAAAAGGAAACCTGAATGTCTGTCATTACCTCTAACCTGTATTTCCATTTCAGCTGACACAAAAATTTGGGGGTTGGCAGTAATGGAGCAGTGAAAGGGTACAAAAAGTGATGGGGTGAGGGGCAGGTACACAGACCATCCATGACCACACTTGTGCTGTTTGTGTTGTAGTTCAGGATGTTGCTGGACAGCTCATGGAGTTGGTGTTTGAAATCTTTGTCCTGATTCACAAGCATTAATGCTCTAAATTTTCTTCTTTATTTCTTCTGCTTTTTAAAATACGGTTTCCTTTATTAGCCTTATTACTCTTACTCTTATTACTCTTATTATATATATTTCATATTCTTTTTAATTTATTTTATTTATTTGAAAGAAAGAGAGAAAGAGATAGAGAGAGATAGAATGGGCACATGAGGGTTTTCAGCCACTGCAGATGCATGCACCATCTGGCTTACATGGGTCCTGGGGAACTGAGCTTTGGCATTGCAGGGAAAAAAACCACTAAGCCATCTTTCTAGCCCTATATTTCATATTCTTAAGTAATGCTTTTACATTGAGTTAGCTTTTTTGTTGTTTTTAATTACACTTTCTATTTTTTTTTCCTTTCTCTTACATTTGTCCTCTAGCTATTCCCTTTGGCACTCCAGCTTACTTGTACTGTCATATGGAAGGAATACCATATATCTAATGTTTCTAGCTTACATTAGTTTATACGAATAGAATCACTGTATCTATAAGAAATGTAAACATACCTAGGAATTTCAGTGAAGCGATAAATGTTGCACTTTACTTCTCTGAAACTGCAGCAGGAGAAGATTCCTTTGATGGTAGCTAACAAGAATTCTGTGACTCTGAGACAGACATCTTTGGACAATGCATAACTACCTTATCTCAGGAGACAGCTGCCTGTACTTAAACTTATTTGACAGAACCCTACACTCATGGATGTAAATCTTTCCCCTCTCCAAGCACAGGAGAATTCAGACAAAGGATTGTACAAGGTATATAAATCTAGTACAGTCTGAGTTCAGGGTCTCTGTTGGTTTTGGTGTTAGCCAGCAGTGGTCCACACATGAATAAAGGCTCTCTCCCACTCTCTTAGGTGGACTTTGCCTGATTATTCTCATTGATTCATAACTCCTATAACATAGCTGGTGTTGATTGGCTGGGAAACTGAGCCACGAGAGTCTTGCACTCAAACTCCTGACCCTTTGAGCCACTGTCATGGCAGCTGAGAGGCTATGGGGGGATGGAGTCTCTGAACAATTTGAAAAGTGTGCTCCCTGATGGTTTCCAGGGTCCAAACTCAGATTTGAGCTCTGCCTTCCCATGGCAGCCAAGCCCCTAACAAGACTTGGAAGAGAAGATGGACAGAGCCACCAGACAAACAGCTGAGGTAGGTCCTGGGGGAACAAGAAAACAAACTCAGATAGAGCCTGATCAGCTATAGGGCCATTCCAAGCAGACCCCATGTGTACACAAGGTCAAAACAGTGGCTGACAGGGGGTTCCACGTGTGTTCAGAGCCTAAAGGGTTGCTCCATGTGTGTTCAGAGCTAAAGGTTAAGGTTTTACAGGGGTCCAACAGGGGCCCACTAAGAGGCATTTACATAGCTGATAGACAGAAAATACCCATAAAGGGGAAGGAAACTATAATTTAACCTTTATATGAATGTGTGAATGAATGGGAGATTCAGTTTGCTTGCACTCTGAGTTTGAGTTTGTAGTCCTATGGCTGGGCATCCGTAAGATCGTCATTAAGACCACAGGATTTGAAAGGGCTCATTCTATAGTACTGTGGCAAGTGGCATAATGTCTCATGGTGGGATTGGAATAGCATCCAATCGCAAGTCACAAGCTGAACCCACTATGGTCAAGAGCTGCCAAAATTCCTCTGGGACACAGCCAGAAGGGCATCTGAATGGCTTCCTGATTCCTTGTCTGTCATGTGTCACTGAAACTAGAAGGGAAACACAAGAGGAGGGAGGCACTGTGATGCCTCTTAATGTATATGTGTATACGTATGCATATGTGTATGTATATGCATATCCACATGCATGTGTATGTGTATGCCAGAGCCCTGAATCCCTGAGTATGTGGATAAGGGTGGAGGCACTGTGATGCCTACTAAGATGTGTGTGCGTGCGTGTGTGTGTGTGTGTGTGTGTGTGTGTGTGTGTGTCAGTGTCTGAGGCTATGAATGAATTTTGTCCAGGGTCTCTGCTCCCTGAGACATGAGATCCCAGGCTGAGGCCTGGCAGACCTGGAGCCTATAAATGGCACAAAAGGTGAGTCCTGTGCTTGAATATCTTGGGAAGGGTACGAGGAGATTGGCTTTGATGCAGCTTATGCCAATGGTACTCTTACCCTGGGGCCCTAGTCCTTGCTCTTTCCCCAGGGTGCTAGAGCAGGTCCCAAGCTATTACAGATTTCCTTGAAGACTCAAAGGGAACTTCTTATAAAAATTATGAAAGAGGGAACTTCTGGTTAAGATGGCAGCTTAGGAACCACACCAAAGCAGTCTAGGGGAGAAAAAGCCAAAGAATACCCAGCAAAATACACACTTTTACTAAAAAGTGAGGTGTATAAGAAATTAAAATGGCAGCAGAGAAGTAGGAGAGATCCAGAACATCCAGAGCCCACACAGGCAGGCAGAAGCAGGCTCTGGCAGTAGCGTCCTGGCTCCAGCTCTGGCAGCGGCGGCTTTGGCTCCAGCAGCGGCAGCTCCGGCAGTGGCATTAGAAGCGGTGGCTCCAGCTCTGGCTTTGGCTCTGGCTCCAGCATTGGCAGCACCAGCTCCAGCATTGGCAGCAACGGCTCCGGCAGTGGCAGATCCAGCAGCAGCAGCAGCAGCAGTGGCGGTGGCTACCGCAGCGGCGGATCGAGCAGCGGCAGCTTCAGCAGCGGCAGCTCCAGCAGTGGCAGTGCCAGGTCTGCGGGGCCACAGCTGCCAGGCTTGGCTTGGCCCACAGGAAAAGCCAGTGCGCAGCTCCAGAAAACAGAACAGCTGTCCAGCGACCCAGCCAGCCTACTTGAACCCACAGTGCACCAAAGAGGGACGCAAGCAGAGCACAGCATAACTGAGACCAAAATCATCCAAAAAGGTAACTGGGATTGCACCAGGGAAGGATCTCATTTGGTCACAAGCTGACTTGGAACCCTCAACAGACCAGAAATCTTAACCTCTTTGTTGATAGAGGATCTGGTTGTTATAATACCTACTCCTGCATAATTGGTGCTGTTTTTCATTGAATGGGTACATTGTTTGGTTAAATTTTAGAATCTATCTGTATTTTGTTCCACTCAGCCTACTTTAATACTCCTATAGCAGGCAAAACCAACCCTTAGGAACACCTTTGTAGATACTCTGAGAGTCTTAAGAGCCACACCTAACACCTTAAGCTCCAGCCTGAAGATATATAACATTAGATGGATTGATACAGCTAAGAATACTGAGCTAACTAGAGAATCCAAGCATTAACTTAATCCAAGATGCAAAAATATATACATTATAACACAAGAAACACTAAAAATCGAGACCATATAAATCCACCAAAAAGTATTAATGCATCAGAAATGACCTCCAGTGAGAACGAGTTAGAGGAAACGCCTGAGAAAGATTTCAAAAGAATGATTGTAAATATGTTCAAATAAGTCAAAGAAGGAATCAAAGAGGAAATCAAAGGAATCAAAGAAGTCACAGGACACCAATTTAATGAAATAAAGAAGTCAATACAAGACATAAATAAGGAAATAGAAATAATAAAGAAAAACCAGTCAGAATTACTAGCAATGAAGAACACAGTTAATGAAATAAAAATCTCTGTAGAAAATCTCACCAGTAGAATGGATGAAGGAGAGGACAGAATGTCTAAGCTAGAAGACCAGGTGGCAGATCTAATACAGTCCAACAAAGAGAAAGACAAGCTAATAGAAAAGTATGAATGGGAATTTCAAGATATTCGGAACACTATGAAAAGATCAAACATAAGAATTCAGGGCATAGTAGAAGCAGAATAATTTCCTTCCAAAGGCATAGTAGGCGTCTTCAACAAAATCATAGAAGAAAACATCCCCCAAATTGGGAAAGAGGTGCCAACGCAGATACAGGAAGCCTTTAGAACACCAGCCAGACAACACCTGGAAAGAACCTCTCCTGAACATATTATAATCAAACCACAAAACACACAATCCAAAGAAAAAATATTGAAAGCAGTTAGAGAGAAAAAATCTAGTTATCTACAAAGGTAAGCCCATCAGGATTATAGCAGATTATTCAACACAAACTTTAAAAGACAGAAAAGCTTGGAGTGATGTATTCCAAGTTCTGAAAGATAACAACTGTCAACCAAGGATACTTTATCCTGAAAAGCCACCCATTCAAATAGACAGAGAAATAAGAACATTCCATGACAAAAGCAGGCTAAAGGAGTATTTGAAGATAAAATCAGCTCTACAGAAAATACGTGAAAGAATCCTCCATGCCAAAGAGAAGGAAAAACACACATATAAGGAACCTGGAAAAAAAAACAAAAAAAATATGCAAATACTAGTTAACACAAGACAGCAAACATAGAACCATAACTACAAAAAAAAAAGGCAAACATAAATACACACCTTTCAGTAATATCTCTTAATATCAACGGCCTCAATGCCCCAACCAAAAGACATAGGTTTGAAGACTGGGTTAAAAAGCAGGATCCTACAATTTGTTGTCTCCAAGAAACTCACCTTTCTACAAAGGATGGACATTATCTTAGGGTGAAAGGTTGGAAAATGATGTTTCAAGCAAATGGGCCTAGAAAATAAGCAGGGGTTGCTATCCTAATACCTGACAAGGTAGACTTCAGTCCAACGTTAGTCAAGAAAGATAAGGAAGGTCACTATATATTGATTAAGGGCACCCTCCAACAGGAGGACATTACAATCCTAAGCATATATGCACCTAACATGGGGGCTCCCAAATTCATCAAACAAATGCTATTAGAACTAAGGTGACAGATAACAACAAACACAGTGGTAGTGGGTGACTTCAACACTCCACTCTCATCAATTGACAGGTCATCACAGGGAAAAATAAACAGAGAGGCATCTGGACTAAATGAGGTCATGGAAGGAATGGACCTAACAGGTATATATAGGACAAATGCTGCAGAATATACATTCTTTTCAGCAGCACATGGAACATTCTCTAAAATAGACCATATATTAGGACACAAAGCAAATCTTAACAAATACAGGAAAATTGAAATAATTCCTTGCATTCTATCTGACCACAATGGAATAAACTACAAATCAATAGCAAGGAAGGCTATAGAGCATACCCAAAATCATGCAAATTAAACAACACACTACTAAATGATGAATGGGTCAATGAAGAAATCAAGAAGGAAATCAAAAAATTCATAGAGTCAAATGATAATGAGAACACAACATACCAAAATCTCTGGGATACAATAAAGGCAGTCCTAAGATGTAAATTTTTAGCTTTAAGTGCCTATAGTAAGAAATTAGAAAGGTTGCAAGTAAACGACCTAATGCTTCACCTTAAAGCTTTGGAAGAAGAAGAACAAGGCAAACCAAAAATCAATAGAAGGGAAGAAATAATAAAGATTAGGGCAGAAATTAATGAAATAGAAACCCGAGAAAGCCAATCCAAAGAATCAATGAAACAAGGAGCTGGTTCCTTGAAAGGATAAACAAGATTGATAAACCCTTAGCAAATCTGACCAAAAGAAAAAGAAAAGAGACACAAATTAATAAAATGAGAGATGAAAAGGTAACATCACAACAGATGCCAGAGAAATTCAAAAAATCATAGGGACATACTATAAAAACATATACTCTACTAAGTATGAAAATCTGAAAGAAATGGATGCTTTCCTTGATTTATATGACCTACCTAAATTAAAGTAAGATGAGATTAATCACTTAAATAGACCTATAACAAGTATGGAGATCCAAGCAGTTATCAAAAATCTCAAAAATAAAAAAATTCCAGGCCCAGATGGATTCACTGCTGAATTTTACCGGAACTTCAGGGAATAACTAGCACCATTGCTTCTTAAGCTTTTCCATAAAATAGAAAAAGAAGAATCCTACCAAACTCCTTCTACAAAGCCAGCATCACCTGATACCAAAACCAGGCAAAGATAAAACAAAAAAAAGAAAATTACATACCAATATCCCTCATGAACATAGATGCAAAAATTCTCAACAAAATATTGGCAAACAGAATACAAGAATATATCAGAAAGATCATTCACCCTGACCAAGTAGGCTTTATCACAGAGATGCAGGGATGGTTCAATATATGCGAATCTATAAATGTAATACATTATATAAATGGACTGAAGGACAAAAATCATATGATCATCTCATTAGACACAGAAAAAGCATTTGACAAAGTACAACATCCCTTCATGGTAAAAGTCCTACAGAGACTACGAATAGAAGGATCATATCTCAATATAATAAAGGCTATTTATGACAAGTCTACAGCCAACATGTTACTAAATGGGGGAAAAAGTGGAAGCTTTTCTGCTACTATCAGGAACAAGGCAATGGTGTCCACTGTCCCCACTTTTATTTAATATAGTACTAGAAGTCTTAGCCATAGCAATAAGGGAAGAGATGCACATAAAAGGTGTACAAACTGGAAAGGAAGAGATCAAGTTATCATTCTTTTCAGATGACATGATTCTATATATAAAGGACCCTAAAGACTCTACCAGCAAACTGTTACAGCTGATAAACACCTACAGCCACATAGCAGGATACAAAATAAATACACAGAAACCAGTAGCATTCCTATATGCTAACAACAAACACACAGAGAATGAAATCAGAGAATCACTCCCATTCACAATTGCATCAAAAATAAATAAATAAATAAATAAAGTACCTTGGAATAAACCTAACCAAGGAAGTAAAGGATCTCTACAATGAAAACTATAAAACACTCAAGCGAGAAATTGCAGAGGACACTAGGAAATGGAAAACATCCCTTGTTCCTGGATTGGAAGAATCAATATTGTGAAAATGGCAATCTTACCAAGAGCAATCTACACATTTAATGCAATCCCCATCAAAATTCCAATGGCATTCTTCATGGAAATATAAAAAAATCCAAAAATTCATTTGGAATCACAAAAAACCTCAAATATCTAAAATAATACTGAGCAACAAAAATGAGGCTGGTGGTATCACTATACCTGATTTTAACCTATACTACAGAGCCATAGTAACAAAAACAGCATGGTACTGGCACAAAAGCAGACATGTAGATCAATGGAACAGAACAGAGGACCCCAATGCAAGTCCAGGTAGCTATAGCCACCTGATATTCGATAAAAATGCCGAAAATATTCATTGGAGAAAAGACAACCTCTTCAGCAAATGGTGTTGGGAAAACTGGATATTTATCTGTAGAAAGATGAAAATAGATTCTTCTCTCTTTCCACGCACAAGAATTAAGTCCAAATGAATTAAAGACCTTAACATCGGACCTGAAACTCTAAAACTGCTAGAAGAAAAAGTAGAGGAAACCCTTCAACATCTTGGTTGTGGCAAAGACTTTCTGAATATAACCCCAATTGCCCAGGCAATAAAGCCACAGATTGACTGCCAGGACCACATGAAATTACAAAGATTTTGTACAGCAAATGACACTGTGAATAAAGCAAAGAGGCAACCTACAGAATGGGAAAAAATCTTTGCCAGCTATACATCTGATAGAGGATTAATATCTAGGATATACAAAGAACTCAAAAAATTAAATAATAAGAAATCAAACAAGCAAATTAGAAAATGGGCTATGGAACTAAATAGAGAGTTCTCAAAAGAAGAAATATGAATGGTGTATAAGCATCTACAAAAATGTTCTACGTCCCTAGTTATCAGGGAAATGCAGATTAAAACTACATTGAGATTCCAACACACTCCTATCAGCTTGGCTACCATCATGAAAACAAATGACCATAAATTTTGGCAAGGATGTGGAAAAAGAGGAACCCTTCTGCACTGTTGGTGGGAATGCAATCTAGTCCAGCCATTGAGGAAATCAGTGTGGAGGTTCCTAAGACAGCTAAAAATTGATCTACCATATGACCCAGCTATAGCACTCATAGGCATACATCCTAAGGATTCATCTCAATTTCTTAGAAGTACATGCTCTACCACATTTATTGCTGCCCAACTCACAATAGCTGGGAAATGGAACAAGCCTAGATGTCCCTCAACTGATGAATGGATAATGAAGATATGGCATATTTATACAATGGAGTTCTACTCAGTGGTAAAGAAAAATGAAGTTATGAAATTTGTAGGAAAATGGATGGATCTGGAAAGGATTATACTAAGTGAGGTAACTCAGGCCCAGAAAGCCAAGCATCACATGTTCTCTCTCATATGTGGATCCTAGCTACAGATGACTGGGCTTCTGTGTGAGAAGGAAAAAACTCAGTAGCAGAGGCCAGCAAGCTAGAAAAGAGAAGGAAAGAGAAGAGAAAGGAAGGGAGGGGGATCCTTAATAGAATGGCATTGTATATATGTAAGTAGAAGAATAGATTAATGGGGGTGAAAAGGCCAAAAATTAGGTCTGGGGAAGAGATTGAGTAAAAGAAAGGTGGAGGGACAGCTAATCAAAATCTAAGAGGATATAAATGAAACATATGTAATCACACTTTTTTGGACAATGGAACACTCAGGAGCCATAGATTGTTGCTAGAAAAATTTCAGTGCCAGGGATAGCATATCTTTCAGTGAGTTGTTGGCCAGGGAGATGCCTGATGCCCCCAAAATATTATAGGCCATTTCTGAAGCCCTTGGTTTCCCACCAGGAATAGATGAAAAGACCCTATTGCTGAAGACTCCATATACTTGGGCTGCAAGGCCACTGAGAAATCTTGCTGGATCTGAGCTGATAACCTCCTCCATGTAGACCTGCTGACAGAAAGCTGGAAGAAGCCATTCTGCATGCAGTACAATGTGAAAAAGAGAAATCACCAGTGAGGATACTCATCAATGGACACTGCAAGCCTTATAATTGGCCAGCCAGGCCAAATGAGCCAACACTTGCGATAGTGGCAAGTCTGTTATGGGGCAAACCAACTGCCCTCTAATTGGACTGCAGGCCTGCTCCATGGGAAAGGAATACATCCCTGATACTGAAAACTTAAAATAGGGGTAGTCATGAGCCCTAGGGGTGTAATGTCTGGTGTTGTCTGGCCAAATGTATATACTATGCTTATCAAACTTCCCAGTAAGCACTTCTGTTAATGTTCACACCCTTACATTAATGCTACTCTCATTTTTGGTAGAGAATCTTCTCTTTTCAGATGGCAGTGACCTTGGGATGACTCAGAAGGTATCATGGTGATGGAAAGAAATGACCACAGTGCTCAATATCGCAATATCTGTATCACACCTTCCAAGGCTCAGGGTCTAATGCAAAAGAGGTGGCAGAAGGAATGTAAGAGCCAAAAGAAGGGCAGGACTCCATACAACATGCTCCCTCCAGACACAAAATGGCCTGAATATCCATGGCCTCACAGTGCCTGACACTACCTGCATAAGACCATCATAAGAGGAGGAAAAGATCAAGACATCAAAAGTAAAAGAGAGACTGATTGAGATGGAGAGGGGGTATGATGGAGAGTGGAGTTTTCAAAGGGTAAGTGGGGTGGGGGAGGGAGGGTATTACCATGGAGTATTTTTTATAATTATGGAAGTTGTTAATAAATTTTTTTTTTAATTTTATGAAAGAATTTGCTGTAGCTGTTTCAGTTCCTTTTGTCTCCCTTGGCCTATACAAATCAAAAATGGGGGCACTGGCAGGAGGCAGACTGCAATGCAGGTCTCACTGGGGTTTATGCTAGCTCACTGTGCTCCCTGGTGGTGAGGATGCATCAGAAGAAGTTAAACACTAGGGCTGTGAGAGGGGTCATTGGAATTTCTGGGTTGCCAGAGCAGTCCAAGCTGGGGAGGGAGAAATAAAAATACCATTAAACTTCTGGCTGTTTACTTTTCCTTGGAAATGGATAATAGGAAGATAAAGCCTTCTCTTTTGTTTACTTGAGAGGGGATTAAGGCTGCTCCCCAGGTAGCCTGATAATTTCAAGATCAAAACTAGCTATCTGTGAACTTGCAAGTTTTATGGTCCGAAACAATTTTTCCATGGAGGTCAGTAATTCATAAATCCTTCATTTATGTTGAAGTTTTATGATAAAATGGTAAGGAATATTCTAATACATTGTTTCCCCAGAGAGACCGGTTGATGCATTAATGATCCCACTGAGTAAATAATGGGGAAAAGACCAAAAAAGGTAAATAACCAGAGATGGATCTTCAAAAGACCTGAGAGGAAATAAAATGCTGTGGAACATTAGCCACACTAGAATTGATTAGAAAAGGAAAATTATTACAAAATGTACACCTGGGAAATATGTGTTTAGGAGATTCTCTTTCCTTTTAGTGTAGTTTGCTTTTGTCCTAATGGAACATAAAACTAGTTTAATTACACAGACACATGGACTAAAGGTTATGTTGAATCTGCCAAGTATGGTACCTTCCTTTGCTTATTTGCTATTAAACTATCTAAAAGAGACCAAAAGATTGTAACTGGTTTTGTGAGTTTAAGAATACCTTTGAGAATTATCACCTAGAGCAACAGATCTCTCAGTCACAGAGATGCCAGGTTATGTACAGAAAGATAGTAAATTGACTATTCTATGGGGTGAAAATAACCCAAGATCATTTGGCTCTGGACAGACAGCAACTAATTCTTAACTGCTGCAGATAAAGTGCCAATAATACAGGTGTAGCCCTTACAAACCTCAGTTTCAGCTCCCTTTTGTATGCTGGACAGGCATAGAGACTACTATTCAAACAAAGGATGCTTATCAGAGCCATCAAGGAAATAATTCCCTGGATTATATTAAGTCTACTAGCCCCTACAGCTTGGCTATTACCTTATACAACTTTTCTGTATGAGGCATGACATTTACAGGTGACACAGACAAATATTATATCTGTTAAGTCAGGACAAAATGGAGTCACAGCAGGATGGTGATAGAAACATAAGCAAGTGGGTCATCCACATTCCTCAAGGAACCACCCAGCCATTATCCCTTCCTTGCCTAACAATGCCCCAGGTCCAGGTTTCCTGTCCCCTCATCTCTCAGGTCACCTGGTCACTGTTCTGGTCTCACACCCTAGCTGTTTCCCTTCCTCACCTTCCCCAAACTGAAGAACTCTATAAAGCCCACTGTCTGTAATCTCAAAAGTTGACATCTCTGCTCTTGAGAGTCAGTCCTGACAACTTGTGTTTTCCCTGGATAAAAACTTTCATCTTTGTCTCAGAGTGGTCTCCATGATCTTGGTCACTCCTAAACCTTACATTTGGTGCCCTGACTTGGATAGGAAGGCTTCCAGTTGCCCTTTTGGGCAGCCAGGCCTTCTTTTCCCCTGACCAGACCACTGAGCTGCCATTTGACCCTCTGAAGGCTACAGATCATCTCTGCCTGATAAAGGCTCTCCACCCACCACAGTTCAGCCTCACTGTTCTTCCCTTCTCTGTCTCCTACCTTTTCTCAGTAAGTGTCCCTCTCGAGTTGATCTGCTCTTGGGTTTCATCCCTCCTCATGGAAGCCATGCCTGCACACCAGGCTACACCCCTTGACCATTAGGCCCCAGCCCCAGGTCTCAAGAAAGACGCACTCTTCACACCTCGGCTCTGGCTCTCTTGTCTACAGTACCCTAAGGGGTGCCTTTTGGTTCAGTTACCATCTTGGGACACTCCCTCTCCTTCCCTCCTTTTCCTGTCCCTCCTGAGCTCTCATCTTCCACTGTCAGCAGCTTTCATCTTGCACAGCCAGCTGCTTATGCCATTGGGAGCACAGTCACCCTCCGCACCCACTAACAGGCTAAAAAGCTGACAGTGCGACCTGTATGACCTCTGCCCATGTAGGAGGTACAGGCCCTGTTCACCCTAACAGACCAGGGGGTCATATTGGTGCTCTGTGTAAACCCAGCTGAAGCCCTGGTTTATTTTTCTTTCACCCTTGTTTTGTTCATTCCCTGGCTCTTTAAGAACTTAAAGCCTCTAGAACTCTTGGATGACATCTTATCTTTCTCTGAAACTCTGCCTGGCCACAATATAAGCTGGACAATGGGTCCAAGTGGCCTGAAAATGGTTCTTCTAATTTCCGAATTCTCACTGATTTTTTTTTTTAAGGCTTCTGCCAATGTACAGGCAAATGGTCAGAAATTCCCTATTTTTCACTCTGCATGCACAGCCTTCTCTCTGCTCTACCTGCTTTTCTCCCCAGGTCCTTCTAGCCACCTCTCCCCAATAGCTCCTCCAGCTCCCTCAGCTTCTCCTGACGCCCTGACTAACAAGGTTTGATTCTAGTCTCCAGAGTTGTAACTAAAATGTAAATTTAAAATGGAAAGGTATAGCTTCTGAATAAATGAATGAAAGAATGAATAGGCGAAGGGGAAATGGTTGTCTACAGTCTATATGAAAAGTACACTTGAAATGAATGTGTGTATGTGAATATGTATGTGGCTCAATTCCTGGAATTTGGAGCAGGGGGAAGGTTCTTTCTTAGTTTCCCTGCCTTGCATAGCCAGGGAGGTGCAAGGTCAGGGAATTTCAGGATCCTGGCCCCAGCATGATGATGAATGAATGCCAAGTTGCTATAAACAGATGGGGACCTCTGTTTTAAGAAATTTGTAACTGTTTTATGTTTACTTCATCTTTCTATGCTTCTATGAAACTACTAACAGACAATAGGCTCAAGATTTATATTTAAATTTAGAAGTACTCAATACTAAATTTGTAAAAAAAAAAAAAAGAAAAGAAAGAAAGAAAGAAAAGAGAAAAAGAAAAAGAAAAAGAAAAAATTCTAATAATGTTCAAATCTGCTGTTATTTTTTAATGTGTTTCAGGAAAGTTATAAGAAATAAAGTTCCAAAATCTATGTATTTATTCTGTGTAAATACTATAAGTCAAATATGATCTACTCTTTCTTTTAAAAAGTTATTTCAAAAGGCCTTTTGAGGGAAAAACTGGTCATATTAAAAGTGTTATGGTAAGAACAATAAAAGTTTTTGTTGATAGTTATGAGATGAACTGGCTAAAAAAGATACACTAGAGAGAAAACTTTAAATGTTGGATGTTAAATGTTTGATGAGAAAAATTGTTACAGAGTGGTTACATGGATTATAAAGTAAGAGTATGTAGATGAAGATATGAGTGAGCTAAAATAGAAGGTTGAAGACAAAGTACTTAATCAGATTACAGATTTCTTGAAATATAAAATAAATATTAGCCTAGCGTTTACATCAGACTAACAAAGTATGGCCCTGGCTGGTAGCAGGTTGCTATGGTATTCAGGTTGTAAACTTAACTTTAATTCGCTAATGTTAATCTGGTCATAATAATGGTGATGAAAGACTAAATTTACAGTAACCAACCAAGTTAAGTAGGTCCCTCTATTTGTCAACCTTTTAACTAAATCTTAAGGTTAAAATTGACTCATTAATATTTAATTCTCTCCTATGTTGATTATATCTAAAGCCCTGCCTCAAAAAAATCTCACAGAAAAATTATTTGCTTTTTTCCCTATTTTATAAGGTAAATAGACCACATTTAAAACATTAAACAGTATTTATTTGTCACACACTTAAAAATTACTTACTTCATGGTGAACAGTAAAATAAGATTCTGAACAAAGTTCTGTTGTGATTTAAGATGTAATTCCTCAATTTCTCCAACGGTCAGTGTTAATACTTAAGTTTTAACTTATATCGTTACTGAACAAGTTTACCAAAATATTACAGGCAGAATTATAGAGTTGACTAAGGTTTGATAGTTATAGATGTGTCATAAAATTTTGTGTATGTTTGAAATTCAATATAGTTCTATAAAATTGATTTGGAAGAGATAAAAAAATATTTCTTTTTGGATCAGCACTTAAAGATGCTTATTTGCAAAGCCAGATGCACATAGTGGAGCATACATTTGGAAATTGTTTGCAGTGGCAAGAGACCCTGACATGCCCATTCCCTCTCTTTTCCATGAGACATGTCTCCTTTTTTTTTTTTATTAGATCATGACAATTTAATCCAGTTCCTCTATTGTTTGGGTATGTCAAATATAGCAAAATTAATTTCAGGAACTAACTTATAGATTGATGGACATCTCATTTAGCTTTTAAAAGTGTGAAATCACCACATTATTTATATATATATATATATATATATATATATATATATATATATCTTATATAAAGGTATCCCACTTCTGATGAACTTTAAAAATTATATAATTTTTCATGTCTTCATATTTAAGCCAAATTGTTACTACCTAGTATAAATATCTTGTTTATTTTAAATTCTATCAGCAGATCTTTTGTTCATAGTTACTGTCTGTAGCCTCATGTGCCTTAAATATGTAAACTCTACTCTTTGTTAATAACAGACTTTTCCAGATATCAGTGTATTAGAATATTGTAATTTGTTTTTTACAAAGTCCATGATATTTAGCTGTAAATAAATATACATCACCATGCCTGGCTAAAACTCTGTAATTTTAACATGGTTCTTGTCCTGTTCTTGCTGGTTTTTCTAGATGATAATCACTGAGGTTATAATGTAAGTCTTATAAAAAAGTGACTTATTGTGATTTTGTTTTTAGAAAAACTGATAAAGCTCCCCATGTCCTAGAAAAATCCACTGTGTACAAACAATATTAGTATAGTTTGGCATAAATATTTCTTTAGTTAAGCCTTAAAATTATTCAGTGGTAAAAGGTACTTATTTAAGAAATAACTTTGTGTCTGTCTGTCATATTTTCTCTAGTGTATGTTAAAATCAGGCTTGCTTAACTCAACAATGACCAAGTTTTATTTTATTCTTGAGCTATGTATGATCAATTGCAGTCAAGATTTCACTTAATTAATTGGCTCATTCCTGGTATCTTAATTTTATTGTTTATAGATATACTGATACTTATAACATGTTTCCTGCCCTAGAAAAATAATCTTACATTGCTGTTTTACTTCCAGTTTGGGGTATAATTGGTACTTGCATTGGTATACAGACTAGCCAAAGTTCTTTTAAACACAGATGCTAAGTTTTTATATTGTCTTGTCTTCTTCCTGACATATAATATCTAGATTAAATCAATTGCCTTAACGTTATTGATAAAAATGTTGTTTTCAGGGCTACTAAAATGTTCTGCCTATACTTGTAACTGACAAATACTTAAAAAAATAGAATGTGTATGCTTTCTATGTCCCAGATATAGCTTACTCTGTCACCTGACAACTAAACTTAAATATTAATTAGAATTATTTTAAACTATTGTGTCATTCTTTAACCAAATCTGTTTTCCTAACCAGATCTGCTGCTCTGCACCCTTTTTAACTAATCTGTCTTGCTAATCAGATATGTACAGTCTGTCTGAGTGAGAAATAACCATCTATAGAAGCAAAAATCAATTGGCAACATTGGAGTTAAACAGATAACCAATATTTTGGTTCCTGCTCCCAGGTCAAGAGGCCACACGAGATGATGGGACACTTGAACTTCTAGCCTCTAGTGAGTTACCTGTATTCTTGATAGGAGAGGATGTAGAGACCCAGAAATGAGTTCCAAGTCAGTGTATCTGCAATAGGAGAGTCACACTGGAGGAAAATCAGTCCTCCAGGCTTCCCAAAAGAGGGAGGGCCACTTGGTCAGGACAGCCTTGACTTATCCTGGCAGATGACAATGCTGAGAGTCATAGTTTCTCACAGGTCTCTGAAAGTCTCTCCTACAGAGCCACTATTGACCTCCAAAATATACAGTTAATTCTGGAAGCCTACATAGTCTTAATCACCCAGTGAGGAAAATATAACTACAATATAAACAATGTAATGTGTCCTATTAACAAAATTTACACACTGATCTAATCATAAGAAATCATAAGAATGTCTTACAAATGTTAACATATAATGTACAACTATTACCCCCAGTTTGGGGGGTAATTGGTACCTACATAGATATATAGACTAGCTAAAGTTGTTTTCAAACACAGATGCCAAGTTTTTTATTCTGACTTGTCTTTTCTTAACACACAAGTTCTAGATCAAATCAATTGATTTAAAGTTGTTGGTAAAAACTTGTCAGGGCTACTAACATGTACTGCCTGTACTTACAATTGGCAGATCCTTAAAAGATAAAATATAGCCGGGCGTGGTGGTGGATGCCTTTAATCCTAGCACTCGGGAGGCAGAGGTAGGTGGATGACCATGAGTTCGAGGCCACTCTGAGACTACATAGTTAATTCCAGGTCAGCCTGAGCTAGAGTGAGACCCTACCTCAAAAAAAAAAAAAAAGATAAAATGCATATGCTTTCTATGTTCCAGATATGGTTTATACTATCACTTGACAAACAACTTAAATATTAACCAGAATGACTTAAACTTTTACATTATTCTCTAACCAGATCTGCTTTATTAACCTGATATGTTCTGCACTTCTTTAAACAGATCTGTTTTGCTAATCAGGTGTGTATAGTCTATCTGAGTGATTAATAACCATATGGAGAAGCCAAAGTCAATTGCAAACATTGAAGTTATGAGGATAGCAAATATTTTGGTTCCTACTCCCTGGTCAAAAGGCCACAGGAGACAATGGGACATGTCTAACCTCTAGCACCTATTAAGATACTTGTCTTCCTGATCAGAGAGGACATGGAAAACCAGAGACCAGAAAATGGACTCCATGTTAGTGTGTCTGAAGAAGGAGCATCACTACAGATATTTCTACAGGAAGCCACATGTCCAGCACAGCCTTGAGTCATCATAACAAATGAAACAATGCTGAGAGTCATAGAGCTCTTCACAGGTCCCTATGCTCTCTTTTACAGAGCCATAACTGAACTCTAAAATATAATATATTGCTAATTACAGTTGCCTGTATGGCCTTAAACACCCAGTAAGAGACTATAACCACAAAATGTTACAATATAAATGAAAATTTAGACTAATAAGTTCATTTGTCTGATGTTAGCTTACATTACTAAGTCATATGTTAACATATGCCTTCTTCTGCCTATTTCTGGCCCTGATTATTCACTGTTTGCCTTCATATAAAAGATCCAGTGGGACTGGAGGAATTGCTTAGTGGTTAAGGCACTTGCCTGCAAAGCCAAAGGACCCAGATTCAATTCCCCAGAACCCACATAAGCCAGATGCACAAGGTGGCTCATGCATCTGGAGTTTGTTTGCAGTGGCTGGAAGCCCTGGTGTGCCCATTCTCTCCCTCTCTCTCTTTCTCTCTCTCTCTTTCTCTCTCTTCCCATATTCCTCTCTCAAGTAAATAAATAAAAATTAAATTAAATTAAAAATAAAAAACAAATTTAAAAAAATGAAAATATCTATCTCTATGCCAAAATAAAATTCTCCTTAAAGCACCCCATCAGCAAAAATATTTTTAACAACTTCACAAAATAAAATGCAATGTCTATTAATATGTGTTCTGTAACATAATTCATGGGAAGATAGAACTACTGGTTGGGTATTCTGAGAAATTTACATATAGTTAAAGAATATCACTAATCATTTGACTAATAGCAATGTTGATGCGAGCCCTAAATAGTGCTATGAAAGTATATGGAATCATTAGCTCCTATAGATCTTCATTGCTGTGACTTTTCGGCAAAATAATCAATGCAGCTGGGCGTGGTGGCGCACGCCTTTAATCCCAGCACTCGGGAGGCAGAGGTAGGAGGATCGCCGTGAGTTCGAGGCCACCCTGAGACTCCATAGTGAATTCCAGGTCAGCCTGGGCTAGAGTGAAACCCCTACCTCGAAAAACCAAAAAAAAAAAATAATAATAATAATCAATGCTCAAGCAGAAACTTGAGTTTGGGCATCTGTCTCAGTGCAAGCACTTTGGTCTTAAATTTTGTAATCATAGATCTCAGGATGATCTCTCAATCTTCCATAGTCAGATTTTTCAGATCTTCTTATGTTGACTGAGAATTTAATGAGATAAGGATGATATTGACAAATAGCATGTTCATGTCTTATTAAACCAAACCTGAATGTGGGAAAATATATGCGTTAAGAGGTGCTTTGAATTCTAAGAAGTAAGTATATGATACAGAATTTCTCTCTCTACCTTTGGAGTGAATCCCAGAGGCAATATTTGCTATATAAATCTGAGACTACATAGCAAAAAGTTATAAAGGTTTATCTGCAGCCAGCTGCCAAAGCCTCAGATTGGTGTGTACCAGCACTACTTGAAAAGCTTTTATCCCACTGGGTGTATAAATCACATCAGAGCTCATCTTCTACAAAGCCAGTCTAGCATTTCTGCACTACTATTAAGTCTTAGTCCCTCACTTGTTTCAGTCAATATATTATGTGTAAATGTATGACCATTCAATTCTAAGACAACTTGTGTTTTAATAAACACTGTATGTATTCTCAATGAAATGATTGTAATTATCAGGAAGAATAATAGAAAAAGTACATTTTTAAGATCAGATGAAAGATGCTGCTGCATAATTTAATTCAGACTCTGCATATGCATACATCTCTGCTGTCATTCTCTGCATTCAGGACAATAAATTATTACTCAAAAATGTATGGCTTCTATTTATCTCTGTAATTCTGTACAAATATGAACATGAACAAGAATGTTTACCTCTCTAACAATCCAACAATATTATAGCACAGCAGACATCACCTTCTTCTAATGAAGTAATGGACAATAGATGATGACTCCTTCCTTTGTTATTTAATATTTCTTCTCACAGAAAGACCTTTGAAATACCCAACTAATTTGTGATACAATGGAGGACATACCTGGGGAATTTTGAGCCTAACAAGACTGTAGAGACTTGCATCTGGAATTGTCAAAATGCCAGCAGAACAAGGCAAAAGAATGAAACTAGAGATATATTAGACACAGAAGTTAAAATGTTTATCAGATAATGGTCTTCTTTGTCACCAGTGAGTTCTAAAACTGACATTCTATCAGTGACAGATTGGACAATGACAAGAATACTTGTTGGGTTTGTGGGCATAGAAAACCAAGGTTATGGCTGAAACTAAGAGAAACTAAGAAAAATTGGCGAAACAAGCAAGGGTACTGTTTTCTTGGTGAACCGGGTACCAGCACAACGGTGAAGGAGATCAACACAGAGAAAAATCAACTCCTACCAAATCAGAGATCCAGAGACCCAGAGGCCCCCAACACCTCGTCACTGAAGCAGACCAAATATGAACCCAACATGGCTCAGGGAAATTTTGCAGAAGAGGGCATGGAAAGAATGTCAGAGCCACATGTTGGGTCATGATATGCAGAGACATTTATCCTACCCATAACTGTTGGCTAACTCCAGAATGCATGACCCATATACCTCAACAAGGAGGGGCCAAGGGGAGGGGGTAGGTTACGGATGAGCCTAATAATGGTACCAAACTGACTATATTTGCTGAATGCAAAACTAATTAATAAAAAAAATCAAAAATTAATTTAAAAAAACAAGGTTATTTTATTTTGTTACATACATTGCAATTTAAAACGACTAAAAAGCTATGCAATTAATAAGAAGTCATTGTTTTAACAAGACAGAATTTATATGGTCTTATAATCAGTAGGTATGTTAAATTTAATACATTTCTGGTGACAAAATCTGTCAAAAATAAATGTTTATTTAGTCCAACAGCATAAAAAACATCATTGTCGACTTAATATTTTTGGTTTCTGTTTTAGGCATAAGTCCTTCATACTCTTCAAAAGCTATAATTATGAACGGCTTTTTTATTACATTATTAAATAGAAGAAAAATATAAGAATCATGTAATAAAAGATAACTTTCTAAATTCTGGTAGGTTATATTTTAAACAGAAATACTATTTTAAAAATTAAAATACTGAACAGTTTTTTAATATTATTTATTTATTTGCAAGCAGAAAGGGGGAGAAAGAGAGAAAAGTGTTGGGTGGGGAAGATGGCTGCTCCAGCGAACCCTGCCACAACAAACAAACTCCAGATGCATGCACAATTTTGTGCATCTGGCTTTACATGAGTACTGGGGATGTGAACCTGGGCTGCCAGTTTTTGCATGCAAGTGCCTTTAACTGCTGAGCCATCTCTCCAGCCCCTAAATTTTTTTCTAAAAATATATATATTTTGTGATTTATTTATTTGCACTGAGACAGAGAGAGAGAAAGAGAGAGAGAGAAATGGGAGTGGCAGGGCCTCTAGCCACTGTAAAAAAACAAAAACAAAAAAACTCCAGATGCATGTGCCACTTTGTGTATCTGGCTTATGTTGATACTAGGGAATCAACCCTGAGTCATTAGGCTTTGCAGGCAAGTTTCTTAGCTACCAAGCCATCTCTCCAGCTCCCTGAATAATTGTTTAAATAAATACCAGATATAATCAAATATTTTGTGCTAATATATGTCTAATTCAGAGAAAAAGATGTGAGCGGAGCACAAAATATAGAAAAGAGAAAAAAAAAAGGGATAAATAGATTAAATAATATCCATAAATAAAAAAGTGGAAATTAAAGAGAAGATATAAATAAAAGATAATGGTGCAAGATTTTGGTGTTTCGGAGGGGGTCTTCAAGACTTGTGAGCCCCAATTTTGGGTCCTTATCCAATTTTCCAAATTGATAAAAATGGACTTGAGAAGTATAAATTATGAATTATTGAGTTAATTTACTAAGAAATCATAAAACATAAGGTTTATTTAGAGGAAATTTAGATCTAGGAAAAGGCTGGGGCAGATTCACAAGCATGTGGAAGACAGGATCTAGAAGCCCATGCAAAGGAATTTAAAGGAAACATTCACATTCACATGGGAGCAAAGTATAAAAGCATTAGCCATTTACCTACATATGGAAGAAAGTAATTAAGTGGTATTGACTTAATGAAGTATAGCAGAAGAAAAGTATGAAAGCAGAAACCAGGAAGTTCAGATGAGAAATAAGTTGTAAAGGTATTCAAGAAAGTTATTCAAGGGCTGGAGAGATGGCTTAGCGGTTAAGTGCTTGCCTGTGAAGCCTAACCACCCCGGTTAGAGGCTCGATTCCTCAGGACCCACATTAGCCAGATGCACAAGGGGGCGCATGTGTCTGGAGTTCGTTTGCAGTGGCTGGAGGCCCTGGTGCGCCCATTCTCTCTCTCTCTCTCTCTCTCTCTCTCTCTCTCTCTCTCTCTCTCTCTCCCTCTCCCTCTTTTTCTGTCTGTCACTTTCAAATAAATAAATAAAAATAAACAAAAAGTCCAAAAAAGGAAAGTTATTCAAGAGACTATATAATTTGAGAAATTACATTTGTAGTAGGCCCAAAGTTGAAAGGAAATACCCACAAGGTAGATCTAGAGTTTAGAGGAACTACACATGTGGCAGTGTCAGCAATCAGAGAAAATTCAACATGTAATCAAAGTGAAAGCTACTTGCCAAAGAAAGTATAAGGTAGATAGAAGGCAAGTAGAAAACTACCCAGGCCAAGAAAGATTCCTGTCCCCTACTTAGGGGAAAAGCTATGTAGGAGAAAGCCAGATTTACATGTGTCCAGACAAATGAGATCACAGGGCAGAGACAAAGCAGAGATCAGCACAGACAAGACCTAATAGTCAATTAAATGTGGACTTTTTCCTTCAGACTCATAGGAAGACCTAATTAACTCTTGGATTGAAGGGGCTGACCTATAGACTAGCCCACATCCTTAGTGTGCTAGACTGTAGAGGAAACAGGGTGTTATAGCCAATGTGGATGAAACTGTATCAGACAAGATTTCTCTTCCTGCCAAGGTGGGGTGACATCTTCTGGTTCCCTCTTAGGGTTCCTGTACCTAACTAAAACTGCCTAAAAGATGCTAACTTTCTCCTGTCTCCTTCAATTGTACTAGAAAATTGAAAATGAACATGAAAAGACATGGAACCATCATGGCAAAAGTAAAGAGATTCCTCCTTTGGTTGTCAGACTATTGAGAGAACGGTCCAAAGGGAATTGGAATTTCCCCAAGAATATCATCCTGGAAGAAGAAAAAGGCAAGCCTGGTGCCAGCAAAAAGAACTTGTCTTCCATGAATAGATTTTTATACTGTTCTGACAATCTTACTGACAATCATACAAGACAGACTAGAGCTGAGGCAATGATGTTGGGCAACACCACACCTTGACGATTACTACTTACTTAATTATTACTTACTTAATTGTACCCTCTGTTTAAACATAAATCTCATGTCAGGACCCTGAAGATGGATTTTGGGAGATCACTGGATCTTTTTATTTGTCCCTTTCCCCAATTTGGAAAAATAGAATAAATCTCCTTTCTCTGCATTTTACTATTTGTTTTTTGTCTTTTTAATTGGTCTATTGAAGACTGGTGTCTAAGTATAGATTATTAGGGTCAGTGTCTGACCCTAACAACTCTGATAATAGTTTTGGAAAACCCTGCCTAGAGAAAAGACGCATTTTGGGTGCCAGCCACTCACAGGAACTTCACACCAGATGGAGTGGAAAGACTGAACAGTCCCATGTGTAACTAAGCCTGGCAGTTACATGGATATAGTAGATTTTCTTATTGTCAAGTCCTTTGTCAGATGACAAGGAAAATTTAGCACCCATATGATGGGGTGTGAGTAAAGCAAGAGTTGTATTGAGAAAATAGTGTGGGACAAACATACTTACATTTTTAGCCACTACCCCAAGAGTCAAAAGAAAAAGGGAAATGAAAGGTTACAGATTTAAGTCAGAACTCAGAAAAGCAGACCGGCTTAGCAGTGATGATGTGCAAACAGCTGCATTGAAGGAGGAGTTTTGGGAGTGTAAGTACCTCATTAAAGAAATAATTATTCCTCCTACCTCCATAGTGTGTCCTTAAGTAAGAGGTGGTATCTTTACAGGGTGATTGACAGGTCCAGTTTGATTAATTCTTAAGGTAGGGGGGATATAATATATTTTGAGTAATCTCATGTTTTGAGTAGTTCAGAATGCTATGCCCCCATCTAGGTCAAGAGACGGAATGCAGACTATGTTCCTTTTGAGGAAGGCAAGCATAGGGAGTAGTTTGACAACTCAGCACATTGTTTGGTTTAGGCAATAAGCACACTCTTCTTAAAATATACTTAGCATTACTGATGAGAACCTCGAAGGCTTAGAACTCTCCAAGTCACTGCCTCTCTAAGGATTCTTCAGGCCATCAAGCCAATGGCATTTAAATTCTAGTCAACAACTAGCAAAGAACTGAAAGATGAAGACACAGAGAGTTGTAAATAATGACAGATTTATTAAGAGAGAGTTTAAGTAAGAAGAAACAAAACAGAAAAACTCCCAAGCCAAGAGGAGTTGCCTCTTCCCAGTCAGGCTGAGAAGGGCAAGAGGAAAAGCAGGGAAAAAATTTCACATAAAGGCTTGGATCAGGTACTTTTATAATTAGAATGACACTCATTGCCATGTAGAAATATATATAAAGGAACCTGATTGGTTGATGAGTGCCCAAGAAGGAAGTACAGGCTCAGGAAGGAGCACCAACATGAGAGAGGGAGTAAATGCAGGTTTGGAGAAAGCTCACAAAAATTTTATAGGATAAAGATCCACAAAGTAGTTCCTCTCTTCAGGCCAGAGCGATTTGACATCTCTGTTACTTTTAGGCCTTTATCCCTGGCTGATGACCTACAAAAGAGCCACCTTGGTCATCTTCTTCTTTATCCTCTCCTCCTGAGAGAGAACTCTAACTGCTGATAGAGAAATTGAGCAATCAATGACTGCTCTAATTTACTCAAGATGAATAGGGTTGTAGAACATAGCAGTTTAGAGTTCCCTGGGACGGAATCTACCTAAAGGCCCATGCTAGAAAGGTTTTTCCATTTCTTGTGAATCAAACTCATATCTCATCACCTACTATGGGCATGTCATTTTTCTTGTCTGTTTCTCTTGAGTCTTGGGTAACATTTATAAAAAATAAAATAAAATAAACAGTGAGAACATTATGATTGTTATAAAGACAGTAGGAGGGGATCTTATTCTGTTGAAAGTAGGGATAAATCTGTGTTAGAACTAGTATTGAACACTAAACATATGACCAAGAAGAGTGGAGAAAAAAAAAATATATATATATATATACATATACGTATGTATGTATTTATAAGGTAAGTTGTGATTACTTAAAAGTGACATTTAGGGTCCCAGAAGCAGCTCTATTATTTGTGCCACCTGCTGGAATAAGTCAGGATTGTGCTGACTATTTGTTTCTCTTGGAAGCATTGGAGACCTTCTGTGTGGCTCTGTTCTTGAAGATGGTATACTGGTCTAATATGGGTCTTTGGGACATGACTGACCAAGATGAGAGGTGACTTACCACAGGTGTAATACACATTAGAAATTTCCCATCATCTCCTGCGGCCTGTTTGATCTGGGAGCAGGGACCAAAATAATGATTGCCCTTTTAACCCTTGTATACTCAATTGGCTTTGGCTTCTACATTTGGCTATAAGCACTCAGAAGTGCAGTTACACCAATCTTGAAGAAAAAAAAAAAAAAACTGTGGATACAAAGAATACCTGATCACTATGTCTTTAGCAAAACAGATCTACTTAAAGAATGTTACAAAAGCTTTAGTCACCTGGCAACACTCTAAGCCATATCTAGAATATAGAATGCATATATATCATATATTTAAATATCTAACAGTTTTAAATACAGGGAAACATGTTAATAGACATTTAAACAATTTTTACAAACAAAATTAATTGATTTGATAAAGACCTAGCAAGCATCTAGAAATTGTTTTTGTTAAAAACAGCAACTGAGGCAGCATACAGTCTTGACATCTGTGTTTTAAAACATGTTTAGTAACTCTGTATGCCTTTGGAGTATAGCATAACATTTAATTAAGGTAAGATGAAAGCAAAAAAAGCTCAGTCTTTGGACTTTAGGAGCAGTAGATTTCAGCACCGTTTCTCTCAGATGATAGAAATTCTCTAAGACAATGGTGAGACTATACCCCATGTCTTCAAGATGAATTAATCTATATTGAAGCAACAGGAGCATTTGGGGATATCATACTCAGCCACTTATGAAATAAAATCCTTGCTAATACTGGTTACATATAACTTAACAGAACTAATGCAGAACACAATCATTGAAAAATTAAAACAGCTTGGTTTTAAAAACTCTTTTTGTTCTTTATTTAATACTGAAACAGAAACTTGTAGCAATTAGAGGTATGTTAGAGGTATTTTGATTAACATAAAGCAATTTTAGATACTTAGATAAGATATGCAACAGTTTATGTCTGCAAAGTGTCAGTACTGTTGTAAATAACAGATTTCAGTGTTAAATGTTGGTGATAACTCATTTTAACCCAGGAATGAAGAATAGAGCCCATCAACATGGCTTTAAATTAAGGAACCACAGAAACTATCTCAGAACATGGGGAGTCATCTTTTCTTCTTTAAGAACAAAAGTCACAATGAATAAAACCAGATTGTTCTTTTATGAAGCCTAACTGGCAAACCCAGTAATGACTACTTGTCAGACTTATCATTTAGTTTCCATTTTCATTTTGAACCTGATAGAAAATTAATTACCTTTAAAATTGTTTTTCTCACATGTGATAGTTAAATTGTTTTATATAAAAGAAAAACACCAATTAATAAATAAATATTGATCTTGTTATGATTCAGTTTTCGTAACAGTTATAAGCTTTACAGAGAAACACAAATCACTTGATTAGATAAGTTAAAGTCAGTTTTTATAAGTGATATCATAAGCAAATCAACATTAGTAAAATTAAAATATTTTTATTTGTGTGTGTGTGTGTAAGAGAGGAGAGAGACAGAAAGAAAACACCAAGTCCTCTTGCCACTGCAAATGAACTCCAGATGCCACTTTGTGTATCTTTACATGGATACTGGGGAATCAAACCACCATCAAGCTTTGCTAGCAAGCACCTTTAACCATGGAGTCATATATCCAGCCCCAGTCATTTTTTGGACAGAAACACATAAACACAGATTACATGAAAAAAACATGAACATTTGATAGTGTCTGGGCAGTCTCACACATGACAAAGAACATGTAATATGACTAAAGGGAAAAGATTTCTTTTTTGAAACTGTAGTTACACTAAACTGAAAGAGATTTGAGCTAACTTAATAAACTCTTTTAATTGAATCTCTGAGGAATTAAAAATAAAGTCTGATGTTTTTCTTTACACTTAAAATATTCTGCCATTGTAGAAAACATGACATTTTTTTAAATCAGAATTTTTAAAATCAGAAATGAAACTTTCTTTTTTTACTATGAAGCTTTAAATTAACTATAATAGTGGAAGGAGGAACAAGAAGGTGTGGGGAAGTTAAAAAATGGGAAGGGAAAATAAGAGAAGTGATGTAGTCCATTGAATAGAAAAGTGACCTTTTTAAATTTTTTTGTTGTTATTTTTATTTATTTATTTCAGAGTGACAGAAAGAGAGAGGGGGGGGAGAGAGAGAGAATGGGTGCTCCAGGGCCTCCAGCCACTGCAAACAAACTCCAGATGCATGCGCCCCCTTGTGCATCTGGCTAATGTGGGTCCTGGGGAAGCGAGGCTCAAACCGGGGTCCTTAGGCTTCACAGGCAAAAGCTTAACCGTTAAGCAATCTCTCCAGCAGAAAAGTGACCTTTTTTAAAAGCTGGTAGAGGCAGTGACCATAACCCTGCCATCTTTCTTCACCACTCCTATCCCTGTACAAACACATGGAATTCACTTGGTGAAATCAGTTCATATAACTAATGGCAATATGATCTAAAAACTGTAAGTTTGGAAAAAATCAAGTCTACAAACTGTTGGAAATTGGCCAATTTTAGGAGAAGCAGTCTTGGTCTTCCTTTTTTTCTTAACTCCCCTCAGGAAGAGTTGGAAATCTTGTTACCCAATCAGCGAAGGCAGAAGCTCTGCAAGGCAGCAGTTGTCTGCCACCTCTAATCAATTTACAGTGGCAGATCTGAAAATTTGGAATTGAGCTTTAGCAGAAGGATACAGAAAAATGCTAGAAACATGATTTGAGAAACAGAAATATAGTCAGAGAGATATTTATAATTCCTAAGCACGACAATCAATTTAGCAAGAGATTGCCACTTGCCATTGTGTTGTGTGGAATACAAGTTTAGGGGTGACAAAGCCCAGAAAATAAAAGTGAGGAATGTCCTTGAGCCTGTAAAAAAAAAAAAAAAAATCTGTTTTTGTTTGTTTGCTTATCTCTTTTCCCTTAAAACCTCATCAGAGGAGATTAATAGTTGTCCCTGATCCTATCTCTTCCTCTTTTAAAGGTAAAGGAATGTAAAGGAATCCCTTCCTGAGAACCTGGCAGTCCCAGACTAACAGGTTCAGTTCCCATCCTATAAACCACTATGAAACACCCCAATCTGGGTTCCTAAGTGGGCTTCCCCATTTAATGGAACCCTACTCCTGCCCCTCTTTGAGCACAAGTTCTGTATTATTTCCTTCTATTTTTTTAAATATTTTTTAAATTTTTATTTATTTATTTGAGAGAAAGAGGAAAAAGAGAGAGAGAGAAAATGGGTGCACCATGGCCTCCAGCTGCTGGAAACAAATTCTAGACACATGTGCCACCTTGTGCATCTGGTTTATGTGGGTCCTGGGGAACTGAACTTGGGTCTTTTAGCTTTGCAGGCAAGTGCCATAACTGTTAAGCCATCTCTCCAGCCCGTATTTCCTTCTCTTAACCTCCATAAGCTTTATAATAAAATATTTCTAAACTATCCTTCCGCTGTGGTTTCCATCCATTGAAATTCATAAGACAAATACCTGGAAGGCCACTAATTCAGTGGAAGCTTTGTGTGACCAGCACCCTAGCTCATGAGTTTCTGCCCACCCAGAGCAGAGAAAGGCTCTGAAGCTCTCAATTCCCATGTTAGGAAGAATGGAGAGATACACTTAGGCCTTAACTCTGATATATCTGGCTTCAGGAGCTCAGTGGGGCAGGTCTGTCAATCTACCCAGAGGAGAGAAATAAGGAGTGCAGATGTTTCTACAGCTCATCAAATCTCTAGAGTTTAAAAGAAAACAACGCAGTACAGAAAATAAATGCCATTGTAGCTCTAATTTGTTTGGGTAAATTAGGAGGGTCCCAGATTCCCTGCACAATATACAGATATATCATCTGACTCAGCACTGAGGTTTTCTGAAGATCTCAAGTGTCTCATGAAGACTCAGAGAAGTAGGGCAAGAAGACAGTTTGTCATGGTAGTATCTCCTTTCCTGGTCTGGGACCCTCTGTTAGAATTAGGAGTTGGGAGAATAGAGGCACTAAGACAAATGCTCTTCTGGGTTTAAGACTTTGATGTAGAGAAGGAAGCAGGGAAAGAATAGGTGATATAGAGGGAAAGAAAGGAGGGTGCATACATCTAGAACAGGAAAACAAAAGAGAGCAAGAGAGGGTCAGAGAAAGGGTGTTATGGAGAAGAGGGAAGCTGCCCTAGGAGAGAGAGGTCTTGCTTGGTGATGTGCTGAAGCAGGGACTGAGGGGAGGGTGACATTCCTTCTTCTCAGCCCAGACCTATCTTCAACTACCACAGCAGGAAGTGGCTCTAGAATTCCTCCGCTAACTATAGCACATCAATGGGGAGAGGGAGGTGAGTGGGGAACTCTGGGGCTGTGAGGCTGTATCCCCTCTGTGTGTTATGTGCTATTGTGATATGTTAAATAAGCTGTAAGTAAATGCCTACTAGAATGGGGACTGATATTTTTAAGAGCAAAAACAATTCTAAAACTAATATTTATCCTTACTATCCAGTGTCATTTATTTCCATTGAAAGATCTGCAATTTAGCATACATTCATCAGTTTTCTTTCTAAAATAGGGCATTGAGGAAACTTAGAAGTAACTAGAAATGAAATGCACTGTCCAATTACAGACTACATGAGAATGAGGCATCTTTGTAAAAGCGAGGCAAAACCTTTCTTTAAAAATTCAATTTTTTTAAATGCTTTCTCTGTAGCCACTCTTCCTTGAGACCCTGCAATTTCAAAAGAGCTGCTTTCAAACCCACCCCTAAGAGTTATGTTTACAACCAAATAATTCATACCTACTAATTATGGAAATTGATTAAGCCCTACTCTACTGTCCCACATGTGGCCCATGTTGTGACATTCTAAGCCCAACTTTCCCTTGGATATTAATAGGTGTTCCAAACAACCTGATCACTTAGGATAGAGTCATTTAGGCATGAGTCACCTTGAGTCATAGGTGTTCAATCCCCTCACTTCAAGTCCCATGCATCCAAAACAGCCCTCCTCTCCCATAGTGCAGTTTCCCTCTTACCACACCTGAAATCCCTTAAAATATGCTCTCTTCCCTTACTCTGAGTTCCAAAGGTTCTTTCTCTTTCATCTCAGACCTCACCATTTTCTCATGATTGTTGGGAGCCATTTGCCTGGACATTTGTGTATGACCTGTGTGGGCCAGAGAGAAGCAGAATGTTTTGCCTAGCATGAGATTAGATATCAGCGGAAGTTCTGGGAATTGAGAAAGAAGTAACATTTTGAGCTAGAGGCTAAGATTTGACTATTCTTTGACCAATGTAGGAGGATGGGGCTTTCTCAAGAGATCCTGTGTAAATATTAGCATTTTTCTGCTTGCATACTTGTGCTCTGAGAAGAAGTATGAAATAGCTGAACTAAAAAAAATCGGGGCTTCAGTATTCACTGACAGCTCTCCCGAGTTCATCTTTTGTCTCTCGTATTTTTTTCTTAATCCTCACTCCCCCCTCAAGTAGTGTTCAATTTTGCCAGCAGGTTCCTGCAAGTGGCGCCAGAACAAGGGACCTGAGACTGGGAAAAGAAGTGAAGGACACCGCTGGATGTTTGAGCTCAAGGGAAGGTAGAGGAGAGCAGTGAATAACGTCTGGAGAGAAAAATAGGACAAGGCAATAGTCATCCGCTTTTTGTAGGACATCAGCAGCTGTGTAATTTCTTAGATTTTGTGGAGAAGGTATGTCCTTGGTTCCCAGAAGATGGGACAGTAGATTTAAAAACCTGGAAAAGAGTAGGGACCAAACTTCAAGATTATTATGATGCCTATGGACCAAGGAAGGTCCCGGTGAATACCTTTAGCTTATGGACTCTAGTTAGGGAGAGTTTAGATCCTAGACATGAAAGGGATAAAGTTCAATCTGGGAGATCTGAGAGATGCAAAGACATCCATATTTCTTATTTCTCCTGCTTGATGAATTGCCAGAAACTACTTGCTCCAACAGGAATCTGCCTCCCTTAAGTTAGAATAGAATCCCTGGTTAGCTCCAGAATTAGGACTCACAGTGAGTATCTGGTTCCAATGCACTGGACTCTCTCTCTCTCTCTCTCTCTCTCTCTCTCTCTCTCTCTCTCTCCTTTCTTGATTGGGAATCCTATGTATCTCCTTAATAAATCTTCTAGCTGCTCACTTCCTTGTCTTCATTCCTTAATTCTTATTCAGCATGCAGAGGGAGCTCTAGAGTCACTGGATGCAGGTGTGGCTTTGCTGGCCATTAAGTTTTCCAGCACTTCAACTCCCCTGAGTTAAGCCCACAAAGAGCTAAAAAAATCTCTAGTCCTCTGAAACTCTATATTACTTGGAGTAGACCTGAGACATGGGGTGAATAAAGTGGACTTCCTTCACCTGAAGCCCGCTTCTGCTGCTGCTATGCTTCCTCTGCTTCAAATCATGTTTTCAGAGTCTTTCTCTTGCCCGTCAGTGTTGGTCTATGTGAACAGTGCAGTTACAAACAGCAGTTTCTAATAATGGCCTTCAGCCCATTCTTCAGATTGCAATGGTTTACTCTTTCATGTCTTTTGGCCTGGAACAACATACTTCAGACCTGACTCTCATTCCAAGAGGAATCTGCCTCATTCCTCATAAGCTTAAAAATGATTTATTTCCTCCTTTCTAATGCTCAATTCTGCAGGCACTCACATGAAGCCAGATGAAAAAAGGGACACTTAGTGCAATAGTAGACAAGTATTTTCAGGGAGAACAAGAACATTAAGCTTTAATCCTGCTGTTTTAAAATGATTTACTGATTAAGTTAAAATGTCAAGATATTTGCCGGGTGTGGCAGCGCACGCCTTTAATCCCAGCACACAGGAGGCAGAGGTGGAAGGATCACCGTGAGTTCAGGGCAACCCTGAGACTCCATAGTGAATTCCAGGTCAGCCTGGGCTACAGTAAGACTCTACCAAAAAAAAAAAAAAAAAAATGTCAAGATATTTTAGATGGCTTCTAAATGTTTATTATAATACTTTAAATCTTTAAGAAATTAATTAATTTTGTTTTATTAGTAAGACACAGGACTATTGACATGTTTTGCTTGCAGTTATATCAATTGATGATTAAGACCCACTATGCCTGGTTTCTGACATTCAGATACACCTTCGTCGGTTTTCACTTAAATATAGCTTCCTAAACTGCCATTGAAGAGTGTTTCTAAAGACAGCTTCCTAAGGCTTCATTTAAGAGGTATTTAAGCTAGAAAGGTGACATGATTTTAACTAAGTTCATTATTGTCATTGGTTATCAAAATTTCTAAGGTCAGGGCTGAAGAAATTGCTTAGCAGTTAAAGTGCTTGCCTGCAAAGCCTAAGGACCCAGGTTCGATTCCCCAGTACCCACGTAAGCCATCTACACAAGATGGCACAGGCATCTGGAGTTTGTTTGCAGTGGCTAGAGACCCTGAACATCCATCCATTCTCTCTCTCTATCTCTTAAATAAATTAAAAAATATATATATATATACATATATATATATATATAATATATATATTTAATTTCTAAGGTCAAATTTCTTCTAAAGTCAAAAGTTCAATACTTTAAAACACCTAATTCTCAGGCTGGAGAGATGGCTTAGCAGTTAAGCGCTTGCCTATGAAGCCTAAGGACCCCAGTTCAAGGCTCAATTCCCCAGGACCCACGTTAGCCAGATGCACAAAGGGGCGCACAGGTCTGGGGTTCATTTGCAGGGGCTGGAGGCCCTGGCACGCTCATTCTCTCTTTCTCTCTCTCAAATAAATAAAAATAAACAAAACATTTTTTAAAAACCTGATTCTCTGTTTTTAACAATTATGTTCTGTAATTTTGCTTTGCTAAGAGTAATGTTTACAAAATGGCTTAAAACAAAGATTTTGTGTTTTTTGTTTGTTTGTTTGTTTTACTAAATGAGGTATTTAAATCCTAGAATTAAATTATATCCAAATTCTAATTGTGTACATTTTCCCATTGGGTAAAGCCTTGATTTATTGGAAAGAAAGCTTATTCTAAAGGAAAAGAAAATTTCAATCTACTTATAAATGTGGCCTATTATACAAAGTTTTACTGTGCGTAAGATCCACTTGGAAGCTCTCTTGAGCAGATTTGGTGTTCTGTTCGGCTTCTGCCATGACAAGGGAAGATTGAAGTGTGCTTGCCTTTGTGGCTCTACTGAGCCATTGGGGTTCCATTGAACCACTTGAGACTGAGAAACAAGGGTGCTCAGATCCCTATTGTGATTGGGGTAAAACACGGAAAAGATTGAGTCTGAACTATCTAAATGTTCCCTACAGAGAATTCTGATTCACTAGCCTTTTGTAAATGGATGGTGATTTCAAGTAATTGTTTTTGTGTCACTTGGTATCTAAAATATCATGGGACAAAATTTAATCTCTCACTAGATTTCCTGAAAATAAATGAGCAGCAAACCTCTGTGTCATTCTTGACTTTTTTTTTTAACTTATTGCGTACTAAAATAACTGCTCTCAGTATCACTTTATCAAAATGTACCTATATGTATGAACGTGAGTGTTTGGGGATGAGTTTTGGACTAGATTAATATGGAAAAGCTATTGCCTCTGTTTTTTCTCTTTTCCTTTGGAAAAAAGTTAGCTAAAATGCTGGAATTTCATAGTTCACTACAGAATTTGGGACTGAAGCAAAACTAGCTATACAACACTTTACTTCATTCAGACCTAACTTTAATGTTAATTAATTCAAATATTAATCTTAAACTTCCATCCTTGTGGAATGGTTTAAGATTGGCACTTTCAAATGTTGTTTCTGGAAACTGAGTTTGAGAAAATAATTGCTACAGAATTTAAAGAGATACCTGATCTTCTAAAACAAGTATCATATTATTGCTAGAGGTCAAGTGAGGAGAATCAGTATTTTAGAAAACATTAAACATCTGAAAGATTTTACTAAAGATTGCTTATTTAAAAAAACATTCATGGAGAATTTTAGAGAAGACAGAAGGTGAGAAGCCATGTTTGTACAAAGGAATGTTTACATTGAGGGAAGAAGAGGATCCTAGACTTATGACCGCTGAGCCAAGCTGCTACCAACTTCACAATTCGCTGATAAGAATTTGCTCACACCAGTGAACTTCTCCCATAATCAGACCCAGCAATACCATTTGTAGCCACAAATTCTGCCACTGTAAGGGACAAGGCTAGTATAGGCCCTCTGAAGCACAGCCTTAAATGTCTTTTCTCGTTAACTACGTACAAAAGCCTCACCACCAGTGATCTTTTACAATGAAGAAACAACCAGTGACCACCACCCCAAGACTGCACACTGCAGTTATTCTCTCACTTGCAACTGGTGCCACAGCTGTAGCCATCACCACTGTGGTGGTTGGGATTCAAATGCCCTCCATAGCCTCAGGTCATTTTGATTATGCGTCCTACTGAGTCTCCAGTTTTTGGGTTCTTTAGGAAGTAAGGTCTTGGCTGTAGGAGGTATATTGTTAGGAGTGAACCATACACTTGAGGAGTCCAACCCTACTGTGTATTCAGACCTAGCTCAAGTGTTGGCTGTTTATTCAGCTGTGAATATATGTTGAAGTGAGCCAGCTTTCTCTACCATAATGAAGCTTCCCTTGGAAAATATAAGCCTGAAATTAACCCTTTGTTCTCATAGTTGGTTTATGGTTGGGTGTTTTGTCCCAGCAGTGAGAAGCTAACTACAACAACCATCTTATCCTGGCAGTAGCCACAGACAATGATCACCTTAGCCACCCCAACATATGAATCCAAATCAATTGTCTCTGAGTGAATTTAACAGAAGTGTGGGTCTAAGAACATCACACAGACTGGTAAAAAGCAACCAGAGAGTAAAAATGAGAAAATGGATACAAAATTGAGGCTAGGAAGCCTGGTCATGAGTTTGTCAGCCAGAGGGCAAACCCCCAATCTTGCCTGGTACTGTTGGCTGTAATTAAAAGAGTGTTTGCCTGGACAACCCACTGCTCTGGCAGGACACAAAGGTACTAAGGTGGGCAGATCTTCCACACTCCTTCAGAGCATGAATCACAGAACTCTGCCTACAGAAGCTCCAATTCCTGATTTATAGGGTGCTAGACTGTATCTTGCTGAGGGGTTGGGAGATTCTGGCCAGGAACCTCCTACAGAAATAAGACTGTGCTTACATATGTCCTTCTCTTCTGAAAGGGCACACTGGGTAAACTTGTCTGAACTGTCATGGCTCTCAGTCCCTCCCTCCTTCCAGTGGAGACTGATATAAAATGACATTCCCAGGAGGTACAGAAATCACTTCAATCCAAGGGGCAAAAGTCAAACTTATGCCTTCTGCTTGTGATGGTTAATTTCAGCTGTCCACTAGACAGGGTTGGGAAGTACTGTGGAATAAATTCTATTGGTATATATGTGAAGTGTGTTCCAGATTAGGCTAAATGAAGGGAGGAGACTCAAACCAGGTCTACAGAAAATTCTGAAAGGAATAGCATACGTTAAAGAAGAAAAACAAGAATGAGACGAGAAAGAAAGAAAATGAAAAGAAGGAAAGTAGCACCATCCATGAGAACACATGACTGGATACACAGTGAAAGAAACACGTGAACAAAGAAGAACTGGGACAGAATCAATAATCTAATGGCAAAGCAGAAAACTCTCAGGGGAGAGTACTCCAGATAATCCTGTCAATCAGAACATCATCCAGTAAAATGTTAGGGAATTACAAGTTTCTTTCAATAATAAACCTAAATTTAGAGCTAAGCTTTCAGGGTCCCCAATAAAATCCAAAGCATCATGAGTTGAGAACTTTTACTTCCAAAAGACAGAAAGCCTACAAGAAATGAACACATTTCTAAATGCATAAAGCCTATCAAAATCAAAACTTGAAAATATCTCATTGTCAGCAATGTGATTGAAACTGTAAATAAGGTAGTCATCACAAAGAATAAGATAAGGATGCTCATGTTTACCACTTCCAATGCTTGAAGTCTTTAGTCAAACAGTAAGACAAGAAGAAGACATAAAATGGATAAAAATTGAGAAAGAAAAATTCAAATTATCTCCACTTGTGGATGACATGATTCTATAATTAAAAGACCCCAGAGAATCTATCATGAAAATACTAAATCTAATAAATGTTTCAGTAAAGTGGCAAGATACAAAATCTGCATACAAAATCTAGTAGTTTCATATCTATCAATAATAAAAAGAGAGAAAGAAATTTTAAAAAATCCCACCCACAATTGCTTCAAAAAAAGCAAATACCTAGGAATAAACTGAACACAGGTTGTGAAATATCTCTACCATTAAAACTTAAAGACAATAAAAAAAGAAACCAGTGTAGATACTAGATGATACAAAGAACTCCCATGCCCCTAGATAGACAGAATTAATATTGTAAACATGATTATACTGCCAAAAGTCATCTAAATATCTAACACAAGACATGTCAAATTTCCAACTGGTATTCCTCACAAAACTGAAACCAACAACCTAGAATTCATATGAAAACACAAAAGGCCACAAATAGCTAAAGCAATTCTAGAGAGAAAGAACTCTGCTGGAGGTTTCACAATACATGACCTCAAATTAAACTACAGGACAATGATGACAAAGACAGCACTGTGCTGGCACAGAAATAGATATATAGACCAGTGGAACAGAATGGAGGATGTAGGGGCTGAGTGATAGCTCAGCAGTTAAAGGAGCTAGCTTGCAAAGCCTGCCAGTCCAGGTTTGATTCCCCAGTTCTCACCCATATAACGCAGATGCACAAAGTGGCATATGTCTCTAGTGTTCATTGTAGTGCAAAAGGGTATGGTACGCACATATTTTCTCAACCCCCTCCATAGATAAATAATACTACAGGATCCAGAAATATTTCACACAGTTTTGTCATGTAATTTTTAACAAACAAGCCAAAAACTTGGAAAGAGAAATAAAACATGCATTTCAACAAGTAGTACTAGAAAAATTGGATATCTACTTAGGAAAAAAAAAATAGGTTTATATCTTTCAAAGAGGATCAGAGATTTTAAAACCTGCAATGCTGATAGTGGTAAAAGAAAACATAGCAAATACTCTTAAAGATGTAGAAATAGGTAAGAACTTTCTGAATAGGACTCCAAAGGCATAAGAAAATAGTCCCAAGAATAAACAAATGGAAATACATGAAATTAAAATGTTTCTGCATAGCATAGGAACCATCAGCAAAGCAACTAAACAGTTTACAGAATGGAAAAAAATCTTTTCCAATTACACTTCAGAGAGGGAGCCAATATCTTATAACTACAAAAAATTAAAAAACAAAACAAACCAAAACAGCCAATCACCAAATAAGCTAATGAAATGACATACTATTCACAAAAGAAGAAACTCAAATAGCCAATAGGTACTTTTAAAAGTCCTCAAGGGCCAGAGAGATGGCCCAGTGGTAAAACCTCTTGCCTGCAAAGTCTAACAACCCAGATTTGATTCCCCAGTACCCACATAAAGCCAGATGCACAAAGTGGTGCATGCATCTGGAGTTCATTTGCAGCAGCTAGAGGCCTTGGCGTTCTACTCCCCCCCCCCCCACACCAGTCTCTGAAAATAAATAAATAAGTGTTCAACATGACTACCCATCAGGGAAATACAATTAAAACTACTTTGAGATACCATCACACCCTAGTCAGAATGGCCATTATCTGGAAAACTGACAGTCAATGCTGACTTTGGTGTGGGAAAAGAGAAACTATTATTCACTACTGGTGGAAGTGAAAACTAGTACAGCCAGTTTGAAAATTAGTATAGAGGTTGTAGCAAGTCTCAGGCCAGAAATGAACAGAAGACCACCTGAATAAAAATTGAAAAGTAGAAATCTTTATTCAGATGGCCAGAGACTGTCCCCTCACAGCAAGGAGGAGAGCAGCCCTGTCCTACTTTTACAGAGAGTTTTTAAAGGCAAAAACCATATTCCTGAAACCCCCCCCCCCCCAGACCGCTCCCACAATTTTCTTTAGCAAGAGCAAACAAGCATGATTACAAAAGCAGAACTTTTGCAGTTAACACCAGGTATGACGCAAATACCAAATATCAGGCCATTTGACCTCAGGGTGAGACCAAACACCAGATGCCTTACTAGAACCATATCCTCACTCTTGAAATTAATGCTCTGTGCTAAGCTTTAATCTCCTGCGGCTCCTTGAGAATGTCAAGATGGCTGAGTGGCCTAAGATGGCTTCCCTTAGGTCTGTTCACCAGAGATTTTTTTCAGTTTCTCTAAAACTTAGAAATAGAGTTGCTGTATGATCCAGCTATACCACTACTGGGCATATAGCCAAAGAACTCCATATCATGAAGATACTTGCACATCCATGCCTATTATTACTCTATTCACAATATCAAGGAAATAGAATTAGCATAAATACTCATAAACAGATGAATGATAATAAAATGTGGTACTTAGGGCTGGAGAGATAGCTTAGCAGTTAAGGTGCTTGCCTACAAAGCCAAAGGACCCAGGTTCGATTCCCCAGGATCCACGTAAGCCAGATGCTCAAGGGGGCGCATGCATCTGAAGTTCATTTGCAGAGGCTGGAGGCCCTGGTGTACCCATTCTCTCTCTACCTGCCTATTTCTATATCTCTCCCTCTGTCTCAAATAAATAAATAAAATTGTTAAAATGTCTTATAGAGCAATATTTTTAAAAATGTGTACTTATAAACAATGGAATTTTACTTAGCAGTAAATAAAACTGAGATTATGAATTTGCATGGGAATGAATTGATCTGGAAAGTACCAAATTAAGTGAGGTGACCCAACCTCAGAAAGCCCATTATTGTGTGTTCTTTCCATATTAATATCCTAGCTTTATTTATATGTATGTATAGAAAGTGAGTAAAACCAAAATGGCTGGAAAGATGACCAAGGGAGGGCCAGGCACAGTGGCACATGCCTTTAATCCGAGCACTCAAGAGGCAGACGTAGGAGGATCACTGTGAGTTAGAGGCCACCCTGAGACTACATAGTTAATCCCAGGTCAGCCTGGACCAGAGTGAGGCCCTACCAAAAAAAGAAAGAAAGAAAGAAAGAAAGAAAGAAAGAAAGAAAGAAAGAAAGAAAGAAAGAAAGAAAAGAAAATAAAAAGAAAGATGACCAAGAGAAATTAAAAAAGAGATGATAAGAAAAATAGGTGGATGAAGGGTAAAAGGGCATATATGACCTATAAACAGAAAGAGGGAAGACATGGGGGAAACGGGTTAAGGGACAAGGAGAATCAACTTAAACAAATTGTGCTTGAAAATATTATAATGATGTCTAAAACTCCATATGCTAATAAAGATGAAAAGAAATGTAAGTACCAATACATTATAGTAGTAAATATATGGACAATGAAAATTAAAGGAAATAACACCAATAAAAAAAGAAAGTTTAATAAATTCACATATTATGCACCAAATATTGTGGCTCTCAATTTTATAAAAGAAACACTAAAATACATAAAAAGTACCATAGGTTCTGACACAATGATAGTTGGAGACTTCAGTACCCCACTGTTGTATAAATATATAAGATAAAAATCTGCAAAGAAAATTTCAGAGCTACATTTTAGCATAGGTAAATATGATTTATCAGGTATCTACAGAATATTCCATCCAACAGACAAGGGATAAAAATTCTTCTCAATAATACATGAAACTTTCTGAAATTACTCATCTAGGTAACAATGCAAGCTTTCCTTGTATCTCATCAGGCCACATTGGAAAAATTCTATGTAGTCAATACAAAACTTTGTAACTTAACAAAATTTTATTTTATGGCTCAGTAAGCTGTATTTAATTTTAATTTTAAAATTCATTTATGCTGTTTTTAATTACCATACAATGCATTAGGTTTCATGTTCCAAAATTTTCTTATTGATTTTTTTTCCTTTGTTATCTTCTTTCCCCATGAATCTCCTTGTACCATTCCACACCCAGTAGCCTCTATTCTGTTTTGGTGTCACATGGGTTCTATTGTCTTTTGTCCATCTTTAATTCCGCTTCCTCTCTTCTTATGTTTACCTTTCTTGATTCTTAGCCTATACAAACACATTAATATATATTAACATATATATCAATTAATATATAATATAATTAATTAATATATAATTAATATATGTATGCATATATATATATATATATATATATATATATATATACAAAAAGCTAGGATTTGCACATGAAAAAGAACATGCAATATTTTTCTTTCTGAGTATGAATCACCTCATTTAATATACTTTTCACAGCTGTTCATTATTATGTGAATTTCATAATTTTATTTTTCTTAACATCTGAATAAGATTTTATTGCATATAGATACCACATTTTCATTATTCATTCATCTGTTGATGGACATCTAGGCTGATTCTATTTACTGGGATTATGAATAGATCAGAAAGAAATGCAGATATGCAAGTGTTTCTATGGTAAAGTCCTGTTAGTATAGGCCCAAAATTGACATAGATGAGTGTGGTGGTTTGATTCAGGTATCTCTGATAAACTTAGGTGTCTGAATGCTAGGTTCCCAGCTGATGGAGATTTGAGAACTGGCACCTCTTGGAGGCAGTGTGTTGTTAGGGGCAGATTTATGTGTGTTACAGGAAGTGTTCCTTGCTAGTGTTTGGCACACTCTCTTGTTGCTATTGTCCACCTTATGTTGGCCAGGGGGTGATGTCCATCCTCTGCTCATGCCATTGTTTTCCCTGCCATCATGGAGCTACCCCTTCAATCCTGTAAGACAAAATAAACCTCTTTTTTTCCCCACAAGCTGCTCTTGGTCAGGTGATTCCTACCAGCAATGCAAACCTGACTGCAACAATGAGTGTATGGTATCTATATTTTGAATTTTTTACAAAAACTCATTTCCATAGTGGCTGCATCAGTTTACCCTCCAACCACCAAAACATGAGGGTTCATCTTTCTCCACATCCTTACTAGTATTTGTTGTCATTTAATAGCCATGCTGACAAGTGTAGGATGGAATCTCAAAGTAGTTTTAATTTGCATTTCCTTGAGGCTGCAATTGTTCATTTACTTGTTTTATAAAACCTTTTTAAAATTTTATTTATTTATTTATTTGAGAGAGAGAGAATGGGTGAGACAGAAAGCGAGAGAGAGAATGGGTGCACAAGGGCCTCCAGCCACTGCAAATGAAATCCAGATGCATGTGTCACCTTGTACATCTGGCTTACATGGGTCCTGGGGAACTGAACCAAGGTCCTTTGGCTTTGCAGGCAAATACCTTAACTGCTAAGCCATCTCTCCAGCGCCACAAAACTTTTTTATTGACAACCTCCATATATATTTACACAATATGCCTGATCATGATCCCCTCCCAATATCCTCCTGTGCCTCCCCTCTTCCCTCTATGAACCTCTTATTTCCAACTAATTCCTTTTCTATTTTGTTCTCTTGTGCTTCCTCTTGTCCACCATAATATGAGTGCAAAAAAAGTAATCACTTTTTTTGCATTCATATTATGTAGGTCATGTGTTGGTTATATTGATTTTGGTAATGTTTTTCTTCTGAAACAGATTCTAGAAAGGAATTAAATGCTTTTTTTTTTCACCTTTAGACATGGGTCACAGAAGATGAGGAAATAAAATGTTCCATGTTGATCAAAATATTTCTAAATAATCTGCTTTAAAAATCATTTTTATTGGGTGATTTCTATGTAAAATGGTGGACTAGAAGCCTCACCAACAAAACCTGATAAAGGAAAAGAGGCATGATAATACACAATGTGCTCTTTCTCTGTGAGAGATAAATTGACCAGGACTTCTTAGTATGCATACCTCCTGCATTCAATGTTAACTTAAATCTCATGTCAGGACCCAAAAGGTGCACTAGGGGTCTCACTAGACCACTCTACTTCTTCCCTTTCCTAATATGGCCACAGAGTAAATCTTTGCTTTTCATCACTGCCTGTTTCTTTAAGTGACCTATTGAGGACAAGGGGCTGAATATAGCTTGTTAGGGCTTCCAGTGCCCAGGCCCTGACCCTAATGACTACACCAACAGACAGAGATAAAGAAATGACTATCTTGAAAACCATGAAGTAAGTAGTAGAATTTGATCTATAACACAGAATCAAAGCAATGATAATAATAAAAAGCAATCTCCTCTTTAACAAAAGTCAAGCCCAGAAGTATTCACTAGTGATTTCTACCAGACCCTTAAAAAGAATTAACACCAATGCTGCTCAAACTATTCATAAAACAAGAAGAGAAGGAACACCACCTAACTTCTTCAACAAAGTCAGTATTATCCTGATATCAAAGTCAAATAAAGTCACAACATGAAAATAAAATTATAGGCTAATCTCACTGATATACATATAAAAATTCTAAATAACACACTTGTAAATAGAATGGAAGATCATTTACCATGACCAAGTAAACTTCATTCTAGTGATATAGGGATGATTCAAAATAAGTCAAAAAAAAATTACAATAAGGCCGGGCATGGTGGTGCATGCCTTTAATCCCAGCACTCCAGAGGCAGAGATAGGAGGATCGCCATGATTTCAAGGATACCCTGGGACTACAGAGTGAATTCCATGTCAGCTTGAGCTAGAGTGGGACCTACCTTGGAAAAAAAAAATTACAATAAGTAAAGTAGGCTCAAAGATTAAAATCAAATGATCAGACGAAAAAAATTGATCAGCCTAATAGATACAAAAAAGGATTTTTACAAAACTTACATTCATTCATGAAAAAAAAAAAACCCTGACAAAACTAGGAATACAAAGAACATATCTCAAAATAGTAAAGGCTATATATGATGGACCTATAATCAACATTACACTAAATGGGAAAAACTGAAAGCATTTCCACTAAAATCAGGAACATAACAAGGGTGTCCACCATGTCCACTCTTATTCAGTATAGTACTTTGAAGTACCAGAGTAATAAGAGAGGGAAATAAAAGAGATACAAATAGCATCCTTTTAGGCAGCCAGGGATGGTGGCAAACACCTTTAATCCTACCACTTTGGAGGCAGAGTGTGGTGGTTTGAATAGAATAGATGGCCCCCAATATATTCAGTTGTTTATTTGTTTGTAGTTTGCATCTGCAGCCACCTGGCTGCAGGCAGTACCACTGGGTGGATCTTAAGGTGTGGTGGTGGGTTTCAGATTTCAATCTAAAGATATGCAAAGTGTGCCTAGCTGGAGTTTCTGAAGTGTGCTGTGTGATTTTTGGCTTGTGCTTTTCTCTCTCTCTGCTTTGTCCTGTGAAGGCAGGCCAGCTTCTTCTGCCATTTATGGAACTTCCCCTGGATCTGTAAGCTTCAATAAATATCCCTTCCTCCATAACTGTGCATGGTCTGGAAGCTCATCTCAGCGAACCTGAATCTGTCTGCTACACAGAGATAGGAGGATAGCCATGAGTTTGAGGCCACTCTGAAACTATAGAATGAATTCTAGGTCAGCTTGGGCTAGAGCGAGACCCTATGTGGCAATTTTTTTTTAAGAGTCTTAAAAATTATATCAGAAAACTCTTAGAACTGATAAACACTTTCAGCAAATGTTAGGGATACAAAATTAACAAACAAAAATTGTTAGTCTTAGAGCCTTCTCCTCTTCCCAAGTAGCAAAACTGAGGTCTGCAAAAGGCTTCAAAGGCCTCACTTTCCCCAAAGGGCTTGCTCAACGGGCTATCTATCCAGGCTGGTTCCTTCCCAGAGAGCCTCCCCTTGTAGGGCAGTTCCATTCCCCAAGGGAATAAATTTAAAGCCTCAAAACAAAATAGTAAAAAACCTCTGCAATGAAAACTAAAGAATAAAATTGAGGAAGAAAGTAAGATATGAAAAGACCTGAAATGCTCATGGATTGGAAAAAAATAAATACTGTGAAAATGTCTACTCAGGTAAACTGGAAAAATGGTAAATCTTGCATTATATATGTTGCATGAAAATAAAATTGCCAATGCCAGGATTAGGAAGAAGAAAACTAAGAAATCTATGTAGTATACAAAATAAACTAACAAAGAAAAGAATATTATTTAAATAGAAATTTTGATTTGTTTTATTTTATTTTATTTATTTTTTATTTTTTTGGTTTTCCGAAGTAGGGTCTCACTTTAGCTCAGGCTGACCTGGAATTCTCTATGTAGTCTCAGGGTAGCCTCGAACTCATGGTGATCCTCCTACCTCTGCCTCCCCAGTGCTGGGATTAAAGGCGTGCACCACCACGCCTGGCTTTGATTTGTTTTAAATTAGCATTTAAGGTAATGGTTTCATTATTCATTTTTACACATTGTGTTCCTCAAAGCCATCTAAAAATTCAATGAAATCCTCATCAAATTCCACTGTAATTCTTTAAAGAAACAGAAAACAATCTTAAAATTCATATTGAGGTACAAAAGGACATATGATAGCCAAAGCAATTTAGATCAAAAAGAGTGTTCTGGGTATCACTCTGCCTGTTTTGAAGTCACACTGCAGACATAGAAATAAAAAGATAGCATGGCACTGGCAAAAAATAGACACATGGATCAATGGGAAAAAATATATATAGGATCAAAATATAAATGAATATACCTACTGTCACCATTCTGTTTTCTAACAAAGATGCCAGAAATATACATTGGAGAACAAAGTTCTCATGTTTTCTCTCATTTCTGGGTCCTAGAACCACAAATCCATAATGCAAAAATATATAGATACACAAAATCATGTATGTACAGATGATGTAGATGTTATAGTAAAGTAGGTCAATTTGAAGATGGAGGGGCATAGAAGGGCAGGGGAGGGTGATATAGGAGGATATATATATTATATATGTGTGTGTATATACATATATATATATATATATATATATGTATGTATTATAAAAGCTGAACAATACCTTGTAAACCTTTCTTTTTTAAGAAAAGGAAAAGTAATGCAAGATACAGAAGCAAAGAGATTAAATCTTTCTGGAAATATAAGTAAGGTTCCCTATGTCATCAAATGAGTTTTGAAGAATGAATGGAATCAATCAAATAAAAAAAATAGCTCTCATGGTTCACCTAAAAAAATAAATGTTTAGGAGGTGGAGAAAAGGAAACCTCATATAAAATGGCAAACTGTTATGTTGAAAATTTTTCAGTTCCTCAAAATATTAAGCATAAGCTGGGTGTGGTGTTGTACACCTTTAATCCCAGCACTCTGGAGTCAGAGGTAGGATGACCGCCAATCCCAGCACCCAGGAGGCAGAGGTAGGAAGATTGCCATGAGTTAGAGGCCACCCTGAAACTCCATAGTGACTTCCAGGTCAGCCTGGGCTAGAGTGAAACCCTACCTCAAAAAACCTATATATATATATATATGGCATAAAATTATCACAATATCTGCCAATTCTATTTCTTGGTATAAGTTCCCAAAGAAATTTGGAAATAAATAATATTCAAAATAAAGACTCAGATAAATTACATACCAATTACCATAGCAACATTATTTGCAGTAGCCAAAGATTAAAATACCCTACAGATGAATGAATAAACTAAATGTTGTCTGAAAGCACAATAAACTAAAATTCAGCCATGAGCAGGATTAAAGTTATGGCATAGTCTACAACATGGACAAACCTTGCAAACATGCTTATTGAGTGAAGCAAACCCACAAAGGTAAATGACATCTGGTAGCACCTCTGTGAACCACCAGCCATGTATGTTCATAAAACAAGCAGTAGGACAGAGAGCCTTAGAGACTGGGGACAAGGGAACTAAAGAATGGTGAAGTTGTACAGTTTCTAGTTGGGATGAAGAAGTTATGAAAATGGACTGTGATGACTTATGTTGAAGAATTATCATGAATAACAGTGGTGATATGGTGATATATGCTACAGATTATTATAAATGGAAGTGGCAATATATGTTGGAGAATATGATGACTGCTTTATACTGCTGAGATGCACATGTAAACAGGGAAAATGGTAAATCTTATATTATATATGTTTCATCACAATCAAATCACCAATAACATTATCACAAAATTAGGAAAAAGAAAACAACAAAAAAGAAAAAGAAAACTATATAGCGTACAAAATAAATTTAAAAACAAAGGATATTATTTTATTTGTAATTTTGATTTTTAATTTTTTTTTCTTTATTAGTCAGTTCTGTATTCAGCAAATACAGTCAGTTTGGTACCATTATTAGGCTCATCCGTGACCTACCCCCTCCCCTTGGCCCCTCCTTGTTGAGGTATACGGGTCATGCATTGTGGAGTTAGCCCACAGTTATGGGTAAGCTAAATGTCTCTGCATATCATGACCCAACATGTGACTCTGACATTCTTTCCGCCCCCTCTTCTGCAAAATTTCCCTGAGCCATGTTGGGTTCATTTTTGGTCTGCTCCAGTGATGAGGAGTTGGGGGCCTCTGGGTCTCTGGCTCTCTGATTTGGTAGGAGTTGATTTTTCTGTGTTGATCTCCTTCCCCCTTGTGCTGGTATCTGGTTCATCAGGAAAACAGCACCCTTGCTGTGTTTCTCCAATTTTTCTTAGTTTCAGCCAGGACCCTTTTGAGGTATGATGGGGTGGCTCTCTCCTTAGGATCTACATCTATCTGAAAAAGAGAAGCAGATTCTCCAACGGAGAGTAAGTTAGCACCAGGGCAAATGAGATAACCCTTACTTTTTTTTTTTTTAATAGAGAATTTAATACGTGTAGGTCCTCTTGTAGCCCACAATTAATGGTAGCTTGATATTGGAGAGTGAGTTTACGTTTGGATCTGGTTGTGACTTGTTTCCCAGCTCCAGCTATGGGTCACATACCAGTGAGGGGATCAGTTAGCCAAATTGAGAGCAGTTGGTTCCCCACCATGGCTGTGTGCCACCACTGCAACAACAAGTTATTTGCTGCTAAGTAGGTTAGACCATGCGTTGCTTCGACAGATATTGGTCAATTTCCCCCAGTCGCCCATGTAGCACCTTCTGGCACTAGACGCGCTGACTGTCTGGGGACTGACACTCTTCCAACTTCCAGCCATGCCATTCTAATTTGCATGTCAATCACATAAGGTATCTTCAGCAGTAGGGTCTTACCACTAGCCTTTGGTGGGTCATCAAGTACTCTGACAGAAATCTGTCTGTCTTTTAGGAAACCTTTTGGTCTCTCTGATCAAAAGCTCATTGTGGATGATAGCCCCATGCTGGATCTGGGAGTTACAGGTCAGTGCCCACTAAGAAAGTGAGGAAAAAGATAACTAATATACAAGAGTTAGAGATAAGAGAGAGAGAAACAGGGAGAGGGGAAGTGAGGGAGGGAAGATGTAGGAGATTAAGGTTAGTCTTAATCTTACCCTCTCCAGTGTCTTGTGGTTCAGGTGTTTCCTGTAGGGGCCTGGTGAAGGATCAGCCATTTGGTCTGTCTTTTAGTAAGTAGAAGATTATGGTACCATTGCCATTTGGGTCTAGATTTAGTCCATCACTAGAAGAATGGATAACTAAGATGTGGTATATCTACACAATGGAATTCTATTCTGCAGTAAGAAAAAATGACACAGTGAAATTTGAGGGAAAATGGTTGAACCTGGAACAGATCATTCTCAGTGAACTTACCCAATCACAGAAAAAAAAAAATCACCACATAGTCTCACTCATCTACAGCACCTAACCTGAATCTACCAAAGATACCTTACATACCCAGCAAGCATCTCCTAGAGTAGACACTAGGATGGAAGGGGAGGGAGGGGAGGGCATCAAAGGGGTGGGAAACACAAATCTAGATTTTTAATTTTTTAAATTAGCATTCCAGTCAATGTTCCATTATTCATTTTTGTACATTGTTGTGGTTACCTTTTCATTGATGAAGCAAATACCTGACCAGAAGCAGCTAATGGGAGAAAAGGGTTTCTTTCTGGCTTACATATTCCAATGGAAGCTTCATCATGGCATAAGAAGCTGGTTCACTTCATCATACATCTATAACAGAGACACAAAACCAATAGTCAGAACTTGAGCTCATTCACAGTACACTTCTTTAGGACTGGATTCAATATACATCCCCAGTAGCATACTTACTTCAGCAGGGTTCCACTTGTTGAAGAACTAATAGGAAATTTAATCAAAAATACCAAAGTCTATGGGACAATTTGCAGTCAAAACACTACATTCTGCCCCTTGCTCACATACACTAATTATCATCCCACAGTACAAAATACATTCAGTACAACTTCAAAAGTCCCCATAGTCTTTATCAAGAATAACAAGGTTCAAAAGTCCAGTGCCTTATCTGAGATTCAAGACCATTTCTTAACTATGAGCCCTATAAAATCAAAACATAAGTTACTGTCATGGTTTGCTTCAGGTTTCCCCCATAAACATAGGTGTTCTGAATGCTAGGTTCCCAGCTGATGGAGATTTGGGGAATAATTTGGTGGCCTTATGGGTATTATAGCCAGTTTCCCCTTGCCAGTGTTGGGCACACTCTCCTGTCACTGTTGTCCACCTGATGTTGGCCAGGAGGTGATGTCCACCCTCTTCTCATGCCATCATCTTCTCTGCCATCATGGAGCTTCGCCTAGTCTATAAACCAAATAAACCATTTTTTCCCACAAGCTGTTCTTGGTCAGGTGATTTCTACAAGCAATGTGAACCTGACTGCAACAGTAAAGTTGGTACCAACGAGTAGGATTGCTGCTAAACACCTGACTGTGTGGCTTTGGCCTTTTCTAGCTGATTTTCAAGAGGAGTGTGGAAAGATTTGAAACCTTGCCCTAAGAGATGCCTTGCAGTGCTGTAAGTACAGTTTAATCAACTATTCTGGTCAGAGTTGAAAGACTGGAATGCAATAAGAACTATGGACTTTGAGGTTTGGCTTGTGAGGGTGAGAAAGAGCTTTGCCTGGACTGGGATAAAAGCAGTTTGTGTGAGAGGCTTGCTGTTATGCCAGTGTCATGAGAACTTGTGCAGGGTTGCTTTGCATATAAACAGAGTGATGTAAGCAGAGGGATATGGGACAGAGAAAATGAAAACTTTGGGCTGAAACTGCTGCCTATTCAGCTGCATTTGTATGAGAGATTACAACCATTGAGACTGGGCCAGCTAAGCTGCATTGGGATAACAAAAAGAATGCAGTCTTTTGAGGGGTCTGAATGCAGAAGGACTGTCCTTTCTTCAAAGTCTGCTTTATTCCCCCTGGATTAACAACTTGGCACTCTACCTGGTATTAAGAATATAAAAATGCAGGAAAGAGAGGGCCATTGAATGTGCAACATGATCTTGTGTTTTGGAAATGGCCATGGGCAGGGTAAAGCAGGTTTGCATGGAGACCTGATGGAACCATGAGTATGGACTGTGGGTTGCAGTGGAAACCCAATGGAGATGCTGGGAACATGACATGGCTGCTAAGGAGAGCTGCCAGCCCAGGATGAAGTTTCCCAGGACTGTGAGTAGCATAGCTGGAGGTGTGGAATTGGAACTCCAGAGACTTGTTGCTGCTTAAAATTATTGGACTTGTAGCTGCAGAGTTTGATATTTGCTCTGGTTGTTTTAAATCTTGTATTGGTTGAATATTTCTTTACTATGCCCAATGCCATCTTTTGCAGTTTGAATGTGTATTCTGTGCCATTATGGGTACTTTTAGTTTATTTTTTGGTATTATGACTCAGTCAAAAGACTTTGAACTATGGGGATGTTTGAACATCACTGGGAGTGATTAAAAGTATGGGAACTTTTAAAGTTGGATGAATTCATTGCATTTTATATCATGTATGGTTATCAGTTTATGGGGGCCAGGGGAAGAATGTCATAGTTTGATTCAGATGCCCACATAAGCTTAGGTGTTCTGAATGCTAAGTTCCCAGCTCATGGAGATTTGGGAACTAATCTGACGGGTTTATGGGTATTATAGCCAGTTTCCCCTTGCCAGTGTGGGGCACACACTCCTGTCACTGTTGTCCATCTGATGATGGCCAGGAGGTAATGTCCACCCTCTGCTCATGCCATCATTTCCCCCTGCCATCATGGAGCTTCCCCTCAAGTCTGTAAGCTAAAATAAACCTTTTTTTCCTGCAAGCTGATCTTGGTTGGGTAATTTATACTAGCAATGAGAACATGACTGCAACAGTTACATACTTCTAACACATAATGGCACAGAATAATCATTCCCATTGTAAAAAGAAGGCATAGCAAGGAGACTAGAAAAATGCAAGACCAATAACCAGTAGATAAGCATCTGCAATTCTAAGTCTGACATCCATAATCACTGATGAAGTTTCTGGGTTTTCAATTCTGTCCTTCCAAATGTATTGCTCACAGCCGAGGGAAAACTGGATTCTGACATGGTCAGCTCTTCTTGACAACTGGTTCACAGTCATAGTCCTAGAGGAAGGGCTTATTTCAGGCTTATAGATTTGAGGAGAAGCTTTATAGTGGTGGAAGTAGCTGGCTCACATCATATATCCACAACAGACAGAGAAAGCGAGAGAACCACCAATACCAGCAAGCACAATCTGACTCTGAACACACCTAGTAGGGTTGGAGTCAACATCTGCTCCAGTGACATACCTCCTCAAACAAGCTCCACCTGCTGAAGATTAAGTAGAAATATTAATCTTAATAAAAGAAAAAAAAACTAAGACTCTGGGACATTATATTCAAACCATCACTTACATACTATATTTTGGTTGGCCCTACTCACATACTCCCCTTCACCATTCATCTGCCTCTTCTTGCTCCTCCCCTCCCCCTTCTCATGGGCCCCCAAACAGATCTCCTGTCACTTCTATCCTAATACCTTATTTGAAAGAACATTAGTTTCTATTTAAGATGACAAAAAAGTATGTGGTAATCTTAATCACAAAATCATGAAATTATGTGTCATATTTTACATTGAAACCACCACATTCTATCCCCAGTCCCCATAGATTCATGAACATCTCATGATGCAAAATGCATTCAGTCCAACCTTAAATATCCTCATAATTTTTATCATTCCCAACACTGTTCAAAAGTTCAAAGTCTCTGAGTTTGAGAGAAGACTATGTGGTTAAAGGCACTTGCTTGAAAAGCCTGAAGGCCTGGATTTGATGCCCACATAAAGCCAAATGCACAAAGTGATGCATGCATCTAGAATTTGTTTGCAGTGGCAGAAAGCCCTGTTATATGCCCATTCTCTATCTCTCTCTCCTCTCTCTTTCAGGTAAATAAATAAATAAAGTTGAAAGGTCCAAAGTCTTATCTGAGATTCAATACAGTGTCTTAACTGTGAGCCGTGTAACACAACTTATATACTTTAACTATATAATGGCAAAGAATAGACTATGGTTGTTCTTCATGACCTTATTTCTGGCATTTATCATGCTTCCAAAACCAGTGTTGTGTGTGTATCATCATTAAGTTTGTAAATTCAGCTGGAATGAAGCTTGACCTTGAGGAGTAGAAAACTCCCTCAGCATTCTTTCTTAAGGCTCCCTCCTTTCAAAAGAATTTGCATTCTTACTATCTTGAGCCTTTAATAAGTTAAGTTTTGCCCTCAAGGCAGCCTATCCTATTGTCACAGTGCAGAATAAATATCTTATATTTTTAGTACAGGAGAAAAACATACACACTTACTTAATAAAGTTTGATTGTCAATCAGAAAAAAAAAAAACATGAGAACTCAAAAACACAGAGTTGAACCCTGACACAATGAAATAGATAAGGAGGAGTAAATAGTGCAAATGTGACAAGGAATGAGAATAATTAGAAAGATAAAGGTTTGATTGTACAGATTTCTTATAACCTAAACTTCCTAGCTTATTTTTAATGATGATAATCTCTTACAGAGATTTCTTTCTGAGCCAAACTTTATATTTTTTATATCTTTATGTTCTGTACTTTCCTCCTCAAAACGCGCCAGTCCCTTACTTTTAAATACACCTTTGTTCAAGTTCTCAGGACACAGGTAGAGTGCATTTTTCCTCTCTGTCAGAACATCATGTGAACTAATTTTAACCTAGTCCTTTCAAAGTCCTTTTTTCACCTCTGAAACCTCACATGCCAAGACTTCACAGTCCACAGTTACCCCTACATTTGTCTTTCAAACTTTCACAAGAATGGCCCATCAAGCTCTGCTTATAGCACTGCAAGACTTCGGTATTACAAAGTTCCAAACTCTTCCATATTCCTCCCAAAAAGCAGTTACAAAGGACTAAAATTCACATGACCAGGTTTATCACAGCAATGACATCACTCCTGGTATCAATTTTCTGTGGCAGTTACCACTTGTTCCTAGGACAAAACATCCAACCAAAAGTAGCTGATGGAAGGAAAGGGTTCATTTTGGCTTATAGTTCAAGGGAAAGTTTCATCATGGCAAGAAAAGCATGAGATGAGCAGGAAGCTGGCTAACATTATCACATATTAGCATGAGGCATCAGCAAGACTTCATGAACTAGCTAGCACTGACAGATATATTACACATAAAATCCCAACATCCTTCCCAAATGAGACACCACCACTATCAAGGCTCTACACCAAAAATGCTGTCCACTAGTTAGGGACTAACTAGTAGACTTAATCACAAACACTTGATGCTCTGGGGAACATGTTACATTCAAACCACAACAATGATGTTAAGAAATTGCCAATTTTCCCATTTTTATAAGTAAATATATTCTTTTTTTCTAGAACTTTAGTTCTCTCTTCTACAGTAGCTGTTTCCTCTGTATTGAAACATTCCTTTATGTAGGGAAGAGCTGGATCTCATCAACCCTACAAGAAAGTGCTAAGACTCACCAGAACTCTCCCCAAGGCAATATAAGCAGTAAATAAAAGTTGAGGGAAGGAGACTTTTCTGCGGACTAGCTGCCAAAAGATTGTGTTAAAAACCTCTAGCTGTTCAGTTTCCAATGCTGAAGTAGGTTTTGTATTGATACAACTCAGTCACCCATACTTCTGTAAAAGACCTTTTATGGATGGTTCTCTAAGTAACCCCAATAGGTCATTGGTCAAGTTGGGCAGGTATGGAGCTGTTTCTTTTGTCTGTTACTTCTGTCTCTTTCTGGGATGAATAGAAATAAAGTCCTCAGGAAAAGTAATGCAGCACCTGGTGTTTTAATAGGGACTAAAAGAACCAAATACATATCTGTGAGAAGGAATTGCATGGTCCCCACCATGGAAAACATGTAATTGGAGCTGAGATGTCTGAAAGTGGAACATTCTGTGTTTGGAATGCAGTGTCACATCTCCTTGATGTTTGGGGCCTATCATATGAGCATAGAGTTGACTCCAAATATCTGGCCTAGAAAACATGTTTCAATCCTTAAAAGTAGCACATATATGATGCATTATATGCATACAATTGAGGTTGAATTCCAAGAAACAACTCGTTCATCTAAAGGAGGAACTACAATGAGGAAACTGATATGTGGATGGTATTCTCCACATTAGCTTCTAACTTGGAAGAAAAATAGAAATTTGGGGAAGGTGAAATATAATTGTGAGATTCTGTTTCTCACAAATACTGGGGCATAAGAGAAAGATAGCACTAGTCACATCTGTGCTAAGGAATCCTTACTTAGAAAGAACAACTTGCAACCCATGGGAAGAATCAGGCAATGAAGACGGAGGCAATGAGATGAAAGTGACTGAGGATATCCCTCAGGCATGACCTTTAATACAGAAGGATGGAAAATCCATAACTCAGCATATGAACAAAATCCCTAATAATGCTCCACTATAAGAAACTAAGAGAATATTATGACTGAATTGCTTGAATTCAGAAAGGCTTTAAACAAAGAGTGAAGGAGCTTATCACAGCCAGGCTCATGAGAATGTAGAATATGAGATGCATGGGACCAGCTTGAATGCTATTGATGCAAAGAAATTGAGTAATAGAATCATTGATCCTTCCTGGGGACAAAGGCTGTATAATCTGAAGATGTAGAAGAGAAATCACTCTCTGATGGTCTGGCAAATATGAACATTGAGGACGCTTAGTTATCACCAATTGAAGTCATAAATATCAGGGTCTGTGAGACAATAGAGGAAGAACAAGTATTTCTGAGGGAACTAGACATGCAGTTTGATGCCCAGTTTCCTGGAAAAGATAAGACTATGCACATGGGTGTGTCTGGAGAGATGGAAAAGGATGAAAATGGAGCAGGGAGAAGCTTTAAGGAGTCATAATAGAACCCAAAAGATATGAAAGTAGTCAGGGAGTTGCCACGTATGGAAAAGGTTAAAATAGACTTTTAATAATTAATGATGGGGAAAGTTATATTAACATGTACAAAAATTAACTGAAAATAGATCAAAGACTTTTGCTTAAGATGTGAAACTTTGTAACTAAGTTCACAATATAGAGGAATCACTTCAATATCTAGGCATAGGCAACAACTTTTTATTTAGTAATTTTGTTTGTTTGAGAGTGAAAAAGGCAGGGAGAATGGGCTTGCCAGGGCCTTCAGCCACTACAAATGAACTCCAGATAAATATGCCACCTTGTGCATCTGGCTTACATGGGTCCTGGAGAATGAGACATGGGTCCTTCAGCAGGCAAGCACCTTAACCACTAAAACATCTCTCCAGTCCTGGTAACAACTTTTCAAATAGGACTCCAATAGCTCTAGAAATAAAAAAAAAGCATGGCTTGACAATGGGCTTTGATCAAACTAAAAAAAAAATGCAAAACAAAGAAAATAACTAATAGAATGCAGTGGTAGCCTATAGCATGGGAGAAAGTCTTTGGTAGCTACCCATCCCACAGGGGATTTAAATTCAGCAAAAATAAAGAATACAAAAGAATTAATCACCCAAAGAACAAATAGCCCAACCAATGAATGGGCAAGTGAACTGAGAAGAAACTTTTCAAACTGAGTAATACAACAGGACAATAAGTAAATTAAAAAGGTCCAACATTTTATCCACCAAGGAAATGCAGATCAAAATTACAGAAAATTTCATATCATCTGTTGCAGCTAGTTTTCTTTGCTGGCAGAAAATAGCTGACCAAGAGCAGCCTGTGGGAGGAGGGGGGTTATTTTGGCTTACAAATAAACACAAAGGCAAGCTCCATGATGTCAGGGAAAACTGATGACATGAGCAGATGCTGGACATAACCTCCTGGCTGACATCATATAGACAACAGCAGCAGGAGAGTATGCCAAACACAGGCAAGGAGGAGCTGGCTATAAAGGCCCATAAGCCCATCCTGAACAATACATCACCTCCAGGAAGCTCCAATTCCCAAATTGCCACCAGCGAGGGACTTAGCATTCAGAACACCTAAGTTTATTGGGAACACCTGAATAAAACCACAACATTCCAACCCTCACCCTCCTAAACTGAAAACCATTCATAATGTAAAATACAATGCATTCAGTCGAATTTTAAAGGTCCCCATAGTTTATTCTTTTTGTACTAGTCTATATCAAATGAAATTATTATTGTGAAAAATAAATCTTTGGAACTATAAGTATTTCTATAGTAGATTGACTAAGAGTCATCAACACTGAGATATATAGTCCATCTATAAAATTTTAAATACATAAATAAAACTAAGAATCATTATGCATACATATATAGTGGAATATTATTCAGTCATTTAGAAAAACGAAAATATATGACATGCAAGAAATGGGTAGGAATGGAGATCATCATGTAAACCAAAATAAGACAAACTCCAAAAAGACAAATATAATATGTTTCTCTTATATGTGGAATTTAAAAACAAACAAAAACAGAAGGGGACTTCTGGCCAAGATGGCGACCGCCTAGCTGCGCTGCAAATCCCGGGGAAAGAAAGGCAAGATATTAAGGGTACATAGTGGCTTTTAGGGGAGAGAAATCTGGGAGGGCACAGAGGCAGGGGAACAGGGAATCACGGATCCCATCGCGGGTGGGTAGCCACCCCTCACCCCAAATAACTGCCGTGTTCACAGCACCTCCGCTGCCACTGCTGCTGCGCCAGCACCGCCACTACTGCCACCCCATGCTGATTGTTCCCTGCGTGCAGAAGCTTAGACTGCTCCGCACTCTCATCCACTCGCCCACATACTGAGTGAGCAGAGTCCCACAGCAGGTGCCACGCAAGCTCAGACTGTGTCTCTCACTTGCGCCAGCTCAGGTGCCATCCCCTACCTGTCTGCCGCGCCTGCCATCTGCCATTGTCTTGCGGAAGGGCAGCACAGACTGCTTCCGAATCCCAGTGTTCCCAGCCAGAGTTCAGGCTGCTTCAGTGCTTGGTGCCTCAGTGCCACTCCTAGCTCAAACGCAGGAAGCTTTGGCACATTACCACTCAAGAACTCAGGCAACTTTGGCGCCCCTGACAGGCAGTAAATAGGCAGCTTTGGCAAGTGAAAGCCAAAGCCCAGGCTTCTTGGCAACTGCCCCAGGCTGCATAAGATTCCCATTGTTCTTGAGCCCAGGCTGATATGCCCACCTACCTGCCCATACACTGTCATGGGCAGAACACAGCACAAAAGAAATAACATGAAAAATCAAATCCAAGAAAATACAGTTAGATCACCCATCCCACAATGAATACATCTAACCAAAACATAGAAGAACCAAGAGGACCAGAACACCAAATTGAAGCTATGAGCAATGCAACCCTGACCAACCTACTGGTAGAACTTGCAGGAAAGCAACAAAGGGCCAATAATCATGTGGATTCTGCCATCACTAAACTAGAACAAAGAGATAAGAAATTGGAAGGATTAGATGAGAAATTGGAAGGATTTCAAAGAGAGTTAAGAGATTTGAGGGAGAGTGAAAAAAAGAGAAGACCTTAAAAATCAGCTGGCCATGCTAAATGAAGACATAAAGAAATGCAAGGATGAACTCCAGGAATCATAAAGAAAATCAGAAAATGATGTGAAAAGGGAACTTGACAGAGGAATGGAAATTATACATAGAAAAGTAATAGAAAATGCAAACTTAATTGAACAAGTGCAAAACTCGCTAGAAGCTCTCAAGAATAGAGTCAGCCAAGTGGAGGATAGAAACTCTGATCTGGAAGACAAGATGGAAGAAACAGTTAGAGACTTCAAAAATTTCAGTAAGTTCAAAAGCTCCTGTGAACAGAACATGAGGGAATTGTGGGATACACTTAAAAGTCCTAATATCAGGATCATTGGAATACCAGAAGGAGAAGAAATCCAGACTAAAGGCATGGAGAACTTATTTAACAAAATAATTGAACAAAACTTCCCCACTCTCTCAAAAGAAAGGCCCATCAAGATACAAGAAGCCAATAGAACTCCAAACAGACAGGACCAAAGGGGAAACTCTCCAAAACATATTATCATTAAGACTCTAAACATTGACACCAAAGAGAAAATCCTAAAAGCAGCTAGGGAAATACAGCACACCACCTTCCAAGGTAACCCCATCAGAATTACTTCAGACTTCTCAATGGAAACCCTGAAAGCCAGAAGGGCCAGGAATGAAACACTGCAAAGTCTAAGAACCTATGGCTTCCAACTCAAACTACTCTACCCAGCAAAAGTATCCCTCATAAAAGATGGTGAAAGAAAAACACTCCATGACAAAACTCAGCTTTACAACTATATGAACACAAAACCAAACCTGCAGAGAATATTTCAGGAAATTATAAACAGAGAAGAAAAAAATAATCAAACACAATTGCCTAAAAGAAGCAGATCACAACAACCAAACTCAGAGTAGGCACAAAAAAATTCAACGTCCATAAAAACACCAACCCACATTTACCAACACAATATGGCAGGGATTAAATCAAATCTCACAGTCATTACCCTAAATATTAATGGCCTTAACTCACCCATCAAGAGACACAAGCTAACAGGATGGATCAAAAAATTAGACCCCTCAATCTGTTGCCTTCAAGAAACCCACCTCACCATTAAAGACAGACATCTCCTCAGGGTGAAAGGGTGGAAAACAGTATTCCCAGCAAATGGGAATAAGAAACAAGCAGGTGTAGCTATATTAATATCGGATAAAATAGACTTCAAACCAAAAATAATCAAAAAAGACAAAGAAGGCCATTTCATACTTATCAAGGGAACGATCCATCAAGAGGATATTACAATCATAAATCTGTATGCACCAAACACAGGGGCACCACAGTTCATAAAACAAAACCTACTTGACAATAAAACAGAAATAACCACAAACACCATCATAGCTGGGGACTTCAATACACCATTATCAGTAATAGACAGATCATCCAAACAGAAACTCAACAAGGAAGTAAGAGAGCTCAACAAAACCATAGATCACTTAGACCTAACGGGCATCTACAGAACCTTCCGTCCCAAATCCACAGATTACACATTCTTCTCAGCAGCCCATGGAACATTCTCTAAAATAGACCATATACTGGGTCACAAAGACTGCCTCCACATATTTAGGAAGACTGACATAATTCCCTGCATGATATCAGATCACAATGCTATATTGCCAGAAATCAACAACAAAAGACCCACCAAGAATCCCAACAGCACCTGGAAACTGAACAGCACACTTTTAAACAATAAATGGATAGTGGATGAAATAAAAAATGAAATTGCAATATTTCTGGAATTGAACGACAATCAGAACACATCGTACCAAAACTTATTGGACACAATGAAGGTGGTCCTCAGGGGAAAATTCATAGCACTCAATGCCTTCATAAAAAAGACAGAAAGGTCCCAAATCAATGACCTAACCATCCACATAAAGGCACAGCAAAAACAAGAAAAATCCAACCCAAAGAGCTCCAGAAGGAAAGAAATAATTAAAATCAGAGCAGAAATCAATGAACTGGAAATGAAGGAAATATTAAGACAATTGACAAAACAAAGAGCTGGTTCTTTGAAAAAATAAACAAGATTGACAAACCCCTGGCCAATCTGATCAAGCAAAAAAAAAAAAAAAAAAAAAAAAAAAAGAGAAGCTTCAAATTAACAACATTCAAAATGAAAAAGGAGAGATCACAACCAAAATAGGTGAAATTGGGAGAATCATCAGGACTTATTTCAAAAACGTCTACTCCACAAAAGTGGATAATGAGGAGGAGATGGATACATTCTTGGACGCATACCATCTACCAAAGCTAAACAGAGAGCAGATTATTCACCTCAATGAACCCATCACATTCATGGAGATTGAAAAAGTAATAAAAAAAAAAAAACCTCCGAAAAAAGAAGAGTCAAGGACTAGATGGCTTCTCAGCTGAATTCTATCAAACCTTCATGGAAGAACTCAAACCAATCTTCATCAAATTGTGCCACATAATTGGTGAGCAGGGAAAGCTACACAACTCCTTTTATGAAGCTAGCATCGCCCTAATTCCAAAACCAGGCAGAGATGCCACAAGAAAAGAAAACGACCAGCCTATTTCCCTAATGAATTTAGATGCAAAGATCCTAAACAAAATCCTTGGAAACCGAATTGAACAACACATCAAAAGCATTATCCACCTTGACCAAGTGGGATTCATTCCAGGAACACAGGGGTGGTTCAACATATGGAAATCTGTCAATGTATTACACCACATAAACAAGGTTAAACATAAAAACCACATGATCATTTCGATTGATGCAGAAAAGGCCTTTGACAAGATTCAACATCACTTCATGTTCAAAACACTGGAGAGAATTGGCATGGTTGGTTCACGTCTTAACCGAATAAAGGCAATATATGAAGCTCCTAAGACCCAAATAATATTTAATGGAGAGAGACTGGAGGAATTCCCATTAAGATCAGGAACAAGACAGGGTTGTCCACTCTCACCTCTGCTTTTCAATATAGTACTGGAAGTCCTAGCTGAAGAATAAGACAGGAGAAGGAAATAAAAGGGATACAATTTGAAAAGGAAGAGGTAAGTTAGCTTTATTCGCTGATGATATGATTATATATGTAAGAGACCCGAGAGACTCCATCCCAAAACTCCTGAAGGTGATTAATTCCTATAGCAAATTAGCAGGATACAAAATCAATGCACAAAAATCAGTAGCCTTCCTTTATACAAATGACAAAGATACAGAGAAAGAAATAAGGGACATAGCCCCATTTTAAATAACAACAACAAAAAAAAATAAATAAATAAAATACCTTGGAATAAGGTTAACCAAGGAAGTGAAAGATCTATACAACGAAAACATAAAAACACTCAAAATAGAAATTCAGGCTGACTTGAGAAAATGGAAAGACCTCCCATGTTCCTGGATAGGCAGATTTGACATTGTGAAGATGACAATCCTACCAAAGGCAATATACAGATTGAATGCAATTCAAATTAAAATCCCTACAGTGTTCTTCACAGAGATAGAAAAAATGATCTCAAATTTCATATGGAAAGGCAGAAGACCTCGCACTTCCAAACATATCCTCAGCAAAGGAAATATCTCTGGAGGCATCACCATACCTGATCTAAAGCTGTATTGCAAAGCCATAGTAATAAAAACAGCATGGTACTGGCATAAAAACAGGAGTATAGATCAATGGAATAGACCTGAGGACCTGGACTTTGGGTCAAGCAACTATAGCTACTTGATATTCGATAAAGGCCCAAACAATATAGGCTGGAAAAAGGACAGCATCTTCAACAAATGGTGCTGGACAAACTGGAAAACCATATGCAGGAAACTGAAACTTGATCCACACATTTCACCATGCACTACACTCAAGTCCAAATGGATCAAAGCTGTCAATATAAGACAAGAAACTCGAATACTACTGGAAGAAAATTTCGGAAGTACTTTCCATGATATAGGAATGGAAAAAGACTTCCTGAACAAAACCCCTGTAGCTCATGAACTTTAACCGTCACTCAACCAATGGGATCAGATGAAGCTGAAGAGTTTCTTTACAGACAAGCATACAATAAGCAAAGCCAATAGATTACCGAAAGAATGGGAGAAAATATTTGTGGGATATCGAACTGATAGAGGCCTAATATCTAGGATATACAAAGAACTCAAAAATCTAAACAGTAAGAAGTCAAACACCCCATTCACAAAATGGGGCAAAGAGCTGACCTGGCAGTTCACAGAGGAAGAAATAGAAATGGCAAACATACACTTAAAAAAATGTTCATCATCCCTAATCATCACAGAAAGGCAAATTAAAACAACTATGAGATTCGACCGTACCCCAATAAGGATAGCAAACATCGAAAAAGCAAATACAAATAAATGCTGGTGAGGATGTGGAGAAGTAGGAACGCGCATCCGCTGTTGGTGAGAATGTAGGACGGTACAACCACTTTAGAAAGCAATATGGAGACTTCTGGAAAAGCTGAGTATAGAGATACCAACAGACCCAGTTATTCCCTTACTGGGCATCTACCCTAAAACCTTCAAACCACAGGCTAGAGAGATTTGCTCAACCATGTTTATAGTGGTTCAATTTGTAATAGCTAAGACCTGGAATCAACCCAGATGTCCATTACTAGAAGAATGGATAAGTAAGATGTGGCATATCTACACAATGGAATTCTATACAGCAGTAAGAAAATATGACACAATGAAATTTGAGGAAAAATGGTTGAACCTGGAACAGATCATTCTCAGTGAACTTACCCAATCACAGAAAAAAAAATCGCCACATAGTCACACTCATCTACAGCACCTAACATGAATCTACCCAAAATACCTTACATACCCAGCAAGCATCTCCTAGAATAGACACTAGGATGGAAGGGGAGGGCGGGGAGGGCATCAAAGGGGTGGGAAACACAAATCTACACACAAACGGCAATGGTATCATAATTTTCTACTTACTAAAAGACAGACCAAATGGCTGATCCTTCACCAGGCCCCTACAGCGAACACCTGAACCACAAGACACTGGAGAGGGTAAGATCAAGACTAACCTTAATCTTCTACATCTTCCCTCCCTCACTTCCCCTCTCCCTCTCTCTCTCTCTCTTTTATCTCTAACTCTTGTATATTAGTTATCTTTTTCCTCATTTTCTTAGTGGGCACTGACCTGTAACTCCCAGAACTAGCATGGGGCTATCATCCACAATGAGCTTTTGATCAGAGAGACCTACAAGTTTTCCTAAAAGACAGACAGATTTCTGTCTGAGTCCTTGATGACCCATCAAAGGCTAGTGGTAAGACCCTACTGCTGAAGACACCTTATGTGATTGACATGCAAATTAGAGTGGCATGGCTGGAAGTTGGAAGAGTGTCAGTCCCCAGACAGTCAGCGCGTCTAGTGCCAGAAGGTGCTACATGGGCGACTGTGGGAAAATGAACAATATCTGTCGAAGCAACGCATGGTCTAACCTACTTAGCAGCAACTAACTTGTTGTGATGCCCACACAAGTGCAGTGGTGGCACACACCCATGGTGGGGAACCAACTGGTCTCAATTTGGCTAACTGATCCCCTCACTGGTATGGTACCCATAGCTGGAGCTGGGAAACAAGTCAGAACCATATCCAAACATAAGCCCACTGTCCAATATCAAGCAACCATCAATTGTGGGCTATAGGAGGGCCTGCACCTATTAAATTCTCTATAAAAAAAGGGGGTATCTCATTTGTCCTGGTGCTAACTTACTCTCCATTGGAGAATCTGCTTCTCTTTTTCAGATAGATCTAGATCCTAAGGAGAGAGCCACCCCATCATACCTCAGAAGAGCCCCGGCTGAAACTCCGAAAAATTGGAGAAACACACAAGGGGGCTGTTTTCCTGATGAACCGGATACCAGCACAAGGGGGAAGGAGATTAGCATAGAGAAAAATCAATTCCTACCATATCAGGGAGCCAGAGCCTCAGAGGCCCCCAATACCTCATCACTGAAGCAGACCAAAAATGAACCCAACATGGCTCAGGGAAATTTTGTGGAAGAGGGGGCGGAAAGAAAGTCAGATCCACATGTTTGGTCATGATATGTAGAGACATTTAGCTTACCCATAAATGTGGGCTAACTCCACAATGCATAACCCGTATACTTCAACAAGAGGGGCCCAGGAGAGGGTGTAGGTCACAAATGAGCCTAATAATGGTACCAAACTGACTGTATTTGCTGAATACAAAACTAACTAATAAAGGAAAAAAAATTGGATAACCAAAAAAAAAAAAAAAAAGAAGGGGACTATTAGAGAATCAAAAACGGCCTGTGTGAGGCTAACAGAGGGTAAGTGTGGATAGTATGGAGGTTCAGAGTACCAACTTATGTACATGCATGTAAATGGAAGGCATTAATTTGTACAGTTAAAATATGCTAGCAAAAATAGAAAAAAAGTCTTGCTGACCTCCATGTGGTTTACAATTCTTCTTTTCCCTTTTGCACACTGTATGTAGTAACATTTTAAAGAACTACTTTACTATTACTGCCTTGAGAACATAAATTTTGTGGTCTCTACAGTTGTAGATTATATTACTGAGTGAGCCCTGGTCTTTGCCTTGTTATACATTTTCATCCACTTCTACACTTCTGATCTTAGAAAGCAAGACACATTCACAACTAAAACCTCTGGTTAGCTCTATTTGTTCACTTCTGTGGGCTCACAATTTCATTTAGTTTTTAAATTTTCAACATGGATTCAGGGTTTGACAACTCACCAAGATGCTTCTGAAGATGTTTATTTGATATATATATATATATATATATATATATATATATATATATATATATATATGCAGTGAAAGGCTTAGTAAAGCCACCTAACTAACTGGAGAGAAGGAAATACAGAAATGTAATATTTTATGGTAACAAGATCTTGTTTTTCCATATTATCCAAATCACTAGTTTTAGTCATGAGTTTGTAATTTAATATATTTCAATAGACCTAAGATCATATTGAATATGTTAAAGGCTTAATATCTGCTTTTAATCCTAGTATCTTAATCATTACATTATTGATTAAGGGTTGTTTCCTTGTAATTTATTGAAAGAGCTCATAATTGAAAGAGTTGCATTCCCAGGTTTTCATTGCAAATTTAAATATATTTAATTTTTCTTGTTAAAAATTTATTTATTTATTTATTTATTTATTTATTTATAAGAGAGAGAGAGAGATTGAGAATGGGCATGCCAAGGACTCCAGTTGCTGCAAATAAATTTCAGATGTATCATCACTTTGTGCATCTGGTTTTACATGAGTACTGGGCATTTCAAACTGGGGACTTCTGGCCAAGATTGCCACCACCTAGCTGAGCTGCAAATCCCAGGGAAAGAAAGGCAAGATATTAAGGGTTCATTGGGGCTTTTAGGGGAGAGAAATCTAGGCGGGCACAGAGGTGGGGAAAACAGGGAACCGCGGATTCCCTTCCCAGGGGGTAGCCCACCCCTCCCCCCACATAACCGTCGTGTCCACAGCGCCACTGCTGCCAATAGGAATGGAAAAAGACTTCCTGAACAAATCCCCAGTAGCTCACAATATTAAACCTTCACTCAACCAATGGGATCACATGAAGCTGAAGAGTTTCTTTACAGACAAGCATACAATAAGCAAAGCCAGCAGATTACCCACAGAATGGGAGAAAATATTTGCAGGTTATCCAACTGATAGAGGCCTAATCTCTAGGACATACAAAGAACTCAAAAATCTAAACAGTAAGAAGTCAAACACCCCATTCACAAAATGGGGCAAGGAGCTGAACAGGCAGTTCACAGAGGAAGAAATAGAAATGGCAAACACATACTTAAGAAAATGTTCATAATCCCTAATCATCAGGGAAATGCAAATTAAAACACCTGTGAGATTCCACCTTACGCCAATAAGGATAGCATACATCAAAAAGCCAAAGGAAATTAAATGCTGGAGAGGATGTGGAGAAGTAGGAACACTCATCCACTGTTGGTGGGAATGTAGGATGGTGCAACCACTTTGGAAACCAATATGGAGATTTCTGAAAAAGCTGAGTATAGAGATACCAACAGACCCAGTTATTCCCTTACTGGGCATCTACCCTAAAACCTTCAAACCACAGGCTAGAGAGATGTGCTCAACCATATTTATAGCGGCTCAATTTGTAATAGCTAAGAGCTGGAATCAACCCAGATGTCCATCAATAGAATAATGGATAACTAAGATGTGGTATATCTACACAATGGAATTCTATACAGCAGTAAGAAAAAATGACACAATGAAATTTGAGGAAAAATGGTTGAACCTGGAACAGATCATTCTCAGTGAACCTTCCCAATCACAGAAAAAAAATCGCCACATAGTCTTACTCATCTGCAGCACCTAACCTGAATCAACCCAAGATACCTTACATATCCAGCAAGCATCTCGTGGACTAGACACTAGGATGGAAGGGGAGGGAGGGGAGGGCATCTAAGGGGGGGGGGGGACACAAATCTAGACCCAAACTGCAATGGTACCATAAGATTCTACTTCCTAAAAGGCAGACCAAATGGCTGATCCTTCACCAGGCCCTTACAGGGAACACCTGAGCCACAAGACACTGGAGAGGGTAGGATCAAGACTAACCTTAATCTTCTACATCTTCCCTCCCTCCTTCTCCCTTTCCCTCTCCCCCCCCCCTTTCTCTTCTCTCTAACTCTTGTATATTAGTTATCTTTTTCCTCAGTTTCTTAGTGGGCACTGACCTGTAACTCCCAGTACCAGCATGGGGCTATCATCCACAATGAGCTTTTGATCAGAGAGACCTACAAGTTTTCCTAAAAGACAGACAGATTTCTGTCAGAGTAATTGATGACCCACCAAAGGTTAGTGGTAAGACCCTACTGTTGAAGACAGCTTATGTGGTTGACATGCACAATGGAATGGTATGGCTGGAAGTTGAAGAGAGTCATTCCCAGACAGTCAGCGCATCTAGTGCCAGAAGGTGCTACATGGGCGACTGGGGGAAAATGACCAATATCTGCCCAAGCAACTGATGGTCTAACCTACTTAGCAGCAAATAACCTGTTGTAATGCCCACACAAGTGCAATAGTGGCCCACAGCCATGGTGGGGAACCAACTGCTCTCAATTTTGCTAACTGATCTCCTCAGTGGTATGGTTCCCATAGCTGGAGCTGGGAAACAAGTCAGAACCATATCCAAACATAAGCCTACCCGCCAATATCAAGCTACCATCAATCATGGGCTACAAGAGGGCCTACACCTATTAAGTTCTCTATTAAAAAAAAAAGTAAGGGTTATCTCTTTTGTTCTGGTGCTAAGTTACTCTCCGTTGGAGAATGTGCTTCTCTTTTTTAGATAGATGTAGATCCTAAGGAGAGAGCCATCATACCTCCAAAGGGCCCCAGCTGAAACTAACAAAAATTGGCAAAACAAGCAAGGGTGCTATTATACTGATGAACCGGATACCAGCACAAGGGGGAAGGAGATCAACACAGAGAAAAATCAACTCCTACCAAATCAGAGAGTCAGAGCCTCAGAGGCCCCCAACACCTCATCACTGAAGCAGACCAAAAATGAACCCAACATGGCTCAGGGAAATTTTGTGGAAGAGGGGGCGGAAAGAATGTCCCAGCCGTATGTTGGGTCATGATATGCAGAGACATTTAGCTTACCCATAACTGTGGGCTAACTCCACAATGCATGACCCATATACCTCAACAAGGAGGGGCCAAGGGGAGGGGGCAGGTCATGGATGAGCCTAATAATGGTACCAAACTGACTGTATTTGCTGAATACAAAACTAACTAATAAAGAAAAAAAGAGAAAAGAGAAAAAAAACTGGGCCAACAGGCTTTGGAAACAAGCACCTTTAACCACTGAGCAATCTTCTCAGCTCTGTCATCTAATTTTTCAAGAACTATTTAAATATAGCTTTCCTGGGTAAAAATCTGAAGGTTACACTTATTTTCCTGAAGAATTTTATAGGTTTTGTTCCACTCCTACCTCTACTTAATAATAGCTAGATAATGGAACAGAATATGTCAGGCCAAATGGCATGCTTCTAATAGAGGTGATTAGATGCAACTTTAAAAGCCTTGTTATAAAACATCCCAAATCTCTGGGACAAAAAAAAAAAAGTTTTTTTTTTTTTAAATGTCACTCACATTCTGTATCTTGTTTATGTGCATCCACAAATTTTGAAATTTTAGTGAACTTTTCATTTTTTAGCAAGTAAAAACATGAAAATTTAAATTTTATTTGGGTGACAAAGCTAAGATTTTGGTCAGATATAATATTAAAATCCAGTTTTTAAATGTACTTATGTGGGGCCTCTTGCTGCTGTAAAAGAACTCCAGATGCACAACTTTTTTGTCTAATTGTACATGGGTACTGGAGAATCAAACCTGGGCCAGGAGGCTTTGCATGCAAGCAACTTTAACCACTGAGTCCTCTTGATGCTATTGAGACTAGCAAAATATAATAAAACTTGGGTTCTAAAATTTCACACAAACCAACTGATTAAAACTACAATTGCAGTATTGGGCTAAAGATATTAAGTTAATCTAGTAATTGCTAATTCTAAAAACAGAATTTCAACAGTGGTTTTTGAAGAAAGAAGTAGTAAAAACCAAAAGACAAAAATAGACTAGATGGATGTGATGCTGCATGCCTTTAATCCCAGCACTCTGTAGGCAGAGGTAGGAAGATCTCCACGAGTTTGAGGCCAGCCTGAGGCTACAGAGTTCCAGGTCAGCCTTGTCTAGATGAGACCCTGCCTTAAAAAAAAATAAAAAATAGACTGAAAATAGTTAACATTAATCTGGTAGAAAGAGTAATACTTGTAGGGACAAAAGGAGTCTCCTGGCAAATTTAGCATGCACTAATGAGCATATTGGGTTACTTTGAGGCAGTTTGAATGCAATAAGATTATACATAATGTTGAATTATATATGTTTCCCCTACAGGAGCTTGCCTTACTCCTTTTCATTACCTAAGTCCCAGTTTCTCAGTCTTGGCTCTGACATTGAGGTCAGGTAGTTCATTGAGGTAGAGAGGTGTTCTGTGACCTGCAGAATGTTTTCCACTGCTAAGATGACAGTAGCAGTCCCTAGTCCCTAGCTGTGTCCAATACAAATATTTATAGGAATCACCACATGTCTCCTGGTGGGAATGGCAAAATGACCCTTAATCCTTACTCTAATCATGCTTGCATGAACAAAGCTAGGTCATTGCTCAGTAGTTTGCGAAAGGTTCTCCACTTCCCTGTTATTATTAATTTCCAACTTCAGATACTAGTTCTAAGTAACCAATTATTCGTCATTCCTTTTTATTACTAGCTTCAATAAGTTTAGTAAATACCCTTATTCTGATATTTGAGAACTATAGCAAGTGAGTGGTCTTTTTCAGCAGAATATTAATCCTAATTAGATAAGGCACAAATTAAAAATGAATATTAATTATGTTCTATATGTTAGCTGATTCCAATACTGAAAAACGAACGACAATAAGGAAATATAAAATCTGGAAATATAATTTATTTTAGCCAAGTATAGCTTTTATATTTTCATGCTTTTAAAAATGTTGCAAAACATTGAAAAGAAATAATGTTTTATTCCCTTCCAGGTTTTAGAAGTCAACTCAAAATCTAAGTATTATAACTCCAGGCTATGCCACTGTTCTCCAAGAAAAGAAGTCATGTAGCATTGAAGATAGAAGAAGGTCATCATAGGGAAAAATTCCCAAAGAGTAAGCCTCATGGAAGGACCATTCCATCTTGTGTACCTGAGGTATACTGAATCAAGCATAAATGACCTCCTAAATTAAGAAATAGGTTCTGTAGATAAATAATAACTCTGGGATTATTTTTATCATTCATATGTTTTTCTTGATGTGGATAAGATTCTCTATTTCTTCAGAGTGTAGTCATGTGGGGTGTTGGTGGTATAGTGGTAAGCATAGCTGCGTTCCAAAGTCTAGTCATATTATGATATCAAATAAAAGGTTAAATCTCATTGCTAACATGAGTACTCTTGTCCTTTTATGGAGACTTTCTAGTTTTAAAATTGAAAAAATTTAATTTATGTAAATAAGCACATCTTGTGAACTCAAATATTTTAATCTATTTTTGTATTTTGGAGTATGATTAATAGACAAGTTTAAACTATCAGGGAATAAGAAAGAAATGAATAATTCACTAGAAAGTTCATAGGAATACTCTTTTAGGCAGGTATCATCCATACAAACTAAAAATGTAGCTTAATAAGAAATAAGTGATCTATAGTGATAAACTTGTTCAATTTTGATTATATTTTTAAACTTTAGTTTAAATGATAGACAAAATTAGCAAGTACAGAAGACAACAGTGACCAAGAAGGTAACAGTAGTTGATTTTTGCTTTTTTAATTCACACAGTTGGATATCTACTGATCCTAGAGTCCCTTGCCTTCAAGCTTGCTTTCACTCTGAAGGATTAAGTAGGGACTAATAAAAGCTGCTAGTTGGCTGGAGGCACCATTTGAAATGAGAAGAGTCTTATAGCAAAAAATATGCTATATAAACATTGTCTCCAAAATATGGTAAAATCCTGAGTTCTCTCACCAATACTGCTGAGTGGATAACACCTGAAATATGAGTAGAGATAACATATAAAAAGCTCCTCAGCTCATCAAGTCTGAGAAGAGGATAAATGGAAAAGTGTATAATCTGTTTTCCAGGCTCAGGAAAATGGTTTACGAAGTTCTCCTAATGACCTAACATTGAAATATGACAATGATATTTAATTTGGTAACATGAAACTAATCACATTCACATGATGATGGACACTTCTTTATATTCTTGGTGAATAAATCTCTAAATTCTTATTTATTTCACTACTTCTCAAAATACATTCTCTTCAGAGTTGCTTCTGGGCAGTTACTCAATGAATGAATAGTAGTTAGTGGAAATCTATGTTTTATCAGACCATTAAATCTTAAACTCTAATAATAATAGCCTGCCAGATATTTCAGGGTGAGTGTGGATAAATTAGTTTCAATCTTAACGTCTTTGTTTATTTAATCTTAAAGAGAAATATGGTAAAATTATAATAAGAGTTTAAGAATTCTGATAAGAGGACATGAATGTAGTGTTATTGAGACTTCCCTCTTTACCACAATGATCCTCAGAAGGAGCCAAAGGGACATAATTTGTCTTTCACCTCTCTTTACATAAAATATATCTATTGACTAACTTCCTCATAGCAACCTTTACTTCCTTGTTCCGCAATGTATAGATGATGGGATTAAGTAAAGGGAATATCACAGTATGGAACACAGACACCACTTTATCTAGGGAAAACGAGTTGAATGGGCGAGCATAAATGTAGATGGATGGCCCAAACATCAGCACCACTATGGTGATGTGGGAATAGCAGGTGGACACAGCCCTGCTGGGACTCTCACCTGAGCCTGAGTGTTTCTTGAGCATGGCCAGAAGGAAGGCATAGGACATTAACAGAGCAATGAAACACAGTACGGAGATTAGACCACTGCTAAAGATCATCACTAACTCCTCCCAGAAGGTGTTGGCACAGGCAATCCGAACTACCTGCGTGATGTCACAAAAATAATTGTCTAATTCATTGGGCCCACAGAAAGGGAGTCGAACAATGAGAGCCACCTGGATGATGGAATGAATGAAGCCCCCGGTCCAGGAAAGAGCAACCAGGATATAGCAGAGATGTCGGTTCATGATGGTGGCATAGTGGAGGGGGCGGCAGATGGCAGCATAGCGATCAAAGGCCATAACTGTGAGCAGGAACATCTCTGAGGCCCCAACAAAGTGCAAGAAAAATAGCTGAGCAATGCACCCAGCAAAGGAAATGATCTTCCTTTCCACGAAAAAGTCCACCAGCATTTTAGGAGCTGTGATGGAGGAGTACCAAATATCAAGGAAGGCCAGATTAGCCAGCAGGAAGTACATGGGAGAACTCAGGTGGGGATCAAGTCTGATGGTGCAAATGATAAGGATATTCCCTGGAAGTATGAACAAATAGAAGGATAGAAATAGAACAAATAGGACTAATTGCACCTCTCGAGTCTGAGATAGGCCAGTGAGAACAAATTCTGTCACCCTGGTGTAATTTGCAGATTCCATTTCTTCAGTTGAATAGTTTCATTGTATGGCTATGAAAAATAAGAGATTATAGTTACATTAAATAATGTTTAACTATAATTATATAATTGCTTTCAAAATTATTGTCACTTTGATGTTGCATTAGGATATTCTTAATAACCCCATTTTATATGTTTAAGAACCAAGATATGTACAAAGTAAGTAATAACCTTTCTATGTTAGAAATATTGAAACCATATATAGTGTGTCACATATCTGAAAGACATATATCAGCTTGTTAATGCTTTAAAATCCCACTTTGTGAAACTTACCAGCAATTCTTACATCAAATATCTACATCTTTAAATACCAACTGTAGGGGGTTGGTAAGATTGCTTAATGGTTAAGGCACTTTTCTGCAAAGCCAAAGGACCCAGGTTTGATTTTCCCAGCATCCACATAAGCCAGATGCACAAGATGGCATTTCATTGCAGTGGCTGGAGGCCATGGCATGCCCATTTTATCTCTTTCCCTCTCTCTCTCTCTCTCTCTCTCTCTTTCTCTCTCTCTCCCTCTCTCTCTCTCTTTCTCTCTTTCTCTCTTTCTCATAAGTAGAAATAAGAACTACCAATTGTAGTGAGCAAGGTGTGCTCCTATTTTTGAATTTATATAGTTTGGCCAAATGTTAGACTGATAATGAAAATGCAGCCTCTTCTCTCTACATCTTTTTTGTTGGGAACTCTTGTTAATTTGGAAAACTAAACTTGTGTCCTAATACTAACTATACTGTCCTTTCAGTATTTTTTTTTTATTTACAAGACTGATCCCAGGATTTTATATGCAGTAAATAACCAAAACTTTACTGCTTAATCCTTGGCAATAGGCAAAGAGCTGCAGCAGATGGTAATGCATTATCTATATGGAAATCCTCGGCCTGGAATCACATCCTCTATACTTGCCACTAGAAGTTTACCCACTATTTTAGGAAGGTGGGAAAAAGGTGTAGTCATCTGAGAAATGGTTATGTTTGCCACAAAAGTGTGTCATACTACAGTGATCAGTTCTGCCAGTTCAAGGTGAAAGTGAAAATACAATTGTCACGAGATTTTTGCTTACAGTTAAATATTAAACATGTGCTGGGTAATTACTCAGTGGTTGAAATCACTGTTTTCATAAGTCTGCCAACCCAAGTATGGATACTCAGCATCCAGGTCGAGTCAGGTACAAAGTGGACCACATATCTGTAATCCCAGCATGGGAGGCAGAATCAGGAGAGTCCAGAAGCTCATAGGTCAGCTAGCCTGGCCTTCCCAGAGATAAAAAAAAAAAAAAAAAAAAAAAAAAAAAAAAACAGACTAGGGTGACCTTGCTGTAAATGAGATGAAAGGCAACTAACATCTGAGGTTGTCCTCTTAACTTCACATGTACTCAGACATACACACACACACACACACACACACACACGCCACCACCACCACCACCACCAACAACAACAACAACAACAACAACAACAAAACCATGACACTACTAGGTAAAAGAAAGCCCATTAAATGAAAATGAGATAATCAGCTGGATGCATTAATACATGCCTGTAATCCCAGCACTGGGGAGGCTGACAATCACAAGTTTGAGGTCAGGCTGGACTACATAGAAAGTTAAGTTCTAGCTTGGGCTATATAGCAAGACTCTGTCTTGAAGGAAGGAAAAAAAGGAGGAAGGAAAGGAGGGAAAAGGAGGGGAAAAAAGAGATAATCCTTCACTTTTCAAATTTTTAAAATGTCACTCAAAGCTGACATTCCAAGGTATTTTTAGTAACCAACAGCCTGTGGAGAGTTGCTTAGTTTCCTGGTGTACTGCTGTATTGAATTTGCTCACCTTTGCTTAGAACAAAAACAAATATGGAAAACAAGCTGGAGTTTTGTAAAACCCAATAGATGTAACAAGTTTCAATACACACTATGGATACTATCAACTAAGGACTAATGTTTTTTTGTGAGAACCTCCTGAGTCTATATGTATATAAAAACACAGCATATTACTTTCAATATACCACAGAAGCACGATATATGAGAAACGAATAATAATAGAAGACTCTGCAAGGAAAGGGCAATGACTTCCAGAAATCTGACAGCAAGAGGCACAAAAATAAAAACATTCAGAAAGCACAAGTGTGAGATTATTTAGAAAAGGAATATACTCTCATGTTCAGAAGACCCAGGGTCAGCTTCAGTGAGTTAGTAAATTAAGACAGATAAGTGTAAAACTCAGTTTTCCTCCCATGCTGCAATTAATCAGTGATTAAAAGTACTTGCTTGCAAAGCCTGAAGGCCTGGGTTTGGTTTCCTTGTACACACATAAAGCCAGATGCCCAAATGAATGTATTTGGAGTTTGTTTGCAGAGTCCGGATGCCATGGTGTGCCCATACTCTCTCTCTCTCTCCCTCTCTCTCTGACAAATAGATACTAAAACAATAAATAAAATTCAGTTTAGAAAGACCATAATCAAAAGCAACATAATTATTTAAGGTTTCAACCCTGAGCCTTCTTACTTGGCTATCTGGAATGAAAGATTTCCTAAGAGTCCAGAAAACAATGACTTACAAAAGGCAGGCTTTCAAAGTAACAACAGAACAAGTACGGTCATGTACAAGTACATTCACAGGGTATTCCTTTCTAGTCACTGTTGAGTAAACTCCAAGTTTTTCACAATCAAGCCAGTCTCACTCAGAGCATCTGGCACACTGCGACACCTGTTCATGTGGCTATTTTGCTATGCATAGGATGAAAGTGATTATGTTATTAATGCTTAAATAAATGTTATCTTATTATTGAAAGGAATCTAAAATTTCAGTGCAATACACTGTTACAAGATTCTAACCTTTTTAAACTTTCATGGGGAGCAGCAGGATGACTTGATTTTTTTTTTCATACTACTGACTCTTTCTCTTCTGTCCAATTCTGCACCATCTCATTCACAAAGCAGAAAATGTCACTAATCCAGAAAGAAAAATTTAGGTGAACAGATGTTGATTTCTCAGAAAGATAAACACACTTCAAGAGTTATAAGCCAAAGAGTATTTTTCCATAAAAAGTCTATATTTTCCTTTTGTGTTTCAATGTTCAGTATATGTCATAAAATTAGAAACTAATGATACATGTCTTCCATGAAGAGCTAAACTGACCTGATTTCTTCCTTAGGAAAGCAATACAGAGCACTTTTGTCTCCAAGTCTCACAACTATAAAGCTAGAATGAGACATTTTACCACACTATCTCAATATGGTAGTCAAGTAGCCAATGTAGTAACCTATGTCCCAAACCAACAGCTCTCAGTCACTATATGTTATATTCACATACATATCCATTTCATTAAACCATGTCACTTCCTCAATGAAGGGAAAATAAATGTATCCCCTTTGTTAATACAACCATAGATACATAAAATATACAATTCTGTTGGTGATCAACATTTCTTTTTCATTTCACATACATCAAAACAGATTTCTACATATGACATATAAATTCTATTCCAAAGCCTGGTATGTTGGTGCCCGCCTTTAATCCCAACACTGGGGAGGCAGAGGTTAGGAAGCTCATCATTAATTTGAGGCCAGCCTAAAACTACACAGTAATTTCCAGGTCAGCCTGAGACCTATTTCAAAAAATAAATAAAATAAAATTCTATGCCAAAATACATAGCACCATATCACTTCTATTGTCTATTTGCTTATTCAACAAATGTTTCTGGAGTAACTCTTGTGCACTCTCTGCTAAAACTATATCAATGAACACAGAAAACTCAGTTTATATACTACAAGTTTATACTACAAAAATTCCATTCTAGAAATATAAGCAATGGGTAAGCAAAAATTAAATATTAATTAAATTAGTAAAATAAAATCATTCCCATAAACTGAGCATGGTGACACATGCTTTTGATCCCAGCACTCCGGAGACAGAAGTAGGAGAATTGCTATGAGTTTGAGGCCAGCCTGAAACTACATAGTGAATTCCAGGTCAGCCTGGGCTAAAGTGAGACCATACCTAACCCCCCCCCCCAAAAAAAAAATTATTCCCATAGTTACAAGAGACAAGAATGTAGTAGAAAAGGAATAATGATAGAAAATAAATTGTGGCAGGATATAGTGATGAAATGTTTTAGAAAAAATTTCTCTGATTTGGGGACATTTCAGCTAATCCTAAAATTCACAAGAACAGCATCTTAGGGACCTAAGACCTATTTCCTAATAGCTTCCAATAACTGCAGACAACTCACAACTGATAGAGGCTCAATAACACAATAAAGAGATCTCCAAAGACCAAGAGTATTACTTCCAATAGTTCAATTGGAATGTAATAGCTTTCAATATGTTTCAGAATAAAATCTAGGAGTTGCTTACTAAACTTTACAATTTAGGAATAACACCCTTGATACCATGTGAATAAAACTGAAGCGAAATAAGATTACAAAAAATTGTGCCAGGGTCTGGTGGTGCATGCCATTAATCCCAGTACTTGGGAGACAGAGGTAGGAGGATTGCCGTGAGTTCAAGGCCACCCTGAGACTCATAGTGAACTCCAGGTTAGGCTGGGCTAGATGAGATCTGACCTTGAAAAGCCAAAAAAAAAATTATGAGGTTTAAAGAAAGATGTAGGGGCTGTGGAGATGGCTCAGTAGTTAGTCACTTCCTTGTAAAGCCTATAGGTCTAGGTTCAGATCTTCTGAACCCACGTAAAACTGTATGCATGTGTCTGGCATTTGTTTACAATGGCCAGAGACCCTGGAGTGCCTATACACACATGCTAGTGGATAAATTCAGAAATAAATGAAGGTACAGCCATAGCTCTTTAGCAAAATAGCTTATTTAGAAAATATTTAGGAAACTATTAGCAGGACTTAATAATGGATTGCATGTGTCTATTATCATCTTACCAACATCAGGTGGACTGTAAACTCTATGTGGGCAACTTTGAATGAAGACTATGTATCTTCTGTGTCTAAAATGAGGCTCATTCAAAATACTTCCAAGACCTTCATACAATCTGACTGGATCTACCATACACACTTATGTATGGCCTGTCACCATCTAAGAAAGACTGGAAGCCATGCTAATGAAACCCAGAGCAAGAAATATTGATGAGAAATTCTAGTGGAAGATAAGTCACCCATGGAGACTAACTTGGCCATATTTTACCAAGACTGTCATTTAAGAGGGGCATCAATTCCATCTGTTTTGCAAGCTGCACCTGATCCAGGATAGGTAGGACTATGGCTCAATACAGAGGGTGTTTTTTCAATTATTTCGGAACTCAACCATGTGATTACCAACTGTGAACCTCGTAGATGATATATTGCAATGTCAAAAACTTGGATGCACCTGCCAACAAGAGAGATTGATTAAGGAGTTTTTGCCTTCATCTTGCATCCACAAATCTACTTCTGATTTTTTTTTTATATTGTTTGTCAACCTGACAGGACCTAGAGTCACCTAAAAAAATCAGCCTCTGATCATGTCTCTGAGGGATAATTTTGATTAGGTTAACTGGGGTGGGAAGACCCACTTTAACTATGAGGTGGAACCATTTCATGGGCTCAGGTCTTGGGCTGTATAGAAAAGAGAGAGATAGCTGAGCAAAAGCACTCATCATTCTTTGTTTTCTGATTGTGGGATGTAATGTGATCCAGTGTCTCAGGCTCCTGCCACCAAGCCATCCCCACCATGATAGACTGTAACCTCGAACTGCAAGCTGCAAGAAACCCTTCTACCTTAAGCTGCTTTGTCAGATATTTTTTCTCTACTCCTCCTGAATTTCTGGATGAAGCATACTCTTATTTTTTTTCTGGAAACACCTTGTGAATTCCTTTCATTCCTTATTTAACCTTCAGGGATGTAGTATCTAGGGTGTGCTATGAAAACTCCTAGGTGTATAAAGGCCCCTTGCCAGAATAGGTGAGTGAACTGTGAACTCACCTCAAGGGAACCAGTGCTTGGGGGGAAAATAGCACCTCTGCAGAAATTCTTCCTTGCTAATATTCCACTTATCTACAGAGAAAATTAAGAGTCTATGAGGGCTTCTGCATAGATTTTGAAATAGGAGAAGAATAAATAACTTGAGAGTAACACATATAGGAGACTTTAAAAAAATCTCTTCTTCTTGGGGCTGGAGAGATAGCCTGTGGTTAAGAGCACTTCCTGCACAAGAAGAAGAGCCTGAGGTGGGCCTGAGTGGTCTTAGTTCAAATCTCTTAAATTCCATATAAACAGTTAAGCATAATCATGTCCACCTTAGTCCTAGTCTCCCAATGGTGAGAAAAGACCAGGGAATCACCCAGTCTTGCAAAAGCAAGCTCCCATATCAGTAAGAATCACTATTTCAAAATTAGAGCAGGTGGAAGAGCAATGGATGGACCAGGACAATCAATGTTCTGGTTAGACAACCATGGGCAAGCATGCCTGAGCCCCAGGCTAAGCAAGTTCATGGGGCATTGCAAGAGACATATACATACATATACTACACACACACACACACACACACACACACACACACACACACACACACACATCACATCATACACACACATATACAGGAGCAAAAAATCTTCTATTAGTAATATGTATTTGTTTTTCTTAGAAGACTATGTAAATGAATAAGCCAATATCCCCCAGATTAAAATCACTCACCTTGGCTTGGTAACATAAAATTCACAACTGCAAGAAAAAAGTAAAATTGTATTTTGAGTAAATGCAGAAAGGTAAATGAAGAACTATGTAGAAGATCATGTGGAGAAGCTGTGATGAAATCACCACTGCAGATATATACAACACCTAAGAGAAATTACTTGAGTGGATTTCCCTTTCATTAAAATATTGAACTTTCTCTCTTATTATAAGAAACATAGGAAGGAGTCTTAAAAGGACCTTCATTATAGAGAGGAGTATGTAGAGAGCCAGGCACCTTGAATCTCATATATAACCAGTAGCAGAAAATATCAAGATGTATAATTATGTACACTGCTGATCATGGTAAAAAAGGTAGGAAGAAAGCATTAGGACAAAAGTTCTCTTCCTTACAGATATTATTACAGGAGTAATGAATGAATACATGTAAAACATAAAAATGTTTGTCATATAGCTCAAACAAAATAAGCTATCATTGTGATAATTTCCTCTTTCAAAGTAAAAGCTCAACTGGGAAATTATTCAATAAGATTTCTAGTATATTACCCCTTAATATCTGTTTACATTTCTGTACGTGCAGATGTTATCCTGGTATCTGGAAAATGAATACCAAGACTTAGAGAGCACAATCAGAGCATCTGCCTTCTGTACACCATTCCCTCCCCTGCAATTTCCAGATCCACAGTTCTTTGTGACTGCTGATAAATCACTATTGTTCAATGCCTTAGCTTTCTCCAGAAAGCTTTCTTTCTAAAAATGCCTGAAATTTTGTGTAAGTCACTTATAAGAAGTTCCAAAGAGATGTGATTTGGGTTCCAATAGCAGCACTCTGTTCCTATCTCCAATAAAACCACTAATCCATTATATGATAATTTTTTAACATATTTCGCCAAAATATGACAAAAATCCTGAGTTCCTCAAGGCCATGGAACATTCTCATCTATCTGTTTGTAGTGTCAAGTAAAGCTCAGCCCACATGATAGTGCTCAACTTACCTATTATGCCGATGATTTGGTTAATAAATAAATAAAGGAGTTTGAAAAAAATTCAAATACTCTTAAGTCTAATTATTTTACTAACTGCTTCACAGATCATTCTGATTTATTTTCTGGAATTTCCTCTTTTTTTTAAACTGATGTTTCTTTTTTAATGTTTTATTTATTTGCAAGCAAAAAGAGAGAGAGAGGGAGGGAGAAAAAAAGAGAGAGAGAGAAAATGGGCATGCCCAGGCCTCTAGCCACTGCAAACTATCCACAGATGCATGTGCCACTTTGAACATCTGGCTTTATGTAGGTACTGGGAAATTGAACCCAGGCCATTAGGCTTTGCAGGCAAACACCTTAACTGCTGAACCATCTCTCCAGCCCTGGATTCTCTTTTGAAAATACCTCCACCACCCACATTGACTCTAAGAAAAACTCTTTGATTTTGTTTCCTTAAAAATTAGTATTATTGGGCTGGAGGGATGACTTAGCAGTTAAGGTGTTTGCCTGCAAAGCCAAAGGACCCAGGTTCAATTCCCCAGGACCCATGTTAGCCAGATGCACAAGGGGATGCACACATCTGGAGTTTGTTTGCAGTGGCTGGAGCCCCTGGTGTGCCCATTATCTCTCTCTCTCTCTCTCCCTCTTTCTCTGTCAAATAAATGAATAAATAAAATAAATTATTTTTAAAAAATAGTATTATTGGCCTGGAGAGATGGATTAGCAGTTAAGGCACTTGCCTGTGTAGCCTACGTACTCAGGTTCTATTCCCCAGTATTCACGTAAACCAGATGCACAAGGTGGCACATGTGTCTGGAGTTTATTTGCAGTGGCTAAAAGCTCTGGCACACCCATCCTTTCTCTCTCTGTCTCTCCCAAATGAATAAATAAATAAATAAACAAGTAAATAAATATATTTTTAATTAGTATAATTTCCAGTCATGGTGGCACATGCCTTTAATCCCAGCATTTGGGAGGCAGAGGTAGGAGGATCATCCTGAGTTCAAGGCCACCCTGAGACTACATAAAGAATTCCAGGTCAGCCTGAGCTAGAGTGAGACCCTACCTTAAAGAACTATATATATATATATATATATATATATATATATATATATATATATATATATATTCCAACAATTTCAAAATGAAATTTCCCCCACCAACCTCTTCCTGGTATTTATCTTGAAGAGACATCATAAGAACTAAATAAATTTTTGTGGATTCCTCCTATTCTCTTTCCTTCTGTATTTGAGCTGGTTGAGGAATGGGTCATTCTGTAAGTATGAGATGACCACGATGCCTTCTCAATGCCCTGTTCAAATATGAGTTCACCATGTTTTAGTTTCTGTGATCATGCCACCTCCATATCTATGTCATGTTCTACATTCTCACCACTATTTCCTTAGAAAATTTCTTACTCTAGGCTTTCTGCTTCTACATCACTGGCCTCTAAGCATTTTAAAGGTTATTTGTGTCATTATATTCATCTTTCTGTCTTAAAAATAAAGTGATTTGGGCTGGAGAGATTGCTTAGAAGTTGGGCACTTGCCTGTGAAATCTAAGGGCCCAGGTATGATTCCCTTGTACCCATGTAAGCCAGATGCACAATGTGCAGCATACATATGGAGTTCATTTGCAGTGACTAGAGGCCTTGGTGCACCCATTCTCTTCCTCTCTCTCTCTCTCTTTCTCAAATAAATAAATAAATAAATATTTTTAAAAGATTTTAAAAATATAATGATTTATATAAACATAATAGCATTCTTCCACCTACCAGTTACGTTGCCAAGCCTGGGTATGGTCATAGTCTATGAGTGGGACATAGAAGATGCCTCTGTCTACATCCACACCAAGGATTTCATCTTCTGTATTCATCTGCCAGCTCCTGTCCTGATGAAATGATGTACTAACACACACTATGGATAGGAACTCTGAAAATCAATTCTCTAGAGTCAGGAGACAATAAGACAGAGGAAAACCCTAAGGGAATAATTTAAAAGTTTTTGATTGTGTCATAAATGAGAGTAGAAATAAAATTTTTTGTGTTGCACAGAACAAATAAAGAAATTTGGCTAATTTACTAGGACTGGGGGAGGAAATGTTATAAAGTATGGCATGCCCTCTCATGTGAAGCATCTTCCAAGGTTCACTGTCCCAAAAGATGTTAACATTTAGAGATCGAGATACTTGAGAAAATAAAGCTATATCTAAATCCAATATTAACAGTGCACAAATTGCTTCAATAATTTGCTTATGTTTTCAATGGAGATCTAGGAGCTAAGTTTTTTTAATATTTTTATTTTATTTATTTATTTATTTATTTGCCAGAGATAGAGGGGGAGAGAGGGGAGGAGAGAATGGGTGCACCAGGGCCTCCAGCCACTGCAAACGAACACCAGACACATATGCCCCCTTGTGCATCTGGCTAACGTGGGTCCTGGGGAATTGAACCTGGGTCCTTTGGCTTTGCAGGTGAATGCCTTAACCGCTAAGTCATCCCTCCAGCCCTGGGAGCTAAGTTTTAATCCAAAGTATTTATTGATAACTTTATTCAGTGTTTCCTACATGTACTCAATAATTACCAACATGTCAGGCATCATTTTAGCAACCAGGAATACAATGATGAACAAGAGAGAAACAGTTCTTATTTACATAAGTCAAATTATAATTATCTCTACCATCTGTGAAGCATAAAAAGGCTAAGGAATTGAATGGCCATAAATTATCTGTCACCTAGAAGTAATAGGCTTAAACTGGCAAACACCTTTCTACATATGAATGATATAGAGCAGAATCTACATTAGTTACATATGAGCAGAAATGTGGTTAAGATAATCCCTGACCCCCCCCCAAATTGACCATAGTAATGTACTATGTCTATTTTATATGTATATGTACATGCATATGTATATGTATATATACATGCATAAGAAATAGCAAGTAAATATATTTTACTATATATGTTTTTCTTATTCCCATAGTGTACCATTAATTTAATGATTCTATTACAGAGTAAGTTGTAACAAAACAAATATTCTGTTCTAGAAATATTGGGTTCTATATCTATCAACTTTATTCTGTCAAACTAATCTTACTCTGACTCTTTCAAAAATTATACTTCTAAAATTACTTTTTAAAAATTGTATTAGAATCAATATAAGATTGATAAAAGATAAGTGAATGATGGCAAAGAAAGAACACTTAATACATTTGCCAAAATATACTATACTTAATATACTTACTAATATTCTATATGAAAATATAATCCTGGCAGGCTCAGTAGCTCATGCCTGATATCCAGGTCTTGGCTGGCTGAAGCACAAAGCTCATAGCAAGTTTGAGATCAGCCTGGGGCACATAGTGAGTTCCAGGCCAGGCTGGACTACAGAGTGAGACCCCATCTCAAAAATATATGTTTCTCTTTTATTTTGAATTTTATTATAAATATCATCTTTCATCTTATTGCTTTGGTTATTCACATAAAGTTGGGTCAAGAAATATGATAGGGTCAGCATCCATTTTTCTTATGGTCATATTTGAGAATTACAATTCACAATGTTTTGATCAACATTAATAAGAAAAACAGAGCGGAGGGATAGCTCAATGGTTAAAGGTACTTCCTTGCAAAGCCTTCTGGCCCAAGTTTGATTCCCCATTACCCATGTAAAGTGAGATTTACAAAGTGGCACATGCATGTGGAATTTGTTTGAAGGCTTAGGAAGCCCTGGCACACCAATATTCATTCTCTTTCTCCTTCAATCTCTGTCTTTCTCTCTCTCTCTCTCCTTGCAAATAAATGAATGAAATATTTATTTTTGGTTTTTGAGGTAGGGTCTCACTCTAGCCCAGCATGATCCGCAATTCACTATATATAGTCTCAGGCTAGCCTCAAATTCACAGTGATCCTCCTACCTCAGCCTCCCAAGTACTGAGATTAAAGGTGTGTGCCACCACTCGGGGGAGGGGGCAGGCAGGAAGAGAGAGAATGGGTGCCCCAGGGCCTCTTGCGACTGCAAAAGAACTCCAGTCACATGCGCTACTTTGTGCATCTGGCTTTATGTGGGTACTGGGGAATCAAACCCAGGTTGTTAGGTTTAGTAGGTAATTGTCTTAACCACAGAGCCATCTGTCCAGCCCCTAAAATATTTTTAAAAGAAAAAAGTTATAGACTACAGCAGCTAATTCCACAGAGCATGCCAGTAATCTTTGTTTCTGGCATAATTATCAACCAAAGGTCATCACATATCAAGGAAGCATGGCGACACTAACGAAGTAAGTCTCTAGTGGTTGGAGAGATGGCTTAGTGGTTAAGACATTTGCCTCTGAAGCCTAAGGACTAAAGTTTGATTTTCCAGTACCCATGTAAGCCAGATGCACAAGATGATGCATACATATGGAGTTTGCAGTGTCTGGAGTCCCTAGTGCGCATATTCTCTCTCTCTCTCACACACACACACATAACTAAGTAAAATATATTTTAATTTTGAAAAAGAAGAAATAAGTCGGACTTCGGGTCAAGATGGTGTCCACCTAACTGCCCCACACCTGCCTGGGAAGGTAAGGCAAGACATTAAGGGTTCATTGGGTCTTCTAGAGGGAGCAGTCTCTAATAGACCACCAGTGGCAGGGTGCAGAGGGGCCAAAAAAGGAATCGACTGCTTCCCACACTCTGGGGTAGCCCACCAGTCCTCATACCCTCAAGCAGCCACCCTAGCCATAGTCCAGCCGCAGGTTCCTCTTGCACTAACTGCAGGCCAGGGGCCCAGGCCAGCTTAGCTCCACCTGCACCCCAGCTCCTAGGCGACCTACTTCCCACTCTCCCCACCCCTCACGACCCAGTGCCTCACTCCCCCTGCCCCCCACCCCCCTTCCCCTCCACTGCTGCCCCACATCACACCTCAAAAAGCCCCAGCTGAAACTGAGAGTATTTGGGGAAATGAGTAAGAGTGCTGCTTTCTTGGTGAACCTGGTACTAGCACAAGGATGAAGGAGATACACACAGAGAACACTCAACTCCTACCAAACCAGATATACAGAGACACAGAGAGGCTCAAAGACCTCATCACTAAAGCAGACCTAAAATGAACCCAATGTGGCTCAGGGAAATTTGCAGAAGAGGGGGCGGAAAGAATGTTAGAGCCATACATTCGGTCATTATGCACAGAGACATTGCCTCTTACCCATAACTGATGGCTAACTCCAGAATGCACAACCCATATTCCCCAACTAGGAAGGTCCCTGCAGAAGGGGGAGGACAGGGAGGAGGCTAACAATGGTACCAACATGACTTTATACACTGTGTACATAACTAATAAAAAATAAAAAATACAAAAAAAAAAACAAGAAAAAAGTCTCTAGTAACCAACTCCAAAGAATAAGATATCGATGAACTGCCTGGTAAAAAATTACAAGTAAATATTGTAAAGAATCTCAGAGAGTACAAGAGAACACAGATAATTCAGAGAAATTGGTAAAACAATCTAAGAACAAATATGAGCTCAACAAAGAGAAAACACAAAAGGGAATGAATTAGAAAATTTTGGAGCTGAAGAATATAGTAAGTGAACTAAAATATATATTAGAGATTTAAAAAGAACTCTAAAAAAGAGAATGAATACTAAGTGAATTAGAAGGTGGATTATTTGAAGTCATCTCATCAGAGGAAGGATAAATGGAATGAAAGATGCTGACAGGAACCCCTGGTGACATAAAGAAGTGATTCATGACTACAATAAGTACAATTTCAAAATAAGAACATAGAAAATAATGAGCAAATCAGTGTAATTAAAGAAACATGGTGGAAATCTTACCAAATCCCAGGGAAAATATGAATGTGCATGTACATGAAGTTTGATCAACTCAACAAGGTGCATTAAAATTAAGCCGTCAAAATCAGAAGTAAACAGACTTTTCAAAGTTGTAAGAGAAAAGCATATTATATGATCAACAGATTTGTCAAGTGATATCTTCAAGGCCAGGAGAGGCTGGGATATTATATTGAAGCTCCTCAAGCAAAATCATTGCCAAATAACAATACATTCACTTACAAGCCTATCCTTGAGAAATGAAGGAGAGATGGATCAGCAACGTAAGGTACTTGCTTGCAAAGCCTGACAAAACAGGTTCAATTTCCCAGCTACCCATAGAAAGCTGGACAAGAAACAAAAGAAAGCAGTGATAAGAGACCCTAGCATGCGCACGTGCACACACACACACACACACACACACACACAAAATTTTTAAAAGTCACTTTTCCATGTAAATAAATCTATGGAAATTCATTTCCTTTCAAAAAACAGACAAGTTCTGTTTTTAAAGGCATCTAATTAGTAACATGAAAAAAATTAAAGTAAAAACCTATCTGGTAAAGGCGAGTATGTGGTAAAATTCAGAATATTCAACCATTGTATTGAGGGTATGTAAAAAAAATATAACTAGCATAACTGTTCTGAATAAAAGTATAAAAACAACCATAACAAAAATAAAATTTGGTGATTTTCAGTATTATTTTTAAAAATATTTTATTTATTTGTTGTTTGAGAAAGAGAGAATGGTCAGGCCAGGCCCTCTAGTCACTGCAAACAAACTCCTGATACATGTACCTGCCTTGTGCGTCTGGCTTACTTGGGTAGTGGGTAATTGAACCAGAGTCCTTAGGCTTCACAGGAAAGCACCTTAACCACTGAGCCATCTCTCCAGCCCACTTTTCAATATTATTTTTGCTTTATTTTTACCACACATAGTAATTACATAAAATATTAAGTTTCAATTTAAACTGAAAACTCAGATCACATGTACACATGGTATAATGCTCAACTTTGAGTTTAGCATATCCATCACATAAAGCATTTGCCATTCTGCTGTGTGGAGCATTCAAAATACTCTGATCTACCTCTTCTGAAACTTCCAGTACATTATAATTTACAGCACTCATTTCATTAGTAGCAAGACCAGACAAACATAACAAGAAAATTGTAGGTGAATATCACTGAGGAACGTAGATGCAAAAATACTCAAAATTCTTGCAAATTGAATACAGAAAACACATCAAAGATATCTACCCAGTCAAGTAAGTTTCATCTTAGAGATTCAGAGATGCTTCAACATACAGAAATCAGTAAATGCAATATAGCCCATAAATAGACCTAAAGACAGAAATGACATGATCAAGTCAATATATGTAGAAAAGGTCTTTGGAGGGCTAGAAAGATGGATCAGCAGTTAAAGGAGCTTGCTTGCAAAGCTTGATGACCTGGGCTCAATACCCAGACACTGACTTAAAGCCAAATGCCTAAAGTGGTACATACAGCTGGAATTTTCTTTGTAGTGGCAGGAGACCCAGGAATGCCTGATTCATTCGTATTCTCTCTCTTTCTCTCTCTCTCTCTCTTTCTGTCTCTCTCCTCTCTCTCAACTTAATAAATAATTTTCTAAATGTCTTTGACAAAATGCAACATACCTTCATGAATAATACACTGGAGAGACTAAGAGTAGAGGGATCATATCTCAACATAATAAAGGCTACATACAATGGACCTAAAGCCCATATTATACTAAATGGGAAAAACTTCAAGCATTCACATGAAGGCCTGGAACAAAATAGGGGTATCCATTCTCCCCATTGATATTTAGCATAGTAGTAGGAGTCTTAGTTCGAGCAATATGACAAGAGAAAGAAATAAAATAGATACAAATGAGATAGGAAGAAGTCAAACTAGCTGTATTTGCAGTTCAAATGATTATATCTTTAAATGACCCCAAATCCACCAAAATCTCCTAGAGCTGATTAACTTTTTCAGCAAAGTGGCAGGATATAAAATCAACACAAAACTCGGTACCCTTTGCATACACAAATGACATTCCTATGGAGGAAGAAAACAGGAAAGCAGTCTGTAGTGGTTTGATTCAGGTGTTCCCCCAAGTTTCAGAACTTAGGTGTTCTGAAAGCTAGGTGCTTGTTGGCTGTTGGAGATTTGGGAATTAACACCTCCTGGAGGCAGTGTATTGTTGGGGGCAGGCTTATGGGTATTATAGCCAGTTTCCCCTACCAGTGTTTGGCACATTGTTTTGTTGCTGTTGGCTACCTGATGTTGGTAAAGAGGTGATGTCCACCCTGTGCTCATGCCGTCTTTTCCCCCTGTCATCATGGAGCTTCCTCTCAAGCCTGTAAGCAAAAATAAACCCTTTTTCCCACGAGCTGCTCTTGGTCAGGTAATTTCTGCCAGCAATGCAAACATAACTGCAACACAGTCCCATTTACAATAGTGACAACAAAATGAAATAACCCTAACCAAAAAGTGAAAGACCTCTCTACAGTGACAATTACTAAAACACGGGGCGGGGGGTGGGGGTTGGGGAATCAAGGAAGGTACAAGAAAATGGAAAGATCTCCCGTGTTCATGGACTGGAAGAATTAATATCATGCAAATGGCCATCCTACCAAAACCAATATACGGATTCAATGTAATCCCAATCAAGCTTCCAGAAATATCCTTCACAGAAATAGAAAAGGTAGTTTCAAAATTTATATAGAAGCACTAAAGACCTTAGCTAGCCAAAAATGTTCTCATCACAAAGACTACTAATGGTGACATGACCATACCTGATTTCAAAATATAGTACAAAGCCATAGTAACAAAAATAGATGGTACTGGCACAAAAACAGATACATAGATCAATGGAATAAAAGAAACGGGTATAAGTGCTAGTAATAACAGCTACCTGATCATCAGTAAATAGTAGAAAAATACATGCTGGGAAAAGATAGCATTTTTAACAAATACTACTGGAGAAGGTGGATAAAGGATGAATCTAGACCCTGTACAAAAATAAACCCAAAATGCAACAAGGACCTCAATATTAGACATGGGACTCTAAAATGATTAAAACAAAAAGTAGGGAGAACAATCCAAGATATAGGCATAGGTAAAGACATTATAATAAGACCCTAATAAAAAATAAGGCAAACAACCTCAACTCCTGGGCTTATACCCTGAATATTCTACACTTCAGAGATACTTGTTTGGCTGTGTGTTTATTGATGCTCTATTCACAACAGCTAGTAAATGGAATCAGCCCAGATGCCCATCAACTGATGAATAGATAATGAAGATGTGGTATATATACATAATAGAATTCTACTCAGCTGAAAGGTAAAATGAAATTATGTAATTTGCAGAAAAATAGATGGACCAAGGGAAAAATCATGCTAAGTTAGACTACAGAAGCTCAGTAAAACAAATATACATGTTCTGTTTCATATGCATATCCTAACATGAAATACTTTGATTTGTTGATATGTTGCAGAAAACATCAGAAGTACTGGTAAGGAAGCTATAATGAGGTTTATAAAGAGAGAGGAAAGGTTAGAGGAAGGGATAGTAGGCAGGGAACTGAAGGGACAGAATACAGGGGGTGGAATGGTCTAGGGAATGTATATAACTCTAGGGATGTAGAGATTGTTGAGTGGTTAAGACACATGCTTGCAAAGCTGATGAGCCAGCTCCAATTCCCCAGAACTCATGTAAAGCCAGATGCACAAAGTGGTACATGTATCTGGGGCTTGTTTGTAGTGGCAACAGGCCCTGGCATGCCCATTCTCATATTCTCTCTCTCTCTGTCTCTGTCTCTGTCTCTCTCTCCCTCTCTATCCTTTGCAAGTAAATAAATAAAAATTTTAACAACAATAAAATTCTTATAAAGAAACTGATAGAGACAGAATGAAGGACAACTTGGGCAGAAGCATTCTACATGGTTGGAGAAAGTTTTACCCTAAAACAATCATCAGCTGCTGATAGTAAAATCCAATGCCAGCATTGGACTACTCTCCACAGTGAGCTTTTCATAAGGGAGGCCCATGAGGCCCCCAAACCAATGCAGGACATTGCCAAATATTTGGTTATCCACCAGAATTAAATAACAAGACTTGATTACTGAAGACACCCCGGGCTGTGGTTATAAGACACTGAGAAATCATGCTGAACTGAGATGGAAGCCAGCAACTTCCTGCTAGCTAGCTGACATAGTGCTGAAAAGTTCATGTAAGCTACTGGAGATAAAGGTCAACAACAGTATGAACAAGCAGGGTTCCTACAAGCTACAAAGTCAGCTAGCCAAATAAAATGCTCACACTTATGCAATAGTGGCACATAGGTTATGGAGACGAACAATTTCTCTCTAACTGGTTTATGTGCTTTGTTTAATTAATATTTTAATTAAAATTTTATTTATAGCATGAAGAAATAGCTCAGTGGTTATGTTGCAAAACTTTTCTGAAAAGATCACTCCATTGCCAGCATGAATGAAAGTAGAGGAGTTTATTTCCCAGGGACCAAAGTTGGGATCACTCCCCAAAGTACCTTTCATGTTATTCTGAGATTTTACTTCCATTTTATAGTGATCATAGCTGAGGGGAGGGGTAAGCAAGCAAGTGGGCAGCTGTTTACAGAAGCAGGTCATGACATTTACCTGTGCAGTCTATATGATTCAAAACAATTTTTCAAAACATAACTATGAATCAACATGCATATGGATCATGTAGATGGGTCACCCTAACCATGAGCTCTGTTTTACTCTATTTTAGTTTGAACTGTCTTTCCCTCTTATCATCCCTCTGGGACCCCTAGACAATTCTGTCTTTTGGATTCCTTCAGCTGTTGACAAAGATAAGTTCAGCTCCTCAGCAGTTAACTCTTATAGTGACTTAGTGGAATAGTCCAGCTTTAAGCTTCTTTTCCACTACATTTCCCTCCTCTTCCCAATCATAATCCCTTATGATCTAACATGTAACTTTTCCAGCCAGGCACAGCAAATACCTGTAGGACTGGTAGACATCGTGTCCATTTTTTTTTCTGATATCTCATGTTTAATTTCTCAATCTTCTGCCATGCATAGACTAGTCAGCTCCCAGAGTGACTAAAGCAGGGATGTAGTCTCCTTGCCAGGGGCAGGTGTCCTCCAGAGCTTGGCCTGGAGGGAACCCTTTGGGCTCCTGGTAATCTGTTAGCTGCTACAATCAGCTTAGGACACTGTCCTCTTGAATCTGGGGTGATGAATCTATACTCCTTGGTTGATGGGTATAGACATAATTCAATAAGGGTATGTGTGTTCCCTTCTGTTACAAATTTTAAGGGAGCATCATCAATGTCAGGTGAGTCTGATTTACCCCTATAAATCTGAGCAAAGAGACACCTTTGAACAGCCAGCACTACCTATATCAGCAAGTACAAAGAGCTAGAATTCTAAATCATTGTTTTATATATTAGGATGGGGGTCTGAGATCTGTTTTTAGTGATACACCTCCTTTAATAAGACATATCAAGGAAAGATTGGGCTAACAAAAATCAGTAACTATCAGGTAAACATAACCAGTGGGGACAAGTTTCGGAATTTTATTAAACTTTAATTTTATTTATTTATTTGAGGGAGAGAGAGAGAGAGAGAGGAGAGAAGCAGAGAGAGGGAGAGAGAATGGGCATGCCAGGGCCCCCAGCCACTGCAAATGAATTTCAGATGCATGTGCCTCGTTGTGCATCTGCTTACGTGGGTCCTGGAGAGTTGAACCAGGATCCTTTGGCTTTGAAGGCAAACACCTTAACCACTAAGCCATCTCTCCAGCCCCTGGAGTTTTTATTTAAAGCAAACAGTGGCTGACTAATCAGGGATAGGCAGAAGAAGAAGGCTTAAGTTAATGTTAGAGTTCATTATTGTAAGCCAGCATCAGACAGGGGAGTCTATTAGTTTGAATCTTTGTTTATATTGTAACATCTTGTAGTTATATTTTCTTACTAGGTGTTTAAGACCATGTAGGCAGCCAAAATTAAATATGTATTATATTTTAGAGGTCATTCATGACTCTATAGGGGAGACTTTAGGGACCTGTGAGGAGTTCTATGACTCTCAGGATTGTTATCTGCTAGGATAAGTCAAAGACATGTTGACCAAGTGGTTCTCCCTCCCTTGGGAGCCTAGAGGACTAATTTTCCTCCAATGTGACCCTCTTGTTGCAGATATATTGACTTGATATACATCTCTGGATCTCCATGTCCCCCCTGATCAATAAGACAGGTAACTTACCAGAGGCTAGAAACTAGCAAGTGTCCCATCATCTCCTGTGGCCTTCTGATCTGGGAGCAGGAACCAAAATATTGGTTATCCTTTTAACTCCAATTTTTTCAACTGACTTTGGCTTCTATGTATGGTTATTAATCACTCAGAGTGATTATACACATCTGATTATCAAAACAGATCTAGCAGAAGTACTACACATACTAGTTAGCAAAGCAGATCTGGTCAGAGAATGATACAAAAGTTTAAAATCATTCTGATTAGCATTTCAGTTTAGTTGTCAGGTTACAATATAAGCTATATCTGGAATATAGAAAGCATACACACATTTTATCTTTTAAGTATCTGTCCATTATAAGTACAGGCAGAACATTTAGTAGCCCTGAAAACAATGTTTAACCAATTACTTTACCAATAGCTTTAAGCCAGTTGATTTAATCTAGAAATTGTATGTCAGGAAAAGTCAAGACAGTATAAAAACTTTGCATCTGTGTTTAAAAACAAGTTTGGCTAGTCTGTATATCTATTCAGGTACCAATTAACTCAAAAACTAGAAACAAAATGGGAGAATTTAACATTATTTTTCTTGAGCAGGGAACTTGTCTTAAGTATCAATATATCTATAAGGAATGAACTTAAAATACAAGAAATGGGACAATTACTTAAGTAAAACCTTGACTGAGATTGATTATACATAGCTTAAGAATAAAGTCAAACCTGGTCATTGTTGAGCTGAATTCAACATACATTGGAGACATTTTGACAGACACAAAGTAATTTCTTAAGCAAATACCTTTAACCATTGAGCGATTTTATAGTTTAACATAAAGAAATATTTATGACTGTTAGAATATATAAAGCTTAGACAAACTATGTTAATATTGTTTGTATACGGTGGATTTGATTTCCCTATGACATAGAGAGCTTCCTCAGTTTCCCTAAGAGCAAAATCACAATGATTACATCACTTTATGTAAGACTTAGATTATAACCTTATTGATAACCACCCAGCAAAACCAGCATGAGCTATCTTAAAATTACAGGGCTTTTAGCCAGGCATGGTAGCACATGCCTTTAATCCCAGTATGTGGGTGGCAGAGGTAGGATCACTGTGAGTTCAAGGCCAGCCTGGGACTACAGAATGACTCCCTTACCTTAAAAAAGTAAATAAATAAAAATTACCATAGCCTTTAATTTTTCAATAGAATAAAAACACAATAAGAAAAAGTTTAGATAATTTCCAAGGTTTTTCAATGATCTGACTGGCCAAATATAATGTTAAGCAAATTAAATGTAAGATCTAAAAGTTTTCATCTCATTTTATATTCTATTACTACTGACTGGTTCCGCTAATAGCCTTGCTTATTGATAGTGAAACATCATGGACTTTGTATAAACCAAATTACAACATTCTGATATCTGGAAAAGTCTAATATTAACAAAAAGTTCATGTATTTAAGGTACATGTGGCTATGGAGAGTAAACTATGAACAAAATATCTGCTAACAGAATTCAAAATAAACAAGACATCTTTATTATGTAGTAACATTTTGGCTTAAGTATGAAGACATGAAAAACTTTACAATTTTTAGAGCTCATCAGTACCAGAATGTTTTTATACAATATTTTCTTATATACATTTTTCTTTATGAGGAGATTTAGCACTTTTAAAAAAACTAAATAAAATGCCCACCCAATCTATAAATCAGTTTCTGAAATTAATTCAACTATATCTAACATACCCAAAGAATAGAGGAACTGGACTAAATTGTCATGATCTTATGAAAAAGGAGACAAGTTTCATGGAAAAGAGAAGGAATGGGCATGCCAGGGCCACTTGCAACTGCAAACAATATCCAAATGCATGCTCCACCATGTGCATCTGGCTTGCAAAAAGAGCACCTTAAACTGCTGAGCCAGAAAGAAATATCTTCAATATCCTCCAAATCAGTTTTATATAACTATAGTGAATCCAAACATACACAAAATTTCATGACAGAATCTACAACTACTCAAACCTTAACCTACTCTATAATTCTGCCTGTGGCATTTTGGTAAACTTGTTCAGTAATGACATACATTAAATCTAAAGTATTAAGACTAATTGTTGAGGTAATTGAGGAATTACAACTTAAACAACTTTGTTCATAATCTTCTTTTACTGCTTTCCATGAAGTAAATAGTTTCCAAGTGTATGATAGATAAATGTTGTTCAGTGTCTCCAAATATGGTCTATTTACCTTATAAAATAGGAAATGAGAGTAAATAATTCCTCTGTGAGATTTTTTTAGGCAGAGTTTTAGATATAATAACCTTTTAAAAGAATGAAATACAAAGCCGGGCGTGGTGGCGCACGCCTTTAATCCCAGCACTCGGGAGGCAGAGGTAGGAGGATTGCCGTGAGTTCGAGGCCATCCTGAGACTACATAGTGAATTCCAGGTCAGCCTGGGCTACAGTGAGACCCTACCTCGAAAAACCAAAAAAAAAATAAAATAAAATAAAAATAAAAAAAAATAAAAGAATGAAATACTTATCAGCCAATTTTAACCTTAAGATTTAGTTAAAAGGCTGACAAGTAGAGGAATGTGGCTAACTTGGCTGAGTACTCTAAAGCCAGTCTTTCACAACCATTATCATGACCAGATTTACATCAATGAGTTAAACTTTTAAGTTTACAGCCTGAATACCATACCAACCTGCTACCAGCCAGGGCTATTCTTTGTTAGTCTGATATAAGTCCTTGGCTAATAGTCATTTTATATATCTCAAGGAGTCTGTAATCTGATCAAGTACTTTAAGACTTAATTAACTTTTTCTTTAATCTTCTGTTTAAGCTTATTCATACCTTCATCCACATACTTTACTCATATGTTCATCTACATACTTTTACCTTACAATCTAACAATCTTTTTCTTCAAACATTTACCAAAATTTATAGTTTCCTCTCCAGTTTATCTTCCTTAGTCAGTTCATCTCATAACTACCAACAAAACCTTTCATTGTCCTTACCATAAGACTTTTAATATGACCATTTTTTTTCCTCAAAAGGCTTTTTGAAATAACTTTTTATAAGAGCAGACCAGACTTGACTTATACTGCTTACCCAGAATACACATTGAAATTTTTATCATTTGTCAATTTTAGAACTTCTTTTCTTATAACTTTCCTGAAACACATTTTTTAAAAAATATGAAAGCAGATTCAAACATTATTAAAATTTTCTGACAAACTCAGTATTGAGTGCTTCTAAATTTAAGCATAGATCTTGAGGCTGTTGTCTGTTAGTAGTTCCATAGAAGCATAGAGAGATAAAGAAAACTTAAAAACAGTTAAAAATTTCTTATAAGAAGTCCCCATCTGTTCACAGTGACTTGGAACTTGCCCATCATTATGCTGGGGCCAGAATCCTGAGATTCCCTGCACCTGTAGCCCGCTGGCTCTGCTAGGTAGGGAAACTAAGAAAGAAGAGCCATCAGAGATTCTTCTGGGGGCAGCATAAACCCCAGAGAGGTCTGTGTCTTGACACCCTATCCAACAATGAGACTTGCTTGTTAGACTCCCTCTCTTAATCCCAGGGCCACCTGGCCATCTGCAGATCAAGCCCTTCAGAAGAAAGCACTAAGTAACACACTAAGGGACACTAAGTGCCTGCTCATGTGTAGTTCCCCACTTTTGTCTTTGCTATGGAGAGCTGCCCCAGCCACAGCATGTGAGAGCAACACAGATGAGTTTCCCCAGGTTTCTAGCATCTACCTGGAACTGACGCCAGAACTTAACTACTCCTGATCTACTCTTTGCCCTGGGAGCACACAGTGGGACAACATAACTCTTTTTGCAAGTGTGCAGGGGCTGTCCCTCCTCTTCTGGTAGGTATGTATTTGGGTTTAGGGTTTGAGTGGCTTCTACTCATATTTGGGGATTTTACAGCATTTCTTTCAGAGCCAAAAACCATGCAAAAACCAAGGCTGGAACACCTGGCACTAGTGTAGAGTCAGAAGCAATTTTAGTATGGGAAGCCCTTCAGAACTGGCCCAAGCATTTCATCTACCTTAAGCTTAGAGGTCTTTGCAAAACTTTGCAGAGAGACTTCTACCTTAATTTACCTCTTTCCATAGTTTAACCCCTTCCTCAGTGCCAGGCCCTGGAGTGTTGAAATTTCCCAGTAGCCAAGACAACACTCTCTCTACACCTCCCCCCCACCTTTCTGTGGCCTTGGGTTGGCCATCTAGCACCGCATTACTGTAGAGTGTGTTTGGAGGAAGCTGTGTGTGTGGGAGGGGGCCAATCTCTGGCCTTGAAGCTTCTAGTCTGACTCTGGTTGAGATATTTTTTTTCCCCTAAACTCTAGGGAGAGTTTTGGACTTTCCTCAGGGTTACAGGGCAGCTCTCTGTTCTTGTTAGTTTAAAACTTTTTAAGAATAGGAGAATCTTATATTTCATCACACCTATGATCTTAATTATTATGAGTTTTCCTCCTGGGGGCCATTCAACATTAAAAGTTGTTCATGTGGTCTAGGACAGCAGGCTTCGTGGAAGACTTCCTTCACAATTAATTTCCCACTGTGTTGGTGCTGCAGAACAGACACAAAGACAAAGCCTTCCTGAGCATGCACTGCTCAGAACAGAAATCACTCTGCAGCCTTAGGGCTCTGAGTCACATACATACTCATACACACACATCCATTTCAAGTGCACTTTTCATACAGACTCCAGACAACCATCTCACACATTCATTCAGAAGTTATGCATTCCCATTTTATTTTTTTTATTTTTTTTTCATTTTTATTTTTCATTTTATTTTATTTTTTTACAGTCAGTTTGGTACCATTATTAGGCTCATCCATGACCTAACCCCTCCCCTTGGCCCCTCCTTGTTGAGGTATATGGGTCATGCATTGTGGAGTTAGCCCACAGTTATGGGTAAGCTAAATGTCTCTGCATATCATGACCCAACATGTGGCTCTGACATTCTTTCCGCCCCCTCTTCCGCAAAATTTCCCTGAGCCATGTCGGGTCTGCTTCAGTGATGAGGTGTTGGGGGGCTCTGAGGCTCTGGCTCTCTGATTTTGTAGGAGTTGATTTTTCTCTGTGCTGATCTCCTTCCCCCTTGTGCTGGTGTCCGGTTCATCAGGAAAACAGCCCCCTTGCTTGTTTCTCCAATTTTTCTTAGTTTCAGCCCTTTTGAGGTATGATGGGGTGGCTCTCTCCTTAGGATCTACATCTATCTGAAAAAGAGAAGCAGATTCTCCAACGGAGAGTAAGTTAGCATCAGGGCAAATGAGATAACCCTGTTTATTTTTATAGAGAATTTAATAGGCGTAGGCCCTCTTGTAGCCCACAATTGACGGTAGCTTGATATTGGAGATTGGGTTTATGTTTGGATATGGTTCTGACTTGTTTCCCAGCTCCAGCTATGGGTCTCATACCAGTTTGTGGAGTAAACATATACATACATACATATGTATGTAATCTATAATATAATATATAGGAAATAATCTAACCCATAAATGAATTGAATGATACATTAATTTAATGAAATATAAACTTTTTAAATAATTTTATAAAATAGTGGTATGGAATATTTCTGATTGCCTTAATCTTTTTTCTTTTCTGAGGTAGGGTCTCACTCTCATCCAAGCTGACCTGGAAATCACTATGTAGCCTCAGGGTGGCCTTGAACTCACAGTGATCCTTTTACCTCTGCCTCCCAAGTGCTGGGATTAAAGTGATACCATGCCCAGCTCCTTAATCTTTTAAAAATAAATTGGAACAAGTGTGGTTGCCTAGGAAAGCAAAGATAGACCAAGAGAGGCTAGAAGCAGGGTCACACTACAAGCCACCGTGAGTCTGGGCTAAGCTTGGGGTTGCACCCCAAAGGTAGAGCCATTCCTTCTGGTTGTCTGGGAGGGCAAGGCCAGCAAAATAGGGGCTGGGAGCAGTACCATGACATATGCCATTGTAAGTCTGAGCAGACTCTGCATCTCTTGTCCCTGCACCACTGGTCCCTGTGGTCCTCACACTGTCAGTCTTAGGGCCATCCCTTATCCCCAACCTGTACCACTTCCACTCTTCTCCATACCATTGCCATTGTGTGGATGCCCAGGGTGCCAGGGTCAGGGCCCACACTTCTGCCCCACTCCACATCACCTGCCCCTGTACCTCTGCGTCCCTTTGGATTCCACAGAGCTAGACTACATGCGTCTTACACTCCACCCTAACCATCAGCCCCTGATGGTTCCCAATCCATGCCTCTGGCCCCTGAGGATCCCCAAGTGACGAGCCTCAGGGGATATTTCCAGTCTCTGCTGCCTCCTCTGATTACAACAACCCATGCCACTGGCCACCTCCACATACCAAAGCTTCCAAACATCCATCTCCTAGGACTACCTTCAAGCCTGGTTCCTGGAGTCAGCATGAAAACATACAAATCCCAAGAAAACACAAAACCACATAAACCCTCCAACTTTGCAGGGATCAAATGAAACCTCACTGTTATAACCTAAATGCTAATAGACTTAACTCACCCATAAAAAGACACAAGTTAACATGGTAGGTAAGAAAAATGGACCCTTCCATCTGCTACCTTCAAGATACCCACCTAACCAGTAAAGATAGGCACCTCCTTGGGGAGAAAGAATAGAAAATGATTTTACAAGCAAATATAAATAAGAAACAAGTGGGCATTGCTATATTAATATCTAAAAAATAGACTTCAAACCAAAAATAATTAAAAAGAAGAAAGAAGGCTACTCATCAAGGGAATGATTCAAGAAGATGACATCACAATCACATATGTATATGCACCAAGCACAGGTGCACTACATTTTATAAAGTAAAACCTATTAGGCAAGAAATCAGATATAAATTCCAATACCATCATAGTAGGGGACTTCAATACCTCACAATCACCATTAGACAGATCATCCAAGCAAAAAATAAACAAAGAAGTAGTAGATCTTATCAACACCATAGATCAACTAGACCTAAGAGTCCTCTACAGAACATTTCACCTTAATTCTACATAATACACATTCTTCTCAACAGCCCACGGAACATTCTCCAAAACAGATCATATATTACGGTATACTTCAAGTCTCCATAAACTCGGGAAAATTGACGTAACTTCCACATCATATCAGACCATAGTGCTTTAAAGCTAGACATTAGATTTCCAGGTAAGATGGTGGTATACTAGCCATGCCAAAGAAGCTAAGGGAGGGAAATAAGCAGAAAAACAGGAAAGTATACTCTTCTACCAAAAAGTGAGGTATAAAGGAATTAGCCATAGTAGAGAAGCAGGAGAGACTCAGACCTTCCAGCAAGAAAGAAATAGGCCAGAATCCCATGAAGGCACCAGTGGCTCCAATACATACCTGCCCAGCTGGAGCAAAGCTACAGGAGCAGAAACCAGGTAAAGGGATTTTCAACTCTCACCAACCTCCTCACAAAATCAAGAAACCTAAAGGAGAAGTCAGCAGGGACAAGCTGAACAGCTGCTAAAGGAGGTCACATATGGGACCAGATGACCAGGTCTAGTACAACTCCAAAAATCTAGCACAGCCTCCCAACCCCAAAACCACTACTGTGACAAACCACCAGAAAACTTATCCACCCCTCAGCCACATGGCATCCAGCACAGGTGAGCAGTAAACAAGAACCAGTGATTCAAACACCCTAACCTAGTCCACAGTGCAACAGAGAGGGATCAAGTTGGGCACTCAGAATTGGTGAGATTATAAGCCATCCCAAAAGGTAACAGGGCCAATTTACACAAAGCCAGGTACATAGGCCTACAGTGGAAGTGCTAATCTCACTTTCCATGTCACGGTAGGTTATGTGTTAGATTTGATTTATATATTCTTGGTTGGCTTCACCATTCTCAAATAGGCTATATTTTGGTGTTGACTATTACTGTCTTTGATATTTCCTGATTTAGAGGGCCTTTATCTTTTTCTTCTGTCATTATTGAAGGCAGGGTCTCACTCTGCCCCAGGCTGACCTGGAACAAATTTCAGACCAGAAATCTCAGCCTTCTAGTTGACAGGATTAAGGGAGTGGGGCAACACATACCCTTTAGACTTTCACTTTATAAGATTATCTGTTTGTTTTAATCCCCACTCTTGCATGAATACTATTTCTTGGTTTTGATTGAATGTTTATAATGCTCAGTTGAATTTTAGAATTTGCCAATAATTTGCTCCAACCAGCTGATCTAAATACTTGAATAGCAGGCAAACACAACAACTAAGGTCACTTCCACTGTTACTCTGGGAGTATAAGAGCTACACCTGGCCCCTTAAAGTCCCTCCCTGAAGATAAGTATAGCCATATTTACATGGATAATAACACTATAGATAATTAGAAAACACAAGTATCAAATTAACTCAAGATACAAAAATCTTTAAATTAAAAGACAAGAAACACAAAAAATCAAGACAATACAATTGCACCAAAAATTTTAATTCCACCAGAAATGACCTCCAGTGAGACTGTTTTAGATAATGTGCCTGACAAATCTTTTTTTAAAATGATTATATCTATGCTCAAATAAATCAAAGAATAAACAAAAGGGACCAAAGAACAAAACAAGCCTCTGAAGAAATACCAAGAGAACACAGAAAATCAACTTAATGAAATAAGGAGGTCAATACAAGACCTAACTAAGGAAATAAAAATAATAACAAAATACCAATAAGAAATATTGCAAGATAGAATAATACAATATAAAAGTCAATAGATGGTGGCTTGATATTGGAGAGTGGGCTTATGTTTTGATATAGTTCTGACTTGCTTTCCAGCTCCAGCTATGGGTCCCATACCACTGAGGGGATCAGTTAGCCAAATTGAGAGCAGTTGGTTCCCCACCATAGCTGTGTGCCACCACTGCAGTTGTGTGGGCATCACACAAAGTTATTTGCTGCTAAGTAGGTTAGACCATGCGTTGCTTCGACAGATACTGGTCATTTTCCCCCAGTCGCCCATGTAGCAACTTCTGGCACTAGACGCGCTGACTGAGGACTGACTCTCTTCCAACTTGGAGCCATGCCATTCAAATTTGCATGTCAAACACATAAGGTGTCTTCAGCAGTAGGGTCTTACCATTAGCCTTCGGTGGGTCATCAAGTACTCTGACAGAAATCTGTCTGTCTTTTAGGAAACCTTGTAGGTCTCTCTGATCAAAAGCTCATTGTGGATGATAGCCCCATGCTGGTTCTGGGAGTTACAGGTCAGTGCCCACTAAGAAAATGAGGAAAAAGCTAACTAATATAGAAGAGTTAGAGATAAGAGAGAGAGAGAGAGAGAGAGAGAGAGGAGAAGTGAGGGAGGGAAGATCCCATTAATTGTGGGCTACAAGAGGGCCTACACCTATTAAATTCTCTATTAAAAAAAAAAGTAAGGGTTATCTCATTTGTCCTGATGCTAACTTACTCTCCGTTGGAGAATCTGCTTCTCTGTTTCAGATAGATGTAGATCCTAAGGAGAGAGCCACCCCATCATACCTCAAAAGGGCCCCAGCTGAAACTAAGAAAAATTGGAGAAACAAGCAAGGGGGCTGTTTTCCTGATAAACCAGATACCAGCACAAGGGGGAAGGAGATCAGCACAGAGAAAAATCAACTCCTACCAAATCAGAGAGTCAGAGCCTCACAGGCCCCCAACACCTCATCACTGAAGCAGATTAAAAATGAACCCAACATGGCTCAGGGAAATTTTGCGGAAGAGGGGGCGGAAAGAATGTCAGAGCCACATGTTGGGTCATGATATGCAGAGACATTTAGCTTACCCATAACTGTGGGCTAACTCCACAATGCATGACCCGTATACCTCAACAAGGAGGGGCCAAGGGGAGGGGGTAGGTCACGGATGAGCCTAATAATGGTTCCAAATTGACTGTATTTGCTGAATACAAAACTGACTAATAATGAAAAAAATTTACCTCAAAAAAAAAAGTCTATAGAAATGGATCTAGGAGAGGTAAGAATATATAAACCAGACAATGAGGTGGCAGATCTAATACAACCCAACAAAGAGAAGGATAAACTAATAGGAAAGCATGAGTGGGAATTTCAAGACATTCAGGACACTATGAAGAGATTAAACATAAGAATTCATGGCATAGTAGTAGGAGGAGAGTTTCAGTCCAAAGGTACAGTAGGTATTTTCAACAAAATTCATAGAATAAAACTTATCAGAAATAGGGAAAGTGATGCCAATACAAATACAGGAAGCTTTTAGAACACCAAAGAGATAAAATTAGGAGAAAAACCTGTCACTATCATATTATAATTAAACTACAAAACACATGAATCAAAGAAAATATATTAAAAGTAGCTAGAGAGAGAAATCAAGTCACATACAAAGGCAAGTCTATCAGGATAACACCAGATTACCCAACACAAACTTTAAAAGCCTGAAGGGCTTGGAATGATGCATTCCAAGTTCTGAAAGATAACAATTATAAAGCAAGACTATTTTATCCAACAAAGCTACCCATCCATATTGAGGAAGAAATAAATGCATGCCACAACAAAAACAGGTTAAAGGAATATATTAACACTAAACAAACTCTACAGAAAATACTTGAAAGGATCCTCCATGGTGAAGAGAAATAAAACCACATACATAAGGAAACAGGAAAAAATAAACCATACTCAAATAATAGTTTATACAAAAGAGTAAAGGAAAAAAAAAACATAAGAACTGCAAAGTCAGATGAATGGCAAGAACAAATAAACACTTTTCAATAATAACTGTTAATATCAATGGCCTCAATGCCCCAAGAAAAAGAAATGGATTCACAAACTGGGTTCAAAAGAAGGATCCTTCTGTTTATTGCCTCCAAGAAACTTACCATCCCATGAAAGATGGGCATATCATAGGATGAAAGGTTTGAAAATGGTATTTAAGCAAATCAGACTAGGAAGAGAGCAGGTGTTGGTATCCTAACATCTGACAGGTAGACTTCAAACCAACATTAGTTAGGAAAGATAAATAAGGTCGTTTTATTGATTAAAGGAAAAATTCAACAGGAGGACATTACAATTCTAAACTTATATGCCGCTAACATGGAGACTCACAATTTTATCAAACAAACACTATCAAAATTAAAGTCACACATAACACCAACCACGGTTGTAGTGGGTGACTTCAATACTATACACTCTCACCAATTAACAGGTCATCCCAGCAAAAAATAGACAGAGAAGCACCTGGATTAAATGAGGTCATAGAACAAATGGTCCTAACATATATCTACAGAATATTTCTGTCCAAATGCTACAGAATACACATTCTCTTCAGCAGCACATGGGACATTCTCTAAAGTAGACCATATATTAGGACACAAAACAAACCTTAACAAACACAGTAAAATTGAAATACCTATCTGGAGCCGGGCGTGGTGGTGCACGCCTTTAATCCCAGCACTTGGGAGGCAGAGGTAGGAGGATCGCCGTGAGTTCGAGGCCACCCTGAGACTCCATAGTGAATTCCAGGCCAGCCTGAGCTTGAGTGAGACCCTACCTCGAAAAACCAAAAAAAAAAAAAAAAAAGAAAGAAAGAAAGAAATACCTATCTGATCACAATGGGATTAAACAACAAATCAACAGCAAGAAAAGCTAGAGAGCATACAGAAAACCCTAGAAACTAAACAAAACACTATTAAGTGATAAATTAATAGGTAAATGAAGAAATCAAGAAGGAAATAAAAAAATTCATAAAATCAAATGATAATGAGAACACAATATACCAAAAACTTTGGGACACAATGAAGGCAGTCCTAAGAGGGAAATGTATAGACTTAGGTACCTATATTAAAAAATTGGAAAGGTTGCAAGTAAACAATTTAATGCTTCACCTCAAGGCATTGAAAAAAAGAAGAATAAGGCAAACCAAAATCAGTAGACAAAAATAATAATAATAAAAATTAGGGCAGAAATTAATGAAATAAAAGCCAAAAACAAAAACAACACAGAAAAATCAATGAAACTAAAAGCTTGTTCTCTGAAAGGATAAATGTGATTGATAAACTCTGAGCAAATATGACCAAAGAAAGAGAGAAGAGACACAAATTGATGGAATTAGAGATGTAAAAAGAACCATTACAACAGATGCCAAAGAAATTCATAAAATCATAAGGATATACTTTAAGAAGATATATTCCACTAAGATTTAAAATCTGAAGAAATAGATGATTTCCTTGATTTATGTGACCTACCAAAATTAAATAAAAACAAGATAAAGCACTTAACTAAACATATAATGAATACAGAGATCCAAGCAGTTATAAAAAAAAAAAAAAAAAAAAAAAAACTAAAAAAGTCCAGGCCCAGATGGATTCACTAGTGAATTTTATAAGACCTCCATAGAAGAACTATAACCAATGAGTCTTAAACATTTTTATTGAAAACTTCCATGATTATAAACAATATCCCATGGTAATTCCCTACCTCCCCACACTTTCCCCTTTGAAACTCCATTCTCCACCATCCCCCCCTCCAATCAGTCTTTCTTTTATTTTATGTCATGATCCTTTCCTCCTATTATGATGGTCTTGTGTAGGTAGTGTCAGACACTCTGAGGACTTGGATATCCAGGCCATTTTGTGTCTGCAGGAGCACACTGTAAGGAGTCCTAACCTTCCTTTGACTCTTACATTGTTTCTGCCACCTCTTCTGCAATGGACCCTGAGCCTTGGAAGGTGTGATAGAGATATTTCAGTGCTGAACACTCTTTTGTCATATCTTCTCAGCACCATGGTGCCTTCTGAGTCTTTCCAAGATCACTGCCATCTGAAAAGAGAAGGAAGGTTCTCTAACAAAAAGTGAGAGTAGAATTAATATATGGGTATGAACATTAATAGAAGTGTTTACTAGGCAGTTTGGTGAGCATAGAACATACATTCAGCCAGACAGCAGCAGATGTTACACCCCTAGGGCTCCCGACTACCTCTGCTGCAGGTTTTCAGTATCAGGGATGTATTTCCTCCCATGGGATGAGCCTCCAGTCAAATTAGAGGGAGGTTGGTTTTCCCCATAACAGACATGCCACTATTGCACCTGTTGGTTCATTTGGCCTGGCTGGCCAGATGTAAGGTTTGCAGTATCCACTGTTGAGTATCTTCACTGGTTATCTCTCTCTCTCCCATTGAACTGCATTGAGGATAGCTTCTTCTAGCTAACTGTCACCTGATATACATGGAGGAGGTTTTCAGCTCAGCTCCAGCAGGAGTTCTCAGTGATCTTGCAGCCCGAGTATATGGAGTCTTCAGCAAGACAGTACTACCATCTATTCCTGGTGTGAAACCAAGAACCTCATCAATGAGGGCCATCCCTGGCTGACAACTTACTGGAAGGTATCCCATACCTGGCACTGAAAATTTTCTAGTAACAATCTATGGCAATTGTGTGTTCCATTGTCCAAAAAAGTAGGTTTCCATATGACTTATTTATATCCTCTTAGATTTTGATTAGCCCTCCCTCTACCGTTCCTTTACTTAATCTCTTCCCCTGACCTCACTAAAGCCTTTTCACCACCATTAATCTGTTCTTCTACTTACATATATACAATACCGTTCTGTTAAGTTCCCCCCTCCCTTTTTATTCCCTTTGTATCTCCTTTTTAGCTTAATGGCTGTGCTATTGAGTTTTCTTCCTACTCACAGAGAAGTCAAATCATTTGTAGCTAGGATACACATATGAGAGAGAACATGTGACATTTGGCTTTCTTGGCCTGGGTTACCTCACTAAGTATAATCCTTTAAAGATCCATCCATTTTCCTGCAAATTTCATAACTTCATTTTTCTTCACCACTGAGTAGAACTCCATTGTGTAAATGTGCCACACCTTCATCATCCACTTATCAGCTGAGGGACATTTAGACTAGTTCCATTTCTTAGCTATTGTGAATAGAGCAGCAATAAACATAGTTGAGCAAATATCTCTAAGGTAGTGAGACAAGTCTTTAGGGTTATATACCTAGGAGTGGTACAGCAGGGTCATATGGCAGATCAATTTTTAGCTGTCTTAGGAACCTCCACACTGATTTCCACAATGGCTGGAGCAGATTGCATTCCCACCAACAGTGTAAAAGGGTTCCTGTTTATCCACATCCTCACCAGAATTTATGGTCAATTTTTTTTTAATAATAGTCAATCTGACAGGAGGGAGATGGAATCTCAACATAGTTTTAATCTGTATTTCCCTGATGACTAGGGATACAGAGAATTTTTACATGTTTATATGCCATCTGCATTTCTTCTTTTGAGAACTCTCTATTTAGTTTAATATCCCATTTTTTGATTGGGTTGTTTGATCTCTTATTATTTAATTTTTGAGTTCTTTGTATATCATAGATATTAATCTGTAGAGATGTACATCTGGAAAAGATTTTCTCCCATTCTTTAGGTTGCCTCTTTGCTCTACTCACAGTGACTTTTGCTGTACAAACGTTTTGTAATTTCATGAGGTCCCAGCAGTTAATCTGTGGTTTTATTGCCTGAGCAATTGGGGTTACATTCAGAAAGTATTTGCCAAGACCAATATGTTGAAGGGTTTAACGTACTTTTTCCTCTAGTAGCCTCAAAGTTTCAGATCTGATATTAAGGTCTTTGATCCATTTGGACTTAATTATTATGCATGGAGAGAGATAAGGATCTATTTTCATCCTTCTATAGATACATATTCAGTTTTCCCAGCACCATTTACTAAAGAAGCTGTCTTTTCTCCAGTGAGTATGTTTGGTATTTTTGTCAAATTCCAGGTGGCTATATCTACCTGGACTTATATCAGACTCCTCTATTCTGTTCCATTGATATACATATCTATTCTAGTGCTAGTACCATGCTGTTTTTGTTACTATGGCTCTATAGTATATGTTAAAATCAGGTACGGTGATACCACCAGCTTTATTTTTGTTGCTCAAAATTGTTTTAGACATTTTAGTTTTCTTGTGCTTCCAATGAATTTCTGATCATTTTTTTTCTACTTCTGTAAGGAATGCCATTGGAATTATGATACGGATTGCCTTGAATGTGTAGATTGCTTTCAGTAAGATTGCCATTTTCACAATATTGATTCTCCTGATCCAAGAACAAGGAATGTCTTTCCATTTTCGAGTGTCTTCTGCCATTTCTCATTTGAGTATTTTAAAGTTTTCATTATAGAGACCCTTCCCTTCCTTGGTAAGGTTTATTCCAAGGTTTTTTTTTTTTTGATGCAATTTCTGAATGGGAGTGATTCTTTGATTACATCCTCTGCTTGTTTTTTGTAAGCATATAGGAAGGCTACTGGTTTCTGTGTGTTTATTTTGTATCCTGCTACATGGCTATAGGTGTTTATCAGCTCTAACAGTTTGCTGGTAGAATTTTTAGTGTCCTTTATGTATAGAATCATGTCATCTGCAAATAATGATAACTTGATCTCTTCCTTTCCAATTTGTATCCCTCTTATGTGTGCCTCTTGCCTTATTGCTATGGATAAGACTTTCAGTACTATATTAAATAAAAGCGGGGACAGTGGACACCCTTGTCTTGTTCCTGATTTTAGTGGAAAAGCTTCAAGTTTTTCTCCATTTAGCATTGTGTTGGCTGTAGGTTTGTCATAAATAGCCTTTATTATGTTGAGATATGTTCCTTCTGTTGCCAGTCTCTGTAGTACTTTTATCAGGAAGGGATGTTGGATTTTGTCCAATGCTTTTTCTACATTTAATGAGATGAGCATGTGATTTTTGTCCTTCAGTCCAATTACATAATGTATTGCATTTGTTGATTTGTGTATGTTGAACCATCCCTGCATCTCTGGATGTATCTGCATCTGTAGGATGCAAATGTATTGCATTTGATGAGGTAATGGGAGGAGGCATTCCACATTCAAATCACCATAGTGATGCTATCAGTATAATCCCAGCTTCAGATATGAGGAGACTGAAGCACAGAGAGAGCAGATAGCTTCCCAAGGTCATGAGACTAGTGATTTTTAGCAACAGTATTTAACTTATATAAGGAACTTTTGATTTTACTTTATTAATAACTATGTATATGCTAAGTCTGATGACAGGAAAGCTAGCTTCTCATTTGAAAAATCTTACACTTTCTACAATAACCTAAACATTATTTCTGTTAATTTTGAAACTATTTTATAGCTCTATGTTGTTTTTTCTTCATAAACAAGTTCTGAACTTGGAACTAGCAAGATCATGACAACTTGTACAGTTTGTGCCAAAAATTTTTAAATTGAACTTAGGAGTGGGAAGACACCAACAAATTATTGATGTTGCTTGTTAATTTAAACATATTTCATTTGTCATGTGTTGATAATATAATGGAGACAGGCCTCACTGACACAATCATACTTCTCACTAATAAGGGCAAGAAAGGTCCAGAGAGCTGGGTTCGCCTTTCCAGAGAAAGTCATCAACTGAGGGCAATTCTGCAAAGTTAGAGTTGATGATGATGGGGCAGTATAGGTGTGTAGAAGTGTATAGGAGAGTGGAAAAGGAAAAAAGATGGGCCAGGCCTGTGAACAGTTTTTACAAAGAAAGGGAGGTTTTGAAACATGACAGTTTCTGTGGTAATACCTACAAGTTTAATATAATTCAGTGCCCAATTCATGTAATGAAGTGTCAGGAGTTAAAGATATGAAGAAAACTGGCTCAGAATTTAGAGGGCCTGCCTGGTGTGGGGGCACATGCCTTTAGTCCCAGCACTTGGGAGGCAGAGGTAGGAGTATCACTGTGAGTTTAAGGCCACCCTGAAACTACATAGTGAATTCCAGGTCAGCCTGTGCTAGAGTGAGACCTTACCTCAAAAAAACAAGAAAAACAATTTAGAGGGTCATGAAAGTTATATCTCAATGGAGGTGAGAATTTTCCATGAATAATTTATGATAAAGAAGTCACTCCTACAGCAAGAAGGTAGCTGAAATAGTGATGAGAAGTTGTGAATAGAGCCCATCTGGAACTCTACTTGCTTGAATTTAAACTCCAGCTCCTCTATGTGACAACAGTATAATTTTAGGGAAGTCAATTGCCTTGCACTTGCCTCATTCTTATCAAGTATAAATATGAATAAAAATAGTTCACAACTAGCCGGGCATGGTGGAGCACGCCTTTAATCCCAGCACTTGGGAGGCAGAGGTAGGAGAAGCGCCATGAATTCAAGGCCACCCTGAGACTGCATAGTGAATTGAGGTCAGCCTGGGCTACAGCGAGACCCTACCTTGAAAAAACAAAACAAAAAAAAAAAAAAACAGTTCACAACTCATAAAGTGTTATAAGAAATAGATATACACATAAAGCACCTTATTTCCTGAGGTAGTGTCTCACACTCTAGCCCAGGCTGACCTGGAATTCATAATGTAGTCTCATAGAGCACTTTGTATATGAGAAATTCTAAATGAATACAGAATCATCATTACTCAGCTACTTGAGAGCATGCTAAATAGAATGAGAAGGAAACTGGGACAAGAATTATCTTGTCAAAATCATAGGAAGTGTACCTATTTCTGACACCCACACTCAAATAAAAATTCCTTTAACTGGAGGAGGAGGGGAGTACATCCATGCACAGCTTTCATTAAGAGTTCAAGCAGAAGCTGAGGAAGAAGCAGAAAGTGATAGTAGCCACATCAATGCATCCCAGGGAGGGAAATGGGCAGAAAAACAAATAATACACTCTTCTACAAAAAGTGAAGGTGTATAAGTTATTATCAACCACAGCAATGAAGTAGGAGAGACTCATATCTTCTGGAAAGAAAGAAACTGTCCAGAATACTGACAATGTGCTGGCAACTGCTATCTATGTGTGCGCACACACACACACACACACACACACACACACACACACACCCATGCCTACCCAGCCAGAATAGAGCTGCAAAAGCAGAAACCAAATGAAGGGATTTCCACTCACATCAGCCACAAAGTGAAGAAACCTGAAGGAGAAGACAGCAGGGACCAGCTGAGCAGCCACTGAAGAACAAAACTGGGACCACCTGAGCAGCTGCAGTGCAACTTCAGGCACCCTGCACAGCCTCCCATTCCCCAACCACCAGTGCCTTGGCATACAGCTTAGTGCCTAAGAACACAAGATGCAGTGACAATGCAGCCTAACAGAGTCCATAGTGCAGCCAAGAGGGATCAAGATAGGCACTCAGAATTGGTGAGACTGGAAGCCATCACAAAAGATAACAGGGCCTACTTACACAAAGCTAATACATAGGCCTAAACTGGAAGTGCTAATATCTCTTTCCATGCCAGGAAAGGCTACATGTTACATTTAAATGATGTATTCTTGATTGACTTTACCATTCTCAAATAAGCTGTATTTTGGTGTTGACTATTGTTGCCTTTGCCGTTCCCTGATTTTCAGAGGCTTTGTCTTTTTCTTTTGTTATTATTGGGGGCAGGGTCTTACTCAGCCTCAGGATGACTTGGAACCCATTTCAGACCAGAAATCTCAACCTCCTAGTTGACAGGATTAAGGATGTGGTGCAACATACACCCTTAGGGACTGATTTCCACAATACCTGTACCAGACTACATTCCCATCAATATTGTAGAAGGGTTCCCCCTTTTCTGCATCCTTGCCAACATTTATTGTCATTTTTTTCCTTTATGATAGCCATTCTGACAGGAGTGAAATATAATCTCAAAATAGTTTTAATTTGCATTTCCCAGATAGCTAAGGATATAGAACACTTTTTTAGATGTTTATATGCCATCTTTATTCCTTCTTTTGAGAACACTCTATTTAGTTCCATAGCCCATTTTTGATAGGATTGTTAGATTTCCTAATGGTTTGTTTCTAGAGTTCTTTGTACATTGTGGATATTAATCCTCTTAGATGTATATCTGGCAAAGATTTTCTCCCATCATGTGGGTTATCACTTTGTTCTATTCACAGTGTCCATTGCTATACAAAAGTTTTGTAATTTAATGAGATCCCAGTGGTTGATTAGTGATTTTATTTTGTGAGCAACTGGGGTTATATTCAGAAAGTCATTGCCTATGCCAATATGTGAGAGTTTCCCGTACTTTTTCCTCTAGCAGTTTCAGAGCTTCAGGTCTGATACTAAGGTCACTGATCCATTGAACTTGATTCTTGTGCATGGAGGAAGACAAGGATCTTTTTTCATCCTTCTACATATAGATATCCAGTTTTCCCAGCACCATTTGTTGAAGGGGCTGTCTTTTCTCCAATGAATATTTTTGCAATGTTTATCAAAAATCACTGTCTCAGTTAACATGTGGGTCCTCTATTCTGTTCCATTGATCTATGTGTCTGTCTCTGTTCCAGTACCATGCTGTTTTTGTTACTACAGCATTGTGATATAGCTTAAAAATGAGTAGGTGATACTGCCAGCCTTATTTTTGTTGCTCAAAATTGTTTTAGCTATTCTAGGTTTTTTGTGCAACCAAATAAATTTTATGATTTTTTCTATTTCCATAAAGAATGGCATTAGAATTTTAATGGGGATTGATTAAATTTGTAGAATGCTTTTGGTAAGATTGACATTTTTCACAATATTGGTTTTTCCAGTCCAAGAACATGGGATGTCTTTCCGGTTCCTAGTGTCTTCTGCAATCTCTCACTTGAGTGTTTTAAAGTTATCATTGTACAGATCCTTCACTTCCTTGGTTAGGTTTATTCCAAGATACTTTATTTTTTGAGGCAATTATGGTGGGACAGATTCCCTGATTTCATCCTCCACATGTTTGTTGTTAGTGTATAGAAAAACTACTGATTTCTATGTGTTTATTTTGTATTCTGCTATGTTGCTAAAAGTGTTTACCAGCTCCAACAGTTTCCAGGTACAGTCTTTAGGGTACTTTATGTATAGAATCATATCATCTGCAAATAATGATAAATTGGTCTCTTCCTTTCCAATTTGTTTCCTTTTTATGAGTGTCTCTTGCCTTGTTGCTATAGCTAACACTTCCAGTACTAATAAAAGTGGGGACAGTGGACACCCTTGTCTTGTTCCTGAATTTAGTGAAAAGTCTTCAAGTTTTTCCCCATTTAGTATTATGTTGGCTGTAGGTTTGTCATAAATAGCTTTTATTATGTTGAGATATGTTCCTTCTATACCCAATTTCTGTAGGACTTTTACCATGAAGGGATGTTGGATTTCATCAAATGCCTTTTCTGCATGTGTTGAGATGATTATGGGATGTTTGTCCTTCAGTGCATTTATATAGTTTATTACATTTACCAATTTGTGTATGTTGAACCATCCCTACATCAATGGAATAAAACCTACTTCGTTGGGGTTAATAATCTTTCTGATATATTCTTGTATTCTGTTTGCCAATATTTTGTTTAGAATTTTTGCATCTATGTTCATGAGGGACATTGGTCTGTAATTTTCTTTTTTTGTTCTGTCTTTGTCTGGTTTTGGTATCAAGGTGATGCTGGCTTTGTACATGGAATTTGGTAGAATTCCTTCCTCTTCTATTTTATGGAAAAGTTTGAGAAGCAGTGGTGTTAATTCTTCCATGCATGTCTCGTAAAATTCACCAGTGAATCCATCTGGGCCTGCACTTATTTTAGTTGGGAAACTTTTTATAACTGCTTGGATGTTATAGGTCTATTTAAATGGTTTGCGTCATCTTGATTTAATTTTGCTAGGTCATATGAATCAAGGAAATCATCCATGTCTTTCAGATTTCATATTTAGAGGAATACATACTCTTAAAGTATGTCCTTATGATTTTCTGAATTTCTTTGCTGTATGTTCTAATGGTGCATTTTTCATCTCTAATTTTATTAATTTTTGTCTCTTCTCTCCTTCTTCTGGTCAGATTTGCTAAGGGTTTATCAATCTTGTTTATACTTTCAAAGAACCACCTCTTTGTTTCATTTATTCTTTGGAATTTTTTTTGTTGTTGTTTCTATTCGGTTAATTTCTCCCTAATCTTTGTTATCTCTTCCCATCTACTGATTTTTGGTTTACCTTGTTCTTCATTTTTCAAGTAAAGTTTTAAAGTAAAGCATTAAATTGTTTACTTGTGAACTCTCTAATTTCTTAATATAGGCACTTAAAGCTATAAGTTTCCTTCTTAGGACTGCCTTTATTGTGTCCCAGAGGTTTTGGTATGTTGTATTCTCATCATCCTTTGATTCTATGAATTTATTGATTTCTGTTTTGATTTCTTCAATGACCCATTCATCATTCAATAGTGTACTGTTTATTCAATAATGTACTGTTTAGTATCCATGAATTTCTGTATGTTCTGTAGTTTTTCTTGTTGATGATTTGTAATTTAATCCCATTGTAATCAGATACAGTACAAGCGATTATCCCTATTTTCCAGTATTTGTTAAGATTTGCTTTGTGTCCTAATATATGCTCTATTTTGGAGAATGTTCCGTGTGCTGCTGAGAAAAATGTATATTCTAGAGCATTTGGATGGAATGTTCTGTAGATATTTGTTAGGTCCACTGGTCCCATGATATCATTTAATCCAGATGTCTCTCTGTCTACTTTTTGCTGGGAGGACCTGTCAGTTGATGAGAGTGGGGTGTTGAAGTCACCCACTACAATTGTGTTTGGTCTCACATGTGACATTAGGTGTAATAGTGTTTGTTTGATGAAATTGGGACCACCCACATTAGGTACATATATGTTTAGAATTTTAATGTCCTCCTTTTTTAATTAGTATAAAGTGACCTTCTTTATCTTTCCTCACTACTGTTGGTTTGAATTCTATCCTGTCAGATATTTTCATAGCAATCACTACTTGTTTCCTAGGCCCATTTGCTTAAAGTACCATTTTCCATCCTTTCATCCTAAGACAGTGTGTATCTTTGATTGAGAGATGAGTTTCCTGGAGGCAGCAAACAGTAGGATCCTGCCTTTTAGTCCAGTTTGCAAGCCTGTATCTTTTGGTTGGGGCTTTCAATATATTTTCTTTGGTTAGTAATTTAATCATAACATGGTTTTGTCTGTTTGGTGTTCTAAAAGCTTCCTGTACCTGCATTGGCATTTCATTTCCAACTCAGGGGACATTGTTCTTCTATTATTTTGTTGAAAAATGCATACTAAGCATCTGGATTGAAATTCTCCTACTGTGCCCTGAATTTTTATGTTTGAACTTTTCATTCTGTCACAGATATCTTGAAATTCACATTCACACCTTCCTATCAGTTTGTCTTTCTCTTTGTTGGACTGTATTAGATCTGCCACCTGGTCTTCTAGTTTAGATATTCTGTTCTCTCCTTCATCCATTCTACTCATGAGACATTCCACTGAGTTTTTAATTTGACTGACTGTGTTTTTCAGTGCTAGAATTTCTGCCTGGTTTTTCTTCAGTATTTCTGTTTCTGTACCCATGTCTTGTAATGACCTCCTTATTTTATTAGCCAGTTTCCTGTGTTCTCTTGGAATTCCTTCAGGAGTTTGTTTTCTTCTTTAATGCATTTTTTATTCCTTTGATTTCTTTGAGTATAGATAAAATCATTTTCTGAAATCTTTGTCAGACATTTCATCTAAAATAGTCTCATTGGGGGCCATTCCTTATGGATTTATAAATTTTAGTGGGATTCTCTTCTCTTGATTCTTTGTGTTTCTTGTATTATAATATTGCAATGTTTTCATCCTAAGTTTATTTGATGCTTGTGTTTGCTAATAATCTGCAGTGCTTTTAGATTTGGAAGTCGAACTTTATATAGTAGGAGTTTAAGGTGCCAAGTGTAGCTCTTGTACTCCAATCCAACTGCAGAAGTAATCCTAGGTGTTGACTTTGCCTGCTATTCAAGTATTCTAGTGGGCTGTATGGAGTATTTTACTGGAAAGTTTTAAAATTCAACTGAGCAATATATAATACATTCAATAAAAACCAGCACAGAGTATTGAAGTCTAGGGATTGGAACAAACATATAATCTTATGAAGCTGCAAATCCTAAGGATGTGTGTTGCTCTACACCCTTAATTCTGTCTTCTGGGAGGTTGAGATTTCTGCTCTGAAATGGGTTCCAGGTTAGCCTGGATATGAATCAGACCCTACCCCCATAATGACAGAAGAAAAAAGACAAAGACCCAATGACTCTGAAAGCATTAAATGCAACAATAGTCAACCCTCAAATATAGCTTAATTGAGAATGGTAAATCCACCAAGAATATGTAACCCATAACCTGCCCTGACATAGAAAGAGAGATTAGCACTTCCAGTGCAGGCCAATGTACCTGCTCTTTTGTCAGTCAGCCCCACCTTTTGAGGTAGCTTCCAATATCACCAATGGTGAGTGCCAACCTTGATCCCTCCGTGTTTTCCTGTGAATCTGGTGTTCTGATCAGTTGTGCTGAATGTCCCCATAGTTTGTGTCAATCCCAAAGTTGTCCAAAAATCCTCATAGTCAAAGTTCTTTTAGCTGAACCATAACACAAAAAAAGAATGAAAGAAAGAAAGAAAAAAGAAAACCACAAACCAATAATGGCACAAAATAAACATTTATACTGCAAAAGATCACACTGGGCATAGCAAAGAAATAGTCAACCAATACAAGATCTTATCAGGGCAAACACCAAACTCTGTAGCTCCAAGTCCAACAACTCTAGTCTGTGACAAATCTCCAAATCCAATAACTCTAACCAGCAATTAGTCTCTAGAGTTCCAATTCCTCCTCTCCAGCTAGGCTGTGTACATTCCTGGAAAATTTCATCTACTGCTGGCAGGTCTCCTTGTCAAGCATCTCATAGTCCTGGCATCTCTACTAGGTCTCCAACTGCCACCCATAGTTCATCCTCATGGCTCAATCAGGTCTCCCTGCAGGTAATGCAGCAAGATTGCTTCATACTGCCCATAGCCACTTCCAAAAAACAAAACCATGTTGCAAATTCAACAACACTCTCTTTCCTGCATTTGTTATACCCCATAATAACAGGTGGGCTACCAAATCGTTAATCCATGGGGGAAATAAATAAGTCTTTGAAGAACAGGACACTCCTTCAGGACCCTTCAAAAGACTGCATTCTTCCTCTTGGTCCAGTGCAGATCACCTGGCCCAATCTCAATTGTTGTAATCTCCCAATCAATTTCAGCTGAATGGGCAGAAGATTTGGCCCAAACATTTCATTTCTTTGCCCTCTGTTCACATGAGTCTATTTCTATGCAATGCAACCCTGCACAAGTTCTCAGGACACAGGCATAATAGCAAGCCTCTCACAGAAACTGTTTCTAGGCCAGTCCAGCCAACCTTACTGTTGATAGTTTTTACTGCATTCAGGCCTTTCATCTCTGACCAGAATAGTCCATCAAGCTGTACTTTACAGCACTGCAAGTCATCTCTTAGGCCAAGATTTCAAATCCTTCCACAATCCTCTCTAAAATAAGCTCCAAAATGCCAAAAGGCACATGGTCAGGTGTCTAATAGCAATTGTCCCACTTCTTGGTACCAATTTTAATGTTGCAGTCAGGTTTGTATTGCTAGCAAAAAAAAAAAAAAAAAAAAAAACCGACCAAGAGCAGCTTGTGGGGGAAGAAAAGTTTTATTTTGGCTTACAAACTCGAGGGGAAGCTCCATGATGGCAAGCGAACATGATGGCATGAACAGAAGGTGGACATCACCCCCTGGCCAATATTATATGGACAACAGTAGCAGAAGAGTGGGCCAAACACTGGCAAAAGAAAGCTGGATATAATACCCATAAAGCTACCAACAACAATACACTGTCTCCAGGGGCTTTAATTCCCAAATTGCCATCATATGGGGACCAAGAATTCAGGAAGCCTGAGTTTATCAAACCACCATAGTTGGGAAGATCATATATCCTAGAAGCAAATCTGTTGTTTTGCTAAATGGACATGATATGCCCATCAAATTGACTTAGAAATATTTATATTAATGCTCATATATAGTGCTTCTATCATTTTTGGTCAGTAAAGCTTGTTTTGCAATCAGAAGTGGTTACTAAAGAGATTCATATCTGGTCAAATGCTGAGAAAAATTGACTGATGAGTGCTCAGTCCTAAATGGGGCACATATATTATGCCCTCTGAGGCTCATAGAATATTGCTGAAGAGGGGAAGAAAGAATGTAAGAGCTGGAGGGGGGGGAGTGTAGTGAAATGTTGCCTTTGAATTGACATGGTCTTTGCATTCATGAACAGCTGTGGCTACCTGCATAAACTTGAACAAAATTTGGCCTGTCAGTATTCCATAATGGACAGAAGGCTCAAGAGGTCTCACTGGTACCTGAGGAGTTAATAGTTATCAAGGAGGAGATGCATTTTCTCCAGTAGTATACCAACTGGGAAGTTACCCATGTTTCAGTAAATTGTCTTTACCCATGCTTAGGAAAGTAACTCAGTAGGTCATACATACATAAATATTAAAAAAGACATGAAAGTAGAATAGGGACTAGTTGAGAAGGGGTTCCACAGGGCTGGGAGGAGGATAAGAGATGGTAATGGAGGGAAAATGTGATCAATGTATAAAATTATAAAAATACAAATTTACATAAATTCATATAAATGGAAATTTATATGTATAAAATTATAAAAATATAAATTTAATTAAAAAATAAACACTGGGATCTGAGTCAGACTTTAAAGTGTTAGAGTATGGTTTGTTTTTGCCAGGTTCCTTATATGTGTGCTCTTCTTTCTATTCAGCATGGAGGATACTTCCAAGTATTTTCTGTAGGTCTGGTTTGGTCTTCATATATTTCTTCAGCCTGCTTTTGTTGTAGAATTTCCTTATTTCTCCACCTATTTGACTGGACAGCTTTTCCAAATAAAGCAATCTTGGTTCACAGTTGTTATCTTTCAAAACTCGGAATACATCATTCAAAGCTATTCCGGCTTTTAAAGTTTGTGTTGAGTAATCTGCTGCAATCCTGATGGGCTTTCCTTTATACTTGTCTTGCTTTTTCTCTCTAACTGCTTTCAATATATTTTCTTTGGTTTGCATGGTTAGTAGTTTAATTATAACATATCAGGGAGAGGTTCTTTCCAGGTTTTGGCTGTTTGGTGTTCTAAAAGCTTCTTGTATCTGCATTGGCATTTCTTTCCCAATTTGAGGATAATTTTCTTCTATGATTTTGTTGAAAATACCTACTATGCTTTTGGATTGAAATTCTTCTCCTTCTACTATACCCTTAATTCTTATGTTTGATCTTTTCATAGTGTCCAAGATAACTTGAAATTCCCATTCATACCTTCCTATTAGTTTATCTTTCTCATTGTTAGACTGTATTAGATCTGCCACCTGGTCTTCTAGTTTAGATATTCTGTTCTCTCCTTCATCCATTCTATTGAATGAATTTCAGCCTGGTTTTTCTTCATTATTTCTACTTACTTACTCATGTCTTGTAATGACCTCCTTATTTTATTAAGCTGCTTTCCAGTGTTCTCTTGGAATTCATTCACTACTTTGTTTTCTTCTTTAATTCCTTTGTTTTCTTCTTTGATTCCTTTGATTTCTCCTTTTATTTCTTTTAGTATAGATAAAATCATTTTTTTAAAAATCTTTGTCAGTCATTTCATCTAAAACAATCTTATTGGCGGTTATTTCTGATAGATTTATAATTTCTGGTGGGGTTGTATTGACTTGATTCTTTGTGTTTCTTGTGTTAGAATGTAGCAATTTTTGCATCCTGAGTTGATTTTATGCTTGGGTTTCCTAATTATCAGTGTGCTCTTAGACTTGGAAATCCAACTTTACATACCTTCAGAGTAGGAGTTTAAGGTGCCAAGTGTAGCTCTTGTACTCCAATCCACCTGCAAAAGTAATCCTACATGTTGGGTTTGCCTACTATTAAAGTATTCTAGTGGGCCTGGTGGAGCAATTTACTGACAAAATTCTAAAATTCAATTGAGCAATATACACATTCAATAAAAAGCATCAGAGTATGCAAGTGTGGGAATTGAAACAAACAGATACCCATACCCTTATAAAGCCAAAATCCCTAAGGATGTGTGTTGCTTTACACACTTCATCCTACCTTCTGGGAGGTTGAAATTTCTGTTCTGAAATGGGTTCAATGTCAGCCGGGGTCTGAATCAGATCCTGCCCCCAATAATCACAGACGAAAAAGACAAAGGCACTATGAATATGAATGCATTAAAGGCAACAATAGCCAACCCCCAAATACAGCTTAATTGAGAATAGTAAATCCAACCACAAATACATAACCCATAACCTGCCCTGACATGAAAAGAAGGAGTACCACTTCCAGTGCAGGCCTATATACCTGCTCTTTCATCAGTCGGCCTCATTACCATTTGGAGTGGCTTCCAATCTCACCAATGCTGAGTGCCCACCTCTACCCTTCCATGTTGTGCTTTGACATTCGTGCTCTTATCAACTGTGCTGGATTCCCTGCTGCCAGGAGCTGAATGCATTCTGTGGAGGTTCCTGATTTTGATGGTTGGAGGATGGGAGAGTGCAAGAAGCCTGGAGTTGTACTGGAACTGCTGAGCTGGTGCCACCTGTATCCTTTTCAGCAGATCCTTAGCTGATCTCCACTGTCTTCCCTTCAGGTTTGATGAGGTTGGAAAATGCCCATGTTTGGTCTTTGCTCCTGCACCTGGGCACTGGGCTAGGCAGGTGTGCAGGGTCAGGCTGGCATGCAGATCCATGCAGGATGCAAATGCCTCCATGGGCATTCTCATCAGGTTCCTACTTTCTGGTAGATCTTGGTCTCTCCTGTTTCTCTGCTATCACTGATAAAAACCTGAACGCCTTCACTTTTTGGAAGAAAAGTGTATTTTGCTGTGATTTTACTTAAATCCCTCCCTAGGCTGGTTTGTTGTGACTCCTGTTCAGCCATCTTACCAGAAGTTCAGAATACACATTATTTTCAACAGCACAAGAACCTTCTCTAAAATAGGCCATATATTAAGACACATAGCAAATTTTAACAAATACAGGAAAATTGAAATAATTCCTTGCACTTTATCTGATCACAATGGGATTAAACTACAAATCAACAGCAAGAAAAGCTAAAGAGCATACACAAAATCATGGAAACTAAACTACACACTACTAAATGATGAATGGGTCAATGAAGAAATCAAGAAGCAAATTAAAATATCCATAGAATCAAATGATAATGAAAACACAATATAACAAAATATTTGGGACACAATGAAGGCAGTCCTAAGAGAGAAGTTTATAGCTTTAAGTGCCTATATTAACAAATTATGTCACAAGTAAAAAGAACAAGGCAAACCAAAAATCAGCATCTGGCTGTGGTGGCCCCATGGTTGGATTCTCGGGGATGAAGGCACCTACTGGACTCTCCTGATCCCAGTGCTTTGCTTATACCCTCCTCCCTCCCACTTACCAAAGACTCCAGCTTCCAGACAGGGATCCAGGGACACCTCAAAGCCCACCTGTAAACTCTTGCCTCCTGCTCACCCTCTTTTGAAGGAAGCAAGTGCCAGGGAACTACCCCAGGAGTGGGCCAGGCCAGGCCACAGCAATAGAAAAGTGGGGACCAGAGCACACTGTGCCAGCTCCCTGCTGATGCCAAATATGCGAGTGAAGGGAATTTCAGATGAGGTTTTCTCTGAGATGTTTTTGATGCTTTATAGAAAACTATTAAAAAAAAAGAAAGAAAGAAAGCCATTTTCCTACCCCAAACACACTAGATGTGTTTTCCCTGACTCAAACAGGACAAGGAATTAGCTAAGAGTTTGGGTGGGTTGGGCTGTCAGGCCCTCTCTTCCCTGGCCAGGCCTCTTCTCATTTCCTTGGCACTTTGTCTGTCTACACCCCTACCTGAACCTTTTGCAGCCCACTCTGACCTCCACCCGGGGACTGAGACCACCACTTCCTGTCCCCGTCTTCCTGCCTTAAGAATGCCCTTTTAGGGGCTGTGGGCTTTGCCCAGTGATAGAGCCCATGCTAAGCATACATGAGACACTGGGTTCAATCCCCAGCATAAAAAAAAAAAAAACAAGAAAAAGAAAAAAATACACTTTTTAATATTATCATCCCAGTCTGAGGGCATCCTGGCCTAGGGAAAGAAATCCGACATCGACTTGTAGTAATGGCCTCTAGTCCACTGGGGTTTCAGAGCTGGAGAAGAGGCCCACAGAGGGAAGTGACTTGCCCAACAAAGAGCAGGTGGATGTAACTTGGAGCAAAGCTCCACCCACAGCACCCCTCACTGCCTCTCTCAGGGACCAGGAGTCCCATAGAGCATGCGTCATATCTTTTTTTTTTCTTTCTTTCTTTATCAGTAAGTTTTGTATTCATCAAATACAATCAGTTTGGTAGCATTATTAGGCTCATCCGTGACCTACCCTCTCCCCTAGGCCACTCCGTGTTGAGGTATATGGGTCATGCATTGTGGAGTTAGCCCACAGTTATGGGTAAGATAAATGTCTCTGCATATCATGACCCAACATATGGCTCTGACATTCTTTCCACCCCTCTTCGGCAAAATTTCCCTGAGCCATGTTGGGTTCACTTTAGGTCTGCTTCAGTGATTGGGGGCCTCTGAGGCTCTGGCTCTCTGATTTGGCAGGAGTTGATTTTTCTCTGTGTTGATCTCCTTCACCCTTGTGCTGGTACCTGGTTCATCAGGAAGTCAGCACCCTTGCTTGTTTCACCAATTTTTCTTAGTTTCAGCCGAGGCCCTTTGGAGGTATGATGGGATGGCTCTAGCCTTAGGATCTACACCTATCTGAAAAAGAGAAGCAGATTCTCCAACAGAGAGTAAGTTAGCACCAGGACAAAAGAGATAACCCTTACTTTTTTTATAGAGAATTTAATAGCTGTAGGCCCTCTTGTAGCCCACAATTGATGGTAGCTTCATAATGGAGAGTGGGCTTATATTTGGATATGGTTCTGACTTGTTTCCCAGTTCCAGATATGGGTCCCTTACCACTGAAGAGATCAGTTAGAGAACAGAAAATGAGGGTATTGTGGGATACATTTAAACATCCTAATATCAGGATCATTGGAATACCAGAAGGAGAAGAAATTCAGGAAAAAGGCATGGAGAACTTATTTAACAAAATAATTGAGGAAAACTTCCTCAGTCTCCTAAAAGAAACGCCCATCAAGATACAAGAAGCCAGGGCTGGAGAGATGGCTTAGCTGGTAAGCACTTGCCTGTGAAGCCTAAGGAACCTTGTTCAAGGCTCGATGCTCCAGGACCCACGTTAGCCAGATGCACAAGGGGCACATGAGTGTGGAGTTTGTTTGCAGTGGCCAGAGGGCCTGATGTGCCCATTCTCTCTCAGTCTATCTGCCTCTTTCTCTCTCTGTGTCCATCGCTTTCAAATAAAAAATAAAACTATCCCTTACTGGGCATCTACCCTAAAACCTTCAAACCACAGGCCAGAGAGGATTGCTCAACCATGTTTGTAGCAGCTCAATTTGTAATAGCTAAGAGCTGGAATCAACCCAGATGTCCATCAGTAGAAGAATGGATAACTAAGATGTGGTATATCTACACAATGGAATTCTATACAGCAGTAAGAAAAAAATGAGACAATGACATTTGAGGAAAAATGGTTGAACCTGGAACAGATCATTCTCAGTGAACTTACCCAATCACAGAAAAAAAAAAAAAAATCGCCACATAGTCTCACTCATCTACAGCACCTAACCTGAATCTACCGAAGATACCTTACATATCCAGCAAGCATCTCGTGGACTAGACACTAGGATGGAAGGAGGGGGATGGGAGGGCATCAAAGGAGTGGGAAACACAAATCTAGACCCAAACGGCAATGATACCATAAAATTCTACTTACTAAAAGACAGACCAAATGGCTGATCCTTCACCAGGCCCTTACAGGGAACACCTGAAACACAAGACACTGGAGAGGGTAGGATCATGACTAACCTCAATCTTCTACATCTTCCCTTCCTCCTTCTCCCTTCCCCCCCTCCTTCTCTCTAACTCTTGTATATTAGTTATCTTTTCCCTCAGTTTCTTAGTGGGCACTGACCTGTAACTCCCAGTACCAGCATGGGGCTATCATCCACAAAAAGCTTTTGATCAGAGAGACCTACAAGGTTTCCTAAAAGACAGACAGATTTCTTTCAGAGTACTTGATGACACACCAAAGGCTAGTGGTAAGACCCTACTGCTGAAGACACCTTATGTGGTTGACATGCAAAATAAAATGGCATGGCTGGAAGCTGGAAGAGAGTCATTCTCCAGACAGTCAGCTCGTCTAGTGCCAGAAGGTGCTAGATGGGTGACTGGGGGAAAATGACCAATATCAGTCCAAGCAACTCATGGTCTAACCTGCTTAGCAGGAAATAACTTGTTGTGATGCCCACACAAGTGCAATAGTGGCACACAGCCATGGTGGGGAACCAACTGCTTTTAATTTGGCTAACTGATCTCCTCAGTGGTATGGGACCCATAGCTGGAGCTGGGAAACAAGTCAGAACCATACCCAAACATAAGCCAACTCGCCAATATCAAGCTACCATCAATCATGAGGTACAAGGGGGCCTACACCTATTAAATTCTCTATAAAAAGGTAAAGGTTATATCTTTTGTCCTGGTGCTAACTTACTCTCCATTGGAGAATGTCCTTCTCTTTTTCAGATAGGTGTAGATCCTAAGGAGAGAGCCACCCCATCATACCTCAAAAGGGCCCTGGCTGAAACTAACAAAAATTGGCAAAACAAGCAAGGGTGCTGTTTTCCTGATGAACTGGATACCAGCAGAAGGGGGAAGGAGATCAACACAGAGAAAAATCAACTCCTATCAAATCAGAGAGCCAGAGCCTCAGAGACCCCCACACCTCATCACTGAAGCACACCAAAAATGAACCCAACATGGCTCAGGGAAATTTTTCAGAAGAGGGGGCAGAAAGAATGTCAGAGCCACATGTTGGGTCATGACATGCAAAGACATTTATGTTACCCATAACTGTGGACTAACTCCACAATGCATGACCCATATACCTCAAGAAGGAGGCACCAAGGGGAGGGGGTAGGTCACGGATGAGCCTAATAATGGTACCAGCCTTACTGTATTTGCTGAATACAAAACTAAGTAATAAAGAAAAAAAAAAGAAAAGGAAAAAAAACTATTAAAATTAAAAAAAAAAAAAAAAAAAAAACGATACAAGAAGCCAACAGAACTCCAAACAGACTGGACCAAAAGAGAAACTCTCCAAGACATGTTGTCATTAACACTCTAAACATTGACACCAAAGAGAAAATCCTAAAAGCAGCTACGGAAAAACAGCACACCACCTTCAGAGGTAACCACATCAGAATTACTACAGACTTCTCAATGGAAACCCTGAAACCTAGAAGGGCCTGGAATGAAACACTGCAAAGTCTAAGAACCTATGTTTTCTAACCCAAACTACTCTACCCAGCAAAAGTATCCCTCATAATAGATGGTGAAAGAAAAACATTCCAGGACAAAACTCAGCTTTACACTTATATGAACACAAAACCAAACCTACAGAGAGTATTTCAGGAAATTCTACACAGAGAAAAAACAAATAATCAAACTCAATTGGCCACAAGAAGCAGATCACAACAACCAAACTCACAGTAGGCACAAAAAACTTCAAAGTCCATGAAAACACCAACCCACATCAACCATCACAATATGGCAGGGATCAAATCAAATCTCACAGTCATTACCCTAAATATGAATGGCCTGAATTCACCCATCAAGAGATACAAGCTAACAGGATGGATCAAAAAATTAGACCCCTCAATCTGTTGCCTTCAAGAAACCCACCTCACCACTAAAGACAGACACCTCCTCAGGGTGAAAGGGTGGAAAACAATATTCCAAGCAAATGGGAATAAGAAACAAGCAGGCATAGCTATATTAATATCAGATAAAATAGACTTCAAACCAAAAATAATCAAAAAAGACAAAGAAGGCACTTCCTACTTATCAAGGGAATGATCCATCAAGAGGATATTACAATCATAAATCTGTATGCACCAAACACAGGGGCACCACAGTTCATAAAACAAAACCTACTTCACAATAAAACAAAAAATAACCACCAACACCATCATAGCTGGAAACTTCAATACACCATTATCAGTAATAGACAGAACATCCAAACAGAAATTCAACAGGGAAGTAAGAGAGCTCAACAAAACCATAGATCACTTAGACCTAACAGACATCTATAGAATGTTCTGTCCCAAATCCAAAGATTACACATTCTTCTCAGCAGCCCAGGGAACATTCTCTAAAATAGACCATATACTGGGTCACAAAGACTGCCTCCACATATTTAGGAAGATTGACATAATTCATTGCATGATATCAGATCACAATGCTATATTGCTAGTAATCAACAACAAAAGACCCACCAAAAATCCCAACAGTACCTGGAAACTGAACAGCACAGTTTTAAACAATAAATGGATAGTGGATGAAATAAAAAATGAAATTGCAAAATTCTGGAATTGAATGACAATGAGAACACATCGTACAAAAACATATGGGCCACAATGAAGGCGGTCCTCAGGGGAAAATTCACAGCATTCAATGCCTTCATAAAAAAGACAGAAATGTCCCAAATCAATAACCTAACCATCCACCTAAAGGCACTGGGAAAGCAAGCAAAATCCAACCCAAAGAGCTCCAGAAGGAAAGAAATAATTAAAATCAGAGCAGAAATCAATGAATTGGAAACCAAGGAAACAATTAAGACAATTGACAAAACAAAGAGCTGATTCTTTGAAAAAATAAACAAGATTGACAAACCCCTGGCCAATCTGATCAAGCAAAAAAAGGAGAAGCTTCAAATTAACAAAATTCAAAATGAAAAAGTAGAGATCACAACAGACATAAGTGAAATGGGGAGAATCACCAGGATTTATTTCAAAAACCTCTACTCCACAAAACTGGATAATGTGGAGGAGATGGATAAATTCTTGGACGCATACCATCTACCAAAGCTAAACACACAGCAGATTAATCACCTCAATCAACCCATCACACTCATGGAGATTGAAAAAGTAACAAAAAACCTCCCAAAAAAGAAGAGCCCAGGACCAGATGGCTTCTCAGCTGAAGTCTATCAAACCTTCATGGAAGAACTCAAGCCAATCTTCCTCAAACTGTGCCACACAATTGGTGAACAGGGAAAGCTACCCAACTCCTTTTATGAAGCTAGCATCACCCTAATTCCAAAACCAGGCAGAGATGGTACAAGAAAAGAAAACTACCGGCCTATTTCCCTGATGAATTTAGATGCAAAGATCCTAAACAAAATCCTTGCAAACTGAATCCAACAACACATCAAAAGCATTATCCACCTTGACAAAGTGGGATTCATTCCAGGAACACAGGGGTGGTTCAACATATGGAAATCTGTCAATGTAATACACCACATAAACAAGGTTAAACATAAAAACCACGTGATCATTTCGATAGATGCAGAAAAGGCCTTTGACAAGATACAACATCACTTCATGATCAAAACGTTGGAGAGAATTGGCATGGTTGGTTCATATCTTAACCTAATAAAGGCAATATACAAAGCTCCGAAGGCCCAAATAACAGTTAATGGAGAGAGACTGGAGGAATTCCCATTTAGATCAGGAACAAGACAGGGTGGTCCACTCTCACCTCTGCTTTTCAATATAGTACTGGAAGTCCTAGCTCAAGCAATAAGACAGGCGAAGGAAATAAAAGGCATACAATTTGGAAAGGACGAAGTTAAGTTATCTTTATTTGTTGATGACATGATTGTATATGTAAGAGACCCAAGAGACTCCATCCCAAAACTCCTGAAGGTGATTAACTCCTATAGCAAAGTAGCAGGATACAAAATCAATGCACATGCGTCATATCTTAAGTGCGCATCTGGCTCCCTGACCAGCAATCACCCTTGGGGTCCATGCCATAGGATGGATGACAAGCCCACCTTCACATACTTTGGACCCAGTTTAAGGATGTTTTTGCATTTTTGAATTGTGTGCAGAGGCCCTGGCGCCTCTGAGGCCTGGGGGCCTGGGGAAGGGGCTGGTTTAGAGGAGCTGCAGGGGCATCACCTCTTTCTGCTGCTCCCTGCACCCCTGAGTGCTTGGAGGCTGCCCAGTTGCCTCTGCCCCTGGGGGTCTCAGCCTACTGCTGACACTTCTGCAATCCAGAGAAACACTAAATAAAGCAATATGTGTTTGCCAAAAAAAAATTAGGGCATAAATTAAAGAAATGGAAACCAAATATATATAGATGAAGAATCAATGAAACAAGGAGCTGGTTCTTTGAAAGGATAAACAATATTGATAGACCATCAGCAAATGTGACCAAAAGAAAGAGAGAAGAAACAAAAACATAGTAAAATTAGAGATGAAAGATTCACCATTACAACATAAAGCAAAGAAAGTCATAGGGATATACTTTAAGAACATATACTCCACTAAGTTTGGAAATGTGAAAGAAATGGATGATTTATTTGATTTATATGACCTACCACAATTAAATCAATGTGAGGTAAAACACTTAAATATACCTATAACTGTTATGGAGATCTAAGCAGTTATGAAAAATGTCCCAACTACAAAAAGTCTAGGCCCGGAGGGATTCACTGGTGAATTTTATCAGACCTTCATGGAAGAACTAACACCAATGCTTCTCAAACTTTTCCATAAACTGGAGAATGAAGAAATTTGACCAAACTCCTTCTATGAAGCCATCACCCTGATACCAAAACCAGACAAAGACAAAGCAAAAATAAAACTACAGACCAATCTCCCTCATGAACATAGTTCCAAAAGTTCTCAATAAATTTTGGCAAACAGAATACAACAATATATCAGAAAGACTATTCATGCCTGACAAGTAGGATTTACCCCAGAAATGCAGGGATGATACAACATATGAAAATCAATAAATGTAGTGAACTATGTAAATGGACTGAAGGACAAAAAAATCACATGATCATATCACTAGATACAGAAAAGGCATTTGAAAAAATATAACACCCCTTCGTTATAAAAGTCCTGCATAAAGTGGAAATAGAAGGAACATATCTCAACATACCAAAATCTATTTATGACAAACCTACAACAAACATAATATTAAATGGAGAAAATCTTGAAGCTTTTCTACTGAAATCAAGAACAAGACAAGGGTGTCCATTGTCCTCTCTTTTATTTAATATATATTGGAAGTCTTAGTTATAGCAATAAGGCAAGAGACACACATAAAAGGAATACATATTGGAAAGGAAGAGATCAAATTATCATTATTTGCACCTGATAAGATTCTATACATAAAGGACCCTAAAACTCTATCAGCAAACTGTTGGAGCTGATAAAGAATTTTAGCAGTGTAGCAGGATACAAAATAAACACACAGAAACCTGTAGCCTTCATACATACTAACAACAAACATGTTGAGGATGAAATAAGGGAATCACTTCCATTCACAATCGCCTCAGAAAAGAATAAAGTACCTTGGAATAAACCTAACTAAAGACATGAAGAATCTCTACAATGAAACCTTTAAAACACTCAAGAGAGAAATTGCAGAAGATGCTAGGAAATGGAAAGACATACCATGTTCTTGGATTTTGAGAATCAATATTGTAAAAATAGCAATCTTACCCAAAGCAGTGTACACATTTAATGCAATTCCCATCAAAATTCAATGGCATTCTTCATGGAAATAGAAAAAAACTGTCCTAAAATTTAGTTGGAAGCACAAAAAAGCCTCAAATATCTAAAACAATTTTGAGCAACAAATAAGGCTGGTGGTATCACCATACCCAATTTTAACCTCTATCACAGAGCCATAGTAACAAAAACAGCAACACATTGACACAAAAACAGACATATAGATCAATGGAACAGAATAAAGGACCCTAAGGTATAAGTCCAGACAGCTACAGCCACCTGCTCTTTGACAACAATGCCAAAAACACCCTTTGGTGAAAAGACAGCCTCTTCAACAAATGGTGCTGGGAAAACTGGATATCTATATGTAGGATTAAAATAGGTCTTTATCTCCCTCCATGAACAAGAATTAAGTCCAAATGCATCAAAGACCTTAATATCAGACATAAAACTCTGAAACTGCTAGAGGAAAAAGTAGGGAAAATCCTTCAACATATTCGCATAGGCCAGGAATTTCTGAATATAACCCCACTGGCTCAAGAAATAAAACCACTAATTAACCATTGGGACCTGATGAAACTACAAAGTTTTTGTACAGCAAAGGAAGCATTTTGTCTTAGCACATTTTAAATTATTAATCTTTGTTTTCTCTGTGGAAGATATGTAATATCATTAAAAATTGTCAAATTCAATTTGATTGGGAGATGCAGAAAAATAAAATTTTGCTTTTCTTTCTCTAAGTGTTACATAGTTTTGCAACACTTTAGTCACTTATTAAACCTGCTAGGAAAGTAATTTGTAAGCTGCACTATATATTTCAGAAAGAATAATAACAGTAGTGACTGGGACAAAACTAAACCTACAGAAACAATAAGCTGTTTTATGAGAATCCAATTGCAACTGTGAAAAACAGAAATATTGGACTTCCGGCCAAGATGGCGACCGCCTAGCTGCGCTGCAAATCCCGGGGAAAGAAAGGCAAGATATTAAGGGTATATAGTGGCTTTTAGGGGAGAGAAATCTGGGAGGGCACAGAGGTGGGGGAACAGGGAATTGCTGGTCCCCTTTCGGGCGGGTAGGCACCCCTCGCTCCAAATAACCGCCGTGTTCAAAGCTCCACCCCTGCCGCTGCTGCTGCTCCGGAGCCAGCACGGTTGCCACTGAGCGCCGATCGTTCCCTCCGCGCGGAAGCTTAGACTGCTCCGTACCCTTGTCCACTCGCCCACCTACTGAGTGTGCCCAGTCCCACAAGCTCAGACTGTATCTCTCGCTTGCGTCACCTCAGGTGCCACCCCCTACCTGCCTGCCGCACTGGTGGACTGCCATTGTCCCGTGGCGGGGGAGCGCAGACTGCTTCCGGTTCCCAGCGTTCCCAGCCAAAGTCTGGGCGGCTTCAGTGCTTGGTGCCTCAGTGCCACTCCTAGCTCGAACGCAGGCAGCTGTGGCACAATACTGCTTGAGAACTCAACCAACCTTGGCACCCCTGCCAGGTAGTAGATAGGCGGCTTTGGCAAGTGAGATTATTCCCTGCGTGCAGAAGCTTAGACTGCTCCGCACTCTCGTCAACTTGCCCTCTGTCTGCCGCGCGGCTGTCCACAATTGTCCTGTGGCGGGGGAGCGCAGACTGCTGCCGGTTCCCAGCGTGCCCAGCCAGAGTTCGGGCGGCATCAGTGCTTGGTGCCTCAGTGCCACTCCTAGTTCGAACGCAGGCAGCCTTGGCACATTACCGCTTGAGAACTCAGGCAACTTCGGCGCCCCTGCCAGGCAGTAGATAGGCGGCTTTGGCAAGTGACAGCAAAAGCCCAGGCTTCTTGGCAACGCCCCCAGGCTGCATAAGATTCCCATTGTTCTTGAGCCCAGGATGATACGCCCACTTATCTGCCCATACACTGTCATGGGCAGAACACAGCGCAAAAGAAATAACATGAATAATCAAATGCAAGAAAATCCAATTAGATCACCCACTCCCACAATGAATACTTCTAACCAAAACATAGAAGAACAACTAGGACCAGAACACCACATTGAAGCTATGAGCAATGCAACTCTAACCAACCTATTGGTAGAACTTGCAGGAAAGCAACAAAGGGCCGACAATCGTGTGGATGCTGCCATCACTAAACTAGACCTAATAGATAAGAAATTGGAAGGATTAGATAAGAAAATGGAAGGATTTCAAAGAGAGTTAAGAGATTTGAGGGAGAGTGAAAAAAAAGAAAGACCTTAAAAATCAGCTGACCATGCTAAATGAAGACATAAAGAAATGCAAGGATGAACTCCAAGAATCATCAAGAAAATCAGAAAATGATGTGAAAAGGGAGCTTGACAGAGGGATGGAAATTATACATATAAAAATAATAGAAAATGCAAACTTAATTGAACAAGCCCAAAACTCACTAGAAGCTCTCAAGAATAGAGTCAGCCAAGTGGAGGATAGAAACTCTGATCTGGAAGACAAGATGGAAGAAACAGTTAGAGAGTTCAAAAATTTCAGTAAGTTTAAAAGCTCCTGTGAACAGAACATGAGGGAATTGTGGGATACAGTTAAACGTTCCAATATCAGGATCATTGGAATACCAGAAGGAGAAGAAATCCAGACCAAAGGCATGGAGAACTTATTTAACAAAATAATTGAAGAAAACTTCCCCAATCTCTTAAAAGAAAGGCCCATCAAGATACAAGAAGCCAATAGAACTCCAAACAGACTGGACCAAAGGAGAAACTCTCCAAGACATATTATTATTAAGACTATAAAAATTGACACCAAAGAGAAAATCCTAAAAGCAGCTACGGAAAAACGGCACACCACCTTCAGAGGTAACCCCATCAGAATTACTTCAGACTTCTCAATGGAAACCCTGAAAGCTAGAAGAGCCTGGAATGAAACACTGCAAAGTCTAAGAACCTATGGCTTCCAACCCAAACTACTCTACCCAGCAAAAGTATCCCTCATAATAGATGGTGAACGAAAAACTTTCCATGACAAAACTCAGCTTTACAATTATATGAACACAAAACCAAACCTACAGAGAGTATTTCAGGAAATTCTACACAGAGAAGAAAAAAATAATCAAACACAATTGCCTACAAGAAGCAGATCACAACAACCAAACTCAGAGTAGGCACAAAAAACTTCAATGTCCATGAAAACTCCAACCCACATTTACCATCACAATATGGCAGGGATCAAATCAAATCTCACAGTCATTACCCTAAATATTAATGGCCTTAATTCACCCATCAAGAGACACAAGCTAACAGGATGGATCAAAAAATTAGACCCCTCAATCTGTTGCCTTCAAGAAACCCACCTCACCATTAAAGACAGACATCTCCTCAGGGTGAAAGGGTGGAAAACAGTATTCCAAGCAAACGGGAATAAGAAACAAGCAGGTGTAGCTATATTAATATCGGATAAAATAGACTTCAAACCAAATATAATCAAAAAAGACAAAGAAGGCCACTTCCTACTTATCAAGGGAACGATCCATCAAGAGGATATTACAATCATAAATCTGTATGCACCAAACACAGGGGCACCACAGTTCATAAAACAAAACCTACTTGACAATAAAACAGAAATAACCACAAACACCATCATAGCTGGGGACTTCAATACACCATTATCAGTAATATACAGATCATCCAAACAGAAACTCAACAGGGAAGTAAGAGAGCTCAACAAAACCATAGATCACTTAGACCTAACGGACATCTACAGAACATTCCATCCCAAATCCACAGATTACACATTCTTCTCAGCAGTCCATGGAACATTCTCTAAAATAGACCATATATTGGGTCACAAAGACTGCCTCCACATATTTAGGAAAATTGACATAATTCCCTGCATGATATCAGATCACAATGTTATATTGCTAGAAATCAACAATAAAAGACCCACCAAGAATCCCAAAGGCACCTGGAAACTGAACAGCACACTTTTAAACAATAAATGGATAGTGGATGAAATAAAAAATGAAATTGCAAAATTTCTGGAATTGAACGACAATAAGAACACATCGTATCAAAACTTATGGGACACAATGAAGGCGGTCCTCAGGGGAAAATTCATAGCACTCAATGCCTTCGTAAAAAAGACAGAAATGTCCCAAATCAATAACCTAACCATCCACCTAAAGGCACTGGAAAAACAAGAAAAATCCAACCCAAAGAGCTCCAGAAGGAAAGAAATAATTAAAATCAGAGCAGAAATCAATGAATTGGAAACCAAGGAAACAATTAAGACAATTGACAAAACAAAGAGCTGGTTCTTTGAAAAAATAAACAAGATTGACAAACCCCTGGCCAATCTGATCAAGCAAAAAAAGGTGAAGCTTCAAATTAACAAAATTCAAAATGAAAAAGGAGAGATCACAACAGACATAAGTGAAATGGGGAGAATCACCAGGATTTATTTCAAAAACCTCTACTCCACAAAACTGGATAATGTGGAGGAGATGGATAAATTCTTGGACGCGTACCATCTACCAAAGCTAAACACAGAGCAGATTAATCACCTTAATCAACCCATCACACTCATGGAGATTGAAAAAGTAATAAAAAACCTCCCAAAAAAGAAGAGCCCAGGACCAGATGGCTTCTCAGCTGAATTCTATCAAACCTTCATGGAAGAACTCAAACCAATCTTCCTCAAACTGTGCCACACAATTGGTGAACAGGGAAAGCTACCCAACTCCTTCTATGAAGCTAGCATCACCCTAATTCCAAAACCAGGCAGAGATGCCACAAGAAAAGAAAACTACCGGCCTATTTCCCTGATGAATTTAGATGCAAAGATCCTAAACAAAATCCTTGCAAACCGAATCCAACAACACATCAAAAGCATTATCCACCTTGACCAAGTGGGATTCATTCCAGGAACACAGGGGTGGTTCAACATACGGAAATCTGTCAATGTAATACACCACATAAACAAAGTTAAACATAAAAACCACATGATCATTTCGATAGATGCAGAAAAGGCCTTTGACAAGATTCAACACCACTTCATGTTCAAAACATCGTTGGTTCATATCTTAACCTAATAAAGGCAATATACGAAGCTCCGAAGGCCCAAATAATACTTAATGGAGAGAGACTGGAGGAATTCCCATTAAGATCAGGAACAAGACAGGGTTGTCCACTCTCACCTCTGCTTTTCAATATAGTTCTGGAAGTCCTAGCTCAAGCAATAAGACAGGAGAAGGAAATAAAAGGGATACAATTTGGAAAGGAGGAAGTTAAGTTAGCTTTATTCGCAGATGACATGATTATATATGTAAGAGACCCGAGAGACTCCATCCCAAAACTCCTGAAGGTGATTAACTCCTACAGCAAAGTAGCAGGATACAAAATCAATGCACAAAAATCAGTAGCCTTCCTTTATGCAAAGGACAAATATACAGAAAAAGAAATAAGGGACATAGTCCCATTTTCAATTGCCACAAAAAAAATAAAATACCTTGGAATAACGTTAACCAAGGAAGTGAAAGATCTATACAATGAAAACATAAAAACACTCAAAAAAGAAATTGAGGCGGACTTGAGAAAATGGAAAGACCTCCCATGTTCCTGGATAGGCAGAATTAACATTGTGAAGATGACAATCCTACCAAAGGCAATTTACAGATTTAATGCAATACCAATTAAAATCCCCACAGTGTTCTTCACAGAGATAGAAAAAATGATCTCAAATTTCATATGGAAAGGCAGAAGGCCTCGCATTTCCAAACATATCCTCAGCAAAAGAAATACCTCTGGAGGCATCACCATACCTGATCTAAAGCTATATTACAAAGCCATAGTAATAAAAACAGCATGGTACTGGCATAAAAACAGGACTATAGATCAATGGAATAGACTTGAGGACCCGGACTTCGGGTCAAGCAACTATAGCTACTTGATATTTGATAAAGGCCCAAACAATATACGCTGGAAAAAAGACAGCATCTTCAACAAATGGTGCTGGACAAACTGGATAACCATATGCAGGAAACTAAAACTTGACCCACACATTTCACCATGCACTACACTCAAGTCCAAATGGATCAAAGATCTCAATATAAGACCAGAAACTCGAATACTACTGGAAGAAAATTTAGGAAGTACATTCCATGATATAGGAATGGAAAAAGACTTCCTGAACAAAACCCCAGTAGCTCATGAACTTAAACCATCACTCAACCAATGGGACCACATGAAGCTGAGGAGTTTCTTTACAGACAAGCATACAATTAGCAAAGCCAATAGATTACCCACAGAATGGGAGAAAATATTTGTGGGTTATCCAACTGATAGAGGACTAATCTCTAGAATCTACAAAGAACTCAAAAATCTAAACAGTAACAAGTCAAACACCCCACTCACAAGATGGGGCAAAGAGCTGAACAGGCAGTTCACAGAGGAAGAAATAGAAATGGCAAACATACACTTAAGAAAATGTTCATCATCCCTAATCATCAGAGAAATGCAAATTAAAACAACTATGAGATTCCACCTTACCCCAATAAGGATAGCAAGCATCAAAAAATCAAATAAAAATAAATGCTGGCGAGGATGTGGAGAAGTAGGAACACTCATCCACTGTTGGTGGGAATGTAGGATGGTACAACCACTTTGGAAAGCAATATGGAGACTTCTGAAAAAGCTGAGTATAGAGATACCAACAGACCCAGTTATTCCCTTACTGGGCATCTACCCTAAAACCTTCAAACCACAGACTAAAGAGATTTGCTCAACCATGTTTATAGCGGCTCAATTTGTAATAGCTAAGAGCTGGAATCAACCCAGATGTCCATCACTAGAAGAATGGATAACTAAGATGTGGTATATCTACACAATGGAATTCTATACAGCAGTAAGAAAAAATGACACAATGAAATTTGAGGAAAAATGGTTGAACCTGGAACAGATCATTCTCAGTGAACTTACCCAATCACAGAAAAAAAATCGCCACATAGTCTCACTCATCTACAGCACCTAACCTGAATCTACCGAAGATACCTTACATACCCAGCTAGCATCTCCTAGATTAGACACTAGGATGGAAGGGGAGGGAGGGGAGGGCATCAAAGGAGTGGGAAACACAAATCTAGACCCAAATGGCAATGGTACCATAATCTTCTACTTACTAAAAGATAGACCAAATGGCTGATCCTTCACCAGGCCCTTACAGGGAACACCTGAACCACAAGACACTGGAGAGGGTAAGATTAAGACTAACCTTAATCTCCTACATCTTCCCTCCCTCACTTCCCCTCTCCCTGTCTCTCTCTCTCTTATCTCTAATTCTTGTATATTAGTTATCTTTTTCCTCATTTTCTTATTGGGCACTGACCTGTAATTCCCAGAACCAGCATGGGGCTATCATCCACAATGAGCTTTAGATCAGAGAGACCTACAAGGTTTCCTAAAAGACAGACAGATTTCTGTCAGAGTACTTGATGACCCACCAAAGGTTAGTGGTAAGACCCTACTGCTGAAGATACCTTATGTGATTGACATGCAAATTAGAATGGCATGGCTGGAAGTTGGATGAGAGTCAGTCCCCAGACAGTCAGCTCGTCTAGTGCCAGAAGGTGCTACATGGGCGACTGGGGGAAATTGACCAATATCTATCGAAGCAACGCATGGTCTAACCTACTTAGCAGCAAATAACTTGTTGTGATGCCCACACAAGTGCAGTGGTGGCACACAGCCATGGTGGGGAACCAACTGCTCTCAATTTGGCTAACTGATCCCCTCACTGGTATGGGACCCATAGCTGGAGCTGGGAAACAAGTCAGAACCATATCCAAACATAAGCCCACTCTCCAGTATCAAGCTACTATCAATTGTGGGCTACAAGAGGGCCTACACCTATTAAATTCTCTATAAAAAAAAAAAAAGTAAGGGTTATCTCATTTGTCCTGGTGCTAACTTACTCTCCGTTGGAGAATCTGCTTCTCTTTTTCAGATAGATGTAGACCCTAAGTAGAGAGCCACCTCATCATACCTCAAAAGGGCCCCTGCTGAAACTAAGAAAACTTCGAGAAACAAGCAAGGGGGCTGTTTTCCTGATGAACCGGACACCAGCACAAGGGGGAAGGAGATCAGCATAGAGAAAAATCAACTCCTACCAAATCAGAGAGCCAGAGCCTCAGAGGCCCTCAACACCTCATCACTGAAGCAGACCAAAAATGAACCCAACATGGCTCAGGGACATTTTGCGGAAGAGGGGGCGGAAAGAATGTCAGAGTCACATGTTGGGTCATGATATGCAGAGACATTTAGCTTACCCATAACTGTGGGCTAACTGCACAATGCATGACCCATATACCTCAACAAGGAGGGGCCAAGGGGAGGGGGTAGGTCACGGATGAGCCTAATAATGGTACCAAACTGACTGTATTTGCTGAATACAGAACTGACTAATAAAAAAAAAAAAAAAGAAAAACAGAAATATTGCCACAAGTGCTCTTATAAAATGATGAACAATTGCTACATCAGCTATATCTGAGGACTTAAAAACAAGTAATGTGGCCTGGAGAGATGGCTCAGCAGTTAAGGCCCTTGCCTGGAAAGCCTAAGGACTAGGGTTTAATTCCCCAGTAACTATGTAAAGCTAGATGCACAAAGTGGCACATGCAAATGGAGTTCATTTTCAGTGGCTGGAGGTCCTGGAGCACCCATTTTCTCTCTCTCTCTCTCTCTCTCACTCTCTCTCTCTCTCTCTCTCTCTCATCTGCCTCTTTCTTTCTCTAATAAATGAAAATGTTCAGTGTTTAGAATTACACATACCTATCAATATAGCTACATTTGCAGATGTGTAGATATATAAAAACATAGGCATATACCCAGATATAAATTGTCAGTTTTTATATGGCTTAAATCTCAAACGTCCTCAACAGGCTCATGTTTTGAATGCCTGGTCCCTGAGTTGATATATATATTTTAGAAGGAAATGGAAATCTTTGTAAAGTGGGGACTAGCTGAATAAAGTGGGTCACATGGGTCCTTAGGACTGTCTTCTCACATGTACAACAAACACACACGATAATAAGGAATCATCTTTTCAATTTTATTCTCCACAGATGGCTACTTGAAACATATATCAAGATCTTTGGAAATCTAGAAAAATTATATAAAACATAGTGAAATAATCAATGATATATTTGGGGAGAGAAATAGATTCAATGGGAGAAACACCTTCAAATGCTAAAAGAACCATCATGTTGAAGTGAGGAGAGTTTTGTTTTTTTAAATACAGATGATATAACTAAACAATAAATTCAAATGTTTTTTGAAGTAGTTAGTCCTTGAAAGAAATGGTCCCAATGTTGGTTATTTGTAAAAAATTTGTAAGACTGTCAGTTAGCAGGAAGTTAGAGGTTGAAAAATGACTATTTTCTCTGAGATGCAGTTAAAATCAAGTAATCTTTTTCTTTCACATGTATATACTAGTTTGTTAAAACACAAAAACATTTTATTCCTGGAAAAATTATTTAGTAAGACATAATTACTCTCACTGTGAGTACCACATATCTCTAAAGGAAAATTTCCTCCCCAGTGAAATCCACTTCCTGGAATGAGCACAGAAGGCTTTATATTACATTGACTCAGGATAGTGTGACCACACGATTGAAAGCATGAGAAGCAGAGTGTTACCTACCTCAGGGTAGGAACCACCTGGCTACTTCTGTAAAACTTACTGCACGGTCAAATTAAAATGCATCCAGTCACAATTACAAATATTTTTCATATGAAGACTTATAGAAGAAACTGAGACAATTGTAAACACTAAATTTGAATGAAAACAAGGAAGTAAAAGATAGAGCATATTAAAAGTGTAAGTATTATATACTGTGAAAATATTCCTAAACTATAAAAATAATTGATAAATTCTCTCATGCAAAATCAGCTATTAAAAGATGACAAAGAAGTCAGACTGGAAATTCTATCTAGCAGAAGGGAATTCCCATCCTCTACTTCTCTGTCTGTGTGACCTCACTGGTTCTCAGCCATACTGACAGGTCCTGGGTCAGACTTTGACAATAGAGTGGAGTGTGTTTCAAACATTATCATTTCCTGCTCTGTCACATCATGCTTCTATTCAGACAAAATTTATCCATCCATTGAATAAAAATTTGTTGACTCTCAAATTTTTTCTTTAATGAAGAATGAAGAGACTATTAATATGCTAATGAGCTATCTTCATTGATTTTTGCTTCTAGGCTTATAGGGAACCAAATATTAAAATCTAAAGCCAAGATAAGGACATAGCATTCTTATTTTTTCAGAGTTTGACACACTTTGGAAATTTTAACTTTTTGAACATTGATTTTTTTTTAATGTGGCTAATTTGACCAAGAATAGAGAGATTCTCTAATAAGACATTTTAAGATCTGAAAATCCTTCTATCTCTGAGGTCCAGTAGCAGTGGAGTGAAGGATTCATTAACAGACAGACTTATGGGTATTCTGTGTATAATCAAGGAATTCAGAGTGAACTTCTACCTGTTGCCCTGATATAATTGCTTCTGTAGTTAGAATTTTAGAGATGAAAATAGTTTAGAGACATCCAATTTCTACATCTCATGCTGGTCATATAGATAATAAGTGTTAAGTTTATTCATCATTATGAATGGGGATGTACATTAATTATTAAGACAGCAGAATTTTTAGGAAATTTAGATACTTAACACTTTTTTGGAGATGATTTTTGTAAGCTATAGATTACTTACCTTAAAATATAAATATAATGCATTATTCATTCTCCTTCCTCCTCATCCCCTTCTTAACACACACACACTCACTCATTTCTCATCTCTCATTTCTCTATCTTTCCACACTGCCCTATAAATGGCTGTTATTTTTCACCCTGTAATAAGATCAGGTTACCATATCACATTTTAGAAAAAACAGCTGAGAAAGTTAACAAATTATTATTATTATTATTATTATTATTATTATTATTATTGCATTTCAAGGTCCATGGGATGATCCTAAGCCTGACTCACCTTAGCATCCTGTTGTTCTGCCACACATATCACAATTATTTAACTATAAGTACTAGTCCCAAAGCTTCTTCAAAACTACTGGCAGAATCTTTGCTGTAAGTGTACAATTCACTACTTTTGTAAACCCTAGAAAATTTACTAGTCCAAACTTCACTGAGCCTCACTTCCCTCAGTTGTCAAATGTATATGTAAATGGCTTACACTTTCCAGTAATATGTGATGATAAAATGAACAAATGCATGTCATATGCTTGGGAGAAAATACTATAAAGCTTCTTTTTATCATCACTATTATTATATATAGCATATTTTAAAATATTGTCTATTTGACTTAAGTGTGAAATCCTAATATAACTTTCCCTGGGATTGTAAATATTTATTATTTTTCAGAGGTACAGTATACCAGTTTTACTAGTATAAAAATATACTACATACATCTTCTGTAATAAAAATAATGCTTTGCTTTTTGATAAGATATTTCTAAGTTACCCACTGAAATTACCACAATTCCAGCTTTAAAAATAGGTTTGGGGACCTGGAAGATGGCTCAGTAGATAAGAGTGCTTGCTGTGAAGCATGAGGACCTGAGTTCAATCTCAACACCCACATGAAAATACAGGCATGGCTGTGCATGTCTGAAACTTCAGCATTGAAGGGGCCAGAGTCAGGAGGATTGCTTATTCTCCCTAGTCAACCAGGTGAGCTCCAGGTTCAATGAGAGACCATCTCAGGGAAACAAGGCAGAAGGATGATAGAGTGGGGCACCAGGTGTTTTCCTCTATAATTTGCATGTGTGCACCAAGGGCATGTGCATCTGCATAGACATGTGCTTAACACACACACACACACACACACACACTACACACAAATGCAGAAGAAAAAAGTATTGCTTACTGTATGTGCCTTGTGCTGTCAGAGTTTGCCTTTTAAAATCCATAGTTGTGGCTTTTTAGGGGGTTGTCTTAGTCTTAGAAGTGAGAATGTCTTTCCTCCTTTTCATCCTTGCCCATACTATACATGTTTGATATTCTGGTATCAGCTCAGCTCTTCATCATGGAGAGAGAATTCCTTCCTCTCACAATGTAAGCTCAGATAGGTCAGTTTGTGCTTCACTGAATTGTCAGTGTTCTTTGGCAACCAGTTCCCCAAGTCTTCTGAAACTTGCTTTCAACAGAGATCCAAAGAAGAAAGTCCTAGAGTTTGTGCTTCAGTACCCAAATTAAGATTGTGCAACAAAAGTACATAAGAAGTTTAATTCTTATAACTGGTTTCAGGTTACTTATTTAAGCAGTATCATGTTCAAATTCTAGTTGAATCTGGGTAATTTAGTCCCAGCAAACCACTGCTGACCATGGAGGGCAGAGCTTCAGTCACACAGAGACAGACATCTGTCATGTTCTGTTCAGTGTCCAGAGCTGAGGTCAGTATGTGTCCTTAGTCACTTTGGGAAAAACTGTGGGGCCTTCTTCTAGCATCAAGTGACCACATGTTTCAGGCAGAATGCAGAAAACAAAACAAAATGAGACCATGTGAGAAAATTTTCACATTGCTTATCTTTTCTCTTTTGTTAATATGCTAATCATTTGCAATGAACTACATATAGTTACATATTCAAAAAAGGACCATTCATGAAATACATATTTTGACAATTCAGGTGTTCCTGGCTTATACAGAAATGGACAAATAACTGTCAGAAAAATGAGACTGAAAATATATGGGAGTTCACTGGTTCATTCATAATTGATCTTTATGTGACAGAAGGATAATTTTCATTAGGTAGTGTTAAAAATAAACAAGGAAAGTATTCTTGACTTTCAGAAAAACTTTCAGTGTGTCACCATCGTCCCTTTTTCATGCAATATGACTATTGCTATTAAGCTTTTAAAACACTGTTAAGAATTTTATGACCATAAATTTTAAGAAAATTAGTGCATTTGTCTCACATTTAAAGACTAATTTGCAGCTATAGTTTATTCTTGAGCGACCATTCCCAATTTAAAATGTTCTCCACAGGCATGTGCCACTTTGCATCTGGCTATGCTCGGGTACTGGGTTTTCAAAGCCAGACCCTCCAGCTTGCAAGCAAGTGCCTTTAACTACTGAGCAATCTCTCCAGTTCCCACACAGGGTTTTGAGACAGTCTTTTGATATAGCCTAGGGTGGCCTCAAACTCACAATGACCCTTCTGCCTCAGCCTTCACAATTTAACTTTTATGCTCTGTAGCATGCCTGTTCCTCCGGCCAGACCATTCAATTTATGGGTCTCTGAACAAATCTTTTATGTTTTACCTTTATCTGAAATTACATTTCTTTCATTATTTTGATTAGTACATTTCAAAAGTTAAACATTTTCAAAGTCCAAATAAGTCTTGGAATTAAAAGTTTGCCTATCACTTTTATATCTTCATTCTAATTAATTTTTATGGCATTAATGTTATCCCTAATATGTTTCTCTGTTTTTTAATATTTCATTTTAAAATTTATGTATCTTTTCAATTTTTTTCATTTTTATTCAAGTTTTTATTCAATTTCATTCAATTCATATATAATTCTATTTCTACCACTATTTCAACTTTCCATACTAGCCATACTAATAAACTGATATATATGTATATACAATACATTAAATTAGGTTGACTCATTTGAAAGCTTATCATATGTTCTGTATATGAAATAAGTGTATCATAATTCCATTCGTGGTAATATTTTCCTGATTTTCATTTATTTAGGTGAGTATAGGTTGGATCCATGGCTCACAGTAATGAATCAACAGTGTCTGAGTTTGTGCTTCTGGGACTGTCTAATTCTTGGGGACTTCAACTTTTATTTTTTGCCATCTTTACTGCAGTCTATGTAATATCAGTCCTAGGCAATGTCATGACTATTGTCATCATTATTTCTGATTCACATTTGAACTCTCCTATGTATTTCTTTCTTGGTAACCTGTCTTTCATTGATATTTGCCAATCCAACTTTGCCACTCCCAAGATGCTTGTGGACTTCTTTGCTGAGCACAAGACTATCTCCTTTACAGGTTGCATGACCCAGATATTTCTTCTTCATAGTTTTGTTGGGAGTGAGATGATGTTACTAGTAGCCATGGGCTATGACCGATTCATAGCAATATGTAAGCCTCTGTACTATGATGTCATTATGAACCACAGGCTATGTGTCATCTTTGTGTCAGTTTCCTGGGCAGTGGGTGTTCTTCATTCCATGAGCCACTTGGCTTTTACTGTGGATCTGCCCTTCTGTGGTCCCAAGGAGGTAGACAGCTTCTTCTGTGACCTCCCCTGGTCATAAAGCTGGCTTGCATGGATACATACAAAATGGAAATATTGACCCTAGTTAACAGTGGCTTGATATCACTAAGCTGTTTTCTAGCTTTAATGATTTCCTATGCCAGCATTTTGATCACGGTCCCGCACCAGTCATCCAAGGCACTTTCCACACTAACTGCCCATATCACAGTAGTGATTCTTTTCTTTGGGCCTTGCATTTATTTTTATATCTGGCCTTTTAGCAGACTTTCTGTGGACAAATACCTTTCTGTCTTCTACACTATTTGTACACCCTTACTGAACCCCATCATATACTCTCTGAGGAATGATGATATTAAATCAGCTTTTTGGAAATTGAGAAATCGTCATGTGAATTCCTGGAAAAAATAAATTTATCCATGAGAGAATCATGCTCAATTAGAATAAAAATCCTAAGATGGGAGCTGGGTGTGGTGGCACATGCCTTTAATCCCAGCACTTAGGAGGTAGAGGTAGGAGAATTATCATGAGTTTGAAGCCATGCTGAGACTACATAGTGAATTCCAGGTCAGCGTGAGCTCAAGTGAGACCCTACCTGACAACCCCCCCCCCAAAAAAAAATCCTCAGATGAGTTTCCACATCATGTCAAATATTTTTTAATTAATTAATTTATTTAAGTTTTAATTTTTTTGAGAGACAGTTGGCACACCAGGGCCTCAGCCACTGATATCAAACTCCACACTCTTGTGCCACCTAGTTGGCATGTGCGACCTTGTGCTTGCCTCAGTTTTGTGCATCTGGCTTATGTGGGGTAATGTCAAATATTTTTGATAGTGATGTGGGTTATTAAGTTATGACCTTTTGTCTTAAATGCCAGGTATTTGCATAATACAAGTTCCTAGGTCAACTCAAGTGGGATTTCAGAAAAAAAAATTTTTTAGTTTAAGGTGCTAAACTGCAAACTGTCTTAAAAATATTTAGTAACATTAAAAAATATTTAAGAATTTTAAAGTTATGATGTGTAGAAAATGTTATTTATTTCACTAACCTTGTAATTCTCTTCAATTGAACACATGATGTTTTAAAAAAGTATTAATTTATTTGCATGTATGTATGTATGAATATACATTTGTAACTTGTAACCAAAATGTACAAGCCAATTGAATTTCTGATATCTTCACTCAACTTACATGTAATACTATTACCTATACTCATACAATAGAAAAAAATCCCATTTTGTAACAAGGATTTCTCAGCATTAATATATATTTCTTAGATTTTTCTAATGTATTGAATGTTTTGTCTATTTATAATTTAGCTATTACATAGATGGTTATAATAGCTTTATTCCTTTTGCTTATGATTTTTTTACATTTTCTTTTAGGTTATAATTTCTTATGTGATTCATGTTATGAGTTCATAGCATCTATTTCATATTATTTCAACTTGCTATAGGAATTTTTTTGAGGTAGGGTCTCACTCTAGCTCAGGCTGCCCTGAGAATTCACAGTGCAGTCTCAGTCTGGCCTCAAACTCACAGTGATCCTCCTACCTCTGCCTCCTGAGTGCTGGGATTAAAGGTGTGTGCCACCACGCCTGGCTTGCTATAAGAATTTTTAAGCATTTGTTGCCACTAGTAACATATGTATGTATTATTCAAGTTTACTTATTTTTAAAGCAGGCTAAATTGTTTATATAAATTTTACATTATTCACTACAAATTGCAAATATTTTTAAAGTTGATGCAAATATGAAAGATGTCAAATATTCAACTACAAAGAGACAAGTAATGCCAACATATAAATGCATAAAGTAACAAAAAAAAATTGCGACTGAGGACCAAATACATTCATTCCGGATCCTTGGAAACAGAATAGGGAAATAAAATTCACATGGGGCTGGAGTGATGGCTCAGCATTTACGCACTTGCCTGTGAAGTCTAAGGACGCAGGTTCAATTCCCAGATGCACATGGTGGTGAATACGTCTGGAGTTTGTTTGCAATGGCTAGAGACCCTGCATGCCCATTATTCTCTCTCTCAGTCTCTCTCATAAATAAATAAATAAATAAATAAATAAATAAATAAATAAATGTAAAATTCATATGACCTATAATTAAAATGAAAAAAGTCTTTCAAATACTGTTTCATTTCCTAGGCATCATCTTAAAAATTTCCCCCACCCTGAGATTTACATTTTAAAAAATGGCCTTGGGCTGGAAAGATGGATTAGCAGTTAAGGTGCTTGCCTGCAAAGCCAAAGAACCCAGGTTCGATTCCCCAGTACCCAAGTAAACCAGATGCACAAGGTGGCACATGCATCTGGACTTTGTTTGCAGTGGCTGGATGTCCTGGCCTTCCCATTTTCTCTTTTTTTCTCTCTCCCCCCCCATGCATCTCTCAAATAAATAAGTAAATATAAAAATATTTTATAACGGCCTTGTAACAAAAGCTCAAAGCATTTTATCAAAGAAAATCAGAAAATAAGAAGCTTATAATTGTCATCACTCCAGATTCAGTATTTTAATTATATTCCTAGAGGTAAGTTTCTGATTGTCCATAGATATTAAGTCTGCATATTAAGTCTCAGTGCAAGCACAGTTTTAGATATACACACACTATTGGGCCATTATATATTGTAGACATGTTTTATAACATCAGAATTTCATTCAGCAGGATTCGTACAATGCCAAGCAGGATCATGAACTTTTACACATGATTTTTCTTTATATATTGTCACACAGTGCTAAAAGTGCTTTGGATATATAATGAACATGAAAGCAGACAGGATCCTGTAGAAATATGTTTTTCCACTGTGCTGCTGGTAACAGTGGAGAGGGAGGAACTGTACACTGGACATTTTACTCCTTTGACCACCAGTATTCTTGTCTATAAGATGGAGAGTTGCGGGTAATCATTCCAGAGAAAGTATGTGAAACCAATGAGCATGATGGAGATATATTTCACAAAATGTAAAACATCCTGCAAATATATGTAGAGTTATCATTGTGCACAGTTCATATTATAGTCATTCAGATGAGTATGAATGCTACAGACAGACTTTTTCTACTTTTCTACTTTTTTCGGCCTGTCAAGTCAACTAAGCTGATGATGCATGTGTATACTTCATTTCCTTTTCGTTTCATTAAAATAAACAATTCTAACTTTAGAATTTTGCAGCGGTTATTAGCACCAACTTCATATTTATGAATTATATTCATTTCCTAGAGCTGTAACGTTTTAAAAAATGGGTGGATTAAAATGACGGAAAGTCATTATCCTATCATTTGGAGGCCAGAAGACTAAAATCACAGTGACTGCAAACTTGGTTTCCTTAGGAACCAGTGAGGGAAATTGTGCTGTGATGGTGATGATTAATTTGATGTGTCAAGTAACTGGATTGAGATGCCACGGTTTTAATTACTTTTCTCTTTACTATGACAGAATATTTAACAAAAATGATTTAAAGAAGGGAAGATTAATTGTGACTCATGGTTTAAAGGTATAGTCCATGCTGGCAGGGAAAGCACAGTGGCAGTGGTGCAGGAGTGTGAGGCTGCGGTCTCACATCCTGGCAGATCAGAAGGCAAAGAGATGATTGCCACACATGAGGCTCGGCGACAGCCCTCAAAGCCTGTCTCCAGCAACTTATGTTCTCCATTTGACCCCTGCCCAGGGATTCCACAACCTCCCAAAATATCACCACCAGATGTGAACCAAGTGTTTAAAAACCTGAGCTTCAAAAGGGCATTTTACATCAAAACCATAACACCCAGCTAGATAGTCAAAAGTTATTTCCGGATATGATAGTGGTAATATTTCTAGAAGATATTAGTATACTTATTAATAGATGCAGAAAACAATATAATTGACACCAATGTTGGAGGATGACATCTGATCCCTTGAGAGCCCAGAAAAACAAAAAGGCTACAGAAGGGCAAATACACGTCTCTTGGAGCAAGAACATCTATTTCCTCCTGATCATCATAGCTATCCTAATTCTTCAGACTCAGGGACTCAATTGACACTTCTTCTCATTCTATTTTCCCTTTAAAAGTATTTCATTTCAGCCAGGTGTGGTAATGCATGCTTTCAATCCCAGGCAGAAGTAGGAGGATCTCTGGGAGTTCAAGACCAGCCTGAGAATACAGAGTGAATTCCAGGTCAGCCTGGACTAGAGCAAAACCCTACCTCAAAAAGAAAAATTATTAATTTCTAATATGCTTTATCTTAAGAAATTCATAATATAATTTAAAAAAATGGAAAAAGAAAAAAAAGTCCATTGTTGTCAGGTTCTTATTATATGAAAATTAATTGTGGTTAAATGATTTTGTATAAAATATAACATTACATAGAAATAATATCATATAAAGTATAATAATATATTACAAGATCAATTATAATAATACTATATTGTTATATAATATGTATTCAGTATATTATTTTATTAAAATGTTATATTATATTGATTATAATACTGGAGATATAAATGCTATAGCATTTATGTGATATGTATTTGTATACTATGATTATATAAAATATGAGCCATATTGAAATATTTATATTACATATAATAGTATGTAACTGCATTGATATGTGTATTATATATAATTATAATATAGTTCTGTGTATTATGAATAGCATGTAAATTATTAATATATAAATGTTTTTAAAAGTTACATATTTACAATGCATGTTTATATAGTAACCATAATACATAAAACATTATCATATAATAAAGTCTAGAGAATAACATGTTTCATAGCAAGTATATGTAGACTGATAAAATTTAAATATGTACTTTGCTAACCATGGAACAGCCAACAAACAAGCAAAAAAATCCATATAATTAACAACCTAAAATTACAGAAAAAATATATTTAAGAAAAAAAATCACTTCAATCAAAAGAAGAAATCATACAAAAATCAAGAAGGTAGTTTTAAGGACAAATAGATTAGAAAAGTGTATGCAGTCTCTCACTCATGCTAGATTAACTTGTTACAAATTAATTGCTCTCCATTCTAAAAATTCAATGTCAGCAGGGCATGGTGGCACATGCCTTTCAACCCAGCACATGGGAGGCAGAGGTAGGAGGATTGCTGTGAGTTTGAGTCCAGCCTGAGTCTACATAGTGAATTCCAGAACAGCCTGGGCTAAAACAAGACCCTACCTCAAAAAAAATCAAAAAGCATTTAAAAAGTAAAGGGTGTACTTCTGGGTAAGATGGCAACGTACTACCCACACCAAAGCAACATAAGGAGGGAATAAACAAAAACACAGAAAAATACACTCTTCTACTGAAAAGTGAAGGTATATAAGTTATTATCAACTACAGCACAGAGAAGGAGAGACCGAGATCTTCCAGAAATGAGGCAAGAATCCTGCTGAGGCGCCAGCAGCCCTGATCTGTGAGCCCACCTGGCCAGTGGCACAGAGCAGCAGGAACAGAAACAAAGTGAGGGAATTTTCCACTCACATCAGCCTCCCTGAAAAGGCAAGAAACCTGAAAGAGAAGACAGCAGAGACTAGCTGAGCAACTGCTGAAGGAGAACACAAAAGGGACCAGCAGAGCAGCTCCAGTACAACTCCAGGCACCCTGAAAAGTCTCCCATCCCACAACTGTCAGAACCATGAACGTCTAGAGAACTCATTCACCCCTGGCTGCCTGGTATTGAGAGAGATCAAGGTGGGCACTCAGCATTGGTGAGATTGGAAACCATCCCAAAAGGTAACAGGGTCTACAAAGCTACATATATCTCTCTTTCCATGTCAGGAAAGGTTATGTATTACATTTGAATGATATAGTTTTGGTTGGCTTTACCCTTCTAAAATAGCAGTAGAATGGATGAAGGAAAGGACAAAATATTTAAACATGAAGACAAGGTGGCAGATCTCATACAGTCCAACAAAGTGAAAGATAAACTAATAAGAAGGCATGAATGAGAAATTCAAGACATTCAGGACACTATGAAGAGATCAAACATAAGAACTCAGGGCATACTGGAAGGAGAAGAATTTCACTCCAAAGGTATAATGGGTATTTTCAACAAAATCATAGAAGAAAACTTCCCCCAAGTAGGGAATGTGACACCAACACAGATACAAGAAGGTAATAGAACTCCAAACAGAAAAAAATAAATCAGGAAAGATCCTTTCACCAGCATATTATACTTAAACCACTAAACATACAAACCAAAGAAAACATATAGAAAGCAGTTAGAGAGAAAAATCAAGTCAAGAGAAAAAGCAAAAACCCATCAAAATAATAGCAGATTACTCAACACAAACTCTAAAAGCCAGAATGGCTTGGAATGATGTATTTAAACTTCTGAGAGATAACGACTGTGAACCAAGTTTACTTTATCCTGCAAAGCTATCCATTCAGATAGATGGAGAAATAAGGACATCCCACAACAAAAGCAGGCTAAAGGAATATATGAAGACCAAACCAGCTCGACAGAAAATACTTTAAAGGATCCTCCATGCTGAAAAGACAGAAAAGCACACACATAAGGAACCTGGAAAAAACAAACCATACTCAAATAATAGTTAATACAAGAGAGAAAAGGTAAAACTGGAAGAATGACAAAACAAGAAAAATGGAAAGAATAAATACACATCTTTCAATAATAACTCTTCATATCAATGGCCTTAACCAAAAGATACAGGTTTGTAGACCAGGTTACAAAGCAGGATCCTTCAATATGCTGCCTCCAAGAAACTCGCCTTTCCATAAAAGTTGGACACTACCTTAGGGTGACAGGTTTAAAAATGGTGTTTTGAACAAATAGGCCTGGAAAACAAGCATGTGTCTGTATCCTAATATCTGACAGGGTAGACTGCAGACTGACATTAGTTAGGAAAGATAAGGTCATTTTACATTGATTAAAGGAACACTTCAACAGGAGGACATTACAATCCTAAACATATATGCACCTAATATGGGAGCTCCCATATTCATCAAAAAATTACTGGGCTGGAAGAATGGCTTAGCAGTTGGGGCATTTGTCTGCAAGGCCAAAAAATCACTATTAGATTTAAGGTCACAGATAACACCAAACACAGTTGTAGTGGGTGACTTCAACACCCCACTCTCATCAATTGAGACGTCATCCCAGCAAAAAATAGAGAAGCACCTGGATTAAATGAGGTCATAGAACAAATGGACCTAACAGATATCGATAGGACTTTTTCTCCCAATGCTGAAGAATACACATTCTTTTTAGAGAACATGGAACATTCTCTAAAATAGACTATATATTAAGACACAAAGCAAATCTTAACAAATATAGGAAAATTCAAATAAGTCCTTGTGCTCTATCTGACCACAATAGGATTAAACAACAAATCAACAGCAAGGAAAGCTATAGAGCATATACAAAACCATGGAAACTGAACAACATACTACTAAATGATGAATTGTTCAATGAAGAAATCAAAAATTCATAGAATCAAATAATAATGAGAACACATATACCAAAACCTTTGGGACACAATGAAAGCAGTCCTAAAAGGGAAATTTATAGTTTTAAGTGCCTCTATTAAGAAATTAAAAAGGTCACAAGTAAACAACTTAATTCTTCACCTTAAGGCCTTGAAAAAAGAACAAGGAAAACCAAAAATTAGTAGACAGGAAGAAATAATAAAGACTAGAGCAGAAATTAATGAAATAGAAACAAAAAATCCAAGGAATCAATGAAACAAAGAGTTGATTCTTTGAAAATATAAACAATATTGATAAACCCTTAGCAAATCTGACCAAAACAAAAAGAGAAGAGACAAGAATTAATAAAATTAGAGATTAAAAAGGCACATTACAACAGACACCAGAGAAATTCAAAAAGCTATAGGGACATACTATAAGAACATATACTCCAATAAGTTTCAAAATCTGAAAGAAATGGATGATTTCCTTGATTTATATGACATACCAAATTAAATCAAGATGAGATTAACCACTTAAATAGAACTACAACAAGCACTTATCAAAAATATCCCAACTAAAAATGTCCAGGCCCAGATGAATTCACTGTTGAATTTTACCAGGCATGCATGGAAGAACTAATGCCAATGCTTCTCAAACTTTTCCATAAAATAGAAAAGGAAGGAAATTTACCAAACTCCTTCTATAAAGGCCGCATCATCCTGATTAATAAAACAGACAAAGATAGAACAAAAAGAGAAAATTACAGATCAATCTCCCTCATGAACACAGATGCAAAAATTCTCAACAAAATACTGGCAAACAGAATACAAGAATATATCAGAAATATCATTCACTCTGACCAAGTAGGCTTTATCCCTGGGATGCAGGGATGGTTTGATATGCAAATCAATAAATGTAATGCACTATATAAATGGACTGAAGGACAAAAATCACATGATCATCTCATTAGATGCAGAAAAAGCATTTGACAAACTCTAACATCTCTTCATGGTAAAAGTCCTACAGAAACTGGGGATAGAAGGCACATATCTCAGCATAATAAAGGCTATTTATTTCAAACCTACAGCCAACATGATACTACATGGAGGAAAAATTTGAAGTGTTTCCACTAAAATCAGGAACAAGACAAGGGTGTCCACTGTCCTCACTTTTATTTAATATAATACTAGAACTCTTAGCCATATCAATAAGCCAAGAGACACACATAAAAGGGATACAAATTGGAAAGGAAGAGATCAAGTAGTGGTTATTTGCAGATCATATGATTCTATACATAAAGGACCCTAAAGTCTCTACCAGCACATTGTTGGAGCTGATAAACACTTATAACAATGTAGCAGAATACCAAATGAACACTCAGAAATCAGTAGCCTTCCTACATGCAAACAACAAACATGCTGAGGATGAAATCAGAGAATCACTCTCATTGACAGTTTCATGAAAAGAAAATAAAGTACCTTGGAATGAACTTAACCAAGGAAGTGAAGGACCTCTACAATGAAAACTTTGCAACACTCAAGACAGAAATTGAAGAAGATACTAAGAAATGGAAAGACATGACATCCCTTGTTTTTGGATTGGAACAATCAATATTGTGAAAATGTCAATCTTACCAAAAGCAGTGTACACATTTAATGCAATCCCCATCAAAATTTCAATGGCATTATTCATGGAAGTAGAAAAAAAAACAATCCTATATTTCATTTGGAACCACAAAAGCTTTGAATATCTAAAACAATTCTGACCACCAAAAATAAGGCTCGTGATATCACTGTACCTGATTTTTAACCTATAATGCAGAGCCATAGTAGTAAAAACAGCATGATACTGGCACAAAAACCTACATGTAAATCAAAGGAATAAAACAGAGGATCCAGATGTAAGTCCAGGTAGCTACAGCCACCTGATCTTCAACAAAAATGCAAAAAAATACTCATTGGAAAAAAGACAGCCTCTTCAGCAAATGGTGCTGGGAAAACTGGACATGTATCTGTAGGAGGAAGAAAATATATCCTTATCTCTCTCCATTCACAAGAAATAAGTCCAAATGGATCAAAAGACCTTAATACCAGACCAGAAACTCTCAAAGTGCTAGAGGAAAAACCTTCAACATATTGGTATTGTCAAGGACTTTCTGAATATAACCCAGTTGCTCAAGAAATAAAATCACTGATCAACCACTGGGACCTCATGAAATTGTAAAGCTTTTGTACAGCAAAGGAAACTGTGGATAGAGCAAAGAGGCAACCTAAAGAATGGAAGAAAATCTTTGCCAGCTATTCATGTGACAGAGGATTACTATCCAGGATATACAAAGACTTCAAAAAACTCAATAATAAGAAATCAAACAACCCAATTAAAAATGGGCTATGGAACTAAATAGAGAGTTCTCAAAAGAAGAAATACAGATGGCATAAAACATCTAAAAAATGTTCTACACCCCTAGCTATTAGGTAAATGCAAATTAAAACTACTTTGAGATGCCATCTCACTCCTGTAAGAATGGCTACTATCATGGAAACAAATGACAATAAATGCTGGCATTTATTATAAATGCTGATCAGTGGATAATGAAGATGTGGCACATTTATGCAATGGAGTTCTACTCAGCAGTAAAGAAAAATGAAATTAAGAAATTTGCAGGAAAACAGATGGATCTGGAAAGGATTATACTTAGTGAGGCAACCCAGGCCCAAAAAGCCAAACATCACATGTTATCTCTCATATGTGAATCCTAGCTACAAATGATTGTACTTCTATGGGAATTGGAATAACAGAAGCCAGTAAGCTAGAAAGGGGACATAAAGAGAATAGTAAGAGAGGGTGGGGGGGGCTTAATAGGATATATGTATATATGTAAGTATAAATACAGATTAATGGGGGTGGAAATGTGTTTGAGTCATGTTCACATTGCTGGCAGAAATCACCATACCAAGAGCAGCTTGTGGGAAAAAAAAGGTTTATTTTGGCATACAGACTAGAGGGGAAGCTCCACAATGGCAGGGGAAAACAATGACATGAGCAGAGGTTGGACATCACCTCCTGGCCAACATAAGGTGGACAACAGGAATAGGAGAGTGTGCCAAATCCAGGCATGGGGAAACTGGCTATAACATCCATAAGCCTTCCCCCAACAATACACCACCTCCAAGAGGCATAATTCCCAAATCTCTATCAGCTGGAAACGTGGCATTCAAAATGCCTAAATTTATGGGGGCCACCTGAGTCAAACCACTAAAAAGGCCTAAATGAGGTCAGGGGAAGAGATTGAGTAAAGGAAAGGTGGAGGGAGGGCTAGTCAAAATTTAAGAGGGGATGAATAAATCATATGGAAACCTACTTTTTTGGATAATGGAACAACCAGAAGCCATAGATTGTTATTAGAAATTTTTCAATGCCAGGGATGGGATACCTTCCAGTAACTTATTGGCCAGGGAGGTCCCTGATATCCCCAACATATTAAAGACTATTGTGAGGCTCTTTATTTTCCACCAAAAATAGATGGTAAGACCCTATTGCTGAAGACTCCACATACTTGGACTTCATGTCCACTGAGAAATCCTGCTGGAGCTGAGCTGAAAACCTGCTCCATGTAGACCAGCTGAAAGAAAGTTGCTTTACTGCGTGCAGTTCAATAGGAGAGAGAGAAATCACCAGTGGAGATCCTCAACAGTGGACACTGCAAGGCTTAAGTTTGGCCAGCCAGGCCAAATGAGCCAAGGCATGCAATAGTGGCATGTCTGTTATGGGGGAAAACAACCGCCCTCTAATTTGAATGGAGGCCTGCTCCATGTGAGGGAAACATCCTTGATACTGAAAACTTATGATAATGACAGTCATGATCCCCAGGGGTGTAATGTCTGCTGGTGTCTGGCTAAATGTATACTATACTCATCAAACTTCCCAGTAAGCACTTCTCTTAAGGTTCATACCTATATATTAATGCCACTCTCACTTTTGGTTAGAGAAGCTTCTTGTTTGAGATGGCAGTGACCTTGGGATGGTTCAGAAGGTCATGATGCTGCGAAGAAGTGACAGAGGAGTGCTCAGCACTGAAACATCTCTATCACACCTTCCAATGCTTGGGGTCCATTATGGAAGAGGTGGCAGAAAGAATGTTAGATCCAAAGGAAGGGTAGGATTCCTTACAACTTGCTCCTAAAGACACAAAATGGCCTGGATATCCATAAACTCACAGTGCCTAACGACTACCTTCACAGGACCCTTATAATAGGAGGAAAAGATCATGACATCAACATAAAAGAGAGACTGATTGAGAGGGAAAAACTTATGATGGAAAGTGGAGTCGCAAAGGGGAAAGTCAGGGAAGGGAGAAAATTACCATGGGTTATTGTTGATAAGTATGGAAGTTGTCAATAAATAGAAAGAAAAAGAAACTGCAAAGGGAGTGGGCAGAGAAGGAAGTAAGTTATAAAATTTAACTATGTACATATGACCTGATATCTAAATACAAACCATTATAATAAATTTAGAAAACATGGCTGGAGAGATAGCTTAGTGGTTGAGGTGCTTGCCTGCAAAGCCAAAGGACCCAGGTTCAACTCCCCAGGGTCCATGCAAGCCAGAAGCACAAGGGGATGCATTCATCTGGAGTTCGTTTGCAGTGGCGAGAGGCCATGGCGCTCTCTCTCTCTCTCTCTCTCTCTCTTTCTCTCTCATTTATCTCTTTTTCTCAAATAAATACATAAATATTTTTTTAATTCAATGTCTCTGACTAGAAAGAGGCCTTATGGTCAAAAGCACTTGCTTGCAATGCCTGGTAGCCTGGGTTTTGATTGCCCAATACCCACATAAAGCCAGATGCACAAAGTGGTCCATGCATATGGAGTTCATTTGCAGGGGCAAGAGGCCCTGTTACACTCATATTCTCTCTCATTCTCTCTCTCAATCTCTCTCTCACCCTCGCTCTCACTCTCACTCTCTCTCTCTTTCTCCTTACAAATAAATAAATATTTTTTTAAGTTCACTGTCTCAAACACATGGCCACATCCCACTCCTTTCTCTGAAATGATTTGCCAGATAACTGGTCTATGTACTCTCTTTTGACAAGATTCCACAGAAGGCATTTCCCCTCAATTCATAATCTAAATGTATAAGTATAGTATGTGTGATTTTTCAAAGTACAATGGGGATCTTTTATACTTCTGCAAACGTGTTAGAACTCATTGACAAATACTGTTGTCTCTCAATTTCCTGCTTTCCATGTAGACTTATCTGTTAGATAATCTTTCTGTGATCCATCTGCCCAACTATGTTTCATCTATGATGTCAATCCATACACGTAAAAGTAAGAAAATCCATTTGTGTTAAATATGAACTTCTAACAATTCCATGAGTATTTGTTGTCTCATGACCTCATGCTGTCATTTTCATATTTTCTGGAATCAAAGCATCTATTTCACCTATAACATGTGTAAAGGCTTGTTTTTGTTCATCCCAAATGTTATTCTTCCCTCTGGATAACTTCAGCAACCCAGATTCAGCTAATGGCTAGAGCAATATCTTAGTGGGTACTGAAGCCATCTTGTTGGGCTTGTCTATCTCTTGGGAAGTTCATCTTTTCCCCTCGCTTGATCTGCTCTGTGTTTTACAGAGAAGTGATGTTATGGAGCATTATCATTTCCATAGCAACTGGAGACTCGTGCTTACATTCCCAGCAACCTTTCTTAGCAATCTCTCCTTCATTGATGTGCATCAGATGACATTTGCCACTTAGAAGATAAAATTTCCCAGTAAACATACACCATTTTCCAGGGATACGTTAGCATAGTTCTTTTCTTGGCATGTGTCTTGGGATAGTGAGACAGAGATGCTTGTTGCTATGGCAATTTGCACTACATTTGCCATCATGAACTGAAGGTTCTACACTGTTCATGTTGGGGTCTTTTGGGTACTGCCACCTGGCATGTACCACTGAGCTGCTTTTCTATGAACCAAAAAATAGACACTGTTTTGATAGAAAGACCTTTCTATAATGATTAAGCTTGTCTGCTTATATACCTGTGTTTTGGAAATCCCAGGTCTCATCAATAGACTCTGTCACTTACCTGTTTCCTTCTTTTGCTCATATCTTACTCTATCATGTTTGCTACTCTCTATCACCAAGCCTCTGGTGGGCCAGTCAAGGCATTCTCCACACTCTCAGCTCATATTGCTTCTGAGGTTCTGTTGTTTGGCTCATTAATTGTCACATATATTTGGTCCTTTACCCGCTTTCCAACTGGTAAATTGACTTCTGTGTTTCCTACTGCCATGACTCTAAGCATAAAGCGTAAGAACATAAGTGAAAAACCTTTCTTAAATTTGTGAAAATATTTTTATTTGCAAGAAGAGAGAAAGATAGAGACAGAATAGGCATACACCAGAACTTCCTGTCACTGTTAATGAACTCCAGAGGCATTCACTACTTTGTACATCTGGCTTTGGGTAAGTCCTGGGAAATTGAACCCAGGCCATCAGGCTTTACAAGTAAGTGCCTTTAACCTCTGAGCCTTCCCTCCAGCTCCCTTTTTTTCAACATAAAAAACTGTTTATGAATGGTCACAAATATTGCAACTTAGCGAGTGAATTCTGGTTAATTGTTGCACAGAAAGTGATTAGCTTGAAAGTAAGCAAATTGGCATAAATACTTTTCTGAGGAGAAAACATATTAATTTTGTAACCTAAAATTACTACTTGTCTTGGTTTGTTATGCCTTTCATTGTGACCTTGAGCAAGCCACTTAGCAGCTTGGTGTTCTCTGGTAAGAAATGAGGTTAAATGATGCTGCCTGCTTCTCAAAATGCATGTGTGATTCAGAGGTTAGAACTCTGGGCACCTCAAAGACAAGGGGGGTGATTTAAACCACTGTTCTTCTTTTATATTTCAATTTCCTTCTTTTAATATTTAAAGTTCTGAAACATTATGATCAGTTGAAACTTACCAACTTGCCCTCAGTGTGAAATAGGATTCCTTTTCCAGAGCACCTTTTCTAAAGAATAGTAGTAATGTTCATCAACCCCAGCATTCCCATTTTTTTCACACATAAACTTTGTTCATTCAATAGACTTGTTTGCATTCCTAAAATATGTCACAATGTGGAACACAATTCCCAGGAGAACACTGGTGTACCGAAAACTTAGTGTTTGCAGGATTTGCTGGAGACAGGACAAAGGAAATTGTGACACATCAGAAACCTCTTCCTAACACTAGGTATCATTAAATACTGGAGGAGCAGGATGCAAAAGAGATATAATGTCTTCTTTCATTTGAATACACTTAAGTAGGAGGATGAATTAAAGAAATGGCATGTTGTAGATAAAAGGATAAAGTAATTGCTCATTTAAGATGTTCTCTAGCCCCATCATGTAATAATTCCTGTTATTTGTCAGCCAGCAAACATTGTCAAGTCTCTGCCTAATATTTAGCACTCAGGAAAGCCACCTATGTCTCCCAAATAATATCAAAACCTATGCTGTATAATTTTTATGCTGCCTTCTCTTTTATACTAAAATCTCTAATGTGTGTTTCATTCATGTTCAAGTTGAAGTAAGAGTGTCTAAAAATAGGCATATGTTCTAAATCATTTTTATCTACTCATCTTTTCATAAAGCGATGGGATGACACTTGCTTTCTTCTCAGCTTTTCCATAGCTGTCATCATTTCTGCATTTCTGAGTGTATAGATGAGAGGATTTAGCATAGGCGTGATCACGGTGTAAAAAGCAGAGAATACCTTATCCACAGAGAAGCTGCAGAATGGCCTCAAATAGATGAAGACACAGGGCACAAAGATCAAGCTGACCACTGTTAGGTGGGAAGCACATGTGGACAGTGCCTTGCTCTGCCCACCTTGGCGAAGGCGAGTTCTCAGAGTGATCAGAATGACAGCATAGGATAACAGCAGGACCAAGAAGCAGACAAGAGACAGCAGCCCACTGTTGAAGGCCATCAGTACCTCAACCTTGTAAGTATCTGTGCAAGCTAGCTTGATAACCTGTGGGACATCACAGAAGAAGTTGTCCAATTCATTGGGCCCACAAAAAGGCAGTTGGATGACTAGGATGACCTGAGTGATAGAGTGGATGAATCCTCCAGACCAACAGCTGAGCACCAGCCAAAGACACAGATGGTGGTTCATGACCGTCAGGTAGTGCAAAGGATTGCATATGGCAACATACCTGTCATAGGCCATGAGGGTCAGCAGAAACATTTCACTGGCTCCGAGAAAGTGCAGAAAGTAGATCTGGGTCAGGCATCCAGAAAAAGATATAGTCTTGTCCTGGTGTAGGAAATCTCTTAACATCTTAGGCACTACAACACAGCTCAGGCATACGTCAATGAAGGAAAGATGGCTCAGGAAATAGTACATGGGAGACTGGAGCAGATGAGCATCAGATCGCACCGTTACCACTATTGAGAGGTTTGCCAGGACAATAACAGTGTAAACCAACAAAAATGTTAAGAACAGAAATAGCTGTAGCTCCCAGGAGGATGATAGGCCCAGAAGTTTAAATTCTGTCACATCAGAGTCATTTTTATATTTCTTCCAGTCAAGAATACCAAGCCACCTAGGATTAAAAAAAATAAACTGAAATAAGAGATTAAGACCAAGGAAGAATGATGAAAAAATGTTTTATATTCATCTTGTATACATGCCACCATGTTTACTGTATGGAAGTTCATTAAGATCAGACTAAATAAAAACATTTTTTAAATGTGAATTAATATGTCCTGCAAAGGTTAACAACTATTATTAGGAAGCACAAATCATTTAGTAAGGATATAAATGCTCATGTTCTTTTTGTTATTATTATTTTGCTGTTTTTGTTTATTTTCTCAGATCTCAGAGAGTGGGAAGTTTGTAGAGATTAGGTAAGAAAAAAATAAAATACTTTTAAAATATAGGGAAGCATCTGCTTGGAAAGGGTAGGACAGTGACTAAAAATCTCCTCTAGCAATTCCATCAGCACATTTTCTGCTAGGAACAGGGACTAAAGGTAAAATCCCACATCACTGAGGCAGGTACAGAAGTCCACCATTACCCATTTTGTAAGAAATGATCATAGGAAAAGTTAGAATTGCACTACTTATGGGCTCTCAACAGTCATGGAAACACAAGAGAAAATTAAAGACACACTTAGATGTCACTGCACCAGCTTGCCACTCTACATTTCCCTTCAGACCTAACTGAGTGGGAATATCTTGAGTTACAAACAGAAAAATAAGAAAGAGTGGTAATTTCCTCCACAGAAGAGTAAGTAAAAGAAACTGTAAGACATCAGAAAGCTCTGTCTAACACAGAGTCATTAGATGCTGGAGGAGCAGAATACAAAATACATGAAGTGTTTTCTTTCATTTAAATGTAAAGTAGCAGAATGAATTAAAGCAATGATGTGTTGCAGATAAAAGCGCAGAGGAGTTAATCATTCATGTGTCTTCTAACCCTATTACACAATAATTCCTATAATTTGTCAGCCAGTAAACCTTCCCAAGTCTCTGCCAAATATTTATCACTCAGAAAAGCTGTTTTGTTTCCCAGGCTTTGTAAATTTTGTGCTCCCTTTCTTTTATACCAAAATCTCTAAGTGGTGTTTATGCATGTTTAGGTTAAAGTAAGAGTGTCCAAAGACAGAGTATATGTTCTAAATTATCTTTTTCTACTCATCTTTTCATAAGGCAATGGAATCTTACTTGTTTTCTTCTCACTTTTTTTCGCAGCTGTTACCATGTCTGGTTTCTGAGTGCGTAGATAAGACAACTTCACATTGGTGTTTTCACAGTGTAAATAACAGAGAATATCTTATTCACAAAAAAGCCATATACCTTATATGATATGGATTCCTTTTTTGCTGATTTAAGACATGCATTTTCTTCAGATAATAAAAAATCATAATGCTGATAATGCAAAACTCACTTTTATAATTTATTAAAATTGATGTTTAGTAATGCCATCTTCAGCTTCCACATTTCTGAGATTCCTTATCACAGAAAGAAACTTAGCCTCTGACTATTCTATGACATGAAAGCAGCATTATGTCTTTTAGCCTAAAAGACTCTCCACTGATAAAATAATCTTCCACCACAATGTAATTTATCTGGTCAAGAATGTAAATCAGCATAGTTGCTGGGAAAAGAGTATGAACGTTTCTCAAAAATATAATAGGAAGTGCCATATGATCCCATAACCACTTCTATGAGGTTTATATCCAAAGAAAATGGAATTGGCATATTGCTGCACTCCTGTATTCATATCAGCACTATGCACAACATATAGGAAATATAAACCTAATTGTTCATTACCTGATGAATAGATAAAGATGTAGTCCATATACACAAAGGGATACCAATTTTATAAAGATGAAATTCTACCATTTACAACAACATGGATAGAATGGGGGGGGGGAATTATGTAAGCAAAATAAGTTAGGCACAAAAAGACAAGTACCTCACTATCTCACCCACATGAGAAATATAAAATGTTAAAAGTAAAATGATAGATAGATACCAGGGGCTAGAGAGAATGGAAGGAAGTAGGGAAAGGTTGATCAATAAGAACTATGCTATAGTTAGATATGAGAGAGTTCTGGGAGGCTATAGATAGCAATCATATACTGTCCATCTCACAAAACTGAAAGAAAAAATTTTAAGTCTTCACTGAAGTGAAATGTTTGTAGAAACAGTTACGTTAGCTTAATCTGAACATTATATAATACATACATATATATATGCAAAGCATCATATAACCTTGCCCCACTAATATGTATAATTAGTCTTTTTATGTATAAGTTAAAAATAAATGTGATTTTAAATCATCCCTTGCCAAATTTCTGTAGGACCAGAAGAGAAGAATTGAAAACCCCAGCTTCATGCTCACAGTCTCCAGCAGCAGGAGAATCTGCTTCTCCTCTACACTGCCTAGTGGCCATTTCCTATTTCATACCCTAAAAATAACATGAGGATTTGCAAAAGCCAACAAAAAATGTTTTCAGTTCACAAAATACACCAAAGGAATTGAGAGTGCTTAAAGGCTCCAACTTCATAGAAGGAAGAAAAATAAGTATATTTAAATAACCATGAACTTATGAATAGCTGGTCTCTGGTTTTTTAAATAGATATCTGGAGATGGTGATGAGAAAAAATTAATAAAGGAAGTAACATTTTTTATGCAATTTATTTTTTTAGTGTAATACATTATGTTTGGTCTTCAGTTAGTTTATTTTTGTCTGTATTGTACTACAAGCATTATTAGAGGAACAAATGACTCACCAACAATAGAAAATATTTTCTAGTTGGAATTTGATTGCCATATGAATTCCTTGTGGTGATAGCTGTTGCTTTTTAAAATTTCTTCTAAAACACCAAGAAATGGTCAGCCATTAGTTGGAGGTGGTACCCATGTGTGCCCTTTCTATGGAGAAAGGCATAATTTTGTTGTAAGTAATTGTTTGAGATACTGCATTTTAAAATTGTGTTCGGGAGACGTGAAGAAGATTTAGCCAAAAGAAGTTGAAATAAATAGAAATTTGGGGCTGGAGAGATGGCTCAGCAGTTAAGGTGCTTGCCTGTGAATTCTAAGGACTCAGGTTTCATATCTCAGTTCCCACAGAAGCAAGATGCACAAGGTGATCCATGCATCTGGAGTTCATTTGTGGTGGATATAGACCCTGGCATGCCCATTCTGTCCAATTCTCTATCTATCTATCATCTATCTATGTATCTATCTACCTACCTTTCTCTTACTTTCTCTCTCTCTCTCAAATAAATAAATAAAATATTTTTTGAAAAAGAAATAGAAGTTGGAATCTAAAACGAACTGTAGTAGAATTAGGTAGTCTTAAGGCAATATTATCACAAGTCCAGTGCTTTTAGGTAGTCTTGTCTTGTCCAAACTTTGTAATTACCTTTCAAAGTATCCTAAGCCCTAAAATACCTTTATGAAATGGGAGTTTTACTTTGCTGTAAGTGTTTATTTCTAAATGTAAAAAATCTAGACCCCAAATTCAAGTTGTCTTCTAAGTATTAAATGATGTATACCAGAGTAGATCGAGGAAAAAACCAAATGAAAAAGTCTCCTAAAAAAGAGTAAAATCATTTCAAAACTATCAAAGATATATGCTCAGAGAAGTGAAGGTAGTCTGAATACACCTGTAGATGGAACTTACATCATTATCAGGAGCTATGTGCTTTGAAGGAGAAATTGTGTATTTATCACACAAGCCCCTTCTTCACAATTTCAGGCTAGGAGTCAGCATCTTCAGATGGCCATCACAGTTGCCCAGTCTCTGCCTTAATCACTTCCTTATCAGCGCTAATTAAAGGACTGTTGATCAAAACATGCCCTGCCCCTAAGGCCTTGGCTGTGTATAAGGTTCTTATGGTCATTATACCATTACTCAGCCTAATGAGCCTTGGGATTTCTTAAGCTGCCATTGTTTAACTTGGCTATATCTCAGTTTCTGCTTGAAAGCTGACCTGGGCACCATGGACACCAAAACTCTCATGCCTGGGTCATATTACAGCCTATTCTTTTTATTTACTTTCGACTGATTAATTTGGGACTTCATCAGCCACCCAATTTCCGTAGCTCTGTCATTGGAGTGACAAAATTCCTGCTTGGTTCTCTCTCGGTGAGGCACTTAAGTATGGATCATAAATATAGCTGTTGTCTTTAATTACTGAATATTTTTACAAATTATTTTCATCAAGGTATATTTTTTTAATTTTTTGTTTGTTTATTCGTTTATTTGAGAGCAACAGAAAGAAGGAGAGAGAGAAAGAAAGAGAGAGAGAGAGAGAGAGAGAGAGAGAATAGGCACGCCAGAGCTTCCAGACTCTGTAAATGAACTCCAGATGTGTGTGCCCCCTTGTGCATCTGGCTAACGTGGGTCCTGGGAAATTGAGCCTCGAACAGGGGCCCTTAGGCTTCACAGGCAAGCGCTTAACTGCTAAGCCATCTCTCTGGCCCTCATCAAGGTATAATTTCTATATTCTAATATATAATTCTCTAATGATGAGCACATATCAGAAACTGTATTTGACTTAGAAAGGAGAGATAGCAGAATAGCAATGCATTTGGAAGAATATTAAAAATGTGATTTGAATCCAGGTGTGGTAGCACACACCTTTAATCCCAGCACTTGGGAGACAGAGGTAGGAGGATCACCATGAGTTTGAGGCCACCCTGAGACTACAGAGTGAATTCCAGGTCAGCCTGGGCTAAAGTGAGATCCTACCTCATAAAAACAAAAGAAATATGATTCTGAATAATTGTAACAAGAACAATGAAATAAAATTTATAAATTATATAAACTCCAGTCAATACTTTGAAAGGAAATTCAACCTTAACTCTCTTAAACCACACATAAAAGAAAATGAACAGAATTTTGAAGTCTGAAGACCTCCACTTAAATAATAATAATAATAATAGTAATAAATAGTGAGTTTAGCAATTATGTACCACTAGGGAGTCAGATGAGATGTAGGCTTGTTAGTACCTAAATATGATATCAAGAAGTAACATAATCACCACTCTGCCTTCCTTAAAATTTTAAATGCTTTTCTTAGTTAAGAAATTGCCATAAACACTCTCCAAAATTCTAATTCACAAATTTTATCACAATGTGATAAGAACAGGAGAAAAACTCTTATTAGGCAGGTGGGAAAGGGAGACTTCAAGAGTAAGCAGTTCCTGGCACATTAACGGGACCATCTGGCCAGAGGCCAGGACATCATTAATCCTTTGGGTTTTTTCCTCTTTTTCTCTGTTCTTTTAAGTCTCTTAAATAGCAAAAAAACTAATGAGCAGTTGTCTGGACACCTATGTGAACTTACAGTTGGACTAGTTGGACTACACAGCCCATCTCTTCTTACATCAGCTTAGTTATTTCAGAAACCACTTTAAAATTTGAATAAAAGTTTTATTACCCCTTAAATGAAGCCACTCAGTGACAACTTTCTTTGTGTCCATCTCCTGGGGAAGTACTTCACAGGAGAGATCAGCCTGGTATCTTTATCATATGATTCTTTTTCTGCACAATAAAGTCTGCTTCTTATGTGCAATAAGCTTTTCTCTAAATTTTCTTCCCTGTGTAATAAAATTTCTCCTTTTAAACTCTTGCTTTGTTGTCCATGAGATTCATTCTTTGAGTTTATGAGACAAGGACCCAAAGCCACTGACTCCATGGATCTTTGGTGAACATTGTGTCTATCACACTACTTCCTGAGTTATGTCCACGCAAGAGTCAAAACAAGGTTCTGTCACTCTCCAGGACTTGTTAAATAACACTTAAATGGTATTTACCTGAATTTATTTATGTATGTACAACAAGAGGTTTACATTAACACAGGCAAGTTTCCTTGTCATATAGACAGCAATCACATTCAACCAGAGAAGTAACTTCTGTCTGAAAGTGGCATAAGTGCTCCAAGACTGCATTATCAATTACCTTAAAAATCTCAGAGATTTCTTTTTAGTGCTTTTAGTACTTGTCTACTCAGAGACAGGAAAACTAAAATGGGACATTAATATAAGTTCGATTGTGCTACAATAACTTCAAATGTAAAAGAATCTCTCATTTCTTAATATCCTTAAATTTTTTTTAAAGTGTTTGGCCTGTCAGAAAATAACATTATCAGCCATCTTAAATAAGGGTAATAGATATTATTCTTATATATGCTGTATAATTTTCTGGAAAGTATTCTGCTTGCCCTTCTTATTTTTAAAGATAATAAACAAAAGTCTACTCTTGCATTACTATGCTATAATAATAAATAATTCATAATTTTTAGCTTTTTATTGGCAACCTCCATAATATAGACAACATATGATGATCATAACCCCTTTTGTGGTGGTATGAATATAAATGGGTCCATAGAGTCAGGTATTTATTTATTTATTTATTCATTTATTTATTTGAGGGAAAGAAGGAGAGAGAGCAAGAATGGGCATGCCAGGGCATCCAATCCAGCCACTGCAAATGAACTCCAGATGCATGCACTTCCTTGTCCTGGAGAATCAAACCAGGATCCTTTGGCTTTGCAGGCAAACGTCTTAACTGCTAAGCCATCTCTCCAGCCCCAAGTCAGGCATTTTTAACTAAGATTCTTACTTAGTCTTCACCAGGCAGAGCCCTGCTTGAGCTGATGTGTTACTGTGGGGTGGATCTTGAGTCTAGCCCTAAGGTGTGTAGAGAGCCAGCTTGAGCTCTAGGAGTGTTCTCTCTTTCTCTCTCTCCCTCTATCTCTCCTGTAGAGATATGATGAAGTATGTCAGCTTCCTCTGTCATAATTATACTTCTCCTGGAATCTGTAAGCCTGAAATCAGCCCTTTCCTTCCTTCCATAAGCTGCTTCTTGTCAGTTGTTTGTCCCAGCAATGAGAAGGTAACTACAGCACACTCACCCACTACCCTCCTTTTCCTCTTATCCAATCCCCTTCCACTGAATCTGTTCTCTTCAACTAGTTCACTCTTCTATTTTTATGTCATGTAGGGATGTATAAGCCACTGTGAGGTCAAGAATATCATGGCCCCTTTGTGTCTGGAAGAAAGTATTGCAAATCACTTTTCCCTTCTTTTGACTTTTATGTTCTTTTGACCACCTCTCCTGCCATGTGCCCTGAGCCTTGGAGGACGTGATAAAGATGGCTAACTTAGTGCTGAACATCCTGTTGTAATTTCTCCTCAGCACTTTGATATTTTTTTAAAATATTTTATTTATTTATTTATTTATTTGAAAAGAGAAAGGTGGAAAGAGAGAGAGAAAAATGAGCACTGGCATACCAGAGCCTCTAGCCAGTGCGAACAAACTCTAGGTGCATGTGCCACTGTGCATCTGGCTTTACATGGGCCCTGAAGAATGGAGCCTAGGTTGTTAGGCTTTTCAGGCAAGTGCTTTAATGCTGAGCCCTTTGATGGGTTTTGAGTCTCCCCAGTAATCACCGCCATATGAAAAGAGAGGCTTCTCTAACCAAAAGTGAGAGTAGCATTAATATATTGGTATAAATATATGTATTTAGAGGGTAGTTTGGTGGCCATAATATATCCAATTAGCCAGACAACAGTAGTAGTTTCCTCCTTAGGGCTTGTAACCTCTCTAGTCATAGATAGATTATTTATTAGGTTTTCAGTACCTGGCAGGAATTCATTTCCTTAGAGCAGGCCACAAGTGTAATCAGAGAGCGGTTGGTTTCCCCCATAACAGAAATCCCAACATGGCACCAGTTGGCACACTTGGCCTGACTGGATAGCTATAAACCTTGCAGGGTCTACTGCTGGTTAAGACCTTTGATGACTTTTCTCCCCCAACAGACTGCATAGCTCTTTTCAGCATACTAGTAGCTGGACAACAGAGAGGAGGCTACCAGCTCAGCTTCAACTTGATTTCTCAGTGTCTTGCAACCCAGTAATGTGGTGTCTTTAACAATAAATCTTATTATCTAGCTTTGGTGGGCAACCAAGAGCCTTGCCAATAGCCTATAATGTTTTGGAGACATCAAGACCTCCTTAATCAAAAACTTTCAGGAAGATATTCCATCCCTGATGCTGAAATTTTCTTGTAACAATCTATGGATTCTGGGCACAGTATGATCCTGCCTCCACAGGTGTTGTGGTGGTGCACGCCTTTAATCCCAGCACTAGGGAGGCAAAGGTGAAAGGATCACCATGAGTTCAAGGCCACCCTGAGACTACATAGTGAACTCCTAGTCATCCTGGGCTAGAGAGAGACTCTACCTTGAATATATATATGATTGTAATTTAGCTAGAAGAAAAGTCTTATTTCATAACATCTTTAAATTTGATTAAAACTTTTCCCACCCCCTCCTCTTTCCCATCCCCTCCCTTGACCTCATATAGATCATTTCACCCTCAGAAATATGCCCCTCTACTTACATATCTCCTATACCCTTTTTTAAAGAATTCATAACTTTTAAATCATAAAAATAAGCTTATTGATATACAGTCAACATGGCAAAAATGTTAACACTGTTAACTGCTTTCTTTCTGCAACCAATTTATAGTGGATTGAAGGACTGACAGATGGGTTTCTTGCTAGGCTAAGGGCAGAAGCACAGCACACCAGCAAGATAGACCAGACATTTCTCCTTTACAGAAGCAGTTCTCACATCACTCTAGCCTGCAGAAGGTGACAGCCCAGGGAGGATTGATACACACAAGTAGATGAAAGTTCTTGGCATGGGAAGTTCAGATCCCATAGTCAAATCTCCCCTAGCAGTTCCATTAGCACAGTTTCCAGGAACCTTGTATGAAATACAGTCATCTGGATTAATTTCTTTCAGGAAAGTTCAAATCTGTGATATACCAGGAATTCATAGGTCATTTACTCCAGATAAACATTTGTCAGTCAGCCAGGTGTGGTGGCACACGCTTTTAATTCCAGCACTTCGGAGGCAGAGGTAGGAGGATAGTTATGAGTTCGAGGCCAGCCTGAGATTACACAGTGAATTCCAGATCACCTTGGGCTAGAGTGAGTCCCTACCTCGAAAAACCAAACAAACAAAAAAATTTGTCAGTGAGTTTTTCTGTAAACAATATTTTCACTAGAATAGTTTACACTGTACTGTGATAATGTTGTAAATGAGCAAAGGTAGAAAATTAGCCAAAGATCTAATTTATTCTTAGAAAATTTTAGTTACAGTTAATTTAAGCTAAGGCTAATAAAGTATTCTTCTCTTCAAACATCTATAACTTGCTGTAGCACCTCAACTTTTGCCTGTTTTCATTTTCTTTCTCATTCTGGCACAAACAAATATTTTTATTTTAAAATAAATTACACTTCTTTGAGTTTAATAAACAAAAACTGCATCCATTATCTTGCATTCATAATTACACTTCCTTGCATCATAAACTTAGTATTGTCTGAGCTTTCATGTTAGTTTCAAATTTGAACAAAGCAGTTTTTTTTAACTCATGAGCATCGAAAAAGATAGGTGTTTGACAGTTGAGACTTGTCACATGTAAGTACCTCAGCAGAGTAGCATCAGCACATGGTTACAAGTACTTCATGCACATCCCTCTTTACATTTCTTGAAGTAGCAAAAATAAACATACCTTATATTGGTTTAAAGATAGCTAAACATCCTATCAAACTGCTAATGGCTAGTGACATCTAAAATTAAAAGACAAATTAAAAATATGCCTGATAACATATTTTGGATCTTTTCTTATTAACAACTTTCTAGATATCCGGATTTTTCCATTAATTAACCCAATTATTCATCTTACAGCTAACACAAGATGCTTGAAGTCATGAATTACATGATAACAATACAATGCAACACGATTACTATTTATATCAATATTAATCATAAACATTCATATCAATCACAAAAAAAACACTTTATGTGAAAATTTGATTTTGTATTTTGATAACATGAGATATATAGAAGTAATGCTTGCTCATCTCTTTGCAAAGTCAGTAGAGGAAGATTATATACTTCAGAGTGATTCTTTTTCTATTAATAAACTAAGAAAAGTCTTACAAAAATAAATTGTATATTTGTTTCATAGTCCAGCCTGTTATAAAATGTAGACAAAAAAACATAACAACTGTTTATACATTGAGATGATTAAACCAATTTGAATTGACCAAGGATTCATTCTAAATCACTGAACATTTTCTTACATACAGATTCTCCTGAGAAGTTTTTTTTAGTTTCATTGTGGTCCTTGATTTTCTTGAAAGCCTAAGACATTCAGATTGTTAGAACTTTAATTTTTCTTCTGGGAATTATTTCTTATTCTTAACATGTTGTTTATAAGCTATTGATAATGAATGTGCTATCAGGTAAAGAGGCTTAAATTCCTATATGGATTTTTCCAGGATACGAAACTATTTGACACACCAAGAAAGATAAAAAATTTTTCACACAAAGAACTTTCAGATTTAACTTATATATTGAGTCACAGATGAAAACTAAACATGAACACAGATAAATATGTGTACAATTACTCTATAAAAAAAGAGATGCTGTTTGGGGAATGATTAATGTTTATTTAATTCAAAAAATAAAACCTAGACTTTTATCCATTATTCAAATATAATACATACAGGCTGGATGTCTGTGTCCCCTACTATTTTCCATTCATTTGGAACTTAGCACATCTCATCTAAGAAATACAAAGGGACACTTACAAGCTTGCACAGATGTCAAATGCAATATGGGGCACAGGGTCAAAATCTCTAAACCTAGAAACAGATGGTAGCCAGAAGCTTACCATAGAGACATGATCAGTGCCATATCCTCCCGCATTAAAGTAGACCAGATCTTTCGAACTTTTCCTTGAAATATAAATACACAGGAAAACCAGGCTCTGCTACTTTCCAAGTAGAAGTGAGGTTTTAATTACAGATACAACTTTTTTTTTTCCTTTTACACTTAAAATAAAGACCAGATAGATAAAGGGCCAATGATCCTTAGCACATAAGGATTCTATAAGTGAACCATATCTGTCCTGTCTGGTTAAAGAAACTCTGAAGCAGTCAGGTCAAGGAGAACAAAGGACCTCAAAGTCCCACTTTTGTTATTTGTTTATTTAAGAGCTGCTCTTGGATTCAGGTATGTTTTCAGTCCAGCAAATCTGGACAGTTTTACTAGGTGAGTTGTTACCCTGTTTTTGACATGATATTAATGTATTCATGACTTTTTAGCATTGTTGCAAAATCTTTCTCTTTCTCTCTCTCGATTGAAGTCAGAGCCTTATACATGCTAGTAAGTACTCTACCACTGAGCCATATCCCTAGCCCTTTATGCCATTTCTTTGGGAAAGTGGTAGCTGATATTAATGTTTTTAATTTGTTATCTGTGGTAAGTCTTTATTGGGCCATTTCTGCATGGCAAATGCCAAAAGTTAAGATTAAGACTGACTGCAACGAAACAGGCAAAACACGCATAAAACTACCTTGAAAAAGACAATTCTGAGAGCTGGAAGATGGCTCAGTAAGTAAAAGTGCTTACTGTGCCAAGTGTGACACTGGAGGTCTAGAAATATTTTTTGTAATGTCACTCCAAAAGAATCATAGGAGGTGAGTAAAAAAAAGAGCAGGTAACTAGCTACCTAAGATAATAGAAAGCGATTCTTACACTATAATACTGGCAAGGGAAGTAAACAAATAAATTAATATATCGGACTTTCTAAGAGATTATGTGTACTACTCATTTTTCTCATTGCTATAATAAAAATAGCTGACAAATGCAAGTTAAGGAAGGAAAGCTTTATTTTTACTCAGTTTTAGGGTATCATCCTTCATGGACACCATAGGAAAAGCATGGCAGCAAAAGCAGCTACAGCTGTGGGGGCAGGAGCAGGAAGGCTGATCTCATTGCATCCACAGTCAGGAAGCACACTGCATATTGGCTCCCACTATTGCACAATCTCCCTGATGAATATGGGCACAAAAATTCTAAAGAAAATACTTGCAATCTGAATTCAAGAACACATCAAAAAGATTATTCACCATGATCAAGTTGGTTTCACTCAAGAGATGTAAGGATGATTCAAAAATTCCTAAATCCATAAAGGTAATTATATAAATGAACTAAAAGGCATAAATTGCATAATCATCTCAATATTTGCAGAAGAAGCCTTTGACAAATATCCAGTACCCCTTTATAATAAAAGCCCTGAAGAGAGTGGATTTGGAGGGAACATATCTGTGGTGGTTTCAGTGAATATAAGAGTAATGGACTGTTGTCTTTGGTAGAGGAAATATGAACAGATTTGGACTCTAGGCATAGAGACCTTTGCTTAAGCTACAATTGTATGAGGCATTACCACTATTGAGATTGGGGCAGTTGCTCTGCACCAGGATGGTAGAAAGAGTACTGATTCATGCAGGGCGTGGTGACACACACCTTTAATTCCAGCACTCAGGAAACAAAGGTGGGAGGATTGCTGTGAGTTCATGGCCAGCCTAAGACTACGTAGTGAATTCCAGGTCAGTCTGGGCTAGAGCAAGACCCTTCCTTAAAAAGCAAAAAACAAAGAAACAAAAAAATAAGAGTACTGATTCTCTTAAAAGACAGGGCCTTAAAGAAAGAAGTCTGATAGACTTTTTCTGCTCCTCAAGGTTGGCTTTATTTCCTCTGTGGATTCACAGATTTGGCAGCCCACCTGGAACTGGTTTGGGAAGTATGAAAAATGCAGAAAAGAGGTCATTGGATTTGTAACACAAGTTTTTGGAGATGACCATTGGGCAATGTGGGACAGGGTTGAAATGTCTGCATGTAGGCTCTGTGAAGCAATGGCATGGAGCCAAAAAGATGAACCATGGCTTGTAGTTAATGTCCCACGAAATTGGAAATGCTAAGACTATGGGATGCCTGCCAAGGAAAGTTGCTCCCTCTGGCTCGCAAGTATTTTTTTCTAGCAAAAAGAAGCTAACTGCAACAATATCTCAACATTATGAAAGCTATATACAACAAACCTATAGACAACATCATGCTAATGAAGAAAAACTTGGAGCATTACCATTAATTTTCAATATAATTCTGGAAGTCTTGCCTAGAGCAGTAAGAAAACAAAAGGAATATGTATAAGAAATGAAGAAGTCCAAGTACTTTTATCTGCAAATTATATGATTTTGTAGATAACAGACACTAATGTTCTTGGAGCTAATCAACACATTCAGCACAATGGCAAGATACAAGCCTTTCTATATCAATGACAAGCATACTGAAAATGAAATCATGGAAACAATCCCATTCAAAAAATACCTTGGAGTAAAACACGTCTAGAGTGAAAACTTTAAAACACTGATGAAAGAAATTGAGGGTGACACTAGAAGATGGAAGGGCTTCCCACGCTCAATGATTTGAAGAACTAATACTGTATAAATTGCTGTGAAGGTTTATATTTATTGTCAGCTTGTCAGAACCTCAAATTAGCTGAGAGGGATTGTGTAGACTAGGGTAGCTTCTGTGCACTTCTGTGAGGGATCATCTTGATTAGGTTAATTAAGGTGGGAAGATCCATCATACCTGTGGGTTGCTCCATTCCATTGGCTGGTGTCCTGGACTATGTAAAGAAAAGAGGTGGCTGAGCAATAGCATTTATCACTCCCTGATTCTTCACTGTATGCTAAATGTTGCTTCTACAAGTTACTGCCACTGTGATTTCTCCACCATGATTGACTGTAAGCTGAAAGGAAACTTTCTTCCTTTAACCTAGTTTTTGGCAGGTATTTTGTCCCTGAAACAGGAAGTTGACTAATACAATAGCCAGTCTACCAAAAGCAGTCTACAAATTCAATGCAGTCCCAAAGAAAAATTCATTAAAATTCTTGTCATAATTAGAAAAAATATCCTGAGGGTTGGGGAAATGGCTTAGCCATTAAAGCATCTGCCTGCAAAGCCTAAAGACCCTAATTCGATTCCTGAGCTAAATGCACAAGGGGACATATGCATCTGCAGTTAATTTGCAGAGGCTAGAGGCCTTGGCATGCCAATTCTCTCTTTCTCTCTGCCTCTTCCTCTCTCTCTCAAATAAATAAATAAAATATAAATAAATTAAAAAAGAAAAAATATCCTAAAAGTCATATGAAAGCACAAAATATGTCAAAAGAAACAAAGAAATCTTGAGAAAACAAATATTGCTGGAGGTATCACCATACTTGATTTAAAATTATACTACAGAGGCATGATAATAAAAACAGCATAGTACTGGAAAAAAACAGACTTATAAATCAATAAAATATAACAGAGGACCAAATATAAGTACATGGAATTATAACACCTGATATTTTAACAAATATTCAAGCAATACATACTGGAGAAAAGATAATATCTTTACCAAATAGTACTGTTAAAAAACTGATATCAGCTACTGGGGTTTTGTTCAGGAAGTCTTTTTCCACTCCTATATGATCAAAAGTACTTCCTAAATTTTCTTCCAGTAGTATTCGAGTTTCTTGTCTTATATTGAGATCTTTGATCCATTTGGACTTGAGTGTAGTGCATGGTCAAATGTGTGGATCAAGTTTCAGTTTCCTGCATATGGTTATCCAGTTTGTCCAGCACCATTTGTTGAAGATGCTGTCCTATTTCCAGCCTATATTGTTTGGGCCTTTATCAAGTATCAAGTAGCTATACTTGCTTGACCCAAAGTCAGGGTCCTCAAGTCTATTCCATTGATCTATAGTCCTGTTTTTATGCCAGTACCATGCTGTTTTTATTACTATGGCTTTGTAATATAGCTTTCGATCAGGTATGGTGATGCCTCTAGAGGTATTTCTTTTGCTGAGGATATGTTTGGAAATGCGAGGCCTTCTGCCTTTCCATATGAAATTTGAGATCATTTTTTCTATCTCTGTGAAGAACACTGTAGGGATTTTAATTGGAATTGCATTAAATCTGTATATTGCCTTTGGTAGGATTGTCATCTTCACAATGTTAATTCTGCCTATCCAGGAACATGGGAGGTCTTTCCATTTTCTCAAGTCAGCCTCAATTTCTTTTTTGAGTGTTTTTATGTTTTCGTTGTATAGATCTTTCACTTCCTTGGTTAACGTTATTCCAAGGTATTTTATTTTTTTTGTTGCAATTGAAAATGGGACTATGTCCTTTATTTCTTTCTCTGTATCTTTGTCATTTGCATAAAAGAAGGCTACTGATTTTTGTGCATTGATTTTGTATCCTGCTACTTTGCTATAGGAGTTAATCACCTTCAGGAGTTTTGGGATGGAGTCTCTCAGGTCTCTTACATATATAATCATGTCATCAGTGAATAGAGCTAACTTAACTTCTTCCTTTCCAAATTGTATCCCTTTTATTTCCTTCTCCTGTCTTATTGCTTGAGCTAGGACTTCCAGTACTATATTGAAAAGCAGAGGTGAGAGTGGACAACCCTGTCTTGTTCCTGATCTTAATGGGAATTCCTCCAGTCTCTCTCCATTAAGTATTATTTGGGCCTTAGGAGATTTGTATATTGCCTTTATTAGGTTGAGATATGAACCAACCATGCCAATTCTCTCCAATGTTTTGAACATGAAGCGATGTTGAATCTTGTCAAAGGCCTTTTCTGCATCTATCGAAATGATCATGTGGTTTTTATGTTTAACCTTGTTTATGTGGTGTATTACATTGACAGATTTCCGTATGTTGAACCACCCCTGTGTTCCTGGAATGAATCCCACTTGGTCAAGGTGGATAATGCTTTTGATGTGTTGTTGGATTCAGTTTGCGAGGATTTTGTTTAGGGAACACCTGAACCACAAGACACTGGAGAGGGTAGGATCAAGACTAACCTTAATCTTCTACATCTTCCCTCCCTCACTTCCCTCTCTCTCTCTCTCTTATCTCTAACTCTTGTATATTACTTTATCTTTTTCCTCATTTTCTTAGTGGGCACTGACCTGTAACTCCCAGTACCAGCATGGGGCTATCATCCACATTGAGCTTTTTATCAGAGAGACCTACAAGGTTTCCTAAAAGACAGACAGATTTCTGTCAGAGTACTTGATGACCCACCAAAGGCTAGTGGTAAGACCCTACTGCTGAAGACACCTTATGTGATTGACATGCAAATTAGAATGGCATGGCTGGAAGTTGGAAGAGAGTCGGTCCCCAGACAGTCAGCGCATCTAATGCTAGAATGTGCTACATGGGCGACTGGGGGAAAGTGACCAATATCTGTCGAAGCGACACGTGGTCTAACCTACTTAGCAGCAAATAACTTGTTGTGATGCCCAAAGAAGTGCAGTAGTGGCACACAGCCTTGGGGGGGAACCAACTGCTCTCAATTTGGCTAACTGATCCCCTCACTGGTATGGGACCCATAGCTGGAGCTGGGAAACAAGTCAGAACCATATCCAAACATAAGCCCACTCTCCAATATCAAGCTACCATCAATTGTGGGCTACAAGAGGGCCTACACATATTAAATTCTCTGTTAAAAAAAAAGTAAGGGTTATCTCATTTGTCCTGGTGCTAACTTACTCTCCGTTGGAGAATCTGCTTCTCTTTTTCAGATAGATGTAGATCCTAAGGAGAGTGCCACCCCATCATACCTCAAAAGGGCCCTGGCTGAAACTCAGAAAAATTGGAGAAACAAGCAAGGGGTCTGTTTTCCTGATGAACCAGATACCAGCACAAGGGGGAAGGAGATCAGCACAGAGAAAAATCAACTCCTACCAAATCATAGAGCCAGAGCCTCAGAGGCCCCCAATACCTCATCACTGAAGCAGACAAAACTGAACCCAACATGGCTCAGGGAAATTTTGTGGAAGAGGGGGTGGAAAGAATGTCAGAGCCACATGTTGGGTCATGATATGCAGAGACATTTAGCTTACCCATAACTGTGGGATAACTCCACAATGCATGACCCGTATACCTCAACAAGGAGGGGCCAAGGGGAGGGGATAGGTCACTGATGAGCCTAATAATGGTACCAAACTGACTGTATTTGCTGAATACAAAACTAACTAATAAAGAAAAAAAAAACTGATATCAGGCTAGAGAGACAGCTTAGTGATTAAGGCTCTTAAAGACCCAGGTTTGATTCCCCAGTACCCAGGTAAGCCAGAGGCCCAAGGTGGGACATGCATCTGGAGTATGTTTGCAGTGGCCCTGTATGTCTATTCTTTCTTTATCTGCCTCTGTGTCTTTCACTTTCATAAACAGTAAATTAATTAAAAGTATTTTTTTTAAATTGGATATTTAGGAATGGAGAGATGGTTCAGCAATTAGGGTATTTGCCTGCAAAACCTAACAACCTGTGTTTGATTCCCAGTACCCATGTAAAGCCAGATGCACAAAGTGGTGCATGCATCTGGAATTTGTTTGCAATGGTCTCTCTCTCTCTCTCTCCTCTCTCTCTTCTTGCAATTAAACTAGTGTGAGATGTCAATTGGTATTAAAGCTCCTAAAACAATCTAGCATCTTGGAAACAGTCAATAAATATTGCATAGGAATGATGATTAATTTTTGTTTTCATGTTGCTTTGCCAGAATGGAAGGAAATCTCAGGATACCCTCCCAACCCTGCTGAAAGTCTTTTAACAACTACCTCTGAGGTGGAAAAACATAGAGAATAGCTTAATAACCTGGGACACAACTTAGCTTTCTCAGCAAATATATATTTTCCCTAACAATGTACCTAGCAACCTGTTGGTAATCTGTTGGAACCCCTACCTGCATTGAGCTACAGGTATACCCCACTTCAAATAATAGAATAAGTCTTCCTATCTCCAGAGACCCTTCTGTGGTCAATGTATATTCAAATATGTTCTTAGATATATTTAGGATCAAGAGATTGGGGGCTTTGGCTTTGTAGGCAAACACCTTAACTGCTAAGCCATCTCTCCAGCCCTACTTTGTTCTTAACAGTGGTTCTTGTTACTTTACTTTTTGTGTGCCTCTCTTCCACTTCTTAAACAAGTTTCCAAGAACCTGACAATGCACAGATGAAGAACACTAGAAAATATTACTTGGTGACCAGATTCAAGAAGTAACAAAAATCTTTAACTCAAAGGAACACTAAATGTTTTCAAACTTCTCTTTCTCCTCAAGTTCACTATTCTCCAGTCCTTTTTCATGATTAATCCTGATATACACAATAAGCTAGGTTAAGAGGCCATCAGGCTGTAACCTATGACCTGCCTGTCCTGTGATGGGCAAGGGGTGACTGCAGCTAGACACCTTCCATGAGAAGCTTCACCCAGGATAGAGACAGCAGTGAGAAGGGTGACTAGTAACGAGATAATTCCTCTGCCTTGCCCCCCCCCCACCACCACCTTCATCAATGTTTTTGTTCTCCAAAGTGGAACTCAGATCGGATGTCTCATCTTGTATTTTAGAAGGTGTTTTTCCTCTTTTTTCTCCAACTTTTTCATTGGTCTCATATATGTCTAAAGTGATTCTGTTAGGTCTTACTATTTCTGGAACTGAAGAACTGGGATATTTTTTTCTGTGCATTTTCTTTGCTTGCATGGTTACTTTCCTTGCCTGCAGAGGCAAGTACATAATGAAAATGGAGGGAAACAATTGTGAACTGATAATGGTGGTACCAGACTTCCATGTAGCCAAGCAATTACCTCCCACCCACTCACATGTACACCATTCTCTTCAATACCTATGCCTATTACCCACCTCCATTCAGTGGGCACAAGTCAGAAAGATAAGAAACTAGGGTAACTATTGTCTGTGACAGAATGATTGGGTCATCAAACTGGACAAATTAGGCTCTTCCAGAGCAACAAATCCATACATCTGTCAGGCCAATGTTCATACAACCACAATGAATGTTTTTTACCTTAATTTTTCTGGTTTAGCTTCTTGCATTACTAAAATATGAGACCTGACTTTCCTGTATATTTCATGGCTCCACTCCCCACACAGTAAGAATACCTTTGTGAAATTCTCAGAATTCAGGAGTGAGGCTAAAACAGCTCTTTCACTGCATAACCAAGAAAGGATATGCCCCAAAAGTGGAATTGTTTTCTCTGATTGTACCACCTCCCCAACAAGACAACAAAGCATCACAACACAAGGTTCCCTTGCGATACATTGTGTAAATGTATGGAAGTTGTCAATATAAAGTTAAAAGTAACAATTTTAAAAGACTGAGTACAAAAATATTGTAGATAAAAATTACATTAATTAATTTAAATTTAAAATAAGAAAGATAAAGAGAGACAGAGAATGCATGCACCAGGGCTTCTAGCCTCTACAAATAAACTCCAGATGCATGTGCCACATTGTACATCTAGCTTTATGAGGGTACTGAAGAATCAAACCAGGATCATTAGGCTTTGCAGGCAAGCACCTTAACCACTGAGCCCTCTTTCCAGCCCAATAATGATGTTTTTAGAGAAGATAAGATCAAAGCTCCTTATTTTAGGAGTCAATAGGAACTGAAGTAGAATGACTCACAGGTAACAATGATTTGTAGTGTGTTTCCTCCTTAATAGCTTCTTGTTAGGAATTTGGGGCATATTCAATAGTCTTTTATGGAGACTTATGTTCCTAGCATGTTCATCCCTGGTATCCTCAACATCTTACACTATGTGTATGAGCAATCATCCACACTTGAATACTTTAATCATAGTATGTCAACCCCCAAATGCTATAAGGTAACAATGAGTGATCAGTAATCAATGAAAGCAAATACTTCTTTTTATACCAATAAGGAGGTTACCTGCTCCTCTGTCAAGTGATTTAAATGACATTTCTTTTACTTTTCTCTTATATCTAAAGAATTCTACTATACTGTCTTTCTAAAAGTTGTTTCTTAATTCCATAAATTTTCAGTCAATGTTTTTAAACACCCTGTGTCTGTGTTTTCCTTGCTGGGATCCTATCTTTCTATATGCACAGAAATATTTGAAATGTCCCCCAACTTCATATCAGAACATTTAGTGTCACATTGTGCTGCATATCTTCCACAAGTGTTGTTCAATCCATATTCCATATAAGTAAATTCTTTGTAAGTAATAGCACCTTAAAAAGTTATTCCTACTCAATTGGTTCCTCAGAGAATATGGGATTATTAACTTGTCAAATATCCATTGGCCCGAATGCGAAATACATTCCTAATGCTGTAGAGGCCAAGTCCTAGGGGAATGTGAGACAAAAATGATACATTCTCAGCTTTTGTGCAACAATAAAAGACATTATCTGGCCGAGGGCAGAGCAAGGTTTATAAAACAAAAACTTCAGAGGTTTGGTGCACGTCAAAGCTAGCCTCAGCTTTTGAATACTACTAAAGATCATGACATCTCTATAAAAATCTTTTATTTCAGAACATCCTAAAGACCGTTTAGTAATGCTTCTAGTTTAGAGCATTATTGAAAGAGGCACAGATTACTCAAGGAGCACAAACATAGCTTCCACTTATTCATACTTAAAAACTTCATAGAGTACTGGCATATACAATAGGTTGGAAAGAAAAAAAAGCTTTTTGAAAATTTTGTGTTTGTGCTCAAAACATAAATCATAACTTTCAGGACTCATATATTTTTTCATGCAACCCAGATCCTTGATATCTTTTTCAAACAAGTTAAAAGTAAAGAAAATTTAACTATGACAAAAGAAAGTATCTGAATATCATATAGTAGAATTTTTTTATTTTATGCAAGTATATAAGGAATTTTCATAGAAAAAATACTTCAAAATGTTCCATGCTCTATCTTGTTCCAAACATCTGCACATATTAGCTAAACCAATATATTAACTTTATCTATATGATAGTGACTGTATATCTTCCTATGAAATTGAAGTGAAAGAAAAAAATCTTAAAGACTTTGTTTTCTACAAAATATATTACAATATTCAACATTAAAAGTCACTGTTGGTAAGTAATATACATTTGCATTTTATGAAATTCAATCTTACAGTAAAGGTAATACTAACTCAGAAAAAATGGCTTTTAAAGTAATTACTAACAAATTACCATAGCTATTTAACTAATATTAAGTAATATATTTTATAGATATAGTCAACTGAAAACTTTCCTTACCTATCTATTGCACTATAGGTAATGTTTGGGTTAAGAAATTAATGCATTTAAGGAAGTGACAATTTTGTATCAGATGACTGAAAGTATCATTGATCATCATTGCCTAAAAATAACAAGCTTCCAAAATGAGTATAACTTTATCTATTTCTATCATGGTCACATGGAAAAGGAAAGATTTAAAAGCAGTCAAAAGTTTGTTTCAGTGTAAAAACATACTGCTTTTTAAGTATATACTATACATAAAACTAGAATTATATAGATAAGAAGATAATGAGGTATGTTATCTTACTAATTGATTCTTTTGAAAAAATAACCCACGTTCATTGTCTTGTCTTCATTCTTTAAAATTTAGCACATTTGAAACCAGTCCTAACCAGTAAGATGATGTCTGTTGACCTTGCAGGAATATCCCAATGAATGTCTCAGATCCAGATTCCAGCTTTGCTCATGTAAGAGAATTTATACTCCAAGGCTTCTCTTGTGAGTGGAAGATTCAAATCTTTCTCTTCTCACTCTTCACTACAATTTATGCTCTCACCATAACAGGGAATGGAGCCATTGTGTGTGCCCTATTATGTAACCAGACACTGCATACTCCCATGTACATATTCCTAGGAAACTTTTCATTTTTAGAAATCTGGTATGTCTCTTCGACAGTCCCCAAAATGTTGGTCAATTTCCTCTCAGAGAAAAAGATAATCTCCTTTGCTGGATGCTTCCTCCAATTCTATTTCTTTTTTTCTTTGGGTACATCTGAATGCTTTCTTTTGACTGTCATGGCTTTTGATCGGTACCTGGCTATCTGCCGTCCTTTGCACTATCCTAAAATCATGACTGGGAATTTTTGTACCAAATTGGTCATTATTTGCTGGGTTTGGGGGTTCCTATGGTTCTTAATCCCCATTGTTATGCTCTCTCAAATGCCTTTCTGTGGTCCAAACATCATTGACCATGTTGTCTGTGACCCAGGCCCACTCTTTGCATTGGTGTGCTTTTCTGTCCCAAGAACTCAACTGCTTTGCTATGTTCTAAGTTCATTAGTTATTTTTGGTAACTTTTTTTTCATTCTTGGGTCCTATTCACTTGTGTTAATAGCTGTGTTGCACATGCCTTCAGCCACTGGGAGACATAAAGCCTTCTCAACTTGTGGGTCTCATTTGGCTGTAGTATCCCTATTCTATGGTTCTCTGATGGTTATGTATGTAAGCCCAGGACTGGAACATTCTGCTGGGATGCAGAAAGTTGCAACCTTGTTATATGCTATGGTAACTCCACTTTTCAATCCCCTCATCTATAGCCTCCGGAATAAGGAGATTAAAGCTGCCCTGTGGAAAGCTCTAGAAAGCATAAACATGTAAGACAGAGGAGATGATTTCTACATGATCAGATCAACCCAAGGAAACGGAATTCATTATATAATTATTTCAATCTACAAATATGAATCTGTTGATATCAACTATATTACCCTAAGAAATTAAGTGCCTCTTATAAAATTAAAGAGGTCAGATTATATAGATACATGGAAGTATGTGATTTCTCTTTGGAACTTAGATATTAACTTAAATGTACTCATTTGGATGTTGTATGCATAGTGTTAATATAACTCATTTGTAATAAAATTTCTATGCTCTATTTGATAATTTACTTACAGTTATGAGCCAAATAAAATTATAATTATGTCTAAATGAATGAAAATATGTTTTTTTATTGTGGTTGTTATCATATGTAGCTATGTTATCTGGTCATGCCCCATAAATAATTTTTTAAGCAACTAACTGACATTTCTCTAGGATAATAATTATACCCTAGCCTAACAAGATCTAGATATACAGTATTTGCTGCTCTTTCTCAGCCTCAAATGAGCAACTTCCAATTCTATGCACAGTAACATTAGCCAAGATATTCAGAAGTGCTTCATAGTGAACATCTGACAATTTTACCTAAATAAAATGTCAACAGAAACTTAATAGGTCAGTTGAGCTTTAAACAGTAGAATATCTCCTCCTAAAAACTGAAGAGGGAAAAGGTATACTTTGGGATAAGCAACTAAAGTTTAAAAGAAAGCTTAATTCATTGTTACTTTTACTCAAACTGTGAAAAAAGCACTAGGGAAAATTTTTAAGGAAAAAAGTCCTCAGATTTCAATCACTCTACTGCAGCTATTTTCATTTACAACTTTTTTGTTTGATATAACATTGAATTTGTTCCCATGTTATAGCAAGTTTTAACATAATTATTACTTTCAAGAACTGTATATAATATTATATTAAAATAATATAGATTATGAATTTTTATGTGACAAGGAGAACATTTTCCTAGAAAAAAAATTCCTTACAAAAAGGTGGGAGAAACATTATTAGGGCCCTTTGCCTTGTGGTCACAGAAAATCAGGCACAGTGACAAGAGTAAATAAAGCAAAGGATATTTATTGAGAAAAGGTAAAAATTCCCTGAGTGCCAGGGCAGACATGTGGGATTTTGGTGAGCATCCAAAGAATAGAAAGAAAGATGAAAAAGGAAAAATTACAATTTTTGATTTAGAACTCAAAAGTTGATGGGATTAACAGTGAAACCTATAAGCAATGGCACATCTCACTAAGGGACTATTCCTCCAGCCTCTTTAGTATGTCTTTAGGTAAAGGGTCATAGCCACAGGTGAGTGATTGACAGACTGTTGGATTAATTTTTAAGAGAGATAACTTAGTCTGCTCCCACCCATGGTCACAGGACTTTGTTCCTCAGGCCAAGAGGAAGTGACCCTTTCCTTTCACATAGTATATTTTTTCCTTTATTATTTTATCTTATTTTATTTTATTAATTAGTTTTGTACTCAGTGAATACAGTCAATTTGGTACCATTGTTAGGCTCATCCATGTCCTACCCCGTCACCCTGGCCCCTCCTTCTTGAGGCATATGGATCATGCATTGTGGAGTTAGCCCACAGTTATGAGTAGGATAAATGTCTGCATATCATGACCCAATGTGTGGCTCTATATATAATATTTTAAATCTTATGGATGTTTGCTGTTCTAATGTTATCAAGGAAATAGGAGTGAGATCTATTCTGTATGACCTCCAGATCTGCTAATGTCTGCCTGCCTACAGCATAAGAAAATCAACTTTAGAAGGGGGATTAGGAGATAAATAAGCACTGTGAACTAAAGCTCCTGAAAAACAACTGCATCTATGCTTACTGAATGGAACTTCTGTGATTGTGAAGAGATGGAGCGGTACAGGTTCAGACCCAAATTATCTTGAACTGTCTCTAGTCCCTTCAATAACCATTTATTGCCCATTTCTGTGTTTGAACTAACATTTATATGGAATTTATTTGGAATGTCCTGGTATGCCACTAGCTTCCACCAAGCCAAAGGTTAAGAAAGTTACCAGACAGCATCTGAGGCCTTTAATAGATTTCCACTAAGCTGTGATCTCAACGTCTTTTTTTTTCTCTTCTTTCCTTTTATCCCTTTTCCCTTTTTAAATTTTTATTTATTTTTTATTATTTTATTTTATTAGTTATGTACACAGTGTGTATAGGTACCATCATTAGCCTCCTCCCTGCCCTCCCCCCACCCCATCCACAGGGAACCTCCTCATTGGGGAATGTGGGTCATGCATTGTGGGGTTAACCATCAGTTATGGGTAAGAGGTAATGTCTCTGTGCATAATGTCACAACATGTGGCTCTAATAATATTTCCACCCCCCTTCCACAAGTTCCCCTGAGCTATGTTGGGCTCTTTTTAGGTCTATTTCAGTGATGAGGTCTTGGGAGCCTCCGTGTCTCTGGATATCTGGTTTGGTAGAAGTTCAGTGTTCTCTGTTTCCATCTCCTTCACCCTTGTGCTGGTACCAGGTTCACCAAGAAAGTAAGCACTCTTGCTCATTTCCCCAATTACTCTTGGTTTCAGTAGGGGTCCTGGTGAGGTGTGATGGGCTGATTCTCTCCTCAGTTTCTGTGTCCATCTGTATAAGAGAAGCAAATTCTCCAGTGGAGAGTGAAGTCAGCAGCAGATAAATGGGATCACCATCATTATTTTTGAAAGAATTTAATGGGTGTAGTCCTTCTTGTAGTCCACGGTTGGTGGGAGCCCACTTTTTGGATATGGTTCTGATTTATTTCCCAGCTCGAGCTATGGGTTCCATTCCACTGAGCAGATCAGTTAGCCAAATAAAGAGCAGTTTGTTTCCCACCATGGTTGTGTGCCAGTATTGTAGTTGTGTGAGCACCATGTCAGGTTGTTTGCTGCTGAGTAGCATAGACCAAGAGTTGCTTGGACAGATGTTGGTCATTTTCCCCTAGTCGCTCATGTAGCACCCTCTGGCACTAGATGAGCTAACTGTATAGGGACTGACTCTCTTCCAGATTCCCTCCAGGGACTTCTGGTCAAGATGGTGACCACCTAACTGCACCACACCTCCCCTGGAAGAAAAGGCAAGGCATTAAGGGTTCACTTGGTTGTTTAGGGGAGAGCAAACTCTGATAGATCACCAGTGGGAGGAGGTAGAGGGGGGGGAAAGGAATTGGCTGATTCCCTCCTCTCCGGTAGCACACCAGTTCCCCCAACTCCCTCAAGCAGCTGTCCTAGCCATAGTCCCAGCCTCAGGATACTCCCACCTTACTGCAGAAAAGGGGACCCAGAACATCATATAGTTCCACTTGCCACACTGCACAGGGACGAACACCCTGCTACCCCTGCCCATGCACGACCTTGGGCCGGCTCTGCCTGCTGACCCACGTGAGCTCAGGCTCGATCTGTCCATCTGCCTGCTGCTCATGCACCACCCATCCACCCATGCAAGCTCAGCCTGCTCTGCCCACCTGCCTGCTTGCCACTCCAGCCACCCATTCACATGTGAGCACAGGCCCATTCCATCTGCCCATGCACAAGCTCAAGCTTTCTCTGCCCATCCACCCATGCCAGCTCAGTTCCAATCCCCCATCTACCACACCAGTTTCCCACCCATCTGCCCACCATGCAAGAGCTCAGGCCACTCCAGGAACCTGCTCAAACATGAGCTCAGGCCCATTCCACCTGCCCATGTGTGAGCTGGGCACAAGCTCAGGCTGATCCACCCATGCAAGAGTGAGCTCAGGACCACTCTGTCCATCTTTATGCCAACCTATAAGCTCAGGCCAGCTCCCCCAAGAGGCACCGCTTCCCTCACCCATCGAGACCACAGTCCTACTCTCCCTGCCCATACACTGTGATGGCAGACCACAGACCAAAAGAAATAACATGAAAAAATCAAATGCAAGTAAATCCAGTAAGATCACCCAATACTACAATGAATGTCTCTATTCAAAACATAGTAGAGACATTAGGATCAAAACACCAAAATGAAGCAGTGAGCAATGCAACCCTGTCCAAGCTACTGGTAGAACTTGCAGAAAATCAACAAAGGACCAATAATTGTGTGCATGCTGCCATCACTAGACTAGACCTAATAGATAATAAAATGGAAGGAGTTCAAAGACAGTTAGAGATATGAAGGTGAGTGAAAAAAAAGAGGACCTCAAAAATCAGCTGGCAATGCCAAATGAAGACATAAAAAATGCAAGGATGAATTCCAAGAAGCATCAAGAAAATCAGAAAATGATGTGGAAAGGGGACTTGATGGAGGGATGGAAACAATACATAGAAAAGTAGTGGAAAATGCAAACCTAACTGAAGAAGCCCAAAACTCTTTAGAAGCTCTCAAGAATAGAGTCAGCCATGTGGAGGATAGAAATTCAGATCTGGAAGACAAGACAGAAGAAATAGTACAAAACTTTCAATAAGTTCAAAATTTTCTGTGAACAGAACATGAGGGAATTGTGGGATACCCTTAAACGTCATAACATCTGGATTGTGGGAATACCAGAAATGGAAGAAATTCAGACCAAAGGCATGGAGAACTTACTTGACAAAATAATCGAAGAAAACTTTCCCACTCTCTCAAAAGAAAGGCCCATCAAGATACAAAAAGCTAACAGAACTCCGAATAGATTGGACCAAAGGAGAAACTCTCCAAGACATATTGTCATTAAGCCTCTAAACATTGACACCAAAGAGAAAATCCTAAAAGCAACTAGGGAAAAACTTTTAAAGATAACCCCATCAGAATTACCTCAGACTTCTCAATGGAAACCCTGAAAGCCAGGAGGGCCTGGAATGGAACACTGCAAAATCTAATAACCTACAGCTTTCAACCCAAACTACTTTACCCAGCAAAAATATCCCTCATAATATATGGTAAAAGAAAAACTTTCCATGACAAAACTCAACTTTACAATTATATGAACACAAAACCAAACCTACAGAGAGTACTTCAGGAAATTCTCCACACAGAAGAATGAAACAATCAACCTCAAATGTCTACAAGAAACATATCACAATAACCAAACTCAGAGAAGGCACAAAAACACTACAAAGTCCAAGAAAACACCAAACCACATAAACCACCACAATATGGCAGGGCTTAACTCAAACCTCACAGTTGTTACCCTAAATATTAATGGACTTAGTTCACCCACAAAGAGATATAAGCTAACAGGGTGTGCCAGAAAATTACACCCGTCAAGCTGTTGTCTTCAAGAAACCCACCTCACCACTAAAGACAGACACCTCCTTACAGTGAAAGGGTGGAAAATGATATTCCAAACAAATGGGAATAAGCTATACTAATATCAGATAAAATGGACTTCAAACCAAAAACAATCAAAAAAGACAAAGAAGGCCACTTCCTACTTATCAAGGGAAAGATCCATAAAGAAGATATCACAATCATAAATCTTTATGCACCAAACACAAGGGCACCACCATTCATAAAACAAAACCTACTTGAGCCAGGTCACTCCATCTTCTGTACCAACAGCATATGGTGCTTTGGAAGTAGGGTCTTACCACCAACCTTTGGTGGGTCATCCAGAACTCTGACAGAATTCTGTCATCTTTTGGGGAAACTTGTAGGTCTCTCTAACCAACAGCTCATTATGGATGATAACCACATGCCAGTACTAGGAGTTACAGGCCAGCACCAAGGAAAAGAAGGAAGAAAAATATAGGTAATATAAAAGAGATAGAAGTAAGAACCACTGACCTGTAACTCCCAGAACCAGCATGGGGCTATCATCCACAATGAGCTTTTGATCAGAGAGACCTACAAGGTTTCCTAAAAGACAGACAGATTTCTGTCAGAGTACTTGATGACCCACCAAAGGTTAGTGGTAAGACCCTACTGCTGAAGATACCTTATGTGATTGACATGCAAATTAGAATGGCATGGCTGGAAGTTGGATGAGAGTCAGTCCCCAGACAGTCAGCGCGTCTAGTGCCAGAAGGTGCTACATGGGCGACTGGGGGAAATTGACCAATATCTATCGAAGCAACGCATGGTCTAACCTACTTAGCAGCAAATAACTTATTGTGATGCCCACACAAGTGCAGTGGTGGCACACAGCCATGGTGGGGAACCAACTGCTCTCAATTTGGCTAACTGATCCCCTCACTGGTATGGGACCCATAGCTGGAGCTGGGAAACAAGTCAGAACCATATCCAAACATAAGCCCACTCTCCAGTATCAACCTACTATCAATTGTGGGCTACAAGAGGGCCTACACATATTAAATTCTCTATAAAAAAAAAAAAGTAAGGGTTATCTCATTTGTCCTGGTGCTAACTTACTCTCCGTTGGAGAATCTGCTTCTCTTTTTCAGATAGATGTAGACCCTAAGGAGAGAGCCACCCCATCATACCTCAAAAGGGCTCCGGCTGAAACTAAGAAAACTTCGAGAAACAAGCAAGGGGGCTGTTTTTTCCTGATGAACCGGACACCAGCACAAGGGGGAAGGAGATCAGCATAGAGAAAAGTCAACTCCTACCAAATCAGAGAGCCAGAGCCTCAGAGGCCCTCAGCACCTCATCACTGAAGCAGACCAAAAATGAACCCAACATGGCTCAGGGAAATTTTGCGGAAGAGGGGGCGGAAAGAATGTCAGAGTCACATGTTGGGTCATGATATGCAGAGACATTTAGCTTACCCATAACTGTGGGCTAACTCCACAATGCATGACCCGCATACCTCAACAAGGAGGGGCCAAGGGGAGGGGGTAGGTCACGGATGAGCCTAATAATGGTACCAAACTGACTGTATTTGCTGAATACAGAACTGACTAATAAAAAAAATAAATAAATAAATAAATAAAATAAAAATAAAAGAGATAGAAGAGGGTAGAGACAGGGGGAGGAACAGAAGAAGATTAATGTTAGTCTTCATCATATCCTCTCTAGGGCCCTGTGATTCAGGTGTTCCTTTTAAGGACCTGATGAGGGTTCAACCATCTAGTCTGTTTTTCAGAATGTAGAATTTTATGATACCATTGTCATTTGGGTCCAGTTTTATGTCCCCCACACCCACTCTCACACTCCCCTCCTGCCCCATCCTCCCTATCGTCCAGTCCTTGAGATGCTTATTAGGTATGTCAGCATCTTAGGCAGATTCAGGTTAGGAGCCCCAGATGAATGTGACCATGCAATGATTATCTTTCTGTGATTGGGTGAGTTCACTGAGAATGATCTGTTCAAAGTTTGATTATTTTTATTCAAATTTTATTGTGTCATTTCTCCTTACTGCTGTGTAGAATTCCATTATGTAGATATACCACATTGTGGTTATCCATTCGTCTAATGATCAACATCTGGGTTTATTCCAGCTCTTAGCTATTATGAATTCAGCAGCTATAAATATATTTGAGCAAATATCTCTGAGCTGAGGTTTGGAGCTTTTAGGGCAAATGTCCAGTAAGGGAATAACTAGGTCTGTTGGTACCTCTATTTTTCATCCTTTTTAGGAGTCCCCATATTGCTTGTCATCGTGGTTGTACCATCTTACAGTCCCACCAATAGTTAATGAGGGTTCATATTTCTCCAAATCCTTACCAGCATTTGTTTTCATTTGATTTTTTAATGTTTGCTATCCTTACTGGGGTAAGGTGGAATCTCATGGTTGTTTTAATTTGCATTTCCCTGATGATTAGGGATGATGAACATATTCTTAAACGTGTGTTTACCATTTGTATTTCTTCCACTGAGAACTCCCTGTTGAGTTCTTTGCCCCATTTTGTGGGTGGGCTGTTTCACTTTTTATTGTTTAGGTTTTTGAGTTCTTTGTAGATTCTAGAAGTTATACCTCTGTCACTTGTCTAGCCAGCAAAAATTGTCTCCCATTCTGTGGGTAATCTATTGGCTATGCTTATTTTAAGTTTGTCTGTGAAGAAACTTTTTAGCTTACTGAGATCCTAATGGTTGAGTGATTTTTTAAGTTCCTGAGCTACTGGGGTTTTGTTCAAGAAGTCTTTTCCCATTCCTATATCATGGAAAGTTCCTCCTCTTTTTTTCTTCCAGTAGTAGCCAAGTTTCTGGTCTTATATTAAGGTCTTTGATCCATTTGGGCTTGACTGTTGTGCATGGCAAGATGTGTGGATCAAGTTTCATTTTCCTGAATATGGTTATCCATTTTATCCAGCACAATTTGGTGAAGATTCTGTCTTTTTTTCCAGTCTACCTTGTTAGGGGTTTTGTCAAATATCAAGTAGCTGTAGTTACTTGATCCAAAGTCTGGGTCCTTGATTCTATTCCATTGGTCTGTAATACCGATTTTATGCCAGTACCATTCTGTTTTTATTACTATGGCTTTGTAATATAGCTTAAGATCAGGTATGGTGATGCCTCCAGAGGTGTTTATTTTGCTGATGATATGCTTGGATATCTTAGGTCTTCTGCCATTCCATATGAATTTTGAGATCATTTGTTTCTATCTTTATGAAGAAAGATCTTGGGATTTTTATTGGTATTGCATTAAGTCTGTATATTGCCGTTGGTAGTATTGCTATTTTCACAATGTTAATTCTGCCTATCCAGGAGTATGGGAGGTCTTGCCATTTTCTGAAGTCCTCCTCAATTTCTTTCTTGAGTGGTTTTATGTTTTCATTGTATATGTCAATCACAGCATTGGTTAATGAAATTCCAAGGTATTTTACTGCTTGTTGTTGTTGCTATTGAATATGGGATGGCACTTATTTCTTTCTCTGTATCTTTGCCTTTTACACATAGAAAATGTACTGGTTTTGTGCATTGACTTTGTATCCTGCTACTTTGCTGAAGGAGCTATTCACTTTTAAGTGTTTTCAGATGGAGGTTCTTGGGTCTCTTATGTATAGAATCATGTCATCTGTGAATGGGGCTAACTTAACTTCTTCCTTTACAATTTGTATCCCTTTTATTTCTCTCTCCTGTCTTATTGCTTGAGTTAGAACTTCCAGTACTATATTGAAGTGCAGAGGTGAGAGTGGACACCCCTGTCCTGTTCTTGATCTCAGTGGGAATTCCTTCTGTCTCTCCCCATTATTATTTGGGCTTTAGGAGCTTTATACATATCCTTCATTATGTTGCGATACAAACCATCCATGCCTATTCTCTCCAATGTTTTGATCATGAAGTGATGTTGTATTTTGTCAAAGACCTTTTCTGCATCTATCAAAATTATCATGTGGTTTTTGTGTCTAAGTTTATTTATGTGGCATATTACATTGACAGATTTCCACATGTTGAACCACCTCTGCATTCCTTGGATGAAGCACACTAGATCAAGGTAGGTAAGGCTTTTGACGCATTGTTGAGTTTTGTTTGTGAGGATTTTGTTCAGGATCTTTGTGTCTAAGTTCATCCAGTAAATAGGCTTTTAGTGTGATAGTAGTGGAAGGAGTTGAGAAGCTTTCCCTATTCTGCAATTGTGTGCCACAGTTTGAGAAAAATTAGTTTCAGTTCTTTCATGAAGATTTGATAGAATTCAGCTGAGAAGCCATCTGTTCCTGGTCTCTTCTTTTGGGAGAGGTTTTTGATTACTTTTTCAGTCTCAATGGGTGTGATAGGTTTGTTTAGGGGATTACTCTCCTCTGAGTTTAGCTTTGGTAGGTAATATGGGTCTAGGAATTCATCCATTTCCTTCATATTATCCAGTTTCATGGAGTAAAAGTTTTTGAAATAAGTCCTGATAATTCTCCCAATTTCACTTATATCTATTGCGATCTCTCCTTTTTCATTTCTAATTTTGTTAATTTGAAGTGCCTCTCTCTCTCTTTTTTTTTTTTTTTTTTTTTGCTTGATCAAATGGGCCGGTGTTTACTACTCTTGTTTATTTTTTCAAAGAACCAGCTCTTTGTTTCATCAATTTTCTTAGTTGTTTTCTTACTTTTCAATTCATTAATTTCTGCCCTGACCTTAATTATTTCTTTGCATCTGGAGCTTTTTGGGTTGGATTCTTCTTGCTTTTCCAGTGCCTTTAGGTGGATGGCTAGGTTATTGATTTGGGATCTCTCTGTCTTTGTTATGGAAGAATTTGGTGGTATGAATTTTCCCCTGAGGACTGCATTGTGTCCAGTAAGTTTTGGTATGATGTGTTCTCATTGTCATTCATTTCTAGAAATTTCACAAATCCATTTTTTATTTTGTCCACTACCCATTTATTGTTTAAGTGTCTTGTTCAGTTTCCAGGAGCTGATGGGATTCCTGGCATATCTCCTGTTGTTAATTTCTAGCAATACAGCATTGTGATATGATATTATGCAGGAAATTATGTTGATCTTTCTAAATATATGGGGGCAGGCTTTATGACCCAGTATATGATCTAATTCAGAGAAGGTTCCATGGGCTGCTGAGAATAATGTGTTGTCTGTGGATTTTGTGTAGAATGTTCTGTAGATGTCAATTAGGTCTAATTAATCTATCATTTTGTTGAGCTCTGTCACTTCCCTGTTAATTTTCTGTTTGGACATTCTATCTGTTGCTAATAGTAGAGTATTGAAGTCCCCAACTATGATGATGTTGGTGGTTATTTCTGTTTTGTTGTCAAGTAGGTTTTATGAATTGTGGTGCACCTGTGTTTGGTTCATAAAGACTAATGATTGTGATATCCTCTTGTTGGATCATTCCCTTGATAAGTAAGAAGTGGCCTTATTTGTCTTTTTTGATTTTATGGGGTTTGAAATCTTATTTTATTTGATATTAGTATAGCTACTCCTGGTTATTCCTTATTTCCATTTGCTTGGAATATCATTTTCCACCATTTCACCATGAGAAAGTATCTGTCTTTAGTGATGAGGTGGGTTTCTTGAAGACAACAGACTGAGGGGTCTAATTTTATGATCCACCCTGTTAGCTTATGTCTCTTGGTGGGTGAACTAAGGCCATCAACATTTAGAGTACCAACTGTGATGTTTGATTTAAGTCCTGCCATATTGTTGTGGTTTATGTGGTTTGGTGTTTTCTTGGACCTTGTAGTTTTGTTATTTTTGTTGTTGGTGGTGGTGGTGGTTTTTTTTTTGTGTGTGTGTGTGCTTTCTTTGAGTTTGGTTATTGTGGTCTGCTTTTTGTAGGCACTTGAGGTTGGTTATTTGATTCTTCTGTGTGGAGAATTTCCTGAAGTACTCCCTGCAGGCTTGGCTTTGTGTTCATATAACTGTAAATCTGAGTTTTATCAGGGAAAGTTTTTCTTTCACCATCTATTATGAGTGATACTTTTGCTGGGCTTTGTACTTGCTAGGCATGCACTGTTCTATTGAGCTAAATCCCCAACCCCATGGTTACTTTTAAAAATAATTTCACTGGTTAGTGGGTTCCTGGGGGGAAGGTGAAACCAAAGCAAGGCAGTCAGTATTACTTTTTTCAGATATGAGTCATGGATTTTTTCTCTACATGTCTAGGGGTCCATGGCTTCAATTTGCCCTTGAAATTTGCATTCTAGGAGAGACAGAGAGAAAAAGAGAAAGGGAGGGAGAAGAGAGCAAGGTCAAGAGACGGAGAGAGAGGGAGAAAGAGCAAAACCAAAGAAAGAGAGAGATGTTGGAAAAACAGGCCATGCAATCAAATAAATTCCTAGTGAATCTTCCCAAATATAAATGTCTTCCCTGAGACCTCTCCCTTGAGTCCCTGCTTACTACTAACAGAAGAATGTTCAGTAAAACTTTGAGTTCTTATGCTTTGCCTAGATACCTTTTATCTGTTTTATAACAGCTTTTTTAAATGCTCACAACTCTTAAATACCTATTAAAACACATATATTCAACTATCTTGATAAACAACATATATAAATAAGATGTAATTTAAAAAAACTGAGGGCTGGAGAGATGGTTCAGTGGTTAAGGCACTTGTCTGAGAACCCTAAGGACCTACATTCAATTCCCCAGTACTCACATAAGCCATATGCTCAAGGTGGTACATGCATCTGGAGTTCATTTGCAGCAGCTGGAGGCTCTAGCACACCCATCCCCCCCCCCTCTCTCTCTCCCTCTATCTGCCTCTCTTTCTATATATATCTCTCTCTCAAATAATTAAATTAAATTAAATATTTTTAAAATAACAATTAGCCAGGCATGGTGGTGCATGCCTTTAATTCCAGCACTCAAGAGGCAGAGGTAGGAGAATTGCCATGAGTTTGAGGCTACCTAGTAAGTCCCAGGTCAGCCTGGGCTAGAATGAGACCCTAGCTAGGAAAAAAAAAAAAAAAAAAAAACCTGAGATCTCCAAAGAAACAAAGACTCCAGAATTTAAAGACTGAGATAAGTACTAATTATTTTTTTTAAATATCTCAGGTATTCTACTCTTTGCCTATTTAGGGGTTAGAAGTAAATGGGAAATTATCTGTCTAACAATCCAGAATTGTTATGTACTTAGATTCAGCTGTATGTAACAGAAGTTCAGGTAAAGTAGTTACTTCTCCCTCTATCATGAACACTGCTAAGGGTAATCAGTCTCTGGCAACCTTGAAATAGACAGTTCCAAGATGTGTGGTCCAAGACCCAGGCACTTCTGTGTGTTTGATAAATCTGTCTCAGTATATGTTCTTTGCCAAAGATTCTTTATTATCTGAGGGAGGCAGCAGAAGCTCAGGCATTAAAACAAAGTGGGGCTGGAGAGATGGGTGGGTGGGTAAAAACTCTTGCTTGCAAAGTCTCATGGCCTGGGATCGATTTCCCAATGCCCACGAAAAGCTATATGCTGAAAAGTGGTGCACACATCTGGAGTTTGTTGCAATGGCAGGAGGCTCTGGTGTGCCCATGCTCTCTCTGACTATCTCTCTCTCTCTCTGTCTCTGTATCCCTCTGTCAAATAAATAAATAGAAATATTTTTAAAGGTAACCTATACTTCATTTATACTAGTTCTTGAAAAGGTGTATGTCAAATGATGGCTGTTACTAACAAAAAGGGCTGAAAAAACTTAGTCTTTATCTTGGCTCATCCTCACCAGGATAAAGTTGTAGTTACTAAAGACAAAAATATTGTTTTTAAATGATGAGGCACTATGGAGCTTGATATTTTAGTTAAAACTCATGAATATGTGTGAAAAAAGATTAAATTTGTTTTCCAATCTCAAAACAACAACAACCATGAAAAACACTCACGTGGCACTTAAAAATGCATGTTTGGCACCAGAAATGATAGAACTATTCAAATATCTTCAAAACCAACCATGCCATTATTACTGCAAGAACAGAAGCAAAAAAAAAATCAAAAAGTTTCAGTCAATAATACAGACTTAGAAGCAAATGTTTTCTTTCATAGGAGTGTAGACTGGAAAGTATAGGACAAGGAGAGTGGAAAGGGAATTTTAATGGGAAAAGGGGAAAGAGATTAATAGGATATGTGTGACACGAAAGGAGAAGTGGTGGTTGTTCATGGGTGATGGTGAGTGATGAGCTGGAGTGAAGAAGAATAAAGTCTCATGAAAACACTACAATGAAATGCATGTGTTTGCTAATTAAAAAGCTAAATTAAAGGAAAATTTTCAGTGAAGGGAAGCAAGATATTGAATGTGAATATGGGTATCCTTCTGTCACTGGGACACTAACTACTCAAACCAGTTCTGATTTTATAAATTCTTCCTGAGAAGAGTCCCTATGGCTCAGATACTTTGGAGACAGTGGATCCAGCCTTTTAGACAGAAACCCACCTCTCTCTTTACCCTTTTATTCTGTACTTTCAACCCTCATGGGAAGGTTGAGTTTCCTTCAGAAAGACATGGGCCTCTCTTCAACCTTCTTCTTTCAGAGATTTAACATCAACACTGATAAGGCACAGAAGGCAGGGGAAGTGTAGAGACCTTGAGCTTCCCCTATTTTAAGGGAGAAAACTCTGGGAAAATGAAGTCTTGCTCTTTCTATGTCAGGAGGATGTGACACAAATTAAAAGAACTGAAACAAAAAAATTAAACTAGAAAAGAGGAAATCATGAAATGCACATAGTCACTGGGTATAACAGACAGCTTCAAGTTCACTGAGATGAACTTCCAGACCAGGCACAGTTATGGAGGAAGGGATATTTATTGAAGCTTACAGATCCAGGGGAATTCCATAATGGCAAAAGAAGCTGGCCTGCCATCACAGGACCGAACACACAGAGAGAAGCACAAGCCTAAAAACCAAAAGCCACATAGCATAGCACACTTCAGGAATACCAGCTGGGCATACTTTTAATGTATTTAGATTGAAATCTCAAACCCACCACAACACCTTAAGATCTGCCCAGGGACACCACCTCCAGCCAGGTGGTTGCAGATATAAGCTACAAACTAATAAAACACTGAATATATTGGGGACCATCTATTCAAACTGCCACATTCCACCCCTGGCCCCCAAGAGATTCATAATCATCACACGTTGTAAATTGTACTCAGTCCAATTTCAAAAGGCCCCACAGTCTTGACCAATTTAAGATAGTAAGTCCTATAAAACCAAACAAGTTAAATACTTCCAACATATAAAGGCACAGAATAAACATTTTTAAGTGATATAATGTATAGAAAGGCGAGACTAAAACAATGCAAACTCAACCACTATCAAACAAACATCAAATTTCTGCAGTTCAAGTTCAATATAACCAGAGACTGACAGTCTCCAGATTTTCCAATTCTGCCCCTCCAGCTGAGCAGAGTATCCAGGGCCACTTCCATCCTCAGCCAATAGTGTGCTCCATGGTACCCCTAGCATACTCCTGGTATATTCAAAACATCTTCAGGTCTTCATGCAAACCACAGTCCATCTTCTAAAGGCTCTTTCAGCCTATCAGGGCATCAGGCCCTGCCTCATGCAGCATCTCAGGAGTGGCTCCTAGAACCATGTGTAATTTATGACTGCTCATCACATTTTTCATGCTTCTGAAACCAATACCAGGTATGCAGGACACAATCATATTCTTAATTCAGGGACAAAATACATCAAACCTTGAAAAGTAGGTTTCTTCTCCAGTCAACTCTTTCCAACAGTTTGTATTTCTATGATAGTCTTTTCTCAGGTATCCTTTCCACTGTTTTAATGTAAAGCAGTTGGGCCATCTTCCTAAGGTTGCTAATGTGTTTTACAATAGCAGGTTCAGTAACCTAAGATCAGTCTCAGTGCCTATAATTTTATATTTATTGAGGTTTCCCAGCTTAAAAATCTTACATCTCTCAATTCAATTATCTTTAGCCAAGCACATCACTACATTACAAATTAACATTGATCAAACTGTCTGGGCCTGGGCAGCAGAATGAAGCCAGTCCTTATGCCAGTATCCCAGTACCAACAAAGTCCTCTGTCATCTTTCTTTCCCATTAGAAAGCTCATAATCCAAGGCCTCAAAGTTCAATATTATCTCCACTTAGCATTCTCAAACTTTCATCAGAATAGTCCATAAAATGTGGCTTACCACTCCAGAAGGCATCTTCAAGTGCAAGCACCAAGTCCATGTCCACTTCTCCAAAACAAAAGTTCCAAAAGACCAACATCCACATGGTCAGGTTCATCTCAGCCCACTCCTCATTACCAACGTCTGTAACAGACAGCTTCAGGCTTGCTGAGATGAATTTCCAGACCAGGCACAGTTACAGAGGAAGGGATATTTATTGAAGCTTACAGATCCAGGGGGAAGTTCCATAATGGCAGAAGAAGTTGGCCTTCTTTTATAGGTCCAAACACAGAGAGAGAAGCACAAGCCTAAAAGCCAACAGCCACATAGCACAAGACACTTTCAGGAACTCCAGCTAGGCACATTTTATATATCTTTAAATTGAAATCTCAAACCCACCACCACACCTTAAGATCTGCCCAGTGACACCACCTCCAGGCATTGAACTACCAATGCTCCTGTAAGTAACACCTCATTTTGCTCTGAATGTATCTCCAGTAAACTCACTGGCTTACCAAATTGGTGAAATTATGCTTTGGTCTATTATCTGTGCCTTATCTGTGGTGAATAGAGCTGTGTTCATGTCTTTCTTGGGAAAAGTTTTATGTGACAGGGTACCATTCTTATTCTACTGTCTTGTCTATAATTTTAAACTTGATCTCACTTTTTTCCTCACCATGTTCCTGGCTCTACTTTTTTCTCTAATTCAGTATAGACCTGGTGTGATAGTTTATCCCTAGTTGTCAACTTGACAGGATTTAGAATCAGCATGGAAACAAATCTCTAGGAAGGTCTCTCTAAGGGACCAAGCTGAAATAAACTTTTCCTCCTTATATTGATATTTTTCATATATTTTCTCAAGGCAACAAGGAAGATGATGTGATGGTTTGAATGTAAAATGTACCTATAGCCTCATGTTTGTGGCTAAGTCTCATTCTTAAACCCCAACTAGTGGAGCCTTTGAGTGGTGGAGCTTGCTGGAAAATATGTACCATGGGGAGGTTACAGTAGAGCCTCTTTAGGCCACTTTATCTACTTCCTCCCTGATGATGCTGGAATATGATGTCTTGCTGCCTGCTTCTGCCATGCTTTCCCCACCATGATGGAACTTCATCTCAAAACCCTAAGATGGAAATAAACCCTTTCCTTCCATAAACTGTTTCTGGTCAGGTGTTTGTCCCAACAATGAGAAGGTGATTGCTACAGGTAACTAATACAGAAAATTGATATCCATAAATGTGACTGTTGCTATAATAAACAAAACCATATGATTCATAGGACTTTGGAACTTGCTAGTGGGAGGAATATGGAAGAGTTTGGAACTTTGGTATAGAAAATGTCCTTGAATATTGTAAGCAGAGCTGGATGCATTGCACACATGTTCTTTGAATTTGTTCTGTGAATTTGAATGATGCTAAATTCAAAAGTAATAGACTAACTATGGGCTGAAGAAGTCTCAGGATAGTATTGAGGCTGGTGATGAGAAAGCAGCTGTAATTATTGAAGAGATAAGCATCATTGAAGAGACATCTTTTGCACTGCACTGAGACAATAAGAAATGTGTCCTGAGGCCCAAACCCCACATATCAGGGGCTCTATTTGGGAAAAATCCAAACTCACTTGAAGAGAGCATAAACGGATGGGTTTCCCTACTCAACTACAATGACCTAGGGACTTTTGGGGCCAGATTCAGGCTGGAAGGCATACAGAATCCTCTATAGCTTTACCCCAAGCTGACACCACAAATGGACAATATTGTTCATTTGCTAATGGTTTGGTAGGCATGAAAAATGGAAGGTTGAGGGAGTCATTGAATACTACATGATTCCAAAGAGATGCTGATGTGTGGCAAAGTATGACAGGGCTGAAGTCCCTGCAAGGAGACCTTGAGAGGCCACTGAGTAAAGCTATGAAATTGAACCATAAGTTGTGATAGACAGCCAGGATATTGGAGATTCCAGAGAAAGCACTCTGCCAAGGAAATCTACTGGTTTGGAGTGAACCTAAACCAAGAAAGAGACTGTAAGTGCTACGGCAGCAAAGCTGGAACCATGCAAATACCCAGGCCCTTTTGAGGCCCAGATGATTCCATCACAAGCCCCAGATGCTGGACATGGAGCTGCCAGATTTGGATTTTGCTATACTGGGTTTTGATCTTGCTTTGGTTTGATTTTTCCTTGCTATGCATCCATTATTCGTTTTTAGATTGGGAGTTTTTACTCTGTGCCTTTCCACGTAGGAAGTATTTAATTTATTTTTATGTTAAAGATCTCACAGTTAGTTGGGTGCGGTGGTACATGCCTTTAATCCCAGACAGTAGGAGGGAGAGGTAGGTGGATTGCTATGAGTTTTAGTCTACCCTGAAACTACATAGTGAATTCCAGGTCAACCTGGGCTATAGCAAGACCACACCTTGAAAAACAAAACAAAATAAACAACCACAAACACACACACACACACACACACACACACGACACACACACAGATCTCACAATTAATATATTAGCTGAGGGCTGGAGAGATGGCTTAGTGGTTAAGCGCTAAGGCCTAAGGACCCCAGTTTGAGGCTCGATTCCCCAGGACCCACGTTAGCCAGATGCACAAGGGGGCGCACATGTCTGGAGTTTGTTTGCAGTGGCTGGAGGCCCTGGCACGCCCTTGCTCTCTCTCTCTCTCTGCCGCTTTCTCTGTCCGTCACTCTCAAATAAATAAATAAAAATAAAAAATAAAATAAAAACTTTTTAAAAAAAAGATGTTAGCTGAGCCAGGTGAGGTGGAACACATCTTTAATCCCAGCACTTGGGAGGCTGAGGTAGGAGGATCACGATGAGTTCAAGGCCAGCCTGAGATTCCATACTGAATTATAGGTCAGCATGAGCCAAAGCAAGACCTTACGTCAAAAAAAACCAATATATATATTATAAATTTTATATATATATATATATATATACATATATATATATATATATATACATACATATATATATATATATATATATATATATATATAATTTCCTGAGCTTCTGAAGCGACTCTGCATTTATAATTTTGGATAATGGTCAGACTATGGGTAATTTTAAGGTTGGACTGAATGCATTTTGCATTATGAGATAGCTATGAGCATAAGGGGATGAGATGTATAAAGGTGTCATGTTTGAGTAACATGATGGCAAGGTAAAATTTTTTGGTTAATCTCTGAACATCAACTTGACAGGATTTAGAATCACCATAAAACAATATCTCTGAGAATGTCTATAATGGATTTTCTCAGTTACTTTAACTATAATAAGTGTGCACACCCTAACTATAAGTGACAAAATTCCATGGGCTAGGAGCCTGAACTGCATAAAAAGGAGAAAGCTAGATGAGCAGCAACATTCATCACTCTCTTCTTCCTGACTGGATGTAATATGAACAGATTTACAGGCTTCATGCTACTGCTGCAAAGCCTTGTTGGCCATTATGGACTGTAACCTTGAAATATTTCCTCCTTAAATTGCTTCTGTCAGGTATTTTGTCACAGCAACAAGACAGGTAACTAATATGGCTTGACGGGAGGAGTGAGAAATAACCATGGCATAGGCTAAGTACCAAACAAGTTAGTCTATTACTTCTGAATTTAGCCTCATGTAAATTCTTAAAACACAGGCAAACAGAAGCCAGATTCTTCATCAGACTATAACTCCAAGTTTCTGATAGAATTCCTAATTCCCTCCTGAATCCTTATGTTCCAAGCCCTCACAGTCCACATTTTTCTTGACATTATGGTCTTCCAACTAAATGGCTATTAACCACTACTTATAGCATTCTATGGCTTTTATAGCCAAAATTTCCAAACTCTTCCACATTCTTCCCAGACCATGATCAAAGGCATGCCCAGTTTATCACAGAAACAGCCTCACTTCTCAACACATTTTTATGTTAGTTACTTATCTTTCAGCTGTGACAAAAAAGAAGAAATAATTTTAAGGAGGAAGGGTTTATTTTGGCAGGCAGTTCAAGGGAACATAGCCCATCATGGTAAGGATGGCATGGTGGCAGAAACATGAAGAGTTGGTCACATTCAATGTGCAGCAAGCAGAAAGTGATGGATTCTGGTGCTAAACTTACATTTTCCATTTTCTTTAGTCCAGGATCAGCCCATGGAATGGTACTACCCACATTTAGAGTGTGTCTTTTCATTTCAATTAAACCCATCTAAAAACTCCCTGACAGACATACCAAAGGTTTACTGCCATGGTGATTCTAAATCCCATCAAATTGATAATTGTGGTGGTTTGAAAATAAATTATTATCCATAGCCTCAAGTGTTTGTAACTAAGCCTCATACTTGATCCCCAGTTGGTGGAGCCTTTGGGAGGTGGAGCCATGCTAAAAGAGAAGTGTTTTTTGATTATTTTGAAGTCTATGTTATCTGATATTAATATAGCTATGCCTGCTTGTTTCTTATTCCCATTTGCTTGGAATATTGTTGTCCACCCTTTCACCCTGAGGAGGTGTCTGTCTTTAGCAGTGAGGTGGGTTTCTTGAAGACAACAGATTGAGGGGTCTAATTTTTTGATCCATCCTGTTAGCTTGTGTCTCTTGATGGGTGAATTCAGGCCATTAATATTTAGGGTAATGACTGTGAGATTTGATTTGATCCCTGCCATAATGTGATTGTATACATGTATTGGTGATTTCATGGACTTTGAAGTTTTTTGTGCCTTTTCTGAGTCTTTCAAAATCAAATAGAGCTTATAAAAACATCTCTAGAACCCCTCACTAATAGAGTTACTCATGTGAAAGACAGAACCTCTGATCTGGAAGACACAACAGAAGAAACTGAGTGGGAAGCCAAAAACTTTGCTAAGTTCAAAAAATCAAGTGAACAGAATATGATGGAACTGTGGGATTCCATAAAATGACCAAACATCTAGCTCATGGGTACACCCAAAGGACCGAAAATCCAGACCAGAGACATAGAGAACAAATTCGACCAAATTACTGAAGAAATTTTCCCATTCTCTCAAAAGAGAGGCCCATCCAGATACAAGAAAGCTACAGAACACCAAACAGATTTGACCACAAAAGAAACTCTCCAAGGCACATTGTAGTTAAAACTCTTAATGAAAATTAAAATACAGTGCTAAAAGCAGCAAGAGAGAAACAACTCACTACATACAAAGGCATTTCCATTAGAATTGCCTCAGATTTCTCAATAAAAAACCTGAAAGCCAAAGGGCCTGGAATGGAACACTTTAAAGTCTGAAAAACTACAGCATCCAACTGAAGCTACTCTATCCAGCAAAGGTATCCTTCATAATAGATGACAAAGGCAATTTCTCCATTAAAAAATCAATTCTATGGTTATATGAACACAAAGCCAAACCTAGAGAATACTGAAAGGTATACTCCACACGGAAGAGTCAAACAACCAATCTCAAGAGCCAAGAAGAAGAAGATCACAATAACCAAAAATAGACTAGGATCAAAAAAGTACAAAATACAAGGAAGCACCAAACCCCATAGAGCACCTCATCATGGCAGGGATTAATTTGAACCTTAGAGTAATAACCTTAAATATAAATGATCTTAAGTCACCTATCAAAAGACACAAGTTATCAGGGTGGATAAAAAGCATAGACCCTTCTGTCTGCTGTCTTCAAGAAACCCACCACATCACTAAAGACAGACACCTCCTCAGGGTGAAAGTACAGAAAATGATATTCCTAAGAGCCCATCACTAATGTAGACTTAAAATGCAACCAACATGGTTCAGGCAATTTTGCAAAAGAGGGGGTGGAAAGATTGTTAGAGCTACAAATTGGGTCATTATGCGCAGAGGCATTGCCTCTCCCCCATAACTGACTGCTGTATCCACAATCCATGACCCACAATCCCCATGGGGTTGACTTACATCTCCAACCAGGAGAACATCTTCAGAAAAGGGGCAGGGATAAGGAAAAGGGTGATACCAATGTGTGTTCTTTACATACTAAGTATGTCCATATCTATATAAAAAAATAAATTTTGAAAAATGGACCTATCTTCAGTCTTCAATAAATCCACCTCACCACTAAAGATAGATACCTCCTCAGAATAAAAGGATGGGAAATGATATCCCAAGCAAATGAAAATAAAAAAAGCAAGTGGGTGTTGGTATATTAGTACCTGATAAAATAGACTTCAAACCAAAAGTAATCAAACAGGACAAAGAAGGACACTTCTTGCTCATCAATGGAATGATCCAACATGAGAATATCACAATCATGAATCTATATTTGCCAAACACAGGTGAACCACCATTTACAACACAAAACTTACTTGACAACAAAACATAAATAAGCACCAACACCATTATAATCAGAGACTTCAATACTCCACTATCATCAATAGACAGGTCATGCAAGCAGAAAATCAACAGGGAAATAATACAGCTCAACAACACCATAGATCAACTGGACTTAACAGACATCTATAGAACTTTCCATCCAAACTCTACAGAATACAAATTCTTCTCAGCAGCCCATGGACCCTTCTCCAAAATAGACCATATATTGGGCCATAAGGCTTACCTCCATATATTCAGGAAAATTGAAGTAACATCCTGCAACATATCAGAACACAATGCTTTAAAGCTACAAATCAACAAGAGTCTCATCAAGAATTCCACCAGCTACTGGAGACTAAACAACACATTTTTTTAAACTTCATTTTTCTTTATTTATTTGAGGGGGGAGGCAGAGAGAGGAAGAGAGAGAGAGAATGGGCACGCCAGGGCCTCCTGCCACTGCAAACGAATTCCAGAGTCATGCACCCCTTGCGCATCTGATTTATGTGGGTCCTGGGGAATCAAACCAAGGTCCTTTGGCTTTGCAGGCAAATGCCTTAACAGCTAAGCCATCTTTCCAGCCCTAAACAACACATTTTTAAACAATGATTGTGTTGTGGAAGAAATAAAAAAAAAATTGTAAAATTCCTAGAATTGAATGATAATGCAAAAACCAACCTACCAAAATTATGGGACACAATGAAGGCATTCCTAAGGGGGAAGTTCATAGTGATGAATGTCTTCATAACAAAAACAGAGAGATCCCAAATTAATAACCTAACCATTCACTTAAAGGCACTGGAAAAACAAGAAGAATCCAATCCTAAGAGCTCCAGATGGAAAGAAATAATCATGATCAGAGCAGAAATTAATGAATTGTAAACCAAGAAGATGATTTTTTAAATTTGTGAAATGAAAAACTGGTTCTTGGAAAAAATAAAAAAGATTAATAAATTCCTGGCCTAATTGATTAAGAAAACAAAGAGAAGTCTCAAATTAACAAAATCAGAAATGAAACAGGTGTGGTGGCACATACCTTTTATCCCAGTACTTGAGAGGCAGAGGTAGGAGGATTGCCATCAGTTTGAGGCCACCCTGAGAATACACAGTGAATTCCAGACCATCCTGGGATATAGGAAGTTCCTACCTCAAAAGAAAAAAACACAAAAAATTCAGAAATGGAAAAGGACAGGTCACAACAGACATCAATGAAATTAGAAGAATCATCAGGGCATTCTTCCAAAATCTCTACTCCACAATATTGGATAATCTGGAAGAAATGGATGAATTCCTAGACACATACCACTTACTGAAACTAAATGCAAAGCACATTAATTGCCTAAACAAACCTAACACATCCCTGGATATTGAAAAGTAATCAAAAACCTAGCCAGAAAGAAAAGTCCAGGAGTGAATGTCTTCTCAACCAAATTCTATCAAACCTTCATTGAAGAACTGAAACCAATTTATCTCAAACTGTTTCACATAGCCAAAGATTAAGGAATCCTCTCCAACTCCTTTTATGCAGCTAGCATCACCATAATACCAAAACCAGACAGAGATACAACAAGAAAAGAAAACTATAGGACTATATGCCTGATGAATTTAGATTCAAAGATCCTGAACAAAATCCTTGCAAATAAAATACAATGGCACATCAGAACCATTATACACCTTGATCAAGTAGGCTTCATTACAGGGATGGTTCAGCATACTGAAATTGGTCAACATAATACACCACATAAATAAACTTAACCATAAGAACCACATGATCATCCCAATTGATGCAGAGAAGGGCTTTGACAAAGTAACCACCACTTCATGATAAAAATGCTGAAAAGAATTGGCATGGAGGGGCTGGAGGAATGGCTTAGTGGTTTACACATTTGCCTACAAAGCAAAAGGACCCAGGTTTGATTCCCCAGGACCCACGTTAGCCAGATGCCCAAGGGGGCACATGTGTCTATAGTTCTTTTGCAATGGCTGGAAGCCCTGGCACACCCAATCTCTCTCTCTCTCTCTCTCTCTCTCTCTCTCTCTCTCTCTCTCTCTCCCTCTTTCTCTGTCAAATAAATAAATAAATAAATAATATTTTTAAGAAGAATAGACATGGCGGGTTTATATCTCAACACAATAAAGGTTATATATCTAGCACCCAAATCCAAATAATGCTTAAAGGGAAAGACTTGAGGAGTTCCAATTGAGATCAGGAACAAGACAGGGGTGCCCACTCACATGACTTCTGTTCAATATAGTACTAGAAGTACTAACCCAAGCAATAAGACAGGAGAAAGAAGTAAAAGGGATTCAAATTGGAAAGGAAGAAGTCAAGTTAGCCCTATTTGCAGATGACATGATCCTATACATAAGTGACCTGAAAAAACTCCATCTCAAAACTTCTAAAGGTGATTAATTTCTTCAGCAAAGTGGCAAGATACAAAATCAATGCTCAAAAGACAGTAGCCTTTCTATATGCAAAGAAAAAATATACAGAGAAAGAAATCAGTGAGGCTTTCTGATTTTCAATAGCAAATAATAATAATATTAATTAAATACAGGCTGGGTGTGATGGCACATGCCTTTAATCCCAGCACTTAGGAGGCAGAGGTAAGAGGATTGCCATGAGTGTGAGGTCACACTGAGATAACATAGTGAATTCCAGGTCAGCCTGAGCTAGAGTGAGACCCTACCTTGAAAAACAACAAAACAAAACATCATTAAGTGGGGTGAGGTGGCTCACCTTTAATCCCAGCACTCAGAAGGCAGAGGTAGGAGGATCTCTGTGAGTTCAAGGCCAGCCTAAGACTACAGAGTGAATTCCAGGTCAGGCTGGGCTAGAACAAGACCCTACCTTGAAAAACCAAAATAATAATAATAATAATAATAATAAATAAATAAATTTAAATTTAAAAAATTAAATACCTCAGAATAAGATTAACCAAGAATGTGAAAGATACATATATATAATGAAAACATTTTTAAAAACTCAAGAAAGAAATCAAGGAGGACTTAAGAAGATAGAAAGACAACCCATGCTCCTGGATAGGTAGAATTAATATTGTGAAAATGGCAATTCTACCAAAAGCAATATACAGATTTACTGCAATACCAATAAAAATACCAGCATCATTCTTCACAGAGATTGAAAACATGACCCCAAAATTCATATAAAATGGCAGCAAGCCTCAGATATCCAAACATATCCTCAGCAAAAACAAAACAAAACAAAAAAACCCTCTGGAGGTATCACCATACCCCCTCTAAAGCTATATTACAAAGCCATAGTAACAAAAACAGCATGGTACTACCATAAAAACAGAAAAATAGACCAATAGAACAGAATTGAAAATTCAGACATTAGGTCAAGTTACTACAGTGACTTGACCTTTGACAAAGGCTCTAATAATGTAGACTGGAGAAAGGACAGCACCTTCAACAAGTAGTGTTGTACAAATTAGATGACCCTATGTAGAAAATGAAGATAGACTCAGCTTATCACCATACACAAAAATCAAGACCAAATGGATTAAAGACCTCAACATATGAGCTGAAACTCTTCTCCTACCAGAAGAAAAAATAGGAGGCACTCCCCATGACATAGGAGTGGGGAAAAACTTCCTGAACAAAAGCCCAGTACCCCAGGAAATTAAACAAGCACTCAACCAATGGGATCTCATGAAGCTAAAAAGCTTTTGCACAAACACACCATAAACAGAGCCAATATATTACCAACTGAATGGAAGAAAATCTTCACCAGCTATACCCTTACAGAAGACTAATATCAAGAATGTACAAAGAACTCCAAAAACTAAACAATAAAAAAGGAAACAACCTACTTCAAAACAGGGGCAGAGAACTGAATAGGGAGTTCTCAGAGGAATAATTACAAATGGCTAACACACAATTAAGAAAATGTTCAACACACCTAACCATTGTGGAAATGCAAACTGAAATAACCATGAGATTCTACCTTACTCCAGTAAGGATGGCAATTATTTAAAAAAAATCTAACAACAACAAATATTGGTGAGTATGTGGGTAAAGAGGAACTCCCATCCACTGTTGGTGGCAATGTAAACTTTTACAACCACTATAGAAATCAATTTGGAGATTCCTGAAAAGGATCAACATAGAGCTAACAACAGACCCAGTTATTGCCTTATTGGGCATTTGTTCTAAATGCTGCATGCATCAATACAGAGACCTTTGCTCTGCCATGTTTATAGATGCTCAATTCATTATAGCTAAGAGCTGGAATCAATGCAGAGGCCCATCATTGGATGAATGGATAATGAAGTTGTGGTACATTTACACAATGCAATTCTACTCAGCAGTAGGAAAAAACTGATACAATGAAATTTGTAGAAAATGGACAGGCTTGGAACAGATCATACTCAGTGAACTCACACAATCACAGAAAGACAAACACTGCATGGTGTCACTTATCTGCAGTTCCTAACCCGGACCAGCTCAAGTTGCTGATATACCTGATAGGCAACTCAAGGCCCAGACAACAGGTATGGAAGGGCTTGGGGGAAGGAGAGGGAGTAAACAAACACAAAATTAAATTCAAAATCAGCTGATACCATAAAAACCTTTATCCTTGGAAATAGCCTAAAAGGCATAATCCTCAAAAGGAATAATGGGGGAACACCTGAAAAGTAGGGCTTTGGTGAAGGGTGGGTTGAAGCCTAAGCTTAAAATAATATTTTCATTCTGTCTTTGACCTGTAACTCCCAGCACCAGAGATTGGTTGTTGCCCAAATTGAGCTGTTGATAATGGAGATGTATGTGGTTCCCAAATCAAGACAGCTTTCTGTAAAAGCACTTGATTGCCTGCCTGAGGCAAAAGCTAAAACCCTATTGCTGAAGACACCATATGCTGCTGACACAGAGCATGGAGAAACCTGGCTGCAATTCAGAAGAAAGCCAGTCCTCAGAAACTTAACCTGTCTAGTGCTGGAAAGTGCTACATGAGCTGCTGGGGAATGTGGCCAACAATGGTCTGAAGCAACCAGAGGTCTAAGCTACTCAGAAGCATTCTGACACAATGTAAATGCCAGTTCAGTAGTGGCACACAGCCTCATTGGGTAACCAATAGCTTTCTGATTAGCTAAGAAATCCACTCAGTATAAAGGAACCCATATGTGGAATTGGGAACCAGATCAGAATTCTATGGACACAAAGATTATGTTCTCCAGTGTCAACATCTCATGAGTCTTCGGCTAAAAGAGGGGTTACATACATCAAATTCTCCCTAAATTAATAATGTTTATCCCATTTGAACTATGCTGAGTTAACTTTTCATTGGAGAATATGTTCTTCTTTTTCAGAAGGTAGCGAAACCAGAGGAGATAATCTGCCCCTCCTTACATTTCAGCCAAACAACTGCTGAATCCACAGAGGAATGGAGAGATGAGCAAGAGTTCTGCTTCAATGCTCTTCCAATAATAAGCACCAGGGTGTAGGAGACAGACCCTGAGGATATTCAATACATACCAAAGTAGAAGTCCAGAGGCTCCTAAGAGCCCATTACTGAAGTAGACTTAAAACTCACCCACCATAGCTTAGGGAATTTTGCATAAGAGGGGGCAGAAAGATTATAAGCACCACAGGTTGAGACATCATGCCCAGATGTATTCCTTCCCCTGAAAATAACTGACTACAGCTCCCACAGTGCATAAACTGTAACCCCATAGGTAATTCCTGAAACCCACTGAGGAGCATTCCCAACAGAATGGGGGCAGGGATGAGGGATAAAAGGTACCAACACAAGATGTATCCATATGAAGCATCTTGTTAATAATAATAAGAAAAAGAAACATAAAAAAATAGAAGTGAGAATACAGGGATTGGAAAGGTACAGAGGGAAAGTGGGTAGAATGAGATTATGGAGGAGGAGCAAAGGTGGAGGAAGCCACACAAACTAAGTATATATGAAAATGCACAAAGAAACATTTTAGTTTGTAAGCTAGTTATAATTATATACAGATATAATAATTTTAATGTTAAGATTAAATTTATTTTTAATATTTACAATTTAAGTTAAATTACTTTAAACAAATATAAGTTTAAATATTTAATAATAAAACATCAATATTTATATATATATATATATATATATATATATATATATATATATATATATATAGGTTTTTTGGTTCTTTGAGGTAGGGCTTCACTCTGGCCTGGAATTAACTATGTAGTCTCAGTGTGGCCTCGAACTTATGGTGATCCTCCTACTTCTGCCTCCCAAGTGCTGGAATTAAAGGCATGCACCATCATGCCCAGCGATATTTATATTTTTTAAAAAAGAAAAATTTCAACAACCCTAACCATCAGGGAAATGCAAATTAAAACCGCTATGAGATTCTACCTTACTCCAGTCAGGTTGGCAATCATCTAAAAATCAAACAACAACTAATATTGGGAGAATATGGAGAAAGAGGAACTCTCCTTCACTGTTGGTGGAAATATAAAGTTGTGCAACCACTATGGAAATCAATATGGAGATTCCTGAAAATGATAAATATGCAGCTACCAACAGACACAGTTGTTCCTTTACTGGGCATTTACCCTAAATGTTCCATGCTTCACCACAGAAATCTTTGCTTGACCATTTTTATAGCTGCTCAATTCATAGCATCCAAGAACTGGAATCAACCCAGGTGCCCATCATTGGATGAATGGATAATGAAGTTGTGTTACAATTACAGAATGGGATTCTACTCAGCAGTAAGGAAAAAATGATACAATGAATTTTGTAGGAAAATGGACAAACTTGGAAGAGATCATACTCAGCGAACCCACACAATCACAGAAAGACAAATGGCACATGTTCTCACTAATCTATGGTTTCTAACCTGGACCAGCTCCAGTTACTGACATACCTAACAGACAACTCAAGGCCAAGACAGTAGGGATTGAAGGGCTTGGGGGGGGGGGGGAGAGGAAGGAGGAAACAAACACAAAACTAAACCCAAAATGAACTGCTACCATAGAAAGCATTATACTTGAAGGTGGACTAAAAAAACTAACTCTCAACAGGAATATGGGGGAGCACATTATAAAAAAGGCCCTGGAGAGGGTGGGATAAAGCCAAAACTTAAAAAAAATAACAACTGGGAACTTCCAGGTAAGATGTTGACATAGTAGCCATGCCAAAGCAGCTTACAGGGGGGAAATAAGCAGAAAAACAGCAAAATACACTCTTCTACAGAAAAGTGAAGGTGTATAAGAAACTATCAACCACAGCAGAGAGGCAGCACAGACCCAGAACTTCTAGCAAGCTGAAAGCACGAAAGTGGCTCCCACTTGGTGATAATGGCCCAGATCAATCCTCCTGCTCTGCCCTGTGAAGCTCAGAGCTGGAGGAGCAAAAGCCATGTAAAGGGATTTTCCACTCACATCAACCTCATTGCAAAGTGAAGACATCTGAAGGGGAAAGCAGTAGGGACCAGCTGAACAGCTGTTGAAAGAGAACACAAACTCAACCAGCTGAATAGATTCAGTACAATTCCAAGCATCCTGCACAGCCTCCCTTCCCCCATCTGGCAGTGCTATGCACCACTGGAGAATTTATCCACCCCCAGGTACACAGCATCCGGCCCAGGCAATTAGAAAACTAGAACCAGGGACCCAGAGCCCTAACAAAATCCATACCACAGCAGAGAGGGACTGAGGTGGGCACTCAGCATTTGTGAGATTGGAAGCCATTCCAAAAGGTAACATACACAAAGTTGGATACATAGGCCTGCACTGAAAGTGCTAATCTCACCTTCCATGTCAAGGCAGGTTATGTGTCAGATTTGATTGGTGTATTCTTTGTCAACTTTTCCATTCACAAATAAGATGTACTTTCGTCTTGACTATTGTTGCCTTTCACATTTCCTGATTTATAGGGCCTTTGTCTTTTCCTTCTGTCATTATTGGGGGTAGGGTGTCCTGAGGCTGACCTGGAACCCATTACACATCATAAAACTTCAGCTTCCCAGTTAAAATGATTAAAGGTGTGGGGCAGTCTAAGAGACTTTGACTTTATTAGAATATCTGTTTGTTTTAATTCCCACTCCTGCATAAATACTCTATGCTAGTTTTGATTGTATATTGCTCAGTTGAATTTTAGAATTTGCCACAAATTTGTTCCACCCAGACTAATAGAATACTTGAATAGTGGGCAAACTCAACACCTAGGGTCACTTCCACTGTTACTCTGGGAGTAAAAGAGCCACACCTGGCACCTTAAACAACTACCCTGAAGATATATAAAGTTAGGTGTTTAAACTAAGATATTGCAGATAATCAGAAAACCCAAGCATAAAATTAACTGAAGATGCAAAAATCTCTACATTGTAATACAAGAAACACAAAATAAAGACAATTCCACTAAAAAAGCATGATAAATCCATCAGAAATGACTGATTTAGATGAAATACTTGACAAAGATTTTTTAAAAAGTGGTTATATCTATGCTCAAAGAAATCAAAGGACTAAAAGAAGAAGAAGAAAAAAAAAAAAAACTCCTGAAGTAATCCCAAGAAAACACAGAAAACTGACTTAATGAAATAAGTAGGTCAGTACATGACATGAGTAAGGAAATAGAAATAATGAAAAAATACCAATCACAAATATTATGAATTAAAAACAGAGTAAATCAAATAGAAAACTCTGTAGAAAATCTCACCAGTAGAATGGATCAAGAAGAGGACAGAATATCTAAAGTAGAAGATTGTGTGGCAGATATAATTCAGCCCAACACCCCACTTCACCTCACTGGGAAGTAAAGTAAAGACTCTAAAGGTTCAGGGGTTTTTAGGGGTTTTCTGATTTTAGTAGGCTTCCAGTGGGAGAGAACAGAGGAGCAAAATAGGGAATTCACTGATTCCCATGCTCTTGGGTAGCCCACCAGTCCCCCAATACCCTCAAGCAGCTGCCTAGCTGCAGTCACAGCAGGAGGTCCCTCCTGCACTAACTTCAGGCCAAGTGGACCCAAGCTATCAGGCTAGGTCCTCTGCCCTAGGCTTTCCTGACATCATGCAGAGCTCCACAGGCATGAACCGTCCCACTCGCTGTAACTGCCCTAGCCTTGCTGCCCCCCACATCACCGCCATCCCAGTTGCCAATCCTGCCCTAGCTTTTCAGAGACCCACATGTGCAACAGCCATCCCAGTAGCCACTCCTGCCCTAGCCTTACTGAACCCCAAATACGCAATTGCCATCTGTCAGGAGCCATTTGCCTGGACATTTGTTTATGACCAGTGTACACTTATACAGTGGGCCAGAGAGAAGCAAAATGTTTTGCCAAGCATGAGATTAGATACCAGCTGAGGTTCTGGGAATTGAGAAAGAAGTAACATTTTGAGCTGGAAGCTAAGATTTGACTGTTCTTTGACCAATGTAGGAGGATGTGGCTTTCTCAAGAGATCCTGCATAAATATTAGCATTTTCTGCTTGCATTCTTGTGCTCTAAGAAGAATAAAATAGCTGAACTAAATAAAGTCAGGACTTCAGTATTCACTGGAAGCCCTCCTGAGTTCATCTTTTGTCTCTTGTCTTTTTTTCTTGATCCTCAATCCCCCCTCAGGTATTGTTCAACTCTGCAAGCAGGCTCCAGCAGCCATCCCAGTTGCCAATCCTGCCCTAGCCTTTCTGAGACCCACATGCACGATCCTGCTCACTTGCTGCTGTCCCATCCAAACCCTGAACAAGGACCCAGGGCAGCATGCCAGTATCCCTGTCATAGCCTTTCTGACTCCCTGCATGCGATGGCCAGCCCACTTACCACTGCCCCCTTCCACCCCTGAACAGAGACCCAGGCTAGCAGGCCAGGGTCCCCACCCTAGCCTATCTCAGCTCCATGCTAGTGATCACTATCCCACTCACCACTACCCCCTCCCACTCCTGAACAGGGACCTAGGATAGTGTCTCTGTCCTAGCCTTTCTCAACTCTGTGGGCAATCGCCATCCCACTCACTGATGCACCACCGATCCCAGGCCAGCAAGCTAGAGTCCCACACCCTAGGCTTTTAGAACCACCATGATGGGCAAACCACAGCAAAAAAGGAACAGCATGAAAAATCAGATGTAAGTAAATCCAGCTAGTATGACAAATCCCACAACGGATGTCTCAAATAAAACATAGAAGAGACAATAGGATCAGAACACCAAAATGAAAATGCAAACTATGAAACCCTGGACAAGCAAATATCAGAATTTGTAGAAACTCAACAAAGGATCAATAATTATATAAATGGTGTACTTGCTAGGTTAGACATTATAGAAAAGAATCAGGAAGGGTACCAAAGACAGTTAAATTATCTGAAGGAGAGTGAAAAAAAATAGGACCTCAATAACCAGCTGTCTAAGCAAAATGAAGACATAAAAAATACAAGGATGGGCTGGAGGGATGGCTTAGCAGGTAAGGCAGTTGCCTGCAAAGCCAAAGGACCCAGGTTCAATTCCCCAAGACCCATGTCAGCCAGATGCACAAGGGGTGCATGTGTCTGGAGTTCATTTGCAGTGGCTGGAGGCCCTGGCATGCCCTTCTCTCTCCCTCTTTCTCTGTCAAATAAATAAATAAAATATTTTTTTAAAAATATAAGGATGAACTCCAAGAAGCATGAAGGAAATCACAAAATGACTGAAAAGGGAACTCTACAGAGGATTGGAAACTATACATAACAAAGCAGTAGAAAATATGAACCAAACTGAACAAGCCCAAAACTATATAGAAGTTCTCAAAAATAGAGTCAGCCATGTGGAGGATGGAAACTCAGAACTGGAAGACAAAACAGAAGAAATAGCTTGTGAGTCCAAAAGTTTCAATAACTTCAAAATTTCTGTGAACATAACATGAGGGTACTGTGGGATACCCTTAAGTGTCCCAACATTCAGATCATAGGAATACCAGAAGTATGGAAAACTTATTCAACAGACCAAAGGCATAGAAAAATTATTCAACAAAATTATCAAAAGAAACCTTCCCATTCTCTCAAAAGAAAGTTCCATCAAGTTACAAGAAGTGAGCAGAACTCAAAACAGACTGGACCAAAGCAGAAATTCTCCAAGACATATTGTCATTAAGACTCTAAACATTGATCACAAAGAAAATGTCCTAAAGGCAGGTAGGGAGAAACAACATGTTACATATAAAGAAAACCCCATCAGCATTACTTCAGGATTCACAATGGAAATCCTAAAAGCCAGAAGGGCCTGGAATGGAACACTCCAAACTCTAGTAACTTATGGCTTCCAACCAAAACTACTCTACCCAGCAAAAGTATCCCTCATAATAGATAGTAAAAGATAACACTCAGATTTGCAACTATATGAACACAAAGCCAAACCTACAGAGAGTACTTCAGGGAATGCTCCACAGAGAAGATTCAAATAACCCACCTCAATTGCCTATGAGAAGCAGATCACAATAACCAAATTTCAAGAGGCACAAAAAATACAAAGGCCCAAGAAAACACCAAACCACATAAACCACCACAATATGACAGGCAATAATTTAAACCTCACAGTTGTTACCCTAAATATTAATGGCATTAATTCACCCATCAAGAGACATAAACTAACAGGGTGCATCAGAAAATTTAGCCAGTCAATATGCTGTCTTCAACTAACCCACCTCACTACTAAGGACAGATATCTTCTCAGGATGAAAAGGCAGAAAATGATACTCCAAGCAAATGGAAATAAGAAGCAAATAGATGTAGCTATACTTATATTCAATAAAGTAGACTTCAATCCGAAAGTAATCAAAAAAGACAAAGAAAGCCACTTCTTACTTATCAAGGGAACAATCCAACAAGAAGATATCACAATCATGAATCTTTATGCACCAAAGACATGTGCACCACAATTCATAAGACAAAACTTGACAATAAAACAGAAATAACCACCAACACTATCATAGTTGGGACTTCAATATTCCACTATGAGAAACAGATACATCATCAAACAAAAAATTAACAGCAAAGTAAGAGAGCTTAATAACACCATGGATCAATTACACCAAATGGACATCTACAGAACATTTTCTACCCAAAATCCACAGATTCCACATTCTTCTCACCAGTGCATGGAACCTTCTCTGAATTAGATCATATGCTGGATCATAAAGCCTGGCTCCATATATTTAGGAAGATGGACATAATTTCTTGCATAATATCAGATCACAATGCTATATTGTTAGAAATTAACAACAAAAGAAGCACCAGAAGCCCAAGTCCTGGAAACTGAACAACACACTCTTAAACAATAAATGGGTAGTGGATGAAATAACAAATAAAATTGCAAAATTTCTAGAAATGAATGGCAATGAGAACACAATGTACCAAATCTTATTGGAAACAATGAAGGCAGTCCTCAGGGGAAAATTCATTGCACAAAATGCCTTCATAACAAAGACAGAGAGATCGCAAATCAATAACCTAACCATCCACCTAAAGGCATTTGAAAAACAAGAAGAACCCCAACCCCAAAAACTCCAGAGGGAGAGAAATAATTAATATGAGAGCAGATATTAATGAACTGGAAACTAAGAAAACAATTGAAAAAGCTGATGAAAGAAAGAGCTGGTTCTTTGATAAAATAAACAAGATTGCTAAACCCCTGGCCAATTTGATCAAGTGAAAAAAAAGAAACAACTCTAATTAACAAAATTAGAAATGAAAGAGGAGAGATTGCAACAGACATAAGTGAAATTGGTAGAATCATCAGGGCTTACTTCAAAAACCTCTACTCCACAAAACTGGATAATATGGAGGAAATGAATGAATTCCTGGAAACATGCCACCAACCAAAGCTAAACTCAGAGCAGATTAATCTCCTAAACAAACCTATCACAACCACCAAGATTGAAAGGGTAATCAAAAACCTCCATAAAAAGAGGAGTTCAGGACCAGATGGCTTCTCAGCTGAATTCTATCAAAACTTCATGGAAGAACTGAAACCAGTTTTTCCCAAATTGTGCCACACAATCAGAGAAAAGGAAAGCTTGCCAAATCCTTCTATGAAGCTAATACCACCCTAATACCAAAACCAGGCAGAGATGCCACAAGAAAAGAAAACTACTGGCCTATTTCCCTGATGAACTTAGATGCAAAGATCCTGAAAAAAAATCCTTGAAAACTAAATTCAACAGCACATCAAAAGCATTATCCACCTGTATCAAGTTGGCTTTATCCAAGGAATGCAAGGGTGATTCAACATAAGGTAATCTGTCAATGTAATACACCACATAGGTAAGCTTAAACACAACAACCACATGATCATTTCAATAGATGCAAAAAAGGCCTTTGACAAAATATAACATCACTTCATGATCAAAACATTGGAGACAATAGGCATGGAAGGTCTATATCACAACATAATAAAGGCTACATATGTATAAAGCTCCTAAATCCCAAATAATACTTAATGAGGAGAGACTAAAAGAATTCCCACTGTGATCAGGAACAAGACAGGGGTGTCCATTCTCACCTCTGATCTTCAACATAGTACTGGAAGTATTAGCTCAAGCAATAAGATTGGAGAAAGAAATAAAAGGGATACAAATTGGAAAAGAAGCAGGTAAGTTAGCCCTATGTGCAGATGACATGATTCTATACATAAGTGACCAGAGAACTTCCATCTCAAACCTCTTTAACGTGATTAATTCCTTCAGTAAAGTAACAGGATACAAAATCAATGCACAAAAAGAAGTAGCCTTACTATATTCAAAAGACAAAGATACAGAGAAAGAAATAAGCATCATCCCATTGTCAATAGCAACAAAAAAGAAATAAAATACCTTGCAATAGCATTAACCAATGACGTGAATGACATATACAATGAAAATATAAAAACACTCAAGAAAGAAATTGAGGAGGACATGAAAAAATGGCAAAACCTCCCATACTCCTGGATAGGCAGAATTAACATTGTGAAAATAGAAATATTACCAAAGGCAATATACAGATTTAATGCAATACCAATAAAAATCCCAAGATTTTTCTTCATAGAGATAGAAAAAATGATCTCAGAATTCATATGGAATGGCAGAAGGCCTCAGATGTTCAAGCATATCCTCAGCAAAAGAAACACCTCTGGAGGCATCACCATACCTGATATAAAGCTATATTACAAAGCCATAGTAATAAAAACAGAATGGCACTGGCATAGAAACAAGATTATAGAGCATTGGAACAGAATTAAAGACCCAGACTTTGGGTCAAGTAACTACAGCTACTTGATATTTGACAAAGACCCCAACAATATATGCTGGAAAAAATGCGGCATCTTCACCAAATGGTGCTGGACAAACTGGATAACCATATGCAGGAAAATTAAACATGATCCACACATCTCACCATGCAAAAAAAAATCAAGTCCAGATTGATCAAAGACTTCAATATAAGACCAGAAACTCTGTAACTCTGCTACTACTGGAAGAAAAGAATATGAGGAACTTTCCATGATATAGGAATGGTAAAAGACTTCTTGAACAAAACCCTGGTAGCTCAGGAACTTAAACATTCACTCAACCATTGGATTCTCATGAAGCTGAAAAGTTTCTTCACAGACAAACATACAATAAGCAGAGCCAATAGAATACCCTCAGAATGGGAGAAAAATTTTGTTGGGTACACAAATGACAGAGGCCTAATTTCTAGGATCTGCAAAGAAAATCAAAAAGCTAAACAATAAAGAGTCAACAACACACTCACAAAATGGGGCAAAGAACTTGACAGGGAATTCTCAGAGGAAGAAATACAAATAGTAAACACACACTTAAGAAAATGTTCATTATCCCTAATCATCAGGAAAATGCAAATTAAAACAACCATGATATTCCACCTTAACCACAGTAAGGATAGCAAACATTAAAAAATCTAATGACAACAAATGCTGGTGAGGATGTGAGAAACAGGAACACTCATTCACTATTGGTGGGAATGTAAAATGGTACAACCACTATGGCAAGCAATATGGAGAATCCTTAAAAGGATGAAAAATAGAGGTACCAACAGACCCTTACTGGGCATTTGCCCTAAAAGCTCCAAACCTCAGATCAGAGATATTTGCTCAACTATGTTTATAGCTGCTCAATTCATAATAGCTAAGAGCTGGAATCAACCCAGATGTTGATCATTAGATGAATGGATAACCAAGATGTGGTATATCTGCATGATGGAATGCTACATAGCAGTAAGGAAAAATGACAAAAGGATCTTTGAAGAAAAATGGTCAAACTTTGAACAGATCATTCTCAGTGAACTCACCCAATCACAGAAAAGATAATCATCACATGGTCTCACTCATCTATGGCCCTAACCTTAATCTGCCTGAGATGCTAACATACCTAATAACATCTCAAGGACTGTACAATAGGGATGGTGGAGAGGGAAAGGAGGGTAGTGATGGGGGGGGGGGACATAAAACTGGACCCAAATGGAAATGGTACCATAAAACCCTACATCCTGAAAGGTATACTAAAATGTCTAACCTTCATCAGGTGCTATGAGAGAACACCTGGATCACAGGTGCCTTGAGAGGATATGATATGATGTGATTGGGATATGAGACTATCCCAATATTCCCCTGTTTCTCTCCCTCTCACCACCCCTTCTTTCTCTTCTCTCTTTCTCTTTTATATTACCTATATTTTTTTCCTTCTTTTACCATGGCACTGACCTGTAACTCCCAGTACCAGCATGTTGAACTAATGATCAGTGATTCCTGCATTGTTTCCCAAAAGAAGACATAATTCTGTCAGAGTATTTGATGACCCACCAAAGGTTAATGGTAAGACCCTACTGCCAAAGACACCATATGCTATTGGGATGGAACATGGAGCAACATGCCTGGAAACTGGAAGACAGTCAATCTTAGACAGTTAGCTTGCCAATGCCAGAAGGTGCTACATGAGCAACTGTGGAAAAATGACCAACATCTGTATCAGCAACTAATGTCTAAGCTACTCAGCAGCAATCAATATGATATGATGCTCACACAAGTGCAATAGTGGTACACAGCCATGGTGGGTTACCAACTGCTCTTGATTTGGCTAATGGATCTACTCAGTGGAACAGAACCCACACCTGGAATAGGGAAACAATTCAGAACCATATCCATAAATTTTTTAATGTTTGCTATCCTTACTCTCCAATATCAAGCTCCTGCCAATAGTGGGTTACAAAAGCACCTACACCTACTAAATTCTCTCTAAAATAAAAATGAGTATCCATGTATCTTGCACTGATGTCACACGCCATTGGAGAATTTGCTTCTCTTTTTAAGATGGATGCAGAACCTGAGCAGGGAATTAGCCTATCACAGCTCACCAGGGCACCAGCTGAAGCCACAGTTAGTGTTGAAATGAGCAAGAGCTGCTTTCTCAGTGAACCTGGTATCAGCACAAGGGTGAAGGAGATAGACACAAGGAACACTCAACTCCTACAAAATCAGATATCCAGAGACACAGAGACTCCCAGGACCTCATCACTGAAATAGACCTAAAATGAACACAACATGGCTCAGGGAAATTCATGGAAGAGGGGGCAGAAAGATTGTTATAGCCATAAGTTGGGACGCTATGCTCAGAGATGTTGCCTCTCCCCCATAACTGATGGCCACACCCACAATTCAAGATTCATAATTCCCATTGGGAAGATGACAGGGAGAATGCTAATGATGGTAGCAACAGGGCTGTAATACACAGCATATACATAACTAATAAAAAATAAGTTAAAAAGTAAAATAAAAATACCGTCCAACAAAGAGAAAGGCAAAAAAAAGAGGCACGGATGGGAATTTAAAGATACCCAGGACACTATGAAGAGATCAAACAAGAATCTGGAGCATATTAGAAGGAGAATAATTTCACTCCAAAAGCATAGTAGGTATTTTCAACAAAATCGTAGAAAAAAATTTCCCCCAAACAGGGAACATGATGCCCATACAAATACAAGAAGCCTATAGAATGCCAAACAGACAAAGTCAGGATAGGACTGTCATATTATAATTACACTACAAAACACACAAATCAAAGAAAATATATTGAAAACAATTAGAGAGAAAAGTCAACTCACATATAAAGTCAAGTCCATCAGGATAACAGCATGATTACTCAACACAAACTTTAAAAGCCAGGAGAACTTAGAATGTTGTATTCCAAGCTGTGAAAGATAATAACTGTCAACCAAGATTATTTTATCCTGCAAAGATATCCATCCAAATTGATGGAAAAATAAGAACATTTAACAACAAAAACAGGCTAAAGGAATATATGACTGCTAAACCAGCTCTACAGAAAATACTTGAAAGAATTCTTCATGCTGAAGGGAAAGAAAAGCACACAAAAAGGAAACAGGAAAAAAATAAACCATACTCAAATAATAGTTAACATAAGACAGTAAAGTAAAAACAGTAAGAAATACAAAACAAGAAGAATGATGAGAATAAATGCCCACCTTTAAATGATAACTCATAATATCAACAGCCTCAATGCCCAAACCAAATGAAACAGCCTTGCATATTGGGCTAAAAAGCAGGATCATTGTACTTGTTGCCTGCAAGAAACTCATCTTTTTCCATGAAAGAAGGACACTACATTAGAGGGCAAGGAGGAAAAATGGTATTTCAAGAAAATGAGCCTTGAAAACAAGCAGGTGTCATTATCCCAATATCTGGCAGGGTGGTCTTCAAACCAACATTAGTTAGGAAAGATAAAGAAGGTCATTCTACATTTATTAAAGGAACACTCCAACAAGAGGACATTACAAACCTAAAATAGATGCACCTAACATGGGGAACCACGATTTCATCAAACAAACACTATTAGGATTAAAGTCAGAGATAACACCAAACAAAATTGTACTGGGTGACTTTAATACCCCCCCCTCATCAATTGACAGGTCATCCTGGCAAAATATAAACAGAGAACCATCTGGATTAAATGAGGTCATAGAACAAACGGATCTAACAGATATCTACAAAATGTTTAATGCAAATTCTGTAGAATACACATTCTTTTCAGCAGCACAGGGAACATTCTCTAAAATAGACCATATATTCCTTGCAGATCCTTGCAGATAGATCTAATCCCAATGGGATTAACAGATAAATCAACAGCAAGAACAGCTGTAGAGCATACAAAAAATCATGGAAATGAAACAGTACTCCACTAAATGATGAATGGGCCAATGAAGAAATCAAGAAGGAAATCAAAAAATCCATAGAATCAAATGATAATGCGAACACAACATGCCAATACTTTCAGAACACAATGAAAGGAGTTCTAAGAGAGAAATTTGTAGTTTTAAGTGCCCATATTAAGAAATTAGACCCTGGAGAGGGTTGGCTGAAGGCTTAACATTCCTCCCCCACTCTGGTCTGTAATTCCCACTACCAGTAAGCAGTTGCTACCCACAATGAGCTGTGAATCGGAGAGATTAAAAAGTCTCCAAAACAAAACAGGTTTCTGTCAAAGCACTAGATTACTCAGATGAGGTAAAAGATAAGACCCTATTGCTGAAGACACCATATGCTGTGAGCACAGAATACAAAGAGATCTGTCTGGAATCCAGAAGAGAGCCACTGCACCAGAAAGTTAACCTGTCTAGTGCTGGAAAGTGCTAAGGTGAGCTACTGGGGGAAAGTGGCCAACAATGGTCCAGTCAACCAAGAGTCTAAGCTACTCAGAAGAAAACACCCTTGCAAGATGTACATACAACTGCAATATAAAATTACAGACCAATCTCCCTCATGAACATGGATAAAAAAATTCTCAACAAAATATTGGCAGACAGGGACTTCCAGTCAAGATGGCGGCATAGGAACCACGCCTAAGCAGCCTAGGGGAGAAAAAGCCAAAGAAAACCCAGCAAAATACACAAGGGAGGTGTATAAGAGATTAAAACAGCAGCGGAGAAGTAGGAGATATCCAGAGCCCACACGGACAGGCCGAAGCAGCTCCGGCAGCGGCAGCTCGGGACCTGGTAGCGGCAGCTCGGGATCCAGCAGCGGCAGCTCGGGTCCCGGTAGCAACGACTTGGGCTCCGGCAGCGGCACCTCGGGACCCGGTAGCGGCGATTCGGACTCTGGCAGCGGCAGCGGCAGCATGGGCACCGGTAGCTGCATCTCTGGCTCCGGCAGTGGTGACTCGGGATCCAACAGCGGCGGCTCAGACCCCGGCAGCGGAAGCGGCGGTGGAAGCCGGAAGCGGCGGTGGAAGCCGTGACTGCAGCCCCAAAAACACCATCAGCTGCTCTGGTACCGGCCACAGCGGCTTCAGGGCAGCGAATCCAGCAGCGGAGGCTCCAGCGGCTTCAGCGGCAGAGGCGGATCCCGCAGCGGCAGCACCAGCGGATCAGAGGCGGAGGACCCAGCAGCGGCAGCTCCAGCGGATCAGCGGGGACAGACCCAGCAGCGGCATCTCCAGTGGCGGATCCAGCAGCAGTGGTCCCAGCAGCGGCAGCTCCAGCGGCAGCAGCGGGGATCCAGCATCAGGGGTGCCAATCTGCAGGGCCACAGTTGCCAGGCTTGGTTTGCCCCACAGGAAAAGCCAGTACCCAGTTCCAGAAAGCAGAACAGCGGCCCAACATCCCAGCCAGCAACTTGACTGAGACCAAAAGCATCCAAAGAGGTAACTGGGATTGAACCAGGGAAGGGTCTCACCTGGTCACAAGCTGACTTGGATCCCTCAACAGACCAGAAATCTTAACTTCTTTGTTGATAGAGGATCTGGTTTTTATAATACGTAATCTTGCATAAATGCTCGGTGCTGTTCTTGACTGAATGTGTATAGGGTTTAGTTAAATTTTAGAATATACCTGTATTTTATTCCACTCAACCTATTTGAATACTCCCATAGCAGGCAAACTTAACCCCTAGGACCACGTGTCTAGATACTCTGAGAGTGGTAAGAGCCACACCTAACATCTTAATCTCCTACATAGAAGATATATAATATCAGATCAATAGATACAGCAAAGGATACCCAGCTAACTGGAAAATCTAAGCAGTAACTTAATCCAAGATGCAAAAATATATACATTATAACACAAGAAACACCAAAAACCAAGGCAATATGAATCCACCAAAAAGCATCAATGCTTCAGAAATGACCTCTAGTGAAAACGAGTTAGAGAAAATGCCTGAGAAAGATTTCAAAAGAATGATTGTAAATATGTTCAATGAACTCAAAGAAGAAATCAAAGGAATCAGAGAAGATACAGGACACCAATTTAACGAAATAAAGAAATCAATACAAGACATAAATAAGGAAATAGAAATAATGAAGAAAACCAGTCAGAATTACTAGCAATGAAGAACACAGTTAATGAAATAAAAAACTCTGTAGAAAATCTCACCAGTAGAATGGATGAAGGAGAGGACAGAATATCTAAGCTAGAAGACCAGGTGGCAGATCTAATACAATCCAACAAAGAGAAAGACAAACTAATAGAAAAGTATGAATGGGAATTTCAAGATATTCGGGACACTATGAAAAGATCAAATATAAGAATTCAGGGTATAGTAGAAGGAGAAGAATTTCAATCCAAAGGTATAGTAGGCATCTTCAACAAAATCATAGAAGAAAACTTCCCCCAAATTGGGAAAGAGGTGCCAATGCAGATACAGGAAGCATTTAGAACACCAGCCAGACAAAACCTGGAAAGAACCTCTCCTCGACATATTATAATCAAACTACCAAACACACAATCCAAAGAAAAAATATTGAAAGCAGTTAGAGAGAAAAATCAAGTTACCTACAAAGGCAAGCCCATCAGGATCACAGCAGATTACTCAACACAAACTTTCAAAGCCAGAAGGGCTTGGAGTGATGTATTCCAAACTCTGAAAGATAACAACTGTCAACCAAGGCTACTTTATCCTGCAAAACTATCCATTCAAATAGATGGAGAAACAAGGACATTCCATGACAAAAGCAGGCTAAAGGAGTATTTGAAGACAAAACCAGCTCTACACAAAATACTTGAAAGAATCCTCCATACCGAAGAGAAAGAAAAACACACATATAAGGAACCTGGAAAACAACAAACAACACTCAAATACTAGTTAATATAAGAGAGCAAAGGTAGAACGAGAACCACAAAAAAAAAAAAAAATGGCAAGCATAAATACACATCTTTCAATAATATCTCTTAATATCAATGGCCTCAATGCTCCAACCAAAAGACATAGATTTGCAGACTGGGTTAAAAAGCAGGACCCTACAATTTGTTGTCTCCAAGAAACTCACCTTTCTACAAAGGATGGACATTATCTTAGGGTGAAAGGTTGGAAAACGGTGTTTCAAGCAAATGGACCCAGAAAGCAAGCAGGGGTTGCTATCCTAATAGCTGACAAGGCAGACTTCACTCCAACATTAGTCAAGAAAGATAAGGAAGGTCACTTTATCTTGATTAAGGGCACACTCCAACAGGAGGACATTACAATCCTAAACATATATGCACCTAACATGGGGGCTCCCAAATTCATCAAACAAACACTGTTAGAACTAAGATCACAGATAACACCAAACACAGTGGTAGTTGGTGACTTTAACACCCCACTCTCATCAATTGACAGGTCATCCCGGGAAAAAATAAACAGAGAGGCATCTGGACTAAACGAGGTCATAGAAGGAATGGACCTAACAGACATATACAGGACATTTCATCCAAATGCTGCAGAATATACATTCTTTTCAGCAGCACATGGATCATTCTCTAAAATAGACCATATATTTGGACACAAAGCAAATCTTAACAAATTCAGGAAAATTGAAATAATTCCTTGCATTCTATCTGACCACAATGGAATCAAACTACAAATCAATAGCAAGAAAGGATATAGAGCATACACAAAATCATGGAAACTAAACAATACATTACTAAATGATGAATGGGTCAATGAAGAAATCAAGAAGGAAATCAAAAAATTTATAGAGTCAAACAATAATGAGAACACAACATACCAAAATCTCTGGGACACAATGAAGGCAGTTCTAAGAGGTAAATTTATAGCTTTAAGTGCCTATATTAAGAAATTAGAAAGGTCGCAAATAAATGACCTAATGCTTCACCTTAAAGCCTTGGAAAAAGAAGAACAAGGCAAACCAAAAATCAGTAGACGGGAAGAAATAATAAAGATTAGGGCAGAAATTAATGAAATAGAAACCAAAAAAACAATACAAAGAATTAATGAAACAAAGAGCTGGTTCTTTGAAAGGATAAACAAGATTGATAAACCCTTAGCAAATCTGACCAAAAGAAAGAGAGAAGAGACACAAATTAATAAAATTAGAGATGAAAAAGGTAACATCACGACAGATGACAGAGAAATTCAAAAAATCATAGGGACATATTATAAAAACATATACTCCACAAAGTATGAAAATCTGAAAGAAATGGATGATTTCCTTGATTTATATGACCTACCTAAATTAAATCAAGATGAGATTAATCACTTAAATAGACCTATAACAAGCATGGAGATCCTAACAGTTATCAAAAATCTCCCAACTAAAAAAAGCCCAGGCCCAGATGGATTCACTGCTGAATTTTACCAGACCTTCAGGGAAGAGCTAACACCATTGCTTCTTAAGCTTTTCCATGAAATAGAAAAAGAAAGAATTCTACCAAACTCCTTCTATGAAGCCAGCATCACTCTGATACCAAAACCAGGCAAAGATAGAACAAAAAAGGAAAATTACAGACCAATCTCCCTCATGAACATAGATGCAAAAATTCTCAACAAAATATTGGCAAACAGAATACAAGAATACATTAGAAAGATCATTCACCCTGACCAAGTAGGCTTTATCCCAGAGATGCAGGGATGGTTCAACATACGCAAATCTATAAATGTAATACATTATATAAATGGGTTGAAGGACAAAAATCACATGATCATCTCATTAGATGCAGAGAAAGCATTCGACAAAATCCAACATCCCTTCATGATAAAAGTCCTACAGAGACTGGGAATAGAAGGAACATATCTCAATATAATAAAGGCTATTTATGATAAGCCTACAGCCAACATATTACTAAATGGGGAAAAACTGGATGCTTTTCCACTAAAATCAGGAACAAGACAAGGGTGTCCACTGTCCCCACTTTTATTTAATATAGTTCTGGAAGTCTTAGCCATAGCAATAAGGCAAGAGACATGCATAAAAGGGATACAAATCGGAAAGGAAGAGGTCAAGTTATCATTATTTGCAGATGACATGATTCTATATATAAAGGACCCTAAAGACTCTACTAGCAAACTGTTAGAGCTGATAAAAACCTACAGTCATGTAGCAGGATACAAAATAAATACACAGAAATCAGTAGCCTTCATATATGCTAACAACAAACACACAGAGGATGAGATCAGAGAATCACTCCCATTCACAATTGCATCAAAAAAAATAAAGTACCTTGGAATAAACCTTACTAAGGAAGTAAAGAATCTATACAATGAGAACTTTAAAACACTCAAGCGAGAAATTGCAGAAGACACTAGGAAGTGGAAAAACATCCCTTGTTCCTGGATTGGAAGAATCAATATTGTGAAAACGGCAATCTTACCAAAAGCAATCTACACATTTAACGCAATCCCCATCAAAATTCCAAAGGCATTCTTCACGGAAATAGAAAAAAACAATCCAAAAATTCATTTGGAATCACAAAAAACCTCGAATATCTAAAATAATACTGAGCAACAAAAATAAGGCTGGTGGTATCACCATACCTGATTTTAACCTATACTACAGAGCCATAGTAACAAAAACAGCATGGTACTGGCACAAAAGCAGACTCATAGATCAATGGAACAGAATAGAGGACCCAAATGTAACCCCATGTAGTTATAGCCACCTGATATTTGATAAAAATGCCAAAAATATTCATTGGAGAAAAGACAGCCTCTTCAGCAAATGGTGTTGGGAAAACTGGATATATATCTGTAGAAGGATGAAAATAGATTCTTCTCTTTCTCCGTGCACAAGAATTAAGTCCAAATGGATTAAGGACCTTAACATCAGACCTGAAACTCTGAAACTGCTAGAGGAAAAAGTAGGGGAAACCCTTCAACATATTGGTCTTGGCAAAGACTTTCTGAATACAACCCCAATTGCTCAGGCAATAAAACCACAGATTAACCACTGGGACCTCATGAAAATACAAAGATTTTGCACTGCAAAGGACACGGTGAAGAAAGCAAAGAGGCAACCTACAGAATGGGAAAAAATCTTCACCAGCTATATATCTGATAAAGGATTAATATCTAAGATATACAAAGAACTCAAGAAGTTAAATAATAAGGAATCAAACAAACCAATCAAAAAATGGGAAATGGAGCTAAATAGAGAATTCTCAAAGGAAGAAATACGAATGGCATATACGCATCTAAAAAAATGTTCTACATCCCTAGTCATCAGGGAAATGCAGATTAAGACTACATTGAGATTCCATCTCACTCCTGTCAGATTGGCTACCATCATGAAAACAAATGATCATAAATGTTGGCGGGGATGTGGAAAAAGAGGAACCCTTCTACATTGTTGGTGGGAATGCAATCTGGTCCAGCCATTGTGGAAATCAGTGTGGAGGTTCCTAAAACAGCTAAAGATTGATCTACCATATGACCCAGCTATAGCTCTCCTAGGCATATATCCTAAGGACTCATCTCATTACCTTAGAGATACTTGCTCAACCATGTTTATTGCTGCTCAATTTATAATAGCTGGGAAATGGAACCAGCCTAGATGACCCTCAACTGATGAGTGGATAATGAAGATGTGGCACATTTATACAATGGAGTTTTACTCAGCAGTAAAGAGAAATGAAGTTATGAAATTTGCAGAAAAGTGGATGGATCTGGAAAGAATTATACTAAGTGAGGTAACCCAGGCCCAGAAAGCCAAGCACCACATGTTCTCCCTCATATGTGGATCTTAGCTAGAGATGATTGGGCTTCTGTGTGAGAAGGAAAAAACTCAGTAGCAGAGGCCAGTAAGTTAAAAAAGGAGATAGAAAGGGAAGAGAAAGAAAGGGAGGAGGGCTTTTATTAGGTTGGTATTGTATATATGTAAGTAGAAAGATTGAGATGGGGAGGGGATATGATGGAGAATGGAATTTCAAAGGGGAAAGGGGGGAGGGTAATACCATGGGATTTTTTTTGTTATCATGGAAAATATTAATAAAAATGGAGAAAAAAATAAAAAATAAAAAAATAAAAAAAAATATTGGCAGACAGAATACAAGAATATATCAAAAAGATCACTTACCCTGACCAAGAAGGCTTTATCCAAAACACACGGGGATGGTTTAACATATGCAAATCGATAAATGTAATACACTATATAAATGGAATGAAGGACAAAATTCACATGATCATCTCAATAGATGCAGAAAAGATATTTGACAAAATCCACATCCCTTTATGATAAAAGTCCTACAGAAACTGAGAATAGAAGGAACATATCTCAACATAATAAAGGCTATTTATCACAAACCTACAGCCAACATAATATTAAATGGGGAAAAACTTGAAGTTTTTCCACTAAAATAAGGAATGAGACAAGAGTGTCCACTGTCCCCACTTTTATTTAATATAGTACTATAAGACTTATCTATAGCAATAAGACAAGTGACACATATAAAAGGGAAACAAATTGTAAAGGAAGAGATGAAATTACAATTATTTGCAGATTATATGATTCTATACATAAGGGATCTTAAAGACTCTACCAAAAAACTGTTAGAGTTGACAAACACTTTTAGCAATGTAGCATGATACAAAACAAAAACACAGAAATCAGTGGCCTTCCTATATGCTAACAACAAGCATGCTAAGGATGAAGTCAGGGAATCACCCCTGTTCACAATTGCCTCAAAAAAATAAATAAGTAAATAAATTTAAATTAATAAATAAAGTACCTAGGAATAAACTTAATGAAGAAAGTTAAGGATCTCTACAATGAAGACTTTAAAACACTCAAGACAGAAATTACAGAAGACACTAGGAAATGGAAAGACATCCCATGTTCTTAGTTGGGAAGAATTTTTATTGTGAAAATGCCAATCTTATCAAAAGCAATCTACATATTCCATGCAATCCACATGAAAAATCCAATGGCATTCTTCATGGAAATAAAAAAAAATAATCCCCAAATTCATTTGGAATCACAAAAAACTCAAATAGATAAACAATTTTAAGCAACAAAAATAAGGCTGGTGGTATCACCATACCAGATTTTAACCTATATTACTAAGTCATAGTAAGAAAAAGAGAATGGTACTGACACAAAGAAGCACATATAGATCAATGAAACAGAATAGGCGAACCATGTGTAAGTCCAGCATCTACAGACATCTGATTTTCAACAAAAATACTCATTGGAGAAAAGACAGCCTCTTTAACAAATGGTGCTGGGGAAACTGGGTATCTATATATAGAAAGATGAAAATGATCCTTATCTTTATACAGGCACAAGAATCAAGTCCAAATGGGTCAAAGACCTTAATATCAGACCCGAGACTCTAAAACTGCTGGAGAAAAAAGTAAGGAAAACACTTCAGCATATTGGCATAGGCAATGACTTTCCAAACATAACCCCAGTTGCTCAGGAAACAAAACCACTAATCAACCACTGGGACCACATGAAATTACAAAGCTTTTGTACCACAAATAACACTGTAAATAGAGAAAAGAGGCAACCTACAGAATAGGAGAAAATCTTTTCCATATGGCCATCTGACAGGATTAATATCCAGGATATACAAAGAACACAAAAATCTAAATGATAAGAAATCAAACAACCCAATTAAAAAATGGGCTCTGGGGCCAGGGAAATGGCTTAGTGGTTAAGTGCTTGCCTGTGAAGTCTAAGGACCCTGGTTCGAGGCTCGACTCCCCAGGACCCACATTAGCCAGATGCACAAGGGGGCGCACGCATGTGGAGTTCATTTGCAGTGGCTGGAGGCCCTGGTGCACCCATTCTCTTTCCCTCTCTCTATCTGCCTCTTTCTCTCTCTGTCTGTCGCTCTCAAATAAATAAATAAAAATAACAAAAAAAATTAAAGAAAATGGACCCTGGAACTAAATAGAGAGTTCTCAAAAGAAATATAGATAGCCTATAATTATCTTTTAAAAAAATAGCTGGGCGTAGTGGCACACACCTTTAATCCCAGCACTCGGGAGGCAGAGGTAGGAGGATTGCCATGAGTTTGAGGCCACCCTGAGACTCCATAGTGAATTCCAGGTCAGCCTGGGCTAGAGTGAGACCCTACCTCAGAAAACAAGACAAAAAAAAATGGTATACATCCTTAGCCAACAGGGAAGTGCAAATTAAAACTACTTTGAGGTTCCATCTCACTCCTGTCAGAATGGACATCATCAAGAAAACAAATGGCAATAAATGCTGACAAGGATGCAAAAAGAGGAACCCTTTTATAATGCTGGTGGGAATATAAACTGGTCCAGCCATTGTGCAAATCAGTGTAGAGGTTCCTGAGACAGGTTAAAAAAAGATTTACCATATGACACAGTTATGCCATGCCTAGGCATATATCCTGAGGACTTGTCTTATTACCTTAGAGATACTGGCTCAACCATGTTTATTGCCACTCTACTAATAATAGATAGGAAGTGGAATCAGCATAGATGTCCCTTAACTGATTAATGGATGATGTATTTATACAATGGAGTTTTATTCAGTGGTAAAGAAAATTGGAGTCATGAAATCTGCACAAAAATGAATGGATCTAGGAAGGATTATACTTAGTGAGGTAACCCAGTCCCAGAAAGCCAAGTGTCACATGTTCTGTCTCATATGTGGATTCTAGCTACAAATGTCTAGGCTTGTATGTGAGTTGGAATAAAACTCAGTAGCAGTGGCCAGTAAGCTTGAAAGGGGCTATAAAGGAGGGATGAGAGGGGATGATTTAAGGGGATAGTAAAAAAAAATATATATATATATATATATATACAGATTACTGGGAGTGGAATGGCCTAAGTAAGTCAGGGGAAGAGATTGAGTAAAGGAAGTGTGGGGGAGGTTATGAATAAGCCCTATGGAAGCCTACTTTTTGGACAATGGCTCACCCAGAAGCCATAGCTATTTTACTTGAAAAATTTCAGTGTCAGGGATGTAACACTGTGGTAGTTTGAGTAGATGGATCCCCCAATACATCCAGTGTTTTATTAGTTTGTAGTTTGTAGTTTGCATCTGCAGCCACCTGGCTAGAGGAGGTGTCACTGGGCAGATCTTAAGGTGTGGTGATGGGTTTGAGATTTCAATCTAAAGATATGCAAAGTGTGCCTAGCAGGAGTTCCTGAAGTGTGCTGTGCTGTGTGGCTTTTGGCTTTTAGGCTTGTGCTTCTCATTCTGTTTGGTCCTGTAAAAGAAGGCCAGCTTCTTATGCCATTACAGAACCTCCCCTGGATCTGTAAGCTTCAATAAATCCCTTCTTCCATAACTGTGCCTGGTCTGGAAGTTCATCTCAGTGAACCTGAAGCTGTCTGCTACAGACAACTTCCAGTGAGTTGTTGGCCAGTGTTGCAGTCAGATCCTCATTGTTGGCAGGAATCATCTGACCAAGGGCAGCTTGTGGAGAAAAGGGGGGTTATTTTGGCTTACAGACTTTAGGCTAAGCTCCATGATGGCAGTGGAATTGACAGCATGAACAGAGGATGGACATCACCTCCTGGCCAACATCAGATGGACAATAGCAACAGGAGAGTGTACCAAACACTGGCAAGGGGAAACTAGCTATAATACCCATAAGGCCACCAGCAGTACACTGCCTCCAATAGTTGTTATCAAATCTCCATTAGCTGGGAACCTAGCATTCAGAAAACCTGTTTATAAGGGATACCTGAATCAAGCCACTACATCCTGCCCCCTGGCCTCCATAAACTGATAATCATACATGATATAAAATACAATGCATTCAGTCCAACTTTAAAATTCCTCATAGTTTTATCAATCCCAGTGATGTTCACACATCACCATAATCCAGGGCCTTATAACTGAATCATAATACCAAAAACAATCCTCCAAAAAAACACATAATAGCACATAAAAAACATTCACACTGCAAAATGTGGCCTTGGGCATAGCAAAGAAATATTTAACCAATGCCTGATTTGAACAGGTAAAACATCCAACTCTGTAGCTCCAAGTACAAGAGGTCTAACCAGTGACAAGTCTCCAAGTCTGATAATTCTAACCAGCAATGAGTCTCTGGAGTACCAATTCTGTCCCTCCAGCTAGCTTATTCGCATTCCTGGAACTTCATCCAGAGCAAGAAGCTCTCCCTAGCAGTCATCTCATAATTGATCCCAGCATTTCAACTGGGTCCCCACTGCAACACATGGTTCATTCCCACAGCTCCATTGGGTCTCCATGCAGGCAATCAAGCAAACTTGCTACACACTGCCCATGGCCATCTCCAAGACACAAGAGCATGTTGCAAATTCAATGATCCTTTCTTTTCTGTACTTCCCATACTCCATAATGCCAGATAGAGTGCCTATTTATTTTTTGTTTGTTTGTTTGTTTTAATTTTTTATTAACAACTTCCATGATTATAAAAAATATTCCATGGTAATACCCTCCCCCCCCCCACTTTCCCCTTTGATACTCTGTTCTCCATCATATGCCCTCCCCATCTCAATCAGTCTCTCTTTTATTTTGATGTCATGATCTTTTCCTCCTATTATGTAGGTAGTGTCAGGCACTGTAAGGTCATGGATATCCAGGCCATTTTGTGTCTGGGGGGAGCACATTGTAAGGAGTCCTACCCATCCTTTGGCTCTTAAATTCTTTCCACCACCTCTTTCTCAATAGAGCCTGAGCCTTGGAAGGTGTGATAGAGATATTGCAGTACTGAGCATAGAGTGCATATTTGTTAATTCAGGGAGGATAAAGCAGACCTTGAAGAACAGGATACTCCTTGAGCATTCAGGCCACTTCAAAACAGTCTAAGTCTTCCTGTTGCCCCAATGCAGGTCAGCTGGCCCAGTCTCAAAGGTTGTAATTTATCATATAATTGCAGCTGAACAGTCAGAAGTTTCAGCCCAAAGATTTCATTTATTTTCTGTGCCATATCCCTCTGCTCACACCAGTCAATTTCTACACAAAGCAATACTGCACAAGTTCTCAGGACACAAGCATAACAGAAAGCCTCTAATACAAACTGCTTCTAGCCCAGTCCAAGCAAAGCTCTTTCTCACCCTTATAAGCCAAACCTCACAGTCCTTAGTTCTTCCTGCATGCAGGCCTTTCAACTCTGACCAGAATAGTCCATCAAGCTATACTTGCAGCACTGCAAGGGGTCTCTTAGGCCAAAGTTGAAATTTCATCCAAATTCCTCTTGAAAATCAAGAACAAAGCAACACAGTCAGGTTTCAAGCAGAAATGGCCCCACTCTCAATACCAAATTCACTGCTGTAGTCAGGTTCTCATTGCTGGCAAAAAAAAAAAAAAAAAAAATACACCTGACCAAGAACAGCTTGTGGGAAAAAAAAAGGTTAATTTTGGCTTATACGCTCAATGGGAAGCTTCGTGGTGGCAGGGGAAAACAATAGCATGAGCAGAGGGTGGATATCACCTCCTTGCCAACATTATGTGGACAACAGCAACAGAAGGGTATGCCGAACACTAGTAATGGGAAACTGGCTATAATACCTGTAAGGCTATCCTCAACAATACACAGCCTCAAGGAGGTGTTAATTCCCAAATCTTTATGAGCTTGGAACCTAGCATTCAGAACACCTAAATTTTGGGTGGACACCTGAATCAAGCCACCACAGCCAGGAAGGTCTCTGATGCCCCCATAACATTACAGGTCATTGCCAACATTCTTGGTTTCTCACCAGGAATAGATGGTAAGATTCTATTGCTGAGCCGGGCATGGTGGCGCATGCCTTTAATCCCAGCACTTGGGAGGCAGAGGTAGGAGGATCGCCATGAGTTCAAGGCCACCCTGAGACTCCATAGTGAATTCCAGGTCAGCCTGGGCTAGAGTGAAACCCTACCTCGAAAAGCCAAAAACAAAAAAAAAAACAAACAAAAAGAAAAAAAGATTCTATTCCTGAAGATTCCACATACTTAGGCTGCAAAGTCACTGAGAATTCAATCTGAAGCTAAGATGAAAACCTCCTCTATATAGAACAGCTGACAGAAAGCTGGAAAGAGTTATGCTGCATGCAGCTCTATGGGAGAGAGAGATGTCACTGGTGGAGATACACAACAGTGGACACTGAAAGCCTTAAGATTGGCCAACCATGCCAAATATGCCAGTGGTTGAAATATTGACATATATGTTATGGGGGAAACTTACTACTCTCTAATTGTACTGGAGGCTCACTCCACAGGAGGGAATACATGTCTGGTACTGAAAACCTATGAGAGGCGAGGTAATGAGATCTAGTAGGTGTAATTCCTGCTGGTGTCTGGCTAAATGTATATACTTTGTGTCGGGAGCTGCAGGGGAGCTGCAGCTGCTCTTTGACTTTGGGAGCTACAGGTGGTCTCTAATCTCTTAACACAACGGCCTTATCAACAAGGCTCTAAATACAAAGGCATTATTTAACATACAGCCTAGGTGAAGTGGGCGTCAGACACAGAGGCATTAACATACGGCCCTGCTGAAGCTGACCTTAGGCATGTAGGCATTATCGAGAAAGTTTTATCTTCTGTATATAAGCTTGTATCTGCCTGAATAAACCTGAGCCTTGATCAGAACTTATCTTGGCTCCATTCCTTGTGTTCTTGTCTCAGATTCATTCCCATTCCCTCCTTTGAGGCCTGTTTCGACTTTCATGCTGCAGGCTGGCACATCACAGTGCCTGAACAGGGACTTGAGTACAAGGGGCTTCAGTGAGGAACGCCAACATCAACTGAGGATCTGCAGAAGAAAGTGAAATTAAAAAGATGACTGTAGTCGCCTGATCAGTCTTCTGGAATAAGGTAAACTGGTGCAATTATGGGACAAGCAAAGAGTAAAAAGGAGCTAATTGCTGTAGTGAAAGATATTTTAAAAGCACAAGGAATTGGGACTGCATCAAGTTCTTTAAGCAAATTTTCTTATTTCGTTAATAAAATGAGCCTTTGGTTTATAGAGCAGGGAAATGTTGATTCGGATGCTTGGGACAAAGTAGGGAAAGAACTAAATGTCTTTTTACAAACTCATGGCCCTAGTAAGGTTCTGGTAATTGCTTTTTCCTTATGGTCTTTGATAAAGGATGCCTTGGATTCAGGAACAAGAGATCGTTTAGTGAAGCAAATGTTAGATCACACTCAAGATGTTATTGAAGAAATTAGAAATCAAAGTCCGGAAAAAGGGACACCTGTAACTCACAAAGAATTGAATAAAACATTGCAATCTTTGCAAGTTTCTAAGGAAAATAGTGATGAGGAAGAGGAGGAATTAGACCCAGAAGAAGCAGCAGAATTAGAGGAAGAGGCTGCTAATTATCATGCAGATTGGGACCCACTGCGTCCCTCCACCCCCATGCCCCCACACAAGTATATGTAGCAGAATTAAAAAATGAGGTGGCAGCTTTAAAGGAGAGAGTAAACCTGGACAAAAAAAAAGGAAAGTTAAAAGATGAGTTAGACAGTATTACTAAGAAGCCTTCTGAAATTGTCCACATATCTTCATTGAATCCTACTCAGCCTGTTTTTCATTGCTGCCCCTTAGAAAGGGTGATACAGAAAGCCATGGAAGAAGGTGATGAGGAAGCATGAGCTTCCCATTGGCTTATTGAGTAACTGAATTTCAACAGGGTGATCCAATGATGAGGCAAAATGCTTCCTTTAATTTTAAAGACATAAAAGAATTAAAAACAGCGTGTGCACAATATGGACCTACGTCACCATATACTATGTCAATTGTAGAAGCGTTGGCAGGGAAAATTCTAACAGTAGATGATTGGAAATCTATAGGCAAAGCTTGTTTATCAGGAGGAGAATATTTAATTTGGAAAGTAGGATTCTATGACTTATGCAAAAAGACTGAAATGTTGAATCAACAGGCAAGAAATGGTAATTGGAATGTTGATATAATTACTGGGGAAGGAAACTATGCTGGGAATGACAATCAAGTTGCATATCCCCCTGCTGTTTATCAACAAATAGTCACAGCAGCTCATAGAGCGTGGTTTAGCCTTCCTTCAAAAGGAGAAGCTGCAGGGGAGAATTTAAGATTATGCAGGGTCCTGATGAGAATTATGCTGATTTTATAGATAGATTGATACAAACGGCAGGGAGAGTATTTGGAGATGCTGGCACTGGTTTGGACTTTGCAAAACAGCATGCTTATGAAAATGCAAATAGTCTTCCAGCCAAGAGGGCGACCACCTACCTGCGCTGCAAATCCCGGGGAAAGAAAGGCAGGATATTAAGGGTTAATTGGGGCTTTTAGGGAAGAGTAATCTCCAATAAATTGTCAGTGGGAGGGCACAGAGGCGGGGAAACAGGGAATCACGGATCCCCTCACGGGCGGGGAGTCCACCCCTCACCGCAAAAAAACCGCCTTGTCCACAGTGCCACTGCTGCCGCCGCCACTGCCATGCACAATCGATTCCTGCGTGTGGAAACTTAGACCGCTCTGACCACTCATCCACTCTCCCACTTACTGAGTGACCCCAGTCCCACAGCAACTGCCACACAAGCTCAGACTGTGTCTCTTGCTTGCACCAGCTCAGGTGCCATCCCCCACCTGTCTGCCACGCCAGCCAGCCACCATTGTCCTGTGTCAGGGGAGCACAGACTGCTTCTGGGTCCCAGTGTTCCCAGCCAGAGTTTGGGTGGCTTCAGTGCTTGGTGCCTCAGTGCCACCCCTAGCTCGAACGCAGGCAGCTTTGGCACATTACTGCTTGAGAATTCAGGCAACATTAGCAACCCTTCCAGGCAGTAGATAGGTGGTTTTGGCAAGTGAGAGCCAAAGCCCAGGTTGCTAGGCAATTGCACCAGGCTGCTTCAGATTCCCATTGTGCTTGAGCCCAGGCTGATCTGCCCAAATACATGCTCATACACTGTCATCGGCAGAACACAGTGCAAAAGAAATAACATGAAAAATCAAATGCAAGAAAATCCAGTTAGATCACCCAGTCATACAATGAATACATCTAACCAAAACATAGAAGAACCATGAGGATCAGAATACCAAATTGAAGCTATGAGCCATACAACCCTGACCAACCTACTGGTAGAAATTCCAGGAAAGCAACAAAGGACTGATAATCATGTGGATGCTGCCATCACTAAACTAGAACTAATAGATAAGAAATGGAAAGGAGTTCAAGAAGCATTAAGAGATTTGAGGGAGAGTGAAAACAAGAAGACCTTAAAAATCAGCTCGCCATGGTAAATGAAGACATAAATCAATGCAAGGATGAATTCCAAGAATCATCAAGAAAATCAGAAAATGATGTGAAAAGGGAGCTTGACAAAGGGATGGAAATTATACATAGAAAAGAAGTAGAAAATGCTAACTTAATTGAACAAGTCCAAAACTCTCTAGAAGCTCTCAAGAATAGAGTCAGTCAAGTGGAGGATAGAAACTCTGATCTGGAAGAAAAGATGGAAGAAACAGTTAGAGAGCTCAAAAATTTCAGTAAGTTCAAAAGTTCCTGTAAACAGAACATAAGGGAATTGTGGGATACAATTAAATGTCCTAATATCAGGATCATTGGAATACCAGAAGGAGAAGAAATTCAGACCAAAGGATTGGAGAACTTATTTAACAAAATAATTGAAGAAAACTTCCCCACTCTCTTAAAAGAAAGGCCCATCAAGATACAAGAAGCCAAGAGAACTCCAAACAGACCAGACCAAAGGAGAAATTCTCCAAGACATATTGTCATTAAGACTCTAAACATTGACACCAAAGAGAAAATCCTAAAAGCAGCTAGGGAAAAACAGCATGCCACTTTCAAAGGTAACCCCATCAGAATTACTTCAGACTTCTCAATGGAAACGCTGAAAGGTAGAAGGGCCTGGAAAGAAACATTGCAAAGTCTAAGAACCTATGGTTTCCAACCCTAACTACTCTACCCAGCAAAAGTATCCATCAAAATAGATGGTGAAAGAAAAACATTCCTTGACAAAACTCAGCTTTACAAATATATGAACACAAAACCAAACCTACAGAGAGTATTTCAGAAAATTCTACACAAAGAAGAAACAACTAACCAAACTCAATTGCCTACAAGAAGCAGATCACAACAGCAAAACTCAGAGTAGGCACAAAAAACTTCAAAGTCCATTAAAACCCCAACCCACATTTACCATAACAATAGGGCAGGGATCAAATCAAATCTCACAGTAATTACCCTAATTATTAATGGCCTGAATTCACCCATCAAGAGACACAAGCTAACAGGATGGGTCAAAAAATTAGACCCCTCAGTCTGTTGCCTTCAAGAAACCCACCTCACCACTAAAGACAGACACCTCCTCAGGGTGAAAAGGTGGAAAACAATATTCCAAGCAAATGGGAATAAGAAACAAGCAGGCATAGCTATACTAATATCAGATAAAATAGACTTCAAACCAAAAATAATAACATAAAAACAAAGGAGGCCACTTCCTACTTATCAAGGGAACGATCCATCAAGAGGATATTACAACAATAAATCTGTATGCACCAAACACAGGGACACCACAGTTCATAAAGCAAAACCTACTTGAAAATAAAACAGAAATAACCACCAAGACCATCTGTGGCAGACAGCTTCAGGTTCGCTGAGATAAACTTCCAGAGCAGTCACAGTTATGGAGGAAGGTATATTTATTGAAGCTTACAGATCTAGGGGAAGTTCCATAATGGCAGAATAAACTGGCCTGCCTTCACAGGCCAAGGCAGAGACAGAGAAGCACAAGCCTAAAGGTCAAAAGCCACAGCACACTCAGGAACTCCAGCTAGGCACACTTTGCATATCTTTAGATTGTAATCTGAAATCCACCACCACACCTTAAGATCCACCCAGTGACCTTGCCTCCAGCCAGGTGGCTAGAGATGCAAACTACAAATAAGAAACTGAATATATTGGGGGCCATCTATTCTATTCAAACCACCACACCATCATAGCCAGGGACTTCAATACACCATTATCAGTAATGCACAGATCATCCAAACAGAAACTCAACAGGGAAGTAAGAGAGCTCATCAAAAGCATAGATCACTTAGACCTAACAGACATCTACAGAACTTTCCATCCTAAATCCACAGACTACACATTCTTTGCAGTATCCCATGGAACATTCTCTAAAATAGACCATATACTGGATCACGAAGACTGCATCCACATATTTAGGAAGATTGACATGACACCGTGCATGATATCAGATCACAATGCTATATTGCTAGAAATCAACCACAAAAGACCCACCAAGAATCCCAACGGCACCTGGAAACTAAAAAGCACACTGTTCAGTCAATAAATAGATAGTGGATGAAATAAAAAATGAAATTGCAAAACTTCTGGAATTGAATAACAATGAGAACACATCGTACGGAAACTGATGGGACACAATGAGGGCGTTCCTCAGGGGAAAGTTCATAGCACTCAATGCTTTCATGAAAAAGACAGAAAGGTCCCAAATCAATAACCTAACCATACACCTAAAGGCACTGGAAAAGCAAGAAAAATCCAACCCAAAGAGCTCCAGAAGGAAAGAAATAATTAAAATCAGAGCAGAAATCAATGAATTGGAAACGAAGGAAACAATTAAGACAATTGACAAAACAAAGGGCTGGTTCTTTGGGAAAATGAACAAGATTGACAAACCCCTGGCCAATCTGATCAAGCAAAAAAAGGTGAAGCTTCAAATTAACAAAATTCAAAATGAAAAGGGAGAAATCACAACAGACATAAGTGAAATTGGGAGAACCATCAGGACTTATTTCAAAAACGTCTACTCCACAAAACTGGATAATGTGAAGGAGATGGATAAATTCCTGGATGCATATGATCTACTAAAGCTAAACACAGAGCAGATTAATCACCTCAATCAACCCAACACACTCATGGAGATTGAAAAAGTAATAAAAAAAAAAAACACCCAAAAAAGAAGAGTCCAGGACAAGATGGCTTCTCAGCTGAATTCTATCAAACCTTCATGGAAGAACTCAAACCAATCTTCCTCAAACTGCCACACAATTGGTAAACAGGGAAAGCTACCCAACTCCTTTTATGAAGCTAGCATCACCCTAATTCCAAAACCAGGCAGAGATGCCACAAGAAAATAAAACTACTGGCCTATTTCCCTGATGAATTTAGATGCAAACATCCTAAACAAAATCCTCGCAAACCGAATCCAACAACAAATCGAAAGCATTATCCACATTGACCAAGTGGGATTCATCCCAGGAACACAGGGGTGGTTCAACATACAGAAATCTGTCAATGTAATACACCACATAATCAAGGTTAAACCTAAAAATCACATGATCACTTCGATAGATGCTGAAACGCCTTTGATAAGATACAACATCACTTCATGATCAAAACATTGGAGAGAATTGGCATGGTTGCTTCATATCTTAACATAATAAAGGCAATATACAAATCTCCTAAGGCCCAAATAATACTTAATGGAGAGAGACTGGAGGAATTCCCATTAAGATCAGGAGCAAGACAGGGTTGTCCACTCTCACCTCTGCTTTTCAATATAGTACTGAAGTCCTAACTCAAGCAATAAGACAGGAGAAGGAAATAAAAGGGATACAATTTGGAAAGGAAGAAGTTAAGTTAGCTCTATTCGCTGGTGATATGATTGTATATGTAAGAGACCCGAGAGACTCCATCCCAAAACTCCTTAAGGTGGTTAACTCCTATAGCAAAGTAGCAGGATACAAAATCAATACACAAAAACCAGTAGTCATCCTATATGCAAATGACAAAGATACAGAGAAAGAAATAGGGGACATTGTCAAATTTTCAATAGCAACAAAAAATAAAATAAAATACCTTGGAATAACGTTAAGCAAGGAAGTGAAAAATCTATACAACAAAGCACAAAAACACTCAAAAAAGAAATTGAGGAAGACTTGAGAAAATGAAAGACCTCCCATGCTCCTGGACAGGCAGAATTAACATTGTGAAGATGGCAATCCTCCCAAAGGCAATATACAGGTTTAATGCAATTCCAATTAAAATCCCTACAGTGTTCTTCACAGAGATAGAAAATATGATCTCAAATTTCATATGGAAATGCAGAAGACCTCACATATCCAAACATATCCTCAGCAAAAGAAATACCTCTGGAGGCATCACCATAACTGATCTAAAGCTATATTACAAAGCCATAGTAATAAAAACAGCATGGTACTAGCATAAAAACAGGAGTATACACCAATCGAATAGACTTGAGGACCCGGACGTCAGGACAAGCAACTATAGCTACTTGATATTCGAAAAAGGCCCTGAACAATATAGGCTGGAAAAAAAAAAAAACAGCATCTTCAACAAATGGTGCTGGACAAACTGGATAACCATATGCAGAAAACTGAAACTTGATCCACACATTTCATCATGCACTACACTCAAGTCCAAATGGATCAATGACCTCAATATAAGACCAGAAACTAGAATACTGCTGGAAGAAAATTTAGGAAGTACTTTCCATGATATAGGAATGGAAAACCACTTCCTGAACAAAACCCCAGTAGCTCACGAACTTAAACTGTCATTGAACCAATGGGATCACATGAAGCTGAAGAGTTTCTGTACAGACAAGCATACAATAAGCAAAGCCAGTAGATTACCCACAGAATAGGAGAAAATATTTGTGGGTTATCCAACTGATAGAGGCCTAATCTCTAGAATATACAAAGAACTCAAAAATCTACAAAGTAAAAAGTCAAACACCCCACTCACAAAATGGGGCAAAGAGCTGAACAGGCAGTTCACAGAGGAAGAAATAGAAATGGCAAACATACACTTAAGAAAATGTTCATCATCCCTAATCATCAGAGAAATGCAAATTAAAACCACTATGAGATTCCACCTTACCGCAATAAGGATAGGAAACCTCAAAAAATCAAATAAAAATAAATGCTGGTGAGAATGTGGAGAAGTAGGAACACTCATCCACTGTAGGTGGGAATGTAGGATGGCACGACCACTTTGGAAAGCAATATGGAGACTTCTGAAAAAGCTGAGTATAGAGATACCAACAGACCGAGTTATTCCCTTACTGGCCATCTACGCTAAAACCTTCAAACCACAGGCTACAGAGATTTGCTCAACCATGTTCGTAGTGGCTCAATTTGCAATAGCTAAGAGCTGGAATCAACCCAGATGTCCATCACTAGAAGAATAGATAACTAAAATATGGTATATCTACAGAATGGAATTCTATACAGCAGTAAGAAAAATTGACAAAATGAAATTTGAGGAAAAATGGTTGAACCTGAACAGATGATTCTCAGTGAACATACCCAATCACAGAAAAAAATCGAACATAGTCTCACTCATTTCCAGCACCTAACCTTAATCTACCCAGGATACCTTAAATATCCAGCAAGCATCTCATGGACTAGACACTAGGATGGAAGCGGAGGGAGAGGAGGGCATCAAAGGGGTGGGAAGCACAAATCTAGAGCCAAACAGCAATGGTACCATAAAATTCTACTTACTAAACCACAGACCAAATCGCTGATCCATCACCAGCCCCTTACAGGGAACACCCAACCACAAGACACTGGAAAGGGTAGGATCAAAACTAACCTTAATCTTCTACATCTTTCGTTCCTCCCTCTCCCTCTCCCTCCCCCCCCTCTTCTCTCTAACTCTTGTATATTAGTTATCTTTTTCCTCAGTTTCTTAGTGGGCACTGACCTGTAACTCCCAGTACCAGCATAGGGCTATCATCCACAATGAGCTTTTGATCAGAGAGACCTACAAGGTTTCCTAAAAGACAGACAGATTTCTGTCAGAGTACTTGATGACCCACAAAAGGTTAGTGGTAACACCCTACTGCTGAAGACACATTATGTGGTTGACATGCAGAATAGAATGGTATGACTTGAAGTTGGAAGGGAGTCAGTCTCTAGACAGTCAGTGTGTCTAGTGCCAGAAGGTGCTACATGGGCGACTGGGGAAAAGGACCAATATCTGTCCAACCAACTCATGGTCTAACCTAATAGCAGCAAATAACTTGTTGTGATGCCCACACAAGTGCAATAGTGGCACACAGCCATGGTGGGAAACCAACTGCTCTTAATTTGGCTTACTGATCTCCTCATTGGTATGGGACCCATAGCTGGAGCTGGGAAACAAGTCAGAACGATATCCAAACATAAACCCACTCGCCAATATCAAGCTACCATCAGTCGGGCTACAAGAGGGCCTACACCTATTAAATTCTCTATAAAAAAAAAAGTAAGGGTTATCTCATTTGTCCTGGTGCTCACTTACTCTCCGTTGGAGAATCTGCTTCTCTTTTTCAGATAGATGTACATCCTAAGGAGAGAGCCACCCCGTCATACCTCAAAAGGGCCCTGGCTGAAACGAAGAAAAATTGGCAAAACAAGCAAGGGTGCTGTTTTCCTGATGAACCGGATACCAGCAGAAGGGGGAAGGAGATCAGCACAGAGAAAAATCAACTCCTACCAAATCAGAGAGCCAGAGCCCCAGAGGCCCCCAACACATCATCACTGAAGCAGACCAAAAATGAACCCAACGTGGCTTAAGGAAATTTTGAGGAAGAGGGGGCAGAAAGAATGTCAGAGCCAGATGTTGGGTCATGATATGCAGAGACTTTTATCTTACCCATAACTGTGGTCTAACTCTAGAATGCATGACCCATATACCTCAACAAGGAGAGGTTAAGGGGAGGCATAGGTCATGGATGAGCCTAATAATGTTATCAAACTGACTGTATTTGCTGAATACAAAACTAACTAATAAAGGAAAAAAATGAAAGGAAAAAAAAAGGAAAATGCAAATAGTGCTTTCAAAGCATCTATATGGCCTTATAGAAAGAAAGTTGATCTACAAGGATATATTAGATTCTGTGCTGATATTGGCCCAACCTATATACAGGGGATAGGCATGGCTGCAGCATTACAAGGAATTCCTTTTCAAATGGCCGCCCTGCAGTAAGATCTGGCAAGTGCTTTTCTTGTGGAAAAATAGGACATATGAAAAAAGATTGTTCAATTAAAAGAAAAAAATGGAAATTCCAATAATCCAGCTCCTGTTCTTTGCCCAAAATGCAAAAGAGGAAAACACCAGACAAAAGAATGTAGATCTAAAACAGATAGAGATGGCAACCCTATTATCCAACAGCAGGGAAATGGGAGGAGGGGACAGCCCCAGGCCCCTCAAAGACAAGTTTATGGGGCAATACAGTTTGTTCCTCAAACAACGAGTTACAGCCAGTCTCCCAGCTTCTCCGAGCTACCCCAGGGAGTGTGGGACTCGACCTCAGTTCCTCCACCTACACAGTATTGACTCTAGAAATGGAACTTCAAGCATTGCCTACCGGGGTATGTGGCCCACTGCCAAAGGACAGTGTAGGGTTAATCTTGGGAAGAAGTAGCAGTACTATGCAGGGATTATAAATAGCACCTGGAGTTATTGATGCAGATTTCACAGGAGAACTTAAAATTATGGTGTCTTCTCCAAAAACAAGAGCAATTAGAGGCAGGGCATATAAAGGAATCATCTTCACCCTGGAATACTCCAATTTTTGTCATTAAAAAGAAATAAGGAAAATGGCGATTACTACAAGGTCTGAGAGCTGTGAATATTACTATGCATTTAATGGGAGCATTGCAACCTGGTCTGCCTAGTCCTGTAGCTATTCCAGCTGACTTTTCTAAGGTGATTATTTTCTTGAATGATTGCTTTTTTACTATACCTTTACATCCATGAGACTGTGGTCATTTTGCTTTTAGTGTCCCTTGTAGTAATTCTAAGGAGCCTATGAAAATATATCAATGGAAAGTTCTCCCTTAGGGTATGGCTAATAGTCCAACTTTATGTCAGAAATTTGTGGCTAAAGCTTTAGCTCCTACAAGAAGGAAATTTCCTAAAATATATATTATTCATTATATGGATGATATTTTATTAGCTGGAAAGGAAAAGACAGATGTTATGACTTGTTTTTCTTATATGGAACAACAGCTCACTATGTGGGGATTAAAAATTGCACCTGAAAAGGTACAAGATTCCCTTTTTCTTATCTTGGGTTTTATTTATATCCAAAACAAATTAAACCACAGAAAGTTACTCTTAAAACACAGAACCTTACCACGTTAAATGATTTTCAGAAATTGTTAGGAGATATTAATTGGATTAGGCCTTATTTAAAACTTACTACTCATGAATTAAAACCTTTACTTAATATACTACAGGGGGACTCTAATCCTTCTTCTTTTCATTTTCTTAAACCTGAAGCTTCTAAAGCATTAATTATAGTACAAAAGGCTATAGAAGAACAATTTATCACTTATATTGACTATAGTAAAGAGTTGTGGTCACTTGTATTTCCTACCCCATATACTCCAACAGGATTGTTGTGGCAAGGAGCTCCTATATACTATGGGTACATCTTGCATCTTCTCCTCCAAGAACTGTCACTCCTTATTATGATGATGTTGCTAAAGTAGTGATGGAAGGAAGAGCTGATTCTATTAAATATTTTGGAATAGAACCACAGGTTATCTGTCAGCCTTATAATTCAAAACAGGTTTCTTGGCTTTTTGCTTTTTCAGATACTTGGGCATTATCCTTGGCAGGTTTTGCAGGAAGCATTGATAATCATTACCCTAAACATAAATTGATTCAGTTATTCATGCAACATCAAGTCATTTTTCCTTGCAATACACAATTTTCTCCTACCAAAATGCTATGTTGGCCTTCACAGATGGATCTTCTTCTGGCCCAGCTGCTTATTCATTAAATGGACAAACATATACTTTTAATATATCTTATAAATCTGCACAATTTGTAAAACTGGCAGCCTTTAAAGCTTTATTGCAACATACTGCTACTATATCTGTTAATATTTACACTGATAGCCAATATATTGTCCACTCAGTTCCTTATTTAGAAACCTGTACTAGAATAAGTCCTTCTTCTACTGTTTACAATTTGTTTGCACAGGTTCAACTTTTGATTCTCCAGTGCTCAGCACCTTTCTATGTAGGACACCTTCGTGCTCATTCTGGCCTCCCTGGACCCTTAGCTCAGGGAAATGCTATTACAGACGAGGCTACTAGAATTTTTTCTGTGGAAGAAACTATTAATGCTCATAAGCTTCATCATCTTAATGCTAATGCTCTACGTCTTAAATGTAAAATTAGACATGAACAAGCATGACAGATTGTTAAAAATTGTCAACAATGTCTCACATTTTTACCTGTGCCACATCATGGTGTCAATCCTCGAGGTTTGACTCCTGGCCATTTATGGCAAATGGATATAACTCATGTTCCTGAGTTTGGAAAAATGAAATTTGTACATGTTTCTATTGACATTCTGGTTTCATTTGTGCTTCTGCTCAAATGGGAGAAGCTACTAAACATGTTATTGCTCATTGTCGTCATTCTTTTAATATTTTAGGAGTACCTAAACAACTGAAAACAGATAATGGTCCAGGATATACAAGTGCAGGATTTAAGCACTTTTGTTCTTTTAATATTGAGCATGTTACTGGAATTCCTTATAACCCCCAAGGGCAAGGTATCATTGAATGAGCAAATGGAACACTAAAAATCTGGTTACAAAGAACTAAAAGGGGGAAAATGACACAGGGATCAGTATCAAAATGGTTAAATCATACTTTATTTATTTTAAATTTTTTACTTTTGGATGTAAAAGGGTTTTCTGCTGCTGACCATTTTTGGCATGCACAAACCAAGACTAATTATGCTAAAGTAATGTGGAAAGATCCATTGACTAACAAATGGAGTAGACCCAACCCTGTATTAATATGGGGACGAGGATCTGTTTGTATTTTTTCACAGAAAGAAAATGGAGCCAGATGGTTGCCAGAACATTTGGTCCAGTGTGCAGGCTACGAGATCAAACGAGAGGATACTGCTGATCCTGATAATATGGAGTCATCTACATCTTGCTTACAGTGAACTCTACTAGACCTATGTTCCTGATACTCCTATATTACATCCAGTGACCTGGGAGAAAAAGGAAATCATAGTTCTAGTCAATAACACTCAGTTGCTAAGCACGCCATCTAGTAAAAATATAAAATTACATCACATAATTATGAGTTCATATTCAGGGTGTGGTCTAGGTATTCCACTATGCTTTTCTAAGACCAGCATAGTGGGATGTTTTGAAATAAAGGAAAGAAACATTACTGTAAAGCATGTACAAGGTACGAAGAAGATAAAGCCAGTTCAAACAAGCAGAATTTCTATTTGGCTTCCCTATGGAAATCAAGTTACAGGGGATAATCCACCAGAGGACTTTATTCCCTGTGAAGGAAATACACCTTGGTTCAATAAATCTATACATTGGAGCAAATGTGTAGGAAAAAAAAATTATCAGGTATAATGTTTCTGGATCTACTAGATATGTTAAGGATTGGTCAGGATCAGCAGGTTCTATAGGGAGTAAAACTGTATGGGTTAATGATTGGGTTACTGGACTGTCTTCAGGATTGTGGTGGTCAGACAATGGACATCAGCAAACTTATGTGTGGAAAATTGCTGCTGCTATGGGAGGTATCAAGGTTACATCTGCCAGCAATAATTCAAACAGTCTTCCGAAGGGAACTGTTATGGCCTGTGTTACACCACCTTATGCCCTGATGTTAGGAAATATAAATATTACTTGGTATCACGGGTCTGAAGCAATGTTTAATGTTACCTGTGATAATTGTACTCTGTCCAATTGTGTTTCTCATGATTCTGAAACTGTAATGATTGTCAAACAACCTGCATTTGTTATGATTCCTGTTACTCTTTCAAAGCCTTGGTATTCTGACAAGGATATTCAAATTCTAGAGGAGGTTAAAAATAGTTTAAGTAGACAAAAGAGAGTTGTAAGATTAATTATTGCTGGGATTGTTGCATTTATTACATTATTAGCTTCTATTACTACTGCTGCTGTTGCTCTTACACAAGAAGTTCATACTACACACTTTGTTAATAATCTAGCTAAAAATGTTGGGCTGGAGAGATGGCTTAGCAGTTAAGCACTTGCCTGTGAAGCCTAAGGACCCCAGTTCGAGGCTCGACTCCCCAGGACCCACGTTAGCCAGATGCACAAGGGGGCGCACGCATCTGGAGTTCGTTTTCAGTGGCTAGAGGCCCTGGCACGCCCATTCTCTCTCCCTCTCTCTATCTGCCTCTTTCTCTCTGTGTCTGTCACTCTCAAATAAAAAAAAAATGTTTCTGTTGCTTTGGGAACTCAAGTAGCCATAGATAAGAAGTAAGAAGAAAAAGTAGATGCTTTATTTGATGCAGTGACATATTTAGGAGAGCAAATTCAAGGAATGAGGATTAGAGCTCTATTGGGATGCACTGCAGATTACCAATGGATCTGCATCACTTCTAAAACTTACAATGCTAGTTATGAAGATTGGGTAAAAGTCAAAATGCACTTGGAAGAAATTTGGCACCATGATAACATTTCGTTAGATTTGGTTAGTTTACATTCAGAAATTCTAGCTATACAGAACAGTCATCTTGATTTTGATGCCACTAAGGCTGCTCTTGGTCCTTGAGAGGCCTGTATGTGAGGCCTAGTGGAACTTCCTTAACCTAGCTAAAGTTTAGTGAACTGCCTCCAGCCAGCTATGACTCAGCAGGGTGCCAAATGGCCTCTGGCCTGTTACTTACGTGTAGGAGTTGAATTCCCACACGCGCGCACTTAGAACCAATCATCTCAAAATCACGGTATGCTATTGGCCCTTAAACCTCACCCCATCCTAAAATCCCCACCTTCGTTGTCAACATTATATAAACACCTGCCAGTTACAATAAAGCGAGTTCCTGCTTTGACAAGACTCCTGGCTCGATTGTTTGTTCCTGACCGTCAACACCCCACCCTCCTCCTCAACCCTTGGGAGGAACCAGCAGGCCTGGTCCTTCCTCAGCACTACCTGCCATGGGAGCTTGGCAGTCTGGCGCCCAACATGGGGCAATGGGAATCCAGCAGACTGGTGCCCCGTGTGAGGCATTCTCGTTGAGGAGGTCAATCATTGTGCAGGTGAGTGTACCCTCATAACTTATGAGGCAGTCTTCATATTTAATGTGCTAAACTTTGCTTCTATAACCTGTCTCTCTGTCTGCTTGGGCCTGTGAATGCAGGCCAGCTACTTCTGCCATTCCAGAACTTTCCCTGGATCTATAGGTTTCAATAAATATCCCTTCCTCCATAACTGTGCCTGGTCTGGAAGTTCTTCTCAGCAAACCTGAATCTGTCTGCTACAGAACTTGGTACCAAGGAGTGGGCTGAGATGAACCTGACTATGTGGATGTTGATCTTTTGGAACCTTTGTTTTGAAGGAATAGGCATGGACTTGGTGCTTGCAACTGAAGATGTCTTCTGGAGTGGTAAGCCAAGTTTTATGGACTATTCTGATGAGAGTCTGAGAATGCTAAGTGCAGATAGCATTGAACTTCAAGGTTTGGCTTATGAGTTTTCTAAGAGGAAGGAAAGACTGCAGAGGACTTTGTTGGAACTGTGCTACTGGCATAAGGGCTGGCTGCATCCTGCTGCCCTGGCCCAGAGAGTTTGATCAAGGTTAAATTTGTAATGGACTGATGTGCTTGGCTAGAGATATTGGACTGAGAGATTTAAGATTTTAAGCTGAAAAACCTCAAGCAAGTTAAAATTACAGGCACTGAGACTGGTTTTAGGTTACTGAATCTGCTATTGTCAAACACATTAGTAATCTTAAAGGAAGATGGTCCAATTGCTTTACCATGGTAAGGATGCCTGAAGGAAGACTATCATAGAAATGCAAACTCTTTTGGAAAGAGATGACTGGAGAAGGAACCTGCTTTTCAAGGTTACGATTTATTTTGTCCCTGAATTAAGACCATAGAGTGCACTTTTGGCCTGAGATGGAAGTGTTCTCTGGCTACTCTGCCCAGCTGGAGGGGCGAATTGGAAAAATCTGGAGACTGTCAGTCTTTGGTTATATTGGATTTGAACTACAGAAGTTTGATGTTTGTTTGATGTTGGTTGAGTGTGCATTGTTTTAGTCTCTCCTTGCTATGCCTTATACCAGTTAAAAATGTTTACTCTGTGCCTTTATATGTTAGAAGTGTTTAACTTGTTTTATTTTACAGGTCTTAATATATTAAATTGGTCAAGACTGTGGGGACCTTTGAAATTGAACTGAGTAGAATTTATAATGTGTGATGGTTATAAATCTATTGGGAACCAGGGACAGAATGTGGTAGTTTGAATAGATGGCCCCCAATATATTCAGTTCTTTATTGTTTATAGTTTGCATTCTGCAGCCACCTGGCTAGAGGCAATGCCACTGGGTGGCTCTTTAGGTGTGGTGGAGGGTTTCAGATTTCAATCTAAAGATATGCAAAGTGTGCCTAGTAGGAGTTCCTGAAGTGTGCTGTGACTTTTGGCTTTAGGCTTGTGCTTTTAATGTCTAACTATCCTTCATACTCATAGCTTTAAAGTAGCTCCTGAGAAAGTTCAAACTGTGTCTCCCTTTAAGATCTTGGGCTCAATCCTTACCCTAGATACAGTTGTGTATCCCCCCTTTAAATTGGGGGTCAAACCTGAGCCTATCAAGTCTATCTCTCAGGAAATAGAGGGATCAACACAGTACAAAGAGCTTTTTGCAGTTGTTCTGGTTCTACATACTATTCAGGAGCCGTTCAACTTGTTTTCTGATAGCCTCTATGTGGTAAACATACTGCCCAATCTTATTGAAGCTCACATTAGACTTGATTCCAACCCTATATCCCCCTTAATGATCCAGGCTCACACCCTACTCAAACAGAGTCCACCCTATCTTCATACAACATCTTCGAGGCCATCAAAATTTACCAGGTTTCCTGTCTGAAGGAAACTGTTTGGCCAATGAATTGGCCTCTGCAGCTCACTGTCACACTGCCTCAGAGGCTATCCAATTTCATTCCCTAATCCACACCAACTGGAGAGGCCTTAAACAAAGATTCCCCCAAATAACAAGTAAAAATCTTAAAAAGATTATTAAGACATGCAAGTCTTGCCAACCCTTCCTCCAGGTCCCCCCCCCCCCCCCCTCCAAACTTCTGGGAGTAACCCTCGGGACCTTCACCACAATCATCTTTGGCAAATAGATGTTCCTCATTATTCCCCCTTTGGAAAACTTAAATGTATTTTCTTATCAGTTGATACTTTCTCCTGTGCCTGTTGGGCATCTTCACATGCCGGGGACAAAACTAATCATGCCATTAGTCATATGCTTCAATGTTTTGCCACTCTCAGGTTGCCTGATCAAGTAAAATCAGATAATGGCCCCTGCTTTGTAAGTCAAAACTTTACAAGTTTCCTCCAGACGTGGCAAATCACACATGCCACAGGCATTCCATATAACCCTCGAGGCCAAGCTATTGTTGAAAGATATAACCAAACACTTAAATCACAATTACAAAAACAAAAGGGGGAATCACTAACCCCCCCTTGATCAGCTAAAGAAAGCATTATTCAGCTTAAATATTTTAAATTTTTCTAGAAATGAAAAAATGTCTCCATTTCAAAAACATTGGTCATCCTCTGTCACATATAGATCAATCAAGGTCAAATGGAGAGACCCATTGACTGGGGCCAGGAGAGGACCAGACCCACTCCTCACAGCAGGGAGAGGGTTTGGATGTGTCTTCCCTGAAGATGAAAAAAGACCCATTTGGATACCAGCGAGGGACCTAAAATATTTGTCCCAACAAGGGGACACTGACAATCACTTCTCCAGGGAGTGTTCCACCCCTGAGGACTGTTCCTAAAATGGTCTTCACCCTACTAAACCAAACAACTCCCTCCCTTGCAGAGGGTTGCTGGCTTTGCTCCGATCTGGGCCTCCCCAGGCTGCTTGCAGTAATCACCAATGATACAATTACAGTTGCCCATATGACCCTAAAAAAAATTGCTCAGCCACCTTCCCCATCCCAGTCCAGCTTTTCCCAATGTCTCCTTCTGGAACTTGCATTTGGGCCCTGCCTTCCCCAAATAACTCCAATACAGATGTGGGATATATTCATCCTTCCTTCTGTACTTTCAACACAACTGAGCCCAGTGCTCAACACTGCCTGCCTTCTGGAATGGTTTATGTTTGCGGAGGCAGGATGGCCTATGACTTTCTGCCCACCAATTGGACAGGCCTTTGTGCCCCAACCACCTTAATCCCAGATGTAGATATCATTCCTGGAGATGAAGCCCTCCCTATACCCTCTTTTGATTATATCAGAGGGAGACCTAAGAGCGCTGTACAAATGAAACCTTTACTCGTTGGGATGGGAATAACCACAGGCACGGCCACTGGAACAGCCGGGATGGGTATGGCAGTCCATCTCCACAAAAAACTCTCTCTCCAGTTGATCAATGACATAAAAGCCATGTCCAGTACTATCCTTGATCTCCAACAACAGCTAGATTCCCTGGCTGAGGTAGTACTACAGAACAGGAGGGGGCTAGACCTATTAACGGCCGAAAAGGGAGGCATATGCTTATTTTTACAGGAAAAATGCTATTTCTACACTAATAGATTAGGAATCGTTCAAGACAAGATCAAAAGACTTTAAGAGGACCTGGAGAAGAGACGGCAGGACCCCCAGGACAACCCATTGTGGACGGGCCTTCATGGCTTCTTCACCTACCTCCTCCCTCTACTTGGACCTCTTCTCCTTTTCCTTATCCTCACTGTTGGGACTTGTGTAATTAACAAAATTACACAATTCATTCACCAGCAGCTAGAGGCAATAAAACTCCATCAGGTTGGGATACATTACCACAGGCTGGTACACATACCACATCAGGAACTAAGTTCCTCAGATGACCCACCACCAGCTCCTCTACCCTCCATGTGACCAATGATGGGTAAGATCTCAGACTGACTGAGACAACCTAAGACAGGCCATAGAGTTGGTTCTCAGTGAGCTAAACACATGGTACCCTGTGATGGGTAAGATCCCCAGAGGGGGACAACCTAAGACAAGGGACCATGGTGACTAATGTTCTTACAAAAACAAAAGGGGGAGATGTTGGGCCTTGAGAGGCCCGGATGTGAAGTCTAGTGGAACTTCCCAAGCCTAGCTAAAGTTTGGCGAACTGCCTCCAGCCAGCTATGACTCAGCAGGGTGCCAAATGGCCTCTGGCCTGTTACTTCTGTGTAGGAGTTGGAATTTTGGCATGTGCACACTTAGAACCAATCATCTCCAAAAACGTGGTGTGCTATTGGCCCTTACACCTCAACCCATCGTAAAATCCCCACCTTCATTCTCAAATTATATAAACACCTGCCGGTTACAATAAAGCGAGTTCCTGCTTCAACAAGACTCCCAGCTAGGTTGTTTGTTCCTGGCCTTCGACATCCACCCTCCTCCTCAACCCCTTGGAAGGAACCAGCAGGCCTGGTCCTTCCTCAGCACTACCTGCCGGGGGAGCCCGGCAGGCTGCTAATGATTTGCTTGCTGCAATTAAGTCTGTGTTGGCTGGTTGGGACCCTCTAAGTTCCTGGATAGGCAGCTTTGCAGCTGTGGGAGTTTGCTTTCTGCTTCTCTTATGCCTATTGCCTATTTTCTTCAAGTGTCTAATGAAGTCTATTGTGAATGTTCACGCAGAGGTCCAAGGTATGCACTATAGAACATGTCCTTGGCTCCCTCAGACTTTATCCTAATTCTCCCTGAATTTTATCCGGCTGGTAGCCAGAGATGGGTAAGATCGAGGGAGGAAGGATCCAACCTAAGACAGGGCACGTATTGAAGGATAATACATTTTTCCAATGACGGGTAAGGATGTTCTTCTGCCTCTGACAACCTAAGACAGGCACAGTCACTTCTTTTAATAAATAAAGAAGGGGGAGATGTCAGGAGCTGCAGAGGAGCTGCAGCTGCTCTTTGACTTTGGGAGCTACAGGTGGTCTCTAATCTCTTAACACAAAGACCTTATCAATAAGGCACTAGATACAAAGGTATTATTTAACATACAGCCTAGGTGAAGTGGGCGTCAGACACAGAGGCCCTGCTGAAGCTGACCTTAGGCATGTAGGCATTATCAAGAAAGTTTTATCTTCTATATATAAGCTTGTGTCTGCCTGAATAAACCTGAGCCTTGATCAGAACTTGTCTTGGCTCCATTCCTTGTGTTCTTGTCTCAGATTCATTCCCATTCCCTTCTTCAAGGCCTGTTTCAACTTTCGTACTGCAGGCCAGCACATTGCTCACCAAACTGCCTGGTAAGCGCTTGTTTTAATGTTCATATCCGTATGTTGATGCTACTCTCACTTTTGATTACAGAAGATTCTCTTTTTAGATGGCAGTAACCTCTGGAATGACTCAAAAAGGTACCATAGTGCTGAGAGGAAGTACCAGAAGAGTTTTCATCACTTAAACATCTCTATCATACCTTCTACAGCTCAGGGTCCATTGTGGAAGAGGTGGTGGAAAGAATGTAATAGCCAAAAAAGAAAAAAGTGTTGGACTGCTTACAGTGCAATCTTCCAGACACAGAATGTCCTGGATATCCATGACCTTGCAGTGTCTGGCACTACCTACACAAGACCCTTAAAATATAAGGAAAAGATGACATCAAAATAAAAGAAAGACTTATTGAGAGGAGGAGTGGATATGATGGATAGTGGAGTTGTGAAGGGGAAAGTGGGGGAGGGAGGGAATTATCATGTTTTCTTGTCTATAATTATGGAAGTTGTCAATCAAAAAAATTAAAAATTGGCTCTAGTCTATAACTCCCATTACCAGAAATCAGTTGCTACCCACAATAAGCTGTTAATCAGAGAGGTCTATGAGGTCCACAAAACAAAACAGGCTTCTGTCAAAGCACTCGATTACCCACCAGAGATAAAAAGTAAGACCCTATTGCTGAAGACACCATATGCTGCAAGCACAGAACAGAGACCTGGTTGGAATTCAGAAGAGAGCCAGTCCCCAGACAGTTAGCCCTTCTAGTCCTGCAAAGTGATGCATGAGTTACTGGAGGAAAGTAGCCAACAACAGTGTGAGCAAGCAGGGGTCTAAGCTTCTCAGAATCAAACACCCTGGCAAGATGTGCACACCAGTACAATGGTGACACACAGCCTTGGTGAGTAACCTATAGCTTTCTGATTGGCTAAGAGATCTTCTCAGTGAAAAGAAACTCATGTCTGGAACTAGGAACAAAGCCAAAATCCTATGGACACAAAGATTATGTTCTCCAATATCAAGCTCCCACTAGTCTTTGGCTAAAAGAGGGGTAACATCCATCTAATTCTCCCTAAAATCATAATTCTTATCCCATTTAAACAATGCTGACTTCATTTTCAGTTTGAGAATCTGTTCTTCTTTTTCAGAAAGCAGCAAGACCTGAGGAGATAAACCACCCCTTGCACTTCAGCCAAGCCCTAGCTGAAACCACAGAAGAACTGGGAAGATGAGCAAGGGTGCCATGAGCTTGACAATCAGTGCCAAGATGAAGGAGACAGATGCTGAGGATACTTATCACCTACCAAAGCAGAGATTCAGAGGCTCCTAAGAGCTCATCACTGAAGTAGACTTAAAACACACCCACCATGGCTTAGGGAATTTTGTGGATGAGACGATGGAAAGGTTTATGAGCTACAGGTTGGGAAATTATACCCAGAGGCATTGCCTTCCCCCATTAACTGACTGCTGCTCCCACAATTCATAATCCCAACAACCCCATGGGGAATACCAGCAACCCCACTGAGAAGGGCCTCCAGTGGAATGGGGGCAGGGACAATGGAAAGGATGGTACCAACACATGATCTATCCATACTAAGTATGTTCATAGGTAAAAAAAAAAAAAGTACAAAGAAACTAGGGAGAAGAAAAGATAATTCATTTAACTATAAATTCTTGAAACAAGATGTTAGGATACATGACTTCTCCAAAAGACTGATCCAGTAAATTATTTACTTAAAGCCGGGCGTGGTGGTGCACGCCTTTAATCCCAGCACTTGGGAGGCAGAGGTAAGAGGATCGCCATGAGTTCAAGGCCACCCTGAGACGACATAGTGAGTTCCAGGTCAGCCTGAACTATAGTGAGACCCTACCTCGAAAAACCAAAAAAAAAAAAAAAAATTATTTACTTAAGAACATTTAATAACTAAATTAACCCTAAGCATTAGGTTTGGTTAATTTGTTACACCAGTGTGTGTGTGTGTGTGTGTGTGTGTGCGTGCGCGCACGCGCGCATGCGCACACATGATGCAAGAAAACGATATGTATTCAATACAACCAGGGAAAAGAGAGACAAAGAGATCCACTGACATCCCGTCCCCTGACCAAATCCATCTTTGACGTCCTCACATGAGGTTTGGGTTTAAGTAGAACAGTAGAGCTGTACATAGCTAAGAGTCCTGGTCAAAGTATCTTCCTGCCAAGCATTATCTGGGTTCCAAATCCTTTTCTGGAGAGATAAGTTTCTCCTCTGACTGAAAACAGGTGTTGACCTTTTCTTTCTCATGCTATGAGATTGCTGGGGAAATACCATTTTCTTGATTTTCATTCTTTAATATTTATTTAAGAGAGAGAAAGACAGTGACATAGAGAAATGAGTATGGGAATGCCAGGGCCTCAAGCCACTGCAAATGAACCCCAGATGTCTGTGCCACAGTCATGATGCATAATTTTCTTAATGTGTTCTTTAATTCTGTTTACAAGTATTTGCTGACATACTAAACTGTCTTCTATGTATGTTTTATACCTTCAGTAATACTAGTGTTACAATCAGTTTGGTCAGAAAATCTGGATGTTTGCAATGGTCTGCACATAATGCACAGTCTCATGACTGATGAAAGTGCTGAAAATAGCCAGCATGGAGGTGCTGCACATGTTTAATCCCAGTACTAGAGAGGCTGAGGTAGGAGGATCACCATGGGCTCAAGAACACCCTGAGACTACAGAGTGAATTTCTGGTCAGCCTGAGCTAGAGTGAAAAACTAAAATAATAATAATGATAATGATAATCACAATAATAATAAAAGAAATAAAGAAAAAAGAAAGTGCTAAATATAAGCAATTGCTGAGTGATCATGTCCTCCACCCCAGTTCAGGTAACATCAAGGAAGTGAGGGCAGAAAGAACTAAGAGCTGGAAGATGGGGAGGAAGGCTGTTGAACCCTCTTGTCAGGATATGATATTGCCATTATACTCATGAACTTACAGTATAAGAGCCGCCACATAGCATCTAAGTAGATAATTAGTCTCCTAGACAGTACATCAAAGAGAGAACCATCTTCACAAGTCAGCATAGATGAGATAGAATCTCATCCTGAAAGTGCATCTGTTTTAATCTCTAATCTTACATATATGTTTCATCCTAGTTTTCTTTGTGTCTGTATAATGCTCAGTTGGATTTTAGGTTTTTTCTGCATTTTCCACCATCTAGTCTCCTATTGTAATATCTCTACTACTCTTCCCATACACAACTCATATACATCACTTACCTCTATTTTAGCTTCCTTTCCACATTTGTTTCTCCCTTTCCTCTCCTCTTTCTATAACTACAACCTAGCCTCAACAATCTCTAAAATTTGTGGACCCTAACAATACCCCAACTTTCCTCTCCCAGTTACTTCTGCCTCTTCCATCTTTTCAAACACTAGTCACCATACTAACATACCCTGAATCTCTCTCATTTTAAGTAAAAAATATCCTGCCATACTCCATAATAAGCTTGTCATTTTCCACCAACAGTTATTAAAGTTAAAGGCACCATTTTTGTTAATGCACTACTATGATATTCATATAGCAGTCATATCCATCAGCTTTGGTCAGTCCTGATGTTAGTATTCTACTATGGGAGTACCATAAAGGTCTATCAGGAACCTTAGATTCCTAGACTAAGGATATAACTTTTGAATACAGCTGAAAAACAAACAGAAAGTTCAATCAATGAAGTAATGCAAAACACAAGAATCCCATCACAGTGATATAAAAAAAAATGTATCCTACAGAAATAGCCTCCAGTGAAAAGTGAATTAAATGAAATTCCAGGCGGAGAATTGAAAATAATTACATAAGGATGCTCAAAAAAAAGCAAAAAAAAAAAAATCAAAGGAATCAGAGCTGAAAACAACTCTTGAAGAAATTCTAAGAGAACATAAGAATCAGCTAAATGAGGGGACTTCTGCATAAGATGGCAGCATACTAGCCACACCAAAGGAGCCCAGGGAGGGAAATACAATGGCAGAGAAGAAGGAGAGACCAAGATCTTCCAGAAAGGAAGCATCTGGCCAGAATCCCACCAAATAGCCAGTGACCCAATCCGTGTGCCCATCTGCCTGCCTGGCTGGCGACAGAGAGCTACAGGAGCAGAACCAAGGTGAAGGGAATTTCCACTCACATCAGCCTCCTCAAAAAGTCAAGAATCTTGAAGGAGTTCTACTCAGTGGTAAAGAAAAATGAAATTATGAAATAAATTTGCAGGAAAAATGATGGATTTGAAAAGGATTATACTTAGTGAGGTAACCCAGGACCAGAAAGCCAAATGTTGCATGTGATAATAGGAGGAAAAGATGATGTAATCAATATAAAAGAGAGACTGATTAAGAGGAAGAGGGAATATGACGGAGAATGGAGTTGCAAAGGGAAAGTGGGGGGAGGGAATTACCAAAGTTTATTGTCTATAATTACGGAAGCTGTCAATAAAAAAAATAAATAAATTTTAAAATAAATGAATAAATTCTGCCCCCAAAAGACACCAGGGATCAGATGAGTAGCTGCTGAAGGAGAATACAAACATAACCAGCTGAGCAGCTCCAGTATGAAGTCCAGGCATCTGCATAGCCTCCCATCCCCTAACTGTCAGGGCCAAATTCCTCCAGAGAACTCATTATCCCCTAGCTGCCTGGCGCTGAGAGAGATCATGTTGGGCACTCAACAGTGGTGAGATTGGAAACTATCCCAAAAAGGTAACAGGGCCTACTTATACAAAACCATATACTTAGGCCTATACTGGAAGTATTAATCTCTCTTTCCATGTCAGGAAAGGTTATGTATTACATTTGAATGAAATATTCTTGGTTAGCTTTACCATTCTCAAATAGGATGTATTTTGTTGTTGACTATTGTTGCCTTTGAAATTCTCTGACTTACAGGGCCTTTGTCTATTTCTTCTGTCATTGTTGGGGGTAGGGTCTGACCATCCCCAGGCTGACTTGGAACCCACTTCAGACCAGAAATCTCAACCTCTTAGTTGACAGAATTAAGGGTGTGGGGTAACACACACCCTTAGGGATTTTGGCTTTATTAGATTATCTGTTTATTTTAATCACCATGCTTGTACAAATACTCTGTGCTAGTTTTGATTGAATGTGTATATTGCTCAGTTGAATTGTAGAATTTGCCAGTGATCTGCTCTACCCAGTCTAGTACAGTGCTTGAGTAGCAGGAAAACTCAATGCCTAGGGTTACTTCTGATGTTTCTCTTAGAGTATAAGAGCTACACCTGAAGATCTCCCTGTTCTCCAGCTACTCGAGTTTCCTGGACCTGGTACATTCCCCTGAAGCTGGCTTGAGTATGCCTGGACCCTGCAACATTTCTGCAGAAGCAGGTCCCTTGCTCTGCCTTCCTGATTGAACTGGCCCTGGGTACCCAATTCCCAGATAGCCTGCTCTGGAGAGTATACAGATGGATTCCCTCTTCCTGGTTGGTTCCCCTGCTGCTGGCTTTCGGCTGCCTGGACCCACTGAGCTTGTCATGGAAGCAGGTCCCTTGTTCTGCCTTCCCAATTGAATGATCCCTCCATCCCAAACTCCTGGATCCCCCCACTCAGGAGGCTGTGCACACAGAGTAAGCCGGAGCTCCTGGTTGGTTCCCCACCTCCTACTTCATGGTCCCAGTACCTCTGCTGATGCCTTGGGGAGACCTAGGCCCTGTGATTGGGTTGTGGAAGCAGGCCTTTTGTTCTTGTTTTGACCCCTGGGTACTGAAATCTCTAATCCCTTGAGTAAGAGGGTACACAGGCCACTGAAGGACCTGATCTCTTGACCCTGGCTCTCAATCTATCTGACTCCTAGTTCCCCAACCCCTGATCCCTGTGTACTGAAGAGTATATGCAAGCGGAGCGAGTAGTCCAGAGTTCCCAGTTCCCCAGGTGCCTTTGATGTACTTGCAATCTCTGCAATCTGCACACCTATGATTATAAACCCATCATATGCCAGTTCAACAATATGGTTCACATTTAAAACAGAATACCCTTTGATGATCCTACAAGGACAAATAATTGCTTCCTCTTCAATAGAATAAAACATTTCCCCAAGTTGGGTAGGCCACAGTGCAAAAAAGCCAACAAAAGTTAGAAAACAGAGATCTCCATGAAGGATGCCTAGTCCCACAATGTAAGCCTCAATGAAATCATAGAGAAATAAACATAAATCCAATCCCAAAATGAAAACACAACAACCAATGAGATCAAAAGAATTGCTGAACTGGAAGCAAACTTTCAAAAAACCAATAACTGTATAAATGAAATTGAGCAGAATAACCTCAGAGCATTCAGCTTTTCACAATAGGCTTAACTTGATTGAAGAAAAGCTTAGAAGCCTCAAAAGAGATGTAAATGAATTGAACATTAGTCAACAAATGGAGGGTCTCAATAACCAATTGATTAAGCTTAATGAAGACTTGATCAAATGCAAGAATGAATTCTAGGAAGCAGCAAGAAAATCAGAACTAAAACTGAAATAGTACCTCAAAAAAGAGATGGCCATGGTGCAAAATAACACAACAGAAAACAAAAACCTAACAGAGCTTATAAAAACTCAAGAACCCTTCACTAACAGAGTTACTCATGTGGAAGACAGAACCTCTGACCTGGAAAACAAGACAGATGAAATTTATTGAGAGGCCAAATACTTTGCTAAGTTCAAACAAATCAAGTCAACATAATATGAAGGAACTGTGGAACACCCTAAAACAAACAAACATCCAAATCATGGGTATACCAGAAGCAGAGGAAATCCAGGCCATAGGCATAGAGAACATATTCAACAAAATTATTGAAGAAAAATTTCCCAGTCTCACAAAAGAGAGGCCTGTTCATATACAAGAAGCCCACAGAACACCAAACAAACAGGACCAAAGAAGAAACTCTCCAAGGCACATCACTGTTAAAACTCTAAAAACACAAAAATAAACAGAGAGTACTAAAGGCAGCAAGAGAGAAATAGCTCACTACATACAAAGGCAATCCTGTCAGAATTACTTTAGATTTTCCAATGGAAGCCCTGAAAGCCAGAAGGGCCTGGAATGAAACATTTTAATGTCTAAAACACTATGGCTTCCAACCCACACTACTACAGTCAGCAAAAGTATCCTTCATAATAGATGATGAAAGGAAAACTTTCCATTCAACAAAAAGTGAACTCAATGATTATATGAACACAAGGCCAAACCTACAGAGAATACCTCAGGGAATACTTCACAGAGAAGAGTCAAATGACCAATCTCAAGAACCAACACAAAGAAGATCACAATAACCAAAACTAGACCAGGCTCAAAGAATTACAAAACACAAGAAAGTACCAAACCCCATAAAACACCTCATCATGGCAGGGATTAAATAGAAACTCACAGTTATAACCTTAAATATTAATAGCCTTAACTCATCCATCAAGTTAACAGGGTGGATCAAAAAAAAAAAAAATGGACCCTCCTATCTGCTGTCTTCAAGAAACCCACCTCACCACTAAAGACAGACAATTCCTCAGGGTGAATGGATGGAAAATTATATTCCAAGCAAATAGGAATAAAAAACAAGCAGGTGTTGCTATATTAATATCTGATAAAAATAGACTTCAAACCAAAAGTAATCAAAAAGGACAAAGAAGTCCACTCCTTACTCATCAAGGAAATAGTCCAACATGAGGGCATTACATCATAAATCTATATATGCCAAACACAGGTGTACCACAGTTTATAAAACAAAACCTACTTTACAACACAGCAGAAATAAACACAAACACCATCATAGTCAGAGACTTCAATACTCCAATATCATCAATAGCCAGATCATCCAAACAAAAAGTCAACAGGGAAGCCTGGTGTGGTGGTGAATGTCTTTAATCCCAGCACTTGGGAGGCAGAGGTACGAGGATCACTATGAGTTTGAGGTCACCCTGAAACTACATAGTGAATTCCAGGTCAGCCTCAGCTAGAGTAAACCCTACCTCGAAAAACCAAAAAAAAAGAAAAAAAAAAGAAAAAAAATCAAAAGGGAAATAATAGAGCTCAACAACACCATAGATCAGCTAGACTTAACAGACATCTTCAGAACTTTCCACCCTAACTCTACAGAATACACATTCTTCTCAGCATCCCATGGAACCTTCTCCAAAATAGACCAGATATTAGGCCATTAAGCATGCCTCCATAAATTTAGGAAAATTGAAGTAACTTTTTGCATCATGTCTCAAATCACAATGCTTTAAAACTAGAAATTAACAACCTTAAGAAACACATCAGGAACTCCACCAGCTCCTGGAGACTGAACAATACACTTTTAAACAATGAATGTGTTGTGGAAGAAATCAAAACAGAGACTGTAGGAGGTGGGTGATGTGCAGTGCAGAGTGGGAGATGGCACTGCTGCCGCTGAGGTCTACAGAGCCTACATTTCTCCTGGTGCTACTAGGCTGCTGCCCCTGCCACCCTGTGTGGGCAAATGGCTGCATGGTGAATGGGAAGTTGTGGATCAGGTATGTGAGAAGCAGAGCTGCTGCTGCTGCAGTCAGATCCATCATATTACAGAAAATGGAGGACTATATAAAAGACCATTTAATGAAGCTTTTAAATAAACACCCATGCTAGTTGCTGTGCTCACATATATGGCGTATGGTGTACTCACCCTCTTTGGCTATCATCAAGATTTCTTGAGGCACTGGAGAATTGAAAAGTGCCACAATGCAACACAGAGAGAACAAAAGGACTTTGTATCCTTGTATCAAGATTTTGGAAACTTCCATACAAGGAACCTCTACATGAGGATAAGAGACAACTGAATCTGACCAATCTGTAGTGTACCTGGAGCCAGGGTGGATATCATGGCTAGACAGACTCATGACTACAACTGGACATTCAAGTACACAGGGAATATAATTAAAGATGTGATAAATATGGGCTTCTATATAATATCTTGGATTTGCACAGAACATTGGATCATGTCAGGAAGCAGCTGCCAAATTTCTAGAGAAGTATGGACTTGAGAGCATAGCACTTGGCAGGAGATTGGAAACCTGGATGAGCATGGAAAACTATAGACACTTATAGCAAAGTTCTTGGGAGTAGAAGCTGCTATGGACTATAGAATGGGATTTGTAACAAATTCAATGAACATTGCTGCTCTTGTTGCAAAGGTTCCTTGATTTTGAGTGATGAATTGAACCATGCATCACTGGTTCTAGAAGCCAGGCTGTCAGGAGCAACCATTCAAATTTTCAAACACAACAATATGCAAAGCCTAGAGAAGCTTTTGAAAGATGCCATTGTTTATGGTCAGCCTCAGATAAGAAGGCCCTGGTAGAAAATTCTAATCCTTGTGGAAGACATATGTAGCATGGAGGGGTCTGTTGTTTGCCTTTCTGAAGTGATTGCCTTCAATACAGCGTACTTGTATCTGGATGAGGTACACAGTATTGGAGCTCTTGGCCCCTCTGGTTGTGGCATGGTAGACTACTTTGGCCTGAATCTGAGGTTGTAGACATTATGATGGGAACCTTCACAAAAAGCTTTGGTGCTTCTGGAGGATACATTGGAGGCATGAAGGAGCTGATAGACTATCTGCACACACATTCTCATAGTGCTGTGTATGCCACATTCCTTTCTCCACCTGTGGTGGAACAAATCATCACCTCTATGAAGTGCATCATGGGACAGGATAGCACCAGCCTTGGCAAAGAGTGTGGACAGCAGTTAGTTGAGAACACCAGGTGTTTCAGGAGATGCCTGAAGGAGATGGGGTTCATCATCTATGGAAATGAAGATTCTCCGGTGGTACCTTTGATGCTATATATGCCAGCCAAAATTGGCACCTTTGGACAAGAGAGACTGAAGCCAAATGTTGGTGCAATTGTGGTGGGATTTCCTGCTACCCCCAATTATTGAGTCCAGAGCCAGGTTTTGCCTGCCAGCTGCTGATACCAAAGAAATACTTGGTACAGCTTTAAAGGATATAGATGAAGTTGGGGACCTGCTGCAGCTGAAGTATTCTGGTCATCGGTTGGTGCCTTTACAGGAAAATGAAACTACATATGAGGAGATGGAAGACTGAGCCTTTCTGGTGCTCCCTAGAGCAAGGGACTCTTTTTTTTTAATTAATTTATTTATTTATTTGAGAGTGACATAGAGAGAAAGAGTCAGAGAGAGAGAGAGAGAGAATGGTCGCTCCAGGGCTTCCAGCCACTGCCAACGAACTCCAGACGCTTGCGCCCACTTGTGCATCTGGCTAACGTGGGTCCTGGAGAATTGAGCCTTGAATCGGGGTCCTTAGGCTTCACAGGCAAGAGCTTAACCGCTAAGCCATCTCTCCAGCCCACAAGGGACTCTCTACCAAGGACAGTGTGTGCCTTTTTGAGCCACTTACAGGAACCATATTTTGGTAACCACCTCATGTGAAAGACATTTCCTCAGTTACTAAAGGAGGTCACATACGCTCCAAATGGTATTTTGTAAATAGTAAAGAAAATGTTTCATATTCTTCCCTTTGCTAGGTCTTCTCTTTAAAAAAAGAGATGACTACTTTTCCCATTAAAAAATATGTTTTATTTTTTTCTCCTTGTGAAATCACACTGACCCTCAACTCTTTGGCTAACCACACAGACATTTTCCACTCCAGTCACTTCTCTGGCTTGGGTCCCTCAAGAACTGCTGCTGGACCTGGCCATCCATCCTCATGACACACTGACCCTCTCCCTAGGGATCAAGTGCCTTCTGTGTACTTCCCACCTAGGTCTCAGAGGTTGCCTCCTTTGGAGTCCTTATTTAACTGGTGAATTAATTAACCAAAGTATTCTCCCTATAGTCTTGAGTTTAGCTTTTTCAAAAAAGAAAGAAAGAAAGAAAGAAAGAAAGAAAGAAAGAAAGAAAGAAAGAAAGAAAGAAAGACAGTAAATGGCAACACTGCTCAAAGACTTACCATGTGACTCGCCCCTGGCCAAGGACCTCCCAAGACTCACCTTACTCTTTTTTTTTTTTTTTTTGTTCTAGTCATCAAGTGATTGCCTCATTCACTATGAAGTCCTTCTTTATATGGTCACATGCTAAAGGAGTTAAGTTCTAGGTCTCCCCAAGGCCCAATTCATCCCACCTCTTTCTTGAAAAACTCATCATTTAGAAGCACTTACATCCCACCCTGCTCAGATTTGGTGGTGAAGATGACTCACATGTCACCATAGACTATTCTGTGCAAAGAGCTGCTCTGTAAGTAGCAGACAGTGTTGGTGCAGTGAGGGGGCAGGGCAGAGGAGAGAATCAGCTGACTTGCAGAATGTCTAGAGTTGAGTGTATTCCTACTAATTTCTACATTTCAAAATTATGACAGCCTCTGGTTGTGTCCAGATTGAAATTTAACCTGACAAAGGAAAATACTGGTCAATCCTTAACTCAGAAATCACTTACCATGTTCCCGTTTTGGAACTAATAGTTTTAACTTGCCCTTTCAGATACTGATCCACTTAGTACTCTTTCAGCTGCTAGTTATTCTGTTCTTGATGTCCTAACACAATTTTAAACCTGGGGCTGGTTTCTCCCTGTGATTTCATAGTATGCTTTATTCTTTGAGAAATTCTGATCATATATCTTTTCCTAAACTATAATAACCTTATTTCAACTGTCTGATACTATAGCCAGGTAAGGGAATTTCTTCCAGAGAGCTTTATACTGCTTGACCAAAGAACTTATGTAAATATCACCCGTTTCAAAGTTCTTGTTTATTCTTTTGACCAAAGATTAAGTTAAGGGAATTTTTGGCTTTATTGTACCCAAGATGAACTTTTCTTTTAGTAGTCAGCAAGTATGATAGGGGAAGGATTTAGAACAGAATGAAAAGGCTGTGGGAAAGTGTTGCTTGTCCCTTTTATTGATAAAGATGGTCGATCCAAATTCTCCTGGGAACCTTGTCTTCAGCTGTGGGATGTCTGTAAATGAATGGAGTAGAGGGTGGAAGCAGTATTGTTTGGAAGCTGTTCTCATGCACTAAGCAGAAGACATCTTTGGTCACTGGCAGCATCTCAGAGCCTTAAGCCCTGGAGGATATTCCAAGGTTTTATGTCACTTTAAGAATAGGAAATGGTGGGCTGGAGAGATGGCTTAACAGTTTAGGTGCTTGCCTGTGAAGCCTAAGGACCCAGGTTTGATTCCCTAGTACCTACATAAGCCAGATGTAGAACGTGGTGCATGCTTCTGAAATTCGTTTGCAGTGGCTAGAGGCCCTGGTACACCAATTCTCTATCTGCACTTCCTCCCAATAAATAAATAAATAAATAATATTTTTTAAAGAAAAAGAAATGAAATAGGAAATGGCAAGTAACAGACCATGGAGAGAGGACTATATATAGATGTGCAACTTAAAGAAATTGTGGGAACAAAATCCTGTAAAACACAAATGCATTGCTCACTTTCACCTCTGCAGAATTCACCTGGAATAGCAAGTAGGTTTTGCACTGCAGTTACTGTTTAATGATGTAGTTTAGAGACTTCAAAAGTCACAAACTAGCCAGGCACAGTGGTGCACACCTTTAATCCCAACACTCAGGAGACCAACGTAGGAGGATCACTGTGAGTTTGAGGCCAGCTTGAGACTATATAGTGAATTCCAGGTCAGACTCAGCTAGAGCAAGATCCTACCTTGAAAAACCAAACAAGAAAAAAAGTCACCAGCTTTAAGCAGTGGACTTTGCTATTTTACTTTGGCCTGCATGAAGTCACTGCAATTGAAAATGTGTGTATAAGTGTACTTAAGTTATATATTTATTTTGAAGTCACAAGACTCCTTTGAAATATTTAGGGTCTCTGTGCTTTCTAGAGGACCAAATGCTTTATATACATTATACATAGTTAATTGTTCTTTAATCTTCATACAAATCTCTGGTCCAGTCGTATCATGAATACCTTTGCTTGTCCAAATTTCTGGGGGAAATAAATACAAGTGTATGTCAGAAGAAATCTGGTATTTAAGAATGAGTAGAAATTTCAGACATACAGCACAGTCTGAATGGTCAATCATTACTACCAAAGCCCATAATTTGAGTTGGTCTATAGAGTAAAACTTATTTTGTCATTTTTTTCTATCATTTTTGCTTAGCATTGCCCATATTCACTTCAGGTTTATAACACTTATTTCATAGATCAAATTGGAAACCAGATAAGGATAGTCAGGAGGTATTAGGATTGTACACAAGAGTAGAACAAGGGCAGTAACAGTATCTTCTGTCTTCAGAAGCTTTAACTTAGCAGAACAAGGGCTTTGACGCACTTTTTACAACTTTACTCTTTGCCTTAAAGAAAAACAAAGTTTTTAAGAGTCTAGTTGTTAAAAACAGTGTACCATCAGGTGTGGTGATCTTTAATCCCAGCAGTGGGGAGGCAGAGGTAGGAAGACCACCATGAGGTCAAGGGCATCAGACACTATATAGGGGATTCCAGGTCAGCCTGGCCTAGAGCTAGACCCTACCTTGAAAAACCACAAAAAAAGTGTCTAGTCTCCAGAACTCTTGATTATTCCTTGTTGGAAGAACCTAACCATCTTAGTACACCCCCCACCCACCTCCCCCACCAGCTCACTTCAACTCTCCCACTCTCCTGGTGAGGGATGTTTTGAATGGTCCAAACTTCTTCCTTGTGTTGTGGAAAATTAGCAGGAACATCTTACATGAACACAGAGGACCACACCCCTTCCAGCAGCCAAGGACTCATTCTAGCTGTGACTGCTAGAATGACTGCTGTGAATCCCTCTCTCCTTCATTTGGCCTTTTTGCCCTTTGATCTTCAAGTTTTGGGTTTTCAGAATTACAGCTTCAGAGAAAACTGACATGATGGACGGTGCTGGATCATAGGGGTTGGTAGCTCAGACAGCCTGCTCCTCCCTGCACATTAGGCTGTGCACTTAGGAAACAAGCAACTTGATTAACTCCCTTAGTTAATGGAGCACGTATCTAAGTTTCTCATGCCTGGCATTGTCTAGTTAGATCATCTGCTGGGTGATACACATGCTTCCTATTGTTACTGAAAGCAGGAAGTGGAATGGCTGACTGAGAGAGATGTTCTGACTTCCTATTTTTCTCTTTTTCCAAATTGGTGAAGAGTGAGAAAATTCTTCATTGTTTCTAGAAAAGGGTGCAGCATTCTGTGTGAGCCATTGCTGCTGGCCAGGTGTGGTTTGCAATACCAGTGCTCCAGAGGCTGAGGCATTCCAGGTTATCCTCGGCTACAGAGCAAAACCCACTCTCAAAAAACAGAAAGAAAGAAAAAGAGGGAGCCAGATATGGTGTCCCATGCCTTTAATCCCAGCACTTGGGAGGCAGAGGTAGGAGGATCTCCATGAGTTCAAGGCCACCCTGAGATTACATAGTGAAGTCCAGGTCAGCCTGGGCTAGTGTGAGACCCTACCTCGAAAACCAAAAAATCATTTAAAAATCTTTACAAAGAAAAAGAAAGAAAGAAAAAAAGAAAGAGGAGCCAGGGATTGCTATGACCTAATTCCCAGGTCCCTTTTGTAGGCAAGCCACAATGTGACTTTGGGTCTGCTTCAGCTGTGGGGTCAAAAGAGAATGTGAGTAGTGGATTCCTCTCTAGATGCCTCCTCATGAACATTAAGCATTGTTGGGTGTTTCTCACTGGTAAGATTAGCCTAGCCCAGGCTTCTGAAGGGAGGAGGTTAGGAAAATCAAGGCTGCATCTTGGCTGCTCAGCCAGTAAATACTTTTTATCTTCAGTCCAAGAACCTATAGATGTGCTGCCACCTGCATAACTCTGAAGATCAGTACCTGGCAGGCATCTTAATCCATTAAGCCAGTTAATCAAAATACCTTCCATGTGGAGAAAAGCATGGCCCTTCCTGGCCTCCGCCTTACCCACATGAAATGTGTGCTTTGGCCTCATGGCCAATTGCTGTGTATCCAGCCAGACAACCAGGGCAGAGTGCTGCCTTCCTCCCTCCCCCCCTCACCACACAGAACTGCTAGGGGAAGCCAGTGGTCCCTCTACTTCACTAACACACAAAATGCTGCCATTCTTTTGTGGTTTCCAGTGAATTCTGTCTTTCAAGCAGATATTTGCTAAAGACTGTATCTTTATTAGCGAGGAAACACAGGAAGCTAGTATAAGCCCTTCAAGGAAATGTTTCTACTCTGGGGAGACTGGAAGTCTCATATTCGCAGTCCACCCCTAGCAACTAGATGGGGAGAGCTGTGGACAAGATTCTGTTCACTATGTTAATAGGACTCATGATAAGTGGCCTTAAACTGTTCATCTTTCTGGTATGATGACTTAACAAAAAACTGACCTTAAAGAAGGCAATGGTTCTTAAACTACTGTCACTGTCCTGTTAATGAAGCAATACTCAAAGCTCTGTTCTTTTGGCACAGTTGTGGGGACGTTGAATGAAAGGTACAAACAAGAACAGTACCTTGATGTGCTTTCTAACTGTCCACTCCCTTGCCATCTGCATGGATAAATGAATGCATGTGCAAGGAGATTCAAGCCCACTCAAAGTTAAGCACAATTTCCAAGTGTTTGTGCAAAGCCTGATTGAGATTGGCTTAGGCCTTCCAAGAGATACCACCAACTAAAGTGGAGTGCTGACTTGTCTTCAACCTTGATATCATTGCCCCAGAATTATTTGGTCAGTGGGTGGAATTACTGAAAACTTCCTTGTTGTTTCTTTACAGGACACTAGAATTAACTCCCATCTTGTTAACTGAGACAGCATGCCCACTATCTTAATGATCTCTCATGTAAAGGCAGGAAGAAGTGGTTAAGGACAGAACAGTAATGCTTGTGGGAGAGAGAGCTGGCATCTTATTTGTTGATGCATTTTGTTTCACTGACTGAATTATTGTAAATTGGAATCTGCATGATGTACTGTGACAGGAATACGTTCCATTGCTGTGATGTTCATATAATTTGAAAAAGTGAGAGAGAAGTGTAAATAAAAGTATTTTATTTAACTTTAGTACCATTTTTAAAATGTCACTCGCCCTTAACCTTACCATTTTGGCTAGGTGATTTAAAAAAGTTTTCATTTTAGCTGGGCATGGTGGTGCACGCCTTTAATCCCAGCACTTGGGAGGCAGAGGTAGGAGGATCACCATGAGTATGAGGGCACTGTGAGACTACATAGTAAATTCCAGGTCAGCCTGAGCTAGAGTGAGACCCTACCTCGAAAAACAAACAAAAAAAAATCATTTTATATTGGATAACTGTGAAGCTATCCATAGTGGAGTGGGGAAGTGTGTCAATTTTGAGAGTGCATGTTTATAACTAAAGGGGACATACTTGAGATGAATCATCCCATGCAGAATTGTTTTGCCCTAAAAAGAATTCAGAAAAAAATTTAAAATTTCTAGAATACAATGATGATGAATACACAACTTACCAAAACTTATGGGATACAATGAAGGCAGTCCTAAGGAGAAAATTTATAGCACTAAATGCCTTCATAACAAAGACAGAGAGATCCCAAATTAATAACCTAACAGTCCTCCTAAAGGCATTGGTAAAACAAGAAGAATTCAACCCTAAATACTCCAGGTGGAAAGAAATAATCAAGATCAGAGCAGAAGTTAATGAAATGGAAACAAAGAAAACAATTTTTAAAATAGATGAAATGAAGATCTGGTTCTTTGAAAAAAACAAACAAGGTCAATAAATCCCTGGCCAATTTGATTAAGCAAAAAAAAAAAAGTCTCAAAATAACAAAATCAGAAACGAAAAAGGAGAGGTCACAATCACATCAATAAATTGGAAGAATCATTAGGGCGCACTTCGAAAATCTCTACTCAAGAAAAGAGGATAATCTAGAAAAAATGGATGAATTCCTAGACACATACCACCTACCAAAACTAAATTCAGAGCATATTAATCTCCTAAACAAACCTATCATATCCATGGAGATTGGAAAAGTAATCAAAAACCTCCCCAAAAGGAAAAGTCCAGGATCAGATGGCTTCTCAGCCAAATTCTATCAAACCTTCATTGAAGAACTGAAACCAATTTTTCTCAAACTGTTTCACATAATGACAGAGCAGGGAATCCTCCCCAGCTCCTTTTATGAAGCTAGCATCACCTTAATTAACAAACAAAACAAAGAGACAGAAATATAAAAAAGAAAACTATAGGCTTATATCCCTGATGAATTTAGATACAAAGATCCTAAACAAAATCCATGCAAACCAAATTCAAAAGCACATCAAAAGCATTATCTACCTTGATCAAGTAGGTTTCACCCCAGGGATTCAAGAATGGTTCAACATATGGAAATCATTCAATGTAATACACCACATAAATAAACTTAACCATAAGAACTACATGATCATCTCAATTGATATAGAGAAGGCCTTTAACAAAACTACAACACCACTTCATGATTAAAACACTGGAAAGAATAAGAGTGGAGGGCTTATATCTCAACACACTAAATGCTATATATAAAGCAAGCAAAATCTAAATAATACTTAATGAAGAAAGACTTAAGGAGTTCCTATTGCAATCAGGAATAAGACAGGGGTGTCCACTCTCACCACTGCTCCCCAACATAGCACTAGAAGTCCTAATACAAGCAATAAAACAGGAGAAAGTAATAAAAAGGATACAAATTGGAAACAGAGAAGTCAAGCTAGCCTTATTTGCAGATGATATGATCCTATACATAAGTGCCCCTAAAGTCTCCATCTCAAATCTTCTAAAGGTGATTAATTCCTGTAGTCAAGTGGCAGTATACAAAAAAAAAATCAGTATCCTTTATATATGCAAAGGACAAATATACAGAGAAAGAAATCAGTGAGGCTGACCCATTTTCAATACCAACACACAAAAGAAAAATAGAATAACACTAGCCAGTGATGTGAAATACCTATATAATGAAAACATAAAAAAACTCAAGAAAGAAATTGATGAGAACTTGAAAAAATGGAAATGCCTCCTCCCATGCTCCTAGATAGGTAGAATTAATATTTTTAAAATGGCCATTCTATTAAAAGCAATATACAGATTTAATGCAATACCAATAAAATAGCAGCATCATTCTTCACAGAGATAAATAAATGATCTCAAAATTTATATGAAATGGCAACAGGCCTTAATATCCAAACATATGCTTCGCAAAAAAAAAAAAAAAAAACTTTGGAGGTATCACCATACCCAATCTACAGCTATATTACAAAGCCGTAGTAACAAAAATAGCATGGTGCTGGCAAAAGAACACAAACACAGACTAAGGGAACAGAATTGAAGACTCTGACCTTAGGCCAAGTAACTACAGCTACTTGATCTTTCACAAAGGTGCCAAAAATGTAGACTGGAGAAAAGATAGCATCTTCAACAAATGGTGTTGGACAAATTGGATGGCCATATGCAGAAAAATGAAACTAGATTTACCCATCTCTCTATACACAAAAATCAATTCCAAAAGGATTAAAGACCTCAATATAAGACCTGAAATTATTCAACAACTGGAAGAAAAAATAGGAGGCACTCTCCATGATATAGGAGTTGGGAAAGACTTCCTGAACAAATGTACAACATCCCTAACCATTAGGGAAATGCAAATTAAAACAACCATGAGACTACCTCACTCCAGAATGGATGGAAATCATTAAAAAAATCTAACAATGACAAAAGTTGGTGAGGATGCCACTGTTGGTGGCAATATAAACTTGTACAACCACTATGGAAATAAGTTTGGAGATTCCTGAAAAGGATGGGAATAGAGCTAGCAATAGATCTAATTATTCCCTTACTAGGCATTTATCCTAAATGCACCATGCGTCAATACAGAGATATTTGCTTAACTATGTTTATAGCTGCTCAACTTGTTGTAGCAAAGAGATGGAGTCAATCCAGGTGCCCATCATTGGATGAACGGATAATGAAGTTGTGGTACATATACACAATGGAATTCCACTCAGCAGTAAGAAAAACAATACAATAAAATATGTAGAAAAAGGACAGACTTGTAAGAGATAATACTCAGTGAACTCACACAATCACAGAAAGATGGTGTCACTCATCTGGGGTTTCTAACCTGGACGTGCTCTAGTTGCTGACATACCTGATAGGGAACTCCAGGCTCAGACAATAGGAATGGAAGGGTTTTGGGAGATGGGAAGGAGAGAGGGAAAAAACAAACACAAATCCAAGATGAACTGATACCATGGAAACCTCTATCCTTGGAGACAGCCTAAAATATTTTTTTTTAAGATAAAAAAAGATACTCCTCAAAAGGAGTAAGGGAGGAGCATGCTGAAAAGTAGGGCCTGGGGGAGGGTGGGATGAAGCCTAAGCTTAAAAGAAAAACTTCTTCTGTCTTTGGCCTACAATTTTTTTCCCTCTCTCTGGCCTGTAACTTCCAGCATCAGAGATTGATTGCTACCCACATTGAGGCATTGATAGGGGAGAACTATGAGGTCCTAAAATCAAGACAGCCTTCTGTCAAAGCACTTTATTACCCATCTGAGGCAAAAGTGAAGGCCCTATTGCTGAAGATACCATATGCTATTGAAACAGAGCACAGAGAGACCTGGCTGGAATTCAGAAAAATAAAAATGAGTTCCCAGACAGTTACCCTGTCTAGTGCTTTAAGTGCTACATGAGCTACTGGGGGAAATGTGGCCAACAACGGTCTGAGAAAACAGAGGTCTAAGCTACTCAGAAGCAAACGACTTGACAGAATGGACATGCCAGTGCATTAGTGGCACACAGCCTCACTGAGTAACCAATAGCTTTCTGATTGGCTGGGAGATCTGCTTTGTGTAAAGGAACTCATATCTGGAATTGGAACCAGAACAGAATCCTATGGAGAAGAAGATTATATTCTCCAGTGTCAAGCTGTCACTAGTCTTTGGCTAAAAGAGGGGTTAAATACATCAAATTCTCCCTAAATTAATAATGTATATCCCATTTAATCCATGCTGACTTCACTCTCCATTGGAGGATCTGTTCTTTTTTCAGAAGGTAGCAAGATCAGAGGTCATAAACTACCCCTCACACTTCAGCCAACCCACAGATGAAACCACAAAGGAATTGGGGAGACAAGCATGAGTGCTGCTTCTGTACTGAACCTGATAATCACCTCCATAGTATGAGAGTCTGAGGATACTCAACACCTACCAAAGCAGAGATACAGAGGCTCCAAAGAGCTTATCAACGAAGTAGACTTAAAACAGCCACCATAGCTCAGAGAATTTTGAAGAAAAGGAGGCAGAAAGACTGTAGGTACCAAAGGTTGAGACATCATGCCCAGATGCACTCACTACCCCTAAAATAACTGATTGTGGCTCTCACAGGGCATAAATCCCAACCCCAGGGGGAATACCTGCAACCTCACTGAGGAGCATCCCCAAGAGAATGGGGGCAGAGATGAAGGAAAATAGGGTACCAACACATGATGTACCCATATGAAATATGTCAATAATAATAATAATAAACCTATTCCAGGCCATTTAAACTCCAACACTAAAGATATATGGCTGGGAACACTGAAGATAAACAGAAAACACCAGTATCAAATTAACTCAAGATGCAAACATCTCTGAATACAAGAAACACATAAAATCAAGATGACACAATCTGGATTAAATGAGGTCATAGAACAAATGGATCTAACAGATATCTACGGAACATTTCATCTAAATGCTGCAGAAAACACATTCTTGACTTCCCACCAGGATGGCAACTGCCTAGCTGCACTGCAAATCCCAGGGAAAGAAAAGCAAGACATTATGGGATCATTGGGTCTTTTAGGGGAGAGAAATCTCCAATAGATTGCCACTGGGAGGGCACAGAGGGGGGAAAAATAGGGAATCACTGATCCCCTCATGGGCAGGTAGCCCACCCATCCCCCCAAGTAGCAGCCATATCCATGGCGCTGCCGAATGCCATCAATCCCTGCATGTGGAAGCTTAGACTGCGCCACCCACTAGCCCACTTACTGTTCCGGACACCGCAGGTTCAGCGAGTCCAGGCATAAACAGGGAATTGCTGATTCCCTCGTGGGCAGGTAGCCCAACCCTGCCCCAAGTAGCCACCACGCGCTGATCCCTGCCTGTGGAAGCTTAGACTGCTCTGCCCACTCGCTCACCTACTGCTCCTGCCACCACACGTTCAGTGAGTCTAGGCTCACAGCAACTGCCATGCAAGCTAAGACTGTGTCTGTTGCTTGCGCCAGCTCAGGTGCCATCCCCTACCAGTCTGCTGTGCTGGCCAGCCACCATTGTCCTGTGTCAGGGGAGCACAGACTGCTTCTGGGTCCCAGTGTTACCATCCCAGAGTTTTGGCTGCTTCAATCCTTGGTGCCTCAGTACTCCTCCTAGTGCAAGCACAGGCAGCTTTACCGCATTACACTTGAGAGATCAGATAACTTTGGTGCCCTGGGCAGGCAGTAGATCAGGCGGCTTTGGCAAGTGAGAGCCAAAGCCCAGGATATTTGGAAACTGCCGCAGGCTACCTCAGATTCCCATTGTGGTTGAGCCCAGGCTGATCCACCCACCTATGGGCCCATACACTGTCATGGGCAGACCACAGCGCAAAAGAAATAACATGAAAAATAAAATGCAAGAAAATTCAGTTAGATCACCCAGTCCTACAATGAACATCTCTAATCAAAACATAGAAGAGTCATTAGGATCAGAACACCAAAATGAAGCTATGAGCAATGCAACCCTGACCAAGCTACTGGAAGAACTTGCAGAAAAGCAACAAAGGACCAATAATCATGTGGATACTGCCATCACTAAACTAGACCTAATAGATAAGTAAATAAAAGGAGTTCAAAAACAGTTAACAGATTTGAGGGAGAGTGGAAGAAAAGAAGACCTCAAAAATCAGCTGGCCATGGTAAATGAAGACATAAAAAAATGTGAGGATGAGTCCAAGATTCATCAAGAAAATCAGAAAATGATATGAAAAGGGAGCTTGACAGAGGAATGGAAATTATATGTAGAAAAGTAATAGAAAATGCAAACTTAATTGAACAAATCCAAAACTCTCTAGAAGCTCTCAAGAATAGAGTCAGCCATGTGGAGGATAGAAACTCTGATCTAGAAGACAAGATGGAAGAAACAGTTAGAGAGTTCAAAAATTTCAGTAAGTTCAAAAGTTCCTGTGAACAGAACATGAGGGAATTGTGGGATACAATTAAACATCCTAATATCAGGATCATTGGAATACCAGAAGGAGAAGGAATTCAGACCAAAGGCATGGAGAACTTATTTAACAAAATAATTGAAGAAAATTTCCCCACTCTCTTAAAGGAAAGGCCCATCAAGATATAAGAAGCCAACAGAATTCCAAACAGACTGGACCAAAGGAGAAATTCTCCAAGACATATTGTCATTAAGACTCTAAACATTGACACCAACAACAGCAAGAAAAGCGATAGCACATACACAAAACTATGGAAGCTAAACAATACACTACTAATTGATGAATGGGTAAATGAAGAAATCAAGAAGGAAATCAAAAAATTCATAGAATGGAATAATAATGAGAACAGAACATAAAAATTTTTTGGACACAATGAAAGCATTCCTAAGAGGGAAAGTTGTAGCATTAAGTGCCTATATTAAGAGATTGGAAAGGTCATGAGTAAACAACTTAAGGCTTCACCTTGAGACCTTCGAAAAAGAAGAACAAGGCAAAGCAAAAGTCAGCAGACCAGAAGAAATAATAAAGATTAGGGCATAAAATAATGAAATAGAAACAAAAAAAAAAAAAAAGAATGAATGAAACAAAGAGTGTTGGTTCTTTGAAAGGATAAACAAGATTGATAAACTCTTAGCAAATCACCCATAAGAGAGGAGAGACATAAACTAATTAAATTAGAGATGAAAAAGACACCATTACAACAAATAGTAAAGAAATTCAGAAAATCATAGGGATATATATTAAGAACATATACTCCAATTAAGTTTGAAAACCTGAAAGAAATGGATGATTTCCTTGATTTATATGATCTACCAAAATTAAATCAAGGTGAGATTAATGACCCAAATAGATATATAGCAAGTACATAGATCCAAGCAGTTATAAAAACAATCTCCCAACTAAAAAAGTACAGGCCCAGATGGATTCACTGGTGAATTTTAGTAGACTTTCATGGAAGAACTAACACCAATGCTTCTCTTTTCCATAAAATAGAAAAGGAAGTATTTCTACCAAACTCCTTCAACAAAGCCAGCATCACCCTAATACGAAAACCAGACAAAGACAGAACCAAAACAAAAATATTACACACCACTCTTCCTTATAAACATCGATGCAAAATTTTGCAACAAAATTTTGGCAAACAGAATACAAGGATATATCACAAAGATCAAGACTAACCTTAATCTCCTACATCTTCCCTCCCTCACTTCCCCTCTCCCTGTCTCTCTCTCTCTCTCTTATCTCTAACTCTTGTATACTAGTTATCTTTTTCCTCATTTTCTTAGTGGGCACTGACCTGTAACTCCCAGATCCAGCATGGGGCTATCATCCACAATGAGCTTTTGATCAGACAGACCTACAAGGTTTCCTAAAAGACAGACAGATTTCTGTCAGAGTACTTGATGACCCACCAAAGGCTAGTGGTAAGACCCTACTGCTGAAGATACCTTATGTGATTGACATGCAAATTAGAATGGCATGGCTGGAAGTTGGAAGAGTGTCAGTCCCCAGACAGTCAGCGCATCTAGTGCCAGAAGGTGCTACATGGGCGACTGGGGGAAATTGACCAATATCTGTCGAAGCAATGCATGGTCTAACCTACTTAGCAGCAAATAACTTATTGTGATGCCCACACAAGTGCAGTGGTGGCACAGAGCCATGGTGGGGAACTAATTGCTCTCAATTCGGCTAGCTGATCCCCTCACTGGTATGGGACCCATAGCTGGAGCTGGGAAACAAGTCAGAACCAGATCCAAACGTAAGCCCACTCTCCAATATCAAGCTACCATCAGTTGTGGGCTACAAGAGGGCCTACACGTATTAAATTCTCTATTAAAAAAAAAAGTAAGGGTTATCTCATTTGTTCTGGTGCTAACTTACTCTCCGTTGGAGAATCTGCTTCTCTTTTTCAGATAGATGTAGATCCTATGGAGAGAGCCACCCCATCATACCTCAAAAGGGCCCCGGCTGAAACTAAGAAAAATTGGAGAAACAAGCAAGGGGGCTGTTTTCCTGATGAACCGGATATCAGCACAAGGGGGAAGGAGATCAGCACAGAGAAAAATCAACTCCTACCAAATCAGAGAGCCAGAGCCACAGAGGCCCCCAACACCTCATCACTGAAGCAGATCAAAAATGAACCCAACATGGCTCAGGGAAATTTTGCGGAAGAGGGGGCGGAAAGAATGTCAGAGTCACATGTTGGGTCATGATATGCAGAGACATTTAGCTTACCCATAACTGTGGGCTAACTCCACAATGCATGACCCGTATACCTCAACAAGGAGGGGCCAAGGGGAGAGGGTAGGTCACGGATGAGCCTAATAATGGTACCAAACTGACTGTATTTGCTGAATACAGAACTGACTAATAAAGAAAAAAGAAAAAAAAAAAAAAAGAAATGAACTGAAGGACAAAAATCACATGATCATCTCAAGGGATGCAGAAAAGGCATTTGACAAAGTCCAACATCTTTTCATGATAAAAGTCCTACAGAAACTGGGAATAGAGGGAACATATCTCAGTATAATAAAGGCTATTTATGTCAAACCTACAGCCAACATAATACTAAATAAAGAAAAAACTTGAAGCTTTTCTACTAAATTCAGGAACAAGACAAGGGTGCCCACTGTCCCCACTTTTATTTACTATGGTACTGGAAATCTTAGCTATAGCAATAAGGCAAGAGACACACATAAAAGGGATATAAATTGAAAGGGAAGAGATCAAATTATCATTATTTTCATATGATATGATTCTATACATAAAGTACCCTAAAGACTATACCAGCAAACTGTTAGAGCTGATAAACACTAATAGCAATGTACCCTGCCTATGTGATAAGCACAAACACAGTAAGGATGAAATCATGCCATTAATCCCATTCACAATTGCCTCAAAAAAATAGTAAAATACCTTGGAATAAATCTAAGAAAGGAAGTGAAAGATCTCTACAATGAGAACTTTAAAGCACTCAAGCAAGAAATTGTAGAAGACACTAGAAAATGAGAAGATATCCAATGTCCTTGGATTGGAATAATGAATATTGTGAAAATGGAAATCTTACTAAAGCAATCTACATATTTAATGCAATCTTCATTAAAATTCCAAAGGCATTCTTCACAGAAATAGAAGAGGCAAACCTAAAATTCATTTCAAAGCACAAAAAGCTTTGAATATCTAAAACAATTTTGAGTAACAAAAATAAGATTGATGGATTCTGCATGCAGTTCAATGGGAGAAAGAGAAAACACCAGTCAAGATACTCAACAGTGGACACTGCAAGCCCTCTATTTGGCCAGCCAGACCAAATGAGCCAACAGGTGCAACAGTGGCAAGTCTGTCATGGTGGAAACCAACTGCCCTCTAATTGGACTGGAGGCCCATTCCATGGGACGGAATACATCCCTGATACTAAAAACTTAAAACAGGGGTAGTCATGAGCCCTAGGGGTGTAACGTCTGCTTTCTGGCTAAATGTAGATACTATGCTTATCAAAATGCCAAGTAAGCACTTCTCTTACTATTCATACCCTTATATTAATGATACTCTCACTTTTGGTAGAGAATCTTCTCTTTTCAGATGGCAGTGACCTTGGGATGACGCAGAAGGCATCATGGTGCTGGAAAGACGTGACTGGAGTATTCAGTACTGCAATATCTCTATCACACCTTCCAAGGCTCAGGGTCTATTGTGGAAGAAGTGGCAGAAAGAATGTAAGAGCCAAAGGAAAGGTAGAAATCCTTACAACATGCTCCCCCAAACACAAAATGGCCTGGATATCCATGACCTCACAGTGCCTGACACTACCTACACAAGGCCATCATAATAGGAAGAAAAGATCATGACATCAAAATAAAAGAGATAAACTTGGCCTACCAAAATTAAACCAAAAGAAGATAAGCCACTTAAACATTTAAATAGCAATTAATGAAATAAAAACAGCTATTTAAACAAAAATTATAGAAACAAATCCCCACACAAAGTTAATGAAACAAAAAGTTGGTTTTTTGAAAGGATAAACAAGTTTAAGAAACCTTTAGACAAATCAAAGAAAAACAAAAAAGACCCAAATTAAAATTAGAATGGGAGTCATTGTGAAAGATACCAATGAAATGCAAAAATTATAAAAACATACCTTAAAAATATACTACACCAAGGCTGGAGTGATTACTCAATGATTAAGGCATTTGCCTGCAAAGTCTACCCATCTGGGTTTGAGTCCCCAGTACCCACATGAATCCACATGCACAAAGTGGTGCATGCATCTGGAGTTCTTGGCAGTGTCTAGAAGCCCTAGCATGCCTACTCTCTGTTGCTCTTCTCACTCTCTCTCTCCTTGGAAAGAAATTTTTAAGAAAAATACTATGCTAAATTGGAAAATCTAAAAGTAATAGATGAATTTTTAGATAAGTTAAGCCTACTAAATTTAAACTAAGATGAACCATTAAATCAAAAAAGAAAACAAAGGAATCAAAGAAGAAAATAAACACCTGAAGTAATTCCAAGAGAACACAGGAAACCAACTTAGTGAAATAAGGAGGTCATTACAAGACATGAGTAAGGAAATATAAATACTGAAGAAAAACCAGGCAGAAATCCTAGCAATGAAACACAGTCAGTCAAATAAAAAAGCTCCCTGGAAAGACTCACCAGTAGAATAGATGGAAAGAAGAGAATATCTAAACTAGAAGACCAGGTGGCATACCTAATACAGTCCAAAAAAGAGAAATAAAAGCTAATAGGAGGGTATGAATGTGAATTTCAAGACATCTGGGACACTATGAAAAGATCAAAAATAAGAATCTGGGTATAGTAGAAGGAGAAGAATTTTAATCCAGAGACTTAATAGCTATTTTCAACAAAATCATACAAGAAAATTGTCCCCAAATTGGGAAAGAAATGCCAATGCAGATACAAGAAGCTTTTAGAACACCAAACAGACAAAACCTAGGAAGAACCTCTCCATGCCATGTTATAATTAAACAACTAAGCATGCAAACTAAAGAAAATGTATTGAAAGCACATAGAGAGAAAAAGCAAGTCAGCTACAAAGGCAAGCCTATCAGAATAACTCCAGATTATTCAACACAAACTTTAGAAGCCAGAAGGGCTTGGAACGATGTATTCCAAGTTCTGAAAGATAACAACTGTCAACCAAGATTACTTTATCCTGCAAAGCTATCTATTCAAATTGATGGAGAAATAAGTATATTCCACAACAAAAGCAGGCTAAAGGAATTTATGACAACTAAACCAGCTCTACACAAAATACTGGAAAAAATCTTTCACAGTGAAGAGAAAGCAAAGCACACACATGAGGAAACAGGAAAAAAACAAACCACAAGCAAATAATAGTTAAAACAAGAGAGTAAAAGGAAACAGGAAACACTACAAAACAAGAAGAATGGCAAGAATAAACACATACCTTTCAATAATAACTCTTTTTTTTAATTTGTTTTATTTATTTATTAGAGAGAGAGAGATAGAATGGGCACACCAGGGCCTCCAGCCACTGCAAATGAACGAACTCCAGATACAGGTACCACCACGTGCATCTGGCTTACATGGGACCTAAAGAATTGAACCTGGGTCCTTAGGCTTCGCAGGCATGCACCTTAACCACTAAGCCATCTCTCCAACCTCAATAATAACTTAATATCAATGACCTCAACGCCCCAACCAAAAGACACGGGCTAGCAGACTGGATTAAAAGTCAGGATCCTGCTCTTTCTTGCCTCCAGGAAACTCATCTCTCAATAAAAGGTAAACATTGTATTAGGGTAAAAGGATGGAAAAGGTACTTCAAGCAAATGGGCCTAGGAAACAAGCAGGGGTTGCTATCCTAATATCTGACAGGATAGACTTCAAACCAACATTAGTGAGGAAAGATGAAGAAGGTCATTTTATACTGACTAAAGGAAGACTCCAGCAGGAGGACATTACAATCCTGAACCTAACATGGGGGCTCCCAGTTTCTTCAAACAAACACTATTAGTCTTAAGGTCACAGATAACACCAAACACAATTGTAGTTGGTGACTTCAATACCCCACTCTCATCAATTGACAGGTCATGCCAGCAAAAAATGAACAGAGAGACATCTGGATTAAATAATGTCATGGAACAAATGAATCTAACATATATCTACAGAACATTCCATCCAAATGCTTCAAAATATACATTTTTCTCAGCAGCACATGAAACATTCTCCAAAATAGACCATATATTAGGACATAAGGCAAATCTTAACGAATAAAGGAAAACTGAAATAATCCCTTGTACTCTATCTGATTACAGTGGGATTAAACTACAAATCAGCAACAAGAAAAGCTATAGAGCATACAGAAGTTTATGGAGAGTAAACATTACACTATTGATTGATGAGTGGATCATCATTGAAGAAATAAAAAAGGAAAGTAATGAATTCGTAGAATCAAAGGATGATGAGGATACAACATACCAAAACATTTGGGACACAATGAAGGGAGTCCTAAGAGGGAAATTTATAGCTTTAAGTGCCTATATTAAGAAATTAAAGAGTTCAGAAGAAAACAATTTACTGTTTCACCTTAAGACCTTGGAAAAAGAACAAGGCAAACAAAAATCAGTAGACAGGAAGAGAAAATAAGGATTAGGACAGAAATTAATGAAATTTAAAAATCCAAAGAAACAATGAAACAAGACTTAGTTCTTTGAAAGGATAAAGAATATTGATGAATGCTTAGCAAATCTGGCCAGAAGAAAGAGAGAAGAGACAAAAGTTAATAAAATTAGATATGAAAAAGGCACCATTACAACAGACACCAAAGAAAATCATAAGGACATGCTTTAAGAATATATAAGCCCTTAAATTTCAAAATATGAATGAAATGGGTGATTTGCTTAATTCATATGAACCACCAAAATTAAATCAAAATGATATAAACCAATTAAATAGACCTATTTCTTTTTTTTAATTTTTTTGTTTTATTTATTTGAGAGTGACAGAGAGAAGGAGGCAGAGAGAGAGAGAGAGAGAGAGAATGGGCTCGCCAGAGCTTCCAGACTCTGTAAAGGAACTCCAGATGCGTGCGCCCCCTTGTGCATCTGGCTAACGTGGGTCCTGGGGAATTGAGCCTCGAACTGGGGTCCTTAAGCTTCACAGGCAAGCGCTTAACCACTAAGCCATCTCTCCAGCCCTAAATAGACCTATTTCAAGTATGGAGATCCAAGCAGTTATAAAAAGTCTCCCAAATGGAAATGAGGGAGTGCTACTTTCTTGATGAACCTGGTATCAGCACAAAGGTGAAGGAGATAGACACAGAGAACAGTCAACTCCTACCAAACCAGAGATCCAGAAACATAGAGGCTCCTAAGACTTCATCATGGAAGTAGACCTAAAATAAACACAACATGGCTCAGGGAAATTTAACGAATTGGGGGTGGAAAGATTTTTAGAGCCATAAGTTGACACATTATGCACAGAGACATTGCCTCTTCCCCATAACTGATGGCTACCCACACAATGCATGACCCACAATCCCCAGTGAGGAAGGTCCCTTCGTAGGAGGGTGGATAGGGAGGAGGCTAATGATGGTACCAACATGTGCTGTTTACACACTGAGTATGTATGTAACTAATAATGAAAAAAAAAAAAAAAAAAAAAACTCCCAACTGAAAAAAGTCTAGGCCAAGATAGAATCACTGGTAAATTTTACCAGGCCTTAATGGAAGAACTAACACCACTGTTTCTCAAACTTTTCCATAAAATAGAAGAGGAAGGAATTCTACTGAACTCCTTCTATGAAGCCAGCATAACCCTGATACCGAAACCAGAGAAAGACAGAACAAACATAAAAAAATTACAGACCAATCTCCCTCATGAACATAGATGCAAAAATTCTCAGAAAATATTGGCAAACAGAATACAAGAATATCTGACAAAGATTATCCACCCCGACCAAGTAGGCTTTATCCCAGAGATGCAGGGATGTTTCAATATATGCAAACTGATAAATGTAATACATCCTATAAATGGTCTGAAGGACAAAAATCACATGATCATCTCAATAGATAAAGAAAAGGCATTTGACAAAATCCAACATCCTTTCATGGTAAAAGTATTACAGAAACTGGGAATAGCAGGAATATATCTCAACATAATAAAAGCTATTTATGACAAACCTACAGCCAACATAATAGTAAATGGGGAAAAACTTGAAGACTTCCCACAAAATTTAGGAACAAATCAAAGATGTCCACTGTCCCCACTTTTATTTAATATAGTACTGCAAGTCCTAGCTATAGCAATAAGGGAAGAGACACTCATAAAGGGATCCAAATTGGAAAGGAAGAGAACAAATTGTCATTATTTGTAGACTATATGATTCTATTCATAAAAGATCCTAAAGACTCTACCAGCAAACTATTAGAGCTGATAAACACTTAGAAATGTAGCAGGATAAAAACTAAATACAGGGCTGGAGAGATGGCTTAGCAGTTAAACACTTGCCTGTAAAGCCCAGTTAGAGGTTCAATTCCAGGACCCACATTAGCCAGATGCACAAGGGGGCGCACATGTCTGGAGTTCATTTGCAGTGGCTAGAAGCCCTGGCTCACTGATTCTCTCGATTCTCTCTCTCTCTCTCTCTCCCTCTCTCTCTGTCTATCTGTCATTCTCAAATAAATAAATAAAATGAACAAAAAAATTAAAATAAATAAATACAAAGAAATCAGTAGCTTTCCTATATACTAACAGCAAACATGCAGAGGATGAAATCAGAGAATCTCTCCCATTCACAATTGCCTCAAAAAATAATAAATAATGTACCATATAATAAATGTAACCAAGGAAGAGAAGGATGCCTACAATGAGAACTTTAAAACACTCAAGTGAGAAAGTGCAGAATACACCAGGAAATGGAAAGACATCCCATGTTCTTGGATTGGAAGAATTAATATTGTGAAAATGTCAGTCTTACCAAAAGCATTCTACATATTTAATGCAATCCCCATTAAAATTTCAATGGTGTTCTTCACAGAAATAGAAAAAAAAATCCTAAAATTCTTTTGGAAGCACAAAAAGCCTCAAATAGCCAAATTTTGAGCAACAAAAATAAAGCTATTTTAAGCTATGCCACAAAGCCATAGTTGAAAAAAAAAAACAGCATGGTACTGGCACAAAGATAGACACATAGATCAATGGAACAGAATAAAGGATGCAGATGTTAAGCCAGGCAGCTACAGCCATATGATTTCTGACAAAAATATTCACTGGAGAAAAGACAGCCTCTTCAACAAGTGGTGCTGGAAAAATTGAATATCTATATGTACAAGGATGAAAATAGGTCCTTATCTTTCTCCATGCACAAGAATCAAGTTCAAATGCTTTCAATGAAACCTCATGTAATTACAAAGCTTTTGCACAGCAAAGGACACTGTGAATCGAGCAAAGAGACAACCTACAGAATGGAAGAAAATCTTTGCCAGCTTACAGCTGACAGAGGATTAATATCCAGGATATACAAAGAACTCAAAAAAGAAATAATGAGAAAACAAACAACCCATTTAAACAATGGGCTAGATAACTTAATAGAGAGTTCTCAAAGGAAGAAATACAGATGGCCTAAAAACATATAGAAAAATATATTCTACATACTTGGCCATCAGAAAAATGCAAAAAAAATACTACTTTGAGATTCCACTTCACTCCTGTCATAATGGCTATCATCAAGCCATTCTAAATGTTGGTGAGGATGCGGAAAATGGGGAACCCTTCTACACTCTTGCTGGGAATGTAGCCTGGTACAGCCATTGTGGAAATCAGTGTGGAGATGGTTAAAAATAGATTTACCATATGGTCCAGCTATAGCACTCCTAAGAATATACACTAATGACTTCTCTCACTACCTTAGAGATAATAGCACAACCATGTTTATTGCTGCTCTTTTTAAAAATAATTTATTTTTTATTTATTTATTTGAGAGAGGGAAAGAGGCAGACCAAGTGCGAGAGAGAGAGAGAGAGAGAATGAGCATGCCAGGGCCTCCAGCCACTATAAACAAACTCCAGACACATGAGCCCCCTTGTGCACCTGGCTTACATGGGTCCTAGGGAATTGAACTGAGGTCCTTTGGCTTCTCAGGCAAGTGCCTTAACTGCTAAGCCATTCATCTCTCCAGCCCCTATTTCTGCTCTTTTTACAGTATTTAGGAAATGGAACTAGCATAGATGTCCCTCAACAGGTGAATGGTTAATAAAGATGTGGTACATTTAAACAATGGAGTTCTGTTCAGTGGTAAAGAAAAATGTAATGAAATTTTCAGGGAAATGGGTGGATCTGAGAAGGATTATACTAAGTGAGGTAACCCAGGCCCAGAAAGCCAAACGTCACACATTATCTCTCATATGTGGACCCTAGCTACAAATGTTTAGACTTGTGTGTGAGCTGAAACAAAAAATCAGGAGCAGAGGCCAGTAAGCTAGAAAAAGGCTAAAAGGGAGAGGGCAGAGGGAAGGACTTTAGGGGATGATATTTTATATACATAAGATTAAGGGAATTACAGGGAATGGAATGGCCTAAGTGAGGCCAGGGGAAGAGATTAAGAGAAGGGTGGAGGGAGGGTCAATCAAAATTCAAAATATTCTGAATAACACATATGAAAGCCTACTTATTTAGATAATGGCACATTCCAGAAGCCATAGATTGCTACTAGAAAAATTTCAGTGCCAAGGATGGGATACCTTCCAGTGAGTTGTTGGCCAGGGAGGCCCCTGTTCCCTCCAAAACATTGCAGGCTATTGCCAAGGCCCTTGGTTTCCTTCCCTCCACCCTTCTCAACGCCAGTCTTTAGAGAAATACAGTAATCTTAAAATTCATTTGAAAGCAAAAAAAAAGGCCTCAGATAGTAAAGGTAATTGCTGAACAAACAATAAGGCTAGAGATAACACCATATCTGATTTCAAAATACAGTCCAGAGGCATAGTAACAAAAGTAACATGGTAACACCATTAAAACCCATCTAGATTATCAATAGAATAAAATTAAAGATCTAGGCTCAGATCATGTACCTATCACCTTGTGATTTTTGTCAAAGTTGCCAAAAAATACTCATTGGAAAAAAGTGTGTATAATAATAAGTAGAATAATGAAAGTAGATCCTTATAGCTTTCCCTGCACAAAAATCAACTCCAAGTTGATCAAAGACCTTAACAAAATATGTCAAACACTGAAACTGTTAGGGAAAAAATCTATAGAAACCATTTCAATACATATATTTCAATACATATAGGGGTAAGGTCTTTTGGAACAGGACTTATAGTTTAGGAAATGAGGCCAACAACTGACCTCATGGAATTAAAAAGTTTAAAAATTTAAAAAGTTTCTGTGCAGCAAAGGTATTTTAAAGAATGTTCTTATGATTTTATGAATTTCATTGTTGCCATATTTCCTCACTTTTCATCTCTAATTTGTGTCTTCTCTTTCTTTTGGTTAGTTTGCCTAAAGTATTTTTCAAACAGAAGTAATTTGTCTTTTATAGTGAAGAAGCTTTCTTTGGAGGCAGCAAAACAGTCTTGCCTTTTAAGCTATTCCGCTAGTCTATCTTTTTAAAAACTTTTTAAAAAACTTATATGTAGGGTAGGAGTGCACCAGGGCCTCTTGATGCTGTGAATGAAGACAAGATGCCTGTGCTACTTTATTTATTCATTCATTTATTTATTTACTTACTTATTTATTTATTTATTTATTTATTTATTTATTTATTTATTTATTTGCAGGCAGAGAGAATGGGCATACCAGGGCCTCCAGCCACTACAAATGAATTCCAGATGCATGTGCCACTTTGTGCACCTTGATTTATATGGGAATCAAACTTGGATAATTAGCCTTTGCAGGCAAGCCCCTTTACTGGCCTTAACCACTAAGCCATCTCTTAAGCCTGACTGATGTCACTTTTTGTGTCTGGCTTACAAGGGTGGATTGGGAATTCAACAGTGGTAGGCAGGCTTTTTAAGCAAGCACCTCTAACTGCTTAGCTAACTTCCCAGCCCCCTAGCTTGTGTCTGTTGCTTGGGAAATTGAGACTATTAATATTCAAAGTTAATGCTTTTTCGCCACATAGTCTCACTCATCTACAGCACCTAACCTATTCCTCCCTTGCTTAACTGTCCAAATGTGGTTTATTCTTTCCTCTGGCCTAATTTGTGTGTTTGTCTTTCTCTTAGTTCAAAGGATTTCTTCAACTGTCTGCTCTAGAGTTGGCTAAGTGTTAGAAAAATCCTTTACTCTACTTTTATCAAGGAAAGTCTCCCTGGTTCCTTCTATAATGACAGACAGATTTGCTAGGTATTGTAGTCTGGGTTAGCAAATATTGTCTTTCAAAACTTGAAAATCATTGGTGCAATCTCTCCTGATTTATAAAGTTTCTTTTGAAAAATTTTATTATTCTGAAAGGTCTGCCTTTATTAGTGACTTACTGTTTTCAAGATACATTATTTGTCCATATAAAAGAATTAGTGGCTTAATTATCATATCATCAGGGGAGGTTCTTTTCTGGTTTTGTCAGTTTGATGTTCTAAGTAACTTCAATAACTGGATAGGTATCTCTTTTCCTGTTTGTGAAATTTTCTTCTATGATTTAATTGAAAATATTTACTATGCCTTTAGAATGAAATTATCCCTCCATATTCAAAATTCTTAGATTCTTTTTGAAATATCCTAAATGTCTTCAAAAACCTACTTTTACATTCTTTCTTTTCTTTTTTTCTTTATTAGTTAGTTTTGTATTCAGCAAATACAGTCAGTTTGGTACCATTATTAGGCTCATCCGTGACTTACCCCCTCCCCTTATCCCCATCTTGCTGAGGTATATGGGTCATGCATTGTGGAGTTAGCCCACAGTAATGGGTACTACTTTTACATTCTTATTAATTTATTTTTATTTTGTTGTAATATTCCAATTCCTCAACTTTGTCTTCAAGGTGACATATTCTGTCATATCCTAAACCCATTCCATTAGTGAGTAGAATTTTTAAAAGATGAAAGTGATTCTCAACTTTCTTCTCCTAATTCCTTAAGCTTAACATTTCTTTTTAAAAAAAAATTCTATTAAATGTTGTTAGCATAAACAATGATGGACTTCATTGTGAGATTTTCATACATATATATTCTTTTAATTCATTTTTAACTTAGAATAAAAGGTAATGTGTCTATTATGGAATTTAATTGTGAAATCTCAACATATGTGCAATTATTCTACATTATAATTCATGATTCTTCATTATAATTGCCATCTCTGTCCTTCTCCATCCTCTCTAACCTCTATGATTGGTCTCCCTTCTTCCCCCAAAATGATAGTCCTGTCTACTGCTTTCATGTCACATGTATTACATTACCCTCTTTTTGTTCTACTTCCCTTAATATATGTCTTCCCTCTAATAATTCTCCTTTTATCTCGATGATGTCCTATAAACACAAGCACATATATTATGTGTGTACATGTATATATATATATATATATACATGTACATATTTATACATACATATATATACATAAATAAAATATTATTTTATTTTTTTAACTTTTTATTTTTTAATAATTAGTTTTGTATTCAGTAAATACAGTCAGTTTGATACCATCATTAGGCTCATCCGTGACCTACCTCTCCCCTTGGCCCCTCCTCATTGAGGTATATGTGTCATGCATTGTGGAGTTAGCCCACAGTTATAGGTAAGATAAATGTCTCTGCATATCATGACCCAACATGTGGCTCTGACATTCTTTCAGCCCCCTCTTCCACAAAATTTCCCTGAGCCATGTTGGGTTCATTTTTGGTCTGCTTCAGTGATGAGGTGTTGGGGGCCTCTGGGGCTCTGGCTCTCTGATTTGGTAGTTGATTTTTCTCTGTGCTGATCTCCTTCCCCCTTGTGCTGGTATCCAGTTCACCAGGAAGGTAGCACCCTTGCTTGTTTCACCAATTTTTCTTAGTTTCAGCCAGGGCCCTTTTGAGGTATGATGGGGTGGCTCTCTCCTTAGCATCTACATCTATCTGAAAAAGAGAAGCAGATTCTGCAATGGAGAGTAAGTTAGCACCAGGACAAATGAGATAACCCTTACTTTTTTTATACAGAATTTAATAGGTGTAGGCCCTCTTGTAGCCCACGATTGTTGGTATCTTTTCTGTTTGTTTCTTCGTTTTGTTTTCAGAGGTAGGGTCTCACTCTTCCCCAGGCTGACCTAGAATTCACTATGGAGTCTCAAGGTGGCCTCAAACTCAAGACGATCCTCCTACCTCTGCCTCCCGAGTGATGCGATTAAAGGCCTGTGCCACCATGCCTGGCTGATGGTATCTTAATAATGGAGAGTGGGCTAATGTTTGGATATGGTTCTGACTTGTTTCCCAGCTCCAGCTATGGGTTCCATACCATCAGTTAGCCAAATCAAGAGCACTTGGTGCCCCACCATGGCTGTGTGCCACTATTGCACTCTTCTGTGGGCATCACAACAGGTTATTTGCTGGTAAGTACGTTAGACCATGAGTTGCTTGGACAGATATTGGTCATTTTCCCCCAGTCGCCCATGTAGCACCTTCTGGAACTAGACATGCTGATTGTATGGGGACTGACTCTCTTCCAGCTTCCAGCTACGCCATACCATTTTATTTGTCAACCACATAAGGTGTCTTCAGCAGTAGGGTCTTACCACTAACCTTTGGTGGGTCATCAAGTACTTGGAAAGAAATGTGTCTTTCTTTTAGAAAACCTTGTAGGTCTCACTGATTAAAAGTTCATTGTGGATGAGAGCCACATGCTGGTAATGGGAGTTACAGGTCAGTGCCCACTAAGAAAAGGAAGAAAAAGATAATTAATATACAAGAGTTATAGAGAAGAGAGAGAGAGAGAGAGGCAGAGAAGCTGTAGAAGATTAAGGTTAGTCTTCATCATACCCTCTCCAGTGCCTTGTGGTTCAGGTGTTGCCTCTAAGGGCCTGGTGAAGGTTCCACCATTTGGTCTGCCTTTCAGGAAGTAGAATTTTATGGTATCATTGCCGTTTGGGTCTACATTTGTGTTTCCCACCCCTCCATTGCCCTCCCCTCCCTCCCCATCCATACTATTGTCTAGTCCACAAGATGCTTGCTGGGTATGTAAGGTATCTTGGGTAGATTCAGGTTAGGTGCTGTAGATGAATGAGACTATGTGGCGATTTTCTTTCTGATTGGGTAGGTTCACTGAGAATGAACTGTTCCAGGTTCAACCACTTTTCCTCAAATTTCATTGTGTCATTTTTTCTTACTGCTGTATAGAATTCCAATGTATACATATACCACATCTAAGTTATCCATTCTTCCCGTGATGGACATCTGGGTTGATTCCAGCTCCTAGCTATTAAAAACTGAGCGGCTACAAACATGGTTGAGCAAATCTCTGTAGTCTGTGGTTTGAAGATTTTAGGGTAGATGCCCAGTAAGGGAATAACTGGGTCTTTTCGTATCTCTATAGTCAGCTTTTTCAGGAGTCTCCATAATGCTTTCCAAAGTGGTTGTCCCATCTTACATTCCCACCAACAGTGGATGAGTGTTCCTACTTCTCCACATCCTTGCCGGCATTTATTTTCATTTGACTTTTTGATGTTTGCTATCCATATTGGGATAAGGTGGAATCTCATAATTGTTTTAATTTGCATTTCCCTGATGATTAGGGATGATGAACATTTTCTTAAGTGTGTGTTTGCCATTTCTATTTTTTCCTCTCTGAACTGCCTGTTCAGCTCTTTGCCCCATTTTCTGAGTGGGATGTTTGACTTAGTACTGTTTAGATTTTTGAGTTCTTTGTAGATTCTAGAGATTAGGCCTCTGTCAGTTGGATAACCTGCAAATAGTTTCTCCCATTCTGTGCATAATCCATTGGCTTTGCTTATTGTATGCTTGTCTGTAAAGAAACTCTTCAGCTTCATGTGATCCCATTGGTTCACTGATGGTTTAAGATCGTGAGCTACTGGGGTTTTGTTCAGGAAGTCTTTTTCCATTCCTATATCATGGAAAGCACTTCCTAAATTTTCTTCCAGTAGTATTCGATTTTCTGGTCTTATATTCAGGTCTTTGATCCACTTGGACTTGAGTGTAGTGCATGGTGAAATGTGTGGATCAAGTTTCAGTTTCCTGCACATAGTTATCCAGTTTGTCCAGCACCATTTGTTGAAGATGCTGTCTTTTTTCCAGCCTATTTTGTTAGGGCCTTTGTCAAATATCAAGTAGCAATACTTGCTTGACCCAAAGTCTCAGTCCTCAAGTCTATTCCATTGGTCTATACCCCTGTGTTTATGCCAGTACCATGCTGTTTTTATTACTATGGCTTTGTAATATAGCTTGAGATCAGGTATGCTGATGCCTCCAGAGGTATTTCTTTTGCTGAGGATATGTTTGGAAATGCGAGGCCTTCTGCGTTTCCATATGAAATTTGAGATCATTTTTTTCTATCTCTGTGAAGAATACTGTAGGGATTTTAATTGGAATTGCATTAAACCTGTATATTGCCTTTGGGAGGATTGCCATCTTTACAATGTTAATTCTGCCTGTCCAGGAACATGGGAGGTCTTTCCATTTTCTCAAGTCCTCCTCAATTTCTTTTTTGAATGTTTTTGTGGTTTTGTTGTATAGATTTTTCACTTCCTTGGTTAACATTATTCCAAGGTATTTTTTTGTTGTTGTTGTTGCTATTGAAAATGGGACAATGTCTCCTATTTCTTCCTCTGTATCGTTGTCATTTGCATATAGAAAGGGTACTGATTTTTTGTACAATGATTTTGTATCGTGCTACTTTGCTTTAGGAGTTAACCACCTTCAGGAGTTTTGGGATGGAGTCTCTCAGGTGTCTTACATATATAATCATGTCATCAGCGAATAGTGCTAACTTAACTTCTTCCTTTCCAAATTGTATCCCTTTTATTTCCTTCTCCTGTCTTACTGCTTGAGCTAGGACTTCCAGTACTATATTGAAAAGCAGAGGTGAGAGTGGACAACCCTGTGTTGTTCCTGATCTTAATGGGAATTCCTCCAGTCTCTCTCCATTAAGTATTATTTGGGCCTTAGGAGCTTTGTATATTGCCTTTATTAGGTTTAGATATGAACCAACCATGCCAATTCTCTCCAATGTTTGATCATGAAGTGATGTTGCATCTTGTCAAAGGCCTTTCAGCATCTATCAAAATAATCATGTGGTTTTTATGTTTAACCTTGTTTATGTGGTGTATTATATTGACAGATTTCCGTATGTTGAACCACCCCTGTGTTCCTGGGATGAATCCCATTTGGTCAAGGTGGATAATGTTTTTGATGTGTTTTTGGATTTGGATTCCAAGGATTTTCTTCAGGATCATTGCATCTAAGTTCATCAGGGAAATAGGCTGGTAGTTTTCTTTTCTTATGGCATCTCTGCCTAGTTTTGGAATTGGGGTGATAGTAGCTTCATAAAAGGACTTGGGTAGTTTTCCCTGTTCTCCAATCATGTGGCACAGTTTGAGGAAGATTGGTTTGAGTTCTTTCATGAAGGTTTGATATAATTTAGCTGAGAAGCTATCTGGTCCTGGACTCTTCTACTGGGGGAGGTTTTTTATTACTTTTTCAGTCTGCGTGAGTGTGATGGGTTGATTGAGGTGATTAATCTGCTCTGATTTTAGCTTTGATAGATGGTATGCATCCAGGAATTTATCCATCTCCTCCACATTATCCTGTTTTGTGGAGTAGAGGTTTTTGAAACAAGTCCTGATGATTCTCCCAATTTCTGTTGTGTTATATCTTTTTCATTTTGAATTTTCTTAATTGAAGCTTCTCTTTTTTTTTTTTTTTTTTTTTTTTTTTTGCTTGATCAAATTGGCCAGGGGTTTGTCAATCTTCTTTATTTTTTCAAAGAACCAGCTCTTTGTTTTGTCAGTTGTCTTAATTGTTTCCTTGGTTTCCAATTCATTAATTTCTGCTCTGATTTTAATTTTTTCTTTCCTTCTGGAGCACTTTGGGTTGGATTTTTCTGGCTTTTCCAGTGTCTTTAGGTGGATGCTTAGGTTATTGATTTGGGATCTCTCTGTCTTTTTTTTTTTTTTTTTAAGGCATTGAGTGCTACAAAATTTCCCCTGAGGATCACCTTCTTGTATCCCATAAGTTTTGGTATGATGTGTTCTCATTGTCATTCAATTCTAGAAATTTTGCAATTTCATTTTTTATTTCATCCACTATCCATTTATTGTTTAAAAGTGTGCTGTTCAGATTCCAGGTGCCACTGGAATTATTGGTGGGTCTTTTGTTGTTGATTTCTAGCAATATAGCATTGTGATCTGATATCATGCAGGCAATTATGTCAATCTTCCTAAATATTTGGAGGCAGTCTTTGTGACCCAGTATATGGTCTATTTTAGAGAATGATCCATGGGCTGCTGAGATGAATGTGTGGATTTGGGATTGAAATTTCTGTAGATATCCGTTAGGTCTAAGAGATCTATGGTTTTGTTGACCTCTCTTACTTGCCTGTTCAGTTTCTGTTTGGATGATCTGTCTATTACTGATAATGGTATATTGAAGTCCCCAGCTATGATGGTGTTGGTGGTTATTTCTGTTTCATTGTCAAGTAGGTTTTGTTTTATGAACTATGGTGCCCCTGTGTTTGGTGCATACAGATTTATGATTGTAATACTTCTTGATGGATTGTTCCCTTGATAAGTAGGAAGTGACCTTCTTTGTCTTTTTAAATTATTTTTCATTTGAAGTCTATTTCATGTGATAATAATATAGCTATGCCTGCTTGTTTCTTATTCCCATTTGCTTGGAATATTGTTTTCAACCCTTTCACCCTGAGGAGGTGTCAGTCTCTAGTGGTGATTTGGGTTTCTTGAAGCCAACAGATTGAGGGGTCTAATTTTTTGATCCATCCTGTTAGCTTGTGTCTCTTTATGGGTTAGTTAAGGCCATTAATATTTAGGGTAATGACTATCAGTTTTTATTTGATCCCTGCTATATTGTGATGGTATGTGTGGCTTGGTGTTTTCATGGACTTTGAAGTTTTTTGTGCCTACTCTGCATCTGGGTATTGTGATCTGCTTCTTGTAGGCATTTGAGTTTGATTATTTGTTTCTTCTCTGTAGAGAATTTCCTGAAATTCTCTTTGTCGGTTTGGTTTTGTGTTCATGTCATCGTAAAGCTGAGTTTTGTCATGGAAAGTTTTTCTTTCACCATCTATTATGAGGGATACGTTTGCTGGACAGAGTAGTTTGGGTTGGAAGCCATAGGTTCTTAGACTTTGTAGCATTTCATTCTAGGCCCTTCTGGCTTTCAGGGTTTCCATTGAGAGGTCTGAAGTAATTCTGATGCGATTACCTTTGAAAGTGGTGTGGTGTTTTTCCCTAGCTTCTTTTAGGATTTTCTCTTTGGTGTCAATGTTTACAGTTTTAATGACAATATGTCTTGTAGAGTTTCTCCTTTGGTCTAGTCTGTTTAGAGTTCTCTTGGCTTCTTGTGTCTTTATGGGGCTTTCTTTTATGAGACTGGGGAAGTTTTCTTAGATTATTTTGTTAAATAAGTTCTCCATGCATTTCGTCTGAATTTCTTCTCCTTCTGGTATTTCAATGATCCTGATATTAGGATGTTTAAGTGTATCCCGCAATTGCCTCTTGTTCTGTTCACAGGAACTTTTGAACTTACTGAAATTTTTGAACTCTCTAACTGTTTCTTCCATCTTGTCTTTCAGATCAGAGTTTCTTTCCTCCACATGGCTGACTCTATTCTTGGGAGCTTCTAGAGAGTTTTGGACTTGTTCAATTTAGTTTGCATTTTGTGCTACTTTTCTATGTATAATTTCCATCCCTCTGTCAAGCTCCCTTTTCACATCATGTTCTGATTTTCTTGATGATTCTTGAAATTCATCCATGGATTTCTTTATGTCTTCATTTAGCATGGCCAGCTGATTTTTGAGGTCTTCGTTTTTTTCACTCTTCCTCAAATATCTTAACTCTCTTTGAACTCCTTCCATTTTCTTATTTATTAGGTCTAGTTTAGTGATGGCAGCATCCACATGATTATTGGTCCTTTGTTGCTTTTCTGCAAGTTCTACCAGTAGTGTGGTCAGGGTTGCATTGCTCATAGCTTCATTTTGGTGTTCTGATCCTAATGACTCATCTATGCTTTGATTAGGGATGTTCATTGTAGAACTGTGTGATCTAACTGAATTTTCTTGCATTTGATTTTTCATGTTATTTCTTTTGCACTGTTGTCTGCCTATGACAGTGTATTGGCACATAGGTGGGTGGATCAGCCTAGGCTCAAGCACAATGGGAATCTGAGGTAGCCTGGGGCAGTTGCCAAATAGCCTGGGCTTTGGCTGTCACTTGACAAAGCCACCTGATCTACTGCCTGGCTGGGGTGCCAAAGTTACCTGATCTCTTAAGTGGTAATGCACCAAAGCTGCCTGTGTTTGGGGTAGGAGGGACACTGAGGCACTATGTAGTGAAGCAGCCCAAAATCTTGCATGGGAACACTGGGACCTGGAAGCAGTCTGTGCTCCCCCACCACAGGACAATGGCAGAAGGCCGGCGCGGTAGACAGGTAGGGGATGGCACCTGAGCTGGCACATGTGACAGACACAGTCTGAGCTTGCTTGGCAGTTGCTGTGGGCCTGGACTCACTGAATGTGTGGTGGCAGGAGCAGTAAGTGAGTGAGTGGGCAGAGTAGTCTAAGCTTCCATATGCAGGAATCAATCGCGTGTGGCGGCGCCGTGGATACAGCGGCTACTTGGGGGGAGTGGTGGGCTACCCACCCGCGAGACAGTCTGCGATTCCCTGTCCCCCCCCACCTCTGTGCCCTCCCACTGGCAATCTATTGGAGATTGCTCTCCCCTCAAAGACCCTTAATGTCTTGCCTTTCTTTCCCAGGGATTTGCAGGTCAGCTAGGCACCACATATACAATTTTAAATCCAGGGTCCACATGTAATAGAAAACACAAGACATTTGTCTTTCTAAGTTTAGTTTCTTATGTTTAACATGATTTCCAGTTCCATCTAATTAATAAAAACGTCATGATATTATTTCTATTTACAGTTGAATAAAATTCTATTTTGTATATGTACTAAATTTTCGTTATCAATTCCTTTATTGATGGACATCTAGGTTAGTTTCATTTCCTTGCTCTTATAAATAGTGTATCAGTTAACATGGATATGCAAATATCTCTGTGGTATGTTGGCTTAAAATCCTTTGAATAAATACACAAGAGTGATAGCCAAGTAATAGTCTGGTTCTAGTTTTAGTATTTTGAGAAATCTCCTTACTGGGTTTCATAGTGACTATAGCCACTTTATTTTCCCACCAACTCCTCTTTCCCTTCATCCTCACAAATGTTTGTTGGCATTTGTGTTCTTGATGAGAGCCGATCTTGGATGATATGGAATCTTAAAGTAATTTTAATTTGCATTTCCCAGTTTAAGGATATTAAACACTTTTTAAAATATTTATTGGCCTTTTGTATGTTTTCTTTTGAGAATTTTCTCTTCAGTTCATTAGCTCATTTATGGATGGGATGCTTTGTTTTTGGTATTTAATTTTATAGTTCTTTATATATTCTAGACATTAATTCTGTTTTGAACCTTGGTTACAAAATGAGTTCCATGGTAAGTGAGATATAGGCTAGAGTGAAGCCCTGACTCTGCAAAACCAAAAATTTTTAACTCAAAACAAATAACTTAGCAAAAATTTAGTGTCAAGAAAATTTGCTATTTTGCCTTCAGTATAGCAAGTATATAATGAATAACTATTATTAAAATGAAAATAAGAAATCCAAAATATTGTGTCATCTTTTTCAAAATGGCTTATTTAATCAAAACAAGAAAAGTTCCAGCAATTATATTTGTGTTAAGTTGTTTTTCTTTTCTCTCCTTTCCTTTTCTTTGCATTCCTTTGTTTTGCTATGCTATGTACACTGTGTTATACAATGAGTTGTTTTGCTATTTCTGACACAGGGTCTTGTTCTATGTCCCACATACCTTGGAACTAATTTTATAACCCAGGTTGGCCTCAAACTGGCAATACTTTTACTTTGGCCTCCAGAGAGCTGGCACCATAGGCATGTGTCACCACATACAGCTTGATCATGCCAACTTTTAAGTACATTAGCATATTTTAAAACTGTTACATTTTCACTGCATACCATCATGGTCTGTGCTTTATCTCTACTTACAATTAAAATATATTTAAATAATGCTAACATATTGAAAGCTCAAGCTGACCAAGGAAATATAATGTATGGCAAAAAAATAAAACAAAATGAAACTTAAAAGTAACCCTTCTTTCACAATTGAGTGAGAAAATATGAAAGAGAATGAGAACTTTAAAATTACAACTCTGATTTTATCAAAGAAGAGATTAAATACCAGAGACAGACAAAGAAATGAATAAAATCAAATGGGAAATAAAACAAAGCTAGACAAAATCCCTATTGCAGCTAAGCTGGTGTTGCCTCAGTGTTTACACCATCATAGCAGTGAGCTGTTCAATGAAGACAGAAAGTGTGCTCTAAGCATTGTATGAGATGATATAATCATCCTTTCAGAACCTAATCCTCAAGAACCAATTAGTGGGCTCTTGAGGGAAGGGAACATTTGGAACTGAAAATCATCCCCCAGAAAGTCTCATTGCTGGAACCCACAGGAGACGATTTCCCTTAAGAGGAGTAAGTCAGAGCAACATAGTTAAGTATCTGCTTTACAGTAAACACGCCAGTCCTTCTCCAAGCCATACCATCTATGCCAAGGTTTTGGACACTGACTTCCAAGGATGCCATACCCTCTACTCTGTCTGCCTGTGGCTACTGTAAAAATAGAAGATTGCAACTCAGACCTGCTAGACCAGTGAGAATATAGATTCACAGGAGATATGAATATAAGATAGAGCTTGCATGTTCCCTTTCACTCTGATTCTTTTTGTGACTTAAAGAAACACCCAAGTTACACATGGGTAGAAGAAAAGAGATTCATCTTTAAAATGTAAGAGAGCTAGGAACTTGGGAAGGGATATGAAACTCCTGCCTTTATTAACCAAAAAATTGGACCCAGTGAGGTCAAGAGAATAAATTTTAGTGTGGTGACATGTGGAAAGGACTGGCACAAAGCTATGAGGAATGGGCTTATGGTGGTTTGAATTAAGGGTCCTCCATACACGCATGTGTTCTGAATGCAAGGCTGAAAAGGCATCAGCACTCACTTCCGTCAGAAACATTTGGTGCTTCCACAGAGCACAGCACCATCTACTAGGAAAGGAGAGCCGCAGTGGAACAAGCACACAGAACTGATGAGCTCATGCCACCCAAACTACAAAGTAATGATACTTCAGGCCTGTTGTAGTCCAATATTTCATCTCTTTCACTCTTTCCTTGTGATTTTTGGGCTACTCTGAATCCTAGTAGAGAGGAATTTCCTACCGCTCCTCTGTACCAAACATGATTTATTCAATAGACTTAAAGAAGCCTGAAACTAAAGTACAATATAAAAGATTATAAACTTTTCTATGCAGTTGTCAAAATAATCAGTAAAGATGATATGATTGATGATATGATATGATGGGATGTAATATGATATGGAAAGAAGCATATTTTGCAACTAATAAATTAGGAAATATTCTTAGCCAGAAAACTGAATAAGCTTTAGTATGGTCATCATTTTTACTTTGGAACAGGTAGGCTTAAAAGAGGACTGTTCCCCATTAGCAGAGGGGAATCCATAAAATAGATCAATAAATTGAAAGAAAACTATAGGCAACAGAATCTTGAACAGTTCTGTCAGCTTCCATATAGGAACTCAGGCAATATTCAACCTGGGAAATAAAAATTCCCCTCACCTCCCAAAACACTCCAACCTTTTCCATCTATAATGGAATTCAAGCCATGGAAGTGCTGGGGAATTGCTGTCCAGTTCAGTCAGCTTATAGTTTTCTCATTCTCCTTGGGACCCAAAGGATACTTCCTGGGAGTATCGGACATTCATGACCCTCTGCATCTACCCCTAAACTGAAATAATAGTGGTTTCTCTAGAAAACCCCAAAGGCAAAAATAATGAAATAATACAGGTTCTTCCTACTTTTCTGTAAGTAAACAGACTTTGATATAGATCAAGGTTTCTCGGAATTGTATATACCATGTAGATTTTTATAAATGGAAGCAAATTTTGCATCTGGCTTTATGTGGGCCCTAGGGAATCAAACTCAGGCTGCCAGGCTTGGCAAAACAGTGCTTTTAGCCATTTCTCCAGCAAAATTGAGCTGAATTGAAACACTTATATACCTGTTTGGACAGTCAAGCTTTTCTGAACCAATTATATACATTAGATGACAGATAGCACATTTGACACTTTCTGTCTTAAAACATAAAATAACTACAAGACTGATATGAAGTGAAATTGCAATGCATAAATACATGCCTGTGTTACTTTTCTCTAGCCTCCTTTTATGATACCTAGCATTTCAATATCGCTTCCAAAGATCCATGTAACTGAAATTCTGTCTCAAGTATTAAGGGTCATTTATATCTGAATCTGTGGGCACAAATACACGGGTTTTATATCTCATCATATATGTGTAAGTACTGCCACTAACCCTCTCCACACCATGTATGGCATAATATCCTGTCTGAGAGAAATGAGACAGTACAATAATTCAGATCATGATGGCATAAAACACTATCAAATTTGGACAGTTGAGAGCAGCATAGATTGTTATTTATGTGATAGAACAGGGAAGGGGAAGATGTTCAAAAGGATGAATAAATATCTTCTGTGTCTTTGCTGTTTCCTTCATCTACAATTCAGGAAGCATGAGTGCCACTAATGCATCAGAAGCCAGCAGAGTGACTGAATTCATACTCCTGAGTTTTTCCTGCTCCAAAGAGATTCAAGTCTTCCTCTTTCTACTGTTCACTGTGTCTTACATCCTGACACTGATGGCTAATGGGGTCATTATCTGGGCGGTGAAGGTGGACTACAGGCTCCATACCCCTATGTACTTCCTACTGGCCAACTTCTCATTCCTGGAAATCTGCTACATTAATACCACTGTTCCCAATATGTTGGGAAACTTCTTGTCTGACACCAAAACAATCTCTTTCACAGCCTGCTTCATCCAGTTCTATTTCTTCTTTTCCTGTGGCATCACCGAGACATTCCTATTGCCCCTGATGGCTTTTGACCGATACTTGGCTATCTGCCACCCTCTCCACTATCCTACCATCATGAGTGGTCGTCTCTGCTTTAACTTGATGGCCATCTGCTGGGTAACAGCCTTCCTTTGCTATCCAATCCCTATCTACTTCATCACCCAACTCCCCTTTTGTGGCCCCAATACCATTGACCACTTTGTCTGTGACCCTGGCCCTCTTCTGGCCCTGTCCTGCACCCCTGCACCTGGTATTGAGCTTTCTTGTTCTTTAATAAGCTCACTCATCATCTTCATCACTTTCATCTCCATCCTTACATCCTACAGCCTGGTCCTCAGAGCAGTGTTCTGTATACCTTCAGCAGCTTGCAGAGGTAAGGCCTTCTCCACTTGTGGTTCCCATCTAATTGTAGTGTCTATGTTCTATGGAACCATAATGGTGATGTACATCATCCCAAATTCTGGAAATCCAGCTGGAACACAGAAGATTGTAACTTTGATCTATTCCTCAGTGACCCCACTTATAAACCCACTGATCTACAGTCTCAGGAACAAGGATGTGAGGGATGCCTTGAGAAAAATTTACACATGTGCAAAAATTGGGCAAAATTAATGAGAACTCATGAGTCACTGTACTTCCCCACATTCCTATTTCCAATTTAAAAGTGTAGCTGTATTTTTTGCTCATTCATTCAGGCTCAGGTTCTTAATTTTAATTTTATGACTTTGAAATGTTTGTCAAGAATATCCTAGTTAACCGGGCGTGGTGGTGCACGCCTTTAATCCCAGCACTCGGGAGGCAGAGGTAGGAGGATCACCGAGAGTTTGAGGCCACCCATAGTGAATTCCAGGTCAGTCTGAGCCAGAGTGAGACCCTACCTCTAAAAACATAACCAAAAAAAAAAAAAAAGAAGAATATACTAGTTAAAGCAGACAAGACCTTCAAATCAGGATTTGATAGGTATTACTCTAAGCTAAATGTCTTAGATATCTTTATTTATACTCTTCTACTCTTTCCTCTGATAATGCTCACCTAGTACTTGATCTCATTTTTTAAATATATTTATTTGCAAACAGATAGAGGGGGAGAGAGAGACAGAGAAAGAGAGTATGGGCACACCAGGGCCTCTGACCACTATAAACAGATTCCAGATGTATATGCCACTTTGTGTATCTGGCTTTACATGGGTATTGGGGAATCAAACCCAGGTCATTAGGCTTTGCAGCAAGTGCCTTTACTGCTGAACCATCTATCCAGCCCTCATTTTTTTTGATGATACTAAGTTCCTACTTATCTTTGGTGTTTCTGGCCTTATGCTGTCTGTGCTAATGCTGAGAGATTTAGCCCAGAGGAACAAAGTTAATGTCCCTCATTGCATCATAACTGAGCCAAATTTCTATATAAAATTCATGTGAAGTAACTAGCTACAGTTTAGAGCCCTATCTTTCAAACCTGTGTCATAATTATTTGGGAAGTTTTGAAAAGATAGATTCCTAAGACTTTTTCCAAATATTCTATATCAAATATTTTCAGGGGATCCCATAAATCTTTGTTGAATTTTGCTTAGCTTTTTCTGATTCAATTAGACCAGCCATAGTTCAGAGACTAAACTGTAAATGGCACAATTTTACATAAAAACGTGGCTTGGGCTGGGTATGGTGGTGCATGCCTTTAATCCCAGCACTTGGGAGGCAGAGGTAGGAGGATTGCCGTGAGTTCAAGGCCACCCTGAGACTCTATAGTGAATTCCAGGTCAGCCTGGGCTAGAGTGAGACCCTACCTTGAAAAACAAAAACAAAAACAAAAACAAACAAAAAAAAAAAAAAAAAAACCATGTCTTGGGAAAAAGAAAGAGTAGAAACTCTTACATTTGTTGAGGAAGAGAAAGGAGTTTTAATGAGCCCTGCAAGTGATTCCAATAATGTAATGGTTTCAGCAGCAGTATCTTTTCCTAACTCAACTTTCAAGCCCTCTATTCATAAAAGACATTATTTTTTATAAAATTTTCTATCTGTTTAAATAATTCAAATACTTCCAAATATGTTTATATTTTAAAGTAAAGTTGGAATGTGGCAACATTAACTTTAGGGATTAATTTCATGGGATTGAAGGTTGAATTGAGCACCCAGCACCAACGAAGGTAGAAGTAGATGGAGGGGAAAGCAAACTGTTCTAAGACAACAGGAAGGGGGCAGATTCAGACAGACTTAATGACAGCTCCATGAGATTTTTGTCTAAATTTTGGTCAAAAAATAAACTAGTCAGTTGGTATCTGGGGTTGGTATATCTTATTTATCTACTCAGTAAGTGTCCATTTCCCTTGTGATATTAAGTGGAATTAGATATGTGAAGAGATGAAGCCTTGCCTTTGTATAACTTGCATTCAAGTGAGGGGAACAGAATATAAACAGGAAAAGACATAGCATTGTAATTATTGCAGCCATGAGTAGCAAAGGAAAAAGGGAAAGGATAAACATAAAAAATGTTGAGATAGGATAGGAGATAATTCTGAGAAGATGGTAAAATAATGTCTTGGTGAAAAGATGATATTTCAAATAAAGAAATAAGTCTAATGGAATCAGGTTCCATATAAGTATGAGTTTGTATTTCCAAATGGGAAAATGTTAATTTTGATAATCCATGAGGAAAATGGTGTATAAGGCTACAGAAATAGGCAAGATAAGACAACATAGAGTCTTCAAGGCTAGTTTTATCTAAACTCCTGTGGTATCTGCTCAAAACTATATACTAAAAGGAAGCAAGAATAAGAATCCCACCACTTATTTGGACATGGTAGTGTACATGTTCAATCCCAGCACTATGGAAGTTGAGTCAGAAGATCTGGAAGTTCAAGACCAGCCTGTATAAAACCATTTTTTAAACATCGCATCACTTTGACAAGCTCTTCTAACTTGGAATTAATTTGGTTACTTGTTTGAATATATGTACTTTTATTCCTTAGATTTTCTCTTGTTCCATTAAAGATCTAAAGTACTCAATTAAGAATGCAACTCAGGACTGGAGAGATAGCTTAACAGTTAAGGAATTTGCCTGCAAAGCCAAGGGCAGAGGTTCAATTCCTTAGTACACATGTAAGCCAGATGTACATGGTGGCACATGTGTCTAGAGTTTGTATGTAGTGACTGGAGGTCTGAGAGTGTTCTCTCTCTCTTTCTTAAGTAAATAAATAAATTATTTTAAAAATGCAACACAGAAAAAGGGAATTATGAAGCTTTTTAAATATGATAAATATTTGAAAACTATAAGGTCATGCTGTTTACTGTCAAGCTCTAGAGAGTACTGAGATAGCATTTTTATTAAGTTTAACTGATTTATATACAATTGAACATATGAATATGATACTATATATATGTATTCTGTAGCATTCAAATCAGGTTCTATCCATCCCTATCTCCTCATTTGTCATTTTTGGTGGTAGAAATGTTCAAAATCCTTTCTTGTAACGCATGAAAATAGCACAGGAACTGGTTGGAGGGAGGAACAGGTTCAATAGAAGGGGTATGGGAAAGGGAGGCAAGAGGGAATAATGGGAGGGGATTATGATCAAGATATATTCAGTATGTAAATACATAAACATTTTCAATTAAAAAAAATTTCAAATATTATAAGTATCAAAAGTCATTTCTTGAGCCAGGTGTAGTGGTGCACACCTTTAATCCCAGCACTCAGGAGGCAGAGGTAGGAGGATTGCTGTGAGTTCAAGGCTACCCTGAGACTACATAGTGAATTCTAGGTCAGCCTAGGCTAGAGCGAGACCCTACCTTGGAAAAAAAAACCAAAAAAAATCATTTCTTGTAACTTTTTGAAATATGCAACATATGGTTATTAATTGTAGTCACCCTACTGTGTAATACAATACTAAAACTTCCTACTCCTATCTAGCTGCAACTTCATACCAATTTATTGATCAATCTTTCCTACATTAGTTTTGATACACTGTTCTCCTTTTCTCTGGTAGTCAGTATTTTCCTCTCAATTTATGAGTTTCATTTTCTTATATTCCACATTTCAATAGCATCATGCTTGAGTTCCTGTTTTTATTTTTACCTTTTTCATTGAACTTTTTAAATTGTGTGTTTGTGTATGTGTGTGTGTGTGTGTGTGTGTGTGTGTGTGTGTGTGTACATAACAGGGCTTTGTACCATGGCAAGAAATACCAGACACTTCACTTTTTACATGCAACTAACATGTAAGTGGTTTGTAAATTGAACTCCAGCTGAAGCAGGCTTTAACAAGCAAGCACCTTTAACTGCTGAGCCATCTTCCCAGCTTCTCATAGACTTTTTAAATTTTTTCATATATACTATAACAGATTATATACTATTATCCCCTCACACCAACTCCCATTACCCTAGGGGTCCTCCTCAGTAGGGTTATCTCTGTGGGATCATAAGTAAGTCCCTACTGGGGTAGTGGAGGACCAAGCCTCAGGGTATTCTTACCCATTCTGTGACTCATAATCTTTCCACTCCCTCTTCTGCAATGTTCCCTGAGCTATGGCAGGCCTGTTGGCAATCTGATTTAGTCCTAAGTTATTTGTAGTCTTTGTGTTTCCACTATCATAGGTTTTGATTATTCTAAGTGTCTGTCACCATCACCTTGAGGCTGGTTGTCAGGCTAGCAGTAAAAGCAGTATTCATGACATCACATCCTCTGCAGTTTCTATTGGGCCCTGAAAGATGTGGTAGAGGTGGAATATCTCATAGTAGGCAGTTGGCTATCTTCTCATCTTATTGATGAATATAGGCTTTCTTCCATTTTTCTCTGTCATCTGTAAAATAAAGCAGATTTTCCAACCAAGTGTGAGAACAATTTGGGTTAAGGGGGTATGCAAAGTTGTTTAGAGGATTTTTGGTGTGCTATCCCTCTCTTTCCTGACCTTGGGATTCTGACTTGATTTCTAGTACTACATATGACTTCCTTCCCACTGTGTGGCCTCATGTCCAATCAGAGAAGAGTTGGTTACCTGCAGAGGCTGTGTTCCATATTGAACAAGTATGGTTTTCTTCTGCAAGTTTACTATGTTTATCAAAGTCACATAAATGGTTTGACAAAAGTACATAATAGAACACCATCCCTGTTTGGTATCAATCACACTAAGTTACAATAATATGATGACTAGTTCCCCAATGATGAGGACTGCGGGATGGAGTGGGCATCACACAGAACAGGATCTTGTCACTAGGTTAAGGCTGGTCATATTTTGCTACCCAACTACATGCTTCTGAAAAGAATAGTTAGGAAAGTTGAGGGTTTTCCCCTCATCTTTTCACCTCTACCAACTAATAAGCAACAACAACCAAAAAAGCCATGCACAAGGTTTACAACACTTGATTAAAAAAATAGATACAAAATCTGTTTGGACTTTCAGCCAAGATGGCGACCGCGTAGCTGCAGTGCAAATCCTGGGGAAAGAAAGGCAAGATATTAAGGGTATATAGTGGCTTTTAGGGGAGAGAAATCTGGGAGGGCACAGAGGCAGGGGAAGAGGTAATCGCGGATCTGCTCGTGGGTGGGTAGCCCACCCCTCACCCCAAATAACCTCCATGTTCAGAGCATCGCCCCTGCCGCTGCTGCTGCCGGCCGCCGCTGCTGCGCCGGAGCCCGCACGGCTGCCACCGCGAGCCTCGCCTATTGTTCCCTGCGCGCGGAAGCATAGACTGCTCTGCACTCTCTTCCACTCGCCCACTTACTGAGCGAGCACAGTCCCCACAGCAGGTGCCACACAAGCTCAGGTGTCTCTCACTTGCTCAGGCTCAGGTGCCATCCCCTACCTGTCTGCGTGCCGGCTGTCCGTCATTGCCCTGTGGCGGGGGAAGCGCAGACTGCTTCCAGTACCCAGCGTTCCCAGCCAGAGTTTGAGCTGCTTCAGTACTTGGTGCCTCAGTGCCACTCCTAGCTTCAACACAGGCACCTTTGGCACATTACCACTTGAGAACTCAGGCAACTTTGGCAAACCTGCCAGGCAGTAGATAGGCGGCTTTGGCAAGTGAGAGACAAAGCCCAGGCTGCTTGGCAACTGCCCCAGGCTGCATAAGATTCCCATTGTTCTTGAGCCCAGGCTGATACGGCCACCTACCAGCCCATACACTGTCATGGGCAGAACCCAGCACAAAAGAAATAACATGAAAAATCAAATACAAGAAAATCCAGTTAGATCACCCAATCCCACAATGAATACATCTAACCAAAACATAGAAGAACCAATAGGACCAAATGGAAGCTATGAGCAATGCAACCCTGACCAACCTACTGTTAGAACTTGCAGGAAAGCAACAAAGGGCCGACAATCATGTGGATGCTGCCATCAATAAACTAGAACTAATAGATGAGAAATTGGAAGGATTAGATAAGAAATTGGAAGGATTTCAAAGAGAGTTAAGAGATTTGAGGGAGAGTGAAAAAAAAGAAGACCTTAAAAATCAGCTGGTCATGCTAAATGAACACATAAAGAAATGCAAGGATGAACTCCAAGAATCATCAAGAAAATCAGAAAATGATGTGAAAAGGGAACTTGACAGAGGGATGGAAAGTATACATAGAAAACTAATAGAAAATGCAAACTTAATTGAACAAGTTCAAAACTTGCTAGAAGCTCTCAAGAACAGAGTCAGCCAAGTAGAGGATAGAAACTCTGATCTGGAAGACAAGATGGAAGAAACAGTTAGAGAGTTCAAAAAATTCAGTAAGTTCAAAACCTCCTGTGAAAAAAACCTGAGGGAATTGTGGGATACACCTAAACGTCCCAATATCAGGATCATTGGAATACCAGAAGGAGAAGAAATTCAGACCAAAGGTATGGAGAACTTATTCAACAAAATAATTGAAGAAAACTTCCCCAGTCTCTTAAAAGAAAGGACCATCAAGACACAAGAAGCCAACAGAACTCCAAACAGACTGGACCAAAGGGGAAACTCTCCAAGACATATTATCATTAAGACTCTAAACATTGACACCAAAGAGAAAATCTTAAAAGCAGCTAGGGAAAAACAGCGCACCACCTTCAAAGGTAACCCCATCAGAATTACTTTAGACCTCTGAATAGAAACCCTGAAAGCCAGAAGGGCCTGGAAGGAAACACTGCAAAGTCTAAGAACCTATGGCTTCCAACCCAAACTACTCTACCCAGCAAAAGTATCCCTCATAATAGATGGTGAAAGAAAAATATTCCACGACAAAACTCAGCTTTACAATTATATGAACACAAAACCAAACCTACAGAGAGTATTTCAGGAAATTCTCCACAGAGAAGAAAAAAATAATCAAACACAATTGTCTACAAGAGGCAGATCACAACAACCAAACTCCAAGTAGGCACAAAAAACTTCAACGTCCATGAAAACATCCAATCCACATTTATCATCACAATATGGCAGGGATCAAAACAAATCTCACAGTCATTACTCTAAATATAAATGGCCTTAATTCACCCATCAAGAGACACAAGCTAACAGGATGGATCAAAAAATTAGACCCCTCAATCTGTTGCCTTCAAGAAACCCACCTCACCATTAAAGACAGACATCTCCTCAGGGTGAAAGGGTGGAAAACAGTATTCCAAGCAAATGGGAATAAGAAACAATCAGGTGTAGCTATATTAATATCGGATAAAATACACTTCAAACCAAAAACAATCAAAAAAGACAAGGAAGGCCACTTCCTACTTATCAAGGGAACGATCCATCAAGAGGATATTACAATCATAAATCTGTATGCACCAAACACAGGGGCACCACATTTCATAAAACAAAACCTACTTGACAATGAAACAGAAATAACCACCAACACCATCATAGCTGGGGACTTCAATACACCATTATCAGCAATAGACAGATCATCCAAACAGAAACTGAACAAGGAAGTAAGAGAGGTCAACAAAACCATAGATAACTTAGACCTAATGGATATCTACAGAACCTTCCATCCCAAATCCACAGATTACACATTCTTCTCAGCAGCCCATGGGACATTCTCTAAAATAGACCATATACTGGGTCACAAAGACTGCCTCCACATATTTAGGAAGATAGACATAATTCCCTGCATGCTATCAGACCACAATGCTATATTGCTAGAAATCAACAACAAGAGACCCACCAAGAATCCCAAAGGCACCTGGAAGCTGAACAGCACACTTTTAAACAATAAATGGATAGTGGATGAATTAAAAATGAAATTTCAAAGTTTCTGGAATTGAACAACAATGAGAACACATCGTACCAAAAATTATGGGACACAATGAAGGCGGTCCTCAGGGGAAAATTCATAGCACTCAATGCCTTCGTAAAAAAGACAGAAAGGTCCCAAATCAATGACCTAACCATCCACCTAAAGGCACTGGAAAAACAAGAAAAATCCAAACCAAAGAGCTCCAGTAGGAAGGAAATAATTAAAATCAGAGCAGAAATCAATGAACTAGAAATGAAGGAAATATTAAGACAATTGACAAAACAAAGAGCTGGGTCTTTGAAAAAATAAAGAAGATTGACAAACCCCTGGCCAATATGATCAAGCAAAAAAAGGAGAGGCTTCAAATTAACAAAATTCAAAATGAAAAAGGAGAGATCACAACCAAAATAAGTGAAATTGGGAGAATCATCAAGACTTATTTCAAAAACCTCTACTCCACAAAACTGGATAATGTGGAGGAGATGGATAAATTTTTGGACACATACCATCTACCAAAGCTAAACACAGAGCAGATTAATCACCTCAATCAAACCATCACACTCATGGAGATTGAAAAAGTAATAAAAAAAAAAACCTCCCAAAAAAGAAGAGTCCAGGACCAGATGGCTTCTCAGCTGAATAAAATCAAATCGTCATGGAAGAACTCAAACCAATCTTCCTCGAACTGTGCTGCACAATTGGTGAACAGGGAAAGCTACCCAACTCCTTTTATGAAGCTAGCATCACCCTACTTCCAAAGCCAGGCAGAGACGCCACAAGAAAAGAAAACTACCGGCCTATTTCCCTGATGAATTTAGATGCAAAGATCCTAAACAAAATCCTTGCAAACCGAATCCAACAACACATCAAAAGCATTATCCACCTTGACCAAGTGGGATTCATTCCAGGAACACAGGGGTGGTTCAACATATGGAAATCTGTCAATGTAATACACCACATAAACAAGGTTAAACATAAAAACCACATGATCATTTCGATAGACGCAGAAAAGGCCTTTGACAAGATTCAACATCACTTCATGTTCAAAACATTGGACAGAATTGGCATGTTTGGTTCATATCTTAACCTAATAAAGGCAATATACAAAGCTCCAAAAGCCCAAATAATACTTAATGGAGAGAGGCTGGAGGAATTCCCATTAAGATCAGGAACAAGACAGGGTTGTCCACTCTCACCCCTGCTTTTCAATATAGTACCGGAAGTCCCAGCTCAAGCAATAAGACAGGAGAAGGAAATAAAAGGGATACAATTTGGAAAGGAAGACGTTAAGTTAGCTCTATTCGCTGATGACATGATTATATATGTAAGAGACCCACAAGACTCCATCCCAAAACTCCTGAAGGTGATTAACTCCTATACCAAAGTAGCAGGATACAAAATCAATGCACAAAAATAAGTAGCCTTCCTTTCTGCAAAGGACAAAGATACAGAAAAAGAAATAAGGGACATAGTCCCATTTTCAATTGCAACAAAAAAATTAAACATCTTGGAATAACGTTAACCAAGGAAGTGAAAGATCTATACAATGAAAACATAAAAACACTCAAAAAAGAAATTGAGGCGGACTTGAGAAAATGGAAAGACCTCCCATGTTCCTGGATAGGCAGAATTAACATTGTGAAGATGACAATCCTACCAAAGGCAACGTACAGATTTAATGCAATTCCAATTAAAATCCCTACCTTGTTCTTCACAGAGATAGAAAAAATGATCTCAAATTTCATATGGAAAGGCAGAAGGCCTCCCATTTCCAAACATATCCTCAGCAAAAGAAATACCTCTGCAGGCATCACCATACCTGATCTAAAGCTATATTTCGAAGCCATAGTAAAAATAAATAAATAAATAAATAAAAAAGCATGATACTGGCATAAAAACAGGAGTATAGACCAATGGAATACACTTGAGGACCCGGACTTTGGGTCAAGCAACTATAGCTACTTGATATTCGATAAAGGCCCAAACAATATAGGCTGGAAAAAAGACAGCATCTTCAACAAATGGTGCTGGACAATCTGGATAACCATATGCAGGAAACTGAAACTTGACCCACACATTTCACCATGCACTACACTCAAGTCCAAATGGATCAAAGATCTCAATATAAGACAAGAAACTCATATACTACTGGAAGAAAATTTAGGAAGTACTTTCCATGATATAGGGATGGAAAAAGACTTCTTGAACAAAACCACAGTAGCTGATGAACTTAAACCGTCACTCAACCAATGGGATCACATGAAGCTGAAGTGTTTCTTTACAGGCAAGCATACAATAGGCAAAGCCAATAGATTACCCACAGAATGGGAGAAAATATTTGTGGGTTATTCAACAGATAGAGGCCTAATCTGTAGAATCTACAAAGAACTCAAAAACCTAAACAGTAAGAAGTCAAACACCCCACTCACAAAATGGGGCAAAGAGCTGAACAGGCAGTTCACAGAGGAAGAAATACAAATGGCAAACATACACTTAAGAAAATGTTCATCATCTCTAATCATCAGAGAAATGCAAATTAAAACAACTATGAGATTCCACCTTACCCCAATAAGGATAGCAAACATCAAAAAATCAAATAAAAATAAATGCTGGTGAGGATGTGGAGAAGTAGGAATACTCATCCACTGTTGGTGGGAATGTAGGATGGTACAACCACTTTGGAAAGCAATATGGAGACTTCTGAAAAAGCTGAGTATAGAGATACCAACAGACCCAGTTATTCCCTTACTGGGCATCTACCCTAAAACGTTCAAACCACAGACTAAAGAGATTTGCTCAGCCATGTTTATAGCAGCTCAATTTGTAATAGCTAAGAGCTGGAAACAACTCAGATGTCCATCACTAGAAGAATGATTAACTAAGATGTGGTATACCTACAGAATGGAATTCTATACAGCAGTAAGAAATAATGACACAATGAAATTTGAGGAAAAATGGTTGAACCTGGAACAGATCATTCTCAGTGAACTTACCCAATCACAGAAAAAAAAAATCGCCACATAGTCTCACTCACCTACAGCCTCTAACCTGAATCTACCCAAGATACCTTTCATACCCAGCAAGCATCTCCTAGACTAGACACTAGGATGGAAGGGGAGGGAGGGGAGGGCATCAAAGGGGTGGGAAACACTAATCAAGACCCAAACGGCAATGGTACCATAATCTTCTACTTACTAAAAGACAGACCAAATGGCTGATCCTTCACCAGGCTCTTACATGGAACACCTGAACCGCAAGACACTGGAGAGGGTAAGATTAAGACTAACCTTAATCTCCTACATCTTTCCTCCCTCACTTCCTCTCTCCTTCTGTCTCTCTCTCTCTCTCTCTCTCTTATCTCTAACTCTTGTATATTAGTTAGCTTTTTCCTCATTTTCTTAGTGGGCACTGACCTGTAACTCCCAGATCCAGCATGGGGCTATCATCCACAATGAGCTTTTGATCAGACAGACCTACAAGGTTTCCTAAAAGACAGACAGATTTCTGTCAGAGTACTTGATGACCCACCAAAGGCTAGTGGTAAGACCCTACTGCTGAAGACACCTTAAGTGATTGACATGCAAATTAGAATGGCATGGCTGGAAGTTGGAAGAGAGTCAGTCCCCAGACAGTCAGCACGTCTAGTGCCAGAAGGTGCTACATGGGCGACTGGGGGAAAAGGACCAATATCTGTCAAAGCAACACATGGTCTAACCTACTTAGCAGCAAATAATTTGGTGTGATGCCCACACAACTGCAGTGGTGGCACACAGCCATGGTGGGGAACCAACTGCTCTCAATTTGGCTAACTGATCCCCTCACTGGTATGGGACCCATAGCTGGAGCTGGGAAACAAGTCAGAACCAGATCCAAACATAAGCCCACTCTCCAATATCAAGCTACCATCAATTGTGGGCTACAAGAGGGCCTACACCTATTAAATTCTCTATTAAAAAAAAAAAAGTAAGGGTTATCTCATTTGTCCTGGTGCTAACTTACTCTCCATTGGAGAATCTGCTTCTCTTTTTCATATTGATGTAGATCCTAAGGAGGGAGCCACACCATCATACCTCAAAAGGGCCCCGGCTGAAACTAAGAAAAATTGGAGAAACAAGCAAGGGGGCTGTTTTCTTGATGAACCGGATACCAGCACAAGGGGGAAGGAGATCAGCACAGAGAAAAATCAACTCCTACCAAATCAGAGAGCCAGAGCCACAGAGGCCCCCAACACCTCATCACTGAAGCAGACCAAAAATGAACCCAACATGGCTCAGGGAAAGTTTGTGGAAGAGGGTGCGGAAAGAATGTCAGAGCCAGATGTTGGGTCATGATATGCAGAGACATTTAGCTTACCCATAACTGTGGACTAACTCCAGAATGCATGACCCGTATACCTCAACAACGAGGGGCCAAGGGGAGGGGGTAGGTCACGGATGAGCCTAATAATGGTACCAAACTGACTGTATTTGCTGAATACAAAACTGACTAATAAAGAAAAAAAAAACCTGTTTGCTTCATCACTTGGCAAACTCACATCTTATCTCCCTCATTGTTCACCCCCCACCATACCTCCCTCCTCAAGGAAATCTGTTAATAGTTCTGCAACACTGAGTCCTGCCCAGGAGTGGTATAACTGGGTCAAATGGAAGCTCTAGTTTCATCTTTTTCAGGAGTTTCCATACTAATTTCCATAGTGATTGTCAGCAGTGGATAAGGCTGCCTCTTTCCCCACAGTCTGGCCAGCATTTGTTGTCATTTGATATTTTTGTTGTTGTTGTTGTTTAATTCTTTTATTAACTAGTTTTGTACTCAGTGAATACAGTCAAGTTGGTACCATTGTTAGGCTCATCCATGTCCTACCCCCTCCCCCTGGCCCCTCCTTGCTGAGGTATATGGGTCATGCATTGTGGAGTTAGCCCACAGTTACGGGTAGGAGAAATGTCTCTGCATATCATGACCCAATGTGTGGCTCTGACATTTTCTCCACCCCCATGATGGAAAAACCATGTTGGGTTCATTTTTGGTCTGCTTCAGTGATGTGGTGTTGGGGGCCTCTGGTGTCAGGATATCAGATTTGGTAGGAGTTGATTGTTCTCTGTGTCGATCTCCTTCACACTTGTGCTGGTACCCAGTTCATCAAGAGGACAGCAACCTTGCTTGTTTTGCCAATTATTCTTAGTTTTAGCTGGGACCCTTTTGAGTTATGATGGGGTGGTTCTCTCCTTAGGATCTGCATCTGTCTGAAAAAGGGAAGCAGATTCTCCAATGGAGAGTAAAGTTAGCACCAGACAAATGGCATAATCCTTATTTTTTTATAGAGAATTTAATAGGTGTAGGCCCTCTTGTAGCCCACAATTGCTGGTAGCTTCATAATGGAGAGTAGGCTCATATTTGGATACGGTTCTGACCTGTTTCCCAGCTCCAGCTATGGGTCCCATTCCACTGAGGGGATCAGGTAGCAAAATAAAGAGCAGTTGGTTTTCCACCATGGCTGTACACCACTATTGCATTTGTGTGAGCATCACGACAGGTTATTTGCTGCTAAGTAGGTTAGACCATGAGTTGCTTGCACAGATATTGGTCATTTTCCCCCAATCGCCCATGTAGCACATTCTGGCACTAAATGCACTGACTTTCTGGGGACTGACTCTCTTCCATCTTCCACCCATGCCATTCCATGTAATGTGCCAACTGCATATGGTGTCTTCAGCAGGAGGGTCTTACCACTAACCTTTGGTGCATCATCAAGTACTCTGACAGATATCTGTCTTTCCTTTAGGTTTCCTTTATGAAACCTTGTAGGTCTCTCTGATCAAAAGATCATTGTGGGTGATAGCCACATGCTGGTACTGGGAGTTACAGGTCACTAAGAGAAGGAAGAAAAAGATAACTAATATAAAAGAGTTAGAGAGGAGAAAGAGAGAGAGAGAGAGAAGCTGTAGAAGATTAAAGTCAGTCTTCATCATACCCTCTCCAGTGCCTTGTGGCTCAGGTGTTCCCTCTAAGGGCCTGGTGAAGGTTCAACCATTTGGTCTGCCTTTTAGGATGTAGAAATTTATGGTACAAGTGTCATTTGGGTCTAGATTTGTGTCTCCCTTTCTCTCCCTTGCCCTCCCCTCCCTCCCCACACACCCTATTGTCTAGTCCTCAAGATGCTTGCTGGGTATGTCTGCATCTTGAGTAGATTCAGGTTAGGTGCTGTACATCAGTGAGATTATGCGGCGATATTCTTTCTGTGATTGGGCAAGTTCACTGAGAATGATCTGCTCCAGGTTCAACCATTTTTCCTCAAATTTCACTGTGTCATTCTTTCTTACAGCTGTGTAGATTTCCATTGTGTATATATACCACATCTTTGTTACACATTCTACTGGTTATGGACATCTGGGTTGATTCAAGCTCTTAGCTATTATGAATTGAGCTGCTATAAAAATGGTTGAGCAAATCTCTCTGGACTGTTGTTTAAAGGTTTTAGGGTACATGCCCAGTAAGGGAATAACTGGGTCTGTTGGTATTTGTATAGTCAGCTTTTTCAGGAGTTTCCATTTTGTTTCCCAAAGAGGTTGTACCATCTTACATTTCCACCAACAGTGGATGAGGGTTCCTAGTTCTCCACATCCTCACCAGCATTTATTTTCATTCGATTTTTTGATGGGGGAAGGCAGAATATCATAGTTGTTTTCATTTGCATTTCCCTTATGATTAGGGATGATGAATATTTTCTTAAGTGTATGTTTGCCATTTGTATTTCTTCCTCTATGACCTGCATGTCCAGCTCTTTGCCCCATTTTGTGAGTGGGATGTTTGAATTTTTATTCTATTGGTTTTTGAGTTCTTTGTAGATTCTAGAGATTAGGCCTCTGTCAGTTGGATAATCAGCAAATATTTTCTCCCATTCTGTGGGCAATCAATTGGATTTGCTTATTGTATGTTTGTCTATAAAGAAACTCTTCAGCTTCATGTGATCCCATTGGTTCACTGACTGTTTAAGATCCTGAACTACTGGGGTTTTGCTCAGGAAGTCTTTTTCCATTCCTATATCATGGAAAGTACTTCCTATATTTTCTTCCAGTAGTAGCCGAGTTCCTGGTCTTATATTGAGGTCTTTGATCCATTTGGACTTGACTATAGTGTATGGTGAGATGTGTAGATCAAGTTTCAATTTCCTGCATATGGCTATCCAGTTTGTCCAGCACCATTTGCTGAAGATGCTGTCTTTTTTTCCAGCATGTATAGATAGGGCCTTTGTCAACTATCAAGTAGCTTTAGTTGCTTGAGCCAAAGTACAATTCCTCAATTGTATTCCATTGGTCTATACTCCTGATTTTATGCCATTTCCATGCTGTTTTTATTACTATGGCTTTGTAATATAGCTTTAGATCTGGTATGGTGATGCCTCCAGAGGTATTTCTTTTGCTGAGGATATGCTTGGATATCCAAGGTTTCTGACTTTCCATATGAAATTTGAGATCATTTTTTCTATCTCTGTGAAGAATAATGTTGGGATTTTAATTGGAATTGCATTAAATTTGTATATTGCCTTTGGTAGGATTGCCATCTTCAAAATGTTTATTATGCCTATCCAGGAGCAAGGGAGGTCATTCCATTTTCTCAAGTCCTCCTCAATTTTTTTGAGTGTTTTTAGGTTTTTGTTGTATAGGTCTTTCACATCCTTGGTTAACGTTATTCCAAGATATTTTATTTTTTTGTTGTTGTTGCTATTGAAAATAGGACCATGTCCCTTATTACTTTCTCTGTATTTTTGTCATTTACATATAGAAAGGCTACTGATTTTTGTGCATTGATTTTTTATCCTGCTACTTTGCTATAGGAGTTAATCATCTTCTCGAGTTTTGCAATGGAGTTTCTCGGGTGTGTTACATATACAAACATGTCATCAGCAAATAGAACTAACTTAACTAATTCCTTTCCAACTTGTATCCCTTTTATTTCTTTCTCCTGTCTTGTGTCTTGAGCTAGGACTTCCAGTACTATATTGAAGAGAAGAGGTGTGAGTGGACAACCCTGTCTTGTTCCTGGTCTCAATGAGAATTCCTCCAGTCTCTCTCCATTAAGTATTATCTGGGCCTTAGGAGATTTGTATATTGCCTTTATTATGTTAAGATAGGATCCAACCATGCCAAATCTTTCCAATGTTTTGATCATGAAGTGATGTTGTATTTTGTCAAAGGCCTTTTCTGCATCTATCGAAATGATCATGTGGTTTTTGTGTTTAACCTTTTTTATGTGGTGTATTACATTGACAGATTTCCGTATGTTGAACCGCCCCTGCATTCCTGGGATGAATCCCACTTGTCCAAGGTGGATAATGCTTTTGAAGTTTTGTTGGATTCAGTTTGCAAGGATTTTGTTCAGGATCTTTGCATCTAAGTTCATCAGGGAAATAGGCTGGTAGTTTTCTTTTCTTATGGCATCTCTGCCTGGTCTTGGAATTAGGGTGATACTAGCTTCATAGAAGGAGTTGGGTAGCTTTCCCTGTTCACCAATTGTATGGCCCAGTTTGAGGAAGATTGGTTTGAGTTCTTCCATGAAGGTTTGATAGAATTCAGCTGAGAAGCCATCTGATCCTGGACTCTTCTCTTTGGGGAGGTTTTTTTATCACTTTTTCAATCTCAATGAATGTGATAGGTTTGTTTACGAGATTAATCATCTCTGAGTTTAGCTTTGATATATGGTATGTGTCCAGGAATCTATCCATCTCCTCCACATTATCAAGTTTTGTGGAGTAGAGGTCTTTGAAATAAGTCCTAATGATTCTCCCAATTTCACTTATGTCTATTGTGATCTCTCCTTTTTCATTTTGAATTTTGTTAATTTGAAGCATCTCTCTCTCTCTCTCTCTTTTTTTTCTTGATCAAATTGGCCAGGGTTTGTCAATCTTTTTTATTTTTTCAAATAACCATGTCTTTATTTTGCCAATTTTCTTAATTTTTTTCTTTGTTTCCAATTCATTAATTTCTGCTCTGATCTTAATTATTTCTTTCCCTCTGGAGCTTTTTGGATTGTATTTTTCTTGTTTTTCCATTGCCTTTAGGTGGATGGTTAGGGTATTGATTTGGGATCTCTCTGTCTTTGTCATGAAGGCATTTAGTAGTATGACTTTTCCCCTGAGGACCGTCTACATTGTGTCCCATAAGTTATGGTATGATGTGTTCTCATCATCATTCATTTCTAAAAATTTTGCAATTTCATATTTTATTTCGTCCACTATCCATTTACTGTTTGAGAGTGTGCTGTTCAGTTTTCAGGCACTGATGGGATTCTTAGTGGGTCTTTTGTTATTAATTTATAACAGTATAGCATTGTGAGCTGATATCATGCAGGGAATTATGTCAATCTTCCTGAATATATGGAGGCAGGCTTTGTGACCCACTATATGATCTATTTTAGAGAATGTGCCATGGGCTGCTGAGATGAATGTGTAGTCTGTGGATTTGGGATAGAATGTTCGGTAGATGTCTGTTAGGTCTAAGTGATCTATGGTTTTGTTGAGCTCTCTTGCTTCCCTGTTGAGTTTCTGTTTGGATGATCTGTCGATTACTGATAATGGTGTATTGATGTCCTCAACTATGATGGTGCTGGTGGTTATTTCTGATTTATTGTCAAGTAAGTTTTGTTTTAAAAACTATGGTGCCCCTGTGTTTGGTGCATAAAGATTTATGGTTATGATATCCTCTTGATGGATCGTTCCCTTGATAAGTAGGAAATGGTCTTCTTTGTCTTTTTTGATTATTTTTGGTTTGAAGTCTATTTCATCTGATATTAATATAGCTATGCCTGCTTGTTTCTTATTACCATTTGCTTTGAATATTGTTCTCCACCCTTTCACCCTGAGGAGTTGTCTGTCTTTAGCGGTGAGGTGAGTTTCTTGAAGACAACAGATTGAGGGGTCTAATTTTCTGATCCACCCTGTTAGCTTGTGTCCCTTGATGGGTGAAGTAAGGCCATTCATATTTAGGGTAATGACTGTCAGATTTGATTTGATCCCTGCCCTATTGTGTTGGTATATGTGGTTTGGTGTTTTCATGGACTTAGTAGTTTTTTTTGTGCCTTCTCTGAGTTTTGTTATTGTGATCTTCTTCTTGTAGGCATTTGAGTTTGATTATTTGATTCTTCTGTGTGGAGAATTTCCTGAAATACTCTCTGTAGGTTTGGTTTTGTGTTCATATAAGTGTAAAGCCGAGTTTTGTCATGGAAAGTTTTTCTTTAATCATATATTATGAGGGATACTTTTGCTGGGTAGAGTAGCTTGGGTTGGAAGCCATAGGTTCTTAGACTTTGCAGTGTTTCCTTCCACGCCCTTCTGGCTTTCAGGGTTTCCATTCAGAGGTCTGAAGTAATTCTGATGGGGTTACCTTTAAAAGTGATGTGCTGTTTCTCCCTAGCTGCTTTTAGGATTTTCTCTTTGGTGTCAATGTTTACAGTCTTAATGACAATATGTCCTGGAGAGTTTCTCCTTTGGTCCAATCTGTTTGGAGTTCTGTTGGCTTCTTGTATCTTGATGGGCCTTTCTTTTGAGAGAGTGGGGAAGTTTTCTTTGATTATTTTGTTAAATAAGTTCTCCATGTCTTTGGTCTGAATTTCTTCTCCTTCTGGATTCCAATGATGCTGATATTAGGATGTTTAAGGGTATCCCACAATTCTCTCATGTTCTGTTCACAGAAATTTTTGAACTTATTGAAACTTTTGAACTCTTGAACTGTTTCTTCCATCTTGTCTTCCAGATCAGAGTTTCTATCCTCCACTTGGCTGACTCTATTCTTGGGAGCTTCTAGAGAGTTTTGGACTTGTTCAATAGTTTTGCATTTTCTACTACTTTTCTTTTCTTTGTATAGTTTCCATCCCTCTCTCAAGCTCCCTTTTCACATCATTTTCTGATTTTCTTGATGTTCCTTGGAATTCATCCTTGCATTTCTTCATGTCTTCATTTAGCATCACCAGCTGTTTTTGAGGTCCTTTCTTTTCACTCTCCTTCATATCTTTTAACTATCTTTTAATTCCTTCCATTTCCTTATCTATTAGGTCAAGTCTAGTGATGGCAGCATCCACACAATTATCAGTCCTTTGTTGCTTTTCTGCAAGTTCTACCCGTAGCTTGGTCAGGGTTGCATTGCTCATACCTTTATTTTGGTATTCTGATCCTAATGATTCTTCTATGTTTTGATTAGAGATGTTCATTGTAGGACTGGTTGATCTAGCTGGATTCTCTTGCTTTTGATTTTTCATGTTTTTTCTTTTACACTGTGGTCTGCCTATCACAGTGTATGGGCAGGGAGAGTAGGACTGTGGTCTTGATGGGTGGGGGAAGTGGTGCCTCTTGGGGTAGCTGGCCTAGGCTAACTGTCAGGCAAGCAGATGGGCTGAGTGGTCTTGAGTTAACATGTAGGTGGGTTGATCAGCCTGAGCTGAAGCACAGTGGGCAGCTGAAGCAGCCTGAGGCAGATGCCAAGCCATCTGAGCTCTCACTTAGTGGAATACCAAAGCAGCCTGAGCTCTCATGTGGTGATGCACCAAAGCTGCCTGCGCTGGTGCTCGGAGGGGCACTGAAGCACCAAGCACCAAAGCAGCCTAAACTCGGGCATGGCAGAACACTGGGACCCAGAAGCAGTCTGAGCTCGCCCACAACAGGACAATGGCTGTCAGCTGGTGCAGCAGATGGGGAGGGGCTGGCACCTGAGCTGGCGCAGGCAGACAGGCAAGTGAGCCTGAGCTTGTGTGAGCGGGTGGAATGGACCTGGGCTCGCACATGAATGGGTGGTGGCTGGAGCAGTTAGTAAGGAAATGGGCAGAGAGGGCAGGCTAAGCTTGCACAAATAGGGATCAGCAGTGCACCTGTGGCAGGAAAATGGAGCCTGAGCTCCAGCACACCAGCAGATGGAGCCTGCCCAAGGTTACGCATGGGCGGGGATAGCAGGGATGTCGCCCCTGTGCAGTGAGACAAGTGGAACTATGCTTGCCTGGGCCCCTTTCCTACAGTAAGTGGAGGGATATCCTGGAGCTGGGAGTGTGAGTACGGTGGCTGCCTGGGGGCTTGGGGGTTTTGTGGGCTACCCACGAGCAGGGGAATCAGTGATTCCCTGTTTTTTACTCCTCTGTGCTCTCCCACTGGCAATCTATTAGAGATTTCTCTCCCCTAAAACACCAAGTGAACCCTTAATGCCTTGCCTTTCTTTCCTGGGGATGTATGGTGCAGTTCGGTGGTCACCATCTTGGCTGGATCTGCCATCATTTGATATTTTGATGTATGCCATTCTGATTAGAGACAGAATTTCAGACCCATTTTTATTTGAATTTCTCTGCTGATGAGAAGTGTTGAACATCTCCTAAAGTGTGTAATGGCCATTTGTGTTTCTTCCTTTGAAAATTATCTGTTCAATTCTATACATATGTCTTGATTTATTTATTCTTTAGTTTTTTTGAGTTCGTTGTAGATTCTAGATATCAGGTAGACCTTTGTGAGAGGTATAGCTGGTGAAGATTTTCTCCCATTCTATGGGATGTCTATTGACTATGTTTATGGTGTGCTTGTCTGTATAGTAGGTTTTAGTTTCATGAAGTCCCAGTGGTTAAGTGTTATTCTAATTTCCTGAGCTACTGGGGTCTTATTCAGGAAGTCTTTCCCCATGCCTATATCATGGAAAGTTCTCCCTATCTTTTTTTCTAGATTTTTTAGAGTATTAGGTCTTATATTGAGGTCTTTAATCCATTTAGAGTTGACTTTTGGACAGGGTGAAAGAAGTGGATCTAATTTTATTCTTCATCATGTGGTTGTCTAATTTCTCCAGCACCATTTGTTGAAGATGCTGTCTTTTCTCCAGTGTGTTTTGGGCTCCTTAGTAAAAAAAAAAAAAAAAAAAATAGCTATAGTTGCTTGGATTTAGAGATGGCTCTTCTACCCTAATCCATTGATCTGTGTGCCTGTTTTGTGCCAGTACCATGCTGTTTTAGTTATTATTGCTTTGTAATATATCTTGAAATCATGTATGGTGATAACTCCAGAGGCATTTCTTTTGCTGAGGATATTTTTGGCTACCTGAGGCCTTCTGTTTTCCTATATGAATTTTGAAACTATTTTTTCTATCTCAATGAAGAATATTGCTGGAATTTTTATTGGAATTGCATTGAATCTGTATAATGTTTTTGATAAAATGGCCATTTTCACCATATTAAATCTTCTCATCCATGAGCATGAGAGGTCTTTCCATTTTCTTGTATCCTCCTCAGTTTCTTCTTTTAGTATGTTTCCTTTGTATAGGCCTTTCACTTCCTTGATGAATGATATTCCAAGGTATTTAATTTTTTGTGGCAATTAAAAATAGGATAGCATCACTTATCTCTTTTTCCATGTGTTTATCTTTAGTGTATAGAAAGAGTTATCCTTGTGTGTTCATTTTGTATCTTGCCACATTACTGAAAGAATTTATCACCTTTAGAAGTTTTTTGGTGGCGTCTTTCAGGTCACTTTTATATAGACTCATGTCATATGCAAATAGGGCTAGTTTGAGTTCTTCCTTGCCAATTTGTATCCCTTTTATTTGTTTCTCTTTTCTTATTGCTTGAACTAAGACTTCAAGAACTATGTTGAAAACCAGTGGTGAGAGTGGGCTCCCTGACTTGTTCCAGACCTTAATGGGAACACTTAAAATTTTTCCCCATTAGTATGATCTGGACCTTGGCTGAATTATAAATAGCCTTTATTATGTTGAGATATGTTCCCACCGTCTCTAGTCTTTCTGGTGTTTTTAACATGAATGGGCATTGTATTTCATCAAAGGCCTTTTCCATGTCTCTTGAAATAATAATGTGATTCTTTGTTTAAGTTTATTTATGTGGTGAATTACATTTATCAATTTCCATATGGTGAACCATCCCTGGATCCCTGGAATGAAACCCACTTAATGTACGTGGAGAATGCTTTTGATGTGTTCTTGATTCAGTTTGTGAGAATCTTATTAAGAATCAGAATTTTTGTGTCTAAGTTCATTAGGGATATTGGTCTTTTTTGTTGTCATTGTTAGGTCTCTGTCTGATTTAGGTATTAGAGTAATGCTGGCTTCATAGAGGGAGTTTAGGAGTTTTAGTTTGGGATAGGGAGTTTGAGAAGTGGTTTTAGTTCCTGAAAGAAGGTTTGGTGGAAGGCAGCAATGAATCCATCTGGCCATGGACATGTTTTGTTTGGAGTTTTTTAATTACTTTCTCAATTTAATTAGAAGTAATGGGTTTGTTTAGGTCTATCTGTTCTGGATTTAGTTTGGAAAGGTGATATGACTCAAGGAATTCACACATTTTTTCCAGGTTTTCCAATTTTATGAAATACAGGTTTTCAAATATGCACTAATGGTTCTTCCAATTTCAGTGGTATCAGTTGTGACATATCCACCTTCATTTCTAATCTTACTGATTTAAATCTTCTGTCTTTTTCTTTTGATCAGTTTGGCCAGTGGTTTATTAATATTTATTTTTTCAAAGAACAAGCTCTTTGTTTCATCAATGTTTTTGTTTTCTTTATTTCCAATTCATTGAGTTCTGCTTTGATCTTTATAATTTCTGTCTTGTGCTTTTGGGTTTGTACTATTCTTGTCTTTCCAGTACCTTCAAATGGATGCTTAAGTTATTTATTTGAGATCTCTGTTTTTGTAATGTAGGCATTTAGTGTTATACATGTCTTTTTTAGAACTTCCTTCATTGTTTCCCATAAGTTTTGGTATATTGTATTTTTATTGTCACGCAGTTTGATGAATTTATTGATTTCCTTTCTGATTTCTTCCACAACCCATTCATTGTTTAATGGTGAGATTTGTTCACTCTCCAGGAGTTAGTGTGTTTTTTGTTGACTTCTAGCTTTAATGCATTGTGGTCAGTTATACTGTAGGAGATTATGTCAATTTTTATGAATTTGTGGAGACATTCTTCATGTCCTAATATATGGTCTATTTTGGAGAAGGAATGTTGAGAAGAATGTGTATTCAGTAGAATTAGAGGGGAAAGTTTGGTAGATGTCAGCTAATATCATTTGATTTATGCGTTAACTCCATTATTTCTCTGTTTAGTTTTTGCTTTGAGGATGTATTGATGATAATGAGGTATTAAAGTCTCTTATGCTGGGCATGGTGGTGCATGCCTTTAATCCCAGCACTCGGGAGGCAGAGCTAGGAGGATCACCGTGAGTTCAAGGCCACCCTGAGACTACATAGTGAATTCCAGTTCAACCTGGGCTAGAGTGAGACCCTACCTCAAAAAAACAACAAAAAAGTCTCTTACTATTATTGTATTGGGTTCTATATCTGATTTATTGTCTACTAAATTTTGCTTTATAAAATTAGGTGCACCTGTGTTTGTTAAATATAAGTTTATGATTGTAATATCTTCTTGTATTTTTCTTCTAATGAGTATGAGGTGACCTTCTTTGTATATTTTGATTACTTTTTGGTTTAAAGTTCTTTTTGTCTGAAATCAGTATAGCCAGTCCTACTTGTTTCTTGGTTCCATTTGCTGGGAAAATCTATCTCCATTCTTTTACCCTTAAGTGGTGTTTATCTTTAATCATAAGGTGGGTTTCTTGTAGACAGTGAATGGATTGGTCCAGCCTTCTAATTGTAGAGTTGAGCCCATTAAAATTGAGAGTTATAACTGTCAGGTATTTTTTTGTCCTGTCTTAATGTGCATGTTGGTTCCTCTCTTAAGTGTGGAGTGTTCCATGCAGTATTCTCTGTAGAAATGGCTTGGTGCTCATGTAATCATACAGCTGCATATATCATGAAAGGTTTTCTTTCCCCTTTTATTAAGAGGGATAATTTTGCTAGGTACAATAGTTTGGGTTGACAGACATGGCCATTTAACTTTTTAAATACTCCATTCCAGATTCTTCTGTTTTTAAGAATTTCCACTGAAAGCCTGAGGTAATTCATATGGGCTCGTATATGTGTGCAATGAGCTGGTTTTCCCTTACAGCTTTTTATGTTTAGTATTTTGATTATTTTGTCAAATGGGGCATCTCTTCTCTGGTCCTATTTGCTTTTCTGTGAACCTCCTATACCTGGATCAGTCTGGCTTTTGTAAGGTTGGAAAATTTTTCTTCAATAATTTTATTGAATACATATGTCCTTGACCCTTCATTTCTTCCCCTTCCTGTATGCCAATGATCCAAATATTTGGCCATTTTAAGATGTTCCAAAATTCCCTTAGGTTCTGTTCACACATTTTTTTTTGAACTTCACAATGTTTTTGGAATCCCAATCTAATTCTTCTGTCCTGTCCTTGCTTGGTGCCTCAGTGTCACTCCTAGCTCAAACGCAGGCAGCTTTGGCACATTACTGCTTGAGAATTCAGGCAACTTTGGCGCCCCTGCCAGGCAGTAGATAGGCGGCTTTGGCAAGTGAGAGCCAAAGCCCAGGCTGCTTGGCAACTGCCCCAGGCTGCCTCAGATTCCCGTTGTGCTTGATCCCAGGCTGATATGCCCACCTATGTGCCCATACACTGTCATGGGCAGACCACAGTGCAAAAGAAATAACATGAAAAATCAAATGCAAGAAAAATCCAGTTAGATCACCCAGTCCTACAATGAATACATCTAACCAAAACATAGAAGAATCATTCAGATCAGAACACCAAATTGAAGCTATGAGCAATGCAACCCTGACCAACATACTGGTAGAACTTGCATGAAAGCAACAAAGGGCCAATAATCGTGTGGATGCTGCCATCACTAAACTGGAACTAATAGATAAGAAATTGGAAGGAGTTCAAAGAGAGTTAAGAGATTTGAGGGAGAGTGAAAAAAAAAAAAGAAGACCTTAAAAATCAGCTGGCCATGCTAAACGAAGACATAAAGAAATGCAAGGATGAATTCCAGGAATAATCAAGAAAATCAGACAATGAATTCAAAAATTCTGTCTTCCATGTGGTCTACTCTATTGGTCAATCTTTCTTGGGAGCCTTTTAGAACGGTTATTTCACTTTTGTTTTCTGTTACTTTTTTTTTTTCAGCATTCCCATCTTTTGCTTAAATTCAATTTTCATTTCTTGGTTTGAACTTTTTTGTCTCTTGGAGTTTTGTCCTTCATTTGGATTTGTCCTCATTGAGCTTGCTCCATTGGCCCACGAGTTCATTTATTGATTGATCCTCCTCAAATTCCTTTAGCCTTCTGTTGATCTCTTTGACTGTTTTCAGTTTTATTAAGCATTCCATGGAATATTGTTTTTCTAATTCTCTTTGGTTTCCTTCAGCCATAAATTGAGTTGTTTTTTGTTGATTATCTTCCATTTCTTTCACTCATCCTTTGAGCTCTTTTTGTAACCTTTTTTCCAATTTATTGAGCCAAAATTTGATTTGTAATTTGAATTCTTTTTGTCATTTTTCTTCCATTTCCTTCAGTCATTCTTGGAGTTCCTGTTTGATTACTCTTCGACAAGTTTCTCCCCATTCCAACATCCATTTGTTCATAGTCTCATTAAGTTCATTTGAAATGCTTGCTGAGGGCTGGGGAGATGGCTTAGCAATTAGGACACTTGCTTTCAAAGCTGAAGGACCTAGGTTCATTCCCCAGGAACCATGTAAGTCAGATTCATAAGATGGTGCATGCATCTGGTGTTTGTTTGCACTGGCAAGAGGCTCTGACGCGACCATTCATAAAAATAAATAAATAAATACATGTGGAGTGAGTAGGCCAGATCTCCCTCAGCCTCCCCTCCCCCCCCAGTTCCCTGGCCCCTGTCAGTTCTCCTGCTGCTGGCTTGGGGCTGCATGGACCCTGCAACGTTGCTGTGGAAGCAGGCTCCCTTGCTCCACCTTTCTGATTGAAGGGTCCCTGAGTCCCCAATTTCCAGATAGGCTGCTCCACAGCATGCAAGCACAGAATGAGTAGGCCAGATCTCCCTGTAGCCTCCCCCCTCCTTTCAGTTCCCTATTCCCAGTCAGTTGCCCTGCTGCTGACTTGGGCCTGCCTGGACCCTGCAAACTTGCAGAGCAAGCAGAACCCTTGCTCCATCTTCCTGATTTAAGGGCGCCTTGGTCCCTAGTTCCTTGATTCCCTGCTCTGGAGGGTGTGCATACAGAGTGAGAAGGCCAGATCTTTCTGTTCCCCTGCTCCCAGTTCCCTGGTCCTAGTATGTTCCCCTGCTGATGGCTTGAGGCTGTCTGAACCCTGCAAAATTTTTGCAGAAGCAGGCCCCTTGCTCCACCTTCCTGACTGAATGGCTCCCGGTTCCTCAGCCCACAGATACACTGCTCTGGAGGGTGCATGTGTGGAATGAGTAGGCCAGAGGTCATGGTTGGTTCCCCACCTCCCAGTTTCTTGGTCCAGATACTGTTGCTGTTGTTGACTGCACTGTTCCCTGCATGTGAGCTATGGAAGCAGGCCTTCTGCTCTTGTTTCCTGATTGAGTTGGACCCTAGGTACCCAAAACCCTATTCCCTGAAACAGAGAGTGAAGGAACAACAGTAGGAGCTGGCCTCTTGCCCCCTGCCCTCCAGCTTCCTGGATCCTGGTTCCCCAACCCCTGATCTCCATGTGCTGAAGAGTAAGTGCAAGTGGAATGAGTAGGCCACTGCACCCAGTTCCCCACCTCCCAGCTCCCCAGGTAATTTGATGTACTTGGAACCTCCAAAATCTGTGCCTTTGCAGGTATAACCCCATGATACACCAATCCAGTTCACATTTAAAATTAAACACCCACTTAACATCCTACAAGGACAAATACTTGCTTCTCTTCAATAGAATAAAACATTTCCCCAAGATGAGTAGACCACAATGCCAAAAAAGAAAAAGAAAGAAAGAAAGAAAAAAGAGTTATGAAACTGAGAGATCTCCACCAAGGGTGCCTAGTCCTACAATGGAAGCCTCCAATGAAATCATAGAGAAATCAGTAGAAATTCAATCCCAAAATGAAAACACAACAACCAATGTGACCCTGATCAAAATAATTGCTGAACTGGAAGCAAACCATCAAAAAAATCAACAATTACATCAATTGAATTGAGTAGAATCATTTCTTAGAGCACTTAGCTTTTTGTTGTTGTTCTTGGTTTTTTGTTTGTTTGTTTGTTTTGTTTTGTTTTGCTTTTGAGGTAGGGTTTCACTCTAGCTCAGGCTGACCTGGAATTCACTATGTAGTCTCAGGGTGACCTCGAACTCACTGTGATCCTCCCACCTCTGCCTCCTGAGTGCTGGGATTAAAGGCATGCACCATCAAGCCCGGCTGCACTTAACTTTTTACAGTAGGCTTAACTTAATTGAAGAAAAGCTTAGATGACTCAAAAGAGATATAAATGAATTGAAGGTGAGTGAACAAATGGAAGCTCTCAATAACCAGTTGATTAAGCTTAATGAAGACTTGATCAAATGCAAGAATGAATTCCAGGAAGCATCAAGAAAATCAGAACTCTAACTGAAATTGTACCTCAAATTAGAGATGGACTTGATGTAAAATAACACAACAGAAAACAAAAACCAAATAGAGCTTATAAAAACCTCTCTAGAAACCCTCACTAACAGAGTTACTCATGTGGAAAACAGAACTATGACCTGCAAGACAAGAAAGAAGAAATTGATTGGGAGGCCAAAAACTGCTAAGTTCAAAAAATCAAGTGGGGCTGGAGAGACAGCTAAGATGTTGAGGCACTTCCCTGCAAAGTCAAAGGACCGAGGTTCAATTCCCTAGGACCCACATAAACCAGATGTACAAGGTGGTACATGCATCTGGAGTTTAGTTGTAGCAGCTGGAAGCCCTGGCACCCTATTTTCTCTATATATCTGCCTCTTTCTCTCTCACAAATAAATAAATAAAAACAAAAACTACTTTTAAAGAAGTCAAGTTAACAGAATATGAGAGAACTGTGGGATACCCTAAAATGAACAAACATCAGGATAATGGGTATTCCAAAAGGAGAGGAAATCCAGGCCAGCCAAAAGTATAGATAACATATTCAACAGAATTATTGAAGAAAATTTTCCCAATATCTCAAAAGAGAAGCCCATCCAGACCCAAAAGTCCCACAGAAGACCAAACAGACAGTACCAAAGAAGAAACTCTCCAAGACACATTATAATTAAAACACTTAACAATGAAAATAAAGAAAGAAGGGCTGGAGAAATGGCTTAGTGGTTAAGCACTTGCCTATAAAGCCTAAGAACCCTGGTTCCAGGCTTGATTCCTCAGGACCCATGTTAACCAGATGCACAAGGGGGCGCACACGTCTGGAGTTGGTTCACAGTGGCTGGAGGCCCTGGCGCACCCTCTCTCTCTCTCTCTCTCTCTCTCTCTCTCTGTGTGTGTGTGTGTGTGTGTGTGTGTGTGTGTATCTTTCTCTCTCTGTCTGTTGTTCTTAAATAAATAAAGAAGAACCAAAATAAAAAATAAAAAAAGAATACTAAAAGTAGCAAGAGAGAAAGGACTCACTACATACAAAGGCAAAAAAAAGAAAAAAGTATGACTCCATAAATTCAGAATTACCTCAGATTTCTCAGTGGAAACCCTGAAAGCCAGAAGGATCTGGAATTGAACACTTCAAAGTCTGAAAATCTATGACTTCCAACCCAACCTACTGTATCCCTCATGATAGATGGTGAAAGGAAAATTTTCCATGAAAAAAGTCAACTCTATGATTATATGACAACAAACCTAAACCTACGAAGAATACTTTAGGGAATATTCCACACAGAAGAGTCAAACTACCAATCTCAAGAGCCTACAAGAAGAAGATCACAATAACCAAAACTAGACCAGGCTCAAAAAAATGCAAAACACAAGAAAGCACCAAACCTCATAAAGCACCCCATCATGGCAAGGAACAAATTGAACCTCACAGTTATAATCTTAAACATTAATGGTCTTAACTCATTCATCAAAAGATGTGGTGGTACACACCTTTAATCCTAGCACTTGGGCGGCAGAGGTAGTAGGGTCACCATGAGTTCGAGGCCACCCTGAGACTTTGTAGTCAATTCCAGGTCAGCCTGGGTGAGAACGAGATCCTACTTCAAAAAAAAAACAAAACAAACAAACAAACAAACAAAAGATACAACATAACAGGTTGGATCAAAAACATAGACCCTTCTATTGGCTGTCTTCAAGAAACCCACATCACCACTAAAGACAGAAACCTTCTCAGGGTGAAAGGCTAGAAAATGATATTATAAGCAAATGCTAATAAGAAATAGGCAGGTGTCACTATATTAATATCTGTAAAATAGATTTCAAACCAAAAGTAATCAAAAAAGACAAAGAAGTCCACTTCTTACTCATCAAGGGAACAATCCATGGGGACATCACAATCATAAAATCTATATATGCCAAACACAGGTGCACCAGTTTTTTTTTTTTAAATCTACTTGACAACAAGTCAATAGTAAACACCAACACCATCATAGTTGGAGACATCAATATTCCACCATTATCAATAGATAGCTCATCCAAGCAGAAAAATCAACAGGGAACTAATAGACCTAAGCAACACCATAGATCAAGTAGACCTAACAGACACCTACAGGACATTCCACCCCAACTCTACAGAATACTACAGAATACACATTCTTCTCAGCAGCCCACAGAACAAATAGACCACATATTAGGCCATAAAGCATGCCTCCATAAATTCAGAAAATCTGAAGTAACTTCCTGAATCATATCAGATCACAATGCTTTAAAGCTGGAAATTAACAAGAAACATATCAAGTACTACACTAGCTCCTGGAGACTGAACAACACATTTTAAACAATGAATGGATTGGGGAAGAAATCACAAAGAAATTATAACATTCCAAATTGAAGGATAATGAAAACACAGCTCATCAAAACTTATGAGACACAATGAAGGCAGTCCTAAGGGGAAAATTCATAGTGCTAAATGCCTTAATACCAAAGACAGAGAGATACAAAATTAATAACCTAATGGTTCACTTAACAGCATTGAAAGAACAAGAAGAATCCAACCCTAACAGTTCCAGGCAGAAAGAAATAATCAAGATCAGAGCAGAGAGGTCCAGTTAAGATGGCATCCACCTAACAATGCTTCAGGTCCTGGGGTAATACCAGGCAAGATGTGTAGCATTCCAGGGTCAGCAGATCCTATCAGACCTCCAGTGGGAGGACGCAGAGGAGCAAAGTAGGGAATATGGTGATTTTCATGCTCTCAAGTAACCTACTAGACCTCCAGACCTCTCAATCACCCATACCAGCCACTGCACCTGGGCCAAGCTCCCTCGTATGCTACCTGTGTGCTCTGTAGATTAAGGCCCAAGTACCTCTCACCTTTTCCTCCTCCAAACAGGTCATCACCCTCACACACCTTTCCACCCTCCCCCTCCCCCATCAGGACCATGCTGACTCCTGACAATCCTTGCTTCCTGACACTGGGGCTGTGCCATCTCCTGCCTCCCCTCCCTTCCTGCCACCAGGACCATGACACTTACTGACTCCCCTCCACTCCACACCACCTGGACCATGCTATCTCCTGACTCCCCACCACCACCACCAGGACATCACCATCTCCTCCTCTCCACCAATGGGAACACACAGTCTTCCAACTCCCCTACCCACCACCAGGACCATGACATCTCCTACCTACCTACCCACCACTAAGACCTTGCCATCTCCCAACTCATATCCAACTCCTCTCCCCACCCCCACTGGGACCATGCTGACCCCTCCCACCTGAGAAGACAGGCCCCTGTGCCACCCCCATTCCCAATGCTGGTAGTAAGCACCAATTCAGAGTGGCTGGTTCACATAGCCCTTCACAATCTGCACATCCCTAAAAACAAAACCATCAACATACTATTCTGGTCAAACATAAAGGGGAACAATCACTGATGACACTACAAGGGTAAACTACAGCATCCTCCTGAATCAAATAAGCATTGCCTAGCCTCACAATAGAAGTCTATAATAAAAACATAGAAGAAGCAACACAATCAGAACCCTAAAATAAAGTCACAAGATATGTGACCTTGACCAAGAAAATAACAGAACTTGTAGAAAATCAACAAAAGAGGAACAATTATAAGAATGCTCTCCTCACTAGCTTGGACCTAATTGAAAAAAAAAAAAAAAAACTGAGAGACGTCAAAAGAAGTTAAGTGATCTGAAAGTGAGTCAAATTACAGAGGACTTAAATGATAATATGGCTAAGTTCAATGAAGACATAAATAAATGCAAGGATAAATTCCAATATGCATTAAGAAAATTAAAAAAATGACCTGAAAAGGGAACTCACCAAAGGTATGGATACTATTCAGGAAAAGGTATAGAAAATAGAAACCAAATTGAACAAATCCAAACCTCTCTAGAAGCCCTTAAGAACAGAGTCAGGTATGAGGAGGACAGAACATCAGAACTAGAAGACAAGAGAGAACAAATAGTTCATGGTTCCAAAAACTTAAATAAGTTCAAAAATTTTATGAACAGAACATGAGGAAACTGTGGGATACCATTAATCATACCAACATTTGGATCATGGGCATACCAAGAAGGGAAGAAATTCAGATCAAAGGTATGGAGAACTTATTTCCTGCCCTCTCAAAAGAGAGTCCCATCAAAATACAAGAAGCTAACAAAACTCCAAATAGACTGAACCAAAGGAGAAACTCTCCAAGACATATTATCATTATGACTCTAAACAATGAAAACAAAGGGAGAGTCCTAAAAGCAGCAAGAAAGAAACAAGACATTACATATAAAGGTAACCCTATCAGAATTACTTCAGATTTCTCAATGGAAACCCTGAAAGCCAGAAGGGCCTGGAAGTGAACACTACAAAGTCTAAAAACCTATGGCATGCAACCCAAGCCACTGTACCCAGTGAGAATGTCCCTCATAAAAGATAGTGAAAAAAATTTCTGTGATAAAAGTCATCTCTACAACTATATGAACACAAAGACAAGCTACAGAGAGTACTTCAGGGAATTCTACACACAGAAGAATCAGATAACCAATCTCAAAAGCTTACAAGAAGCAGACCACAATAACCAAACCCAGAGAGGCCTCAAAAAACTACAAAGTCCAAGAAAACACAAAACCACATAAAGCACCATAATATGGTAGGGATTAAATCAAACCTCAAAGTTATTACTATAAATATTAATGGCCTTAATTCACCCATCAAGAGACACAAATTAACAGAGTGGATCAGAAAAATGGACCCCTCAAACTGATGTCTTCAAGAAACCCACCTCACCACTAAAGGCAGACACCTCCTCAGAGTGAAAGGGTAGAAAATGACATTCCAATTGAACAGAAATAATGAACAAGCAGGCATTATTATACTGATATTGAATAAAACAGACTTCAAACAAAAGTAATCAAAATAGACAAAGAGGTCACTTCTTACTCATCAAGAGAATGATCCAACAAGAGGGTATCACAATCATCAATCTATATGCACCAAACACAGATGCCCCACAATCATGAAACAAAACCTACTTGACAACAAAACATAAACAACCAACAACACCATCATAGTTGGGGACTTCAGTACTCCGCTATCATCAATAGACAGATCATCCAAACAGAAAATCAACAGGGAAGTAAGAGAGCTCAACAACACTGTAGATCAACTAGCCCTAATGGACATCTACAGAACATTCTACCCAAAATACACAAAATCCACATTCTTCTAGCATCATATGCTAAGCCATAAAGCCTTTCTCCCTATATTCAGGAAAATTGATATAATTTCCTGCATGATATCAGATCACAATGTTGTAAAGCTATAAATTAACAATAAGAGATGCACCAGGAACTCCATCAGCTCCTGGAGATCAAACAACATGCTTTTAAACAATAAATGGGTAATGGATGAAATCAAAAAGGAAATTGTAAAATTCTTGAATTGAATGACAAGGAGAACACAAAGTACCCAAACGTATGGGACACAATGAAGGCTGTCCGTAGAGGAAAATTCATAGCACTAAATGTCTTCATAACAAAGACTGAGAGACCTCAAATCAATAACCTAACCATCCATCTAAAGGCATTGGAAAAACAAAATGAATTTAATGCAAAAAGCTCCATACAGAAAATAATAATCACAATCAGAATAGAAATTAATAATTTGGAAAATAAAAAAAACTTCAAAAATTGATGAAACAAAAAGCTGGTTCTTTGAAAAAATAAACAAGATTGATAACCCCCCCCCCCAGCCAATTTGATCAAGTGAAAAAAAGAGATGATTCAAATTAACAAAATTAGAAATGAAAAAGGAGAGATCATAAAAGGCATAAGTGAAATTGGAAGAATGATCAGGACTTACTTCCAAAACCTCTACTCCAAAAATCTGGACAATCTGGAAGAAATGTATAAATTCTTGGACACATACCATTTACAAAAACAAAACTCAGAGCAGATAAATCTCCTAAACAAACTTGTAACACCCACTAAGGTTGAAAAGATAATCAAAAACCTCCCCAAAAAGAAAAGTCAAGGACCAGATGGCATCTCAGCTGAATTCTATCAAATCTTCATAAAAGAACTAAAACCAATTTTCTTTCATCTGTTCCACAAAATTAGAGAACGGGAACAGCACCCTAACTCCTTTTAGGAACAGGAAAAGCACCCTAACTCCTTTTTAGCATCACCTTAACACCAAAAACAGACAGAAATACAAAAAGAAAAGAAAACTACAGGCCTATATCCCTGATGAACTTAGATGCAAAGATCCTGAACAAAATCCTCACAAATTGAATTGAACATCACATCAAAAGCATTCTCCAACTTGATTATGTAGGCCTTACCCCAGAAACACAGGGTTGTTTCAACATATGGAAATCTTTCAACATAAAAAAATACACCACAAAAATAAACTGAATCACAAAAATCACATGATCATTTCAATAGATGCAGAAAAGGCCTTTGACAAAATACAGCATCACTTCATGATCAAAACATTGGAGAGAATAGGCATGGATGGATTATATATGAACATAATAAAGGCTATATATAAAGCACCTAAAGCCCAACTAATACTTAATACTTAAGACTCAAGGAATTCCAATTGAGATAGGGAAGAAAATAGGGGTGCCCACTCTCACCACTGCTCTTCAACATAGTGCTAGAAGTCCTAGCCCAAGCAATATGACAGGAGAAAGAAATAAAAGAGATACAAATTGGAAAGGATGAAGTCAAGTCAGCCCTATTTGCAGACAGCATGATCCTATACATAAGTGATCTGAGAGCCTCCATCTCAAAACTCCTAATGGTGATGAATTCCTTTATCAAAATAGCAAGATACAAAGCCAGCACACAAAAATCAGTAGACTTTCTATATGTAAAGGACAAAGATACAGAAAATAAATTAGTGACACAGTCCTATTTTCAATAGCAAAAAAAAAACACCTTGAAATAACACTAACCAAGGTTGTAAAAAAACATATAATGAAAATGTAAAAGCACTCAAGAAACAAATTGAGGATAACTTGAGAAGATAGAAACACCTCCTATGCTCCTGGATAGACAGAATTAACATTGTGAAAATGGCAATCCTACTAAAAGCAATATACAGATTTAATGCACTACCAATAAAAACCTCAGCAGCATTCTTCACAGAGATAGTAAAAATGACCTCTAAATTCATATGGAATGGCAACATGCCTCAGATATCTAAATATATTCTCAGCAAAAGAAACACCTCTGGAGGCATCACCATACCTGATCTAAAGCTATACTTCAAAGCCATAGTACCAAAAACAGCATGGTAATGGCATAAAAATAGGAATATAGACCAATGAAACAGAAGTTAAGATCCAGACTTTAGGTCAAGTAACTACAGTTACTTGATCTTCAATAAAGGCCCCAATGACATAGCCTGGAGAAAAGACTGCTTCTTCACCACATGATGCTGGACAAACTGGATAACCATATGCAGCAAAACAAAACTAGACCCACACATCTTGCCATGCACAAAAATCAAGTCCAAATGGATCAAAGAACTCAATAAAAGACCTGAAAACATGCTACTAATGGGAGAAAAAAAAAAGGAGGAACTTCCTGAACAAAACCCCAGTACCTCAGGAACTTAATCACTCAAACAGTGGGATCTCATAAAGCTGAAAATTTTTCACACAGAGAAGCATAGCAGAAGCAGAGTCAATAGATTACCCACAGGAAGGAGAAAAAAATTTTTCTGGGTATTCAACTAACAGGGGCCTAATATCTAGAATCTACAAAGAACTTAAAAACCTAAACAAAAAAATCAAACAACCCACTCACAAAATGGGAGGAGAACTGAATAGGGAATTCTCAGAGGAAGAAATACAAATGGCAAACACACACTTAAGAAAATGTCCATCATCTATAATCATCAAGGAAATGCAAATAGACCAATGATGACATTCCACCTTACCCAGCAAGGATATCAAATGTTAAAAAATCAAATGAAAACAAATGTTGGTGAGGATTTGGAGAAATAGGAACCCTCATTCACTGTTGGTGGGAATGTAAGCTGGTACAACCACTATGGAAATCAATATGGAGATTCCTAAAAGGATGAATATAGAGTTAGAAAAAGACCCAGTTATTCTCTTACTGGGCATTTATCCTCAAAGCTCCAGGCCTCAGTTCAGAGATATTTGCTCAACCATGTTTATAGCTGTTCAATTCATAATAGCTAAGAACTAGAATCAACTCAAGTGCCCATCATTGGACGAATAGATAACCAAGATGTGGTATATCTACACGATGGAAATCTACTCAGTAGTAAGAAAAAATAATACAACAAAATTTGTAGAAAAAATGGTCAAACTTGGAACAGATCAACTGAAATCACAGAAAAACAATCATTGCTTGGTTTCACTCATCTGCAGTTCCTAAGTGGTTCCTAACTTGGATCAGCCCAAGTTGCTGACATACCTGATAGGTATCTGGGGCTTGAACAACATGGAGAGTAGGACTTGAGGGAAGGGGAAGGGTGTAAGAAACACAAATCTGAACCCAGATTGAACTGCTACCACAGAAACCTATATCCTAGAAGACAGACTAAATGGTTGAACCCTCAACAGGACCTTAGGGGGAGCACCTGAATTGAAGGGCCCTGGACAGTGTGAGATGAAACCTAATCTTAAATTTGTTCTGTTTTTTTTTTTCATTCTTTCTTTTTATTTTTTCTTATTCCTTGGTGCTGACCTGTATCTCCAAGTTCCATGATGTAGTAAGCACCCACAATGAGCCATTGACCAGAGAGACCTGCAAAGTTTTCCAAAATAATACAGACTTCTGTCAGAGCACATTATTGCCCACCAGAGGTAAATGGTAAGACCCTACTGCTAAAGAAACCATATGCTGTTGGCAGGGAACATGGAGAGAACTGGCTGGATTCCAGACAGGATTAACAGACAGCCTGTCTAGTGCTGGATGGCGCTACATGAGCTACTGGGGGAAAGTGTCCAACATCTGTCTGAGCAACTCAAAGCCTAAACTACTCAGAAGAAAACAACCTGACATGATGTTCACACAAGTGCAATAGTGGCACACAGCCATGGTGGGTAACCATGGGTTCTCAGATTAGCTAATAGATCTCTTCAGTGGAAGGGAACCCATTTCTGGAACTGGGGAACAAGTCAGAAGCATGTGCAAATACTGATTTTGCTTTCCAATATCAAGGTCCCACTAATCTGGAGCTATAAGAGGGTGTGTACACATTAAATTCTCTCTAAATTAATAATTGTTATCTCATTGAACCTGTGCAGACTTCACTCTCCATTAGAGAATCTACTTCTGTTTTTTAGATGGGAGCAGGACCTGGGGAGATAACCTGTCCATCACACTTCATCCCAGCCCCTGCTGAAACCACAGAGGAACTGGGGAAACAAGTAAGAATTCAGCTTTCTCAGTGAACCTGATATCAGCACAAGGGTGAAGTAGATAGACACTGAGGAAACTCAACACCTACCAAAGCAGAGATCCAGAGGCTCCTAATGATCCCATCAATGAAGTAGATTTAAAACACACCCAACATGGCTCAGGAAATTTTGCAGAAGAGGGGTGGAAATATTTTTAGAGCTGCAAGTTGGGACATCATGCACAGAGACATTGCCTCTTCCCCATAACTGACTGCTGCCCACCAGAATGCATGGCCCACAGTCCTCATGGGGATGACCTTCATCCCCAGTGAGGAGGACCCCTTCAGAAAAGGGGCAAGTATGAGGGAAACATGTGGTGCTGAAATATTAAGTATGTCCATAACTAACAAAAATAAATTTTAAAAAATCAGAGCAGAAATTAGTGAATTAGAAACTAAGAAAACAATTTTTAAGATCGTTGAAATGAAGAGCTGGTTCCCTGAAAAAATAAACAAGATTGATAAACCCCTGGCCAAATTGATCAAGCAAAAAAAAGAGAAGTCCCTAATTAACAAAATCAGAAATAAGAAAGGAGAAATCACACCAGACATCAATGAAATTGGAAGAATCATCAGAGCATACTTCTGAAACCTCTACTCCACAAAATTGGATAATCTGGAAGAAATGGATGAATTCCTAGCCACATACCACCTACCAAAACTAAACTCAGAGAAGACTAATCTCCTAAACAAACCTATCACTTCCATGGAGATTGAAAAGTTAGTCAAAAACCTCCCCAAAAAGAAAAGTCCAGGACCAGATGGCTTCTCAGCTGAATTCCATCAAACCTTCATTGAAGAACTGAAAAAAAAATTTCTAAAACTATTTCACATAATTGGGTAGGATGGGAATCCTCCCCAACTCCTTTCATGAAGGTGTCATCATCCCAATACCAAAACCAAACAGAGATACAAGAAACAAAAACTATAAGCCTACAGCCCTAATTAATTTAGATGCAAAGATCATGAACAAAATCCTCACAAAACAAACTCATCAACATATCAAAAGCATTATCCACTTTGATCAAGTAGGCTTCATCCCAGGGATGCAGAAATGGTTCAGCATACACAAACTTAACCATCAGAACCGCATGATCATCTCAATTGATACAGAGCAGGCCTTTGACAAAATACAGCATCACTTCATGATCAAACTTCGGGAAAAAATAGGCATGGAGGTTTTATATCTCAACACAATAAAGGATCTATAAAGCACCCAAAGGCTAAATAATACTTAATGGGGAAAGACTCAAGGGGTTCCCATTGAGATTGGGAACCAGACAGGGGTGCCCAGTCTCACCACTGCTCTTCAACATAGTACTAGAAGTCCTAGCCCAAACAGTAAGACAGGAGAAAGATGTAAAAGGAATACAAATAGGAAAGGAAAAAGTTGAGTTAGCCCTATTTGCAGATTACATGATCCTATACATAAGTGACCCAAAACTCTCCATCTCAAAACTTCTAAAGGTGATTAATTCCTTTTGTAAAGGGCAGAATACAAACTCAACACACACACACACACAAAAATCAGTAACATTTCTAAATGCCAAGTACAAATATACAGTGAAAGAAATCAATGAGGCTGTCCCATTTTCAATAACAACAGAAAAATTAAATACCTTGGGGAAACACTAACCAAGGATGTAAATGAAGTATATAATGACAACACAAAAAAAGCTCAAGAAAGAAATTGAGTGTTGGAAACTGTAGCTGCTCTTTGACCATGGGAACTGAAGCTGGTCTTGGATCTCCAGGCAGAACCCTTATCATATGGTCTTGGTAAAGCAGACTTCAGACACAGAGGCATTAATGGCCTTGGTGGAGCAGACTTCAGACATGAAGGCATTGTTTTGAGAAAGTTTTATTTTCTGTATATAAGCTTGTGCCTGCCTGAATAAACTTGAGCCTTGATCAGAACTTGTCTTGGCTCCATTCCTTGTGTTCTTGTCTCAGGTTCATTCCCACTCCCGCCTTCGGGTCAGTTTTGATCTGTGCCACAGGACAGCGCAGCGTGGCACCCGGAACATGGATCTGAATAGGAGGGGCTTCAGTGAGGAACGCCAACATCAACTCAGGGTCCGCGTGGAAGAAAGTGAAACTAACAAGAGGACTGTACTCTCCCACTCAGTCTTCTGGAATAAAGTAAGTTGGTGCAATTATGGGACAAGCAAAGAGTAAAAAGGAGCTAGTTGCTATAGTAAAAGGTATTTTAAAAGCACAAGAAATTGGGATTGCATCAAGTTCTTTAAGTAATTTTTTTTATTTTGTTAATAAAATGAGTCCTTGGTTTATAGAGCAGGGAAATGTTGATTCAGATGCTTGAGATAAAGTAGGGAGAGAATTAAATGTCTTTTTACAAACTCATGCTCCTAATAAGGTTCTGGTAATTGCTTTTTCCTTATGGTCTTTGATAAAAGATGCCTTGGATTCAGGTACAAAAGATAGTTTAGTGAAGCAAATGTTAGATCACACTGAAGATGTCATTGAAGAAATTAGAAATCAAAGTTCTGGAAAAGGGACACCTGTACCTTACAAAGAATTGAATAAAGCATTGCAATCTTTAAAAGATTCTAAGGGAGATAGTGAAGATGAAGAGGAGAAATTAGAGCCAGAAGAAGCAGCAGAATTAGAGGAAGAGGCTGCTAATTATCATGCAGATCGAGACCCACCGCATCCCCTCGCCTCCATGCCCTCCACACAAGTATATGTAGCAAAATTAAAAAACGAGGAGACAACTGACCTGACTTCTAAGCCAGCCTGCCTCAAAATAACAACAAAATTTGCCTTAGTTACTTCTAATAAAATTGTTTCCAAGTGTGTTATTGTTATTAATGACATAAAATTGTATTAAGACTACTTTCTTGTTAGTAATAGGATTAATCAATTTGGTGTAATTTTTTAATAGCTTTATAAGAAAGATGGTTAATACTGTAGTGAGATGAACTGATTGAAGGAACTGGGGAGAAATTTTTCAATGTTGGGACATAGAATGCTCTTTAAAAATGCTTTCTGAGTGGTACTTAGATCAGAATGTTAAAGTATGTAAATAAAGCTGTGTTGATGTAAAAAACAAATTTTCAGGCTAAACCTAAACACCATGCCTAAAGTTAGAGGATTTTCAACTGTTTACAAACTCTTAACGAAGAAAAGAACTAATTTTCAGGCTAAAATATGCTGGGATAGCTTGCTTAAGCTTTATCAAATTTAAGTAATGGGTAAAACATAAAATTGTTTTATGTTGATAAAAATTTCGATGGTACATGAAATCAATAGCTATCAAGTTTAAGCCAAAATCATTGCTTGTCAAATAATGTTTTTCTTTCAAAAAGGTTTATCAAGAGTTATATTAATATTTAGCTAGCTGTTTTGGCTCAAAAAAGACCAGATTCTACTCTATTGTATGTAAAGTAACTGTCTCAATTTTGACATCTTAAGTCCAGTGCTTATAACAAAATTAATTCTTTTTTATTTTCTTTTTTTCTTTATTAGTTAGTTTTGTATTCAGCGATTACAATCAGTTTAATACCATTATTAGGCTCATCTGTGACCTACCCCCTCCCCTTGGCCCCTCCTTGTTGAGGTATATGGGTCATGCATTGTGGAATTAGCCCACAGTTATGAGTAAGATAAATGTCTCTGCATATCATGACCCAAAATGTGGCTGTGACATTCTTTCCACCCCCTCTTCCTCAAAATTTCCCTGAGCCATGTTGGGTTCATTTTTGGTCTGCTTCAGTGATGAGGTGTTGGGGTCCTCTGAGGCTCTGGCTCACTGCTTTGGTAGGAGTTGATTTTTCTCTGTGTTGATCTCCTTCCCCCTTGTGCTGGTATCCAGTTCATCAGGAAAACAGCACCGTTGCTTGTTTCACCAATTTTTCGTAGTTGCAGTCAGGGCCCTTTTGAGGTATGATAGGGTGGCTCTCTCCTTAGGATCTACATCTATCTGAAAAAGAGAAGCAGATTCTCCAATGGAGAGTAAGTTAGCACCAGGACAAATGAGATAACCCTTACTTTTTTTATAGAGAATTTAATAGGTGTAGGCCCTCTTGTAGCCCGCAATTGATGGTAGCTTGATATTGGAGAGCAGGCTTACGTTTGGATATGGTTCTGACTTGTTTCCCAGCTCCAGCTATGGGTCCCATACCAGTGAGGGGATCAGTTAGCCAAATTGAGAGCAGTTGGTTCCCCACCATGGCTGTGTGCTACTACTGCACTTGTGTGGGCATCACAACAAGTTATTTGCTGCTAAGTAGGTTAGACCATGCGTTGCTTCAACAGATATTGGTCATTTTCCCCCAGTCGCCCATGTAGCACCTTCTGGCACTAGATGCGCTGACTGTCTGGGGATAGACTCTCTCCCAACTTCCAGCCATGCCATTCTATTTTGCATGTCAACCACATAAGGTGTCTTCAGCAGTAGGGTTTTACCACTAGCCTTTGGTGGGTCATCAAGTACTCTGACAGAAATCTGTCTGTCTTTTAGGAAACCTTGTAGGTCTGTCTGATCAAAAGCTCATTGTGGATGATAGCCCCATGCTGGTTCTGGGAGTTAGAGGTCAGTGCCCACTAAGAAAATGAGGAAAAAGATAACTAATATAGATGAATTAGAGAGAAGAGAGAGGGAGAGGGAGAGGGAGAGGGATGGAGGGAAGATGTAGAAGGTTAAGGTTAGTCTTGATCCTACTCTCTCCAGTGTCTTGTGGTTCAAGTATTCCCTATAAGGGCCTGGAGAATGATCAGCCATTTGGTCTGTCTTTTAGTAAGTAGAAAATTATGGTACCATTGCAGTTTGGGTCTAGATTTGTGTTTCCCACCCCTTTGATGCCCTCCCTTCCCTCCCCTTCCATCCTAGTGTCTAGTCCAGGAGATGCTTGCTGGATATGTGATTGGGTAAGTTCACTGAGAATGATCTGTTCCAGGTTAAACCATTTTTCCTCAAATTTCATTGTGTCATTATTTCTTACTGCTGTATAGAATTCCATTGTGTAGGTATACCACATCTTAGTTAATCATTCTTCTAGTGATGGACATCTGAGTTGTTTCCAGCTCTTAGCTATTACAAATTGAGCTGCTATAAACATGGTTGAACAAACCTCTTTAGTCTGTGGTTTCAAGGTTTTAGGGTAGATGCCCAGTAAGGGAATAACTGGGTCTGTTGGTACCTCTATACTCAGCTTTTTCAGAAGTCTCCATATTGCTTTCCAAAGTGGTTGTACCATCCTACATTCCCACCAACAGTGGATGAGTGTTCCTACTTCTCCACATCCTCGCCAGCATTTATTTTCATTTGACTTTTTGATGTTTGCTATCCTTATTGGGGTAAGGTGGAATCTCATAGTTGTTTTAATTTGCATTTCTCTGATGATTAGGGATGATGAACATTTTCTTAAGTGTATGTTTGCCATTTGTATTTCTTCCTCTGTGAACTGCCTGTTCAGCTCTTTGCCCCATTATGTGAGTGGGGTGTTTGACTTCTTACTGTTTAGGATTTTGAGTTCTTTGTAGATTCTACAGATTAGGCCTCTATCTGTTGAATAACCCACAAATATTTTCTCCCATTCTGAGGGTAATCAATTGGCTTTGCCTATTGTATGCTTGCCTGTACAGAAACCCTTCAGCTTCATGTGATCCCATTGGTTGAGTGATGGTTCACGTTTGTGAGCTACTGGAGTTTTGTTCAGGAAGTCTTTTTGCATTCCTATATCATGGAAAGCACTTCCTAAATTTTCTTCCAGTAGTATTCGATTTTCTGGTCTTATATTGAGATCTTTGATCCATTTGGACTTGAGTGTAGTGCATGGTGAAAAGTGTGGATCAAGTTTCAGTTTCCTGCATATGGTTATCCAGATTGTGCAGCACCATTTGTTGAAGATGCTGTCTTTTTTCCAGCCTATATTGTTTGGGCCTTTATCGAATATCAAGTAGCTATAGTTGTTTGACCCAAAGTCTCAGTCCCCAAGGGTATTCCATTGGTCTATACTCCTGTTTTTATGCCAGTACCATGCTTTTTTTTGTTGTTGTTTGTTTGTTTGTTTGTCTTTTTTACTATGGCTTCGAAATATAGCTTTAGATCAGGTATGGTGATGCCTCCAGAGGTATTTCTTTTGCTGAGGATATGTTTGGCAATGCGAGGCCTTCTGCCTTTCCATATGAAATTTGAGATTTTTTCTATCTCTGTGAAGAACACTGTAGGGATTTTAATTGGAATTGCATTAAATCTGAATATTGCCTTTGGTAGGATTGCTATCTTCACAATGTTAATTCTGGCTATCCAGGAACATGGGAGGTCTTTCCATTTTCTCAAGTTGGCCTCAATTTCTTTTTTGAGTGTTTTTATGTTTTCATTCTATAGATCCTTCACTTCCTTGGTTAACATTATTCCAAGGTATTTTTTTTTTTCTTGCTATTGAAAATGGGACTATGTCCTTTATTTCTTTCTCTGTATCTTTGTCATTTGCACAACGGAAGGCTACTGGTTTTTGTGCATTGATTTTGTATCCCGCTACTTTGCTATAGGAGTTAATCACCTTCAGGAGTTTTGAGATGGAGTCTCTCGGGTCTCTTACATATATAATCATGTCATCAGTGAATAGAACTAACTTAACTTCTTCGTTTCCAAATTGTATCCCTTTTATTTCCTTCTCCTGTCTAATTGCTTGCGCTAGGACTTCCAGTACTAAATTGAAAAGCAGAGGTGAGAGTGGACAACCCTGTCTTGTTCCTCATCTTAACGGGCATTCCTCCAGTCTCTCTCCATTCAGTATTATTTGGGCCTTCGGAGCTTTGTATATTGCCTTTATTAGGTTAAGATATGAACCAACCATGCCAATTCTCTCCAATGTTTTGAACATGAAGTGATGTTGAGTCTTGTCAAAGGCCTTTTCTGCATCTATCAAAATGATCATGTGGTTCTTATGTTTAATCTTGTTTATGTGGTGTATTACATTGACAGATTTCCATATGTTGATGCACCCCTGTGTTCCTGGGATGAATCCCACTTGGTCAAGGCGGATAATGCTTTTGATGTGTTGTTGGATTCGGTTTGTGAGGATTTTGTTTAGGATCTGTGCATCTAAATTCATCGGGGAAATAGGCTGGTAGTTTTCTTTTCTTGTGGAATCTCTGCCTGGTTTTGGAATTAGGGTGATGCTAGCTTCATAAAAGGAGTTGGGTAGCTTTCCCTGTTCACCAATTGTGTGGCACAGTTTGAGGAAGATTGGTTTGAGTTCTTCCATGAAGGTTTGATAGAATTCAGCAGAGAAGCCATCTGGTCCTGTACTCTTCTTTTGGGGGAGGTTTTTTATTACTTTTTCAATCTCCATGAGTTTGATAGGTTGACTGACATGATTAAGCTGCTCTGTGTTTAGCTTTGGTAGATGGTATGCATCCAGGGATTTATCCATCTCCTCCACATTATCCAGTTTTGTGGAGTAGAGGTTTTTGAAATAAGTCTTGATGATTCTCCCAATTTCACTTATTTCGGTTGTGATCTCTCCTTTTTCATTTTGAATTTTGTTAATTTGAAGCTTCTCCTTTTTTTGCTTGATCATATTGGCCACAGGTTTGTCAATCTTGTTTATTTTTTCAAAGACCCAGCTCTTTGTTTTGTCAATTGTCTTAATTGTTTCCTTGGTTTCCAATTCATTGATTTCTGCTCTGATTTTAATTATATCTTTCCTTCTGGAGCTCTTTGGGTTGGATTTGTCTTGTTTTTCCAGGGCCTTTAGTTGGATGGTTAGATTATTGATTTGGGACCTTTCTGTCTTTTTTATGAAGACATTGAGTGCTATGAACTTTCCCCTGAGGAACGCCTTCATTGTGTCCCATAAGTTTTGGTACGATGTGTTCTCACTGTCATTCAATTCCAGAAATTTTGAAATTTCATTTTTAATTCATCCACTATCCATTTATTGTTTCAAAGTGTGCTGTTGAGTTCTCAGGTGCCGTTGGGATTCTTGGTGGGTCTCTTGTTGTTGATTTCTAGCAATATAGCATTGTGATCTGATATCATGCAGGCAATTATGTCAATCTTCCTAAATATTTGGAGGCAGTCTTGTAACCCAGTATATGGTCTATTTTAGAGAATGTTCCATGGGCTGCTGAGCAGAATGTGTAGTCTGTGGATTTGGGACGGAAGGTTCTGTAGATGTCTGTTAGGTCTAAGTGATCTATGGTTTTGTTGAGCTCTCTTGCTTCCCTGTTGAGTTTCTGTTTGGATGATCTGTCTATTGCTGATAATGGTGTATTGAAGTCCCCAGCTATGATGGTGTTGGTGGTTATTTCTGTTTTATTGTCAAGTAGGTTTTGTTTTATGAACTGTGGTGCTCCTGTGTTTGGTGCATACAGATTTATGATTGTAATATCCTCTTGATGGATCATTCCCTTGACAAGTAGAAAGTGGCCTTCTTTGTCTTTTTTGATTATTTTTGGTTTGAAGTCTATTTTATCCGATATTAATATAGCTACACCTGCTTGTTTCTTACTCCCATTTGCTTGGAATATTGTTTTCCACCCTTTCGCCCTGAGAATTTGTCTGTCTTTAGTGGTGAGGTGGGTTTCTTGAAGGCAACAGATTGAGGGGTCTAATTTTTTGATCCACCCTGTTAGCTTGTGTCTCTTGGTGGGTGAATTCAGGCCATTAATATTTAGGGTAATGACTCTGACATTTGATGTGATCCCTGCCATATTGTGATGGTAAATGTGGGTTGGGGTTTTCATGGACTTTGAAGTTTTTTGTGCCTACTCTGAATTTGGTTGTTGTGATCTGTTTCTTGTAGGCAATTGAGTTTGATTATTTGTTTCTTCTGTGTGGAGAATTTCCTGAAATACTTTCTGTAGGTTTGGTTTTGTGTTCATATAATTGTAAAGCTGAGTTTTGTCGTGGAATATTTCTCTTTCACCATCTATTATGATAGATACTTTTGCTGGGTAGAGTAGTTTGGATTGGAAACCATAGGTTCTTAGACTTTGCAGTGTTTCCTTCCAGGCCCTTCTAGCTTTCAGGGTTTCCATTGAGAAGTCTGAAGTAATTCTGATGGGGTTACCTTTGAAGGTGGTGTGCTGTTTTTCCCTAGCTGCTTTTAGGATTTTCTCTTTGGTGTTAATGTTTAGAGTCTTAATGACAATATGTCTTGGAGAGTTTCTCCTTTGGTCCAGTCTGTTTGGAGTTCTGTTGGCTTCTTGTACCTTGATGGGCCTTTCTTTTAAGAGACTGGGAAAGTTTTCTTCAATTATTTTGTTAGATAAGTTCTCCATGCCTTTGTTCTGAATTTCTTCTCCTTCTGGCATTCCAATCATCCTGATATTAGGACATTTAAGTGTATCCCTCAATTCCCTCATGTCCTGTTCACAGGAACTTTTGAACTTACTGAAATTTTTGAACGCTCTAACTGTTTCTTCCATCTTGTCTTCCAGATCCGAGTTTCTATCCTCCACTTGGCTGACTCTATTCTTGGGAGCTTCTAGAGAGTTTTGGACTTGTTCAATTAATTCGCATTTTCTACTACTTTTCTATGTATAATTTCCATTCCTCTGTCAAGCTCCTTTTTCACATCATTTTCTGATTTTCTTGATGATTCTTGGAATTCATCCTTGAATTTCTTTATGTCTTCATTTAGCCAGGCCAGCTGATTTTTAAGGTCTTCTTTTTTTTTTTCACTCTCCCTCAAATCTCTTAACTCTCTTTGAACTCCTTCCAATTTCTTATCTATTAGTTCTAGTTTAGTGATGGCAGCATCCCCAGGATTATCGGTCCTTTGTTGCTTTCCTGCAAGTTCTAACAGTAGGTTGTTCAGGATTGCATTGCTCATAGCTTCAATTCGGTGTGCTGATCATAATGGTTCTTCTATGTTTTGGTTAGATGTATTCATTGTAGGACTGGGTGATCTCACTGGATTTTCTTGCATTTGATTTTTCATGTTATTTCTTTTGCACTGTGGTCTACCCATGACAGTGTATGGGCATGTAGGTGGGCGTATCAGCCTGGGCTCCAGCACAATGGGAATCTTATGCAGCCTGGGGCAGTTGCCCAGCAGCCTAGGCTTTGGCTCTCCCTTACCAAAGCCACCTATCTACTGCCTGGCAGGGGCGCCAATGTTGCCTGAATTCTCAAGCAGTAAAGTTCCAAAGCTGCCTGCGTTTGAGCTAGGAGTGACCCCGAGGGACCAAGCACTGAAGCAGTCCAAACTCTGGCTGGGAACACTGGGACCCGGAAGCAGTCTGCGCTCCCCTGCCACAGGACAATGGCGGACGACTGGTGCGGCAGACAGGTAGGGGATGGCACCTGAGCTGGCACAAGTGAGAGACACAGTCTGAGCTTGTGTGTCAGTTGCTTTGGGACTGAGCTCACTCAGTAAGTGGGCGAGTGGACGAGTGTGCAGAGCATTCTAAGCTTCTGCATGCAGGGAACAATCAGCACGCAGTGGCAGCACTGGCGGCACCAGCGCAGCAGCAGCGGCCCCAACGGCAGCTGCGGTGCTGTGGACACAGCGGTTATTTGGGGTGAGGGGTGGGCTACCTGCCCATGAGGGGATCCGTGATTCCCTGTTTCCCCGGCCTCTGTGCCCTCCCAGATTTCTCTCCCCTAAAAGTCCCAATGAACCCTTAATATTGTGCCTTTCTTTCCCCAGGATTTTCAGCGCAGCTAGGTGGTCACCATCTTGGCCGGAAGTCCCCACAAAATTAGTTCTTAAGACATATTCCCTACTTTAGGGTACAGCCTGATGCTCAAGCAATGGTCCTCATCTGAAAAAAAAAATATTCAAGCTCCATGGTTCTGTTTCCAATGTTCTCTGGGTAATTGGTAACCACACAGGTACCTGAAATAATCAATGACGTTTTCAAACATAGGTGCTAAGACTTTATACTGTTTTACTTGTCCTTTTCTGACAATTATTCTGGTTTCATTTGTGCTTTTGCTCAAACGGGAGAAGCTACTAAACATGTTATTGCTCATTGTCTTCATTCTTTTAATATTTTAGGAGTACCTAAACAACTGAAAACAGATAATGGTCCAGGGTATACAAGTGAAGGATTTAAGCACTTTGTTCTTCTTTTAATATTGAGTATGTTACTGGAATGCCTTATAACCCCCAAGGGCAAGGTATCATTGAACAAATAAATGAAACATTAAAAATCTGGTTACAAAAAACTAAAAAGGGGGAAATGACACAGGGATCAGTAACAAGATGGTTAAATCATACTTTATTTATTTTAAGTTTTTTCCTTTTGGATGCAAAAGGGTTTTCTGCTGCTGACCGTTTTTCGCATGCACAAACCAAGACTAATTATGCTAAAGTAATGTGGAAAGATCCATTGACTAACAAATGGAATGGACCTGACCCTGTATTAATATGGGGACGAGGATCTCTTTGTATTTTTTCTCAGAAAAAAAAAATGGAGCCAGATGGTTGCCAGAATGTTTGGTCCGGTATGAAGGCCACGAGATCAAACAAGAGGACACTGCTGATCCTGATGATATGGTGTCATCTACAACTTGCTTACAGTGAAGGCTACTGGACTGTCCTCAGGACTGTGGTGGTCAGACAATGGACATCAGCAAACTTATGTGTGGAAAATTGCTGCTGCTATGGGAGGTATCAAGGTTACATCTGACAGCAATAGTCAAATAGTCTTCTGAAGGGAACTGTTATGGCCTGTGTTACACCACCTTCTGCCCTGATGTTAGGAAATGTGAATATTGCTTGGTATCATGGGTCTGAGGGAATGTTTAATGTTACCCGTGATAACTGTAGTCAGTCCAATTGTATTTCTCATGATTCTGAAACTGTAATGATTGTCAAACAACCTGCATTTGTTATGATTCCTGTTAATCTTTCAAAGCCTTGGTATTCTGACAAGGGTATTCAAATTCTAGAGGAGGTTAAAAATAGTTTAAGTAGACAAAAGAGGGTTGTAGGTTTAGTTATTGCTGGGATTGTTGCATTTATTACATTATTAGCTTCTATTACTACTGCTGCTGTTGCTCTTACACAAGAAGTTCATACTACACACTTTGTTAATAATCTAGCTAAAAATGTTTCTGTTGCTTTGGGAACTCAAGTAGCCATAGATAAGAAGTTAGAAGAAAAAGCAGATGCTTTATTTGATGTAGTGACATATTTAGGAGAGCAAATTCAAGGAATGAAGATTACAGCTCTATTGGGATGCCCTGCTGATTACCAATGGATCTGCATTGCCTCTAAAACTTACAATGCTAGTTATGAAGATTGAATAAAGGTCAAAATGCACTTGGAAGGAATTTGGCACCATAATAACATTTTGTTAGATTTGGTTAGTTTACATTCAGAAATTCTGGCTATACAGAACAGTCATCTTGATTTTGATGCCACTAAGGCTGCTAATGATTCACTTGCTGCAATTAACTCTGTGTTGCCTGGTTGGGACCCTCTAAGTTCCTAGATAGGCAGCTTTGCAGCTGTGGGAGTTTGCCTTCTGCTTCTCTTATGCCTATTGCCTATTTTCTTCAAGTGTCTAATGAAGTCTATTGTGAATGTTCATGCAGAGGTCCGAGGTATGCACTATAGAACATGTCCTTGGCTCCCTCAGACTTTATCCTAATTCTCCCTGAATTTTATCTGGCTGGTAGCCAGAGATGGGTAAGATCAGGGGAGGAGGCATCCAACCTAAGACAGGGCATGTATTGAAGGATAAGACACTTGTCCAATGACGGGTAAGGATGTTCTTCTGCCTCTGACAACCTAAGACAGGCACAGTCGTTTCTTTTAATAAATAAAGAAGGGGGAGATGTTGGGAGCTGTAGCTGCTCTTTGACCATGGGAACTGCAGCTGGTCTTGGATCTTCAGGCACAGAGGCCTTATCATATGGCCTTGGTGGAGCAGACTTCAGACACAGAGGCATTAATGGCCTTGGTGGAGCAGACTTCAGACATGAAGGCATTGTTTTGAGAAAGTTTTATTTTCTGTATATAAGCTTGTACTTGCCTGAATAAACTTGAGCCTTGATCATAACTTGTCTTGGCTCCATTCCTTGTGTTCTTGCCTCAGGTTCATTCCCACTCCCTCCTTTGGGTCAGTTTTGATCTGTGCTGCAGGTCGGTGCAATTGAGGAGGACTTGAGAAGGTGGAAAGACTTCCCATGCTCCTGGATGATAGGTAGAATTAATATTATGAAAATGGCAATTCTATCAGAAGCAATATGTAGAATTACTGCATTGCCAATAAAATTTCTAGTAGCATTCTTCACAAAGATAGAAACATTATCTCAAAATTTATATTAAATGGTATCCTCAGCAAAAGAAACTCCTCTGGAGGTATTACCATACCCAATCTAAAGCTATATTACAAAGCCATAGTTACAAAAACAGCATGATACTGGCATAAAAACAAAACATAGGCCAATGGAACAGAATTAAAGACCCAGAACTTAGGTCAAGTATGTGCAGCTATGTTATCTTTGACAAAGGTGCCAATAAGGTAGATTGGAGAAAACATGGCATCTTCAACAAATGGTGCTGGGAAAATTGGATAACCATATGTAGAATAATGAAACTAGACCTGCTCATCTCTCCATACACAAAACTCAAGTCCAAATGGACTAAAGACCTTAATATAAGACCTGAAACTCTTCTCCTACTGGAAGAAAAAAATAGGAGGAATTCTCCACAATATAGGAGAGTGGAAAGACTTCCTGATCAAAACTCCTGTAGTCCAGGAAATTAAACAATCACTCAACCAATAGGATCTTATGAAGTTAAAAAACTTTTGCACAGGGGTCTTCCCTGCCACCCAGGGAAGATGGTACTGGGGGCTGCCCTGTGAGTTACGTGCTGCTTTGTGGCCAGGCGGCCCTGCTGCTGGGGAACCTGCTGCTGCTGCACTATGTCTCCCAGAGCCACTGGTACAATGCCACTGCTGAGCTGGAGCTCACCTCTAGCCGGCACCTCTCACCCTGACAGTGCGTTGGGTACCTGGAGCTGGGAATATGGCGACCCCCACTCTCTAGTCATCCTCTGCTCCTACCTGCCTGATGAGTTCATAGACTGTGAGGAACCTGTGGATCACGTGGGAAACACGACTGCATCCCAAGAACTTGGTCATGGTTGCCTTAAGTTTGGGGGTCAAGCCTCCAGTGATGTGGAACACACTGAAGTCCAGTGCTGGGCCCTAGATGGAATAGAATGTGCCAGTCCCAGGACCTTCCTACGAGAGATTAATCCTTGTATAAAGTACACAGGACACTACGTCATAACCACTGTTACTGTACTCCTTATTCCTGGGCTTCTTTGGGGTTGATCATTTCTGTTTGGGACATACTGGCACAGCCATTGGGAAGCAGCTGACACTTGGAGGACTTGGAATCTGGTGGTTTGTTGACCTCATTTTGCTCATCACAGGAAGGCTGATGGCGAGTGAGGGCAGCAACTGGTGCACAGTCTACTAAACAGTGTGAATGTTGTACACCAGGGGCGAGTGAGTACTGGACTGCTTGGATAGTCACTAAGGGCAGAATGCTTGGAACATCGCTTTTGTATCTGGAAAGAAAGGGTTTCTTTTAAAAAAATTCTTTGGCCTTTGGATTTTCAACCCAAATTTTACTTTGCAGACTAAACAAGCAAATAGTATTGTGGGAGTCCAACTTAACTTTTTCCTGTGTGCATACTAGAAATGATGGTGTCTAATGCCTTGCAGATCATTTTCCTGGCTCTTTTTCTGTACATTGCTGTATCTTAGTCCTGTGAATCAGGGGACCCAACAGTATAAACAAGGGAATGTGCTTATCCTTAAGCCTTTCATGACCTTGATTCTCAATACAGAGAAGACCAGAAGCTGAGCCAATGAAAACTTTCAGTGGATGTCCATGTGAATGCAGATTTTAATGCACATCATAATTCTGACTTTCTTTAGAAATTTAAATTTAAATTGCAGGGTTGGAGGGATGGCTTAACAGTTGAAGTGTTTGCCTGCAAAGCCAAAGGACCCAGATTAGATTCCCCAGGACCCACAGTAGCCAGATGCACAAGGGGCGCACATGTCTGGAGTTCATTTGCAGTGGCTGGAGGCCCTGGTGTGCCCATTTTCTCCCTCTGTCTCTCTCTATCCTTCTTTTTTGGTCAAATAAATGAATAAAAATATTAAATTTAAATTGCAGAATAAAAATAAAAAAGCTTTTGTACAAACATACCATAGAGCCAATAGACTACCCACTAAATGGAAGAAATTTTTCGCCAGCTATACAACTGATAGAATCTACAAATAACTCAAAAACATAAACAATAAAAAATTAAGCAATCCATTCCAAAAATGAGGCAGAGAACTGAATAGGGAGTTTTCATGGAAAGAAATTCAAATGGCTAACACAAACTTAAGAAAATGTTCAAGCTGGGTGTGGTGGTGGCACATGCCTTTAATCCCAACACTTAGGATGCAGAGGTAGGAGAATCACCATGAATTCAAGGCCACCCTGAGAGTACGTAGTGGATTCCAGGTCATCCTGGGCTAGAGTGAGAGCCTACTTCGAAAAAAAAAAAAAAAAAAGAACGAAAATGTTCAATATCCCTAACCATCAGGGAAATGTGAATTAAAATAACTATGAGATTCCACCTTTCTTCTGTAAGGATGGCAATCCTTAAAAAATCAAACAGCTACAAATGTTGGCAAGGATGTGAGGAAAGAGAAACCCTCACCCACTACAGGTGGGAATGTAAACTTGTACAACAACTATGGAAATCACTATGGATATTCCTGAAAAGCAAGACCATAGAGCTACCAACAGACCCAGTTGTTCCCTTACTGGGCATTTATCCTAAATGCTCCATGCCTCACTTCAGAGATGTTTGCTAAACTGTGTTTGAATCTGTTCAATTCATAATACCTCAGAACTGGAATCAACCCAGGTGCCCATCACTGGATAAAATGGATAACAAAGTTGTGGTACATACAGGCAATGGAATTCTTCTCAGAAGTAAGAAAAAAAAAGCTATACAATGAAATTTGTAGAAAAATAGACAGACTTGGAACAGATCATATTCAGCGAACTCACACAATCACAGAAAGACAAATGCTGCATGGTCTCAATCTATGGTTCCTAACCTGGACCAGCTCTAGTTGCTGACATACCTGATAGGAAAACTCAAGGCCCATAAAATAGGAATGGAAGGGTTTCTGAGGAGGGAAAAAGGATGGTGGGGAAAAATACAAACACAAAACTAAATCCAAAATGAACTGGTAACATAGAAACAGTGATCCTTGAAGATAGGCTAACAGATATAACCCTCAACAGGTGTAATGGGGGAGCACCTGAAAAGAAGGTCTCTAAGAGGGTGGGATGAAGCCTAAGCTTATATATATATCTGGCCTGTAACTCCCAGTACTAGAAATCGGTTGCTACTCACAATGAACTGTTAATTGGAGAGACTTACAAGGTCCCCAACACAAGACAGGGGTTTCTGTCAATGAAATTGATTACCCTCCTGAGGCAAAAGGTAAGTCCCTATTGCAGAAGATGCCATATGTTGCTAACACAGAGCATGAAGAGACCTGGCTAGAATTCAGAATAGAGCCAGTCCCCAAACATTTGTCCTAGTGCTGGAAAGCACTACATGAGCTAGTGGGGGAAAGTGGCCAAGAACAGTCTGAAAAATCAGAAGTCTAAGCTACTCAGAAGCAAATACCCTGACAGGACGTACACACCAGTGCAATAGTGGCACACAGCCTTGATGGATAACCAATAGCTGTCTGACTGGCTAAGAGATCCACTCAGAGTAAAGGAACCCATATGTGGTATTGGGAACCAGATCAGAATCCTGTGGAGACAAAGATTATGTTCTCCAGTGTCAAGCTCTCACTAGTTTTTGGCTAAAAGAGGGCTTACATACATCAAATTTTCCCTAAATTAATAATGCTTATCCCATTTAAACTGTGATGACTTCACTCTCTGTTGGAGAATCTATTCTTTTTCATAAGTAGCAAGACCTGAGGAGATAAACTATGCCTCACACTTCATCCATGCCACAGCTGAAACCATAGAGAAATTGGGAAGATGAGTAAGAGTGTTGCTTCCATGGTAAATCTGATAGTCAGCAGGAGGGTGAAGGAGACAGACCCTGAGGATACTCAACACCTGCTAAGGCAGAGGTCCAGAGGCTCCTAAAAGTTCATCAGGAAAGTAGACTTAAAACGCACCCACCAAGGCTCAGGGAATTTTGCAGAAGAGGTGGTGGAAAGATTGTGAAAGCCACAGGTTGAGACATTATGCCAGGAGGCATTTTCTCTCCCCTCCCCCAAAATAAGTGACTGCTGCTCCGACAGTGCATAACCCACAACCCCATAGGGAATATATGAAACAGCCAGTGGAGTGGGGGCAAAGATGAGAAAAAAGAGGGTACCAACACATGATGTATCCCTATGAACATGTTAATAATAATAATAATAATAATTTTTTAAAAGAATGGATTGTAAAAAATAAACATATCATTTAACCTAAAAGATCCACACCTCAGTTCAGAGATTTTTTTGGCTCAACCATGTTTTTTTTTTTTTTTTTTTTTTGGTTTTTCGAGGTAGGGTCTCACTCTAGCCCAGGCTGACCTGGAACTCACTATGGAGTCTCAGGGTGGCCTCGAACTCACGGCGATCCTCCTACTTCTGCCTCCCGAGTGCTGGGATTAAAGGCGTGCGCCACCACGCCCGGCTTTCAACCATGTTTATAACTGCTCAATTCATAATAGCTAAGAACTAGAAGCAACCCTGGTGCCCATCATTGGATGAATGGGTAACCAAGATGTGATATATCTATCTACACAATTGAATTCTACTTATCAGTAATAAAAAAAAACACAATGAAATTTGTAGAAAAATGGTCAAACTTGGAACAGGTCATACTCAGGGAACTCACACAATCACAAAAAGACAATCATCACATGATCTCACTCATCTGCAGTTCCTAACCTGGATCAGCCTGAGTTTCTGAAATACTGAACAGCATCTTGAGGCTTGGACAATAGGGACAGTAGGGCTTGGGGGAAGGGGAAGGGTGGAACACAAAATTTAACCCAAATTGAACTGATACCATAGAAGCCTATATCTTAGAAGGTAGACTAAAAGGTTGAACCCTCAACAGAACCTTAGGGGGAGCACCTGAATCAAAGGGCCTTGGAGAGGGTGAGATGAAGCCTAACCTTAAATTCCTCCTATTTCTCTTTTTTTCTGTCATTTTCATTTTCTTTTTCCTTGGCACTGGCCTGTAATTCCCTATACCTGGACATGATTAGCATCCACAATGAGCTCTTGATTGGAGACACCTACAAGGTCTCCCAAAACAAACAAGACAGACTTCTGTCAGAGCACTTGATTACTCACCAGAGGTTAATGGTAAGATGCTACTGCTGAAGACACTATATGCCATTGGCACAGACCATAGAGAGACCTGGTTAGAATCTGGAAGAGAGCCAGTCCCCAGACAGTTAGCCCATCTAGTGTTGGAAGGTGCTACATGAGCTACAGAGAGATAGTGCCCAACATCTGAGCAACTCAAAGTCTAAGCTACTCAGAAGCAAACAACCTGTCCTGATGCTTACACAAGTGCAATAGTGGCACACAGTCATGGTGGGTAATCAACTGCTTTTGGATTGGCTAGCAGATCCACTCAGTGGAAAGAAAACCATACCTAGAACTGGGAAACAAGTCAAAATCATATCCAATTAACGATTTTGCTTTCCAATGTCAAGCTCCCACTAATTTTGGGATATAAGAAGGTCTACACCCATTAAATTCTCTCTACATTAATAATGGTTATCCTATTTAACCAGTGCTGACTTCACTCTCTGTCGGAGATTCTGCTTCTCTTTTTTCATATGGGAGCAGGACCTGAGGATATAAACAACCCAGCACATTTCACCAGGGCCCCAGCTGAATCCACAGATGAATTTGGAAAATGAACAAGAGTGATGCTTTTTTGGTGAACCTGAAGCACAAGGGTAAAAGAGATAGATGCTGAGGACACTCAACACCTACCAAAGCAGAGATCCATAGGCTCCTAAGAGCCCATCACTGAAGTAGACTTAAAACACACCCAACATGGCTCAGGGAATTTTGCAGAAGAGGGAGCAGAAAAATTGTTAGAGCCACAAGTTGGGACACTATGCACAGAGACATTGTCTCTCCCCCATAACTGACTGCTGCTCTCACAAGTGACTCACAATCTCCATGGGGTTGTCCTGCATCCCCAATGAGGAGGTCCTCTTCTAAAGGGACAGAGATGAGAGAAGTGATGGTGCCAACATGTGTTGTTTACATACTAAGTATGTCCATATCTAATACAAATAAATTTTAAAAAAAGAAAAAAAACTCCATGTGGTTGCCCAACAGCAAAACAAAAATAAATAAATTAGTTAATTAATTAAATTAAATGCATACTGAGATTTCATTTTGGGCTTCTATGTCTTGGGCTTCCTCTAATCTTTCATTGGAGGTCTCCATTGTGGAACTAGGTCATCTTGGTGAAGATACCTTTGCTGGGTGTCATGTGTTGTCTGTTTTGTATCGAGGTCCTCTTATCTCAAGATCAGTGAGTTCATGAGATGTGATTTAAATTAGGGTAAATATGTATTTTTCATTTTGTTTTATCATTAGTGTATTTTATGTTTATATTTTTAACAATTTCATACCTGTATACAATTTATTTTGATCCTATTACACCCCCATTACCCACTCTTATCTACTTCCAATTCCTGTTTTACTCTCTTCTTCATAACTAATCCCCCTTATAATTTCATGTCTCTTTGTGACCCACAGAGTTTAATTAGGATTGCTAGCATCCTAGCATGGAGGGGTTACTTATTAGATCACAGGAAACTTATCTGTGGCTACACCACTAAAGGAAATGACTCCCTCCTCTCTTCCAGGTGACCATTAACTGTCAATAGTTTGTGAAGTTGGGGTAGGGTTTCATAAGTATCTTCCTGAACTATGATGGAATGTTGGTAGGTCCAATCCTGTGCAGGTCTTTGTGGTGCAAATAACCACAGAAGCTGTGAGTAAAAGTGCAACGACCAACGACCAAATCTAGAAGACAGCATTTCACAGTTCTACTTCTCATTCTCAAGCTCTTACATGCTTTCTTCCCCTTGAAGGTTATATAGATGTCCCACACAGTGCTAAATACTCTACAGCCACTTCATTTCAGCACTTTTACAAGTTATGAATCTCTGCATTTCCCAGTGCAAGACAAAGTTCCTCTGACCTAGGCTGCAAGCAACACTAATCTATGGGCATAAACATTAATGTTTAAAAGTCATATTAACAACAATTTCATGTAGCGAAAGAGCAGTAATAGCTTTCCATCTAGGGCTTACATCCTCCAGCCAGTGACTTTTTTTTTTTTTTGAAGTAACGTGGAATTGATTAAGCAATGTGTATACTCAAAGACACAGATTCTAGTGTAGACATGAGGAAGATGCATGCTTAGTGTCTTGATAACAACTATATGTGCGATTTTGTGATTTGTTAATTAATTATGGACATACTCAGCACATGTTGGTACCATCCTTACCCTAATCCCTGCCCCACTCCAAAGGGAACCTCCTCCCTGGGGATGCCAATTATCCCCATGGGGACCGTGGGTTGTGCACTGTATGGGTAGCCATCAGTTATGGGGAAGAGGCAACATCTCTCTAACAATCTTTCCACCCCTCTTCTGTGAATTTCCCTGAGCCATGTTGGATTTATTTTAGGTATACTTCAATGATGGGCTCTAAAGGCCAATGACTTATTATTTAACTTTTTTATTTATTTGAGAGAGAGAAAGAGAGCAGATAGAGAGAATGGCCAGGGCCTCTAGCCACTGCAAAAGCCACCTTGTCCATCTGGCTTTATGTGGGTACTGGGGAATCAAACCTGGGTCCTTAGGCTTTGCAGGAAAGCACCTTAACTGGTGAACCATCTCTCCAGCCCCAAGGACTTTTAACCAAGCAGAAATTCCTTCCGGGGCGGGGGGGGGGGGAAGGCCTCAAGTCCAATAAGGTAGCCATTGGTTAGCCTCATCACAGTCATGCCCCTCCTAAACCAGTGGGCACCTCTTGTCCAATGGGTCAATATTAAAGGTTGTAGAGTTCACAGTTAGGTAGGACCTCTGATGACTTATCTCCCTCAACTGCCTGCATAGCACCTTTCCACACTATTAAATTTTTCCAACAGGGAGAAAGCTTCCAGTTCAATTTCAGCTTGACTTCTCTGTGCCCTACAACTACTGTGCTGAAAACAGATCTTCAGCTACTTTTGGTGAGCAACCTAGAACAATTACAATAGCCTGCATTATTATGGGGGCCTCTGGTGTCTCTCCAACCAACAACTCATAGGGAGGCACTGGGATGTTCATGTGATAAACCATGGCTTCTGGGAGCAGTATTATCTACATAAGCAGGTAACCTCCCTTCAAACTCATTTTGCATTGTATTTTTAAATTAGCTTATATCATATGAAGTCTCCATATTCCTTGTTCATACATCTTATTTTGCTTGACTCTTCCCTCCTGCCTCTTTCTCTCCCCCACTTCCCCATCCCACACTTGCTTAATCTTTGCATGCTCAGCTTTCCTTTTGTTATAGCCCATATGTTCTGTTATATACCCTCCTTCAGTACTTATGTCCTCCATCATGGCTGCTTTCTTGATTCCTAGCCTCTACTAACATTCACTCTAATTTAAACAAACAAATCTAAAATTTTGAAGCTAGGGTTCACATATGTGGCAGTTGTCATTCTGGGCCTAGATGATTTCACATATTGTTATCTAGTTCCATCCATTTTCCTTAAGGTTTCATTATTCTTTATAGCTGAATAAAATTCCACTGTGCAAAGGTACCACATTTTCTTTACCAATTCATCAGTCATGGACATCTAGATTGATTCCTTTTCCTAGTTATTGAGACTAAAGTAGCTATAAAGGTGGATGAGCAAATATCTCCCTAGTAAAGAATACAGTCCTTAGAGTTTTATATGCTCAGGAGTAGTATAGCTGAGTCATAGAGTAATCCTATGTTTGAATTTTTGAGAAACCTGCATACTGATTTTCATATGGCTGTCCCAGTTTACACTTCCACCAACAGTGAATAAGGGCTCCTTTTCCCTCATACCCTTGGCAGCATTAGGTGTTTTTCTAGTTCTTTTTAAAATATTTTTTTTCTTTTATTGTACGTACATGTGTATAGTATTGAGGTGTGGTATATGCACATGTGGTATGTGTGTGGTGTGTGCATGAGTGTTTTTTTTTTTGTATTCTTTATGATAGTCATTCTGATAGGGATAAGATGAAATCTGGAAATTTTAGTTTGCATTCCCTAATGCTAAGGATGTGGAAAACTTTTTTTTTTAATTTTTTTTGTTCATTTTTATTTATTTTTATTTGAGAGTGACAGAGAGAGAGAGAGAGAGAGAGAGAGAGAGAGAGAGAGAGAGAGAGAATGGGCACGCCAGGACTTCCAGCCACTGTAAACAAACTCCAGATGCGTGTGCCCCCTTATGCATCTGGCTAATGTAGGTCCTGGGGAATCGAGCCTTGAACCGGCATCCTTAGGCTTCACAGGCAAGCGCTTAACCACTAAGCCATCTCTCCAGCTCTGGAAAACTTTTTAAAATATTTGCTCATCATTCATATTCTTCTTTTGAGAACTCTGACTTTGCTTGGCTTGTTCATTTTCTAAATGTTTCGCTTTTGAAGTCTTTGTATATGTTAGATATTAATATTTTAGATAATAACCTATCAGATGCATAGCTGGCAAAGATTTTCTTTCATTCTTTAGGCTGCCTCTTCACTCAATTAAAAGTTTTCTGTACAGAGGTTATCAGTCTTACCACTAAAAGTTTTAGAGTTTCTGGAATTACATTGAGATCATTTAGACATTTGGAATTCATTTTTCTGCAGGGTAAGAGACAATAAAGATCTATCTTTATCTTCTACATGTAGAAATCAAGTTTTGCCAGGACCATTTATTGAAGATGCTGTCCTTTCTTCATTGTATGCTTTTGGCATCTTTGTCAAAAATTTTTTAGTTGTAGGTATGCAAACTGATATCAGGGTCTTCTAGGCGATTCCATTGTTATAAATTTTTTTGTGCCATACCACACTAGTCATATTACTAGTGCTCTTTTGTATAATTTTAAATAAGGTATGGTGATTCCTCTGGCATTGTTCTTTTTCCTCAGGATGGTTGGGGTGATATAGGGTCTTTTGGGCTTCCATATGAATTCTTCTATTTATGTGAAGAATGATGTTAGAATTTTGATTGGGATTATAGTGAATCTATAAATTACTTTTGGTAAGATAACCATTTTCATATTATGTTGTTGTCTAATCCATTCGCATGGAAGATCTTTCTATTTTCTGTCTTCATCAGTTTCTTTATTCAGTGTTTTAGCATTTCATTGTAAGCATCTTTCATGTCCTTGGTTTGGTGTATTTCAAGGTCTTTTGACTATTGTGAATGAGATTATTTCTCTGATCTCTTTCTCATTATGTTTGTCATTGGTATATGTATATATACAGGAAGGCTCCTGATTTTTATATGTTTAATTTTATATCCTGGTACTTGGCTAAAAGTGTTTAATCAGCTTTAGGAATTTTCTGGCGGGGTGTTTGGGGTCTTTTATTTATAGAATCATATCATTTGCAAATAATGGTATGTTTGTTTCATCTTTTCCTATTTGTATTACTTTTATTTGTTTCTCATATTGCTCTAGCTAATACTTTAAGCACTATATTCAATAGAAGTGTAGAAAGTAGATGTTGTTGTCTTATTCCTGATCATAATAAGAAGGCTTCAAGTTTTTCTCTATTTAGCGTGATGTTAACTATAGGTTTGTCATATATAGCCTTTATTAGTTGAAATATATTCCTCCATCCAAGCTCTCTCCAGAGTTTTTATCATTAAGAGATATTTGATTTTTTTAAAGGTGTTTAATACATTTGTTGAGGTTATCATTTGATTTTTATTCTTGAGTCAATTTATGTAATGAATTGCACTCATTATTATTAATGAATTGCAACTATTGTTAATACTGAAACTCTGGAATGAAGCTCATATAATCATGGTAAATGATCTTCTTGGTGTGTTCCAGAATTTTATTTGAAAATATGTTTATAAGACCATTGGTCAATAATTATACTGTGTGTGTGTATGTGTGTGCGTGTGGTTTTGTTATCAGTGAATGCTGGCTTTGTAAAAGTAATTTTGGGTGAGGTGGAGAGATGGCTTAGTAGTTAAGGAGCTTACCTGTGAAGCCTAAGGATTCAGGTTGGATTCCCCAGAACCCACATAGCCAGATGCACAAGGTGGTGCCTGTGTCTGAAGTTTGTTTGCAGTGGCTAGAGACCCTGGCATGGCTATTCTCTATATATATATATACTTTCTCGTGCTGCTCATTTCTAGCTTTATTCCATTATGGTCAGATACAAGAAGTTATTTTAATTTACCTATATTTGCTGAGACTTGCTGTGTGTCTTAGTATCTGAACTGTCTCATAGAATATACCATTGGCTATGGAGAAAAATGTTGATTCAGTAGTATTTGGGTTAAATTTGTCAGGATTAAATATGTGAGATAAGTTGACATGTAGGGAGCAGCTTCTACAGAACATGATTGGCTTAATGCCTGGAAGTTCTTCCATACAGAGGTAGATACATCTGGAAAGTAGCAGAAGGATCACCAGCTGCTACATGCCAGGGTAGGTCCCTTTTCATTTGCACAGACTTTGAGTTTTATTCCCAAGTAGGTTATTCACAGGGCCAAAACCTAGGATAGAGAAAGTTTTCCCTGCACCAGAACAGACCTGTCTTTACCTCCAAGGCTCACTGTTTAAAAACTGGCAAAGGGCTGGAGAGATGGTTCAGCAATTAAGGCACTTGGTTGCAAGGCTTAATGACCTTGGTGTGATTGCCCAGTACCCAAATAAAAGCAAGATTTGCAGTGGCACACGCATCTGGAGTTTGTTTGCAGTGCTGGAGGCCCTTGCATGCCCATTTTCTCTCTATCTCTTCTCTATCTCTCTCTCTCCTTGCAAATAAATAAACAAAAAATTTTTTTACAAAAACTAGCAGGGGGCTGGAGAGATGACTCAGTGTTAGGGTGTCTGTAAAGCCTGACAACCCAAGTTTGATTCCCCTGTAACCACATAAAACCAGATGCACAGTGGCACATGCATTTGGAGTCTGCTTGCAGTGCTGGAGGCCCTGGCATGCCCTTTTTCTCTCTATCTCTTCTCTCTGTCTCTCTCTCTGTCTCTCTCTCTCTCTCTACTTCTCTCTCTCTCTGCTTGCAAATAAATAAACAAAAATACTTTTTAAAAAACTAGCAGGGGGTTGGAGAGATGACTCAGTGTTAGGGTGTCTGTAATGCCTAACAACCCAAGTTTGATTCCCCAGTAACCACATAAAACCAGATGCATAGTGACACATGCATCTGGAGTTCATTTGCAGTGGCTAGAGTCCCTGGTGTGCTTGCTCACTCTATCTATCTATCTGTCTATGTATCTACCTATCTATCTATCTACATCTATATATCTATATATCTATATATCTATATATCTATATATCTATACCTATACCTATACCTATACCTATACCTATACCTATACCTATATCTATATCTATATCTATATCTATATCTATATCTATATCTATATATTTGCAAACTAAATGTTTAACAGAGAAAAATCAACTCCTACCAAATCAGATATCCAGAGACCCAGAGGCCCCCAACACGTCATCACTGAAGCAGACCAAAAATGAACCCAACATGGCTCAGGGAAATTTTGCGGAAGAGGGGGAAGAAAGAATGTCAGAGCCACATGTTGGGTCATGATATGCGGAGACATTTATCCTACCCATAACTGTGGGCTAACTCCACAATGCATGACCCATATACCTCAATAAGGAGGAGCCAAGGGGAGGGGGTAGGCCACGGATGAGCCTAATAATGGTACCAAACTGACTCTATTTGCTGAATACAAAACTAATTAATAAAAAAATTTAAAAATTTTTAAAAAAAAGAAAGAAAAACTCAGGAGGATCCTGCCTCTAAGAAAAGGTTCTGTTTATCCATAATAAAATATGGGAACTTTGAACAGCATAAAGGAAGAAAGAAATGACTTGTAGATGCAGTTTCTGAGTCACCTTGAGAGAAAATGTACTTTGTGAGGTTGAGTTCAATGAGAGAATACCATAGATTAGCTGAATGTCAAACCAGATTAGACAACTTTGAAACTAAATTATGAATGGTAGATCAGTTACAGATATTTGGAACTCCCTCCCTGCCCTCAGGTTTGAAAGATATTTTTCATTGGCCACATGGTAAGCACACCTTCAGTAGTTACATATAGTGCTATTTGTTGATTAATCAAGCAATTAATTTGTTCATTAGCATTTTAATCCATCAGTGAGGAGTTTGAAGTACGCAAAAAAGTATCACATCAACTTTCATAGAAGAAAACAGCCACAGTCAGGGATGGGGAGATAGCTCAAAGGTTAAAGGCACTTTCATAAAAAGAAGAAGAAGAAGAAGGAGCAGAAATTATATCCCCCAAGGGAAGTGATAACAAGCACACAGCTGTCTCCTGACACCTTTCTCCTTTTAGAAAGAGCAAATGAATCCTCAAGGATCAGAAGAAATGGGTAACTGGCTTCCTGACAGGCTTTGCTGATAACCTTTGCATCCTCAGTAAACAAAATCAAGAAATCTTATAAGCCACAGTCGCCATCTTCCTTTTTCTTTTCTCTGGTTATTGCCAATAACACTATCTCTAAGAAAATAAAAAAGAAGCTTCTGAGAAACTTCAGCTTGGATTTCTTTTGCTGAAACAGGTAATAGAGGATATAGTGTTCAGAAAATTTAAAGATGATATAGTTGTAGAATCTACTCTCTACTATGTTCTATCCATAGCTCTCTCTGTTGCTATAGCCAGTATATATATATAGCCAGTGTTTCTCAAATCCTCAAAAGTCTGGGTACTAGTCAATCAAGATAGCTCCACTGCACTTGGTTTAACCTTTTTTATTGACAACTTTCATAAATATAGACAATAAACCTGATCATAATCCCCTCTCAGCACTCCCTTTTCCTCCTCCCAAGTCCCCTCTCTGCTGAATTCCTTCTTCTTTCCAACTAGTCTCTCTTCTATTTTGATGTCATCATTTTTTCCCTCCTGTTATGCAGATCTTGTGTAGGTAGTGTCAGCAACTATGAGGTCATAAATATCAAGGTAATTTTAGAGCCACAGCCCTTTTAAATAGGTATCATTATGCCCATGTTATGGCTAAAGACACTGGGAATCTTAATTTCCTGTAACTGATTTTTAAAAATGCTTACCTCTAAACTTAGGGGTTTTCTTTCTATTAGACACAACTGCCTACCGTTTATCAAATATGAACAATTATTACTCTTTAAAGTACTTTTTACAAATAGTTACCCAGTGTTTCAGACATGGGAGCACCCTTTGCTGAAACTGTATGGACAAGCAAGAGGAGGGAAATATATTGTAATGAGATGTGTTTATACTTGCTGTGGGGACAAGATTTCTGCTGTATTAGACTTTCAAGAAAATTTAAATATTCATGTCTTATTGTCACACTGTGTATGACACATACTGGCTCATTCATATATACTCTATATTAATTTTTCTGAAGTTGACTTATTGAACAAGTACACAAATATCCCCCAAAACATATAATGGTCCAAATAGCCTGGGTTCATAAATGGAATGTCATACCAGTGTTCACAGCATCCTCTCACTAACAGCAAATGGAAAGTGAATCTACTAGGCATTTTTAGATGGGGAGAATAAGAGAATATTAGGAGGATGGATGATGCTGTGGATCCAACAGCATGTCTTATACATGCTAGAAAAGCACTGTAGCACCTTATTCTACCCAGTGCTAGATTTTTTTTCAGTGTAGTTTGAGTCTTTTTCTACACCTTCTTCTCAGACTTGTGATATGTAAACATAACAACATCTTTTGCATAGAAAAAGTAAGTAATAAAAGGTGAGTGACAATGAAGTCTGACTACTTGAGCATAAAATGGTGTTGGCACACCAAGATTCATTTTCACATCCCATTCTTTAAACAAGATCTGTGAAAATTCCTAACATAGTATTGCTCTGAGAAAGAAATATGTTACACAGAGTCCTAACATGTTTAATTGTTTGATTTATAAATACTGTGCTGCTATTAAGAAGAGTGAAGTATAGAGAGGCCAAAGTAGAAGCAAGGAGCTGTGTTAGGATGCTGCTGCACACATTTGAAAGAAAGGGTGATAATTTGAGTTTAGGAGGAAACAATGGAGCAAGAAGGAGTATATGAGTCATATTTTTAGTAACAGAAATATCAAGTCTTGCTGTTGGATTTATTATAGGGGTTAAGAAAGAGAAAGAAATGTAACTTTAAAATAGACAGGAACAGGGAACAAGACTCTTGAACATTAATCTATTAAAAGAAGTTGGCTGGAGGGTGCAGAAACTGGAGAGATGGCTCCGTGATTAAAGGCACTTGCTTGCAAAGCCTGACAGCCCAAATTCTATTCTCTAGCACCCACATTAAAAGGCAGATGCAAAGTGACTCATGTATCTGGTACTCATTGCAGCAGTAAGAGACCCTGATGTGCCCCTCATACACAATATCCACATGAAAATAAATAAATAATATTTGTAGAAGTGGGCTGGGGAGAGGGTTCAGTATTTGAAGGCACTTGCTTTCAAAGGCTGCCAGCCTGGTTTCAATTTGCTAGTACCTACATAAAGCCAGAAACACAAAATGGCACATGTGTCTGAAGTTTGCAGTAACAAGAGGCTTTGGAATGCCCATTCTCTCTCTCTCTCTCTCTCTCTCTCTCTCTCTCTCTTTCTCTCTTCCTCCTCCTCTCCTCTTTCTCTCTCTCATAAATAAATAAAATATTTTTAAAAATACCTAGGGCTAGAGAGATGGCTTAGCAGATAAAGTACTTGCCTTGCAATGCCTAAGAACCCAGGTTCGATTCCCCACTACCCACATAAGGCCAGATGCACAAGGCGGTGTATGTGTCTGGTGTTAATTTGCAGTGGCAAGAGGCCCTGGCATGCCCATTTTCTTTCTCACTCTCTTTCTTAAATCAATCAACAAATAAATACAGTCAAGGCTTAGGGGAAATGGAATTTTTGCCTTTATAAATCTCAAAGATAATCACAGTGAAGAAAAGTCATTCCTGGGCTGGAGAGATTGCTCAGTGGTTAGTTAAGGTGCTTGCCTGCAATGCCTAATAACTCAGGTTTGATTCCTCAGTACCCATGTAAAGTCAGACATACAAAGTGGTGCATGCATCTAGTGGAGTTTGAAAATAAATAAATAGAAAGAAAAGTTGTTCTTTGTAAATCTAAGAACTAACACCATGTCCAGTGGTTACTGACTAGAGTGAAGTTAATTTTAGGACAAAAAGAAAAGAAACAAAGTATTTCCAAAGATGAACCACTTTGAAATTGGGTTGACAATGCCTGGAAATGTTAGAGGTGTTTTATACAATGCACTTTCTCATGCACCAACTAGGCATTAAAACAAACATTCAAATATCAGTGCTGAGGACTGCAGAGATGGCTTAGAGGTTAAGGCACTTGGTGGAGAAGCCTAAGGACCCAGGTTTGATTCCCCAGTGCCTACATAAGCCAGATGCACATGGCAGCACATACATCTGGAGTTCATTTGTGGTGGCTGGAGGCCCTTGCACGCCCATTTTCTCCCTCCCTCTCTCTCTCTCTCTCTCTCTCTCTCTCTCTCTCTCTCTCAAATAAATAAATAAATAAAATATTTAAATTTTTTTCTTAAAAGAAGTGAAGTATTTTGAGATCATGAGCAAAACAATTCCTTAAAATACAACCTTTTGGAATATTGTGTAAAATGCTTTTATTTAAAAGTCTGACCATTAGACTTATAAAGAATTAAGTAACAGGTCTCTAAATTGATGTTAACTTTATAGAGCTAAATGTGATTTTGTTTTAACTTTATGGACCTTAAAATACATCAGTTACCTTCACATAATATAGCAAAATTTCCCTTTAATCAGTCTTTCTGTTCACTGATAGTCAATGTGCTCTTGTATCTCCAACATCCATTAACAGCTCTATTCAAAGAGCAGAGGTTAAATAATTTCTTCAGAAATGGATATATTCTTAATATTTTCATCCTGAATGAAAATACAATACATTCATTTTTTTTAATTTTTTTATTTTTATTTGTTTATTTGAAAGTGACAGACAGAGATAGAGAAAGAGGCAGATAGAGAGAGACTGAGAGAGAGAGAGAGAATGGGTGTGCCAGGGCCTCCAGCCACTGCAAACGAACTCCAGATATGTGCGCCCCCTCGTGCATCTGGCTAATGTGGGTCCTGGAGAATCGAGCCTCGAACTCGGGTCCTTACGCTTCACAGGCAAGTGCTTAACTGCTAAGCCATCTCTCCAGCCCCATTCAAATTTTTATACTTTGATTAAATTCGCCTTCAAAGGAGATAAAACTTTGATATTTAAAACTTGCTGTCCCTAGACATTAATCCTTAAAATTTGAGTAGAAAGACATTGAAAAATGTAAGCTCTTTTAAAATATTTATTTATTTATTTCACAGAGAGAGAAAGAGGCTGATAGAGAGATTATGGACACACCAGGGCCTCCAGATACTGCAAATGAACCCCAGATGCATGCATAACCTTATGCATTTGCTTACATGGGTACTGGGGAATTGAACCTGATTCATCAGGTTTTGCAGGCAACTGCCTTAACCACTAAGCCATATCTCCAGCCCTAAAATATAAGTTTTTTAGTAAGGAACAAATCTGTCCTTCTCATATCAAAGTTATTAAAAGTTCATAAAAATTAAGACATATGCTTCAAAATTTTGGGAAATTGTATTGACATATGAGTCCCACTATCATGGAAGTCAGATGAAATCTAGGACTAGATATAGATTGGAAAGGGAAGCTTTTATAGGAATTTTACACATTCCAAAATATCTGTATTTACTATTCCCATTCCTAAACAAACAAAAAAATTATATTGTAGTCTACTGCTTTTCTCCTGACACTGCTATTCATCTGGAGAAATCTTACTGCTTTGAAAATTTCTAATAAACTTTGTCAAACTGCTTGGATAATTATGCAAATTTTCAGAATTTAGATAGACTGATTGATATGATATACCAGATAATAGGACATAAATAGTTTCCATGTTCTTTATGCATCTCCTATTTTATGAAGGATGATAATAACCAAGTCCAATATGTGAGCATAGGACTATTAAACAAAGGTCTTTGGGGTCTTTTAGAAAAAAAAACATAAAGCCACTTTGCAGAAGTATAGTACTGGTTGACAAGGAAAGAAACAAAAAGCAATGATATTTCCCCTTTTCCAGTTTCTCACCAAACATACTTGATAATATCTCAATAATGATATGTTCTACCATTTATATAACTGGATTAAGAACTAATGGATTTTTATTTATTTGCAATCAGAGAGAGAGAGACAGAGAGTATGCCAGAGCCTCTAGCCACTGCTAATGAACTCCACTTTGTGCATCTGGCTACACATGGGTAATGGGGAATCAAACCAAGGTCCTTTGGCTGTGCAGGCCTTATCTGGCAAGCCATCTCCCCAGCCCAAGCATTAGTAAATTTTGCTGACCCAGATTATTAACCCAGAAAATCAAATATCTACTTTAGAAAATGTAATTGATGCTGATTTTTCAATCTTTTCAAAAATATTTTTCTTATTTATTTCCAAGGAGAGGGGGAAAAGCCAGAGAAAGAGAGAGAATTCATGTCAGGGCTTCCAGCCACTGCAAACAAACTAGATGCATGTGCCATTTTGTGCAACTGGCTCTTACATGGGTACTGGGAAATTGAACCTGGGTCATTAGGCTTTACAAGCAAGCATCTTAAGAGCTTAGCCATTTCTCCAATCCAATTAATGCTGATTTTATGCCTCAGCAGTTGCTTCCCTCCATAATTGGAGAACTGTTTTCACAGAAGTGAGATGCTACTATTTCACATTTTCATCTGAATGTCTTACTCCCAAAATTAGTAGATTGCATTATCAAAGGAAAAGAATGACCCTTGTTCCATAGCTGCACATTCTTAGCCTGCCTCTCTCTCATGCACACACAAACACACATTCATTAATTCATTTTTTGAATTTTTATTATAAATTATATATATGCAAAGCATTTAGATAATTCCAAATGACCTCTAAACAAGTAACTTCTTGGGCAAACTGATATTAAGACCATCACAGTTTTATTTGAAATCTACGCCTTGGAAAGATGCCCTTATAAATGAGCCTATTTGAAGACTTATGAGCATAGGCACATAGGAAAAGTCAGAGATGCAGATCTGATTTAAATCATAGATTTGAACAAAAGCTTATATCTATGGATAATAAACTTCCCAGAGCAGCTATAGATTACATTCTACATTAAAGTAATCTCCTAAAACAGACAGACTGCTTTTTAGCACTTAGGGAAAATTCTCTCTTGTTATATTATATTTATGTATTTAAGACATAGAGGGAGAGAATGGGTGTGCCAGGGCCTCTAGCTACTGCAAATGAACTCCAGACATATGCACCATGTTGTGTATCTGAATTTACATGAGTACTGGGGAATGGAACCCAGGTCCTTAGGCTTTGCAGGCAAGTACCTTAACTGCTGAGCCATCTCTACAGCCCTTGTTCTACCTTGTTCTACTTTAAAGAGAGAATTTTTCAGGGCACAAGCTGGCTAAGTGGTTAAGGCACTCACCTACGAATCCTAAGAACTCTGTTCAAATCTCCAGGTTCCAAGTAGCCAGACACAGTGATGCAAGCACACAGTGTCACACATGCTCACAGGGGGGTGCACTGGAGTTCATTTGCAGCAAGCTGAAGGTCCTGGCATGCCCATTCTCTCTCCCCCTTTCTGTTCCTCTCTCAAAAATAAAAATAATTTTTAAAATCTGCTAAAGTAGAACAAATTTGATGTAACCACTGAAAAAACTACTGCCAAGAAAAAAATAAGCTACCAAGTGTACCAGAAGAAAGAAAAAGAGCAAAATTGCTAAATTTCAGTCTATCATTCCTCAGGCTGTGGCAAAGACTCTAACATTAGATAGAAACATGGCCAGTAAGAACTTTCATACACTAGCAGTAGGAGTCAAAAGTGATAATGTGCCAGAACTCGGGAGGCAGAGGTAGGAGGATCGTCATGAGCTCGAGGCCACCCTGAGGCTACATAGTAAATTCCAGGTCAGCCTGGGCCAGAGTGAGACCCTACCTCCAAAAAACAAAACAAAACAAAAGTGATAGTGTGAAAATGGAGGAATGCTATTTAGCTTAGTATACCAGAGTTTAAGTTACACAACAGAAATGCATGTACATATGAAGCAGGAAGAACAAACTCTGTGGTTAAAGTGGCATTGCTTCTAATAACCCTCAACTGGAAAAAAAAATATTTATGTATAGTAGGATGGTAAAAGAAGTGGTGCTTTATTCCTACAAAACAACAGTGTAGAGCAGAAAAATGGACCAAGAGCAAATACATATAACAACACTAATTTCACAAAATTATTGTTGCACGAGACACCATAAAAAAAAACCAACAAGACACTTTTATTTGTGCAAAGTATAAAAGTAGCCAATGGCTAGAGAAGGCTCACCAATTAAATGCAACTTCTTGGTAAATATGAGGACCTGAGGACACCTGAAATTGCCTGATTTCAAATCTTTAGATCCCAAATTAATAACTGAGCATGGTCATGCCTACCTACAACCACAGTCCCAAAAAAGGGAGCAGAATCCAGAGAATTGCCTGGGCTTATGAAAACAGCCAGCTCCAATATCTGTAAAAGACTCTGCTTCAAAATGAGAATGGGCGGAAGAGTGATGGAGATCTACCCTTTACGTACTGCTGTGGCCACAACAAGCAAGTGCCCTCCACTGCAAGCAAGTCCATGAGGCACCGCAAGGGACTTACACATCCATACATGACACATATGCACATCACACACACACATACACAGACACATCACCTTACATACATACATACACACAAGCAAAAATAAAAACAGTCAAGAACTAAGAACAATTGTTTAGAAGTGCACACATGATTATAAATTTATATTAATTATGTTAACAAATAGAAAACGAAATAATTACCATAAAGAGAATGTTACAGTTGGAGGGCAAAAAGGTAGAGACAGTGATTAAGATGAAGCAGGAGGAGATAGTCTTGGTAGTTACAATGGTGTTTTCTTTACAGTGACTTATTAAACAATATATTTACATCTTATGCAAATTTTCATTCATTTCACAATAAGAAAACTTCTGTTTCTATTAACTGAAATTATTTGGCTTCATGTATCTTTTATAGGCTAAAAATTATTGCCCATTACAATTTTTCAATATTAAACAAAAATAGTGACAATTGATGCATTCCTGAAGATGGCTTAAAAACATTATTGGGCTGTAATTTGTCTTTGTTCTGTCATTCAGTGATGGCTGTTGCTTTTATGTTTCACAGACACATGAAGACCCCCAGCACTCCCAACAATGCCAGCACCATCACTGGCTTCATCCTGCTGGGCTTCCCTTGCCCCAGGCAAGGCCAGATCATCCTCTTCATGCTCTTCTCTGTCATCTACCTGCTCACCATCATGGGCAATGGATGCATCATCTGGGCTGTGCACTGGGATCAGAGACTCCACACCCCCATGTACATCCTGCTCGCCAACTTTTCCTTCCTGGAGATATGGTACATCACCTCCACAGTCCCCAACATGTTGGCCAACTTCCTGTCTGACACCAAGGTCATCTCCTTCTCCGGGTGCTTTCTGCAGTTCTATTTCTTCTTCTCCTTGGGATCTGCAGAATGCTTTTTCCTGGCAGTTATGGCCTTTGACCGGTACCTTGCCATCTGCCAGCCTCTACATTACCCCATGTTTATGACGAGGCCTCTGTGCAATATCCTCGTGGTCAGCTGCTGGGTACTTGGTTTCCTCTGGTTCCTTGTTCCTATCATCATTATTTCCCAGATGTCCTTCTGTGGATCCAGGATTATTGATCATTTCTTGTGTGACCCAGGCCCTCTGCTGGCCCTAACCTGTGTAAGAAACTCTGTAGTAGAGTTGACTAGCTCCATCTTAAGTTCTCTGCTTTTATTTATTCCCTTTCTCTTCATCATGGGATCCTATGCTCTAGTCCTGAGAGCTGTGTTGAGGGTTCCTTCAGCAGCTGGAAGAAGAAAGGCCTTCTCTACCTGTGGGTCCCATTTGGCTGTGGTGTCTCTTTTCTATGGCTCAGTAATGGTCATGTATGTGAGCCCAACATCAGATCATGAAGCTGGAATGCAGAAAATTGTCACTCTATTTTATTCTGTGATTACTCCGCTCATTAATCCTGTAATATATAGTCTGAGGAACAAAGATATGAAACACGCAATGAAGAAATTACTGAAAGCATAAAGTTTAGAATCTTATTTTAAATGATATTGAGACACATAATCTCATCTTGCCCTTTAGTTTAAAAAGAGTATTAGGACAGCATTTTGGCACAGGCCTGTAATCTCAGCATATTGGAGGCAAAAGCAGAAGGGCTGTGAGTTTGAGGCTAGCCTTAAGTGAATAGTGAGCCCTGTCTCAATTTTTTTTTTAAAGGCAGAAAACAAAGAAAAGAAGTTAATAACACTTAGGAAGATTTTCTTGTTTATAATTTCCTAGAATTTATATAGCTATGAGGAATTGCAAAGATATCGTCTATCTCTCTTATCATAAATGGTAGACTTGTCAAGTTTTTACAAGCCAACTTTGTTGGAAAATATTAGAAATAAATCTGCCAACACAGAAAACCTGTCCACAAAAAGAAGAGAAAAAAGTCATTTTGTTACTAAAAACCAAAAACAAAAATTATTTATTTGAGAGAGAAAGAGAGACAAAGACAGAGAAAGAGTGAGAGAATGGGCACTCCTGGTCCTCCTGACACTGCAAACAAATTCCAGATGCATGCACCATTTAGTGTATTTGGCTTTACATAGGTACTGGGGAATTGAACTTGGGCCATCAAGCTTTGCAAGCAAGCACCTTTAACTAATAAGCCATCTCTCCAGCCCTGGTTGGAAATTTTGTTGTTTTATTTTTGTTTTTGTTTTTTTGAGGCCAAGTCTCACTCTAGCCCAGGCTGATGTGGAATTCACTATGTAGTCTCAGGGGGACCTCAGATTCATATTGATCCTCCTACCTCTGCTTCCTGAGTGCTGGAATTAAACGCATGTGCCACCACACCCTAGTTGGTCAATTTTTTTATTACTACTTTAATTTCCTTTTTTGTTATAGGAGAGCTTAAGTGATTTATATCACCTTGGATTACTTTTACTAGGTCATTTGTTTTTAGAAATTTATCCATTCCCTCTAGATTTTCCAATTACTAAAATATATGTTTTAAAGTATGTCCTTATGATTTTCTGAATTTCATTGGCATCTGTTGCAATAACTCCTATCCATCCCTGGTTTTCTTTTTTTCTATTATTCATATATATATATATATATATATATATATATATATATATATGATTGACAACTTCTATACTCACAATACAATCTCTTCCCCTGACCTAGCTTAGGCCTTGTGTGTGAATTGGAACCAAAAATCAGTAGCAGAGGCCCATAAGCTAGAAAAAGGCTATAAGGGAGGGAGGAGAGGGAAGGAGTTTAGGGGATGGTATTGTGTATATGTAATTAGAAGAACAGATTACAGGGAGGGGAAAGGCCTATGTGTGTGTGTGTGATAACTGGGTCTCCTGGTATCTCTATAGTTAGCTTTTTCAGGAGTCTCCATATTGCTTTGCAAAGTGGTTGTACCATCTTACATTCCCACCAACAGTGGATGAGTGTTCCTACTTCTCCACATCCTTGCCAGCATTTATTTTCATTTGACTTTTTGATGTTTGCTATCCTTATTGGGGTAAGGTGGAATCTCATAGTTGTTTTAATTTGCATTTCCCTGATGATTAGGAATGATGAACATTTTCTTAAGTGTGTGTTTGCCACTTGCACTTCTTCCTCTGTGAACTGCCTGTTCAGCTTTTTGCCCCATTTTGTGAGTGGAGTGTTTGACGTTTTACTGTTTAGATTTTTGATTTCTTTGTAGATTCTAGAGATTAGGCCTCTATCACTTGGATAACCCGCAATTATTTTCTCCCATTCTGTGGGTAATCTATTGGCTTTGCTTATTGTATGCTTGTCTGTGAAGAGACTCTGCAGCTTCATGTGATCCCATTGCTTAAGTGACTGTTTAAGATTGTGAGCTACTGGGGTTTTGTTCAGGAAATCTTTTCCATTCCTATATCATGGAAAGCACTTCCTAAATTTGCTTCCAGTAGTAGTCGAGTTTCTGGTCTTATATTGAGGTCTTTGATCCATTTGGACTTGAGTGTAGTGCATGGCGAAATGTGTGGATCAAGTTTCAGTTTCCTGCATATGGTTATCCAGTTTGCCCAGCACCATTTGTTGAAGATGCTGTCTTTTTTCCAACCTATATTGTTAGGGCCTTTGTTGAATATCAAGTAGCTATAGTTGCTTGACCCAAAGTCTCTGTCCTCAAGTCTATTCCATTGGTCTATACTACTCTTTTTATGCCAGTACCATGCTGTTTTTATTACTATGGCTTTGTGATATAGCTTTAGATCGGGTATAGTGATGCCTCCAGAGGTATTTCTTTTTCTGAGGATATCTTTGGATATGCGAGGCCTTTTGCCTTTCCATATGAAATTTGAGATCATTTTTTCTATATCTGTGAAGAATACTGTAGGGATTTTAATTGGAATTGCATTAAATCTATATAATGCCTTTGGTAGGATTGCCATCTTCACAATGTTAATTCTGCCTATCCAGGAGCATGGGAGGCCTTTCCATTTTCTCAAGTTCTCCTCAATTTCTTTTTTGAGTGTTTTTATGTTTTCATTGTATAGATCTTTCACTTCCTTGGTTAACATTATTCCAAGGTATTTTTTGTTGTTGCTGTTGTTGCTATTGAAAATGGGACAATGTCCCTTATTTCTTTCTCTGTATCTTTGTCATTTGCATATAGAAAGGCTACTGATTTTTGTGCATTGATTTTGTATCCTACTACTTTGCTATAGGAGTTAATCACCTTCAGGAGTTTTGGGATGGAGTCTCTCAGGTGTCTTACATATACAGTCACGTCATCAGCGAATAGAGCTAACTTAACTTCTTCCTTTCCAAATTGTATCCCTTTTATTTCCTTCTCCTATCTTATTGCTTGAGCTAGGACTTCCAGTACTATATTGAAAAGCAGAGGTGAGAGTGGACAACCCTGTCTTGTTCCTGATCTTAATGGGGATTCCTCCAGTCTCTCTCCATTAAGTATTATTTGGGCCTTAGGATATTTGTATATTGCCTTTATTAGGTTAAGATATGAACCAACCATGCCAATTCTCTCCAATGTTTTGATCATGAAGTGATGTTGTATCTTGTCAAAGGCCTTTCAGCATCTATCGAAATAATCATGTGGTTTTTATGTTTAACCTTGTTTATGTGATGTATTACATTGACAGATTTCCATATGTTGAACCACCCCTGTGTTCCTGGGATGAATCCCACTTGGTCAAGGTGGATAATGCTTTTGATTTGTTGTTGGATTTGGTTTGCAAGGATTTTGTTCAGGATCTTTGCATCTAAGTTCATCAGGGAAATGGGCCAGTAGTTTTATTTTCTTGTGGCATCTCTCCCTGGTTTTGGAATTAGGGTGATACTAGCTTCATAAAAGGAATTGGGTAGCTTTCCCTGTTCTCCAATTGTGTGGCATAGTTTCAGGAAGATTGGTTTGAGTTCTTCCATGAAGGTTTGATAGAATTCAGCTGAGAGTCATCTGTCCTGATCATAAATATTTCTTTTCATCTAGTGGGTTTTGGTACGCTATGTTTTCATTAGTATTTGTTTCTAGGAGTTTTTGATTTCCTTCTTAGTTTCTTCAGTAACCCATTCACCATTCAATAGTGAATTGTTTAATTTTCATGAATGCATATGCTGTGTTGTCTCTCTTGATGCTGATTAGTAGTTTTGTTATTTAAATCAGGTAGAATACAAAGAATCAATTTTTCTATATTTGTTAAGATTTGCTTTGTATCTTAGTATATAATATTTTAAAATTTTTTCTATGCACTGCTGAGAAGAATGTGCATTCAGTAGCATTTGGATAGACTATTTGGTAGGTGTTTATTAGCTCCACTTGTTTTACGATTTCATTTAACCCACATGCTTCTCATTTCATTCTTTTGGAGAATGACCTGTGAATTATCTACAATGAGTTATAAAGATTTCATGTTGAAATTTAATTTTTCTTATAACAATGTTGTTAAGTGAGAGCTTTAAGAAGTGGTTATGACTGAAATAGATTTTAAATACACCCACCAAGACTCAGGTAATTTTGCAGAACAGGAAGTGGGAAGATTGTAAGAGCCACAGGGTGGGAAGAAATATCCAGAGACCTTACCCCTCCCCCCCCACAATGACTGTTGCTCTCACAACTCATAACCCTCAACTCCATGGTAAATACCAGCAGTCCCACTGAGGAGGGCCCTCAGAGGAGTGGGGTCAGCGAGGAAGGAAATGGTATCAACATATAATGTATCCATACAAAGTTTCTACTTAATGAAAATAAGAAAACGTGGGCTGGAGAAATGGCTTAACGGTTAAGGTACTTGCCTGCAAAGCCAAAGGACCCAGGTTCAATTCCCCAGCATCCATGTAAGCCAGATGCGCAGGGTGGTACATGAGTCTGGAGTTCATTTGCAGTGGCTGGAAGCCCTGGTTCTCTCTCTCTCTCTCTCTCTCTCTCTCTCTTTCTCTCTCTCTCTCTCTTTCTCTCTCTCTCTCTCTCTCTCTCTCTTATAAATAACTAAATAAATAAAAATAAAATTTAAAAAATAAGTAAAAAGGAAACAGAAGTGGTTATGTTAGCACCATCCTCTTGGACTTGTCAGTCTCCAGAACAATGACTGAATACACATCTATTGTGTATGCATTAGGACGTCTGTGGAATTCTGTTATGGAATACATTAAACTTCAATTTGGTTTAAGCCAAATGACATAACTTAAGGCTAATCATCTACTATAAATCTATTTGTGGGGCTGGAGAGATTGCTTAGTGGTCAAGCCGCTTGCCTCAAAGCCCAGGGACTCAGGTGCAATTCCTCAGGACTCATGTAAGCCAGATAGATGAGATGGTGCATGTGTCTGGAGTTCATTTGCAGTGGCTGGAGGCCCGGGCATGCCCATTCTTTCTCTTTCTCTTTGTCCCTCTGTCCCTCTGTCTCTCCTTGCAAATAAATAAATAAAATACTTTTAAAAACTACTTTTCCCTTATTTCCTAACAAAGCTTGAATTTTTAACACTAAAACAATATTTTCTTGATGCCAGAAATAATAGTGTACCCTTGTGCTACTATAACTTGGGAAGCTGAAGCAGGAGGATCAAAATTTCAAAGTCATCCTGGGCTACATAGTGTGTTACACTGAGACAACTGAGCTACATGAGATCCTATCTCAAAAAAGTTACTTGTAAAACTCTATCCAGCTCTGCTCAGCTCCTCTCTTTTTCTGGCTCTGCTGCTCAGCTCTGCCTCCCTTCAATTAAGGACACAGGTGGGTCTGGCTTTCCCCTGGGGAGAGAACCATAAAATTGTTTCTTGGTCTAGGGGAACTTTTCTGCTTGTCTCTGCTTTATAATTTGAGGTAATTTCTCACTTTGGTTGCATGCATGATTTTCCTCTGGTCTTCTAATCTACCACAAGAATATATCCCTTACAACCCAGATCTACCACATTGGAACTTTCACTAACTCTAGGGTCTGCTACCTGTGTAATTTATTTAAACTCGGAGTAACCATGAGTGTAACTTTCTTCATTACACATTTCTCTTCGGGATTTCTTGGTCTCTGCTTTGATATTGTCCCTCTTATTTTTCCATGTGCCTAACCATTTTCCATCTTAGCTTCCCTCCACAGGAATGCACACAGCCATGTGTGTTCTTTTTAAGGCTCCCTACATATACACCTAAGTTCTATTTTCCACAGTAGTTCCACTTCACTTCCACTGTAGTTATACTTCAGTCTGTTCTTGAAAGCTTCAGTTTATTTATTTATTTTTAAATATTTTATTTTTATTTGTTTATTTATTTGAGACAGAGAGAAAGAGGCAGAGAGAGAGAGAGAATGGATGTACCAGAGCCTGTAGCCACCGCAGATGAACTTGAGAGGGGGGTACAGTTAGGATGAATAGACCCCTGAAGGTAAAGATTTTAAAAAGGCAGGAAAGATTGTGATTGTGAGAAATCAAAGACATCTGACTCCTTATCTCTTTCCAAGTTCCCTAGACCTGTTTTCACAAACAACCAGGACCCCTCCTGGGAGGGAGGTCTTCCATAGGATTTAAACACTGCAGTTAGTCAAGTTCAGTCCCCAGAACCTGGGGTCAAGGTTAGTCTCTTCCTGAGACAGGCCCTAACCCTAATCAACCAGCTGGTTGCCCCTCTGCATTCCCTGAGCCAGAAGACAGCGCACCACCATAAGGTTATAAATGCCTTTGCAAGGGGAGAGCAGGCTCTCTGACCAGGTGGAACTTCCAGCTCTCTGTTTTTCCCTCCCTCAGCCAGGTTGAGATGAGGGGAAGACCCCCTAGCTCTTACTCTCCACATACTTTCTTTATCTCCTCCAGCTCCCCACATGGTAGGAGCTCATTAAATTTTTCTCTCTTCTCTTTCTGCAGTTTTTTCCAGGTCCTCCATGTGGGATCTCTAGCCATGTGGGTGCTTTTCCTTAGCTCTGTATGTCCCTCAATAAATATAATAATTTAATTTTTAAAACTTAGTCATAGAACTGGAGAGATGGTTTAGTGGTTAAAGCACTTGGCTGTGAGGTCTAGAGACCCATGTTTGACTTTCCAGGTCCCACATAAGCCAGATGAACAAAATGACAGAAGCACACATGCACACAGGTGGCACAATCATCTGGGGTTGGATTACAGTGGCTAGAGGACCTGCCTTGCCAAGTCTCTCTCTTTATCTCTTACTTGCTGTTTCTCTTGCTCTCTTGCATAAAAAAATTTAGTTATAAAGAAAGTACTTTCTCAGAAATCAACTAAGACAGAATAAATAAACCTGTTGAAGGAATATAAGCAGGAGAAACCCCTTTATATCAGCTGATGAGATACCAATTGTAATATGGCCATGTTGGGAATATTTCAAACTGAAGATTATAGTCTTTTATGCCTTCCATTATAAAGTAGATATGCCCCTAAAATGTTGGCATATGGTATCTATTTCAACTACTTGATTTATTTTACAGACAGACACACACATACATATAAACACAGATATGCATAGGGATGTGTGTGTGTGTGCGCACGTGCGTGCTAAAGTAGCATCTTGGTTTACACTAACTGGAATACCTAATGAATATACATCTATTATAAAACTCACTATTTGGTCCCTTCTTTTCTTTTTTTAAATAAATATATTTTTATTGACAACTTCTATACTTACAGACAACAAATCATGATATTTCCCTCCCCTCCCCCTCTTTCCCCTTCATAACTCTGCTCTCTGTCATATCCCCTCACTCTCTCCATTAGTCTCTCTTTGAGTTTGATGTCATCATCTTTTTCTCCTATTATGAGGGTCTTGTGTAGGTATTGCTAGGCACTGCAAGGTCTTGGATACCGAGGCCAATTTCTGTCCAGACAGTTGTATGTAAGGAATGGTACCCTTTCTTTGGCTCTTACATTCTTTCCACCACCTCTTCCACAATGGACCCTGAGCCTTGGAGGGTGTGAGATGTTTCAGTGCTGGACACTCCTTCATCCCTTCTTCTCAGCATTATGTTGCCTTTTGGGTCATCCTGGTGGCTATGGCCATCTAAAAGGAAAAGCTACTCTAACCAGAAGTGAGATTAACATTAATACATGAATATAAATATTAAGCATAGTGCTTTCAAGGCACTTCAGTGAGAGTAATATATGAATTTCTCCAGACAAGAGCAAGCTTTATACCCCTAAGGCTCATGACCTCCCCTGCCATAAGTTTTTGATTAGATTTTCAGCACCAGGCATGTATTCCCTGCCATAGAGCAGGCCTTCCATCCAATTAGAGAGAAGTTGGTTTCCCCAAGGGCAGACATGCCACTATTGCACTTGTTCAGTCATTTGGCCTGTCTGGATAAACTGGAGGCTTCCAGTGTCCACTGTTTTAACTGCTGATGACTTCTGTCTCCCATAAGGCTGAATACAGTGCAGCTTTTTCCAGCTTTCAGTTGGCTGGGCTACAGAAAGAAGATTTTCTGCTCAGCACCAGCTTAATTTCGCAGTGAATCTGCCCCTCAGGCATGATAAAGCTTCAGCAATAGGGTCTTACCATCTCTTTCTCATGGGAAGTCAAGGGCCTTGTCAATAGCCTATAAAGTTCTGAGGCAACAGGGAACTCCTTGGCCAACAACTCACTGGAAGGTATCCCATCCCTGGCACTGGAAATTTTCTAGTAAGAATCTACGGCTTCTGGATGTGCCATTATTCAAGAAAGTTGATTTTAATTCATCTTATTCAGAATACCTTGAATTTTGATTGACCCTCCCCCCCCCCCACCTTTCTTTTATACAATCTCTTTCTCTGACCTTTCTTAGGCCTTTCCTCTTCCTATAGTTTGTTCTTCTACTTACATATATACAATACCATCCCCTTAAGACCTTCCCTCTCCTCCCTCTCTTACAGACTTTTTCTGGCTTATGGGAATGTGCTACTGATTTTTTGTTCCAGATCACACACAAGTCTATACATTTGTAGCTAGGAACCACATATGAGAGATAATATGCAACATTTGGCTTTCTGGGCCTGGGTTACCTCACTTAGTATAATCCTTTCCAGGTCCATCCATTTCCCTGCAAATTTCATTTTTCTTTACTGCTGAATAGAACTCCATTGTGTAGTTGTACCATATCTTTATTATCCATTCATCTGTGGATGGACATCTAGGCTGGTTCCATTTCCTAACTATTGTGAATACAACAGCAATAAACATGGATGTGCAAGTATCTCTAAGGTAATGAGAAGAGTCATTAGGATATATGCCTAAGAGTGCTATAGCTGGATCATATGGCAAATCTATTTTTAGCTATCTTAAGTACCTCCACACTGATTTCAAAATACCTGTATCAGATTACACCCCTACCAACAGCAGAGAAGGGTTCCCCTTTTACCACATCCTCACCAACATTTATTGTCATTTGTTTTCTTGGTGGTAGCCATTCTGACAGAAGAGAGGTGGAACCTCAAGGTAGTTTTAATTTGCATTGCCCTGATGGATAATGATGTAGAACACTTTTTTAGATGTTTATATGCCATCTGTACTTATTCTGGTGACAACTCTCTCTTTAGTTCCATGGCCCATTTTTTGATTGGGTTGTTTGATTTTTTATTGTTCTGCTTTTTGAGTTCTTTGTATATTCTGGATATTAATCCTCTTTTAGATGTGTAACTGGAAAAGAATTTCTCCCATTCTGAAGATTTCTCCTTGTTCTATTCACAGTGTCCTTTACTGTACAAAAGCTTTGTAATTTCATGAGATCCCAGCGGTTGATTAGTGGTTTTATTTGCTGAGCAATTGGGGTTACATTCAGAAAGTCATTACCTATGCCAATATGTTGAAGGGTTTCTCCTACCTTTTCCTCTAGCAATTTCAGAGTTTCAGGTCTGATATTAAGGTCCCTGAACCATGTGGATTTGATTCTTGTGCATGAAGAAAGACAAGGATCTATTTTTTCTTTCTGCATGTAGATATCCAGTTTTCCAAGCACCACTTGTTGAAGAGGCTATTTTTTTCTCCAGTGAATACTTTGGCATTTTTGTCAAAAATCAGATGGCTGTAGCTGCTGGGATTAACATCTGGGTCCTCTATTCTGCTCCATTGATCTACATGTCTGTCTTTGTGCCAATACCATGCTGATTTTGTTACTATGGCTTTGTACTACAGCTTAAAATCTGGTATGGTGATACCACCAGCCTTATTTTTGTTGCTCAAAATCATTTTGGCTACTCAAGGTTTTTTGTGCTGCCAAATGAATTTTAGGATTGTTTTTTTATATTCCTGTGAAGAATGCCATTGGAATTTTAATGGGGATCGCATTAAATGTTTAGATTGCTTTGGGGAAGAATGACATTTTCACCATATTGATTCTTCCAATCCAAGAATATGGGAGATGTCTTTCCATGTTCTTGTGTCTTCTGTAATTCCTTCCTTGAGTGTTTTAAAGTTCTCACTGTAGAAATCCTTCACTTCCTTGGTTAAGTTTATCCCAAGGTACTTTTTTTTTTTTTTTTTTTGAGGCAATTGTGAATGAGAGAGATGCCCTGATTACATCCTCTGCATGTTTGTTGTTGGTATATAGGAAAGCTACAGATTTTCATTAATTTTGTATCCTGCTATGTTGTTTGAAGTATTTATTAGTGCTAATAGTTTGCTGGTAGAGTTTTTAGGGTCTTTTATGTATAGAATCATATCATCTGCAAGTAGTGATAATTTGATCTCTTCCTTTCAAATGGGTATCCCTTTTATGAGTGTCTCTTGCCTTATTGCTATAGCTAAGACTTCCAGTACTATATTAAATAAAAGTAGGGACAGGAGACACCCTTGTTTTGTTCCTGAATTTAGTGTAAAAACCTCAGTTTTTCTCCATTTAGTATTAATTGGCTAAAGGTTTGTCATAAATATCTTTTATTATGTTGAGATATGTTCCTTCTGTTCCCAGTTTCTGTAATACTTTTACCATGAAAGGGTGTTGGATTTTGTCAAATGCCTTTTCTGCATCTATCAAGATGATCATGTGATTTTTGTCCTTCAGACCACTTAAATGATGTATTACATTTATTGATTTGCATATGTTGAACCATCCCTGCATCCGTAGGATAAAGCCAACTTGCTTGGGGTGAATAATCTTTTTGACATATTCTTGTATTCTGTTTGCCAATATTTTGTTGAGAATTTTTGCATCTATGTTCATGAGGGAGAGTGGTCTGTAATTTTCAGGTTTTGTTCTGTCTTTGTCTGGTTTTGGTATGAGGGGGATGCTGGCTTCATAGAAGGAGTTTGGTAGAATTCCTTCCTTTTCTATTTTATGGAAAAGTTTGAGAAGCTGTGGTCTTAGCTCTTCCATGAAGGTCTGGGAAAATTCACCAGAGAGTCTATCTGGACCTGGGCTTCTTTTTAGTTGGGAGACTTTTTATAACTGCTTGGATCTCTGTACTTGTTATAGGCCTATTTAAATGGTTTATCTTATCTTGATTTAATTTTGGTAGGTCATATGAATCAAGGGAATCATCCATTTCTTCCAGATTTTCAAATTTAGAGGCATATATAATCTTAACGTACGTCGTTATAATTGTCTGGATTTTTTTGGTATCTGTTGTAATGGTGCATTTTTCATCTCTTTTATTAATTTTTGTCTCTCCTCTTTTACTTCTAGTCAAATTTGCTAAGTGTTTATCAATCTTGTTTATCCTTTCAAAGAACCAACTCTTCCTTTCATTGTTTCTTTGGATTTTTTTTTTTTTTTTTTAAGTTTCTGTTTAATTTCTGCCCTAGTCTTGATTACTGCTTCTCATCTACTGATTTTTGGTTTGTCTTGTTCTTCTTTTTCCAAGCCCTTAAGGAGAAGCACTAAATTGGTTATTTGTTAACTCTCTAATTTCTTTCTTTCTTTTTTTTTTTTTTTTTTTTTTTTTTGTTTGTTTGTTTGTTTGGTTGGTTTTTTAAGGTAGGGTCTCACTCTAGGCCAGGCGGGCCTGAAATTCACTCTGTATTCTCAGAGAGGTCTTGACCCATGGTGATCCTCCTACCTCTACCTCCTGAGTGCTGAGAGTAAAGGCATTCACCACCACACCCAACTTTCTAATTTCTTAATATATGAATTTAGAGCTATAAATTTCCCTCTTAGGACTGCATTCATAGTGTCCCAAAGGTTTTGGTATGTTGTATTATCATCATCATTTGATTCTATGAATTTATTGATTTCCTTTTTGGTTTCTTCAATGATCCATTGATCATTCAATAGTGTACTGTTTAGTCTCCATGAATTTCTATATGCTCTGAAGCTTTTCTTGTTGCTGATTTGCAGTTTAATTCCATTGTGGTCAAATAGAGTACAAGGGATTATTTCAGTTTTCCTATATTTGTAGAGATTTCCTTTGTGTCCTAATATATAGTCTATTTTAGAGAATCTTCCATGTGCTGCTTAGAAAAATGTTTATTCTGAAGCATTTGGATAGTATGTTCTGTAGATCTCTGTTAGGTCTACTTGTCCCATGATATCATTTAATTCAGATGTCTCTCTGTTTATTTTTTGCTGGGATGACTGGTCAATTGATGAGAGGGGGATATTGAAGTCTCCCACTACACTTGTATTTGATGTTATCTGTGACCTTAAGTCTAATAGTGTTTGTTTGATGAAACTGGAAGCCCCCATGTTAGGTGCAGATATGTTTAGGATTGTAATGTCCTCCTGTTGGAGTGTTCCTTTAATCAATATTAAATGACCTTCTTTATCCTTCCTCACTAATGTTGGCTTGAAGTCTATCCTGTCAGATGTTAGGATAGCAAGCTCTGATTGCTTCCTAGACCCATTTGCTTGAAATACTGTTTTCCATCCTTTCACCCTAAGACAGTGTCTATCTTTTATTGATACATGAGTTTGCTGAAGGCCACAAGTGGCAGGATCCTGCCTTTTCATCCAGTATGCAAGCCTGTGTCTTTTGGTTGGTGCATTGAGGCCAATGATATTAAGAGTTATTACTGAAAGGTACACATTTATTCTCACCATTCTTCTTCTTTCACAGTGTTTCCTGTTTTCCCTTTACTCATTTTTTTTTACCTATTATTTGAATGTGGTTTATTTTTTCCTATTTCCTCCTGTGTGTGTTTTGCTTTTGCTTCAGCATGAAGAATTCCTTCAAATATTTTCTGTAGAACTGGTTTAGTTGTCATAAATTCCTTTAGCCTATTTTTATTGTGGAATATCCTTATTTCTCCATCAATTTGGATAGATAGCTTTACAGGATAAAGTAATCTTGGTTGATAGTTGTTATTTTTCAGAACTTGGAATACATCATTCCAAGCTGTGTGGCTTTTAAAGTTTGTGTTGAGTAATCTGCAATTATTCTGGTGGGCTTGCCTTTGTAGGTGATTTGCTTTTTCTCTCTAACTGCTTTCAATACATTTTCTTTGGTTTGTATGTTTAGTAGTTTAATTATAACATGGCAAGGAGAGGTTCTTTCCAGGTTTTGTCTGTTTGGTGTTCTAAAAACTTCTTGTATCTGCATTGGCATTTCTTTCCCAATTTGGGGAAATTTTTCTTCTATGATTTTGTTGAAAACACCTACTATGCCTCTGGATTGAAATTCCTCTCCTTCTGTTATACCCTGAATTCTTATGTTTGATCTTTTCATAGTGTTGCAGATATCTTGAAATTCCCACTCATACCTTGCTATTAGCTTGTCTTTCTCTTTGTCAGACTCTATTAGGTCTGCCACCTGGTCTTCTAGTTTAGATATTCTGTTCTCTCCATCATCCATTGTGCTGGTAAGGCTTTCCACAGAGTTTTTTTATTTCACTGACTGTATTCTTCAGAGCTAGGATTCAGCCTGGTTTTTCTTCAGTATTTCTATTTCCTTATACATGTCTTGTAATGACCTCTTTATTTCAGTAAGCTGGGTTCCTGTGTTCTCTTTCAGAAGTTTGTTTTCTTCTTTAATTCCTTTGTTTTATTCTTTGATTCCCTTCATTTCTGCTCTGATTTCTTGGAGCATAAATTCCATCATTTTCTTGAAATCTCTGTCAGGCATTTCATTAAAACAGTCTCATTGGTGATCATTTAGGATGAATTTATAGTTTTTGGTGGGAATGTTTTGTCTTGATTCTTTGAGTTTCTTGTATTATATTGTAGCAACTTTTCTATCCTGAAGTGATTTGATGCTTGTGTTTTCTACTTATCTGCAGTGTTCCCAGATGTGGCAATCCACCTCTATATACCCTCATGATATGAGTTCAAGATGCCATGTGTAGCTCTTCTTCCCCAATCAAGCCACAGAAGTAATCCTAAGTGTTGTGTATGCTTGCTAAGCAAGTATTCTAGTGGACTAGGTGGAATAATTTACTGACAAGTTCTAAGCTGCAACTGAATAACATACACAATCAATAAAAACCAGCACAAAGTATGCAATTGTGGGGATTAAAACAAACAGATAGTCTTATAAAGCCAAAATCTCTAAGGGTATGTGCTTCAATTGGGGGGTACAGATTTCTGTTCTGAATTGGGTTCCAGGACAACCTAGATTTGGGTCAGATCCTGCCCCCAGTAATGACAGAAGCAAAAGACAAAGGCCCTATAAATATGAAACCATCAAAGGCAATAATATTCAACCCCCAAATACAGGTTATTTGAAAGTGGTAAAGCCACCAAGACTATAACCCATAACCTGCCCTGACAAGGAAAGTGAGATTAGCTCTTCCCATGCAGGCCTATGTACCTGTTTTTGTTGTTGTTGTTGTTGTTGTTGTTGTTTGTTTGTTTGTTTGTTTGTCAGTTGGCCTTGTTACCTTTTAGGATGGTTTCCCATATCACCAAAACTGAGTGCCCACCTGGATCTCTTGGTGTTGTGCTCTGGAGCTGGAGTTCTGATCAGGTGTGCCTGCTGCACTGCCACTGGGGGCTGAAATCTGGAGGTTCACAGTTCTGATGGTACAGGATGGGAAAGTTTAAACTTCTGGAGTTGCTTGCACTTTCAGTAGCTCTTTAGTTGATCTCATCTGTCTTTCCTTCAGATTACTTAACTTTGCAAGAAGTCTGATGAAGTTGAGAAATCTGTTGTTTGAAGCCAGGTGCGGGGGTGCACAGCTTTAATCCCAGCACTCGGGAGGTAGAGGTAGGAGGATTGCCATGAGTTTGAGGCCACCCTGAGACTCCATAGTGAATTCCAGGTCAGCCTGGGCTAGAGTGAGACCCTACCTCAAAAAACAAAAATAAAATAAAATAAAATCTGTTGTTTGGTCTCTGCTGCTGTTGTCACCTGGCACGCCTGGCAGGGCAGTGCCAGGCAGGTATGCAAAGCACAGATCACAGGCCACAAGCACCTCAGTGGGACTTTGGCCATTTTCCTCCTTTCTGGTGGATCTTGGTCTCTCTAGCTTCTCCACTGTGTCTAAGAATAACCTATACTGCTTCACTTTTCAGAAGAAGAGTACATTTTTCTGGGCTTTTGCTTAAATCCTTCCCTAGGCCGGTTTGGCATGGCTTGTATGTCACCATCTTACCTGGAAGTCTCCCTTATTTTCTTCTTTTCAAATATCTTATATATTTGAGAGAGAGAGAGAGAGAATGGTATGCCAGGGCCTCTAGCCATCGCAAATGAACTCCAGACACATGTGCCACCTTGTGCATCTGGCTTACATGGGTACTAGGGAATCAAACCTGGGTCTTTAGGCTTTGCAGGAAAGTGCCTTAACCACTAAGCCATCTCTCCAGCCCCGTGGTCCCTTATTTTCTAACAAAGATTGAACTTGTAACTTTAGAACAACATTTTCTTACATGACAAACAGTGTATATTTGTAAAACTGTGACTTTGGAGTAGACATGTATCTCTCAAAAAATAAATGGGCTGCAAAATATACAAGTTGCAGTCAAGAGAGGTTGTGGTTCAGATAGGAAGTGACCTCTAAAACAGGTTCAGCTTTTTCAGACCCAGTCCCTAGTTAGTGATTGAGAAGTTATTGGATCGTGGGGGTGATAAGTTAGCTAATAGATTAACCTATTAATGAATATGAAGCTGAATGGGCCATTAAGACATGGACCCTACCTAGAGAAAATAGGTAACAGAGAATGTGCCCTTGAAGTAAGTCTGTTTCTTATACAAAATTCCATCTGTTACATGGCTGTCAGGCTAGGAGCAGCTCTCCTTTATAAAACCTGCCTTGCTTCAGGTCCAAAGTAATGGAACCAGTCTACCTTGGACTAGAATCTCTAAGGCCTTGAGGAGAAATAAAACTATCTTCCCTTAAGTTGTTTTCCTTGAGTATTTGTCTCAGTGACAGAGAAAGCAAACATAAGAATCCAATCTAAAAAAAGCCAACCATGTTATCACATGCCTTTAATCCCAGCACTGAGGAGGCAGAGGTAGGAGTATTTCCATGAGTTCAAGGCTACCCTGGGAATACAGAGTGAATTCCAGGTCAGCCTGGGCTAGAGTGAGACCCTACCTTGAAAAACCAAAAAAAAATTTTTAAAGAATCCAATATAAACCAGGTGTGATGGTGCACTCCTTTAATACCAGCACTCAGGACTCAGAGGTAGGAGAATCACCATGAGTTCAAGGCCACCATAAGACTTCATAGTGAATTTCAGGTCAGCCTGAGCTAGAGCACGACCATAAGACCATATATAAGAATGCCCACCAAGAAAGGAATGAGGAAGCAAAGAAGACCTGGAAATGGGTTCTACGTCACAATGTTTCAAACCCTCAAAGCTAACAGGGTAGATGAAAAAGGAAAGACACTTCCCATAGTAAATTAAATGTAAATGGTCGTGACTCACCAATAAAAAAAAAATGCACACTAACTGGATTAAAAAACAAAAACTACGGCAGGAAGCTCTCAAATAAACAAGAAACTTCTTAAAAAAAAAAAAAAGCTATGGGTTTGACAGATGGCTTATTGATTAAGGCGCTTTCCTGTGAAGGCTGTGGACCCAGGTTCAATTCCCCAGGATACAAGTTAGCCAGATGCACAAGGGGGTGCATGCATCTGTAGTTTGTTTACAGTGGCTGGAAGCTTTGGGTGTGCCCTTTCTCACTCTCTCTCTCTCTCTCTCTCCCCCTCTTTCTCTGACTCTAATAAATAAATAAATGATAAAATTTTTAAAATTCAGAGTGATCTCAAATAAGCAATCTAATGATGCAACTCATAGTGCTAAAATAAAATACCAAATCCAGTGGATGTCAAAAAATAATAAACATTAGAAATTAATAAAAAGAGGTCTGAGTTCCTTTCATGATCAGTGTGTGGGCAGGCACTGTGGTCTGAAGTCAGTAGGTTGGACCCATATCTGAACTCCGCCCACCACCTGGGTCTGAGTTCCTTGCAGGTGGGCAGGCACAGCCCTCTGAAGTGAGTAGGCCAGACCCCTGTACCTGGGCTCCTCCCACCTCCCCAGTCTAGGTTGCCTGCACTGGTCTATGTCCTAGAGGACACAGCGTGAAACAGGCCAGATCCCTGTTCCTTACTCCTCCTAGTCCCCTGGTCCTGGTAGGTCCCATTGTGCCTTGCTTGGGGAGGCCTAGCCCCTGTGTGAGCTGTGGAATCAGGCCTTTTACTCTGGTATCTTGATTGGCCACTAAGTACCAACATCCCTGTTCACCTGAATCAGAGGGTGAACAGGCCAAAGGACACAAACTTGAGTCCTCCTCAATAAAATAAACAGTCTTCCTAAAATGGGTAGACAACAATGCAAAAAGCCAATAAAAGTCAGAAAACTGGGGCTGGACCCAGGGCTGAGGCAGGCCGCCCCCCTCCCTCCCGCCTCAGTGGATCATGCCCAGGGCGGCGGCGGCGGCGGCGGTTGCGGGGGGGAAGTGACTGGGCGGTGCCGCCGCCGGAGACGATGCCGTTTCCAGTTACAACACAGGGATCAAAACAAACCCAGCCGCCACAGAAGCACTATGGCATCACATCTCCTATCAGCTTAGCAGCCCCCAAGAAGACTGACTGCCTGCTGACACAGAAACTCATTGAGACTCTGAAGCCCTATGGGGTATTCGAAGAGGAAGAGGAATTGCAGCGCAGCATTTTAATTTTGGGAAAATTAAATAACCTGGTGAAAGAGTGGATTCGGGAAATCAGTGAAAGCAAGAATCTTCCACAATCTGTAATTGAAAATGTTGGAGGAAAAATATTTACATTTGGATCTTACAGATTAGGAGTACATACAAAAGGTGCTGATATAGATGCGTTGTGTGTTGCACCAAGACATGTTGATCGAAGTGACTTTTTCACATCTTTCTACGATAAGTTGAAATCACAGGAAGAAGTAAAAGACTTAAGAGCTGTTGAAGAGGCATTTGTGCCAGTTATCAAACTGTGTTTTGATGGGATAGAGATTGATATTTTGTTTGCAAGATTAGCACTGCAGACTATTCCAGAAGATTTGGACCTACGAGATGACAGTCTCCTTAAAAATTTAGATATAAGATGCATAAGAAGTCTTAATGGTTGCAGGGTAACTGATGAAATCTTACACCTAGTACCAAACATTGACAACTTCAGGTTAACTCTGAGAGCTATCAAACTGTGGGCCAAACGGCACAACATCTATTCCAATATATTAGGTTTCCTCGGTGGTGTTTCCTGGGCAATGCTAGTAGCAAGAACTTGCCAGCTTTATCCAAATGCAATAGCATCAACTCTTGTACATAAATTTTTCTTGGTATTTTCTAAATGGTATGTTTTTAGATTATATTACAATAAAATTGGTTGTAGACACTGAAAAAAAAAAAAGTCAGAAAACTGAGAGATCTCCACCAAGGATGCATAGTCCTACTATGGAAGCCTTCAATTAAATCATAGAGAAATCAACAGAAATTCATCCCCAAAATGAAAACACAAAAACCAATGAGACCCTGATTTAAAAAAAAAATCACTGAACTGGAAACAAACTACCAAAGAACCAACAATCGTATCAGTGAAATTGAACAGAGTCGTCTCCTAGAGCATTCAGCCTTTGAAGAAAATGTTAGACCCCTCCAAAGAGATATGAATAAATTGAAAGTAAGTCAAGAAATGGAAGACTTCAACAACCAGTTGATTAAGCTTGATGAAGACTTGATCAAATGCAAGAATGAAATACAGGAAGCATCAAGAAAATCAGAATCCAGCCGGGCGTGGTGGCACACGCCTTTAATCCCAGCACTTGGGAGGCAGAGGTAGGAGAATCACCGTGAGTTCAAGGCCACCCTGAGACTACAGAGTGAATTCCAGGGCAGCCTGAGCTAGAGTGAGACCCTACTTCAAAAAAAAAGAAAAGAAAATCAGAATTCAAATTGAAATCGTACTTCAAAAAAGATATGGACATGATACAAAATAACACAACAGAAAACAAAAAGTCAAATAGAATTTAAAGAAATTAATGAATAGAAACACATGATACACAAAAATCAATCAAAGAAAAAGTTAATTCTTAAAAAAATAACAAAATTTATAAGCCCCTAGACAAACTAACAAGAAAGGAGAAAATACACAAATAAACAAAGTTAGAGAGGAGAAAGGAGTTATCACAGTATACCCCAATGAAATCCAGAGGATCATTAGGGAATACTGTGAAAGCTTGTATTCCAAAAAGATGGGAAACTTAGCATAAAACATATTTCTAAATACCTATTACTTACCAAAATTAAAGCCAGGAGATGTAATTTAAACAGACTCATAATCAGCCATTAGATTAAAGTAGAAATTAAGTTTCTCTACAAAGAAAAACCCAGGAACAAATGGATTCACTGACAAATGCAATCAATCTTTTTTGGAAGCTCTAATACAAATGTTTCTCAAACTGCTACACAAAATATAAAAGAGAAAGAGTAATAGCAAATTCATGCTGTGAAGCCAATATTATCCTGATAGAAAACTGAATAGGGACAAAACAACAAAAAAGAAAACTATAGATAATATCATTGATGAACATAGATGCAAAAATTCTCAACAAAATACTTTCAAATAGGACTGGAGAGATGGTTTAGTGGTTAAGACACTTACCTAGGAAGCTTAAGGACGCAGGTTTGATTTCCCAGGACCCACATAAAGCCAAATGCACATTGTGGCACATGCACCTGGAGTTTGTTTACATAAGGCTTTCCCTCACATTTTTGCCTTTTGTTATGTTTTTAAAACCCATTGACATCATTAAAAACGTGAATTTTGCATAGACATTTAAATACTATATAATTACAAATGTGACTTTAAACAAGAAAAAGGTACACTTGACCAGTGCAGATGATCTGATTTTTTTGTTTTGCATCTTATGATGTTTCCAATGTGGGATATACTTGTAAAGTAATTATTACTGAAATTATTGATTCAAGCCAGAGGTTTATTGAAATTTATAGCAATGCTTTTCTATCTAAACATTACAACTAGTGAATAGATGCTGTCTGGTGTGCATATGATGCATTATTCAACTCAGTATACACCTGCTCATATTAATGACTAAATAACTAGAACTGCTTGGATAAGTAAACAAGGAAGAAAAACAAGCATGAAATTAACATATAATGATACTAATTCTGAATATATAAATTCAGTTCTTTATATTATAGCTTCATAGAGGTAAGGTCTCCTATTACAGAATTGGTGGGCCTTTTAGAGGGTAAGTTGACTCAGTCAGCAAATATGTGGCTGGAAATTTCTATGTATATAAATAAGTAAGGACAAAAGTATACAAACTTTTGAGGCAAAACTTGAAGAATAGCCATTTTATATTGCAGAGGCCTTACATACCAGGTCAGAGACTGTGAATTCGATGCTATGGGCTGAGAAAACATCAAAAGCACATGATGAAATTAGTAAAGATAAAAATTCCCTCATGGGGCTGGAGAGATGGCTTAGCAGTTAAGCACTTGCCTGTGAAGCCTAAGGACCCCGGTTCAAGGCTCTATTCCCCAGGACCCACGTTAGCCAGATGCACAACGGGGCGCACGTGTCTGGAGTTTGTTTGCAGTGGATAGAAGCCCTGGCGTGCCCAGTCTCTCTCTTTCTATCTGCCTCTTTCTCTCTCTCTCTTTCACTCTCAAATAAATAAAAATGAAGCCGGGCGTGGTGGCGCACGCCTTTAATCCCAGCACTCGGGAGGCAGAGGTAGGAGGATCCCCGTGAGTTTGAGGCCACCCTGAGACTACATAGAGAATTCCAGGTCAGCCTGTGCTAGAGTGAGACCCTACCTCGAAAAACCAAAATAAATAAATAAATAAATAAGAACAAAAAAATTTTTTTTAAATAAAAAAATTCCCTCATGGAATATGAAAGGAGAAATATTCCTTGGTTGCAGATTAAAGAGTGTTGAATCCCAGCTTCCCTCAACTGCATGTCTGCACATTGCAGTAGAATGTCCCTGCTGTGGCCCCTTGAGGATCCTTAGGTCTGTAAATTTCCTATGAGATACAAGATTCTTCAGTAGGACTGACTTGTGACTCTGAAGCTTTAACTGAAATAAGAGAGAGAAGTCACCATAGCAGTCCAGGGACTGTGGGATTTCTGCTGAAACACTCCTTTAGCTAACATCCATTACTACCTCAGGCAATGTCTCCCTGGTAGGGGTGGAGGATCCATTATCAGAATCCACAACTGAAGTCAACTTGTCTGATGAACAAAAAATAAACTCTGACAACATAGATAAATTGTCTTGGGCTTGAGTTGATAGAATTTTCATCAAATATATGACACATATTTGGAATAGGTTTGGTGAGTGATGGATGAAATTATCCAATGCATTTCTAGGGGCTAGAAAGATGGCTCAGAGGTTAAAAGTTCTTGTTTGCAAAGCCTTAGGCCAGGCTTCAATTCCCAAGCCATCCACATAAGCCATATGCAAAAGTGGCACAAGTATATGGAGTTCATTTGCAAGAGGCAAAGAGATCCTGGTGAACACATGCACACATGTGCATGCACACAGACACACACACACAAACACACACACACACACACATAATTTTTAAAGCCTTCTTGAATGTATCTTTAGCCACATATAAGAAACTCCAGTAAAAGGCATTACTTCCTCCTCTCCTAAAGGAAATAAAGGCAGAGATGAGGGCACAGGATCTCTGAAGAGCAGAGCAAAGGAATAACTACTAGAGAGCTGTCTTCTGCTTCTGTTCTAGAGGCAATAAAAGAATCTTCAAGGAGCAAGGGACAGGCTCTGCTCATAACCCCAGGTCCTACAGCAAATATGTCTATTGTTCTTCATTCCAACCCATTTTCACACCTTGTCTTCAAGCTGGCCATTACCTAGACAACAACCTCTGCTCTCAGGATATTCTGCAAGAAGCTGATTGAGGAGCTTCTCTCAGGATTCTCTTTACTGCTTCAGGAAAGGTACTACGTGATTTTAAAAAGACATTAGAAAGAAAGTAATGTGAGATTTACAAATATGAAAATAGGGACTTGAAAGATGGGTAGGAGGTTGAGAGCAGTTTCTGCTTAAGCATGAGGGCTTGGAAGGGCCAAGACCTCCAAGTTTGACTCCCCAAAACACACAGCGAAAGCTGGGTGTGACCATGCGTGGTTGTAACCCCAGTTTATGGGGGTGGAGGCAAAGACTAGAGAATCACTGGGACTCACTGATCCCAAATGGCAGCTCTGTGTTGAGGGAAAGACCCCCTTCTCAAAGAAAGTCCCTGAAAGGGTGATGTAGGGGATGTAGGGGACCATCCAAACTTCTCCTCTGGCCTCTGTAGGCAATCACACACACACACACGCCACACCACACACACCCTACAACACACACACACACCAAAAAAAAAAAAAAATTAAAATATAGCTGAAAGATCTATACCTCTGGGGAAAAAATTGTCCCCTGTTGACGTTTTTAGTGCCTACTATATGTCAAATATTGACAAAGTGCTTCCACCATGCCATTTCATCATTCTGATCACCACTGATTGCAACAACACTTTGAATGCCAAGGACTTTACAAATATTATCTAACCCTCAAAACACACTCACTATGTGATCAGGACTCACTATCTCCATTTTCCAGAGGAGGAAATCAAAATAGCAAGAAATAATAACTTATCTAATATATGCAGGTAGAAAATAATGAAGGCAGGATTCAAGCCCAGATGGTCTAGCTTTGGATGCTCTTCCTTTCCACACCATCTTCTCCAGGCCAGTGGGTCCAAAAGCTACACTTATATGTTAACTAGTGCTTCCACAATGCTGCAGTTTCTAAGACTCAGTTTATGGGAAGGGGAGAAAATGTCTGTAGAAAGTTTTCAGAGGATTATTATCCAGAAGTCACAAGCACATATAGCCTTTGCACAGTCCTGAAACCTCTTACTCATATTCCTTGGCCACAGCAGCCTCTAGCTAGTTCAAGAGAAATTGGTCAGTTTATACTGACCTGTTAACAGAGGAGATATTTCCTTAGATTATTTTAGCACTCACTGATAAAAACACAGTAACAAAATAGCCTAGTGGAAACATCTTTGCCTTACCTTACACCTAATTTTATTAAATATAACATAAAAGGTTTTCACATATGTCCTACTTCGCAGGACAGTTTTCTCAGGCTTATCCTTGGGAAACTATCCTGAAAGGAAACTGTCATAACTAACATATGTGCATATTGTCAATACAAAAACACAGCTCTTAGCTGAGCGTGGTGGTGCACGCCTTTAATCCCAGCACTCAGAAGGCAGAGGTAGAAGGATCACCATGAGTTCGAGGCCACCCTAAGACTACATAGTGAATTCCAGGTCACCCTGGGCCAGAGTGAGACCCTACCTCAAAAAAAAAAAAAAAAACAGCTCTTGCCTTGAAGGGAATAAGAGATAATTTGTTCTGGAGCCAAATAAAAATGATCATGGCCTGGGAACATGGATTCAGATTGCTCAGAAAAGGCATGTTTCACTGTGGATGTAGATGCATGAGATTTTATTAATTATAGAGCTAAGAAATAAATCAAGGTATTTGCCAAATACAGTGGTGGGACCACAGTAGGTAGGGTACCAGCAAATCAGGAAAACTTCTGCTATGTTTTAGATGCTACCTGACAGCATGGCTTTTCTTTTCCTGGGAATTTCAATTTATAATAATTCAAACAATATTCAGGATTTTTTTCTTCCAGATTTATTTATCATTCCCATACTTTCAAGTCTGCCTTCCTGTATAGATTGGAAATTACTAGACAAGAATCTCAAGTTAAGAAGTACAGCACTGGGGCTGGAGACATGGCTTAGCAGTTAAGGCATTTGCCAGCAAAGCCAAAGGACCCAGGCTTAACTCCCCAGGACCCAGAAAAGCCAGATGCACAAGGTGGCACATGAATCTAGAATTTGTTTGCAGCAGCTGGAAGCCTTGATGCACCCATTCTCTCTATATATGCTTCTTTCTTTCTCCTTCTCTCCTTCTCTCTCTCTCTCTCTCTCTCTCTCTCTCTCTCTCTCTCTCTCTCTCTCTCTGTCTCTCTTAAATAAATAAATAAAATAAAAATATATTTATAAAAAGAATTACAGGGCTGGGCTAGAGAGATGGCTTAGTGGTTAAGCACTTGCCTGTGAAGCCTAAGGACCTGGGTTTGAGGCTAGATTCCCCAGGACCCTCATTAGCCAGATGCACAAGGGGATGCATGCATCTGGAGTTCATTTGCAGTGGCTAGAGGACCTGCATGCCCATTATCTCTCTTTCTCTCTCTCCCTCCCCCTCTCTCTCTCAAATAAATAAATTTAATTTAAAAATTATTTTAAAACTGATTACATACTACAACTTCCATTTTACATTGAAGAAATAATAATTCAGAAATGTTGCATGAGTGTGAAATGTGATAAATGCATAAAATAAGTTGCTCTTTCTAAAAATCATCAAATTTAGGTCTGGAAAGATGGTTAAGTGGTTAAAGCACTTGCATACAAAGCGTAGCATCCTATATTTTTTTTGTGAAAATACCACATTATTTTATTTATTTATTTATTTTTCTTTATTAGTTAGTTTTGTATTCAGCAAATACAGAGTCAGTTTGGTACCATTATTAGGCTGATCCGTGACCTACCCCCTCCCCTTGGCCCCTCCTTGTTGAGGTATACAGGTCATGCACTGTGGAGTTAGCCCACAGTTATGGGTAAGCTAAATGTCTCTGCATATCATGACCCAAAATATGGCTCTGACATTCCTTCCGCCCCCTCTTCCGCAAAATTTCCCTGAGCCATGTTGGGTTCATTTTTGGTCTGCTTCAGTGATGAGGTGTTGGGGCCTCTGAGGCTCTGGCTCTCTGATATGGTAGGACTTGACTTTTCTTTGTGCTGATCTCCTTCCCTCTTGTGCTGGTATCCAGTTCATCAGGAAAACAGCGCCCTTGCTTGTTTCTCCAATTTTTTTTGTTTCAGCAGGGGCCCTTTTGAGGTATGATGGGGTGGCTCTCTCCTTAGAATCTACATCTATCTGAAAAAGAGAAGCAGATTGTCCAACGGAGAGTAAGTTAGCACCAGGACAAATGAGATAACCCTTACTTTTTTTATAGAGAATTTAATAGGTGTAGGCCCTCTTGTAGCCCATCATTGATGGTAGCTTGATATTGGAGAGTGGGCTTATGTTTGGATATGGTTCTAACTTGTTTCCCATCTCCAGCTATGGGTCGCATACCAGTGAGGGGATCAGTTAGCCGAATTGAGAGCAGTTAGTTCCCCACCATGGCTGTGTGCCACCACTGCACTTGTGTGGGCATCACAACAAGTTATTTGCTGCTAAATAGGTTAGACCATGCATTGCTTCAACAGATATTGGTCATTTTCCCCCAGTCGCCCATGTAGCACCTTCTGGCACTAGACGAGCTGACTGTCTGGGGACTGACTCTCTCCCAACTTCCAGCCATGCCATTCTAATTTGCATGTCAATCACGTAAGGTGTCTTCAGCAGTAGGGTCTTACCACTAGCCTTTGGTGGCTCATCAAGTACTCTGACAGAAATCTGTCTGTCTTTTAGGAAACCTTGTAGGTCTCTCTGATCAAAAGCTCATTGTGGATGATAGCCCGATGCTGGTTCTGGGAGTTACAGGTCAGTGCCCACTAAGAAAATGAGGAAAAAGATAACTAATATACAAGAGTTAGAGATAAGAGAGAGAGAGAGAGAGAGAGAAAGAGAGAGAGAGGGAGAGGGGAAGTGAGGGAGGGAAAATGTAGAAGATTAAGGTTAGTCTTGATCTTACCCTCTCCAGTGTCTTGTGGTTCAGGTGTTCCCTGTAAGGGCCTGGTGAAAGATCAGCCATTTTGGTTTGTCTTTTAGTAAGTAGAAAATTATGGTACCATTGTCATTTGGGTCTAGATTTGTGATTCCCACCCATTTGATGCCCTCCCCTCCCTCCCCTTCCATCCTAGTGTCTAGTTTAGGAGATGCTTGCTGGGTATGAAAGGTATCTTGGGTAGATTCAGGTTAGGTGCTGTAGATGAGTGAGACTATGTGGCGATTTTTTTTTTTTTTTCTGTGATTGGATAAGTTCATTGAGAATGATCTGTTCCAGGTTAAACCATTTTTCCTCAAATTTCATTGTGTCATTTTCTCTTACTGCTGTATAGAATTCCATTCTGTAGATATACCACATCTTAGTTATCCATTCTTCTAGTGATGGACATCTGGGTTGATTCCAGCTCTTAGCTATTACAAATTGAGCCGCTACAACCATGGTTGAGCAAATCTCTCTAGCCTGTGGTTTGAAGGTTCTAGGGTAGATGCCCAGTAAGGGAATAACTGGGTCTGTTGGTATCTCTATACTCAGCTTTTTCAGAAGTCTCCATATTGCTTTCCAAAGTGGTTGTACCATCCTACATTCCCACCTACAGTGGATGAGTGTTCCTACTTCTCCACATTCTCACCAGCATTTATTTTTATTTGATTTTTTGAGGTTTGCTATCCTTATTGGGGTAAGGTGGAATCTCATAGTTGTTTTAATTTGCATTTCTCTGATGATTAGGGATCATGAACATTTTCGTAAGTGTATGTTTGCCATTTCTATTTCTTCTTCTGTAAACTGCCTGTTCAGCTCTTTGCCCCATTTTGTGAGTGGGTTGTTTGACTTCTTACTGTTTAGATTTTTGAGTTCTTTGTAGATTCTAGAGATTAGGCCTCTATCACTTGGATAACCCGCAAATATTTTCTCCCATTCTGTGGGTGATCTATTGGCTTTGCTTATTGTATGGTGGTCTGTAAAGAAACTCTACAGATTCGTATGATCCCATTGGTTGAGTGACGGTTTAAGATCATGAGCTACTGGGGTTTTGTTCAGGAAGTCTTCTTCCATTCCCATATCATGGAAAGTACTTCCTAAATTGTCTTCCTGTAGTATCCAAGTTTCTTGTCTTATATTGAGATCTTTGATCCATTTGGACTTGAGTGTAGTGCATGGTGAAATGTGTGGATCAAGTTTCAGTTTCCTGCATATGGTTATCCAGTTTGTCCAGCACCATTTGTTGAAGTTGCTGTCTTTTTTCCAGCCTGTATTGTTTGGGCCTTTATCGACCATCAAGTAGCTATAGTTGCTTGACCCAAAGGCCAGGTCCTCAAGTCTATTCCATTGATCTATACTCTGCTTTTTATGCCAGTACCATGCTGTTTTTATTACTATGGCTTTGTAATATAGCTTTGTTTTTTTTTTAATTTTTTGTTTACTTTTATTTATTTATTTGAAAGTTACAGACAGAAAGAGGCAGATAGAGAGAGAGAGAGAATGGGTGCACCAGGGCCTCCAGCCACTGCAAATGAACTCCAGACGCATGCGCCCCCTTGTGTATCTGACTAACGTGGGTCCTGGGGAGTCGAGCCTTGCACCAGGGTCCTTAGGCTTCACAGGCAAGCATTTAACCACTAAGCCATCTCTCCAGCCCTGTAATATAGCTTTAGATGAGGTATGGGGATGCCTCCAGAGGTATTTCTTTTGCTGAGGATATGTTTGGAAATGCGAGGCCTTCCGCCTTTCCATATGAAATTTGAGATCATTTTTTCTATCTCTGTGAAGAACACTGTAGGGATTTTATTTGGAATTGCATTAAATCTGTATATTGCCTTTGGTAGGATTGTCATCTTCACAATGTTAATTCTGCCTATCCAGGAACATGGGAGGTCTTTCCATTTTCTCAAGTTGGCCTCAATTTCTTTTTTGAGTGTTTTTATGTTTCCGTTGTATAGATCTTTCACTTCCTTGGTTAACATTATTCCAAGGTATTTTTTTGTTGTTGTTGCAATTGAAAATGGGACTATGTCCCTTATTTCTTTCTCTGTATCATTCTTATTTGCATAAAGGAAGGCTACTGATTTTTGTGCATTGATTTTGTATCCTGCTACTTTGCTATAGGAGTTAATCACCTTCAGGGGTTTTGGGATGGAGTCTCTCAGGTCTCTTAGATATATAATCATGTCATCAGCGAACAAAGCTAACTTAACTTCTTTGTTTCCAAATTGTATCCCTTTTATTTCCTTCTCCTGTCTTATGGCTTGAGCTAGGACTTCCAGTAGTATATTGAAAAGCAGAGGTGAGAGTGGACAACCCTGTCTTGTTCCTGATCTTAATGGGAATTCCTCCAGTCTCTCTCCATTCAGTATTATTTGGGCTTCAGGGGCTTCATATATTGTGTTTATTAGGTTGAGATATGAACCAACCATGCCAATTCTCTCCAATGTTGTGAACATGAAGTGATGTTGAATCTTGTCAAAGGCCTTTTCTGCATCAATCGAAATGATCATGTGGTTTTTATGTTTAACCTTGTTTATGTGGTGTATTACATTGACAGATTTCCATATGTTGAACCACCCCTGTGTTCCTGGAATGAATCCCACTTGGTCAAGGTGGATAATGCTTTTGATGTGCTGTTGGATTTGGTTTGCGAGGATTTTGTTTAGGATCTTTGCATCTAAATTCATCAGGGAAATAGGCCGATAGTTTTCTTTTCTTGTGGCATCTCTGCCTGGTTTTGGAATTAGGGTGATGCTAGCTTCATAAAAGGAGTTGGGTAGCTTTCTCGGTTCACCAATTGTGTGGCACAGTTTGAGGGAGTTTGGTTTGAGTTCTTCCATGAAGGTTTGACAGAATTCAGCTGAGAAGCCATCCGGTCCTGGGCTCATTTTTTTTTGGGGGGGGGAGGTTTTTTATTGCTTTTTCCATCTCCAAGAGTGTGATGGGTTGATTGAGGTGATAAATCTGCTCTGTGTTTAGCTTTGGTAGATGGTATGCATCCAAGAATTTATCCATCTCCTCCACATTATCCAGTTTTGTGGAGTAGAGATTTTTGAAATAAGTCCTGATGATTCTCCAAATTTCACTTAGGTCTTTTGTGAACTCTCCTTTTTCATTTTGAATTTTGTTAATTTGAAGCTTTTCCTTTTTTTGCTTGATGAGATTGGCCAGGGGTTAGTCAATCTTGTTTATTTTTTCAAAGAACCCGCTCTTTGTTTTGTCAATTGTCTTAATTGTTTCCTTCATTTCCAGTCCATTAATTTCTGCTCTGATTTTAATTATATCTTTCCTTCTGGAGCTCTTTGGGTTGGATTTGTCTTGTTTTCCAAGTGCCTTTAGGTGGATGGTTATGTCATTGATTTGGGACCTTTCTGTCTTTTTTATGAAGGCATTGAGTGCTATGAATTTTCCCCTGAGGACCGCTTTCATTGCGTCCCATAAGTTTTGGTACGATGTGTTCTCATTGTCGTTCAATTCCAGAAATATTGCAATTTCATTCTTTGTTTCATCCACTATCCATTTATTGTTTAAAAGTGTGCTGTGCAATTTCCAGGTGCCGTTGGGATTCCTGGTGGGTCTTTTGTTGATTTCTAGCAATATAGTATTGTGATCTGATATCATATAGGGAATTATGTCAATCTTCCTAAATATTTGGAGGCAGTCTTTGTGACCCAGTATATGGTCTATTTTAGAGAATGTTCCATGGGCTGCTAAGAATGTGTAATCTGTGGATTTGGGATGAAATGTTCTGTAGAGGTCTGTCAGGTCTAAGTGATCTATGGTCTTGTTGAGCTCTCTTACTTCCCTGTTGAGTCTGTTTGCATGATCTATCTGTAACTGATAATGGTGTATTGAAGTCCCCAGCTATGATGGTGTTTGTGGTTATTTCTGTTTTATTGTCAAGTAGGCTTTGTTTTATGAACTGTGGTGCCCCTCTGTTTGGTGCATACCGATTTATGATTGTAATATCCTCTTGATGGATCGTTCCCTTTATAAGTAGGAAGTGGCCTTCTTTGTCTTTTTTGATTATTTTTGGTTTGAAGTCTATTTTATCTGATATTAATATAGCTACACCTGCTTGTTTCTTATTCCCATTTGCTTGGAATACTGTTTTCCACCCTTTCACCCTAAGGAGATGTCTGTCTTTAGTGGTGAGATGGGTTTCTTGAAGGCAACAGATTGAGGGGCCTAATTTTTTGATCCATCCTGTTAACTTGTGTCTCTTGATGGGTGAATTAAGGCCATTAATATTTAGGGTAATGACTGTGAGATTTGATTTGATCCCTGCCATATTGTGATGGTAAATATGGGTTGGTGTTTTTATGGACTTTGAAGTTTTTTGTGTCTACTCTGAGTTTGGTTGTTGTGATCTGCTTCTTGTCGGCAATTGTGTTTGATTATTTGTTTCTTCTCTGTGGAGAATTTCCTGAAATACTCTCTGTAGGTTTGGTTTTGTGTTCATATAATTGTAAAGCTGAGTTTTGTCGTGGAATATTTCTCTTTCGCCATCTATTATGAGGGATACTTTTGCTGGGTAGAGTAGTTTGGGTTGGAAGCCATAGGTTCTTAGACTTTGCAGTGTTTCATTCCAGGCCCTTCTAGGTTTCAGGGTTTCCATTGAAAAGTCTGAAGTAATTCTGAGGGGGTTACCTTTGAAGGTGGTGTGCTGTTTTTCCCTAGCTGCTTTTAGGATTTTCTCTTTGGTGTCAGTGTTTACAGTCTTAATGACAATATGTCTTGGAGAGTTTCTCCTTTGGTCCAGTCTGTTTGGAGTTCTATTGGCTTCTTGTGTCTTTATGGGCCTTTCTTTTATGATACTGGGGAAGTTTTCTTAGTTTATTTTGTTAAATAAATTCTCCATGCCTTTGGTCTGAATTTCTTCTCCTTCTGGTATTCCAACGATCCTGATATTAGGACATTTACGTGTATCACACAATTCTCTCATGTTCTGTTCACAGGAGCTTTTGAACTTACTGAAATGTTTGAAGTCTCTAACTGTTTTTTCCCATCTTGTCTTCCAGATCCGAGTTTCTATCCTCTACTTGGCTGACTCTATTCTTGAGAGCTTCTAGAGAGTTTTGGACTTGTTCAATTAAGTTTGCATTTTCTATTACTTTTCTATGTATACTTTCCATCCCTCTGTCAAGCTCCCTTTTCACATCATTTTCTGATTTTCTTGATGATTCTTGGAGTTCATCCTTGCATTTCTTTATGTCTTCATTTAGCATGGCCAGCTGATTTTTAAGGTCTTCTTTTTTTTCACTCTCCCTCAAATCTCTTAATTCTCTTTGAAATCCTTCCAATTTCTTATCTAATCCTTCCAATTCCTTATCTATTAGTTCCAGTTTAGTAATGGCAGCATCCACATGATTATAGGCCCTTTGTTGCTTTCCTGCAAGTTCTAACAGTAGGTTGCTCACGGTTGCATTGCTCATAGCTTCAATTTGGTGTTCTGGTCCTATTGGTTCTTCTATGTTTTGGTTAGATGTATTCATTGTGCGACTGAGTGATCTAACTGGATTTTCTTGCATTTGATTTTTCATGTTATTTCTTTTGCGCTGTGTTCTGCCCATGACAGTGTATGGGCAGGTTGGTGGGCATATCAGCCTGGGCTCAAGAACAATGGGAATCTTATGCAGCCTGGGGCAGTTGCCAAGCAGCCTGGGCTTTCCTCTCACTTGCCAAAGCTGCCTATCTACTGCCTGGCAGGGGAGCCAAAGTTGCCTGAGTTCTCGAGCGGTAATGTGCCAAAGCTGTCTGCATTTGAGCTAGGAGTGGCACTGAGGCACCAAGCACTGAAGCAGGCCAAACTCTGGCTGGGAACGCTGGGAACCGGAAGCAGTTTGTGCTCCCCCGCCACAGGACAATGGCAGACGGCCGGCATGGCAGACAGGTAGGGGATGGCACCTGAGCTGGCGCAAGCGAGAGACACAGTCTGAGCTTGCATGGCACCTGCTGTGGGACTGTGCTCGCTCAGTAAGTGGGCGAGTGTATGAGAGTGCGGAGCAGTCTAAGCTTCCACACACAGGGAAGAATCAGCTCACGGTGGCAGCAGTGGTGGCTGGCGCAGCAGCAGCGGCAGCAGGCAGTGTTGTGAACACGGCGGTTATTTGGGGTGAGGGGTGCCTATCCGCCCTCGAGGGGATCTGCGATTCCCTGTTCCCCCACCTCTGTGCCTTCCCAGATTTCTCTCCCCTCAAAGCCACTATGTACCCTTAATATCTTGCCTTTCTTTCCCCAGGATTTGCAGTGCAGCTAGGCCATTGCCATCTTGGCCGGAAGTCCTCCTATATTTGATTCCCCAGTACTCACCTAAAGTGGGATGCACAAGGTGGCACATATATCTGGAGTTCATTAGCAGTGACAGGAGGCCCTGACATGCCCATTCTCACTCTGTATCTCTCTTTCTCTCCCTCTCTCTCTCTCCTCTCTGTCTCTCTGTCTCTGCCTGTCACTCTCGCTCTCCTCTCCCCCTTCCTCCTTACAAATAAATAGATAAAAACTGAACCAGAAACAGACCTCCATTCAAAATCTCTGAACGGAGCCAGGGAGGGTCAAAGGCAGCCCCTCAATCCCTCGTCCAGGGGAAGTAATGCTGCATCCAGCTTCCCTCTTGGATCCAGAAAAAGCATGCAAAACCAGGAAACCAGAAGCCAAAGCTAAAAAGCAAAACAAAACAAAAACAAATAAAAAAGGGCACCTCTGGAGTTTTCTTACCCAGCAAAGAAAGGGACTGGTCTTCCTAGGAGAAAGCTCCCATCACAGGCCTGCTACCAGCTCCAACCCCAAGAACATGCAGGCGAGTGGAGATCTGGCTCTCAGGCCAAGATTAGGGCATTTACCCCAGTCTGGTCACCCCAGAGTCAGGAGGGGTTTCTTGAAATGCGGATCCGGACGAGCTCCCAAGAATGTAATTGGGTCCAGTGTCACACAAGCAAAACCACTGACTCACAAATTGTTGAGAGTGAACCAACCTGCCGGGGCTGCACACCACAGTGCAGAATCTCTGACAGCAGTCCCGAACTGCTTGGAACATCAGCTTTTATTGAAAAAAAAAAAAACTAAAAAATGTTTATCACGAAAACGGAATGGGAGTTAAACCATAAATCACAACTCAAATGTGACAGTTACAGCCATAAAAGTAACTTTAAACATAGTGAGGAATTTGGTGCATCTTAGAAGATGATAGGGAAGAAAGAAACTTGGGAAAGGCTCTGTTTGTCAGTTACAGAAGGCACCTGAGGGGTATGAGGTAGGTCTGTCACCAGAAGTCTCCCAACACCCAGCTTATCTGTCCTTAAGGAGCCTTCTTAACACTGAAAGCCTTGGATAATGCTATTCAGACCAGCAGAGCCTCCTGTTTACCTGCCATTTGCTTCTATTTTTTTTTTTTTTTCAGGGTAGGGTCTCACTCTGGTCCAGGCTGACCTGGAATTAACTATGTATTCTCAGGGTGGCCTTGAACTCTCAGTGATCCTCCTACCTCTGCCTGCCTAGTACTGGGATTAAAGGCATGCGCCATGATGCCTGGCCCATTTGCTTCTTATAAGGAACTGACTTCTCTATTTCTCTAGGCTAAGTACAAAGAAATGTAGAGAAATATAACATTTTTCTCTCTTTACAGTGTCTCTCTCTACTCCAGGCTGACCTGAAATTCACTATATACTCTCAGGCTGGCCTTTAACTTACGGAGATCTTCCTACCTCTGCTTCCTGAGTGCTTGGATTAAAGGCATGCACCACCAGGCCTGGCTTAATAAACATTTTTTAAAAGACAAAGGAAATTGATCAATGACAATTTTTTTAAAAAGCATCATAAACACATGAGGAAAATGTGGGACACCTTAAAAACAACCAAACATTCAAATCATGAGCATACAAGAAGGGGAAGAATTACAAGCCAAGGGTATAGATTATACCTTCAATAAAATTATAGAAGAAAATTTTTAAATTTTATGGAAGGGATGTCCATTCAGGTACATGAGACACACAGAAAACAAAATATACAGGAAAAGAGAAGAAATTCCCCACATCACATTATACTTAAAATACTAAACTGAGAAAACAAAGAATAACAAAAGCTGCAAGAGAAAAATAGATTGTTATTTACAAAGATGAGTCCATGAGAATTACTCCTGATTTTTCAGCAGAAACCCTAAAGATCAGAAAGGTTTGGAATGAAGTGTTTCAAAACTTGTTATGACAAATTTTTTATTAAGTAGAAAATGTGTATGGATACATCATATGTTGGTACTATCATTTCCCACCTTCCTGCCCCCACTTCACTGAGGTCCCTCCTTAGTGGGACTACTGGTATTTAGCATGCAGTTGTGAGTTATGAGTTGTGAGAACAGCAGTCAGTCATTATGGGTGGAGGGAGGCAATGCCTCTGGATATTCCCTCCCACCCTGTAGCTCTTACATTCTTTCTCCCCCTACTTCTGCAAAATTCCCTGAGACTTGGGGGTGTGTTTTAAGTGTACTTTAGTATTGATCTCTCAGCAATTTTTGGCTTTCTGCTTTGGTGCATTTTGAGTGTCTGTCTCCATCACTCTAGTTGAGGTTTTCAGGCTCAGCATGGAAGCAGAACACCTGTTCATCTTGCCAGTTCCTCTGTGGTTTCACCTGGACATAGCTTCTGTGCTAGAAATGGTTCATTTCCTGCCAGGGAGTCACTTTGCTAGTCTTGCCTTGTTGATAGATTTTAGCTGTCCTTGGTTCTCACTACTTTCTGAAATACAAATTCCCCAGTGCAGAATGAGAACGGGGGTGAGGGGGTGATAAGCATTGTTAATTTAGAGATATTTTCATAGGTATAGCCTCACTTTTGGCCACAGACTAGTGGGAGCTTCTCATTGGAGATCATAATCTTGGTATGTCAAAGTTTGAAAAAATACTGATGTCAATACAAACTACTATACCCAGAAAAATTATCCTTTCTAAATATATGAGAACTAAGCTAACCCTAGAGGGAATACTGTGTAAGAATTCCTCACATTGAAGAGAACAAACATACTCAACAGGCTATAGGAGGAATAAACAATAATCAAAACTAAAAGAAATGTGAAAGCAAATGAAGTTCAAGAAAACACCACACTTGGAAGAGAGTCAGTCCCCAGACAGTCAGCGCATCTAGTGCCAGAAGGTGCTACATGGGAGACTGGGGGAAAATGACCAATATCTGTCCAAGCATCTCATGGACTAACCTACTTAGCAGCGAATAACCTGTTGTGAGGCCCACACAAGTGCAATAGCGGCACACTGCCATGGTGGGGAAACAACTGCTCTTGATTTGGCTAACTGATCTCCTCAGTGGTACGGGACCCATAGCTGGAGATGGGAAACAAGTCAGAACCATATCCAAACATAAGCCCACTCGCCAATATCAAGCTACCATCAATCATGGGCTACAAGAGGGCCTACACCTATTAAATTCTCTATTAAAAAAGTGTTATCTCATTTGTCCTGGTGCTAACTTACTCTCCGTTGGACAATCTGCTTCTCTTTTTCAGATAGATGTAGATCCTAAGGAGAGAGCCACCCCATCATACCTCAAAAGGGCCCCTGCTGAAACTAAGAAAAATTGGTGAAACAAGCAAGGGTGCTGTTTTCCTGGTGAACTGGATACCAGCACAAGGGGTAAGGAGATCAACACACAGAAAAATCAACTCCTACCAAATCAGAGAGCCAGAGACCCAGAGGGCCCCAACACCTCATCACTGAAGCAGACCAAAAATGAACCCAACATGGCTCAGGGAAATTTTGCAGAAGAGGGGGCGGAAGGAATGTCAGAGCCACATTTTGGGTCATGATATGCAGAGACATTTAGCTTACCCATAACTGTGGGCTAACTCCACAATGCATGACCTGTATACCTCAACAAGGAGGGGCCAAGGGAAGGGGGTAGGTCACGGATCAGCCTAATAATGGTACCAAACTGACTGTATTTGCTGAATACAAATCTAATTAATAAAAAAATAATAAATTTAAAAAAAGAAAACACCACACTCAACCAAGCCTTCAACTTAACAAGTATTAACTCACATATCTCAACCTTAACTCTGAACATCAATATAGTCAATTCTCAATAAAAAGACATGGATTAACAGATGGGGTCCATTCATTTCCTAACCCACCTTATGATTAAAGATAGATATCACCTTAGGATGAAATGATGGTTATACTAATATCTGACAAAATACATTTAAACCAAAAGTAATCAAAAGAGATAAAGAAGGCAACTATGTACTCAACAAAAAAAAATTCAACAACAGGGCAGGGTGTGGTGGCACATGCCTTTAATCCCAGCTCTTGGGAGGCAGAGGCAGGAGGATTTCCATGAGTTTGAGGCCAGCCTGAGACTGCATAGTGAATTCCAGATCAGCCTGAGCAAGAGTGAGACCCTATCTCAAAAAACCAAAAAAAAAAAAAAAAAAAAAAAGAACCTTCAACAAGAGAATATTGCAATTCTAAAAATATATTCACTAAACATAGGTGTCTCAAATTATATAAAGAAAAATCTACTAAACATTAAATCAGAAATAAATCGCAACACAATAATAATGGGTGATATATAACCCACTATCATTAATAAACAGATCATTAAGCAGAAAACAAATAAGCAATGAAGCTCAATAACACCATAGATCAAAAGGATCTAACAACTATAGAACATTCCACTGAAACCCTACAAAATACACATTCTTCTCAACATCTCATTGAACCTTCTCTAGAATACATTATATATTAGTACATAAAACAAATCTTCACAAATTCAGGACATTTTTCATAATTCCCTGTATTATACTGAATGACAATGCATTAAACCTAGAAATCAACAAAATAAACAATAGAAAATACATAAACTGCTGGCAATTGAACAACACAGTATTGAACAATAAATGGGTTATTTAACTGATCAAAAAGGACATCTTATGACCGAATGAGAATGAAAATATAACATACCAAAATTTATGGGACACAATAAAGAGGGAAGTTTATAATTCTAAATGCCTGCATTAAAAAAAAAAAAACTCGACAACTTCCGGTCAAGATGGCGGCATAGGAACCACGCCTAAGCAGCCTAGGGGAGAAAAAGCCAAAGAAAACCCAGCAAAATACACAAGGGAGGTGTATAAGAGATTAAAACAGCAGCGGAGAAGTAGGAGATATCCAGAGCCCACACGGGCAGGCCGAAGCAGCTCCGGCAGCGGCAGCTCGGGACCCGGTAGCGGCAGCTCGGGTTCTGGCAGCGGCAGCTCGGGACCCGGTAGCGGCGACTTGGGCTCCGGCAGCGGCACCTCGGGACCCGGTAGCGGCGATTCAGACTCTGGCAGCGGCAGCGGCAGTACGGGCACCGGCAGCTGCATCACGGGCTCCGGCAGTGGCGACTCGGGATCCAACAGCGGCGGCTCAGACCCCGGCAGCGGAAGCGGCGGTGGAAGCCGGAAGCGGCGGTGGAAGCCGTGACTCCAGCCCCAAAAACACCATCAGCTGCTCCGGTACCGGCCACAGCGGCTTCAGGGCAGCGAATCCAGCAGCAGAGGCTCCAGCGGCTTCAGCGGCAGAGGCGGATCCCGCAGCAGCAGCACCAGCGGATCAGAGGCGGAGGACCCAGCAGCGGCAGCTCCAGCGGATCAGCGGGGGCAGACCCAGCAGCGGCATCTCCAGTGGCAGATCCAGTAGCAGTGGTCCCAGCAGCGGCAGCTCCAGCGGCAGCAGCGGGGATCCAGCATCAGGGGCGCCAATCTGCAGGGCCACAGTTGCCAGGCTTGGTTTGCCCCACAGGAAAAGCCAGTACCCAGTTCCAGAAAGCAGAACAGCGGCCCAACATCCCAGCCAGCAACTTGACTGAGACCAAAAGCATCCAAAGAGGTAACTGGGATTGAACCAGGGAAGGGTCTCACCTGGTCACAAGCTGACTTGGATCCCTCAACAGACCAGAAATCTTAACTTCTTTGTTGATAGAGGATCTGGTTTTTATAATACCTAATCTTGCATAAATGCTCGGTGCTGTTTTTGACTGAATGTGTATAGGGTTTAGTTAAATTTTAGAATATACCTGTATTTTATTCCACTCAACCTATTTGAATACCCCCATAGCAGGCAAACTTAACCCCTAGGACCACGTCTCTAGATACTCTGAGAGTGGTAAGAGCCACACCTAACATCTTAATCTCCTACATAGAAGATATACAATATCAGATCAATAGATACAGCAAAAGATACCCAGCTAACTGGAAAATCTAAGCAGTAACTTAATCCAAGATGCAAAAATATATACATTATAACACAAGAAACACCAAAAACCAAGGCAATATAAATCCACCAAAAAGCATCAATGCTTCAGAAATGACCTCTAGTGAACACGAGTTAGAGAAAATGCCTGAGAAAGATTTCAAAAGAATGATTGTAAATATGTTCAATGAACTCAAAGAAGAAATCAAAGGAATCAGAGAAGATACAGGACACCAATTTAACGAAATAAAGAAATCAATACAAGACATAAATAAGGAAATAGAAATAATGAAGAAAAACCAGTCAGAATTACTAGCAATGAAGAACACAGTTAATGAAATAAAAAACTCTGTAGAAAATCTCACCAGTAGAATGGATGAAGGAGAGGACAGAATATCTAAGCTAGAAGACCAGGTGGCAGATCTAATACAATCCAACAAAGAGAAAGACAAACTAATAGAAAAGTATGAATGGGAATTTCAAGATATTCGGGACACTATGAAAAAATCAAATATAAGAATTCAGGGTATAGTAGAAGGAGAAGAATTTCAATCCAAAGGTATAGTAGGCATCTTCAACAAAATCATAGAAGAAAACTTCCCCCAAATTGGGAAAGAGGTGCCAATGCAGATACAGGAAGCATTTAGAACACCAGCCAGACAAAACCTGGAAAGAACCTCTCCTCGCCATATTATAATCAAACTACCAAACACACAATCCAAAGAAAAAATATTGAAAGCAGTTAGAGAGAAAAATCAAGTTACCTACAAAGGCAAGCCCATCAGGATCACAGCAGATTACTCAACACAAACTTTCAAAGCCAGAAGGGCTTGGAGTGATGTATTCCAAACTCTGAAAGATAACAACTGTCAACCAAGACTACTTTATCCTGCAAAACTATCCATTCAAATAGATGGAGAAATAAGGACATTCCATGACAAAAGCAGGCTAAAGGAGTATTTGAAGACAAAACCAGCTCTACACAAAATACTTGAAAGAATCCTCCATGCCGAAGAGAAAGAAAAACACACATATAAGGAACCTGGAAAACAGCAAACAACACTCAAATACTAGTTAATATAAGAGAGCAAAGGTAGAACCAGAACCACAAAAAAAAAAAAAAATGGCAAGCATAAATACACATCTTTCAATAATATCTCTTAATATCAATGGCCTCAATGCTCCAACGAAAAGACATAGATTTGCAGACTGGGTTAAAAAGCAGGACCCTACAATTTGTTGTCTCCAAGAAACTCACCTTTCTACAAAGGATGGACATTATCTTAGGGTGAAAGGTTGGAAAACGGTGTTTCAAGCAAATGGACCCAGAAAGCAAGCAGGGGTTGCTATCCTAATAGCTGACAAGGCAGACTTCACTCCAACATTAGTCAAGAAAGATAAGGAAGGTCACTTTATATTGATTAAGGGCACACTCCAACAGGAGGACATTACAATCCTAAACATATATGCACCTAACATGGGGGCTCCCAAATTCATCAAACAAACACTGTTAGAACTAAGGTCACAGATAACACCAAACACAGTGGTAGTTGGTGACTTTAACACCCCACTCTCATCAATTGACAGGTCATCCCGGGAAAAAATAAACAGAGAGGCATCTGGACTAAACGAGGTCATAGAAGGAATGGACCTAACAGACATATACAGGACATTTCATCCAAATGCTGCAGAATATACATTCTTTTCAGCAGCACATGGATCATTCTCTAAAATAGACCATATATTAGGACACAAAGCAAATCTTAACAAATTCAGGAAAATTGAAATAATTCCTTGCATTCTATCTGACCACAATGGAATCAAACTACAAATCAATAGCAAGAAAGGATATAGAGCATACACAAAATCATGGAAACTAAACAATACATTACTAAATGATGAATGGGTCAATGAAGAAATCAAGAAGGAAATCAAAAAATTTATAGAGTCAAACAATAATGAGAACACAACATACCAAAATCTCTGGGACACAATGAAGGCAGTTCTAAGAGGTAAATTTATAGCTTTAAGTGCCTATATTAAGAAATTAGAAAGGTCGCAAATAAATGACCTAATGCTTCACCTTAAAGCCTTGGAAAAAGAAGAACAAGGCAAACCAAAAATCAGTAGACGGGAAGAAATAATAAAGATTAGGGCAGAAATTAATGAAATAGAAACCAAAAAAAAAATACAAAGAATTAATGAAACAAAGAGCTGGTTCTTTGAAAGGATAAACAAGATTGATAAACCCTTAGCAAATCTGACCAAAAGAAAGAGAGAAGAGACACAAATTAATAAAATTAGAGATGAAAAAGGTAACATCACGACAGATGCCAGAGAAATTCAAAAAATCATAGGGACATATTATAAAAACATATACTCCACAAAGTATGAAAATCTGAAAGAAATGGATGATTTCCTTGATTTATATGACCTACCTAAATTAAATCAAGATGAGATTAATCACTTAAATAGACCTATAACAAGCATGGAGATCCTAACAGTTATCAAAAATCTCCCAACTAAAAAAAGCCCAGGCCCAGATGGATTCACTGCTGAATTTTACCAGACCTTCAGGGAAGAGCTAACACCATTGCTTCTTAAGCTTTTCCATGAAATAGAAAAAGAAGGAATTCTACCAAACTCCTTCTATGAAGCCAGCATCACTCTGATACCAAAACCAGGCAAAGATAGAACAAAAAAGGAAAATTACAGACCAATCTCCCTCATGAACATAGATGCAAAAATTCTCAACAAAATATTGGCAAACAGAATACAAGAATACATTAGAAAGATCATTCACCCTGACCAAGTAGGCTTTATCCCAGAGATGCAGGGATGGTTCAACATACGCAAATCTATAAATGTTATACATTATATAAATGGGTTGAAGGACAAAAATCACATGATCATCTCATTAGACGCAGAGAAAGCATTCGACAAAATCCAACATCCCTTCATGATAAAAGTCCTACAGAGACTGGGAATAGAAGGAACATATCTCAATATAATAAAGACTATTTATGATAAGCCTACAGCCAACATATTACTAAATGGGGAAAAACTGGATGCTTTTCCACTAAAATCAGGAACAAGACAAGGGTGTCCACTGTCCCCACTTTTATTTAATATAGTTCTGGAAGTCTTAGCCATAGCAATAAGGCAAGAGACATGCATAAAAGGGATACAAATCGGAAAGGAAGAGGTCAAGTTATCATTATTTGCAGATGACATGATTCTATATATAAAGGACCCTAAAGACTCTACTAGCAAACTGTTAGAGCTGATAAAAACCTACAGTCATGTAGCAGGATACAAAATAAATACACAGAAATCAGGAGCCTTCATATATGCTAACAACAAACACACAGAGGATGAGATCAGAGAATCACTCCCATTCACAATTGCATCAAAAAAAATAAAGTACCTTGGAATAAACCTAACTAAGGAAGTAAAGAATCTATACAATGAGAACTTTAAAACACTCAAGCGAGAAATTGCAGAAGACACTAGGAAGTGGAAAAACATCCCTTGTTCTTGGATTGGAAGAATCAATATTGTGAAAATGGCAATCTTACCAAAAGCAATCTACACATTTAACACAATCCCCATCAAAATTCCAAAGGCATTCTTCACGGAAACAGAAAAAACAATCCAAAAATTCATTTGGAATCACAAAAAACCTCGAATATCTAAAATAATACTGAGCAACAAAAATAAGGCTGGTGGTATCACCATACCTGATTTTAACCTATACTACAGAGCCATAGTAACAAAAACAGCATGGTACTGGCACAAAAGCAGACGCGTAGATCAATGGAACAGAATAGAGGACCCAAATGTAACCCCATGTAGTTATAGCCACCTGATATTTGATAAAAATGCCAAAAATACTCATTGGAGAAAAGACAGCCTCTTCAGCAAATGGTGTTGGGAAAACTGGATATATATCTGTAGAAGGATGAAAATAGATTCTTCTCTTTCTCCGTGCACAAGAATTAAGTCCAAATGGATTAAGGACCTTAACATCAGACCTGAAACTCGGAAACTGCTAGAGGAAAAAGTAGGGGAAACCCTTCAACATATTGGTCTTGGCAAAGACTTTCTGAATACAACCCCAATTGCTCAGGCAATAAAACCACAGATTAACCACTGGGACCTCATGAAAATACAAAGATTTTGCACTGCAAAGGACACGGTGAAGAAAGCAAAGAGGCAACCTACAGAATGGGAAAAAATCTTCACCAGCTATACATCTGATAGAGGATTAATATCTAAGATATACAAAGAACTCAAGAAGTTAAATAATAAGGAATCAAACAAACCAATCAAAAAATGGGAAATGGAGCTAAATAGAGAATTCTCAAAGGAAGAAATACGAATGGCATATACGCATCTAAAAAAATGTTCTACATCCCTAGTCATCAGGGAAATGCAGATTAAGACTACATTGAGATTCCATCTCACTCCTGTCAGATTGGCTACCATCATGAAAACAAATGATCATAAATGTTGGCGGGGATGTGGAAAAAGAGGAACCCTTCTACATTGTTGGTGGGAATGCAATCTGGTCCAGCCATTGTGGAAATCAGTGTGGAGGTTCCTAAAACAGCTAAAGATTGATCTACCATATGACCCAGCTATAGCTCTCCTAGGCATATATCCTAAGGACTCATCTCATTACCTTAGAGATACTTGCTCAACCATGTTTATTGCTGCTCAATTTATAATAGCTGGGAAATGGAACCAGCCTAGATGTCCCTCAACTGATGAGTGGATAATGAAGATATGGCACATTTATACAATGGAGTTTTACTCAGCAGTAAAGAGAAATGAAGTTATGAAATTTGCAGAAAAGTGGATGGATCTGGAAAGAATTATACTAAGTGAGGTAACCCAGGCCCAGAAAGCCAAGCGCCACATGTTCTCCCTCATATGTGGATCTTAGCTAGAGATGATTGGGCTTCTGTGTGAGAAGGAAAAAACTCAGTAGCAGAGGCCAGTAAGTTAAAAAAGGAGATAGAAAGGGAAGAGAAAGAAAGGGAGGAGGGCTTTTATTAGGTTGCTATTGTATATATGTAAGTAGAAAGATTGAGATGGGGAGGGGATATGATGGAGAATGGAATTTCAAAGGGGAAAGGGGGGAGGGTAATACCATGGGATTTTTTTTGTTATCATGGAAAATATTAATAAAAATGGAGAAAAAATTAAAAAATAAAAAAAACTCAAATGAATAATGATCCACCTGAATGCTTTAGAAAAGCAAAAACAATCCAAAACCCAAAATACAAGATGGAAAGAAATAATCAAGATCAGGACAAAAATCGATGAATTAGAAATGAAAAAAAATAGGACTTCCAGTTAGTATGGCAGTATAGGAACCATGCCAAAGCAGCCTAGCAGAGAAAAAGAAAAAAATACCAGCAAAATACACTCTTCTACTAAAAAATGAGTTGTATAAGAAATTACCAACAGCAGCAGAGAAGTAGGAGCCATCCAGAGCATCCAGAGCCCACATAGGTAGGAAGAAGCAGCTTGGCTTGAGCTGCAGGGAAAAGCCAGGTGAGGGGACTTTCCACTCACTCCAGAGCTCATCTCAAACTCAAGAAACATGGAGAACCACAGAGAACAACAGAGGAGCAGATCAAAAGGTAGAGGATCACGTGGACCAGCAGGAGAACTAGATCCACCATCCACAGCCTCCCCTCCCACACCACCAGCACAAGTGCAAGAGCCAGCAAGCACAAGAGACCAGAGGAAGGGAGCTCACAGCACCCAGCACCACCAACCACAGCAGCAATCCAATGGCCCAGCCAGCCTACTTGAACCCACACTGCAGCAAAGAGGGACCCAAGCAGGAGAGCAGCATAGCTGAGACCAAAATCATCCCAAAACGTAACTGGGATCACACCAGGTCAGTACCCACCAGATAAGCTTGGTATATAGACCTGAGCAAGAAGTGCTAATTGCACTTTGCATATCAGGATAAATTATATGTTAAATCTGACGAATGGTTGGATTTGCCATTCTTAAATAAGCTATATTTTGGACTTGTTATTTGTTGCTTCTTGATTTATAGTGGCTTTGTTTCCTCTTCTGCTGTACATTAGGGAATGGTCTCACTTGGTCACAAGCTGACTTGGAACCCTCAACAGACCAGAAATCTTAACCTGCTAGTTGACAGGTATAAGGGTGTGGGGCACCACACAACCTAAGGGACAGTGACTTTGTTAGAGGATCTGGTTGTCATAATACCTACTCTTGCATAAATACTCTGTGCTGTTTTTCATTGAATGTGTACATTGTTTACTTAAATTTTAGAATATCCTGTATGTTGTTCCACTCAGCCTACTTGAATACTCTCATAGCAGGCAAACCCAACACCTCGGGTCAGTTTTATAGATACTCTGAGAGTCATGAGAGCAACACCTACACCATAAGCTCCTACCCTGAAGATACATAATATCAAATTGACTGATACATCTAATAATACTGCAGCTAACTAGAAAATCCAAGTACTAAATTAATCCAAGATGCAAAATATATACATTATAACATAACAAACGCCAAAAATCAAGACAATATAAATCCACCAAAAAGTATTAATAAATCAGAAATGACCTCCAATGAGAATGAGTTAGAGGAAATGCCTGAGAAAGATTTCAAAAGAATGATTATAAATATGCTCAAAGAAGTCAAAGAGGAAATCAAAGGAATCAAAGAAGACACAGAACACCAATTTAATGAAACACAGAGGTCAATACAAGACATAAAAATGGAAATGAAAATAATAAAGAAAAACCAGTCAGAATTACTAGCAATGAAGAACACAGTTAATGAAATAAAAAACTCCATAGAAAATCTCACCAGTAGAATGGATGAAGGAGAGGACAGAATGTCTAAACTAGAAGACCAGGTGGCAAGTCTAATACATTCCAACAAAGAGAAAGACAAACTAATAGGAAAGTATGAATGAGAATTTCAAGATATTCGGGACAGTAGGAAAAGATCAAACATAAGAATTCAGGGTATAGTAGAAGGAGAAGAATTTCAATCCAAAGGCATACTAGGCATTTTCAACAAAACTATAGAAGAAAACTTCCCGAAATTGGGAAAGTGGTGCCAATACAGATACAGGAATCCTTCAGAATACCAACCAGACAAAACCTGGAAAGAAGATAACCTCACCATATTATACTTAAACTACCAAACATACAAACCAAAGAAAATATATTGAAAGCAGTTAGAGAGAAAAATCAAGTTACCTACAAAGGCAAGCTCATCAGGATCACAACAGATTACTTGACACAAACTTTAAAAGCCAGAAGGGCTTGCAGTTATGTATTCCAAATTCTGAAAGATAACAACTGTCAACCAAGGTTACTTTATCCCACAAAGCTATCCATTCAAATAGATGGAGAAATAAGGACATTCCACAACAAAAGCAGGCTAAAGGAATATTTGAAAACAAAACCAGCTTACAGAAAATACTTGAAAGAATCCTCCATGCTGAAGAGAAAGAGAAGCACATATATGAGGAACCTAGAAAACACAAACAATACTCAAATACTACTTAATACAAGAGAGCAAAGGTAAAACCCGAAAGGACTACAAAAAAATGGCAGAAATAAACACACACCTTTCAATAGTATCTCTTAATATCAAAGGCTTCAATGCCCCAACCAAAAGACATATGATTGCAGACTGAATTAAAAAGCAGGATCCTTCAATTTGTTGCCTCCAAGAAACTCACCTTTCTACAAAGGATGAACACTATCTTAGGGTGAAATGTTGGAAAACGGTGTTTCAAGCAAATGTGCATAGAAAACAAGCAGGGGTTGCTATCGTAATATCTGACAAGGTAGACTTCAGTCCAACATTAGTTAGGAAAGATAAGGAAGGTCATTTTATATTGATTAAAGGCACACTCCAACAGCAGGTAATTACAATCCTAAACATATATGCACCTAACGTGGGGGCTCCCAACTTCATCAAACAAATGCTATTAGAACTAATGTCACAGATAACAGCAAACACAGTGGTAGTGGGTGACTTCACCACCCCACTCTCATCAGTTGACAGGTCATCCCAGCAAAAAATAAACAGAGAGGCATCTTGATTAAATGAGGTCATAGAAAAAATGGACCTAACAGATATATACATGACATTTCATCCAAATGCTGCAGGATACACATTCTTTTCAGCAGCACATGGAACATTCTCTGAAATAGACCACATATTAGGACCCAAGGCAAATCTTAACAAATACAAGAAAATTGAAATGATTCTTTGCATTCTTTCTGACCACAAAGGAATCAAACTACAAATCAATAACAAGAAAAGCTATACAGCATACACAAAATCATGGAAACTAAACAATACACCACGAAATGATGAATGGGTCAATGAAGAAATCAAGAAGAACATCAAAAAATTCATAGAGTCAAATGATAATGAGAATACAACATACCAAAACCTTTGGGACACAATGAAGACAGTCCTAAGAGGGAAATTTATAGCTATAAGTGCCTATATTAAGAAATCACAAAGGTCTCAAGTAAGCAACCTAATGCTTCACCTTAAAGCCTTGGGAGAAGGAGAACAAGGCAAACTGAAAATCAGTAGATGGGAAGAAATAATAAAGAAATAGAAACCAAAAAAAAAAAAATCAATCAAAGAATCAATGAAACAAAGAGTTGGTTCTCTGAAAGGATAAACAAGATTGATAAACCCTTGGCAAATCTGACCAAGAGAAAGAGAGAAGAGACAAGAATTAATAAAATTAGAGATGAAAAAGGAAACATCACAAAAGATACCAGAGAAATTCAGAATCATAGGCACATACTATAAAAACACACCACTAAGTATGAAAATCTGAAAGAAATGGATGATTTCCTTGATTTATATTATCTACCTAAACTCAATGAAGTTGAGATAATCACTTAAATAGACCTGTAACAATTATTGAGATCCACCCAGTTATCAAAAATCTCCCAAGTAAAATGTCCAGGCCCAGGTGGATTCACTGGTGAATTTTACCAGTCCTTCAGGGAAGAACTAACACCAATGCTTCTTAAGCTTTTCCATAATATAGAAAAAGAAGGAATCCTACCAAACTCCTTTGACAAGGCAAGCATCACCCTGATACCAAAACCAGGCAAAGACAGAGGGGAAAAAAAAAAGAAAGAAAATTACAGACCAATCTCCCTCATGAACATAGAGCAAAAATTCTCAATAAAATATTGGCAAATAGAATACACAAATATATCAGAAAGATCATTCACCCCGACCAAGCAGGCTTTGACCCAGTGATGCAGGGATGGTTCAGCATACACAAATAGATAAATGTAATACATTATATAAGTGGGTTGAAGGACAAAAATCACATGATCATCTCATAGATGCAGCAAAAGCATTTGACAAAATTCAACATACTTTCATGATAAAAGTCCTACAGAGACCAGGAATAGAAGGAACATATCTCAACATAATAAAGTCTAATTATAACAAGCCTATAGCCAACATATTACTAAATGGAGAAAAACTGGAAGCTTTTCCACTAAAATCAGGAACAAGACAAGGGTGTCCACTGTCCCCAATTTTATTTAATGTAGTACTGGAAGTCTTAGCCATAGCAATAAGGCAAGAGACGCACATAAAAGGGAGACAAATTGGAAAGGAAGAGATCAAGTTATCATTATTTGCAGATGACATGATTCTGTACCTAAAGACCCTACCAGCAAACTGTTAGAGCTGATAAGCACCTATAGCCATGTAGCAGGATACAAAATAAACACACAGACATCAGTAGCATTCCTATATGCTAACAACAAACACACAGAGGATGAAATGAATCCATATCATCCTTAATGGGAAAAGCAGTCTGGAAACAGACAGAAGTGTCCACTCTCCCACTGCTATTTAACATAGTATGTGATGTCTTAGCTTGAGCAATAAGACAAAAGAAATAAATAAAGGGGTACAAACTATAAAAGGAAAAGTCAAGCCTTATTTGCAGATAATATAATTCTATGCATAAGAGATCTGAAAGACACCACCCACAAAAAAAATAAAAATTCCCTCCTAGAGCTGATAATTTCTTTCATGAAAGGGACAGCAAAAAATCACTCTCCTTCAACCAACAAAAATCAGTATCCTTGATACACACCAATGACAAACAGAAAAAGAAATCAGGGCAGCAGTTTCATCTACAACAGTCACAAAAAAATTAAATATCTTGGAACATCCTTAACATAGGAATGAACAACATCTACAATGAAAACACTGAAAAAAAAAACAGAGAAAGAAAACATGAGAAGATGGAGAGACCTCCATGCTGATGGAGCAAAGAATTAATATTGTGAAAATGGCCCATCCTACCAAAAGCAGTGTACAGATTCAATTCCAATCTAATTTAATGCAACATTCTTCACAGAGTTAGAAAAAATAATCTCAAACTTCATATGGAAGTACAAAATGTCATAGTAGCCAAAAATATTCTCAACTAAATAATATTATTGGTGATGTTACCATACATGATTTCAAATATACTACCAAGACATAGTAATAAAAACAGCATGCTACAGGCATAAAAACAGACATACAGATCAATGGAAGAGAATAGAAAATCCAGGTATAAGTTCTAGTAACTGCAGATACATTATACTTGACAAAGGGGCCAAAAAAGCACACAGGAGAAAAGACAGCATTTTCAACAAATGGTGCTAGAAAAATTGGATAACCACATGTAGAAGAATAAACTCAGAAACATTGATCTCACCCTGCACAAAAAAACTCAATTCAAAATGGATCAAGGAAAGCCGGGTGTGGTGGCACATGCCTTTAATCCCAGCACTTGGAAGGCAGAGGTAGGAGGATCACCATGAGTCTGAGGCCACCCTGAGACTACATAGTGAATTCCAGGTCAGCCTGAACTAAAGTGAGACCCTACTTCATAAAACAAACAAACAAACAAAAAAAAAAAAAAAAAAAAACGGATCAAGGACCTCAATAGAACACCAGAAACTCTAAAACAACTTGAATAAAAAGTCCAAGAAAGCACTCCAACATGTAGGTAAGGGGCTGGAGCGATGATTCAGAGGCTAAGGTACTTGCTTACACAGCCTGATAACCTGGGTTTGTTTCCCCAGTACCCACATAAAGCAAGATGCACAAAGTGGTGCATGTGTCTGGAGATCATTTGCAGTGGCAGGAGGCCCTGGGTCACTCTTGCTCATTCTCTCTCTATCTCTCTCTTCTTGTAAATAAATAAATAAATAAAATGTTTTTTAAAAGATATAGGCAAAGGGAAAAACATTCATGTAAGACTCATAAGTATCTCAGGGAATAAGACACTCAACCAGTGGTATCTCATGAAACTAAAAAGCTATTGTGCAGCTAAGCAAATCGTTAGCAGAGTCAATAGACAACCTACAGAATGAAAGAAAAATTTTGCCAGCTATACATGACAAAGATTTAATACATAGAATATACAAACAGCTCAAAAAACTAAGGAATATTAAATCAATCCATCCACTCAAAAATATAGGGCAAGTAACTGAACAAAGTTCTCAAAGGAAGAACAAATAGCCAGTAAGCATCTAAAAAGATGTTCAACATGACTAACCATCAGGGAAATGCAAATTAAAAGTACTTTGAGGTTCAATCTCACTGTGCTCAAAATGAAAGTCATCAAAAAATCATGACAGCCAGACATACGGGCACATTCCTTTAATCCCAGCACTCAGGAGGCAGAGGTAGGAGTATCACTATGAGTTGGAATCCACCCTGAGACTACATAGTGCATTTCATGTCAGCCTGGGCTAAAGGGAGACCCTACCTTGAAAAACAAACAACAACAAAAAAATCCTATGACAGCAAATTCTGGGGAGGGTGTAGGGAAAGTGGAATTTTCATCCACTGTTGGTAGGAGTGAAAATTTGTATAACCATTATGGAAATCAGTATGGAGTACTTAAGTATCTAGAGATACACTGGGGAAATTGCTCAGTGGTTAAAGGTACTTGCTTGTGGGCCCACGTTCAATTCCTCAGTACCCATGTAAAGCCAGATGCACAAAGTGGTCCATGCATCTGGAATTCTTTGCAGTGGCAAGAGGTTCTGGCATGCCCATTCTCCCTTTCAAACAAAAAATAAAATATGTTTTAAGACCACAAAAATAACCTGAAAATAGATCTACCATTTGACCCAGCTATTCCACTCCTTGGTATATCCCCTAAAGACTCTATTCTTTACTAAAGAGATACTTGCTAAGCCAGCTAGAAAATGTAATCAGCAGGTGGAACAAAGAGCCGGTTCTTTGAAAAACAATTGATCAAACCCCTGGCCTATTTCATCAAAGGAATAAAAGAGACATTTCAAATTAACAAAATTAATAGAAATGAAAAAGGAGAGACCACAACACACACAAGTGAAATTGGAAGAATCATCAGGACTTACTTCCAAAACCTCTACTCCACAAAGCTGGATAATCTAGAAGAAATGGATAAATTCCTGGGCACATACCACCTACCAAAACTAAACTCAGAGCAAATTAATCTCCTAAACAACCCTATCACACCCATGGAGATTTTAAAAAGGTAATCAAAAATCTCCCCAAAAAGAAGAATCCAGAACCATATGGCTTTTCAGCCAAATTCTATGAAACCTTTATGAAAGAACTGAAACCAATTTTTCCTCAAAGTGTTCCAAATAATCAGAGAACCGGGAAAGCTTCCCAACTCCTTTTATGAAGCTACTATCACCCTAATACCAACACCAGACCGAGATACAAGAAAAGAAAACTATAGGCCTATGTCCCTGATGAACTTAGATGCAAAGATTCTGAACAAAATCCTCACAAACTGAATTCAACAACACATCAAAAGCATTGGGCCAGGCATGGTGGCCACACCTTCAATCCCAGTGCTCAAGAGGCAGAGGTAGCAGGGTCACTGAGAGTTTGAGGCCACCTTGAGACTACAGAGTGAATTTCAGGTTAGCCTGGGCTAGAGTGAGACCCTACCTCAAAAAAAAAAAAGCATTATCCACCTTGATCAAGTAGGCTTTATCACAGGCATACAGTGTTCGTTCAACACACAAAAATCTGTCAATGTAAATAAGCTCACGCAAATAAGCTTAATCAAGAAAACTACATGATCTTTTCAATAGATGAAGAAGAGGCCTTTGACAAAATTCAACATCACTTCATGATCAAAATGTTTGAGAGAATAGGCATAGGTGGTTTATATCTCAACATAATAAAGGCTATATATAAAGCACCTAAAGCCCAAATAATACTTAATGGAGAAGGAATTCCCATTGAGATCAGGAACCAGACAGGGATGCCCACTCTCATGTCTGCTCTTCAACATAGTACTAGAAGTCCTAGGCCAACCAATAACACATGAGAAAGAATAAAATGGATACAAATTGGAAAGGAAAAAGTTAAGTTACCCTATTTGCAGATGACATGATTCTATACATTAGTGACCAGAGTGCCTCCATCTCAAAACACTTAAAGGTCATTAATTCCTTCAGCAAAATATCAAGATACAAAATCAATACACAAAAATCAGTAACCTTTCTGTATGCAAAGGACAAAAACAGAGAAAGAAATTAGTGACATTGTCCCATTTTCAATAGCAACAAAAAAATAAAATAAGGGCTGGAGAGATGGCTTAGCAGTTAGGGCACTTATCTGCAAAGCCAAAGAACCCAGGTTCAACTCCCCAGGATTCACATAAGCCAGATGCACAAGGGGGCACAACATCTAGAGTTCATGCAGTGGCTGGAGGCCCTGGGGTGCCCATTCTCCTCTCTCTCTCTCTCTCTCTCTCTCTCTCTCTGTCTCTCTCCCTATTTCTGTATCTCTGTCAAATAAATAAATAGTATGATAATAAAAAATAAAAATAGTGGTTAAGGCATTTGCTGCAAAGCCAAAGGACCCAGGTTTGATTCCCCAGTACCCACGTTAGCCAGATGCACAAGGGGGCACAAGCATCTGGACTTCTTTGCAGTGGCTGGAGGACCTGGCATGCCCATTTTCCTTCTTTCTCTCCCCCCCCCCATCCCCTCTCCTCTCTCTGTCAAATAAATAAAAATAAAATGTTTTTTAAAGTAAAAATAAAATAAAATACTTTGGTATAACACTAATTAGGATGTGAAAGACTTATATAATGAAAACATAAAAACATTCAAGAAAGAAATTGAGGAGGACTTGAGAAGATGGAAATCCCTCCCATGCTCCTGGCAATCCTACCAAAAGCAATATGCAGATTTAATGTAATACTGATAAAAATCACAGCATTATTCTTCACAGAGATAGAAAAAATGATCTTGGGCTAGAGAGACGGCTTAGCAGTTAAGGCACTTGCCTGCAAAGCCAAAGGACACATGTTCAATTCCGCAGGGCCCACATAAACCAGATGCACATGGGGGTTCATGCATCTGAAGTACATTTGCAGTAGCTGGAGGCCCTGGCATGCCCATTCTCTTTCTCTCTCTCTCTCCCTGTCTCCGTGCCTATTTCTCTCCCTCTCTTTCTCAAATAAATAAATAAAATGAATCGTTAAAAAAATTAAATATTAAATATTCATATGGAATGGCAGCAGACCTCAGATATTCAACCATATCCTCAACAAGAGAAACACCTTGCATCACCATAAGTGATCTAAAGCTACATTGCAAAGCCATGTAACAAAAGCAGCATAGTATTAGCATAAAAACAGGATTATAGACCAATGATCTTCAACAAAGGTCCTAAGGAAAAAAGACAGCATCTTCAACAAATGGTGCTGGACAAACTGCATAACCATATGCAGAAAATTGAAACTGGACACACACATCTTGCCACACACAAAAATCAAGTCCAAATGGATCGAAGGCCTCAGTATAAGACCAGAAATTCTGCTATTATGGGAAGAAAAATAGGAGGAACTTTCCATGATATAGGAGTGGGAAAAGACTTCCTTAACAAAATCCCAGTAGCTCAGGAACTTAAACAATCACCCAACCATTGGGATCTCATGAAGCTGTAAGGTTTTCTTTACAGACAAACATACCATAAGCAGAGCCAATAGACTAGCCACAGAATGGGAAAAAATTTTTGCCACCTATACAACTGACAGAGTTGTAACTTCTAGAATATACAAAAAAATTCAAAAACCTCAACAATAAAAAACCAAACAACCCACTCACAAAGTCTGGCAAAGAACTAAGCAGGGAGTTCTCAGAGGAAGAAATACAAATGGAAAACACACTGGAATCAACCCAGAAGCTCATCATTGAATGAATGGATAACCAAGATGTAGTATATCTACACAATGGAATTCTACTCAGCAGTTAGAAAAAAAAAATGACACAATGAAATTTGTAGAAAAATGTTCGAACTTGGAATAGATTATACTCAGAGAACTTACCCAGTCACAGAAAGACAATCATCCCATGGTCTCACTCATTTGTGGTTCCTAACCTGAATCAGGCCAACATGCTTACATACCTAACAGGCACCTTGAGGAGCAGACAATAGGGAGGGTAGGGCTTTACAGGAGGGTAGGGGGCGGGGGGGCCACAAAACTGGACCCAAATGGAACTGGTACCATAAATCCTATATCCTGAAAGACAGACTAAAAGGTTGAACCCTCGTCAGTACTTTAGAGGGAACACCTGAATCAAAGGGCCCTGGAGAGGGTGAGATGAAGCCTAACCTTAATTTTCTCCTGTTTTCCTTTTTTTGTTTCTTTTTTATATTTTCTTTCTTTTCCCTTGGCACTGGCCAGTAACTCCCAGGACCAGGATACAGTTAACACTGAAAATGAGCTGTTGATCAGTGAGACCTACAAGGTTTCCCAAAAGAAGACAGACTTCTGTCAGAGAACTTGATTACCCACCAGAGGATAATGGTAAGACCCTACTGCCAAAGACACCATATGCTGTCTGTACAGAACTTGGAGAGACCTAGCTGCAATTTGGAAGAGAGCCAGTCCCCAGACAGTTAGCCTGTCTAGTGCTAAAAGGTGCTACATGAGCAACTGTGGGAAAGTGGCCAAGAGCTATCTGTTCAAACAACTCAAGTTCTAAGCTACTCAGAAGCAAACAACATGATGTGATGTTCACACAAGTGCAATAGTGGCATACATCCATGGTGGGTAACCAACTGCTCTTGGACTGGCTAACAGATCTGCTCAGTGGAAATGAAACCATATCTGGGACTGAGAAACAAGTCAGAATCATATACAAATAATGAGTTTGCTCTGCAATATCAAGCTCCCACCAATCTTGGGTTACAAGAGGGCCTACGCCCATTAAATTCTCTCTAAACTAACAATGGTTATCCCATTTAAACTGTGCTGACTTTACTCTCCATTGGAGAATCTGCTACTCTTTTTCAGGTGAAAGCAGGACCTGAGGAGAGAAACAGCCCATCACACTTCACCAAGGCCCCAGCTGAAACCATAGAGGAAATAGGTAAATAAGCAAGAGTGCTGTTTTCTCGGTGAACCTGATATCAACACAAGGGTGAAGGAGATAGACACTAAGAACACTCAACTCCTATCAAGCCAGAGATACAGAGATACAGAGGATCCTAAGAGCCCATCACTGAAGTATGCCTAACACAAACCCATTGTTCAGGGAAATTCATGGAACAGGGGGCAGAAAGATTGTTAAAGCCACAAGCTGGGACATTACGCACAAAGACATTGCCTCTTCCCCATAAATTATGGCTACCCCCACAATGCACAACCCACAGTCCCCATGGGGATTACCAGCATCCCCAATGAGGATAGTCCCTTTAGAGGCAAGGCAAGGATGAGGGTAATGATGGTACCAATAGGTGCTGTTTACATACTATGTCCATAACTAATTAAAAAGGAAAAAAATTGATGATAGATAGATAGGTACGTAGGTAGGTAGGTAGATAGATAGATAGATAGATAGATAGATAGATAGATAGACAGACAGACAGACAGATAGATAGATGATAGATAGTAGATAAATAGAGAGAGAGATAGGCTATATCTTAATAAGAAAGAGTGAGCTGAAGAACTCTACAGGAGTGAAGAAAGCTTTACCCTAAAACCATATATTCTTACTGGTAAGTCCCAGTGCCAGAATTGAGTTACTCACACTCAGCTGTTGGTCAGGAAAGGCCACAAGACCCCCCAAAATAATGCAGGCTATTACCAAAGCACTTGCTTATCCTCCAAATCTAAATGGTAAGACCCTATTGTTGAAAGCATCACAAGGTATGGTTGCAGGACATTGAGACATCACGCTGGAACTGAGAAGGAAGCCAGCTCATCACTAGCTGGTTTTCATAGTGCTGAAAGTGCTATGTGAGCTGCTGGAAGATAAACATCACCAACAGCCTTAACAAGCATGGATAATGCAAGCTACAGGATCAACCAGCCAGGTAAGATGTACACACATATGCAATAGTGGTACACATACTATGGAGATAATAAACTGCTTTATGATTGGTTACAAGGCCCACTCAATTCATACCTGGTACTGAGAACCAAGTCAGAACTCTGTGTTTTGGAAGGTCATAGTCCCTAGAGTAAGCTTCCGCTGTTCTTTGGCTGAGAGGAGAGGTTGTGCCAACAAAAACAATATTTTAAATGTCTAAGTTTTTCCCCTTTGATCCATTCTGTTCTCACTCTTGGCTAAGGAATTTGCTTTTTACAGATGACAGTGAATACTGGGTAGACCCAAACCCATCAGTAGCACAAGAAATGAAAGCTGACTGCCTAACAGGAGAAAAGTAATCTCTACCACATCTACCAAGAAACATTAGAGAAGAAGTAGCAAGTTAAATGTGAGTGTTTTTCTCACTGCTAGCCTGAGAACCTCTTCCAGGGAGATGGTAGTAGACACTGAGGAGGCTCAAAATTCATCAAAGCAGAAAATCAGAGGCTGCTGAAAGCTCAACACTCTAGGAGACTTCTAACATTCCCTCTAAGGCTCAGGGAACATTGAGAGAGGGGGAAGAAAAGATATAAGAGCCAAAGGTAGTAAGGTGTATTCTGAGGCAATTTACCACCCATAGAGATTGACTGTTGCATTCATGTCCACTAGTGAATACTAACAACCTCATTGAGATGGGACTTCAGTGGAATGGGGGCAAGGGAGAGGGAACATAAGAGTATAAGCCAGGGCTGGAGAGATGGCTTAGCATTTAAGCGCTTGCCTGTGAAGCCTAAGGATGCCGGTTCAAGGCTCAATTCCCCAGGACCCACGTTAGCCAGATGCACAAGGGAGCGCACGCATCTGGAGTTCATTTGCAGTGGCTGGAGGCCCTGGCACGCCCATTCTCTCTCTCTCTCCCTCTTTCTCTCTCTGTCACTCTCAAATAAATAAATAAATAATAAACAAAAATTAAAAAAAAGAGTATAAGCCAATGAGTATTTGACCAATATGTAAATATGTTCATACAGTAAGGTTTTCAATGAAAAATAAATAATAAGGAAAAAATAAAAAGATGTCTTGGGGTTTATAAGGCTTTCTAGCAAAAGAAATAAGCTCATCTGTAAAGTGACTAGACTGTGACATGAGGAAATTAAGTTATGATCCAAACATCAATCTCCATGAGGTGTCCATATATTTCCTTTCAAATGAAGGAACCAGTCACCTTTTTCTTGTGTTGGTGAATGGGCACGGATAGGGCACAGCACAAATCTGCAAAGTTTGCAAGGGGAGGCAAGACAGAATTAAGGACAAAAGAAGGGATTGTTTAGTCCAACTGGTTCAGCCATAACTTCCCATAGGATGTTTACACATCTCTCCCTCCTAGTGTCCAAGCTGAGTCCAATAAGGGAGAGTAGATTGTGTAGTCCAGTTGGCCGATGACCAGAATCTCCTGGTGACCAGACTAGGACCAATGAGATGTCTGGCCACAAAGATCTCCTAGAAACTATGCTTTTTAATTTGTTACTGTTTAAAGGATCTATAAGAAGAAACAGAGAAAAGAAAAAAAAAACAGTAATGATAACTCTGGCCAGGGCAAGACTGCTAGTGTTGTCAGGGACTACTTACTCTTAAGGACCCTTCTAACTGTACCAAGCACTCAAATGTGAACTAGAGCACTGTATTTCAACACTTTTTTCACAAGAGAACTATAAAATAAGTGGTAACAGTATTTGACAAGTATTGGAGTATTTATCAAGGTAATTGTATTTTGGCAGGGGCCTGGGCATGGTGGCACACATCTTTATGAAAGAGAAAGAAAGAGAGAAAGAGAGAATTGGCACACTTGGGCCTCCAGCCACTGCAGTTGAACTCCAGACATATGCTCTACCCTGTGCAAATGTGCTACCTCATCAACTTGCATCACCTTGTGCATCTGGCTTATAGGGGATCTGGAGACTCAAACATGGGTCCTTAGCCTTTGCAGGCAAGTGCCTTAACTGCTGAGCCATCTCTCCAGTCCCATTTATTTTCTTTTAATAATATGACAGGACTACTAAGCTAAGCATTAGTTGATAGAATCAATCACTTGTGAACTTAACTCAAATGTGGCATGTAGCCACCAAAATAGCTGCAAGTAACATTTGTTTGTTTGGTTGGTTTGGCTTCTTAATTTATTTTTTTCTTTATTAGTTATGTACATACTCAATGTGTAAATAGCCATGTTGGTACCATCATTATCCTCCTCCCTGTCTTCCCTGCCTCTAAGGGACCATCCTCATTGGGTATTGTGAGTCATGCATTCTGGGGGTAGCCATTAGTTATGAGGAAGATGCAATGTCTCTGTGCATAATGACCCAACTTGTGGCTCTAACAATCTTTCCACACCCTCTCCTGCAAATTTCCCCAAGCCATGTTGGGTTTTAGGTCTACCTCAGTGATGAGGTCTGGGGAGCCTCTGTTTCTCTGGATATCTGGTTTGGTAAGAGTTGAATGTTCTCTGTGTATATCTCCTTCACCCTTGTGCTGCTGGTACCAAGTTCACCAAGAAAGCAGCACTCTTGCTTATTTCCCCAATTACTCTATGGTTTGAGCTGGGGCCCTAGTGAGGTGCAATAGGCTGATTCTCTCCTTAGGTTCTGCATTCATCTGACAAAGATAAGCAGATTCTCCAACACAGAGTGAAGTCAGCACTGGATAAATGGATGATCATTATTATTTTAGAGAGAATTTAATAGGTGTAGGCCCTCTTTTAGCCCAAGATTGGTGATATTGGAGAGTGCACTCATTTTTTTGGTATGGTCTGACTTGTTTTCCAGTTCCAGCTTTGGGTTCTGTTCCACTGAGTGGATCTGTTAGCCAGTTCAGAGCAGTTGGTTATCCACCATGGCTGTGTGCCACTATTGCACTTGGGTGAGCATCATGTCACATTGATTGCTGCTGAGTAGCTTAGACCATGAGTTGCTTGGACAGATGTTTGTCATTTTCCCCCAGTTGCTCATGTATCACCTTCTGGCACTATACAAGCTAACTGTCTGGGGACTGACACTCTTCCAGATTCCAGCCAGGTCACCCCATGTTCCATACCACAGCATATGGTGTCTTTGGCAGTAGGGTCTTACCATTAACCATTAGTGGGTCATCCTCAAGTACTCTGACAGAAATCTGTCTTCTTTTGGGAAACCATGTAGGTCTCTCTGATCAACAGCTCATTGTGGATGTTAAGTGCATCCTGGTACTGGAAGTTACAGGCCAGCACCAAGAGAAAAGAAGGAAGAAAAATATAGGTAATATAAGCCAGGAGTGGTGGCACACACCTTTAATCCCAGCACTGGGGAGGCAGAGGTAGGAGGATCGTCATGAGTTCAAGGCCACCGTGAGACTACATAGTGAGTTCCAGGTCAGCATGGGCTAGAATGAGACCCTACCTCAAAAAACAAACAAAAAAATTGATCATATAAAAGGGAAAGAGGGAAGAAAGGGGGAAGAGAGAAAGAAACAGAAGATTAAGGTTAGTCTTCATCATACCCTCTCCAGGGTCCTTTGATTCAGGTGTTTCCCCTAAGGACCTGATGAATGTTCAACTTTTAGTCTGTCTTTCATAATACAGGATTTTATTGTACCTTTCCATTTGGATCTAGTTTTGTGTCCCCCCCCCCCATACACACACACCATTGCTCTCCCCTCCTGCCCCACCCTCCCTATTGTCTGGTTCTCAAGATGCCTATTAAGTATGTCAGCATCTTGGGCACATTCAGGTTAGGAGCCACAGATGAGTGAGACCATGTGATGATTGTCTTTCTGTGATCAGGTGAATTCACTGATAATGGTCTGTTACAAGTTTGACCATTTTTCTTCAAATTTCACTTTGTCATTTTTCCTTACAGCTGTGTAGAATTCCATCATGTAAATACACCATATCTTGGTTTTCCATTCGTCCAATGATGGACATCTTGATTGGTTCCAGTTCATAGCTAATATTAATTGAGCAGCTATAAACACGGTTGAGAAAATCTCTCTGAACTGAGGCATGGAGCTTTTATGGTAAATGCCCAGTAAGGGAATAACTGGGTCTGTTGGTAAGTCTATAGTCAACCTTTTTAGGAGTCTCCATATTGCTTTCAATAGTGATTGTACCATCTTACATTCCCACCAACAGTGGATGAGGGTCTCTATTTCTCCACATCTTTGCCAGCACATTTGACTTTACAGTGTTTGCTATCCTTACTGGGGTAAGGTGGAATCTCATAGTTGCTTTAATTTACATTTCCCTGATGATTAGGGATGTTGAACATTTTCTTAAGTGTGTGTCTCCCATTTGTACTTCTTCCTCTTAAAACTCCCTGTGCAGTTCTCTGTCCCATTTTGTAAGTGGGTTATTTGACTTTTTATTGTTTAGGTTTTTGAGTTCTTTATAGATTCTACAAACTGTCTTATGTGTATCGAGCAAAAATTTCTCCCATTCTGAGAGTAATCTATTGGCTCTGCTTATTGTATATTTGTCTGTGAAAAAAACTTAATTTATTTTTTATTGACAACTTTGATAATTGTAGAAAATAACCCATGGTAATTCCTTCCTCCCCCCCCCCCCCACTTTCCCCTTTGAAACACCAATCTCCATCATAACGTTTCCTCCTCTCAATCAGTCTCTCTTTTATTCTGATGTCATCATCTTTTCCTCCTATTGTGATGGACTTGTGTAGGCACTGTGAGGTCATGGATACCCAGACCATTTTGTGTCTGAAGGAGCACATTGTAAGGATTACTACCCATCCTCTGGCTCTTACATTCTTTCTGCCACCTCTTCAACAATGACCCTGAGCCTTGAAAGATGTGATAGAGACATTTCAGTGCTGAGCACTCCTCTGTCACTTCTTCTCAGCACCATGGTGCCTTCTGAATCATCTCGAAGTCACCATCACCTGAAAAAAGAAAAAAAGTAAGAGTAGCTTTAATATATGGGTATGAACATTAAGAGCAGTGCTTACCAGGAAGTTTGGTGAGCATAGTATATACATTGAGCCAGACACCAGCAGACATTACACCCCTAGGGCTCATGACAACCCTGTTTGTATGTTTTTAGTATCAAGGATGTATGCCCTCCCATGGAGCAGGCCTTCAGTCCAAGTAGAGAGTGATCTGTTGCCCCCATAACAGACATGTCACTTTGCACCTGTTGGCTCATTTGACCTGGCTGGCCAAATTTAAGGCTTGCAGTATCCACTTTTGAGGATCTCCACTTGTTATTTCTCTCTCTCCCATTGGAATGCATGCAGCATAGCTTTCTCCATCTCTCTCTGCTGCTCTATATAGACAAGCTTTGCAGCTAATCTCCAGCAGTATTTCTCAGTGATCTTACAGCCCAAGTATGTGGAGTCTTCAGCAATATGGTTTTACCATCTATTCCTGGTGGGAAACCAAGAGCCTCAACAATGAGCTGTAATGTTTTGGGGGCATCAGGGACCTCTCTAGCCAAGAACTCACTGGAAGGTATCCCATCCCTGACACTGAAAATTTTCTAGTAACAATCTATGGCTTCTGGGTGTTCCACTGGCCAAAAATATAGGTTTCCATATGACATTTATATACTCTTAGATTTTGATTAGCCCTCCCTCCACCTTTCCTTTGTTCAATCTCTTCCCCTGACCTCACTTAAGCCTTATCACCCCCATTAATCTTTTCTTCTACTTACATATACACTGTATCATCCTATCAAGTACCCCTCCCTCCTTTTCTATTCCCTTTATATCTCCTTTCTAGCTTACTGGCCTCTGCTACTTAGTTTTATTCCTACTCACATAGAAGTCTAATCATTTGTAGCTAGGATCCATATATGAGAGAGAACATGTGACATTTGCCTTTCTGGGCCTGAATTACCTCACTAAGAATAAACTTTTCCAGATCCATCCATTTTCCTGCACATTTCATGATTTCATTTTTCATTACCACTGAGTAGAACTCCATTGTGTAAATATACCACATCTTCGTTATCCACTCATCAGTTGAGGGACATCTAGGCTGGTTCCATTTCCTAGTTATTGTGAATTGAGCAGTAATAAACATGGTAGAGCAAGTATCTCTAAGGTAGTGAGATGAGGCCTTAGTATATAATATGTCTAGGAGTGCTAAAGCTGGAGCATATGGTAAATCTACTTTTAGCTGTCTCAGGAACCTCCCCACTGATTTCTACAATGGCTGGACCATATTGCATTCCCACAAACAGTGTAGAAGGATTTGTCTTTTTCCATATCCTTGCCAGCATTTATAGTCATTTGTTTTCATGATGGTAGTCATTCTAACAGGAGTAAGTTGGAATCTCAATAGTTTTAACATGCATTTCCCTGATGGCTAGGGATGTAGAACATTTTTTTAGATGTTTATATGGTATCAGTATTTCTTTTTTTGAGAACTCTCTATTTAGTTTCACAGCCCATTTTTAATTAGATTGATTTCTTATTATTTAGTTTTTGAGTTCTTGTATTTATGGATATTAATCCTCTGTCATATGTATAGCTGGCAAAGATTTTCTCCCATTCTATAGGTTGCTGCTTTGCTCTATTCAGTGTCCTTTATTGTACAAAAACTTTGTAAATTCATGAGGTCCCACTGGTGAAACAACAGTTTTATTTCCTGAGCAACTAGGGTTATATTCATAAAGTCTTTGCCAAGACCAATATGTTTAAGGGTTTCCCCTACATTTTCCTCTAGCAGTTTCAGAGTTCAAGGTCTGGTATTAAGGTTTTTGATCCATTTGGACTTAATTCTTATACATGGAGAGAGATAAGGATCCATTTTCATCCTTCCACAGATATATATCCAGTTTTTCCAGCACCATTTGATGAAGAGACTGTCCTTTTTCCAATGAGTATTTTTGGCATTTTTGTCAAGGACCAGGTGGCTGTAGCTACCTGGACTTACATCTGGGTCCTCTATTCTGTTTCATTGATCTACATGTCTGTTTTGCACCAACACATGCTTTTTTGTTTATTATGGCTCTGTAATGTAGGTTACAATCAGGTATGGTGATACCAATAGCCTTATTTTTGTTGCTCAAAATTGTTTTAGATATTCAAATTTTTTGTGCTTCCAAATGAATTTTTGGATTGTTTTTTCTATTATTGTGAGGAATGCCATTGGAATTATGTTGAGGATTGCATTAAATGTGTTACTTTCTTTTAGTAATATTTCCATTTTCACAATATTTATTCTTCTAATCTAAGAACAAGGGGTGTTCTTACATTTCTTAGTGTCTTCTTCAATTTCTGTGTTGAGTGTTTTAAAGTTTTCATTGTAGAGATCCCTCACTTCCTTGGTTAGGTTTATTCCAAGGGTTTTTTTATGCAATTGTAAAATGGGAATGATTCTCTGATTTCATTCTCTGTGTGTTTGTTGTTAGCATATAGGAAGGCTACTGATTTCTGTGTGTTTATTTTTATCCTGATACATGGCTATAAGTGCTTATCAGCTCTAACAGTTGCTAGAGTCTTTAGAATCCTTTATGTATAGAATCATATCACCTGCAAATAATGATATCTTGATCTCTTCTTTCCAGTTTCTGTAGGACTTTTGTCAAGAAGGGATGTTGGATTTTTTTCAAATGCTTTATCTGCATCTAATAAGATGATCATGTTACTTTTGTCCTTAAGTCCATTTACATAATGTATTACATTTATTGATTTGCATATATTGAACCATCCCTGCATCTGTGGGATGAATCCTACTTGTCATGGTGAATGAACTTTCTGACACACTCTTGTATTCTGTTTGCCAATATTTTGTTGAGAATTTTTGCTTCTCTGTTCATGTGAGATAGGTCTGCAATTTTATGTTTTGTTCTATCTTTATCTGTTTTTTTGTATCAGGATGATGCTGGCTTCATAGAAGGAGTTTTGTAGGATTCCTTCCTTTACTATTCTATGGGAAAGTATGAGAAGCATTGGTGTTAATTCTTCCATGAAGTTCTGGTAAAATTTACCAGTAAATCCAGCTGGGCCTGGAATTTTTTTAGTTAGGAGACTTTTTAAGACTGCTTGCATCTCCATGCTTTTTATAGGTCTATTTAAGTGGTTAATCTCATCCTGATTTAATTTTGGTAGGTCATACAAGTCATGTAAATTATCCATTTCTTTCAGATTTTCAAACCTAGTGGAGTATATGTTCTTATTGTATATCCCTATAATTTTTTTAATTTCTCTGGTATCTGTTGTGATGGTACCTTTTTCATCTCTAATTTTACTAATTCATGTCTCCTCTCTTTGGGTCAGATTTGCTAAGGGCTTATGAATCTTTTTTATCCTTTTAAAAAACCAACTCTTTGTTTCACTGCTTCTTTGGATTTTGGGGGGTGAGGTTTCTCTTTCATTAGTTTCTGCCCTGATATTTATTATTTCTTCCTGCCTACTACTTTTTGGTTTACCTTGTTCTTCTGTTTCAAAGGCCTTGAGGTGAAGCACTAAATTGTTTATTTGCAACCTTTCTAATACTTTGTTTTTTGTTTTTTGTTTTTCCATGGTAGGGTCTCACTCCAGCCTAGGCTGATCTGAAATTCACTATGTAGTCTCAGGTGGCCTCAAACTCATGGTGGTCCTCTTACCTCTGCCTCCTGAGTGCTGGGATTAAAAGCATGTGCCACCATGCCCAGCTCTAATTTCTTAATATAGACACTTAAAGCTGTAAATTTCCCTCTTAGGACTGCCTTCATTGTGTCCCAAAGGTTTTGGTATGTTGTATTCTCATTATCATTTGATTCTATGAATTTTTTTATTTCCTTATTGATTTAATCCTTGACCCATGCATCATTTAGTAGTATATTGTTTAGTTTGCATGATTTTGTGTATGCTCTATAGCTTTTCTTGCTATTGATTTGTAGTTTGATCCCATTGTGACCAGATAGAATGAAAGGAATTATTTCAATTTTCCTGTATTTGTTAAGATTTGCTTTCCTAATATATGGTCTATGTTCCATGTGTTGCTGAAAAGAATGTGTATTCTGCAGCATTTGGATGAAATGTCCTGTAGATATATCTTAGGTCCATTTGTTCTATGACCTCATTTACTCCAGATTCATCTCTGTTTATTTTTTTATTGTATGATTTTTTATTGACAACTTCTGCACTTACAGACAATAAACCATGATATTGCCCTCCCACTCCTTCCCCGTTCACAACTGTGCTCTCCATCATATCCCCTCCATCTCTACATTAGCCTCTCTTTTAATTTGATGTCATCATCTTTTTCTCCTAAAATGAGGGTCTTGTGTAGGTATCACTAGACACTTCAAGGTTGTGGATATCAGAGCCAATTTCTGTCTGGACAGTTGTATGTAAGGAGTGGTACCCTTCTTTGGCTCTTACATTCTTTCTGCCACCTCTTCCGCAATGGGCCCTGAGTCTTGGAGGGTATTATAGAGATTTTTCAGGGTTGGACACTCCTCTGTCCTTTCTTCTCAGCACTGCATTGCCTTTTGGAACATTCCAGTGGTCATCACCATCTGAAAAGAGAAGCTTCTCTAACCAGGAGTGAGAGTAGCATTAATATATGAATATTAACATTAACTGTAGTGCTTTCAGGGCAGTTTGGTGAGAATAATATATACATTTATCCAGACAAGAGCAGGCTTTATAACCATAAGGCTCATGACCTCCCCTACCATACACTTTTGATTAGGTTTTCAGTACCAGGCACAGATTCCCTCCCATAGAGCAAGCCTTCAGTCCAGTTAGAGAGCAGTTGATTTCCCCCAGAGCAGACATGCTACTATAGCACTCTTTCAGTCATTTGGCCTATCTGGCCAAACTTCAGGGAAACCCTTCAAGATATTGGCATAGGCAATGACTTTCTGAATATAACCCCAAATTGCTCAGGAAATAAAATCACTGATCAACCTCTGTGATCTCATAGAATTACAAAGCTTTTGTACAGCAAAGGACACTGTGAATAGAGCAAAGAGACAACCTACAGAATGGGCAAATATCTTTGTCAGCTACACATCTGACAGAGGAATAATATCCATAATATACAAAGAACTCAAAAAACAGAATGAGAAATCAAAAAACCCAGTTAAAAATGGGCTATGGAACTAAATAGAGTTCTCTTCAGAAGAAATACAGATATAAACATCTAAAAAAGTGCTGTACATCCTTAGCCATACAATCAATGCAAATTAAAACTAATTTGAGATTCTATCTCACTTCTGTCAGAATGGCTACCATCAAGAAAATAAATGATAATAAATGTTAGCAAGGATGTGGAAAAAGGGGAACACTTCTGCACTCTTGATAGGAATGTAATCTGGTAAAGCCATTGTGGAAATCAGTGTGGAGGTTCTTGAGATAGCTAAAAATAAATGTACCATATGACCCAGATATTGCACTCCCAGGCATATATCCTATTAACTCTTCTCACTACCTTAGAGATACTTGCACAACCATACTTATTGCTGCTCTATTCACAACAGCTAGGAAATGGAACCAGCCTAAATGTCCATCTACAGATGAATGGATAAGAAAGATGTGGTACATTTCCACAGTGGAGTTCTATTCAGCAGCAAAGCAAAAATGTCACATGTTCTGTTTCATATGTGGATCCTAGCTACAAATGTATAGACTTGTGTGTGAGCTGGAACCAAAAATTGGTAGTACAGGCCAGTAAGCTAGAAAAAAGGCTATAAGGGAGGGAGGAGAGGTAAGGACTTATACTTAAGGGGCTGGTATTATATATACATAAGTAGAAGGACAGATTACAGGGAGGGGAAAGGCCTAAGTAAGGATATGGCAAGAGATTCTGTTTATTTTTTTGCCAGGATGACCTGTCAGTTGATGAGAGTGGGGTATTAAAGTTGCCCACTATAACTGTGTTTGGAGCCCCCATGTTAGGTTTGCAATGTCCTCCTGTTGGAGTGTTCCTTTAATAAACATAAAATTACCTTCCTCATCTTTCCTGACTAATGTTGGTCTAAAATCTACCATGTCAGATATTAAGATAGTGATCCCTGTTTTTTCCTTGAAACATTGTTTTCCAACCTCTCACCCTAAGATAGTGTCCATCTTTTGTAGAAAGGTGAGTTTCTTGGAGGCAACAAATTGAAGTATCCTGCTTTTTAACCCAATTTGCAAACATGTGTCTTTTGGTTGGTGCTTTGAGGCCATTGATATTGAGTTAATATTGAACAGTGTGTATTTATTTTTGCCATTTTTCTTGCTTTGTAGTTCTTCTGGTTTTACCTTTGACTATCTAGTATTAACTAGTATTTGGGTATGGTTTGTTTTTTCCAGGTTCCTTATATGTGTCCTTTTCTTTCTCTTCAGCATGGGAGGATCCTTTCAAGTATTTTCTGTAAAGTGGGTTCTGCCTTCAAATATTCCTTTAGCCTGCTTTTGTTGAGGAATGTCCTTATTTCTCCATCTATTTGAAAGGATAGATTTGAAGAATAAAGTAACCTTGGTTGACAGTTGTTATCTTTCAGAACTTGGAATACATCATTCCAAGCCCTTTTGGTGTTTAAAGTTTGTGTTGAATAATCTGGCATTATCCTGATGGCCTTGTCTTTGTATGTGAGTTGATTTTTCTCTCTAACTACTTTCAATATATTTTCTTTGGTTTGTGAGCTTGGTAGTTTAACATAATATGGCAAGGAGAGGTTCTTTGCAGGTTTTGTCTGTTTGGTCTTCTAGAGGCTTCCTGTGTCTGCACTGGCATCTCTTTCCCAATTTAGGGGAAGTTTTCTTCTATGATTTTGTTGAAAACACCTACTATGCCTTCAGAGTGGAATTCTTCTCCTCCTACTATACCCTGGATTCTGATGTTTGATCTTTTCCTACTATCCCAAATATCTTAAAATTCTCATTCATACCTTCCTATTACTTTGTCTTTGTCTTTGTTTGACTGTATTAGATCTGCCACTTGATCTTCTAGTTTAGATATTCTGTTCTCTCCATCCATTCTTCTGGTGAGATTTTCTGCAATTTTTTTATTTGACTGACTGTGTTTTTCTTTTTTCTTTCTTTTTTTTTTTAATATTTTTTGGTTCATTTTTTATTTATTTATTTGAGAATGACAGAGGGAGAGAGAGAGAGAGAGAGAGACAAAGAGGCAGATAGAGAGAGAGAGAATAGGCGCGCCAGGGCTTCCAGCCACTGCAAACGAACTCCAGACGCATGCGCCCCCTTGTGCATCTGGCTAACGTGGGTCCTGGGGAATCGAGCCTCGAACCAGAGTCCTTAGCCTTCACAGGCAAGCGCTTAACCGCTAAGCCATCTCTCCAGCCCCCTGACTGTGTTTTTCATTGCTAGTATTTTGACTGATTTTTCTTTATTACTTCTAAATCCTTATTTATGTCTTGTATTGACCTGCTTATTTCATTAGATTGGTTTCCTATGTCTTCTTTGATTCCTTTGATTTCCTCTTTGTTTTCTTTGAGCATATTTATAATCATTCTTTTGAAATATTTCTCAGACATTTCCTCTAAATCAGTCTCACTGGAGGTCATTTCTGATGGATTTATAATTTTTGGTAGATTTATATTGTCCCACTTTTTGTGTATCTTGTATTATAATGTACAGATTTTTGCATCTTGGATTAAGTTCATGCTTGGGTTTTCTAATTATATTCAGTATTATTAGATTCATCAATCAATCTTACATTATATATCTTCCAGGTAGGAGCTTAAGGTGCTAGGTGTGGCTCTTAAAATACTCTCACAGTAACCACAAAAGTGACCCTAGGTGTTGGGATTGCCTGCTATGAGAGTCTAGTAGGCTAGGTGCAACAAAAATCAGGCAAATTCTAAAATTTAACTAAACAATATGCACATTCAATGAAAAACAGCACAGAGTATTTATCCAAGAATAGGTATTACAACAAAGAGATCCTCTAACAAAGCCAAAGTTGCCTCACACCCTTAATCCTGTCAATTGGGAGGCTGAGATTTCTGATCTGTAGAGGGCTCCAAGGTCAGCTTGTGACTGAATGAGACCCTGCCCCAACAAATGACAGAAGAGGAGAAAAAAGCACTATAAATCAGGAAGCAACAAATGACAAACACAAAATATAGCTTATTTAAGAATGGTTAATCTGACCATCCATAATATTTAACACATAATTTACCATGACATGGAAGATGCAACTAGCACTTTTGATGTAAGCCTATATACCAGGCTTTTTTGGCAGGTACTAACCTGGTGTAATCCCAGCTGCCTTTTGGGGTGGCTGTGGTCTCAGTTATGCTGCACACCTGCTTGGTTCCCTCTTTGCTGTGCTGTGGGCTCAGGTAAGCTGTCTGAGTCAGTGGGTCACTGCTCTGATAGCCTGTGCCAGGTGCTGTGTAGGTGAGCTCCCTTCCCCAGGTTTCTGGTGCTTGCTGTGCTTGCTCTGGCAGTGGGCGGAGGGGAGGCAGTGGATGGTGGCTGAAGTTCTTCCACTGGTCCTCATGATCCTCTAATTCACAAGGCACTCTGCTGGTCCCTGCTGTCCTCCAGTTCATATTTCTTGAGTTTGCAAGGAGGCTGGTTTTAGTGGAAAATCCCCTCACCTGGCTTTTCCTTCAGATCAAGCCAAGCCTGGTGACTGCGGCCACATGGACCTGGTGCCACCACTACTGGAAACACTTCTGCCTGCTTCTGTGGTCTCTATACTTTCTGGATCTCTCCTACTTGTCTGCTGTGGTTGATAATTTCTTATACAAATTCACTTTTTAGTAGAAAAGTATTTTGCTGAGTTTTTTTTTTTTTTTCATCTCCTAGGCTACTGGCATGGGTCCTATGATGCCATCTTAACCAGAAGTCCACAGGTAACATTCTTTTCTTCCTAAAAGTACAATCACATCCCTCCATCATGGAAGGGCTGTTTTGTAATTTCTGATATATATGTGACTGCTCCACATCCTGACTGGACTATCCAATATTTACATTAAAATCTCCAACATTTTCAATCATCTCCTATGTGCTGCCCACCAATTTGAAAATGTTTGGAAGCAAAGATCAGCAGGACTTAATGTCTGACAAGATACATAAGAGGACAGAATTGCATGGTGCCTTGAATAACCCTCAAGTTGCTGATTTTATCAAGGACTAAGAAGATTGGTAAAGGAGAGTAAAGGCATTGTCTAAGAAGTGAGTACAAAGGAAGAGCCTTTTCAAAGAAAAAGATGGAATAAAAAGTTATAAGCAAAATGTTGATTATAGGTTTGAAAGATATAAACAGAAACAAGATATTTATAACTGGCATGAATGCTCAGACATGACAAGGAATTAACCAAAATGAACCAACCATTTTGGGATCATAATGCTTAAATGTGACATTACTGAGTGTAACCAAATATGTAAAGTTGATCAGAATTACTCAATACTATCTAATGATGCTCACATAAGGGACACAGTGAAATTGCTGCTCATAAATTTCATAAGTTGGCTTTCTGATATCAGCATAGGCAAGTCTGAAATCTATTCAACCATTCACTTAAATGCTTACTAATTAAACAAAGCATCATTTGTCACTTTGGTAAAGTTTTAGTAAAGTTCATTAGGACCCATACACTACTAGCAATATATATAGTATGTTATGGAAATATTAAGTGAGTGGATAGGATTGGTAGCACAAATATGTAATTCCAATACTTAGAAAGCAGATAGATAGAGGAGTGCCAGTTCAAGGCCGACCTTGGCTACAGAGGACAACCCTGTCTCAAAACAAATAAGAAAAATGTTACATGAAATGTATCTAGGGTATGGATTTGCCTTGCTGAGTTTAGTATATTATAGAGAACCAAAAAGTCCAATATCTTTTTGTCCTTTTATTTTGTTGGTTATATTAATTTTTATTTTTGTCATCAAAAACTAGGGCAGTCCTAATTCACAAACTAATTTTAAATTTTTAAGAAAATGGGTTGGGAGCTAGAGACATAGCTCAATAGCCTAAGCACCCACCAAAAAGCAATGGTAAAGTAAAAATAACCCAACCAATAAAACCTGCAGATGGAAAGAAACAATTAAGATTAGAGTAGATATTAATGAATTGGAAACTAAGAAAACAATTAAGAAAATTGATGAAACAATGAGCTGGTTCTTTGAAAAAATAAACAAGATTGATAAACCCCTGGCCAATTTGATCAAGCAAAAATATAGATACTTCAAATTAACAAAATTAGGAATGAAAAAGGAGAGATCACAACAGACATAAGTGAAATTGGGACAATCATCAGGACTTATTTCAAAAACCTCTACTCCACAAAACTGGTTAATATGGACGAAATGGATGAATTCCTGGACACGTTCCATCTACCAAAGCTAAACTCAGAGCATATTAATCTCCTAAACAAGTCTATCACACCCAATGAGATTAAAAAGGTAATCAAAAACCTCCCCAAAAAGAAGAGTCCAGGACCAGATGGCTTCTCAGCTGAATTCTATCAAACCTTCATGGAAGAACTGAAACCAACTTTTCTCAAACTATGCCACACAATCAGAGAACAGGGAAAGCTCCCCAACTCCTTCTATGAAGCTAGTATCACCCTAATACCAAAACCAGGCAGAGTTGCCACAAATAAAAGAAAACTATAGGCCTATTTCCCTGATGAACCTAGATGATCATGAACAAAATCCTTGCAAACCAAACCCAGCAACACATCAAAAGCATTATCCACCTGGATCAAGTAGGCTTCATCCCAGGAACACAGGGGTGGTTCAACATACAGAAATCTGTCAATGTAATACACCACATAAATAAGCTTAAACACAAAAATTACATGATCATTTTGATAGATGCAGAAAAGGCCTTTGACAAAATGCAACATCACTTCATGATCAAAATATTGGAGAATATGAACAGTTGGTATCTAAACATAATAAAGACTGTATATAAAGCTCCTAAAGCCCAAATAATACTTAATGGAGAGAGTCTGAAGGAATTCCCATTGAGATTAGGAACAATACAAGAGTGCCCATTCTCACCTCTGCTCTTCAATGTAGTACTGGATGTTCTAGCTCAACAATAAGACTGGAGAAAGAAATAAAAAGGATACAAATTGGAAAGGAAGAAGTTATGTTAGCTCTATCCACAGATGACATAAGAGATCTGAGAGCCTCCATCTCAAAACCCTTAAAGGTGATTAACTCCATCAGCAAAATAACAAGATAGAAAATCAATGCACAAAAAATAAGTAGCTTTTCCATATACAAAAGACACAGAGAAAGAAATAAGTGGCATTGTCCCATTTTCAATAGCAACAACAACAAAAAAACAACCTTGGAATTACATTAACCAAGGATGTGAAAGACCTATACAACGAAAACATAAAAATACTCAAAAAAGAAATTGAGGAGGACTTGAGAAAATGGAAAGATCTCCCATGCTCCTGGATAGGCAGAATTAACATTGTGAAAATGGCAATCTTACCAAAGGCAATATACAGATTTAATGCAATACCAATAAAAATCCCAACATTTTTCTTCACATAGATAGAAAAAATTATCTCAAAATTTATATGGAAAGACAGAGGGGCTCAGATATCCAAGCATATCCTCAGCAAAAGAAACACCTCTGGAGGCATCACCATAGCTGATCTAAAACTATATTACAAAGCCATAGTAATAAAAACAGCATGGTACTGGCAAAAAAAAAAAAAAACAGGAGTATAGACCAATGGAACAGAATCAAGGACCCAGACTTTGGGTCAATTAACTACAGCTATTTGATATTTGACAAATGCCCTAATAATATACTGAGAAAAAGACAGAATCTTCAAGAAATGGTGCTGGAAAAACTGGATATCCATGCGTAGGAAATTGAAAGTTCATCCACACATCTAGCCATGCACAACAATCAAGTCCAAATGGATGAAAGTCCTCAATCTAAGCCTGGAAACTCAGTTACTACTGGAAGAAAAAATAGGAGGAACTTTCCATGATATAGGAATGGGAAAAGACTTCCTGAACAAAATCCCAGTATCAAAGGATCTTAAACAATCACTCAATCATTGGGATCTCATGACGCTCACATGTTTCTTCCCAGACAAACATATAATAAGCAGAACCAATAGATTACCCACAGAATGGGAGAAAATATTTGCTATCTAACCAACTAACATAGGCCTAATTTCTAGAATCTACAAAGAACTCAAAAACCTAAACAAGAAAAAGTCAAATAGGGAGAACTTCCAGGTAAGATGGCAGCATAGGAGCCATGCTAAACCAGCCTAGGGCAGGATTTAAGCAAAACCTCAGCAAAATACACTCTTCTGAAAAAGTGAAGGAGCATAAGTTATTCTTAGACACAGTGAAAAAGCCATAGAGACTGAGGCCCACCAGAAAGGAGGAAAATGGTACAATCCGTGCAATCCATGCACCAGCCTGGCACTGCCCTGCCAGGTGCACCGACAGCAGCAGCAGAGACCAAACAAGGGGATATTTCAATTTTATCAGCCTTCTTGCAAAATTCAGAAAACAGAAGTAAAGACAGCTGAGATCAACTAAAGAGCTACTGAAAGAAACCCAGGTGGAACTTTGTGAGCAACTGCAGAAATCTGAACTCCCCCACCCCCCACCATCAGAACCTTTAACCTTTGGCATTCAGCCCTCAGTGGCAGCGCAGCCAGCACAGCTGATCAGAGCTCCAGCTCCACAGCACAACATGGAGGGAGCAAGATGGGCACTCAGAATTGGTGACATTGGAAGTCACCCCAAAAGTTAAGAAAGCTGACTGACAAAAAAAAAAAAAAAAAAGGTACATAGGCCTGCATTTGAAGAGCTAATCTCTCTTATCTTGTCAGGGCAAGTTATGGGTTATGTATTCTTGATTGGCTTTGCCATTTCAAATAAGCTGTATTTGGGGGTTGATTATTGTTGCCTTTGATGCTTTCATATTTTAAAGAGTCTCTCTCTTTTCCTTCTGTCAATATTACGGGCAGGATCTGATCCAGATCCAGGTTGACCTGGAATCCAATTCAGAACAGAAATCTCTACATCCCAGCTGACAAGATTAAGAGTATAGAACAACACAACCTTAGAGAATTTGGTTTTACAAGGCTATCTGTTTGTTTTAATTCTCACAATTGCATACTTTGTGCTGCTTTTTGTTTTTTTTTAATTTGAGAGTGACAGAGAAAGAAAAAGGCAGATAGAGAGTGAGAGAGAATGGGCACACAAGGGCCTCCAGCCACTGCAAACAAACTCCAGATGTGTGTGCCCCCTTGTGCATCTGGCTAATGTGGGCCCTGGGGAATCAAGCCTCAAACCGGGGTCCTTAGGCTTCATAGGCAAGCACTTAACCACTAAGCCATCTCTCCAGCCCTTGTACTGGTTTTTATTGATTGTGTATGTTGCTCAGTTGAAGTTTAGAATTTGCCAGTAAATTACCCCACTCCACTAGATACTTGCTTAGCAAGCAAACTCAATACCTAGAACTCCTTCTGCAACTGGATTGGGGTGTAAGAACTACACCTGGCACCTTGAACTCATATCCTGAGGGTATATAGACTGGATTGCCACCTATGGGAACAGTGCAGAGAAGTAGAAAACCCAAGCATTAAACCAACTCAGGATGAAAAAGTTGCTACACTATAATACAAGAAACTCAAAGGATCAAGACAAAAGAGCCCCACAAAAAAATATAAATCCATCATGAATGATCACTAATGAGACAGTTTAAATGAATTGCCTGACAAAGATTTCAAGAAAATGATGGTATTTATGCTCAAAGAAGTCAGAGAATAAATGAGGGGAATCAAAGAAGAAAACAAAGGAATTAAAGAAGAAAACAAACTTTTGACAGAAAACACAGTAAACCAGCTTAATGAAATAAAGAGGTCATTACAAGACATGAGTAAGGAAATAGAAATACTGAAGAAAAACGAGGCTGAAATCCTAGCTCTGAAGAATACAGTCAGTGAAATAAAAAAACTCTGTGGAAAGCCTCACCAGTAGAATGGATGAAGGAGAAAACAAAATATCTAAATTAAAAGATCAGGTGGCATTCCTAATACAGTCCAACAAAGAGAAAAACAAGCTATTACCAAGGTACGAATGGGAATTTCAAGATATATAGGAGACTATGAAAATACCAAACATAAGAATTCATGGCATAATAGAAGAATAATTTTTATACAGAGGCTTAGTAGGTATTTTCAACAAAATCCTAGAAGACAGCCGGGCATGGTGGTGCACGCCTTTAATCCCAGCACCTGGGAGGCAGAGGTAAGAGGATCGCCATGAGTTCAAGGCCACTCTGAGACTACATAGTGAATTCCAGGTCAGCCTGGACTAGAGTGAGACCTTACCTCAAAAAACTTAAAAAAAAAAAATCATAGAAGAAAAAATTTCCCCAAATTAGGAAAGAAACACCAATGCAGATATAAGAAGCCTTTAGAACACCAAACAGACAAAACCTGGAAAGAACCTCTCCTTCCCATGTTATAATTAAACTACTAAATATGCAAACCAAAGAAAACATATTGGAAGCAGTTACAGAGAAAAAGCAAATCACCTACAAAGGCAAGCCCATCAGAATAACTGCAGATTACTCAACACAAACTTTAAAAGCCAGAAGGGCTTAGAATGACATATTCCAAGTTCTGAAAGAAAACAACTGTCAACCAAGATTACTTTATCCTGCAAAGCTATCTATCTACATTGATGGAGAAATAAGGACATTCCACAACAAAAACAGGCTAAAGGAATTTATGACAACTAAACCAGCTCTACAGAAAATACTTGAAGGAATTCTTCATGCTGAAGAGAAAACAAAATACACACAGAAGGAAATAGCAAAAAATAAACCACACTCATAACAATTAAAACAAATGATTAAAGGGAAAACAGGAAACACTACAAAATAAGAAGAAAGGTGAGAATAAATGCATACCTTTCAATAATAAGTCTTAATATCAGTGGCCTCAATGCACCAACCAAAAGACACAGGCTTGCAGACTGGATGAAAAGGCAGGATCCTGCCATTTGTTGCCTCCAGGAAACTCATCTCTCGATAAAAGATAGACACAGCCTTAGGGTAAAAGGATGGAAAACAGTATTTCAAGCAAATGGGCCTAGAAAACAATCAGGGCTTGCTATCCTAACATCTGACAGGATAGACTTCAAGCCAAAGTTAGTGAGGAAAGATAAAGGTCACTTAATACTGATCAAAGGAACACTCCAACAGGAGGGCATTACAATCCTGAACATATCTGCACCTAACATGAGGGATCCCAGGTTCATCAAACAAACACTATTAGACTTAAGGTCACAGATAACATGAAATACAATTTTAATGGTTGACTTCAATACCCACTCTCATCAACTGACAGGACATCCCAGCAAAAAAATAAACAGAGTGACATCTGAATTAAATGATATCATGGAACAAATGAACCTAACAGATATCCACAGAACATCCCATCCAAATACTGCAGAATATGCATTTTTCTCAGCAGCACATGAAAGATTCTCTAAAATAGACTATATATTAGGACACAAAGAAAATCTCCACAAATATAGGAAAACTGAAATAATCCCTTGTACTCTACCTGACCACAATGGGATTAAACTTCAAATCAGAAACAAGAAAAGTTACAGAGCATAAAGAAATTCATGGAGACTAAACAGTACACTATTGAATGATCAATGGATCACTGAAGGAATCAAAAAGGAAATCAATAAATTCATAGAATCAAATGATGATGATGATACAACATACCAAATCCTTTGACTAAAGGGAAAACAGGAAACACTACAAAATAAGAAGAAAGGTGAGAATAAATGCAGTCCTATAAAGGCAGTCCTAAGAGGGCAATTTATAGCTCTAAATTCCTATATTAAGAAATTAGAAGCCAGGTGTGGTGGTGCATGCCTTTAATCCCAGCACTCGGAAGGCAGAGGTAGGAGGATCGCCGTGAGTTCGAGGCCACCCTGAGACTCCATAGTGAATTCCAGGTCAGCCTGGGCTAGAGTGAGACCCTACATCAAAAAAACAAAAAAAAAAAAAAAAAAAGAAAAGAAATTAGAGAGTTCACAAGTAAGCAATTTAGTGCTTCTCCTTAAGGCCTTGGAAAAAGAAGAACAAGACAAAACAAAATCAGTAGACAAGAAGAAATAATAAAGATTAGGGCAGAAATTAATGAAATAGAAACCAAAAAAAAAAAAAAATCTAAAGAAGCAATGAAAGAAAGAGTTGGTTCTTTGAAAGGATAAACAAGATTGATAAACCCTTAGCAAATTTGACCAGAAGTAAAAGAGAAGAGACAAAAATTAATAAAAGAGATGAAAAATGCACCATTACAACAGATACCAAAGAAAGTCATAAAATTATAAGGATGTAAGCCAGGCATGGTGGCGCAGGCCTTTAATCCCAGCACTCGGGAAGCAGAGGTAGGAGGATCACCATGAGTTCGCGGCCACCCTGAGACTACATAGTGATTTCCAGGTCAGCCTGAACTAAAGTGAGACCCTACCTCGTAAAACCAAAAAAAAAAAAAAAAAATTTATAAGGATGTACTTTAAGAATATATATGCATCTAAGTTTGAAAACCTGAAAGAAATGGATGATTCCCTTGATTCATATGACCTACCAAAATTAAATCAAGATGAAATAAACCATTTAAGTAGACCTATAGCAAGTGTGGAGTTCCAAGCAGTTATAAAAAATCTCCCAACTAAAAAAAGCCCAGGCCCAGATGGATTGGTGAATTTTACCAGACCTTCATGGAAGGCCGGCTCTATTCACAATACTAGGAAATGGAACCAGCCTAGATGCCTATCCACAGATGAATGGACAATAAAGATGTGGTACATTTACACAATGGAGTTCTTTTCAGTGGTTAAAAAAATGAAATTATGGATTGCCTTGAGTTCTAGGCCACCCTGAGACTACATGGTGAATTCCAGGTCAGGCTGAGCTAGAGTGATACCCTACCTCAAACAAACAAATAAAAAAAACCTTTAAAGTCAGGTATGGTGGTACACCCCTTTAATCCCAGCACTCAGAAGGCAGAGGTAGGAGGATCACTGTGAGTTCGAGGCCACCCTGAGACTACATAGTGAATTCCAGGTCAGCCTGAGCTACAGTGAGACCCTACCTCGAAAAACAAACAACACCAACAAACAAAGATTCTCTTCTAAGCAGGGCATGGTGGCACATGCCTTTGATCCCAGCACTCAGGTGGCAGAGGCAGGATGATCACTGTGAGTTTGAGGCCACCCTTAGACTACATATTCCAGGTCAGAATGAGACCTGGCCTCAAAAAAAATGAAATTATGAAATTCACAGGGAAATGGGTAGATCTGGAAAGGATTATAAGTGAGGTAACCCAGGCCCAGAAAGCCAAACATCACATGTTCTCTCTTATGTGTCGATCCTAGCTACAAATGTATAGACTGTGTGAGAGCTGGAACCAAAAATCAGTAGCAGAGGCCCATAAGATAGAAAAAGGCTATAAGGGTGGGAGGAGAGGGAAGGACTTTAGGGCATGGTATTGTATATATGTAAGTAGAAGAACAGATTACAGGAAGGGGAAAGGCCTAAGCAAGGTCAGGGGAAGAGATTGTATAAAAGAAGGGTAAGGGGAGGGTCAATCAAAATTCAAGATATTCTGAATAAGACATATGAAAATCTATTTTCTTGAATAATGGCACATACAGAAGCTATAGATTGTTACTAGAAAATTTTCAGTGCAAGGGATGAGATACCTTCCAGTGAATTGTTGGCCAGCGAGTTTTGTTGCCTCTAGAATATTATAGGCTATTTATTGCCAAGGCCCTTGTTTTCCCATGAGAAAAAGATGGTAAGACCCTATTGCTGAAGATTGCTCATGCCTGAGCAGCAGATTCACTGAGAAATCAAGCTGGTGCTGAGCAGAAATCCTTCTCCCTGTATCCCAGCCAACTGAAAGCTGGAAAAAGGTGCGCTGTATTCAGCCTTATGGGAGACAGAAGTCATCAGTGGTGAAAACAGTGGACACTGGAAGCCTCCAGTTTATCCAGACAGGCCAAATGACTGAACAAGTGCAATAGTGGCATGTCTTCCCTGGGAGAAACCAACTGCTCTCTAATTGGACTGAAGGCCTGATCTATGGAAGGGAATATATGCCTGGTACTGAAAGCCTAATCAAAAGCCTATGGCAGGGGAGGTCATGAGCCTTAGGGGTATAAAGCTTGCTCTTGTCTGGATAAATGCATATATTACTCTCACCAAACTGCCCTGAAAGCACTACACTTAATGTTCATATTTATATATCAATGCTAATCTCACTTCTGGTCCAGCACTGAAACATCTCACACCCTCCAAGGCTGAGGATCCATTGCAAAAGAGGTGACAGAAAGAATGTGAGATCCAAAGGAAGGGTACCACTCCTTACACACAACTGTCCAGACAGAAATTGGCCTAGATATCCAAGACCTCACAGTGCCTAGTAATACCTACACAAGACCCTCATAATAGGAGAAAAAGATGATGACATCAAATTAAAAGAGAGACTAATGGAAAGAGAGAGGGGATATGACAGAGAGCAAAGTTATGAAGGGGAAAATGGGAGAGAGGAGGGAAATACCATTGTTTGTTGTCTGTAAGTATAGAAGTTGTCAATAAATATATATATATATTAAAGTTTTATTAGGACTGGAGAGGTTGCTTAGTGGTTAAGGCACTTGCCTGCAAAGCCAAAGGTCCTGGTTCAATTCCCCAGAACCCACTTAAGTCAGATACACAAGGTGGTGCATGCATCGGCCTCTTTCTCTCTCTCGCTCTCTCTCTTCAAATAAATAAATTAAAATGTTTTCTAAAAGTTTTATTTATTTATTTTATGTGCTTTTTCAATAAAGAGAAAAATGGGCAGAGAGAGAGAGAGAATCGGTGCGCCAGAGCTTTCAGACTCTGCAAACAAACTCCAGACATATGCACCACCTTGTGCATCTGGCTTATGTGGGTCCTGAAGAATTGAACCTGGTTCCTTTGGCTTTGCAGGCAAGTACTTTAACCACTAAGCCATCTCTCCAGCCCTTGGATTCTTTTTTATAGAGTAGATAATGCCAATATGTAAATGTACACTATTATAGTAAAATATTTAAATCAATATGCTATTTTTAGTAAAAGTTTTATTTTTAAAAGAATACAGATTGCTATCTTTATTCCTATTTCAGATAATTGGCTACTGACATATATTAATTTACTTATTTTGTAAAGTCACTTTGTATTCTGCAACTTTGCTGAATTTGTTAATTGTAATAGTTTTTGGTAGGGTCAATAGGGTTTTCTATTTTATACAAAGAGAATTATGTTACTTACAAATAGTGACAACTTGACTTCTTCCAAATTAGAATTACATTTATTTCTTTCTGTTACTTAATTGTCTTGTTCCAGTCTTAGAAAGAAAGTTTTCAGCTTTGCCTTATTTTGGTAAAAAATTACTTAATGGCTTCTTACAAATGTGCTTTACTGTGTTGAGATAGTCCTTCATATCTTTTTTTAGATGAGCCCAAAGCTGTTGCCTTTATTATATAACTTACAGAAATAAATGTGACACAAAAATTTTGTGGATTAAAAAGACATTTTGACAGTGGCCAATTTAGATAGTCCAAATATATGCTTTAAAGGGGGGACAGAAGGTAAGTCTCCATGTTTTCTAAACTGTTTATATAGCCCTCCAGTTCAGTCCAAGCTTATTCTCTCCTTTTTCTCTTCAGACCAATTAGTGACTTCTGTTCCTTTGTGCGATGAGTAGCCAGTACAATAACACCTGAATTGGCTTTCCAGTAGTCTCACTTAATTTTTTAAAAAATTACACTGGCTTTGAATTTTTGATATGAGGGAACAGACTGGAAAATGTTCAAATCATACTAAAATTATGATTCCTGCATATATTTATATTTGAACCAAAAAATATATTTGTTCTTTTAAAAAATATTTAATTTATTTATTACAGAGAGTGAGAGAGACAGAGAGAGAGAGAGAATGTGGGTGTGCCAGGGCCTGTAGCCACTGCAAGCGAACTTATGACACATGAGCCACCCTGTGCATCTGGCTTACTACATGGGTACTTGGGAATCAAACCTGGGTCCCTTGGCTTCACAGGCAAGTGCCTCAACCTCTAAGCTATCTCTCCAGCCCCACAATTTGACCTTTTTTTTTTTTACCATTACCCATAAATATTCACTGTTTATCCTAAAGTCTGACACACAATAGGTACATTTCAATAAACATGATTTTGAAAAAGAATCAAGCAGGTCTATTCTGGAATGTAATTTGAACAGATACAAGTGCACACAAGCATGAATGCACACATTGAGATATGCCCATAGTCTTTCTCCTACTCCTTCATTAATCTTCCCACTGCCCCCAGACTGATTGGTTCCTTTGAGGGAAGCCATATCTATAAAAAGGAAAATTTTCCCTGCCTCTCTTATATATTTATCTATGTCCTCTTTTGAAACCACTGGGGAAAATGAAACAGATATAGGTAGAATTAAAAGCATAGACAGAGATACAGGCAAAGGGAAGGAAGTGAGCACCTCCCACAAAACACACTGGGGATCTGGGGATCTGATTCAGGGGAGATCTGTGACCTTAATAATCACTGAGTTGAAAAACACATTTCATTTGGTTCAGAGTACTACAGGATGCGAGTCTCTGAAACCACAAATGATACTTTTCATCCATGATTCAGCTTTTAGACTGCATAAATGAGGAGATTCTTATGACAAGAGTTTCTCTCACATCTTTCTCTTGGAGCCAGAAATAACACTATCAGGTATGTAAGGAAGTCAGCTTGTATCACCAGAACACCACTGTTTCTGTGGCTTCATTGCAGTCAGGTGCTTAGAGCATGATATTCTATAAATCTTTTAATTCTCTATTCTGTTGTTCCTTGTAGGAAAACATATTAGATTCTTCACTTCTCCGAATATACTCCTAGAAGAGTACTTAAGGTAATGTATTCACATTAAGGGCTTTGTGGGCATTACAGAATCCCCACTATACAACTTAGAGAAAATGATGCCCAAGTAGATGTCTTGGATATTAGGGAAGATGGTCGTTAAACTCCCTTTAGTTCAAATGTAGCCTCAGCCTTGTTTCACTTCCTTTGTAAAATAGTGGGGCTTGGGTTGACCAATTATCTTTCATCAGGAGCAATTGAACCGGGCTACTGTTTCTTCAGAGTTGATGGTGACAGGTAGTTAAGAGCAAACTGAGAAACCAGCAAGCCAAGAAGCATTCTTTTCTTTTCTATTTTCCCACAGATTAGCCTTAAAATGTAAGTTTTTAAAGAAGAACTCCTGCATTTATCATTTAAAACATCTCTTCCCTGAGCAAGTGACTGAAATCCCCAAAAGTGATTAGGGTAATAGAGGAGATTGTGACTCACTTACCAGTTACACAGACTGGATTTCCCAAGCTCTCTGTCCTCCTCTTCCCTCTGACTGATCATTTGTGCTATCTTTGGAAATGAGCAGAAAGACAACGGAGGGGAATTTAAACTTATAATTTGAACTAATGTTGGGCACACCTTTAAGGTGGTATCAATAAGAAAACATTCAGTGAAGTTTATCTATCTTTCTCTGACTCTATATTCCATAGATAACTAAAATTTCACTTAAGCACAAATAATGTCAACAAGGTCATGTGCATTATGAAGTCAAATAACTACCAAGGTGAGAGTTAAAGCTTAAAAAGTGCAGTTCAAGGTCACATACCATGAACTGAAATCATATTATTGGTGCCAATAACTTCCTGCTCTGTGGAAAGGGTAAGTTAACTTTTGTCTCATACCAGTCTACTGTATTGAAAAGCTCCAAATATCTATTTTATGCCAAATAAAATTTATGATGCCACCTGCAATACGTATGTTTGTTATCCATAATCAGAATAAATGTCATTGCATAAAGACAGCTCAAAGGCACACAACCAAGGGAACTGTCTATGTGCATGATGGTACAGCTATGGTGGCAATCTTGCTTATCTGATAAAGCAAAGTTTAAAATGAGAGGAATTTTATTTTCTGTGTTAATCCTTGTATCCCAGAACTTAACTCACTGGCAGGAACATAGTAAACAATAAATAAGCATTTGTTACATGACTGAATTAATAAATAAATTGATGGTGTGGAGTGTTACAAGTTAACTACAACCTAAATTAAATTAAACTTTTCTTTTTATTGTAAGTCTAATAACTATATTTTCCAGCCAAGAATGATAGTATGCATCCTAACAAATATTAGTTAAAGGAAGTCTATTTGAAATTACGATTCTCTTAGAAATTTTTTTCTATTTTATTTATTTATTTGACAGAGAAAGAGGGAGAGAGAGAGAGAATGGGTATTCCAGGGCCTCCAGCCACTGTAAACAAACTCCAGACACATGTACCCCCTTGTGCATCTGGCTTACATGGGTCCTGGGGAATCAAACCTGGTGCTTTGGCTTTGCGGGCAAATGCCTTAACCGTTAAGCCATCCCTCCAGTCCTCTCTTAGAAATTTTGATGCATATTACAATATATTGAATTAACTCACTTAGAGTAACATCCATTTTCATAGAGATCATGTAAAGAAAATGTTTTCATCATTCTTAAAATATTGTCAGCACTAATATCTAAACTTACCTTGACAGTGAAACATTTGTCACTCTGAGTTTGCTCCAGGTTTGATCAAACGCTAAGAAGCAGACCTCTTGCTCTCTACAGATTGCATAAATGGCATAAGTATGGAATTTTGTGAGTATCTTAGTAGTGCTATTAAAAAATACTATAATCAATTATTCTGTTTTCAAATTGATATATTATGAAATTTCAAATATTGATAACAAGTTACTTGGTAAGCCTGGACTAATAGCTTCTAGAACATTGTTAGCAAAACTTGCAAGATTTTTACTGTGGTATCAACTGTTGATTCAGCCATTACCAGAAAGACCTTTGTCATCTTCCCACATCCTAAGGCAACCTTTCTGTTCATTATTTAATTTATGTAAAGGCAAGACTAAGAAGGAACAAATAATACAATTTAGGGCTTAATTCATAGCAAATATGGTTTTACATACGAGAGAAGCTGACTTGCCTAATAGAAAGGTGTCTTAAGAGACAAGCCATAATAAATAGTTTTGCCAGGCATGGTGGCCCACACCTTTAATCCCAGCACTTGGGAGGCAGAGGTAGGAGGATCACTCTGAGTTCAGCCTTGAAGTATACAGTGAGTTTCAGGACAATCTGAGCTAGAGTGAGACCCTACCTTAAACAAAACAAAAGAAAAAGGACTAGTTCAGCTCTGACTACAAAGGAAGGAAAGGAAATCCAGGGAATGTTGTGGCCTAAAAAAGAAATCTTCTGTAAGGAACAAAAACACCTGCCTTCAGATATTTAAGATTACACCATAACCATCATGGGAGACTGAATTGACTCATTTTGTGTAACTTTCAACAAAGTTTAAGTGTACCTATTGTCCTGGGAGCACCAGGATCGATGCATAGAAGTAGTAAGAAGACAGATTTTGTTCAATATTTAAAAAGTGCTTAGAAGCTAGCCATAGTGGCTCACATCCATAATCCCAGCACTCAAGGGGCTGAGCTAAAAGTATCACCATGAGTTTAAGACCAACCTGGTCTTAAGGTCAGTTTTGGCTAGGGTAAGAGTCTGTCTCAAAAAAAAAAAAAAAGGGTACTTTGAGAGAAGCAGGGATCTTTGGGAGAGGAAGAGACTGGATTGATCAGCAAATCCAAATGTACCTGGGGAGTGCAACTGCAAAGGAACTAGACTGATAGTTTTAAAGTATTTTACAGATCTTCAGGGGCTATGCAGCACCTACTAAAGAACAGAAAAGCAAGGGTGCCCAGTCCTATCCCATAGTTACATGCTCATCTGCTGTTGATTGAATTTCTATATATGCCACTAAGAGTAAGAATGCCATTTATAGCTATTTTTTTCAGATTTACTCTGAATTTCTCAATTTTTCTTCAAAATGAAAAATATGACCAAAGTTTATACTTTTACTTAGGATATCCAAGGGAGGATGATTTTTACCATTGCAGATACACAAAGTTATCAGAATACTTGAAATGCAAAGTTTGTTCCATACCATTCTCCAAATAACCCACTAGAAGGGATGTTACTGGATTTGCACTTACATTTAAGTAAACCCCTTAAATCTCTCTAAACATCAGTTTTCCTACCTTTAAAAGAGAAGGATAAAGTATACCTCTCTATACCTCAAATGGAAGAATTAATGTAAAAATTTTATGTTTTCCAACAATGTATTCACAAATCTAAAAATGTTTATTATTGTTCATTTCATGGTAACTTACATTTTTCTAACAGCTTTGGGGTCCAAGAACAAAACAGTTCATTGTGTGACTGAGTTTATCCTCCTGGGTTTCCATGGTCAATGGGAGATGCAGAGTTTCTTCTTCTCCTCAATTCTGGTTCTCTATCTCTTGACCTTGCTGGGGAATGGGGCTATTGTCTGTGCGGTGAAATGGGACAGGAGGCTCCATACACCCATGTATATCTTCCTGGGAAACTTCGCCTTTTTAGAGATATGGTATGTTTCTTCCACTGTCCCAAGCATGCTGGTCAATATCCTCTCAGAGACTAAGACCATCTCCTTCTCCGGCTGCTTCCTCCAATTCTATTTCTTTTTTTCACTTGGTACAACAGAGTGTTTCTTTTTATCAGTAATGGCTTATGACCGGTACCTGGCTATCTGTCGCCCACTACACTACCCTTCCATCATGACTGGGAAGTTCTGTGTGATCCTGATCTGTGTGTGCTGGGTGAGTGGATTCCTCTGTTATCCAGTACCCATTGTCCTCATCTCTCAACTTTCTTTCTGTGGATCTAATATAATTGACCACTTTGTATGTGACCCTGGCCCATTGTTTTCACTGGCCTGTGACCCTGCTCCTTCCACTGAGCTGATTTGTTACACCTTCAATTCAATGATTATCTTTGGGCCTTTTCTCTCCATCTTGGGATCCTATGCAATGGTACTCAGAGCTGTGCTTCGTGTTCCTTCTGGTGCTGGTCGAACTAAAGCTTTCTCCACATGTGGGTCTCATTTAATGGTGGTGTCTCTGTTCTATGGAACCCTTATGGTGATGTATGTGAGCCCAACATCAGGGAACCCAACAGGAATGCACAAGGTCATCACTCTGATTTATTCAGCTGTGACTCCACTCTTAAATCCTCTTATCTATAGTCTCCGGAACAAGGACATGAAAGAGGCCATAAAGAAAGTTCTGGGATTAACAAGTAGCCAAAACTGAGACAGCCTTGAAGGAGAACCCACCTAGATCACTTTTTTACATTTTAAGAGGGATTTTTGTAGATTGTTTTTTATTGTACAGAGTAGTGGGATCTACTGTGCTAGTACCACATCTTTCTCTGAATTGATCATGTCCATCTACCCTTGTACTTTTTCCTCCAACCCCATACCCTTCTCTGTCCCTAATAAGCCCTCTTCTGTTTTCATGTCAACTTTTTAAGTTGCTTAGTGTGGTTTCCACATATAAAGAATATGAAATATTTGGCTTTCTGTGTTTTTCTTATTTAGCTGAATATGATGTCCCCCAGTTCCAGCCATTTTGCTGCAAGTGAGAGAATTTCATTCTTCCTTATAGCTGAATAACCTATTGTATGCAATATTTTACTTACTTATCCTTTGACAGGCACCTGGCTGATTCTGTACCTTAGTTATCATAAATAGTGCAACAACAAACATAGGCATGGAGGTATCTGTGTTGTACACTGACTCTGATTCCTTTGGAGTGATACAACTGGAGCATATGGTAGTTCTAGTTTTGGTTTTGGGGGGGATTTTCACACTCTTTTCTATGCTAGTTGTATCAATTTGCTTGGTGAATGACTTGGTTATGTGTAATAGCAATAGAGAATGGCTTCAGCTAAGTGTATTCTAGCTAACACAAGTAAAAAAAGAAATAAGACTCAAGTTCCTTAGCAGTTCAAATTCAGTTCATTGATACAAATGCTCAATAAAATTTTAAATGTGTATAGCCTGACTATGATATTAATATGTGTAAACAATATGTGTACATATGTACTATTATGGTTTGAATACATAATTCCCCCCCATGAGCTTATGTGTTTGAACACTTAGTCCTCAGCTAGTAGCAGTTAGGAAAGTTATGGAACTTTTAGGGGGTGGTAGAGTCTTGATGTAGGAAGTGGATCATTGGGGGCAGGCCTTGAAGTTTTATAGCATGGCCCTACTTCCAATTTGTTCTCTGCTGCCTGCCTCTGACTGCAGGGTGGTTAGCCAGCCTGCCATGCCTTCCCTAGCCCTGACAGAATGTATCCTCCAGAACTGTAAACTGAATTAAACCCTTTTCTTCCTTAAGCTGTTTCCTGTCAGGTATTTACTCAAAACAATGAGAAATTAACACATGAAACTGGTAATCAGAAGTGGGGCCATTGCTGTAATAAACTTGTTCATGTAATCCATAATCTTTGATACTGGCTTTTGGGAGGAATGTGGAAGAGTTTGGAAGTTTGGGCTAGAGAAGCCTTACAATGCTGTAAGCAGAGCTTAAGGAGCCATTCTGGTGGAAGCTTGGAAGAATAGAATGCTCAGAGAAACACAGACAATGGAGGTCTACTTTATAAACTTTCAGAGGGAAACAAGGACTAGAAGTTCATATGATATTCTGGGAAGGAAACTGGTTGAATTCTGCCCATGTCCTGAGATCTTGAGCAAAGTTGAATTTATAGGGAATGGACTAATTTGGTAGAGGAAATTTCAAAGATAGCCCAGCATTCCACCTGTGGCATAGCTTCTGTTGATTCCTTTTATCCAAGTTTACAAGGAAATAAAGCAACATAAAAACAGGTTCAGTGGTGTAATGGTCAGCACTCTGGACTCTGAAAGAAAGGAACAGAGAAAAGTATACGAAATATATGCCATCTGAGAAGGAAAGCAAATTTGTCTGTAAAAGGAATGAATTGTATGTGTACCTAAAGCTTTTGAAAAGACTTCAATCTTTCAATTTCAAAAAACAAATATTCATAAGGACATGGGTTTAAAAAAAAAAAGCACACACACACACAGCATCTGTCATGGTTTGAGGCCATCTTTCATGCCAAAATCATAGCATACTCCAAACCTCTGAGCTTAAAAATTATATAGTGTACTTCTAATCCGTTGTCTACAAACATAATGTACTAAGTAAAAGTTGCTCTTCAGAAAGATATTTAATTGGCATTTTATATATCCCCTGGCACAAAATTATAAGCCCTTTGTTTGAGTTAATAATCCCTACAGATCAATTTGTCAAAAAATATCAATGAAACTCCAAGGCACGAAACAAAAACGTCCCTAAAGAAAACATGGCTCATTTGAAGAGATGGTGGAGACTATCTAACATGGAGCATAAATTAGGGCCAATTCATAGTCACTACTCAGTAAAAAATAGACCACTGAAATCCTGGGTGTGAAAGAAATTAAATTAATCATGCATGAAGTACTTACAGAGAGCCTCCACATCTGAGATAGAGAAGAGAATCTTTTTGACCTCTGTACACATCCTCCCCCCCAGGATGACCTAGTCTGGTGGGTATTTCTATTGTTAGTTATGACAGATGGGTCTACTTATTTATACATCTTTTCATTGAATATTCTCAAGGAACTCTCAAAGTAATCTCAGTTTCAAAATTTTAAGACAAAATTAAAAGTAATATGAAATTCCTCAGCATGTGTAGATCAGCATGGAATTCACACATGCTAAAATCAATGTGCTAACAGTAACAACATCAGTTACAAGTCCTCTCATCTCAATAAGCATCTGAGGCACCAGAAAGGGTGTGCCTTTTATAGATAATGTGGGCAAATTTGTTAAAGAATAGCTCTATTCACTGATTAAAAAAAATACAAAATTGGGATTTGGCCAGATGTAGTGGTGACACATGACTATCCCAGAACCGGTGAGGCTGGAAAGGAGGATCACCATAAATTCAAAGCCAGTCTAAGGTTCCAGAGTGAGTTTCAGGGTCAGCCTGGGGTACACCAAAAAATAATAAGAGAAAAAGAATTTCTGTGATTTTAAAATATTTTTTTTTCAAGGTAGGGTCTTACTCTAGCTCAGGAATTCACTATGTAGTCTCAGGGTAGCCTCAAACTCATGGCGATCCTCCTACCTCTGCCTCCCAAGTACTGGGATTAAAGGCATGCACCACCATGCCCAGCCAAGAATATTTGTATTTATTCATTTGTGAGGACACAGAGAGAGTATGGGAAGGCCAGGGCCTCCTGTTGCTGCCAATGCCAATGAACTCCATATACATACAACACTTTGTGCATCTGACTTTACAAGTGTACTGGGGAATCAAACACAGGTTATCAGGCATTGTAAGCAAGTGCCTTGAACTGACGAGCTAGCTTTCCAGACCTGGGGAATTTGCTTATTGTTCTAGTTGTTCCCCTCAGTGTCTACTACATTACTCCTCTTCACCTTCAGGAATGGTAGCATTAAGAAAGAAGAAAATATCTGGGTAGAGTGGTGCATTCTTGTAACCCTAGCACTGAAGAGGAGACCGGGAGGCTCTTGAGATCAGCCTAGACCACATACTTAGACATTGGACATTGGAAGGGAGGAGCATAGAAGAGGAGGAGGAAAAAGTTGTGATAATAAAATTAAATCAGTGTCCATGAAGACTAAGAATCCACATAGAATTTAATGGCAGATATATCAGGAAATACTTATTTCATTACTATTAGAAATTGTGAAATTTATATACCATCCTTTCCTGTGACTGTTTTTCTATAGGAGGTTTTTCTATTCTCAAAAAATATATAACCTGCAGGGTGTGGAGGTGCATGCCTTTAATCCCAGCACTTGGGAGGCAGAGGTAGGAGGATCACTGTGAGTTTGAGGCCACCCTGAGACTACATAGTGAATTCCAAGTCAGCCTGACTAGAGTAAAACCCTACCTCAAAAAAACCTGAAAAAAAATGAGCTGCTGTCATACCTGATAGGCAACTCAAGTCCCAGACAATAAGAATAGAAGGGTTTGGGGGGAGACAAAGGTGGGGGAGACAAACACAAAATTAAATCCAAAATGAGCTGATACCATAAAAACCTTTATCCTCAGAGATAGCCTAAAATAAATAACCCTCAAAAGGAGTAAGGGGGAGCACCTGAAAAGTAGGGCTCTGGTGAGAGTGGAATGTAGCCTAAGTTAAAAGAACTTTTTTTCTGTCTCTGACCTGTAACTCCCAGTACCAGAGAATATTTGCTGCCCACAGTGAGCTGTTGATCAGGGAGACCTATGAAGTCCCCATATCAAGGCATCTTTCTGTCAAAGCACTTGATTACCTGCCTGAGGCAAAAGCTAAGACCCTATTGCTGAAGACATTATATGCTAATGGTACAGAGCATGGCTGGAATTCAGAAGAGAGCAAGTCCCCAGACAGTGAGCCCATCTAGTGCTGGAAAGTGCTACATGAGCTACCGGGGGAAAGTGGCCAACAACAGTCTGAGCAGCCAGAGGTCTAAGCTACTCTGAGGCATGATGTAAATGCTAGTGCAGTAGTGGTACACAGCCTCAGTGGGTAACCAATAGCTTTCTGATTGGCTAAGAGATTTTCTCAGTGTAAAGGAAGCCATACCTGGAGTTGGGAACCAGATCAGAATCCTATAGAGACAAAGATTATGTTCTCCAGTGTCAAGATCTCACTAGTCTTTGGCTAAAAGAGGGGTTACATGTGTCAAGTTCTCTCTAAACTAATAATGCTTATCCCATTTAAAGTATGCTGACTTCACTCTCTATTGGAGAACCTGTTCTTCTTTTTCAGAAGTTAGTGAGACCAGTGAAAATAAATGACCCCTCACCCTTTAGCCAAGCCACAGCTGAATCCACAGAGGAATTGGGGAAATGAGTAAGAGTGCTACTTCCATGCTGTTCCTGATAATCAATGTCAGAGTATAGGAGACAGACCCTGAGGATACTCAACACCTACCAATGCAGAGATCCAGGGCTCCTAAGAACTCATCACTGAAGTAGACTTAAAACTCACCCACCATGCCTCAGGACATTTTTCAGAAGAGGGGTGGAAAGATTGTAAGAGCCATAGGTTGATACATCATGCCCAGAGGCATTCCCTCCGCCCAAAAATAACTGACTACTGCTCCCTCAATGCATAAATTATAACCCCATGGTGAATACCTGTAACCCTAATGAGGAGCATCCCCAATGGAATGGGGGCAGGGATGAGGGAAAAGAGGGTACCAACATATGATGTATCCATATGAAACACTTTGTTAATAATAATAATAATAAACATTAAAAAATAGAACCAGACATGGTGATGCACACCATTATTTTCTTTTTTAAAAACATTTTATTGACAACTTTCACAAATACAAGCAATATACCATGATTATAATCCTCTCTCCCCATCCTTCCTTTACCTCCTCCCAAATATCCCCTCCACTGACTCTTCTTTTTTCTTCACATTTTTTATTGATAGCGTCCATACTTACAAACAATAAATCATAATTCCCCCACCCCCACTTTCCCCTTCACAAATCCACATTTCATCATATGCCCTCCCCCTCTTCCTTAGTTTCTCTTTTCTTTTGATGTCATCATCTTTTCCTACTACTATGAGGGTCTTGTGGAGGTAGTGCTAGACACTGTGAGGTTATGTATACCGAGGCCAATTTCTATCTGGACAATTGAGTTGTCAACAGTCTGATCCTTCCTTTTGGCTCTTACATTCTTTTCACCACCTCTTCCACAATGGACCCTGAGCCTTGGAAGGTGTGATAGTGTTGCAGTCAGGTTCATATTGCTGGCAGAAATCACCTGACCAAGAGCAGCTTTTGGGGGGGAAAAAGTGTTTATTTTGGCTTACAGACTCAAAGGGAAACTCCATGATGGCAGGGGAAAACAATGGCATCAGAAGAGGGTGGACATCACCCCCTGGTCAACATAAGATAGACAATAGCAACAGGAGAGTCCCAAACACTGACAAGGGGACACTGGCTATAATACCTACAAGCTCACCCCAACAATACACTGCCTCTAGCAGGTGTTACTTCCCAAATCTCCATCAACTGGCAACATAGCATTCAGAACACCTATGTTTATGAGCAACACCTGAATCAAACCACAACATTCCACCCTGGCCCCAATAAACTGATAACCATCCATGACAGAAAAATGCATTCAGTCCAACTTTAAAAGTCCTGGGCTGGAGGTATGGATTAGTGATTGAGGCATTTGCCTGCAAAGCCAAAGGACCCAAGTTTAATTCCTCAGAACCCACATTAGCCAGATGCACAAGGGTGCACACGTGTCTGGAATTCGTTTGTAGTGGCTGGAGGCCCTGGCATGTCCATTCTCTCCCTCTCTCTCTCTCTCTCTCTCCCTCCCTCCCTCCTTTTTTCTCTGTCAAATAAATAAATATAAAATATTTTTTTAAAACAAAAACAAATAAAAGTCCCCATAATTTTATTAATCCCAATGATGTTCAAACATCCCCATAATCCAAGGTCTGAACTGAGCCATAATACCAAAAGTTCCCCCCCCCAAAAAAAGGCACAGAATAAACACTCATACTGAAAACGATGGCACTGGGCATAGTAAAGAAATATTCAACCAATACAAGATTTAAAACAAACTGGGCAAACATTAAACTCCAAGACCAAAAACTCTAGCCATTGACAAGTCTCTAAATCCGATAATACTAACCAGCAACAAGTCTTTGGAGTTCTAATTCTGTCCTTCCAGCTAGGCTACTCACATTCCTGGAAAACTTCATCTAGAGCCAGCAGCTTTCCTTACCAGCCATTTCGTGGTCCCAGCATCTCCACTGGGTCTCCACTGCAACTCATGGTTCATCCTCATGGCTCCATCAGGTCTTCATGCAGGTATCCAGCAAACCTGCTTCACACTGCCCATGGCCATTTCCAAAACACAAGACCATGTTGCAAACTCAATGACATACTTTTTCCTGCATTTATTATACTCCACAATACTAGGTAGGGTGCCAATTTGTTAATCAAGGGGAGAATAAAGCAGACTTTGAAGAACAGGACACTCCTTGAGCACCCAGGTCCCTTCAAAAGAGAGTCTACATTCTTCCTGTTGCCCCAGTGCAGGTCAGCTGATCCAATCTCAAAGGTTGTAATCTCACATATAATTGAAGCTGAACAGGCAGAAGTTTCAACCCAAAGATTTCATTTCTGTACCATATCCCTCTGCTCACACCAGTCCATTTCTATGCAAAGCAACCCTGCACAACTTCTCAGTACACAACCACAACAGCAAGCCTCTTACACAAACTGTTTCCAGCCCAGTCCAGCAAAGCTTGTTCTCACCATCATAGCCAAACCTCACAGCCCAAAGTTTTTGCTGAATTCAGGTCTTTCAACTATGACCAGAAGAGTCCAGCAAGCTGTACTTACAGCACTGCAAGGCATCTTTTATACCAAGATTTCAGATCCTTCCACATTCCACTTGAAAATCAGCTCCAAAAGGCCAAAGTCACAGTCAGGTGTCTAGCAGCAATCCCACTCCTTGGTACCAACATTACTGCTGATGTCAAGTTCATCTTGCTGGCAGAAATCATCTGATCATGACCAGCATTTGGGAAAAGGGGACATATTTTGGCTTACAGACTCAAGAGGAAGCTCCATGATGGCAGGATAAAACAATGGTAGAGGGTGGCCCTCTGGCCAACAAATAGTGGACAATAGCAACAAGAGAGTGTGCCAAACACTGACAAGGGGACATTGGTTATAATATACATAAGCCTGCCTCCAACAATACACTGCCTCCAGCGGGCATTAATTCCAAAATCTCCATCAGCTGGGAGCCTAGCATTCAGAACACCTAAGTTTATGGGAGACACCTGAATCAAACCACCACAGATAAAGATTTTTTAGTGCTAAGTATTCCTCCATCACATTGTATCAGTACTATAGTGCCTTTTGGGTCATCCCAGGGGTCACTGCCATCTGAAAAGAGAAGCTTCTCTAACCAAAAGTGATAGAAGCATTAATATATGGGTATGACCATTAAGTAAAGAGCTTACAGGGCAGTGAGTGGGTATAACATATGCGTTTAGCCAGAGAAGAGCAGGCATTACATTACTAGTGCTCAAGACCTCCCCTACCATAGGCTTTTGATTAGATTTTCAGTACCAGGAATGTATTCCCTCCCATAAAGCTTTGTAATTTCATGAGTTCCCATTGATTTATTAGTGGTTTTATGTCCTGAGCACCTGGAGTTATATTCCAAAAGTCATTGTCCATGCCAATTTGTTGAAGGGTTTGCTCTGCTTTTTCCTCAAATAGTTTCAGAGTTTTGGGTCTGATATTAAGGCCTTTGACACATTTGGAGTTAATTCTCGTGCATGGAGAAAGATAAGGATGTATTTTATCCTTCTACATATACATATACAGTTTTCCCACAACCATGTGTTAAAGAGGATGTCTTCGATGAATATTTTAACATTTTTTTCAAAAACCAAATGGCTGCAGCAGCCTGGCTTTACATAATGGTTCTCTGTTCTGTTCCATTGATATACATGTCTGTCTTTGTGCCAGTACCATGTTGTTTTGGTTACTATGGCTTTGTAATATAGCCTAAAATTGGGTATGGTGGTGCTGCCAGTCTTATTTTTGTTGCTCAAAGTTGTTTTGGATATTTGAAGGTTTTTGTACATCCAAATGAATTTTTAGACTGTTTTTTCCTATTTCCAGAAAAAATGCCATTGGAATATTAATGAGGATTAAATTAAATGTGTATATTTCTTTTGGTAAGATTGAAATTTTCACAATATTACTTCTTCCAATCCAAGAACATGGAATGTCCTAATGACTTCTGGATTGTCTCACTTGAGTGTTTTAAAGTTTTCCTTGGAGAGATCCTTCACTTCCTTGGTTAGATTTATTCCAAGGTACTTTATTTATTTTTCTTTGGAGGCAATTGTGAATAGGAGTGATTCCCAGATTTGATCCCTGCATGTTTTTTGTTAGTATATAGAATAGCTGGTGGTTTCTGTGCATTTGTTTTGTACCTTGCTACATTGCTAAAAGTGTTTATTAGCTCTAACAGTTTGCATTTGTAGGATTTCTGTAGGATTCCTTCCTTTTCTGTTTTATGGACAAGTTGGAGAAGCAAGGGTGTTTGTTCTTCCATGAAGATCTGGTAAAATTCACCAGTGAACCCATCTAGGTCTGGAATTTTTAGTTCGGAGATATATATATATATATATATATCTGCTTGGATCTCTGTACTTCTTATAGATCTATTTAAGCAGTTAATCTCATCTTGATTTTATTTTGGTAGGTCATGTAAATCAAGGAAATTATCATTTTATTTCATATTTTCAGACTTATAAGAACATATATTTTAAAATTATGTCCTTATGATTTTCTCATTTTCTTTGGTATCTGTTTTAAAAGTGGCATTTTCATCTCTAATTTTATCAATTTTTGTCTCTGCTCTCTTTCTTCTGCTCAGATTTGCTAAGGGTTTATCGATCTTGTTTGACTTTTCAAAGAACTAACTCTCTGTTTCACTGATTCTCAAGTTACCTACAAAGGCAAGCCCATCAGGATTACAGCAGATTACTCAACACAAACTTTAAAAGCCAGAAGGGCTTGGAGTGATGTATTCCAAATTCTGATGGACAATAACTGTCAACCAAGGTTACTTTATCCTGCAAAGCTATCCATTCAAATAGACAGAGAAATAAGAATACTCAATGACAAAAGCAGGCGAAAGGAATATTTGAAAATAAAACCAGCTCTACAGAAACTACGTCAAAGAATCCTCCATGCTGAAGAGAAGGAAAAGCACATATATAAGGAACCTGGAAAAAAACAAGCAATACTCAAATACCAGTTAACACAAAAGAGCAAAGGTAGAATGGGACCACAAAAAAAAAAAAAAATGGCAAACATAAATACACACCTTTCAATAATATGTCTTAATATCAATGACCTCAATGCCCCAACCAAAAGACATAGGTTTGCAAACTGGGTTAAAAAGCAGGATCCTACAATTTGTTGTCTCCAAGAAACTCACCTTTCAACAAAGGATGGACATTATCTTAGGGTGAAAGGTTGGAAAACGGTGTTTCAAGCAAATGGGCCTAGAAAACAAGCAGGGGTTGCTATCCTAATATCTGACAAGGTAGACTTCAGTCCAACGTTAGTCAAGAAAGATAAGGAAGGTCACTTTATATTGATTAAGGGCACACTCCAACAGGAGAACATTACAATCCTAAACATATATGCACCTAACATGGGGGCTCCCAAATTCATCAAACAAACATGATTAGAATGAAGGTCACAGAGAAGACCAAACACAGTGGCAGTGGGTGACTTTAACACCCCACTCTCATCAATTGATAGGTCATCCCGGGAAAAAATAAACAGAGAGGCATCTGGACTAAATGAGGTCATAGAAGAAATGGACCTAACAGATATCTACAGGACATTTCATCCAAACGCTGCAGAATATACATGCTTTTCAGCAGCACATGGAACATTCTCTAAAATAGACCATATATTAGGACACAAAGCAAATCTTAACAAATACAGGAAAATTGAAATAATTCCTTGCATTCTATCTGACCACAATGGAATCAAACTAAAAGTCAATAGCAAGAAAGGCTATAGAGCATACACAAAATCATGGAAACTAAACAATACACTACTAAATGATGAATGGGTAAATGAAGAAATCAAGAAGGAAATCAAAAAATTCATAGAGTCAAACAATAATGGGAACACAACATACCAAAATCTCGGGGACACAATGAAGGCAGTTCTAAGAGGTAAATTTATAACTTTAAGTGCCTCTATTAAGAAATTAGAAAGGTCACAAGTAAACGACCTAATGCTTCACCCTAAAGCCTTGGGAAAAGAAGAACAAGGCAAACCAAAAATCAGTAAACAGGAAGAAATAATAAAGATTAGGGCAGAAGTCAAAGAAATAGAAACAAGAAAAAACAATCCAAAGAATTAATGAATCAAAGAGTTGGTTCTTTCAAAGGATAAACAAGATTGATAAACCCTTAGTAAATCTGACCAAAAGAAAGAGAGAAGAGACAAAAATCAATAAAATTAGAGAGGAAAAAGGTAACATCACTAACAGATACCAGAGAAATTCAAAAACTCATAGAGACATACTATAAAAGCATATACTCCACAAGGTATAAAAATCTGAAAGAAATGGATGATTTCCTTGATTTATATGACCTATCTAAATTAAATCAAGATGAGATTAATCACTTAAATAGACCTATAACAAGCATGGAGATCCAAGCAGTTATCAAAAATCTCCCAACGAAAAAAAGCCTAGGCCCAGATGAATTCACTGCTGAATTTTACCAGACCTTCAAGGAAGAGCTAACACCATTGCTTCTTAAGCTTTTCCATGAAATAGAAAAAGAAGGAATTCTGCCAAACTCCTTCTATGAAGCCAGCATCACCCTGATACCAAAACCAGGCAAAGATAGAACAAAAAAAGAAAATTACAGAACAATCTCCCTCATGAACATAGATGCAAAAATTCTTAACAAAATATTGGCAAACAGAATACAAGAATATATCAGAAAGATCATTCACCCTGACCAACTGGACTTTATCCCAGAGATGCAGGGATGGTTCAATATACGCAAATCAATAAATGTAATACATTATATAAATGGGTTGAGGGACAAAAATCACATGATCATCTCATTAGATGCAGAGAAAGCATTTGACAAAATCCAACATCCCTTCATGATAAAAGTGCCACAGAGACTGGGAATAGAAGGATCATATCTCAATATAATAAAGGCTATTTATGACAAGCCTACAGCCAACATATTACTAAATGGGGAAAAGCTGGTAGGTTTTCCACTAAAATCAGGAACAAGACAAGGATGTCCAATGTCCCCACTTTTATTTAATATAGCTCTGGAAGTCTTAGCCATAGCAATAAGGGAAGAGACATGCATAAAACGGATACAAATTGGAAAGGAAGAGGTCAAGTTATCATTATTTGCAGATGACATGATTCTATATATAAAGGACCTAAAGACTCTACTAGCAAACTGTTAGAGCTGATAAAAAATCTACAGCCATGTAGCAGGATACAAAATAAATACACATAAATCAGTAGCTTTCATATATACTAACAACAAACACACAGAGGATGAAATCAGAGAATCATTCCCATTCACAATTGCATCAAAAATAAATAAATAAATAAATAAAGTACCTTGGAATAAACCTAACCAAGGAAGTAAAGAATCTCTATAATGAGAACTTTAAAACATGCAAGTGAGAAATTGCAGAAGACACTAGGAAGTGGAAAAACATCCCTTGTTCCTGGATTGGAAGAATCAATATTGTGAAAATGGCAATCTTACAAAAAGCAATCTACACATTTAATGGAATCCCTATCAAAAAACAAAGGCATTCTTCATGGAAACAGAAAAAACAATCCAAAAATTCATTTGGAATCACAAAAAAAAAACCTCGAATATCTAAAATAATACTGAGCAACAAAAATAAGGCTGGTGGTATCACCATACCTGATTTTAACCTATACTACAGAGCCATAGTAACAAAAACAGCATGGTACTGGCACAAAAGCAGACATGTAGATCAATGGAACAGAATAGAGGACCCAGATGTAAGTCCAGGTAGCTATAGCCACCTGATATTCAATAAATATGCCAAAAATACTCATTGGAGAAAAGACAGCCTCTTCAGCAAATGGTGTTGGGAAAACTGGATATGTATCTGTAGAAGGATGAAAATAGATTCTTCTCTCTCTCCATGCACAAGAATTAAGTCCAAATGGATTAAAGACCTTAACATCAGACCTAAACTCTGAAACTGCTAGAGGAAAAAGTTGGGGAAACCCTTCAACATATTGGTCTTGGCAAAGACTTTCTGAATACAACCCCAATTGCTCAGGCAATAAAACCACAGATTAATCACTGGGACCTCATGAAATTACAAAGATTTTGTACTGCAAAGGACACTGTGAATAAAGCAAAGAGACAACGTACAGAATGGGAAAAAATCTTCACCAGCTATATATCTGATAGAGGATTAATATCTAGGATATACAAAGAACACAAAAAGCTAAATAATGAATCAAACTAGCCAATCATAAAATAGGCTATGGAGCTAAATGGACTATTCTCAAAGGAAGAAATATGAATGGCATATAAGCATCTAAAAAAATGTTCTACGTCACTAGTCATCGGGGAAATGCAGATTAAGACTACATTGAGATTCCATCTCACTCCTGTCAGATTGGCTACCATCATGAAAACAAATGATCATAAATGCTGGCGGGGATGTGGAAAAAGAGGAATCCTTCTACACTGTTGGTGGGAATGCAATCTGGTCCAGCCATTGTGGAAATCAGTGTGAAGGTTCCTAAAACAGCTAAAGATTGATCTACCATATGACCCAGCTATAGCACTCCTAGGCATACATCCTAAGGACTCATCTCATTTCCTTAGAAGTACGTGCTCAACCATGTTTATTGCTACTCAATTTATAATAGCTGGGAAATGGAACCAGCCTAGATGTCCCTCAACTGATGAGTGGATAATGAAGATATGGCACATTTATACAATGGAGTTCTACTCAGTGGTAAAGAAAAATGAAGTAATGAAATTTGCAGAAAAATGGGTGGATCTGGAAAGGATTATACTAAGTGAGGTAACCCAGGCCCAGAAAGCCAAGCGCCACATGTTCTCCCTCATATGTGGATCCTAGCTACAGATGATTGGGCTTCTGCGTGAGAAGGAAAAAACTCAGTATCGGGGCCAGTAAGTTAAAAAGGAGATACAAAGGGAAGGAAAAGGAAGGGAGGAAGGTACGTATTAGGTTGGTATTGTATATATGTAAGTAGAATGAGATGGAGAGGGGATACGATGGAGAATGGAATTTCAAAAAGAAAGGGGGGGGGAGCATATTACCATGGGATATTTTTTATAATCATGGAAAATGTTAATAAAAATTGAGGAAAAAAAAAAATATATATATATATTTAAAGATGAAAAAAAAAGAAATGAAAATAATAAAGAAAAACCAGTCATAATTACTATCAATGAAGAACACACTTAATGAAATAAAAACCTGTGTAGAAAATCTCACCAGTAGAAGACCAGGTGGCAAGTCTAATACATTTCAACAAAGAGAAAGACAAACTAATAGGAAAGTATGAATGGGAATGTCAAGATATTCGGGACACTAGGAAAAGATCAAACATAAGAATTCAGGGTAGCCGGGCGTAGTGGCACACGCCTTTAATCCCAGCACCCGGGTGGCAGAGGTAGGAGGATCACCATGAGTTCAAGGCCACCCTGAGACTACATAGTGAATTCCAGGTCAGCCTGGGCCAGAGTGAAACCTTACCTCGAAAAACCACAAAAAAAAAAAAAAAAAAAAAAAGAATTCAGGGTATAGTAGAAAGAGAAGAATTTCACTCCAAAGACAAACTAGGCATTTTCAACAAAATCACAGAAGAAAACTTCGAAAAATTGGGAAACAGGTGCCAATACAGATATAGGAATCCTTTAGAATACCAGCCAGACAAAACCTGGAAAGAAGATATCCTCACCATATTATACTTAAACTACCAAACATACAAACCAAAGAAAATATATTGAAAGCAGTTAGAGAGAAAAATCAAGTTACCTAAAAAGGCAAGCTCATCAGGATCACAGGAGACTACTCAACACAAACTTTAAATTCCAGAAGGGTTTGGAGTTATGTATTCCAAGTTCTGAAAGATAACAACTTTCAACCAATGCTACTTTATCCTACAAAGCTATCCATTCAAATAGATGGAGAAATAAGGATATTCCACAACAAAAGCAGGCTAAAGGAATATTTGAAGACAAAACCAGCTTACAAAAAATACTTGAAAGAATCCTCCATGCTGAAGAGAAAGAAAACCACACATATGAGGAACCTGGAAAAAAACAAACAATCCTCAAATACTAGTTAATACAAGAGAGCAAAGGTAAAACCCGAAAGGACTACAAAAAAATGGCAAAAATAAATACACACCTTTCAATAATATCTCTTAATATCAAAGGCCTCAATGCCCCAATCAAAAGACATAGGTTTGCGGACAGGGTTAAAAAGCAGGATCCTGGACTTCCGGTCAAGATGGCGGCATAGGAACCACACCTAAGCAGCCTAGGGGAGAAAAAGCCAAAGAAAACCCAGCAAAATACACAAGGGAGGTGTATAAGAGATTAAAACAGCAGCGGAGAAGTAGGAGATATCCAGAGCCCACACGGGCAGGCCGAAGCAGCTCCGGCAGCGGCAGCTCGGGACCCGGTAGCGGCAGCTCGGGATCCGGCAGCGGCAGCTCGGGACCCGGTAGCGGCGATTCAGACTCTGGCAGCGGCAGCGGCAGCACGGGCACCGGCAGCTGCATCTCGGGCTCCGGCAGTGGCGACTCGGGATCCAACAGCGGCGGCTCAGACCCCGGCAGCGGAAGCGGCGGTGGAAGCCGGAAGCGGCGGTGGAAGCCGTGACTCCAGCCCCAAAAACACCATCAGCTGCTCCGGTACCGGCCACAGCGGCTTCAGGGCAGCAAATCCAGCAGCGGAGGCTCCAGCGGCTTCAGCAGCAGAGGCGGATTCCGCAGCAGCAGCACCAGCAGATCAGAGGCGGAGGACCCAGCAGCGGCAGCTCCAGCGGATCAGCAGGGGCAGACCCAGCAGCAGCATCTCCAGTGGCGGATCCAGTAGCAGTGGTCCCAGCAGCGGCAGCTCCAGCGGCAGCAGCGGGGATCCAGCATCAGGGGCGCCAATCTGCAGGGCCACAGTTGCCAGGCTTGGTTTGCCCCACAGGAAAAGCCAGTACCCAGTTCCAGAAAGCAGAACAGCGGCCCAACATCCCAGCCAGCAACTTGACTGAGACCAAAAGCATCCAAAGAGGTAACTGGGATTGAACCAGGGAAGGGTCTCACCTGGTCACAAGCTGACTTGGATCCCTCAACAGACCAGAAATCTTAACCTCTTTGTTGATAGAGGATCTGGTTTTTATAATACCTAATCTTGCATAAATGCTCGGTGCTGTTCTTGACTGAATGTGTATAGGGTTTAGTTAAATTTTAGAATATACCTGTATTTTATTTACCTTCTACATTGGTGGTGGGAATGCAATCTGGTCCAGCCATTGTGGAAATCAGTGTGGAGGTTCCTAAAACAGCTAAAGATTGATCTACCATATGACCCAGCTATAGCTCTCCTAGGCATATATCCTAAGGACTCATCTCATTACCTTAGAGATACTTGCTCAACCATGTTTATTGCTGCTCAATTTATAATAGCTGGGAAATGGAACCAGCCTAGATGTCCCTCAACTGATGAGTGGATAATGAAGATATGGCACATTTATACAATGGAGTTTTACTCAGCAGTAAAGAGAAATGAAGTTATGAAATTTGCAGAAAAGTGGATGGATCTGGAAAGAATTATACTAAGTGAGGTAACCCAGGCCCAGAAAGCCAAGCGCCACATGTTCTCCCTCATATGTGGATCTTAGCTAGAGATGATTGGGCTTCTGTGTGAGAAGGAAAAAACTCAGTAGCAGAGGCCAGTAAGTTAAAAAAGGAGATAGAAAGGGAAGAGAAAGAAAGGGAGGAGGGCTTTTATTAGGTTGCTATTGTATATATGTAAGTAGAAAGATTGAGATGGGGAGGGGATATGATGGAGAATGGAATTTCAAAGGGGAAAGAGGGGAGGGTAATACCATGGGATTTTTTTTGTTATCATGGAAAATATTAATAAAAATGGAGAAAAAAAATAAAAAAAATAAACCCCCCCCCCACACACACACACAAAAAAAAGCAGGATCCTTCAATTTGTGGCCTCCAAGAAACTGACCTTTCTACAAAGGATGGACACTATCTTAGGGTGAAAGGTTGGAAAACGGTGTTTCAAGCAAATGGACATAGAAAACAAGCAGGGGTTGCTATACTAATATCTGAGAAGGTAGACTGCAGTGCAACATTAGTTAGGAAAGATATGGAAGGTCACTTTATTTTGATTAAAGGTACACTCCAACAGCAGGTAATTACAATCCTAAACATATATGCACCTAACATGGGGGCCCTCAGCTTCTTCAAACAAATGCTATTAGAACTAAGGTCACAGATAACACCAAACACAGTTGTGGTGAGTGACTTCAGCACCCCACTCTCATCAACTGACAGGTCATCCTGGAGAAAATAAACACAGAAGCATCTGGATTAAATGAGGTCATAGAAGAAATGGACCTAAGATATATATACAGGATATTTCATACAAATGGTGCAGAATATACACTCTTTTCAGCAGCACATGGAACATTCTCTAAAATAGACCATATGTTAGGACACAAAGCAAATCTTAACAAATACAGGAAAATTAAAATAATTCCTTGCATTCTATCCAACCACAATGGAATCAAACTACAAATTAATAGCAAGAAAAGCTATAGAGCATACACAAATCATGGAAACTAAACAGTATGCTACTAAATGATGAATGGGTCAATGAAGAAATCAAGGAGGAAATCAAAAAATTCATAGAGTCAAATGATAATGGGAACACAACATACCAAAACCTTTGGGACACAATGAAGGCAGTCCTAAGAGGGAAAATTATAACTTTAAGTGTTGACATTAAGAAACTAGAAAGGTCTAAAGTAAACAACCTAATATTTCACCTTAAAGTCTTGGAAAAAGAACAGGGCAAACTGAAAATCAGTAAACAGGAAGAAATAATAAAGGTTAGGGCAAAAGTTAATGGAATACAAACCAAGAAAAAAAAAAAATCCAAAGAATCAGTGAAACACAGAGTTGGTTCCTTGTAAGGATAAATAAGATTGATATACCCTTAGCAAATCTGACCAAAAGAAAGAGAGAAGAGACACAAATTAATAAAAAGAGACAAGAAAAAGGCAGCATCACAACAGATACCAGATAAATACAGAAAATCATAGGGACATACTATAAAAACATATACTCCACTAAGTATGAAAATCTGAAGGAAATGGATTATTGCTTGATTTATATGACCTACCTAAATTAAATCAAGATGAGATAAATCACTTAAATAGACCTAAAGAAGTATGGAGATCCAAGCAGTTATTGGAAATCTCCCAAATAAAAAAATCCAGCCCCAGATGGATGCACTGGTGAATTTTACCAGACCTTCAGAGAAGAGCGAACACAATTGCTTCTTAAGCTTTTCCATAAAGTAGAAAAAGAAGAAATCCTACCAAACTCCTTCTATGAAGCCAGCATCACCCTGATACCAAAACCAGGCAAAGATAGGAAAAAAAGAAAGAAAGAAAGAAAGAAAGAAAGAAAGAAAGAAAGAAAGAAAGAAAGAAAATTACATACCAATCTCCCTCATGAACATGAATGCAAAAATTCTCAACAAAATATTGGCAAACAGAATACAAGAATATATCAGAAAGATCATTCACCCTGACCAAGTAGGCTTTATCCCAGAGATGAAGGGATGGTTCAACATATGCAAATTGATAAATGTAATGCATTATATAAATGGACTGAAGGACAAAAATCACATGATCATCTCATTAGATGCAGAGAAAGCATTTCAACAAGACAAGGATGTCCACTGTCTCCACTTTTATTTAATGTAGTACTGGAAGTCTTAGTCATAGCAATAAGACAGGAGACACTTATAAAAGTGATGCAAATTGGAAAAGAAGAAATCAAGTTATCATTATTGCAGATGACATGATTCTATGCATAAAGGACCCTGAAGATTCCACCAGCAAACTGTTAGAGCTGATAAATACCTATAGCCATGTAGCAGGATACAAAATAAACACACAGAAAACAGCAGCCTTCCTACATGCTAACAATAAACACACAGAGGATGAAATCAGAGAATCACTTCCATTCACAATTGCATCAAAAAAAAAGTACCTTGTAATAAACATAACCAAGGAAGTGGAGGTTCTCTACAAAGAAAACTTTAAAACACTCAAGCGAGAAATTGCAGAAGACACTAGGAAATGGAAAAACAACCCTTATTCCTGGATCAGAAGAATCAATATTGTGAAAACAGCAATCTAACCAAAAGTAATCTACACATTTAATTTAATACCCATCAAAATTCCAATGGCATTCTTCACAGAAATAGAAAAAAACAATCCAAAAATTCATTTGGAATCACAAAAAATCTCGAATATATAAAACAATACTGAGCAACAAAAAATAAGGCTGGTGGTATCACCTATCACCATACCTGATTTTAACCTATACTACAGAGCCATAGTAACAAAACAGCATGGTACTGTCACAAAAGCAGATATGTAGATCGATGGAACAGAATAGAGGACGAGATGTAAGTCCAAGTAGCTATAGCCACCTGATATTTGATAAAAATGCCAAAATAATACTCACTGGAGAAAAGACAGCCTCTTCAGCAAATGGTGCTGGGAAAACTGGATATGTATCTGTAGAAGAATGAAAATAGATTCTTCTTTCTCTCCATGTACAAGAATTGAGTCCAAATGGAATAAAGAACTTAACATCAGACCTGAAACTATGAAACTGCTAGAGGGAAAAAGTAGGGGAAACCCTTCAACATATTGGTCTTGGCAAAGACTTCCTGAATATAATCCCATTGCTCAGGCAATAAAACCACAGATTAACCACTGGGACCTCATGAAATTACAAAGATTTTGTACAGCAAAGGACACTGGGAATAAAGTAAAGAGGCAACCTATACAATGGAAAAAAAAATCTTTACCAGCTATACATCTGATAGAGGATTTATATCTAGGATATACAAGGAACTTAAGAAATCAAACAAGCCAATTAAAAAATGGGCTATGGAACTAAATAGAGAGTTCTCAAAAGAAGAAATATGGCTGGCATATAAGCATATAACAAAATGTTCTATATCCCTAGTCATCAGAGAAATGCAGATTAAAACTACGTTGAGATTCCATCTCCCTCCTGTCAGATTGGCTACCATCATGAAAACAAATGACCATAAATGCTGGTGAGGATGTGGAAAAAGAGGAACCCTTCCACACTGTTGGTGGGAATGCAATCTGGTCCAGCCATTATGGAAATCAGTGTAGAGCCAAGACAGCTAAAAATAGATCTACCATATGACTCAGCTATAGCACTCCTAGGCATATATGCTAAGGACTCATCTCATTACCTTAGACATACTTGCTCAATATTGTTTATTGCCACTCAATTCACAATAGCTGGGAAATGGAACCAGCCTAGATGTCCCTCAACTGATGAGTGGATAATGAAGATATGGCACATTTATACAATGGAGTTCTACTCAGTGGTATGAAGAAGAAGAAGAAGAATTTATGAAATTTACAGGAAAATGGATGGATCTGGAAAGGATTATGCTAAGTGAGGTAACCCAGGCCCAGAAAGCCAAGCGTTGCATGTTCTCTCTTATATGTGGATCCTAGCTACAATGATTGGACTTCTGTGTAAGTAGAAAGAAAACTCAGTAGAAAAGGCCAGTAAGCTAGAAAAGAGATATAAAGGGAAGAGAAAGGAAGTGAAGGGGTTACGTAATAGGATGGTGTGGTGGTTTGATTCAGGTGTCCCCCATACACTTAGGTGTTTTGAATGCTAGGTTCCCAGCTCATGGAGATTTGGGAATTTATGCCTCCTGGAGGGAGTGTATTGTTGGGGGCACGCTTATGGGTATTATAGCCATTTTCCTCATGCCAGTGTTTGGCACACTCTCCTGTTGCTATTGTCCATTTTATGTTGGCCAGGGGGTGATGTCCACCCTCTGCTCATGCCATCGTTTTCCCCTGCCATTGTGGAGCTTCCCCTCAAGCCTACAAGCCAAGATAAATTTCTTTTTCCCAGAAGCTGCTCTTGGTTGGGTGATTTCTACCAGCAATGTGAACTGGACTGCAACAGATGGTATTGTATATATGTAAGTAGAAGAATAGATTAATGGGGGTGAAAAGGCCCAAGTGAGGTCAGGGGAAGAGAGTGAGTAAAGGAAAGGTGGAGGGAGGGCTAATCAAAATCTAAGAGGATATAAATAAATCATATAGGAAACTACTTTTTTGGACAATGGAACACTCAGGAGCCATAGACTGTTGCTTAAAAAATTTCAGTGCCAGGGATGGGATACCTCCCAGTGAGTTATTGGCCAGGGAGGTCCCTGATGCCCCCAAAACACTACAGGAATTCCCACCAGGAATAGATGGTAAGACCCTATGGCTGAAGACTCCACATATTTGGGCTGCAAAGCCTCTAAGAAATCCTGCTGGAACTGAGCTGATAACCTCCTCCATGTAGACCTGCTGACAGAAAGCTGGAAGAAGCCATTCTGCATGCAGTTCAATGGGAGAGAGGGAAATCACCAGTGAAGATACTCAACAGTGGACACTTCAAGCCTTCTATTTGGCCATCCAGGCCAAATGAGCTAACAGGTGCAATAGTGGCATGTCTATCATGGTGGAAACCATCTGCCCTCTAATTGGACTGGAGGCCTGCTCCATGAGAGGGAATACATCCCTGATACTGAAAACTTAAAACAGGGGTAGTCATGAACCCTAGGGGTGTAATGTCTGCTGGTGTCTGGCTAAATATATATACTGTGCTTATAAAACTGCCCGGTAAGCACTTCTTTTAATGTTCATACCCTTATGCTAATGCTACTCTCACTTTTGGTTAGAGAATGTTCTCTTTTCAGATGGCAGTGACCTTGGAATGACTCAGAAGGCATCATGGTGCTGGAAAGAAGTGACAGGAGTGCACAGTACTGCAATATCTCTATCACACCTTCCAAGGCTCAGGGTCTATTGCAGAAGAGGTGGCAGAAAGAATGTAAGACTCAAAGGAAGGGTAGGACTCTTTACAACATACTCCCCCCAGACACAAAATGGCCTGGATATCCATGACCTCACAGTGCCTGACACTACCTACACAAGACCATCATAATAGGAGGAATTGATCATGACATCAAAATAAAAGAGAGACTGATTGAGAGGGGGAGGGAATATGATGGGGGGAAACTGGGGGGAGGGAGGGCATTACCCTGGGATATTTTTTATAATCATGGAAGTTGTTAGTGAAAAAAAAATTGAAAAGAAAAAAAAAGTTTGTGTTGAGTAATCTGCTGTTATCGTGATGGCCTTGCCTTTATAGGTGACTTGCTTTTTATCTCTAATTGCTTTCAATATTTTTTTTTTGGTTTGTATGTTTAGCAGTTTAAGTATAACATGATGATGAGAGGTTCTTTTCAGGTCTTGTCTGTTTGGTGTTCTAAAAGCTTCCTTTATCTGCATTGTCATTTCTTCCCCAATTTGGAAAAACTTTTCTTCTATGATTTTGTTGAAAATGCCTACCATGCCTTTGGATTGAAATTCTTCTCCTTCTACTATAGCCTTAATTCTTATGCTTAATCTTTTCATAGTGCCCAACATATCTTGAAATTCCTATTCATACCTTCCTATTAGCTTGTCTGTCCCTTTGTTGAACTGTATTAGTTCTGCCACCTGGTGTTCTGTTTTAGATATTCTGTTCTCTGCCTTATCCATTCTACTGATAATAGTTTTCACAGTTTTTTTTTTTTTTAATTTAACTTACTGTGTTTTTCATTGCTAGTATTTCTTCCTGGTTTTTCTTCAGTATTTCTATTTCCTTACTCATGTCTTGTACTGACCCCCTTATCTCACTAAGTTGGTTTCCTGTGTTCTCCTTCAGGAGTTTTTCTTCTTTGATTCCTTGGATTTCTCCTTTGATTTCTTTGAGTATAGATAAAATCATTTTTTTTTTGAAATCTTTGTCCAGCATGTTATCTGAAACAGTCTCATTGTTTATCATTTCTGACGGATTTACTTTTTTTTTTCTTTTTTCTTTTTTCAAGGTAGGGTTTCACTGTAGCTCAGGCTGACCTGGAATTCACTCTGTACTCTCAGGGTGGCCTTGAACTCATGGTGATCCTCCTACTTCTGCCTCCCAAGTGCTGGGATTACAGGCATGTACCACCATGCCCATCTGGATTTATAATTCTTAATGGGATTGCACTGTCTTGATTCTTTGTGCTTCTTATATTATAATGTAGAGATTTTTGCATCCTTAGTTAATTTTATGCTTGGGTTTTCTAATTATCTGAAATAGTCTTAGCCAAGTAAATATGATTTTATATACCTTCAGAGTAAAAGTTTAAGGTGCCAAGTGTAGCTGTTGTACTCCACGACAACAGCAGAAGTCATCTTAGGGGTTGATTTTGCCTGCTATCCAAATATTCTAGTGGGCTAGGTGGAGCAGTTTACTGGCAAATTCTAAAATTCAACTGAGCAATGTACACATTCAATCAAAACAAGCACAGAGTATTTATGCAAGAGTGGGGTTTAAAACAAACAGATAACCTTATAAAGCCAAAGTTGCTAAGGATGTGTGTTGCTCTACACTCTTAATCCTGTCAGCTAGAAGGTTGCGATTTCTGTTCTGAATCAGTCCCTGACCCCAATAATGACAGAATAAAAATACAAAGGACTTATACATCTGAAAGCATCAAAGGCAACAATAGTCAACCACAAAACACAGCTTAATTGAGAATGATAAAGCCAACCAAGAATATGTAACCCTTAACCTTCCCTGACCTGGAAAGAGAGATTAGCACTTTCAGTGCAAGCTTTTCTAGTACCTAGTACCTTTTCTCTAGGCCTTTTTGTCAGTTGGCCTCATTTCCTTTTGGGGTGGCTTCCAATGCTGAGGAATGTAACAGCCAAAGGAAGAGTAGGACTCCTTACAATGTGTTCCTCCAAACACAAATTGGCCTGGATATCCATGACCTTGCAATGCCTGACACTACCTACATCAGACCATCAAAATAGGAGCAAAAGATAATGACATGAAGATAAAACAGACTAATTGAGAAGGGGAAGGGCTATGATGGAGAATGAAGTTGCAAAGGGAAAAGTAGGGGGAGGGAGGGAATTACCATGGGTTATTGTCTATAATGACAGTTGTCAATAAAAATAAATAAATTTTAAAATATTAAAGGAATGCATGAAAGAGAAGGTCATTGAATTTGTAGCATGGTCTTGTGTTTTGGAAATGGCCATGGGCAGTGGGAAGCAGGTTTGCCTACATGGAGACCCAATAGAGCCTTGAGGATGAACCATGGGTTGCAGTTGAGACCCAGTGGAGATGCCAGGACCATCAGATGGCTGCTAAGGAGAACTGCCATGCCCAGATGAAATTTTCCAGGACTATGAGTAGTCTAGCTGGAGGAATGGAATTGGAACTCCAAAGACTTGTTGGTAGTTAGAATTATTAGACTTGGAGATTTGTCACTGACTAGAGTTGTTGGGCTTAGAACTACAGAATTTTATGTCAAAATCTTGTATTGGTTGAAAATTTCTTTGTTATGCCCAATGCCATCTTTTGTAGTCTGAATGTTTATTCTATGCCATTATGAGCTTTTTTTTTTTTTTTTTTTTTTTTGTATTATGGCTGTATTAGTCAGGGTTCTTCAGAGGAACAGAACTGCTAGAATGAAATACATTATAAAGGGAATTTATTGGATTACCTTACAGTAGTCCAATAGCAGTTGCAGGTCTGAGAATCAAGGAACCTGGTAGCTGCTCAGTCCACATGGCCAGATGCCTCAGCAGTCCCAATACAGCACTGAAGGCCTGTAGGCTTCCTGAGGAGCCACTGGTCTTCAGTCCACATGGGTCTTCAGTTGATGCTGGTCTTCAGTCTACACTAGGAGGCAGCAAGCAGCTCTGGAAGCCAAGTGGAATAAGGGGGCTTTTTTCATCCAGAATTTCCTTATATAAAGTCCCCATCTGAGAGGGGCTGCCCACTCTGGGGGAAGGGCTTACTCTGGGGGAAGGACTTCCTCCTTTAGTTAAACCTTTCTAGAAGCAACCTTGGAGTCTCACCTGAAAAGGATTTCTGTGAATTACAAACAGATCAAGTTGGAAACACCTTATCCATCACAAGTCCACCCCTTGTCAACTTGACACCAAACCATATCTCCTTACATCATACTTAATTTCCAAATGAAAACAGTAACAAACTCATAATTTCACCTAACCACCACACGTAAAACCAGAAATGCAAAATCTTCCCCCAACACAAGCAAGGTTCCTTGAGGAATGCTTAGTCACTAATATAATAGGCCTAATATAAATTCAACAACAGTTACCTAGTGATATAATCTTAATATTGGTGTAGATATGTACAAACACTCCCTATCAAGGTAGGACAGAAACATGGCAATTACAGTCCTCGTTTTTGTAATTGGTCATGTGGCCTTCCCTGGTATTTGTAACTACCTTCTTCTACTGCCCATTCTGTATTTTCTCCACCTTCAGCAAGCACCTCAGCAGGCCTTGGTTCTTTACCTGAATGGGTGACCCACACCTTCATTCCTGAAGGATCTGGGCCATTTATCACACTACCTCAATTGGGTTGTTGCAGTTGTCCATTGACTTTGATAACATGGCATGATAGCACCAAGAGATGCCCTAAAGGATCTCCTGTACTCCAGACATATTCTTCCTTACCTCCATTGAGGAGGAGCAGTCCAATTTCCTCCTGGTAGTCTGGATCAATCACCCCTACTAACACTGTAATTCTTTTCTTAGCCTGTTGACTGGAGGGCATCAGGAGCCCAAAGTGGCCAAGGGGGAGGTCTTAGCTTCCAGTTGAATGGAATGTTCTTCGTGTCTCCTGGCAAAAGCTCTCCCCCATCTGGCACCAAGACCTCTAGGCCAGCAGAACATAAGGTTGTGGGAACAAGAAGCAAAAATTTGTCTAATGGGTCACTTGGGGTGATGGTAAATAGGACTATTCCCATTTCTACCCCTCAATTCTGGGCCCATGAATCCGGGCTATAGGAGAAATAGCACCATATATAGGATGATGATTCAGAGAATAAACAGCTTGCTGGAGAACACTCCCCCAGCCCTCCAAGCTATTGCCACCTGGTTTGCACTGTAACCATTTCTTTAAAAGGCCATTCTACCATTCTATCAAGCCAGCTGCTTCAGGGTGGTGGGGCACATGGTAAGACCAGTGAATTCCATGATCATGAGCCCACTGCCATACTTCCTTGGCTGTGAAGTGAGTTCCTTGGTCAGAAGCAATGCTGTGTGGAATTCCATGACGAGGATAAGGCATCCTGTAAGCCCATGGATGGTAGTTGTGGCAGAAGCACTATGTAAAGGAAAAGCAAATGCATACCCAGAATAAGTGCCTATTCCTGTAAGGACAAAACGCTGCCCTTTCCATGATGGAAGTGGTCCAGTGTTGTCAACCTGCCACCAGGTTGCTGACTGGTCACCCCAAGGAATGCTACCATATCTGGGCTCAGAGTTGGTCTCTGCTGCTGGCAAATTTGGCACTCAGCATCAGCCATAGCCAGGTCAGCTTTAGTTAGTGGAAGTCCATGGTGTTGGGCCCATGCATAGCCTGAATCTCTGCCACCATGGCCACTTTGTTCATGGGCCCATTGGGCAATGAAAGGGATGGCTGAGTAAAGAGCACTATCCACATGTCAGCTTATTTACTTGATTATTAAAGTCATCCTTCTGGTGAGGTCACCTTCTGATGAGCATTAACATGGGACAGAAGTATCTTTATATTCTTTGACCATTCAGAGTTCTATCCACAAACACCTTGCCCAAATGTCCTTCTCACCAGTTTTCCAATTGTGCTCCTTCCAAGCCCAGGACCATCCAGACAAACCACTGGCCACAGCCCATGAATCAATGTATAACCACACATCTGGCCATTTCTCTTTCCAATCAAAATGCACAACCATGTGCACTGACCGAAGTTCTGCCCATTGTGAAGACTTCCCTTCACCACAGTCCTTCAGAGTTGTCCCAGAAAGGGGCTGTAATGCTGCAGTTGTCCACTTCTGGGAGGTGCCCATATAACATGCTAAACCATCTGTAAACCATGCCCTTGTCCTCTCCTCCCAGTCAATTGATAATAGGGCACACCCATGATGCCATAGGTTCATGCTTGGGGACAGAAAGTATTGTTACAGGAGAAGAAACCATAGCCATTTGGGCAACATTCTCATGCAACTTACTTGTGCCTTCAGGGTCTGCTCAAGCCCAATCATGTATATACCACTTCCACTTGATAATGGACTGCTGCTGTGCACGTCCAACTTTATGGTCTGGTAGGTCAGATAACACCCAGCTCATAATGGGCAGCTCAGGTCACATAGTAACTTGATGGCTCATTGACAAACATTCAGTTTCAACTAAGGCCCAATAGCAGGTCAAGAGCTGTCTCTCAAAGGGAGAATAATTGTCTGCAGATGATGGCATGGCCTCAGCTGTGATTCACCTATGGGGGGCCTGCCAAAGGCTCCAAATGGCATTCTGATCTGCCACCAACACCTCAAGTACCATCAGATCTGCTGGATCTTATGGTCCAAGGGTCAGCGCAGCCTGCACAGCAGCCTGGACCTGTTGAAGAGCCTTCTCTTATTCTGGGCCCCACTGAAAACTAGTAGCTTTCCAAGTCACTTGGTATGTGGGATAGAATAAGACACCCAACTGAGGAATGTGCTGTCTCCAAACTCCAAATGAGCCCTGTAGACATTATTCTTCTTTCTTAATGGTGGGTTAATGTTGAGACTTATTGTTGGTCAGAATTATCGGACTTGGAGATTTGTCAGTGACTAGAGACAAATGTTTGATGTTTGCCCTGTTTAAATTTTGTATTGGCTGAATGTTTCGTTGCTGTGCCCCATGCCATCTTTTGTAGTGTGTTTATTCTATGCCATTATGGGTTTTTGTTTTTTTGCTCTTTTTTTTGTTATTATGGCTCAGTTAAAAGATATTGGACTATGGGAATGTTTGAATATCATTGGTACTGATTTAAAGCTATGGGGACTTTTAAAGTTGGATGAATGCCTTGCATTTTACATCATGTACCATCAGTTTATGGGGGCCAGGGGCAGTATGTGATGGTTTGACACCTGTGTCCTCCATAAACTTAGGTGTTCTGAATGTTAGGTCCCCAGCTGATGGCAGTTTGGAAATTAAAGCCTTCTGAAGGCAATGTGTTGCTGGGGGCTGGCTGATGGGTATTATAGCCACTTTCCTGTTGCCAGTGTTTGGCATATTTCCTGTTGCTGTTGCCCATTTGATGTTGGCCAGGAGATGATGTCCACCCCCTACCAATGTCATTGTTTTCCCCAGCCATCATGGAGCTTCCTCTTGAGTCTATAAGCCAAAACAAACTTTTTTTTCTCCCACAAGCCGCTCTTGGTCAGGTGTTTTCTTCCAGCAATGTAAACCTGACTGTAACACCCCCACAACAGACATGCCATCATTGCACAAGTTGGCACATTTAGCCTAGCTGGCCAGCCATTAAATTTGCAGGATCCACTACTGGTTAAGACCATTCATGACTTTTCTCCCCCAACAGGATACATAGTTCTTTCCAGCATCCTGATAGCTAGTCAACAGGTTTCCATCTCAGCTCCACCTTGATTTCTCAGTGTTCTCCTGCCCAAGCATGTAATCTTGGGAATTATTGCCAACATCCACATGACAGACAGACAGAGTGGGATGGTGTAGTTATAAAGAATCCAGTCTTGAGGTGGAAAGATGGCTCAGCAGTTAAGGTGCTTGCCTGCAAAGCCTAAGGACCTGGGTTCAATTGCCCAGTATCCATGTAAAGCCAGATGCACAAGGTGGCACATGTGTCTGGAGTTCAATTGCAGTGACTGGAGGCCCCAGTGTGCCCATTCTGTCTCTATCTGCCTCTCTCTCTCTCTTAAATAAATAAAATACTTACAAAAAAAAAAAAAAAAGAATCCAGTCTTAGGCCATTCCTTTAGATCTTTGTTTCATTATTATGAATTTTACAAACTTCACTAAGGGCTTTGAATATGTACTACCTAATGCACAGCTATGATGTCACAAAATATCCTCTTCTAGAGATAAAGTAAATTTTTTTATTCGGTCAAATGTTAATAACCAGACATTTCAGAATCCTAAGTATAAAGTCAGTCTCTTAATTTTCTAAATTTATTTATTTGCAATAAGAAGAACATCATGGGCTGGACTCTACCTCCTAAATTGCCATCAACCGGGCACCAAGCATTCAAACTACATGATTTTATGAGGGACACCACTGAAGTTGGTATATGATGAAAATGTCAAGCCGGGAGTGGTAGCACACACCTCCCAGCACTTGGGAGGCAAAGGTATGAGGATCACTGTGAGTTCAAGTCCACCCTGAAACTATATAGGGAATTCTAGGTCAGCCTTGGCTAGAGTTAGATCCTACGTCATAAAACCAAAAACAAAAAAAAAGAGAAAAGGGAGGAAGGGAGGAAGAAAGAAAGGAAGGAAGGAAGGAAGGAAGGAAGGAAGGAAGGAAGGAAGGAAGGAAGGAAGGAAGGAAGGAAGAAAAAGAGAGAAGAGAAAGGTAAAAAATGTCAGATTTCCAAAACAAAAATTATTTTTATTTATTTATTTATATGAGAGAGAGGAGGTAGAGAGAGAGAGAATGGGAGCACCAGGGTCTCCAGCTGCTGCAAACAAACTCCAGACACATGTGCCACCTTGTGCATCTGGCTTTAGGTGGGTACTAGGGAACAGACCCTGGATCCTTTGGATTTGCAGGCAAGCACCTCAACTATCTCTTCAACCTAAACATGTCAGATCTTAATGATGGGGTAACTGAGCAAAGAATACATGGGAATTCATGTATTATTGTTGAAGCTTTACTCTAAATCATCGTGAGTTTGAGGCCACCTTAAGAGCACATAGTGAATTCCAAGTAAGCCTGGACTAGAGTGAAGCCCTACCTTGAAAAAAAAAAATGTTCTCAAGGTTAAACCTATGTCATCGATTTTTTACAAATGTAACTGTGCTACCAGGACAATATTCTTTAGTAATAATACTTGTCAAATAGAGATCACAGAGTGTGACCACTATGCCACAGAAAAGTATATCTGCTGCCTATTAAAGCTTTAAAATTGTAGAAGCTTTTAAATATCTCTTAAAAAAGTAACCCAAGCAGTCGGGCACAGTGGCACATGCCTTTAGTCCCAGCAGGTAGGAGGCTTGCTGTGAGTTCAGCCTGAGACTACAAAGTGAATTCCAGGTCAGCCTGGGCTAGAGCAAGACCCTACCTCGAGAAACAACAACAAAAAGAAAAAAAATAGGTAACCCAAAAAGTCAGCCTGAAAAAAGCTACATACTCTATGATTGCAACTTATGTTCTGGAAGAAGTAAAATTACTACATTAGTAAAGACCAGGGGTTAGGAAAGAGGAACAGAGAAACAGGTGGAACACAAAGGAGGTTTTGACATTCCTTTGAAGCGGCTCTGGGAGACACTGGGATAATGAATGCCTGTCAGTATTCACTTAATGAACCCCACAAAATACACCTGAGGAACGTGAACTACAGACTTTGGTAGATCCTGCCAATGTTCCAAGAAACACTCCACTCTTTAAGGCGTACTGACAATGGGAGAAGCTGGGAAGTAAGCAACTGTGAACTTAAAACTGCGCAAAAAGATAAGCCTTTAATCTCAGCACTCAGGAGGCAAAGGTAGGAGGATCGCCATGAGTTCAAGGCCAGCCTAAGACTACAGAGTGAGTTCCAGGTCAGCCTGTGCTAGAGCAAGACCCTACCTTGAAAAAAAAAAAGAAATGAAAAAACTGTTTTTATAAATTAATTTATTTGAGCGAGAGAAAGAGGCAGCTAAAGACAGAGAGAGAGAATGGATACATCAGGGCCTCTAGCTGCTGCAAACAAACTCCAGACATATGTGCCACCTTGTGCATCTGGCTTTACATGGGTACTGAGGAATCAAACTCAGGTCCTTTGCTGGCAAGTGCCTTAACCACTGAGCCATCTCTCTAGCATGATAAATCTGTTTTTTAATGTAAGGTTGAAGAGGACTCAGTAGATAAAACTCTTGCCACCAAAGTGTGAGTCTTGCCCCCCCCCCCAGCATGCAGTAAGTGCCCAATGGGCATGGTGGCCCACCTATAATCCAAGTGCTTGGGTGCCAAAGACATGAGATCTCTGGGGTGAGCTGTCTAGCTATACTGACCAAATCAGATAACTCTGGGTTCAGTGAGAGACCCTGCCTCAGTAGATGATGTGTAGAGTGATGGAAGATGACACCCAATATCAGCCTTTGGCTTCCCGATACTTGTACACACACACACACATGAGCCCACATACATATCCACATTCACACACACCACACATGCACTATATATATACATGTATATATAAATGTAATTCAATTATTGGCCAAAGCTGCACAACTCCTATTGACTTTGCTTTAGGCAATGACAGAAGACAAGTTTTCCACAAGGCCTTCTGCAATACACAAGCAGTATGTGAACAAAAATTTTGAGGCTCACATTCCTAAAATGATTTGTCTTTTCATCTGTTCATTTCTCCTATCAACAACCAGGCCCCAGTCCAACATCATCCACACAGCCCCTTCCCCCTCTCTGCAAAATCCAGTATTAGCAAAGCCTAGAAGAGCTGCCTCTACAAAGACAATACCCAAAGGAAGCTTATTCTCCCAGGCCCAATCAAAAGGCAAAGTTGTTTTAACAGATTCGAAAAGAAACTTGAAGAAGCAAAGTTGTAGCAGAAAAACCTGGGATCCCCAGGCACCCACTTGGGCTCTCTGCAGCTTTGCTTCATACAGGACTTGGAGGCCCCTGAGAGTTAATTAGACAAGGAAGTCAGAGTGAGAGAAAAGTGATTCCAGCAACTGCCAATTAAAAGTTCATTGATCCCACAGCACTGAGGCACAGAGACTCAGTTACATCAGCCCAGTTCCAGTACCAACTCCCTGAACATGAAGAGAAAGCAAAGAGGAGTGTGAGAGAGGGACACAGAGGCAGCCCAGCTCTGGCAAGCTGCCACTTCCTGCCCCAAGAGAGTGAACACCTGATCATTAGGATTCAAGTGGTACTTCCTGATTACCATACAGAAAACCCCACATGTCATGAAAGGGGCAAGACAGGAGAGCATGTCCTATAGAATTAGCTGGGAGTGTGTCCAACTCAGGAACTCACTACCAGTTCAGAATCATTCTTGTCAAATCAGATCATGTAAGATTTATTCTTTGTGAGGAATAAGATCCTGTGACTACCCTCCCACCATTCTGTATATGTATAATAGCTGATGATTTTTCAAGTATGCTCACAAACACTATTTGATTTTCATAAAAATATATCACAGTGGCTTTTGTCAGGTATACAGTGTATTTTCATCTAGAAATTTAAAGAATGGTCACACAGGTAGTATTACTTATCCATTTTTAAGCAATATTTCCTATAATTCTATATGCATAGAAATCTCTTGAAGAAAATGGAATAGTTATTCCAGTGAGAGAATTAGGGAGTCAGGAATGGAAATAAATCATTTTTCTATGTATATTTTTTGAAATGTTTTATTTTTATGCATATACATGAATATATGTGTGCACATATATAAAACTTCCTGAAATAAAAATTTAAGTTATAACTAGGGAACAGAAAGCCACAATCCATTTCTCTTTCTCATTTGATATCAGCTCTTGTAAAATATGAAACCAAGCATGGAGCAGGGCATGGTGGCACATACCTTTAATGCCAGCACTAGGAAGGCAGAGGTAGGAGGATCACCGTGAGGCCACCCTGAGAGTACATAATGAATTCCAGGTCAGCCTGAACTAGAATAAGACCCTACCTTGACAAACAAAAACAAAACAAAAGAAGAAGAAAGAAAAAAAGAAACCAAGCATGACTCACATCTGTAATCCCAGAACTCAGGAGACTCAGGCAGGACTGCCTGCCATGAGTTCAAGGCCAGCTTGGACTACAAAGCAGCAACTTGTCTCAGAAAACAAGTGAAGATTATGATTAGGGTACATTGTGGATACGTATGCAGGTTGTCAATAGAATTTTTTGAGGTAGGAAAAAGATAAATGAGAGTTTTCTTTCTCCTGTGTTATGGGGTCTGGTGTTTATTGCGAAAACAGGATCGGAGTTAAATCACAAGTTAAACTGCAAAGTTATACAAGGTTACTATTAAACAGAAGAAATCACAAGGTACTCATTACATTAGTCACGTAGACAGAACTAAGGCAAACGGAACGTTCCTATGGTGCAGGTAACAGGAAGCACCTGCATCACACAATAAGGCCTGTGGTAATGATTCCTGAAACTTCTCCTGTATCTGTCAAGAAGATCAGCTTGGGTAGTGACTTCCATCATGTGTGCCTCGAGGCAAGGGCTGCACAGGAGGATGTTTAACCCAGTCTATTACGTCCCTTTAAACCTATATCTTCCCACTTCATGTCCCATTCGATCACCCCAACACAAGTATACTTGCATAAAGACTTGCCCGTGATTGTCTGGGAGAGGAACTAGGATCCCAAGAAGCTACTTTGAGACTCTATGCACAAGCTCTGCAATGTTTTTTTGTTGGTTGGTTGGTTGGTTTTAGTGTTTTTCCAAGGCAGGGTCTCACTGTAGTCCAGGCTGACCTGGAATTCACTATGTAATCCCAGGCTGGCCTCGAACTCACAGCGATCCTCCTACCTCTGCCTCCTGAGTACCCAGCATTTTTTTAAAATTTTTTTCTGCTTGTATGTTGTTTCATTTTTACTTTAAAATGAAACTATGTAAACCTGCACCACGAATATCTGCCAAAACCCAAGAATGTGCAAAAAAAAAAAAAAAAAAAAACACCCAAGTTTCATTTGGAAAATAAAAATAGCATCTTTTTCCAAATACACTAAGTAAATAGAAAATTAATATTTCAAGGCCAGGCGTGGTGGAACATGCCTTTAATCCAGTACTCAGGAGGCTGAGGTAAGAGGATGACCATGAGTTCGAGGTCAGCCTGGGCTACAAAGAGAGTTCCAGGTCAGCCTGGGATAGAGTGACACCCTAATCTCAAAAGAACCAGGAGGAAACAAAGAAAGAAGAAAAGAAGGGGGAAAAAAAATAAACACTTCAACATAAAGAATCAAAATTAGAAAGAATGAAGGTCACCAGGCATGGTGGCACAAGCCTTTAATCCCAGCACTCAGGAGGCAGAGGTAGGAGGATTGCCAAGAGTTCGAGGCCACCCTGAGACTATATAATGAATTCCAGGTCAGCCTGAGCAATGAGACCCTACCCCCACACCCACACACAAAAAAAGAATGAAGGTCACCAACCTGCCAGTGGCAGGCACTGTGGCTCTCACACACTCACTGTACAGGCAGAAGAGAAATGTCTATTGCTGGGTATCATTAAGAAGACATCTTGGCTCCACAGAGAGGTAGAATGTGCCCACAAGAAAAGTGAGAGGACATGTGACAATGGGAAGGGAGTTACACACATCTATAAGAAACGAAATTAATTGAAAGCATATCAGAAGAACATGGCCCTCTAATTTCAGTGCTGACACTGACTACAAAGCAGATGTATGTAGATCAGGAAGCAGAAGTACTGGCAGAGACTTGACAGTACTGACTCAAGTAGACTTCTATGCAGATAGCACAAACACTCTTATTTCTTGTTTTCTTCAGGTGGGGTCTTGCTATACAGCCCAGGCTGGCTCAAACTCACAATCTTCCTGAATGCTGGGATTACAAGCATGCCAACACACCCAGCTGCAAATTCTTTTTTGTTCTGTTTTGTTTTGCTTGTTTGTATGTTCCCTCAGGGTGGCCTCAAACTCATAGCTATCCTCCTACCTCTGCCTCCGAGAGCTGGGATTAAAGGCATATGCCATGACGCTCAGCTGTTTTTTGTTTCTGAGGTAGAGACTCATAACTTAGGCATGATTTGAACTCTTTTTTTTTTCTTTTCTTTAGAGAGAGAGAGAGTGAATTGGTGGGCCAGGACCTCAGCCATAGCAATTGAATGCCAGACACTTGCACAACCTAGTGGCCATGTGTGACCTTGCATTTGCCTCACCTTTGTGCATCTGGCTTATGTGGGATCTGTAGTGTCGAACATAGGTTCTTCAGCTTCACAGGCAAGTGCCTTAACCGCTAAGCCATCTCTCCAGCCCACGACTTGAACTCTTGGTCCTTCTGCTCTACCTCCTGGATGCTTGGATGACAGGTGTGCATCACCAGGCTACTCGAAATTCTCATTAAAGTTTACTTGTAAATTTCATGTTTCATGTAAATTTCTTGAACATTTGTGTCAGATGTTCACCAGAAACAAGGAACTCAAAAGTGCCCATAGCCACAGCTGTGAGCTGAACTTCACCCCCAGGCATTCTGACTCTGGATTTTATATTATTGTACTAAGCTGAAAGTGGGCTCAGAAGCTTGCAAAGCCTGCTGACTCAGGTTCAATTCCCCAGAATACATGTAAAGCCAGATGCATTAAGTGGCACATGCATCTGGAGTTCATTTGCACCAGCAACAGGCTTTGGCACACCTATATTTTCTCTTTTCTCTCTCAATAAATAAAATAAAAAATATTTTTAGAAAAGAAACCTAATCTTAATTCTTTAAGCCTAAGCTAAAACATCTTTTCTAGTATACTCTGAGCATATAGCCCATGATCTACCCAAGGTAGATTGATGTGTCTGTCTCTATTGTCTGAAAGCATTTATGACATTACATCTTAATTATGTGCCTGTCTCCAGTAGGTTGAGAGTTTTTAAAAAAATTTTATGTGTGTGTATCTAAGTATGTGTGCATGTGCACATACACACACACACACACACACACACACATATATACACACATATATGAATGCACGCACACACACACACACCAGGGTCTCTTGCCACTGCAAATCAATGCCTATCTGGCTTTATGTGGGTAGCAAGCAAGCATCTTCTGCTGCTGAGGCAGCCTGCAGCCCTTGCCTGTGGGCTTTCTGAGGATTCTTGTTGCTGAATTTACAGAACCTAGTTTGGTCCCTGACTCAAGTGCTCAATCAATTTTCATGAAACAAATCAATAACTTTTAAAAGAGATATTTGTTTTTCTGACAGCCATCTCCTGTTTTGACCCACTGACCTACAAAGAGAAGTAACTTCCAGAGCAGGAATTCTAGCATAAAGTCACTTCAAACCAAGAGAACAATTTTGAAATCATTTTTATTCAGCATACAAGGCATCAACATCCTCTGTATTAGTTTCATGTACCCTGTTTTCCAAACCCATAATCTAGCCAGCCATTAGATACTGCATGAGGCAATGTCTAACAAAGATGTTATGACAATGCCTAGAACTCAAAGATGAATTCATTTCTGCCTTTAAGAGATTGCAAACCATGTAATGAATTATAAAAGGTGCTTTACACAATGTGCACAGTGCTATATCATTTCCTAAACATTATCTCACTATTACTTTTTAAGCTCCACATCAAACTTGTAAATTCCTAACAAGTGTTTTATTACAAATATACTAGCTGGGGCTGGAGAGATGGCTTAGCGGTTAAGGCATGCGAAGCCAAAGGACACAGGTTCAATTCCCCAGGACCCACATAAGCCAGATGTACAGGGGGTATGTGCATCTGGAGTTCATTTGCAGTGGCTAGAGGCCCTGGCATGCCCATTCTGTCTCTCGTCTCTCTCTGCTTACAAATAAATAAATAAATAAATAAATTTTTAAAAGAAAGAAAACAAAATATACTAGCCAGGCGTGGTGGCGCATACCTTTAATCCCAGCACTCAGAAGGTAGAGGTAGGAGGATCGCCGTGAGTTCGAGGCCACCCTGAGACTACATAGTGAATTCCAGGTCAGCCTGGGCTAGAGTGAGACCCTACCTCAAAAAACAAGAACAAACAACAAAACAAAAATACTCAAAGTCACAAATACAGGAATGCAAACTTAAAACAAGGAAGAATCATCCTATACACTGGACATAAAAACCCAGCTCAGGAAGAAACAGAAGTACAAACATGTATCCTTAAATGCATATTAACAACATATGCCAAACAATTTCAATTCATATTTACCAGTAGAAATAACCCTAAACACACAAAAAAAATGTATGTTCCTTGTATTACTCATTTTTTTTTTAATCAAGTGAGCAATAACAATGAGTGACTAAGCAAAGGATGACAAATTCAATACCTGGCACTCTATGCAGTTTTGGGGGTTTTTTGTTTGTTGTTATTTAGTTTTGGATTTTTCAAGGTAGGGTCTCTGACTCTAACCCAGGCTGACCTGGAATTCACTCTGTAGTCTCAGAGTGGCCTTAAACTCACAGTGATCCTCCTACCTCAGCCTTCCAAGTGCTGGTACTAAAGATGTGGGTCACTATACCAGGCTTTCTATGCAGCCTTTTAAAATTTTTGTTTATTTGCACAGAGAGAGAGAAAGGAGAGAGAATGGGCACACCAGGGCCTCCAGCCAGTGCAACAAACTCCAGATACAGGAACCACTTTGTGCACCTGGCTTTATGTGGGTAGTAGGGAATCGAACCTGAGTTATTGGGCTTGCAGGCAAGCACCTTAACCTCTGAGCCATCTCTTCAGCCCTCTATGCAGCCTTTTTAATGTGACAGATCTGTACTAACTGCCGTGGAAAGGTAGCTATTACTACAAAAAGAAACTAGAAAGGAAGCTGATTTGTAACTGCTTCCTCAAAATGCCATCCCTGTCTCACCTATCTGAGGTTCCACAGACATGGAAGCACCATTAATTACTCTTGTGCCTGTAAAAGGAATACTGTGGAACTTAGAAGTTCCATGTTGCATAAAGTGTCAATGCATTATATAATTGAGTGATTCCCGTTAGAATCAATGAAATGCTGCATTGAGTATCACCAAACCTAAACATTTTCCAGACAATAAAAAGCCTTCATGTACACAGAACTAAAATTATGTAGAGGGCTTAGCAATGGAGATGCCTATGAGCATGGAAATTATTCACAAGGTTTTATTTTCTTCATCATATTGAATACAGGCCAGGGGAACCAGGAAGCTGCTGCCAGGCCAAAACTTGGCAGAATCTTTATGAGAGCTTTCTCCCGTTCTATTTATTCCATATTATGCACTAATTCTCAAATGTAAAGGTCAGACCTAAAGAGTTAAAAGGAATGAAGCTGGTCATGGTGGCATACACCTTTAATCCTAGCACTTGGGAGGCAGAGGCAGGAGGATTCACTGTTAATTAGAGGCCAGCCTGGGACTACAGAATGAGTTCCAGGTCAGCAAAAGCCAGAGTGAGATGCTATGTTGGAAAATAAAAATTAAAAAATAAAAAAATGAAAAGGAATGGAGAAAAGGAATGATGACACTAAGAGGGACCCACTTCATTCCTAAGACAGGACTGATCATGCACATAAGTATGGTCCTCTGTCCTAAGAAAAACCAGGCTCCACGGGCTAACAGTAGTCCAGTTCAAACTCTCCTTTGCTCTTGAAAAATGTTCACTACTTGGAAATTCTAAGTGTGTTCATGAGACACAGAAAGCCCAAGGCCTTAGGGGAAAATAACAGCAACTGCTTGACTTACAGAATATGAAAGGTCTCTGCTCACATTTGGTCTGAAAATGCTTTCACTCAAACTAGATGAATATACAACCTATCACCCTTCACCGGTCTGAGTGACAAGTCATAGCACACTAGTAAAAGAAAGAGGTATTATTCCACTGAGTCCTAGCCCAGGCTGACTGGAACTCACTCTATAGTACCAGGCTGTCTTTGAACTCACTGCAATTCTCTTACCTTGGTTTCCTGAGTACTGGGATTAAACACATGCACCACCAGGCCCAGCTTGGTTAACTATTTTCTATAATGACCAAAAAGTGTGTGGGAGCTGGGCATGGTTGTGCATGCCTTTAATTCCAGCACTCGGGAGGCAGAGGTAAGTGGATTGCTGTGAGTTTGAGGCCACCCTGAGACTACAGAGTTCCAGGTCAGCTTGGGCTAGAGCAAGACACTACCTCAAAAAAACAAAATAAAACAAAACAAGTGTGTGTAACTCCAAAAGAATGAAAAGACTTTAAAATCAAGAATCCAGCCAGGCATGGTAGCACATGCCCTTAATCCCAGTACTGGGGACACACAGGTAGGAGGATTGCTGTAAGTCTGAGACCAGCCTGAGACTACAAAGTGAGTTCCAAATCAAATGAGAGATCCTACCTTCAAAAACAAAACAAACAAACAAAAAAACCCACACGTGGAGAAAAGAAACAAAACTATAGGGTATACGTTTTCCAAACAAATTTAATTATTTTCATCCCAAAAATGAGAAAAAACTTAAACCTTAAAAACTGCTCAAAAGTGGACCCATTAAAAAGGCTCCCTCCCTTAAAAAATAAATATTAAACTGATATATACATACATATTAGACTCAGGAAGGAGGCAAGAACAGGACAAAATCCCAATACTTCTACCAATTCTGTGTGCTTCACTTCAAACAGAGCATTCGAAGAGGCAGGAGAAATAAACTTAGGAGTCCTTGGCTCTGAAAAAAAAGCAGGAACATGACAGGGGAAAAGATACAAACTATCTTACAGGGCAAGGGAAGGTACATCTTCATTTAAAACATGCCCCCGATCCCAGCAATCCCAGCTGAGTCACTGGTATGGCTGCTCCAGCAGCTGTGTCTCTTGCTGATCTCTGTCTGCCCTTTTTCTCCCTCGTCAGCATCCAGGTCAGGGAAGGTCATTCACACTGAGGTCGTGATGCCACTATGGCTGCAGCCTGGCTGCTAGAGCCTTGAGGTTTTCCATTCACCACCAGCAGGCGGGGCGTCTCCACACGAACACTGGCAAAGGCATAGTCCTAGAAAAGACGTACAGATTCATCACAGATCCTGGGTGGAAAAGTCTCCAGCAGAAAGATGTATCATCCTTATCTTCCCCAGTTCTTGGGAGGCAAAGGTAGGAGGATCACTGTGAGTTTGAGACTACCCTGAGACTATATGGTGAATTCCAAGTCAGCCTCGACTAGAGTGAAAAAACCCTGCCTCAAAAAAGCGAACAACAAAAAGAAAACAAACTGAGCAAACAAAGGAGATAAAATTTTCCCAGTTTTCAATACTACAAAGAAAATCTGGGGCAGGTAGGGTACCAATGCCTATAATTACAAGAACAGGTCAGTTCTCTGATTCAAAAAAGGCAGGGAGGGAGAGAGAGAGAATGAGCGTGGCAGGGCCTCCAGCCACTGCAAAAGAACTCCAGACCCATGTACCACCTTGTGCATCTGGTTAACGTGGGTCCTGGGGAATCGAACCTGGGTCCTTTGGCTTTGCAGGCAAACATCTTAACCACTGAGCCATCCCTCCAGGTCCCCCTACAGCTTTTTGACAATTAACTAGAAATAGATAGCACCTAAAAAGGACCACAGAACATTGTGAGCAACTGTTAGTCCAAGTGTTTGTAAGGTCCTAAATTATTCCACAAAATATAAATTAAGGGTTCTTCTTTATATTAAGAAAAAGAAAGACTACATAATGGAAATAAGAAATTTTCCCAATATTAGGAAAGATATCAAAGAAATAGTCTACTGACAGAGGGATGGCTCAGTGGTTAAAGGCACTTGCTTGTGAAGCCTAATGGCCTGGGTTCAATTTCCCCATTACCCATGAAAACCCAGATGCAAAGTGGCACATGTGATCTGGAGTTTGTTTGCAGTGGCAGAGACCCTGGTGCCCCTATTTCTCTCTGTCTGTTTCTCTCTGTTTGAAAATGCATAAAAATATTTAATATTTTTGTAAAAAAAGAAATATTCTGCCAGGCTTAGTGGTGCACTTCAGTCCCAGCACCCAGGAGCCAGAGGCAGGAGAATTGCTGTGAGTTCAAGTCTAGCCTGGAACTGCAGAGTAAATTTCAGGTCAGCCTGAGCTAGAGTGAGACCCTACCTGGAATAAAAACAAACAAAAAATAAAATTAGGGGCTGGAGAGATGGCTTAACAGTTAAAGTGTTTGCCTGTGAAGCCTAAAGACCCCTGTTTGATTCCACAGTACCCAGGTAAGCCAAATGCACAAAGTGGCACATATGTCTAGATTTTTTTTGCAGTGGCTAGAGGCCCTGACGTGCCCATTCTCTTTCTCTCTTATTCTCAAACAAATAAATGAATGAATAAGTTTTTAAGAAGTAAGAAATACTCTACTGACAGTGTGAAGTAAGTTCTTTTAACCTGCAGTAAAATAGGTTAAAGAGGAAGTTGTCAATAAAGAAATTAAATTAAAAAAATAGATGAAAGAATTCTTGTAGGGCTGGAGAGATGACAAAGTAGTTAAGAGTACTTCCTGTACAAGTATGAGGACCTGAAGAGGCCCCAAAGACCACCTGCATTTAATGCCCAAGACCCACTTAAACCAGTGTGGTGTGACCATGCCTGTCTGTAACCTCAGAGACCGGCAGGAGGAGCAGAGAAGCAAGAACCACCAGTGCTCACAGAAAAAACTCCAAGCTCCGGGATCAGTAAGAGACTCGAGCTCAAATAAAAACAGGCTGAAGAGCGATGGAGCGGACACGGGTATTTTGGCCACTGTAGGTGAGCGCATCCTGCTGCAGGGGTACACAAAGGGGTGCCACATGTACACACACGACATAACACACCACACACTTATATTACACATGTACATGAAAGGCCAAATATAACCATTTTAAGTAAAAAGGCCCAGGCCTTACTTAGATAGAGAACTAGCCGGCTAATGTGCTGACCTCTGCTTCTGTAAACTTTGCTTGCTTGCTCAATTGCTGCCTTTCTCCCTAAAGTTTCTGAGGAATCTCCATTTCAAGGACATTTGCAGAAACACTCCACTGTAGAGACCTCCACTTGCTTAGATAAGAAACTAAGGAATCTCCACTTCAATGAGTCGTAAAATACCACTGTTTACTTAGCCCATCACAATGGAGATTACCTCATCTGCCTGGAGTGTCCCTAGCTCCTGCCCCCAACTTTGCCCACTGAAACCCCAAGCCAATCAGAACTATTTAAATCAACCAATCATGTATCTATCCCCTACTTCTTTGTTCGAATTCCTATATGAACCCCTTCCCCCAAAAGGAAGGGGCTCTCTCCCTCACTACCCCTGTGCCGGACTGTAGGGATGGAGCCCAGGCCTAGGCTTGCAATAAAGAAACCTGTTGCTTTTACATTTGAGTGTCTTGGCATCTGTGGTGGTTCTCTGGGTGACTCCTGGGTGACTGGGGGTCTTGGCTCCTGGTCAAGGGACTTGGCACAACAGTACAGACAAGCAGAAAAAAAGAAAGAAAAGAATTCTTGCTGGGCAGGGTGGCACACGCCTTTAATCCCAGCACTCGGGAGGCAGAGGTAGGAGGATCACCATGAGTTCGAGGCCACCCTAAGACTACATAGTGAATTCCAGGTCAGCCTGGGCTAGAGTGAAAACCTACCTCAAAAAAACAAAAACCAAACAACAACAACAACAAAGAATTCTTACAAATCAATTGTTTTACTAAATCCTAACATGAATATGGGCAGATGAGAAGAGAAATTCAATAAACATATACTACAACGTGAAAGTTCAATGTGAAAATTGCTAAGCTTTATGAATAAGGTAAGTGAAAACATTACTGCTGATATATTTTTCATGTAAAATTAGCAAGTAAGGGGCTGGAGAGAATACTAAGCCAGTAAGAGTGCTTGCTGCACAGACATGAGGAGCTGAGTTTGTTCCGTAGTAGCCAAGTAAACAGCTGAGCATGGCCACAGGGCTCTGGGGTGGAGACAGGCACTGGAGTGCTAGCTCCAGGTGCTTCAGTAAAAGACTCCATCTCAAGGAAATAAGGCAGGAGGTAATAGTCTGCCCCTACCCTCCGCAGGTATGTCTATGGAGAACACACATCTGCGAACATATGTGAATATACCACACACATACTACACATACACTAAATAATAATAATAGTAATGATAATAATGGCCAGGTGTGGTGGTCCACAAAAGACAAAGGTAAGTGAGTTCGAGGCCACCCTGAGACTACATAGTGGATTCCAGGTTAGCTCTAAGCTAGAGTGAGACCCTACCTCAGAAAACCAAAAAAGAAAAAGAAAAAAGAAAACAACAACAAAAAAAGAAGTAACTTTCAAAAGTTCCTACATACTATTAAGAAAAAAACCAGAGGAATTCCAGTTAAGATGGGGGCATAGGAACCACGCCAAAGCAGCCTAGGGGAGAAAAAGCAAAAAAAAAAAAAAAAAAAAAAAAAAAAAACAGCAAAATACACCCTTCTTCTGAAAAGTAAGGTGTATAAGAAATTACCAATAGCACCAGAGAAGTAGGAGAGACCCCCAGCATCTAGAGCCCACATAAGCAGCCAGTAGCGACTCCAGCAATGGTGGCACCAGGATTGTGGGGCCACAGATACAAGGCTCAGCTTGAGTTGCAGGAAAAGCCAAGTGAAGGGATTTTCCACTCACACCAGACCTCTTCACAAACTCAACTAACATGAAGGGAGAACCACGGCAAACAATGGAGCAGCAGATCATGAGGCAGAGGATCACTTAGACCAGCGGGAGAACTAGAATCACCATCCACAGCCTCCCCTCCCACACCACCGGGGCAAGCCCAGCAAACACCAGAGACCAGGGGAAGAGAGATCACAGCACCCGGCACTGCCAACCACAGCAGCGATCCAACCACCCAGCCAGCCTACTTGAACCCATAGGGCACCAAAGAAGGACGCAAGCAGGAGTGCAGTGTAACGGAGACCAAAATCATCCCAAAAGGTAACCAGGATTACACCAGGTCAGTACCGCCAAATAATCCTGGTATATAGGCCTGAAACGGAAGTGCTAATTGCACTTTCCATATCAGGATAAATTATATGTTAAATCTGATGAATGGTCGGATTTATAATTCTTAAATAAGCTGTATTTTGGGCTTGTTACTTGTTGCTTCTTGGTTTATAGTAGCTTTGTTTCCTTTTCTGTTATACATTAGGGAAGGGTCTCACTTGGTCATATGCTGATTTGGAACCCTAAAGAGAGCAGAAATCTTAACTTCCTAGTTGACAGGATTAAGGGTGTGGGACACCACACACCGTAAGGGACAATGCCTTTGTTAGAGGATCTGGTTGTCATAATTCCTACTCTTGCATAAATACTCTGTGCTGTTTTCATTGAATGTGTACATTGTTTAGTAAAATCTTAGAAGATGCCTGTATTTTGTTCCACTCAGCCTACTTGAATACTATCATAGCAGGCAAACCCAACACCTAGGGTCACTTTTGTAGAAACTCTGAGAGTCCTAAGAGCCACACCAAGCACCTTAAGCTCCTACCCTGAAGATATATAATATCAGATTGATTGATACATCTAATAATATTGCAGCTAACTAGAAAACCCAAGTATTAAATTAATCTAAGATGCAAAACTATATACATTATGACACAAGAAACACAAAAAATCAAGACAATATAAATCCACCAAAAAGTATTAACGTGAGAATGAATAAGAGAAAATGCCTGAGAAAGATTTCAAAAGAATGATTATAAATATGCTTAAAGAGGTTAAAAAGGAAATCAAAGGAATGAAAGAGGAAATCAAAGGAATCAAAACCAATTTATTGAAATAAAGAGGTAAACACATAAATAAGAAAATAGAAATAATAAAGATAATAATAAAGAAATAATAAAGAAAAACCAGTCAGAATAACTAGCAATGAAAAACACAGTTAGTGAAATAAAAAAACCTCTGAAGAAATTTTCACCAGTATAATGGATGAAGGAGAGGACAAAATATCTAAACTAGAAGACCAGGTGGCAGATCTAATACAGTCCAACAAAGAGAAAGACAAACTAATAGGAAAGTATGAATGGGAATTTCAAGATATTTGGGACACTAGAAAAAGATCAAACATAAGAATTCAGGGTATGGTAGAAGGAGAAGAATTTCACTCCAAAGGCATAGTAGGCATTTTCAACAAAATCACAGAGGAAACTTCCCCAAATTGGGAAAAAGGTGACAATGCAGATACAGGAATCCTTCAGAACACCAACCAGACAAAACTTGGAAAGAAGCTCTCCTCCCCATATTATACTTAAACTACCAAACATACAAACCAAAGAAAATATATTGAAACCAATCAGAGAGAAAAATCAAGTTACCTACAAAGGCAAGCCTATCAGGATTACAGCAGATTACTCAACACAAACTTTAAAGCCACAAGGGCGTGGAGTGATGTATTCCAAGTCCTGAAAGATAACAACTGTCAACCAAGGTTACTTTATCCTGCAAAGCTATCCATTCAAATAAATGGAGAAATAAGGACATTCCACAACAAAAGCAGAAGGAATATTTGAAGACAAAACCAGCTCTACAGAAAATACTTGAAAGGATTCTCCATGCTGAAGAGAAAGAAAAGCACACATATAAGGAATCTGCAAAAAAAATAATAATAATAATAAATAAATAAAAATAAATAAATAAATAAATAAAAAACAATACTCAAATACTAGTTAACACAAGAGAGCAAAGGTTAAACCAGAAGAACTACAAAAAAAAAAAAAAAATGGCAAAAATAAATACACACTGTGGTGGTTAGAATAGATGGCCCCCAGTATATTCAGTGCTTTATTACTTTATTACTAGTTGCATCTGCAGCCACCTGGCTGGAGGTTGTTTCACTGGGTGGATCTAAAGGTGTTGTGACGGGTTTCAGATTCAATCTAAAGGTATGCAAAGTGTGTCTAGCTGGAGTTCCTGAAGTGTGCTGTCTATGTGGCTGTTGGCTTTTTGCCTTGTGCTTCTCTCTCTCAGCTTGGACCTATGAAGGCAGGCCAGCTCCTCTGGCCATTATGGAACTTCCCCTGGATCTGTAGGATTTAATAAATATCCCTTCCCCCATAATTGTGCTTGGTCTGGAAGTTCATCTCAGCAAACCTGAAGCTCTCTGCTACACACACCTTCCAATAATATCTCTTAAAATAAAAGGCCTCAATGCCCCAACTAAAAGACATAGGTTTGCAGACTGGGTTAAAAAGCAGGATCCTTCAATTTGTGGCCTCCAGAAACTCACCTTTCTACAAAGGATGGACACTATCTTAGGGTGAAAGGTTGGAAAATGGTGTTTCAAGCAAATGGGCTTAGAAAACAAGCAGGGGTTCCTATCCTAATATCTCACAAGATAGACTATAGTCCAATATTAGTTAGAAAAGATAAGGAAGGTCACTTTAAATTGATTAAAGGCACACTCCAACAGGAGGACATTACAATCCTAAACATATATACACCTAACATGGGGGGCGCCAACTTCATCAAACAAATGCTATTAGAACTAAGGTCACAGATAACACCAAACACAGTGGTAGTGGGTTACTTCACCACCCCACTCTCATCAGTTGACAGGTCATCCCGGAAAAAAATAAACAGAGAAGCATCTGGATTAAATGAGATCATAAAAAAATGGACCTAACAGATATATACAGGATATTTCATCCAAATGCTGCAGAATACACATTCTTTTCGGCAGCACATGGAACATTCTCTAAAATAAGACCACATATAAGGACACAAAGAAAATCTTAACAAATACAGGAAGATTGAAATAATTTCTTGCATTCTATCCGACCACAATGGAAACAAACTACAAATCAATAGCAAGCAAAGTTATAGACCATACACAAAATCATGGAAACTAAACAATACACTACTAAATGATGAATGGGTCAATGAAGAAATCAAGGAGGAAATCAAACAATTCAGAGTCAAATAACAATGAGAACACAACATACTAAAACCTTTGGGACACAATGAAGGCAGTCTTAAGAGAGAAATTATAGCTTTAAGTGTCTATATTAAGAAATTAGAAAGGTCTTGGGGGGGGGGGACTTCCAGTTAAGATGGCGGCGTAGGTACCACGCCAAAGTGGCCTAGGGGGACAAATAAAAAAAATAAAAACAGCAAAATACACACTTTTACTAAAAAGTGAGGTGTATAGGAAATTGAAATGGCAGTGGAGAAGTAGGAAAGATTCAGAGCATCCAGAGCCCACGCAGGCGGGCAGAAGCACCTCCGGCAGCACGGCAGCCAGCCAGCCGCCAGGCTCGGCTTCAGCTGCAGGAAAAACTAGGTGAGGGGATTTTCCACTCACACTGGAGCCCTCCGCAAACTCAAGAAACGTGAAGGGAGAACGGCAGTGAATAACGGAGGAGCAGATCACAAGGTAGAAGAACACGTGAAACAGCAAGAGAACTAGAGCAGCATCGGCAGCCTCCCCTCCCCCACTGTCAGTGCCCTCCTCCAGTGAACACAGCAGTGGTCCAGGGAACCGGCCACACCTACTTGAACCAACAGCAGGACCAAAGCAGGAGCAGAGGTAACTGGGCGTACACCAGAAAAGGGTCTCACCTGGTAACAAGCTGACTTGGAACCCTCAACTGACCAGAAATCTTAAACCTCCTTGTTGTCAGTATTAAGGCTGTGGGTGAGGCACCACACAGCCTAAGGGACAGACAGAGGATCTGGCTGTGATAATACCTACTCTAGGATAAATACTCTGAGCTGTTTTTCATTGAAAGTGTACATTGTTCAAATTTTAGAAAATATCTGTATTTGGTTCCACTCAGCCTACCTGAATGCTCTCATAGCAGGCAAACCCAACATCTAGGGTCACTTTGGTAGATACTCTGAGGGTCTTGAGAGCCAGACCTAGAGCCTTAAGTGCCTACCCTGAAGTTCTATAACATCAGATAGATTAACACATCTAACAATACCCAGCTACCTAGAAAATACAATCATTAAATAATCCAGGATGTAAAAATATATACACTATAACACAAGAAACACCAAAAATCAAGATAATATAAATCCACCAAAAAGTGCTGATGCATCAGAAATGACCTCCAGTGAGAACAAGTTAGAAGAAATGGCTGAGAAAGATTTCAAAAGAATGATTATAAATATGTTCAAAGAAGTAAAGAAGAAATCAAAGGATTCAAAGAGGAAATCAAAGGAATCAAAGAAAACACAGGACACCAATATAATGAAATAAAGAGGTCAATATTAGACATAAATAGGGAAATAGAAACCATAAAGACAGAACAGTCAGAATTGACAGCAATGAAGAAAACAGTTAATGAAATAAAAAACTCTGTAGAAAATCTCACCAGTAGAATGGATGAAGCAGAAGACAGAATATCTAAGCTAGAACCCCAGGTGGCAGATCTAATACAGTCCAACAAAGAGAAAGACAAACTAATAGAAAAGTATGAGTGGGAAATTCAAGATATTCAGGACACTATGAAAAGATCAAACATAAGAATTCAGGGCATAGTAGAAGGAGAAGAATTTCACTCCAAAGGCATAGTAGGCGACTTCAACAAAATCATAGAGGAAAACTTCCCCCAAATTGGCAAAGAGGTGACAATGCAGATACAGGAAGCCTTTAGAACACCAGCCAGACAAAACCTGGAAAGAACCTCTCCTCGCCAAATTATAATCAAACTACCAAACACACAAACCAAAGAAAAAATATTGAAAGCAGTCAGAGAGAAAAATCAAGTTACCAACAAAGGCAAGCCGATCAAGATTATGAAAGATTCAGGGAATAAAAGGGGAATAAAAGATTAAGAGTTTTTGCTTTTGCTAAACCTGCTCTATTCAGCTTCTGTAACATTGCTTGCTTGCTTCCGCTAAATAAAAAGAACTGCCATTTTATGATATCCATCAAAGTTAGTTAACCTGGAGAAAATGAGCTGCCTAGGATGTGCTTTGTTCTTTTGCCAAGTTACTGGTCACCTAAGAGATGCCTGGCCCAACTGCCCCTTCCATGAACTCTGCCCCTGTGTCCTGAAACCCCCACCCCACCTGTGGTTACTCAATTAAGAGACACCAGGTGGATCTGACCAATCAGGACCCACTCTATATGAAAAATTCCTAAGGCAGGTCCCCCTCCCTACGGCAACCCACAAGGTCCCCCTCCCTATGGCAACCCACAAGGTTCCCGCGAGCGCCCTCTTGGAACCAATCATTTTAAAGGGCGCGATATGATGTAACCCCTTTGTCCTTTTCCCGCCTCACTCTCTTTTCCCGCCTCACTCCCTTTATAAGCCCTTCCCTTCAGGAGGCCGGGGCTCTTCACCACTCCTGCGCGAGGACTCCGTGTCGAGCCCCAGTGCACCGGTACCCGCAATAAACCTCTTCCTGTTATTGCATCGAGAAGTGTCTGTGCTGGTTCTTGGGTCTTGCCTGGTCCTTGAGACTTGGGGTACCTCCCTTTGAGAAGGGGTCCCAACAATTACAGCAGATTACTCAACACAAACTTTAAAAGCCAGAAGGGCGTGGAGTGATGTATTCCAAGTCCTGAAAGATAACAACTGTCAACCAAGGTTACTTTATCCTACAAAGCTATCCATTCAAATAGATGGAGAAATAAGGACATTCCACAACAAAAGCAGGCTAAAGGAGTATTTGAAGACAAAACCAGCTCTACAGAAAATACTTGAAAGAATCCTCCATACTGAAGAAAAAGAAAAGCACAAATGTAAGGAACCCGGAAAAAAAAAAAAAAAAAAAAAAAACAATACTCAAATACTAATTAACACAAGAGAGCAAAGGTAAAACTCTAAGAACTACAAAAAAAATGGCAAAAATTAATACATACCTTTAAATATTATCTCTTAACATCAATGGCCTCAATGCCCAAACCAAAAGGAATAGGTTTGCAGACTGGGTTAAAAAGCAGGATCCTTCAATTTGTTGCCGCCAAGAAACCCACCTTTCTACAAAGGATGGACATTTTCTTAGGGTGAAAGGTTGGAAAACGGTGTTTCAAGCAAATGGACATAGAAAACAAGCAGGGGTTGCTATCCTAATATCTGACAAGGTAGACATCAACGTTAGTCAAGAAAGATAAGGAAGGTCATTTTATATTGATTAAAGGCACACTCCAACAGGAGGACATTACAATCCTAAACATATATGCACCTAACATGGGGGCTCCCAAATTCATCAAACAAACACTATTAGAACTAAGGTCACAGAGAAGACCAAACACAGTGGTAGTGGGTGACTTTAACACCCCACTCTCATCAATTGACAGGTCATCCCAGAAAAAAATAAACAGAGAGGCATCTGGACTAAATGAGGTCATAGAAGGAATGGACCTAACAGATATCTACAGGACATTTTATCCAAATGCTGCAGAATAAACATGCTTTTCAGGAGCACATGGAACATTCTCTAAAATAGACCATATATTAGGACACAAAGCAAATCTTAACAAATACAGGAAAATTGAAATAATTCCTTGCATTCTTTCTGACCACAATGGAATCAAACTACAAATCAATAGCAAGAAAGGCTATAGAGCATACACAAAATCATGGAAACTAAACAATACACTACTAAATGATGAATGGGTAAATGAAGAAATCAAGAAGGAAAATCAAAAAATTCATAGAGTCAAACGATAATGAGAACACAACATACCAAAATCTCTGGGACACAATGAAGGCAGTTCTAAGAGGTAAATTTATAGCTTTAAGTGCCTCTATTAAGAAATTAGAAATGTGACAAGTAAACAACCTAATGCTTCACCTTAAAGACTTGGAAAAAGAAGAACAATGCAAACCAAAAATTAGTAGACAGGAAGAAATAATAAAGATTAGGAGGAATTAATGAAATAGAAACCAAAAAATCAATCCAAGGAATCGATGAAACAAAGAGTTGGTTCTTTGAAAGAATAAACAAGATTGATAAACGCAGAGCAAATCTGACCAAAAGAAAGAGAGAAGAGACACAAATTAATAAAATTAGAAATGAAAAAGATAACATCACAACAGATGCCAGAGAAATTCAAATCATAGGGACATACTGTAAAAGCATATACTCCACAAAGTATGAAAATCTGAAAGAAATGGATGATTTCCTTGATTTATATGACCTACCTAAATTAAATCAAGATGAGATTAATCACTTAAATAGACCTACAACAAGCATGGAGATCCAAGCAGTTATCAAAAATCTCCCAACAAAAAAAAGTCCAGGCCCAGATGGATTCACTGCTGAATTTTAACAGACCTTCAGGGAAGAACTAACACCAATGCTTCTTAAGCTTTTCCATAAAATAGAAAAAGAAGGAATCCTACCAAACTCCTTCTATGAAGCCACCATCACCCTGATACCAAACCCAGGCAGAGATAGAACAAAAACAGAAAATTACAGAACAATCTCCCTCATGAACATAGATGCAAAAATTCTCAACAAAATATTGGCAAACAGAATACAAGAATATATCAGAAAGATCATTCACCCTGACCAAGTGGGCTTTATCCCAGAGATGCAGGGATGGTTCAATATACACAAATCAATAAATGTAATACATTATACAAATGGGTTGAGGGACAAAAATCACATGATCATTTCATTAGATGCAGAGAAAGCATTTGACAAAATCCAACATCCCTTCATGATAAAAGTCCCACAGAGACTGGGAATAGAAGGATCATATCTCAATATAATAAAGGCTATTTATGACAAGCCTACAGCCAACATATTACTAAATGGGGAAAAACTGGAAGCTTTTCCACTAAGATCAGGAACAAGACAAGAGTGTCCACTGTCCCCACTTTTATTTAACATAGTACTGGAAGTCTTAGCCATACCAATAAGGCAAGAGATGCACATAAAAGGGATACAAATTGGAAAGGAAGAAATCAAGTTATCATTATTTGCAAATGACATGATTCTATACATAAAGGACCCTAAAGACTCTATCAGCAAACTGTTAGAGCTGATAAACACCTATAGCCATGTAGTAGGATACAAAATAAATACATAGAAAGCTGGGCATGGTGGCGCACGCCTTTAATCCCAGCACTCGGGAGGCAGAGGTAGGAGGATTGCCGTGAGTTCGAGGCCATCCTGAGACTTCATAGTGAATTCCAGGTCAGCCTGGGCTAGAGTGAGACCCTACCTCGAAAAACCAAAAAAATAAATAAATAAATAAATAAATAAACACATAGAAAACAGTAGCTTTCCTATAAGCTAACAAAAGCAATCTGCACATTTAATGAAATCCCCATCAAAATTCCAACAGCATTCATCAAGGGAATAGAAAAAACAATCCAAAAATTCATTTATAATCACAACAAAATCTCGAATATCTAAAACAATACTGTGCAACAAAAAATAAGGCTGGTGGTATCACCATACCTGATTTTAACCTATACTACAGAGCCATAGTAACAAAAACAGCATGGTACTGGCACCAAAGCAGACATGTAAATCAATGGAACAGAATAAAGGACCAAGATGTAAGTCTGGTAGCTACAGCCACCTGGTATTCGATAAAAATGCCAAAAATACTCATTGTAGAAAAGATAGCCTCTTCAGCAAATGGTGCTGGGAAAACTGGATATGTACCTGTAAAAGGATGAAAATAAATTCTTCTCTCTCTCCATGCACAAGAATTTAGTCCAAATGGACTAAAGACCTTAACCTCAGACCTGAAACTCTGAAACTGCTAGAGAAAAAAGTAGGGGAAAACCTTCAACATACTGGTCTTGACAAAGACTTCCTGAATATAACCCCAATTGCTCAGGCAATAAAACCACAGATTAACCGCTGGGAACTCATGAAATTACAAAGACTGTACTGTAAAGGACACTGTGAATAAAATAAAGAGCCAACCTACAAAATAGGAAAAAATCTTTACCAGGTATATATCTGATAGAGGATTAATATCTAGGATATACAGAGAACTCAAACAATTAAATAATAAGAAATCAAACAAGCAAATTAAAAAATGGGCTATGGAACTAAAAAGAGAGTTCTCAAAAGAACAAATATGGATGGCATAAAAGCATCTAAAAATTTTTCTATATCCCTAGTCATCAGGGAAATGCAGATTAAAACTATATTGAGATTCCATCACACTCCTGTCAGATTAGCTACGATCATGAAAACAAATGATCATGAATGCTGGCAAGGATGTGGGAAAAAAGTAAGCCTTCTACACTGTTGGTGGGAAAGCAATCTGGTCCAGCAATTGTGGAAATCAGTGTGGATTTTCCTAAGACATCTAAAAATAGACCTACCATTTGACCCAGCTATAGCACTTCTAGGCATATATCCTAAGGACTCATCTCATTACTTTAGAAATACTTGCTCAACAATGTTTATTGCCACTCAATTCACAATAGCTGGGAAATGGAACCAGCCTAGATGTTCCTCAACTGATGAGTGGATAATGACGATATGGCACATTTATACAATGGAGTTCTACTCAGCGGTAAAGAAAAATGAAGTCATGAAATTTGCAGGAAAATGGATGGATCTGGAAAGGATTATACTAAGTGAGGTAACCCAGACCCAGAAAGCCAAACGTTGCATGTTCTCTCTCAAATGTGGATCCTAGCTACAGATGACTGGATTTCTGTATGAATAGGAAGACAACTCAGTAGCAAAGGCCAGTAAGCTAGAAAAGAGATATGAAGGGAAGAGAAAGGAAGAGGGGGGTACTTAATAGGATCCTATGGTATATATGTATGTGTAAGAATAGATTAATGGGGGTGAAAAGGCCCAAGTGAGGTCAGCGGAAGAGATTAAGCAGAGGAAAGGTAGATGGAGGGCTAATCAAAATCTAAGAGCATATAAATAAATCATATGGAAACCTACTTTTTTGGACAATGAAACGCTCAGGAGTTGTAGGTTGTTGCTAGAAAATTTTGAGTGCCAGGGATGGGATACCTCCCAGTTAGTTGTTGGCCAGGGAGGTCATTGATATACCTCAAAACATTACAGGCCATTGTCAAGGCCCTTCGTTTCCCACCAAGAATAGATAGTAAGACCCTATTGCTGAAGACTCCACATACTTGGGCTGCAAGACCACTGAGAAATCCTGCTGGAACTGAGCTGAGAACCTCCTCCATGTAGACCAGCTGACAGAAAGCTGGAAGAAGCCATTCTGCATGCAGTTCAATGGGAGAGAGAAAAATCACCAGTGAAGGTACTCAACAGTGAACACTGCAAGCCTTATATTTGGCCAGCCAGGCCAAATGAGCCTACAGGTGCTCTAGTGGCACGTCTGTCATGGTGGAAACCAACTGTCCTCTAATTGGACTGGAGGCCCGCTCCATGGGAGTGAATAATCCCTGATTAAAACAGGGGTAGTCATGATCCCTAGGGGTGTAACATCTGCTACTTTCTGGCTAAATGTATATACTTGCTGTCAAACTGCTCAGTAAGCACTTCTCTTAATGTTCACACCCTTGTATTTATGCTACTCTCCCTTTTGGTACAGAATCTTCTCTTTTCAGATGGCAGTGACCTTAGGATGACTCAGAAGGCATTATGGTGCTGGGAAGAAGTGACAGGAGTGCTCAACACTGCAATATCTCTATCACACCTTCCAAGGCTCAGGGTCTATTGTGGAAGAGGTGGTTTGAAGAACATAAGAGGCAAAGGAAGGGTAGGACTCCTTACAATGTGCTCGACCCAGACACAAAAAGGCCTGGATATCCATGACCTCACAGGAACTGACACTAACTACACAAGACCATCATAATAGGAGGAAAGATCATGACATCAAAATAAAAGAGAGACTAATTGAGATGGGGAGGGGATATGATGGAGAACAGAGTTTCAAAGGGGAAAGTGGGGGGAGGGAGGGCATTACCATCGGATATTGTTTATAATCATGGCAGTTGTTAATTAAAAAAATGAAAAAAAAGAAAAATACTAGAAGGTAACAATTATATTCATTACTAGTAATAACAATAAACTGATACGACATTCCACAGAATATTATTAAAAACTAGAATAATCAGGCATGGTGGCACATGCCTTTAATACCAGCACTTGGGAGGCAGAAGTAGGAGGGTCCCCGTGGGTTCAAGGCCATGCTGAGAGTACTTAGTGAATTCCAGGTTAGCTTTGGCTAGCATGAGACCTTACCTCAAAAAACCAACAACAAAAAAATAAAAAGCCAGAACACTGACCAGGCATGGTGGCACACACTTTTAATTCCAGCACTGGTGAGGCAGAGGTAGGAGGATCACCGTGAGTTCAAGGCCACCCTGAGACTTCACAGTGAATTCCATGTCAGCCTGAGCTAAAGTGAAACCCTACATCAAAAAATAAAAAAAATAAAAAATAAAAAACTAGAATACTGGGCTGGAGAGATGGCTTAATGGTTAAGGCAGTTGCCTACGAAGCCTACGGACCCAGGTTTGATTCCCCAGTATCCACATAAGCCAGATGCACAGAATGGTGCATGCATCTGGAGTTTGTTTGCAATGGCTGGAGACACTGACATACCCATTATTTTTTCTCTCTCTCTTTCTCTCTCTCCCTCCCTCTCCCTCTCTCTCCTAAATAAATTAATTAATTTTTTAAAAAACTGAGCCAGGCATGGTAATGCACACCTGAATCCCACCACTCAGTAAGCAAGAGTATCATGAATTTAAGGTTACCCTTAGTTTCACAGCAAGTTCTTTCTGTTTTGTGTTTTTGTTTTTGTTTTTGTGGTTTTTTTTTTTTTTTTTTTTAGCTCTTGCTCTAACCAAGGCTGACCTGGAATTAGTCTCAGGCTGGCCTTGAACTCACAGCAATCCTCCTACATCAGCCTAGCCTCTCAAGTACTGGGATTAAAGGCATGTGTCACCACACCCAGCCATAGTGAGTTTAAAACCAGCCTTGAGGGTATATAATTAAGGATCTATCTTGGCGGGGTGGAGCCAGGAGAGAGAGGGGACTAGAGAGATTGCTCAGTGACTAAAGGTGCTTGCTTGCAAAGCCTGATGGCCTGGGTTCAATTCCCCAGTACCTATCTATATAAAGCCAGATGCACAAAGTGGTACCTGCATCTGGAGTTTGTTTACAGTGACAGGAGTCCCTGACATGTCCATTCTTTAAATCTTTTATTGTTTATTTATTTATTTATTTGAGAGAGAGAGGATAAGAATGGGAGAACCAGGGCCTCCATTTATTTTTTTTTAATTTTTTTGTTTGTTTATTTATTTATTTGAGAGCGACAGAGAGAAGGAGGCAGAGAGAGAGAGAGAGAGAATGGGCGCACCAGAGCTTCCAGCCTCTGTAAACGAACTCCAGATGCGTGCACCCCCTTGTGCATCTGGCTAACATGGGTCTTGGGGAATTGAGCCTTGAACCAGCATCCTTAGGCTTCACAGGCAAGCACTTAACCGCTAAGCCATCTCTCCAGCGCCATCTATTTATTTATTTATTTGAGAAAGAAAGAAGCACAGACAGGGAGAGAGAGAGACAGAATATGAATGGGCATGCCAGGGACTCTAGCCACTGCAAATGACCTACTGATGCATGCGCCACCTCCTGCATCTTACTTTACATAAGCACTGGGGAGTCAAACCTGGGTCCTTTGGCTTTGCAGGCAAGCAAACGCCTTAACCACTAAGCCATCTCTCCAGCCCTTAAGTACTTTTTAAAAATATATTTTTATTTATTTATCTGCAAGCAGAGAGAGATAGAGAGAAGAGAGATATAATGAGCATGCCAGGGCCTCCAGCCACTGCAAACAAACTCCAGAAGCATGTATATGGATACTAGGGAATTAAAATTGGGTCAGGCTTTGCAGGCAAGTACCTTAATCTCTGAGCTCTCTCTCTCCAGCCCTAAAGTACTTTTATAACAAAGATAAAACAGAAATAATCTAGATCCAGAGTCATCAAAATGCTTCTGAAAAAAGCAGTAAATACTTGAGGTTTTAGAGTTAATATCTCTGTTGTAGAAAAATTAAGCATGGGAATTTTGATAATTTTGTTTCTGTGATAGGGTCTTACTATGATGTAGCCCAAGCTGGTTTCAAACATGAAGTAATCCTTCTGCCTCAGTTTCCCTACTGCTGGGATTACAAGTGTGTACCACCATGCCTGATGGTACAGTTCTCCAGTGTAACCATAGAATAATTCACCTCCAGCACTGTAGTATAAACACAGATGCAATAGTAAATAAGCCAGCATGTTTCTGCTCCAATAAAGCTTATACATAATAAAATTTGAGTTTTCTGTAGCTTTCACAACAAAATAGTATATTTTCTTTTCTGTTTTCTTTTCTTTCTTTTTGATGCTGTTGTTATTGAGACAGGGTCTCCGTGTGTGTGGCCCAGCATGGCCCAGATCTCATAGCGATCATCCTGCCTCAGCTGCCCAAGAGCTGTCATTTCAGGGATAAGCCTCTGTCCAGCTGCTCCTCTGCATTTTTCCATTAAGAACATAGAAACCAGTCTTGGCTCACAGACTGCACAAGAGCAGGTGGTAAACCAGATTTAGTCTAAGTACCACAGGCTGCCATTCCAGACCTAATTGTGAAAATGTGGCTAAATACCTACTATAGTAATGTTTTGTAAGGATTAAACCAGGCAATGCAGGCAGTGAAACTTATCAGGGTCTAGCACTCAGCTGAGTGCTCAGCTAATGTTAACTATCGTTATCATCACCACTACTATGTGTCAACTTAAAAGAATGAATAACATGAGATAAATGTTCCTAAATATCTATATATATTGCATACATGATTTAAAATATGTATCTGGGTGGACGTAGTGGCACACACCTTTAATCTCAGCATTTGGGAGGCAGAGGTAGGAGGATCTCTGTGAGTTTGAGGCCAGCCTAAAACTACATAGTGAATTCCAGGTCAGCTTGACCTAGAGTGAGACCCAACCTCAAAAAACCAAAATACATACATACATACAATTTTTAAAAAGCATATATTTAAATGAGTATACAGATTTATGAAAAGGAAAAACACAGGTGACATACACATCAAGATGTGTATACTAGTTATTATTAGGACAACATCTGTGTGCTGCTATTTCAGTCCATTTTTCCATTTCTTTTTCTTACCAGTAGTTTCCCTTTATAGTGAAATATATAGCTCTGTGTGTGTGTGTGTGTGTGTGTGTGTGTGTGTGCGCGCGCGCAGCATATACACACAAATAAAGCTATAGATGTATCATATATACACATTCATTATGACAACTGGGAGGTAAACCCTTGCTGAAGGAGGTATGTTCTAGGAGCGGGTGGATTCTGGGGTGCTATAGCCAGCTCCTCCTTGTTAGAGCTCAGCTTAAGTTTTTTTTTTTGTTTTGTTTTGTTTTTTAATGGCTTTTTGAGGTAGGATCTCATTCTAGGCTGAGCTAGAGTTTACTATGTAGTCTCAGGCTGGCCTCGAACTCACAGTGATCCTCCTACCTCAGTTTCCCAAGTGCTGGGATTAAAGGTGTGCGCCACCACTCCCAGCTTCAGCTCACTTTGCTGCTGATTTTCTACCTACTGTGGTGAGACATGATATACAGCCTCTGCTCTATCATCTTTCTCTGCCTCACGAAGCTTCCCCTCACCTGTAAGCCAAAATAAACCCTTTCCTCCCATTAGCTGCTTTTGGTCAGGTGTTTTGTCCAGCAATGTAAAGGCAACTAGAACACTCATATAAGCATGCATTACTTTTATTCCTAGTTTTTAAAGGGAGATTAGCTTGGTTCCACTTCAGAGCCTATGGGTTACAAAAGAACCCTAAACATTACTCACCTTTCCCTTGTGCTGAATTTGGTGAAGCCGAAGGTTGGGCTCAGGGATGGCTACAGAGTCTCCAATGAGCACTCCCCAGCTCTGCACCATATTATACACCATCACTGCATAGCAAGGACCATCGGAATCTACCAGGCCAAATGTACTGCACGGTTAAGATGGGTTAAGAGAGAGAAACAAGAAAATGTATGTGCATAAGAAAGAATAGAAACAGTTATTTTAAAATACTAGTAAAATAAGCAAGCACTCTCTCAGTTATTCACTTAGAAAATCTATAGTGGTACCATCATCTACCATGTTCATCAGATTCCCTTGTCTTATCTTTCAAAAAATGCACAAAATTCAGTTATTATGTCACTTTGCTAAAAACACACTGAGGCCAACATATGCTAATAACTAGACCAAAATACTGTAGGTGGATTATTATTCCTGGCCTATCAGTTTAACTATCACACCTTAAACTAAACTCTCCCACCATCACTATCAATTTACTTAATTCCAATTTTCACTAAATGTTATGTATGTATCAAGCATTGTACTTAGCAGTAATAAACCAATCCAGCTACAAATGACCCATGGTCTCACAGAAGTCAGATAAAACTACTATTTAGGCTAGGGTGTGCCTCAAGTGGGAGGGTGCTTGACTGTGATGGGCCATGCCTGTAATTCTGGCAATTGGGAGGCTAAAGCAGAAGGACCATAAATTCAAGGCCAGTCTGGGCTACATAATGAGTTTAAGGCCAACCTGGGCACAATGTAGTGTAACTCTGTCTAAAAAAGCCAAAGTCAGGCCAGGTGTGATGGTATATGCCGACACTCCCAGCACTCAGGAGGCACAGGTAGGAGGAGTGCTGTGAGTTCAAGGTCTGAGACCACATAGTGAATTCCAGGTTAGTCTGGGTTAGAGTGAGACACTACCTTAAAAAAAAAAAGGCTGGGCATGGTGGCACACACCTTTAATCCCAGCACTGGGGAGGCAGAAGTAGGAAGATCATCATGAGTTCGAAGCCACCCTGAGACTACAGAGTGAATTCCAGGTCAGCCTGGGCCAGAGTGAGACCCTACCTAGAAAAGGCCAAAATAAATAAATAAATAAATAAATATCCAAATTCAAAGTGGAAGGAGAGAAAAAATTAGCTGAGCTAAAACAGGAAAACTAAACCAAAAGTGGTGGAAACGTGCCTAAAATCCCAGCACTTGGAAGGTAGAGGCAAATCAAGGCCAGTCTCTGCTATATAGCAAGCTCAAGGCTAGCCTGGGTTATGTGAAACCCTGTCTCAATAAATAAGTAAAAAACAAACAAATAAATAAGGGGAGAGAGACTGGGAGATGGCTCAGCAGTTAAAGGCACTTGCTTGCAAAGCCTGCTAGGCCAGGTTCAACTCCCCAGTACCTATGTAAAACCAAATAAGAAAGTAGTCTGTGCATCTGTGATCCCAGCCAAGAAAAAGCTCACAGGCCAGCTAATCTGGCATCCCTTTGCTGTCTAGCAGTTTGTTTGCAGCAGCATGAGATCCTATCTCAAAGAAGGTGGAGGGCTGGAGAGATGGCTCAGCAGTTAAAGGCGGTTGCTTGCAAAGCCCGACAGTCCTGTACAGCTCCTCAGTACCCACATAAAGCCAGATGCACAAAGTGGTGCATGCAACTGGAATTTGTTTGTAATGGCAGGAGGCCCTAACAGGCACCCATACTCACTCTCCCTCTCTCAAATAATAAAACCATTGAAAAAAAAAAAAAAAAAAGGTGGATCCCACCAGGAATAGATGGTAAGACCCTATTGCTGAAGACTCCATATACTTGGGCTGCAAGGCCACTGAGAAATCCTGCTGGAGCTGAACTGAAAACCTCCTCCATGTAGACCAGCTGACAGAAAGCTGGCAAAAGCCACACTGCATGTAGTTCAATGGGAGAGAGAGAAATCACCAGTGAAGATACTCAACAGTGGACACTGCAAGCCTTATATTTGGCCAGGCAGGCCAAATGAGCCAAGGGGTACAATAGCAGCATGTCTGTTATGCAGGAAACCAACTGCCCTCTAATTTGACAGGAGGCCCGCTCCAAGGGAGGGGATACATTCATTCCCTGATACTGAAAACCTACAACAGGGGTAGTCAGGAACCCTAGGGGTGTAACGTCTGTTTGTGTCCGGCTAAATATATGTAGTATGCTCACCAAACTGCCCAGTAAGCACTTCTCTTAATGTTCATACCCATATATTAATGCTACTCTCGCTTTTGGTTAGAGAACCTTCTCTTTTCAGATGTCAGTGACGTTGGGATGACTCAAAAGGCACCATGGTGCTGAGAAGAAGTGACAGAGGTGTGCTCAGCACTGAAATATCTATACCACACCTTCCATGGCTCAGGGTCCATTGCGGAAGAGGTGGCAGAAAGAAGGTAAGAGCCAAAGGACGGGTAGGACTCCCTATAACTTGTTCCTACAGACACAAAATGGCCTGGATATCCATGACCTCACAGTGCTTGACACTAAATACACAAGACCATCATATTAGGAAAAAAGATCATGACATCAAAATAATAGACTGATTGAGAAGGGGAGGGGATATGATGGAAAGTGGAGTTTCAAAGGGGAAAGTGGGGGGAGGGAGAGAATTACTATGGGATATTGCTTACAATTAGGGAAATTGTCAATAAAAAATACAAAAAATTAAAATTAAAAGAAAACGTGGAGCACAAACACCTTGAAGTCCTCTTACTTCCCCATGCATGCCCATGCACATACACACACAATGAATAAATTAATTAAAAAAAAAAACATAGGGGGCTGGAGAGATGGCTTAGCAGTTAAGGCATTTGCCTGCAAAGCCAAAGGATCCTGGTTCGACTCTCTAGGACCCAAGTAAGCCAGATGCACAAGGGAGTACATGCACCTGGAGTTTGTTTGCAGTGGCTGGAGGCCCTGGCATGCCCAATTCTCTCTCTCTTTCTCTCTCTCTCTCTCTCTCTGCCTTTTTCTGTCTCTCAAATAAATAAAATATTAAAAAATAATAATAATTGGCCCAGGAGTGGTGGTGCACACCTTTAATCAAGCACTTGGAAGGCCAAGGTAGAAGGATCACTGTGAGTGTGAGGTCAACCTGAGACTACATGGTGCATTCCAGGTCAGCCTGGACTAGAGCGAGAGCCTACCTTGGGGAAAAAAAAAAAAAAATCTTAAGACAGCTGGGAGTGGTGGTGCATGCCTTTAATCATAGCATTTGGGAGGTAAAGATAAGAGGATCACTGTGAATTCAAGGTCAGCCTGGCTAGAGTGAGACCTTACCTCAAAAAATAAATAAATAAATAAAAATAAAAATAAAAAATAAAAAAACAGATCCTTTGGGCTGGAGAGATGGCTTAGTGGTTAAGGTGCTTGCCTGCAAAGCCTAAGGACCTAGGTTCAAGTCCCCAGAACCCACACTTGCATCTGGAGTTTGTTTGTAGTGGCAAAAGGCCCTGGTATGCCTATTCTCTCTCTCTCTCTCTCTCTCTCTCTCTCTCCCTCTCTCTCTCTCATAAATAAATCAAATTTAAACAAAAGGAAAACTAAAACTAATGGGGGGTGGGAACCTAGAGAGGCTGACATGAAGGAGCAAAAGGAACATTCCTGCAAGTGATAATAATAGGGTTACACAGGTGTATGTATGTGTAAACCTAGAAAAAATAGGGCTGGGGAAATGGCTCAGCAGCTAAAGGCACTTGCTTGCAAAGCCTGCACACCCAGGTGCACAAAGTGATGCATACATCTAGAGTCTGTTTGCAGTGGATGGAAGCCCTGACAGGCTCATTCTCTCTCTTCTCTCTCCTTGCAAATAAATAATGCTTATAAGGAAAAAAATAACCTTAGCAAATATACATTTATATTTGTATATTTTATTGCATATCTATTTTTATATTAAAAAAATAATGGAGCTGAAGAGATGGCTCAGTGGTTAAGGTGCTTGCCTGAAAAGCCTAATGACCCAGGTTTGATTCTTTAGTACCCACATAAAGCCAAATGTACACAGTGGCCCATGCATTTGGAATTCATTTGCAGCTGCTAGAGACATTTTTCCTGTCTCTGTCTGTCTCTCTCTCTCTCTCTCCTTGCAAATAAATAAAAATATTTTTTAGGAAAGAATATAAGCAAATACTGAATTCAGTTAATGAATGCATTCTACTCAGAAGAAATTATACTAACTTCTAGAATTTACATTGAAATGAACCAAAATAGTGTCATTGTTGACTAGAACAAAAGGTACATGTATGAAGGTGACAGAAGATAACAGAATGAGAGCTGGGAGTAAATCCTGAAGGACTTTGTATGCTAAGCTAAGCTAAGCTAGTGAGTTCAACCTTTATCACAAAAATTACAATGCCAGTAAAATACTTTAAGTAGGAAGTAGCAGCAGTCAGATCTCCAGCTGTCTGTAGCCATACAACCCTGACTATGCCCAATCTTGTCTAATCTCAGCAACTACACAGGGTCAGGCCTGGTTAGTACTTAGAAAGGAGATTTCCAGCTAACTTCACTAACAGTACTATGAAACAATAAAGGAAAACCAGGCTCAAGAAAGCGTGTGTGCCTGGGCAGCAGATAACGAGTAAATCAAACTGGAGCTGAGCTGGAAGCCTCCTCCCTATTGTTGTCTGTGATGCTGGCAATACCTATGCAGCCTGTTGAGGGAGAAAAGTCATCAATAGTCTTAACCAGCAATGGACCCTACAAGCCTTTTAGCTGGCCAGCCAGGCCAAATGTACCAACTGGTATAATGGCAGCATGCTTGTTATGGGGGAAACCAAATGCTCTCTGAACTTGAAGCCCACTCTATGTGAGGCAATTTTTGCCAGATACTGAAAACCTAATCAAAAGCCTATGGCTGGGGATGGCATAAGCCCTTGGGGGAAACTACTGCTGTTGTCTGGACAAATGGATATAATATGCCTCCCAAACTGCCCTCTAAACACTTCTTTATGCCAATATACTAAATCTACTTAAGTTTGTGCCCATATACTAATGCTACTCTCACTTTTGGTTAAAAAAGCTTTTCTTTTCAGAGGGCAATAACCACTGGGGAGACTTAAAACTCACCAAAGTACTGAGAAGAAATGACAGTGGACTGTTTAGGACCAAATATGCCATCTCTGTCACACCCTCCAAGGCTCAGGGACCATTGTAGAAGAGGTGGTGGAAAGAACATAAGAGAAGAGATAAAGAAATGGCTTAGCAGTTAAGGCACTTGCCTGCACAGCCTAAGGACCTAGGACCAATTCCCCACAACCCACATAAGTTTGATGCACAAGGTATTGCATGAGTCTGGAGTTCGTTTGCAGTGGCTGGAGGTCCTGGAGCACTCATTCTCTCTATCTGGCTCTCTCTCTCTCTCTCCTTTTCTCTCTCAAATAAATTAATTAATTAAATATTTAAAAGAAACATAAGAGCCAAAGAAAGGGAGGAGTGTTTACAAAACTGTCTTCTAAAGCCAGGCATGGTGGTGCACGCCTTTAATCCCAGCACTCAGGAGGCAGAGGTAGGAGGACTGCCATGAGTTTAAGGCCACCCTGGGACTACATAGTGAATTTCAGGTCACCCTGGGCTAGAGTGAGACCCTCTCTCGAAAAACCAAAAAGGAAAAAAAAAAAATGTCTTCCAGACACAAAAGGGCCATGGTACTCATGACCTAACAATGGCTCATTCATATAACCTACACAAGACCTGCAAAATAAGAGGGGGAAAATGGCACCAAAATATAAGAGAGAGCTACAGAGATGGCTTAGCACTTAAGGTGCTTGCCTGCAAAGCCTACAAACCCAGCTGCAAGTCCCGAGGGCCCAGGTAAACCAGATGCACAAGGTTTGCAGTGGCTAGAGGCCCTGTTGCACCCATTCTCTATCTGGCCCTTTCTCTCTCTCTCTCTCTCTCTCTCTCTTCTCTCTCTCTCTCTTAATCTCTCTCTCTCTCTAATAAAAAAAAATTAAATATAAGAGAAACTAGTTGGAAAGAAGAGATTCAGTAGAGGAGTAAAAGGAGAGTGGTGGAGACTGTGATCACAGTACATTGTATGTATGGAGGTTGTCAATAAAAAGTTTAGGGGCTGGAGAGACGGCTTAGCAGTTAAGGCGTTGGCCTGCAAAGCCAAATGATCTGGGTTCAATTCTCCAGGACTCACATAAGCCAGATGCACAAGGGGGCACATGCATCTGCAGTTCGTTTGCAGTGGCTGGAGGCCCTGGCACTCACGCACTCTCGCATGCTCTCTCTCTCTCTCTCTCTCTCTCTCTCTTTCTTTCAAAGAAATAAATAAATAAAAATAAAAAGTTTAAAATTTTTAAATTAATTTTTTAAAAGGCATGGGGGACTGGAGAGATGACTTAGCAATCAGAGCTTGCTTGCAATGCCTGACAGCCTGGGTTCAATTCCTCAGTACCCAGGTAAAGCCAGATGCACAAAGTGGCACATGCATCTAGAGTTCACTTGCAGTGGCTGGAGGCCCTAATGTGCCCATACTCTCCCTCGCTCCCCTGCTGTTCTGTCTCAAATGAATAAATATATTTTTGAATAAAAGAAGACATGTTCGGAAAAATGATAGTTTGAATTCAGGCATGAGGGGCAGAAGTGGGGAGAAAACAGCAAATCAGCAGGAAATGACAACTGCATCAATGCAGGAAAATGAAGTCTAGAACAATTCCAGAAGTCTAAACTTCATGACTGAATAGAGACAGGGAGTCCAAGGAGAAGAAGCACGTCTACAGAGAATGATGGCCAGATATTTGCATGTTCTGAAGTCTCCATAAAACCTACTTTTCATTCCTTTTAGCTAGCTAAGCTTTTCTCAACTGTCTTCTTAACCTTCAGATCACCAAACACATACACCTCTAGAAAATGCCATGTAGTATTCAAAGTCTAGATGGAGCAGAAAGAATGTGATCAGCAGGAATGTTCTAGAGTCATCCATTGGAAGTCATCCACTGGACCAGATGCCTAGAGAGAAACTGGGTTCCTGTGCTGGTGCATGCCTGGAATCCTAGCACACAGGAGAACTGCAAGAAGTTCAAGGACAGTCTGGGCTGGCCTACATAACAAGACCTTGTTTCAAAAAAAAAAAAAAAAGGTTAATAAATAAAGAATAAACAAACCACTTCAGTAGAAGACAGAAGTCACTCAGCCAGATACCAGGAAGTAAGTAAAGAACCAGGAGAGATGACATTCACTAAATCAATTTTTCAAGACTTGAATTTTCTTGAAACTAAATAATGTTTAAGTGAAGTCTGTTGGATTATCAGCATCCTTCAGTTGGGTCTTTTTATTTTTTCCCTCATTTCTCCTAGACCAGTACTAACTAGGACTGATCCTGTTTAATTTCCAAAATCACACGAGATAGGGCATTCAGGGTGTTATAGCCATGAACTCCTCACTTCTTATAACATGTATACCAAAACCAAATCAGTCAGCAAACAAGGGAAAATATTATTCCTTTACTCAAAAGTTCACTGACTGATAAAAAAAAAAAAAAAAAAAAAAAAATCCTAACCTTCGTGGTGGCACATGCCTCTAATCCAAGTACTCAGGAGGCTGAGGTAGGAAGATCTCCATAAGTTCAAGACCAGCCTGGGGCTACAGAATGAGTTCCAGGTCAGCCTTAGCTAGAGTGAAACCCTACCTTGAAAGAAACAAATAAATGAATAAATAAAATATGGGGGAAAAAAGTCTTTCAACTGCAAATATGGATATACAATAGCTGGGGATTTTTGCCTATTTATATATGTGTGGGGTGTGTGTTGTGTGTAAGTGTGCATGTGTGCACAGAAGCCAGAGGCCAAGGTCTGACATCTTCCTCAATCACTCTCCACTTTTACTTACTGAGGCAGGGTCTCTCACTTGAACCCAGAGCACACTGATTCAGCTAGTATAGCTGGCCAGCTTACCCTGGGGATCCCTGTCTCCATCTCCAGAGCACTGGCATGAAACTGGGTGCTGGAGATCCAAACCCCGGTCCTCACAATTGTGCAGCAAGCATTTTATCTACTGAGTCATCCCCCAGCCCCACAACTGCTTTTTTCTATTCTGCCACAGGAGCAAAGTAAGCAAAAGTAAGTTAAAAGCCAGTTCTAAATTAAAGAAAGCCCGCAAGCTTTTAGCTATGAGGGGCTGGGGAGGTGCCTGGGCAGTTAAAAGGTGCTTGTTTGCAAATCCTGATGGCGTGGGTTCAATTCCCCAGCACTCACATAAAGCCAGATACAAAGAGTGGCAAATGCATCTCGTGTTCATTCAGCAAAAACCTTGGCACACCATATATACACATGTGTGCCAAAGAATGAATAAAATTTTAGAAAAGGAATTTTAGCTTTGAGTGTAAGGATCTAAAAACCATTAAACTCAAGGGTGAGGGAAGGAGATGATAGAATCTACTCAGGCATCCATCAAGAGATTGTTAGATATAGCAGGGTATGGTGGCGCATGCCTTTAATTCCAGCACTCAGGAGGCAGAGGTAGGAGGACTACCGTGAGTTCGAGGCCACCCTGAAACTCCATAATGAATTCCAGGTCAGCCTGGGCTAGAGTGAGAGCCTACTTCAAAACACCAAAAAAAAAAAGAGAGAGAGAGATTGTTAGATATAATTCCTGCACATGGGATAGTCACAGAAAGGACTCAAAAGTCACTAATCTGTGATGACTAACCATGTCTTCAACTGCCAGAAAAAGGCCATGAACAGACAGCAATTATTCTGGAGTGGAGAATGGGATACAAAATAACTCACAAGGGGACTTTCTCCTCCGTGGTTAGGCTAAAGACCACCTTTCCCATGACCACAGCACCACTGTTCACACCAGGCTGCAGCGCACTCAGGGGCTTGAGCTCCAGGGTCACCTTCTGCCCAGAGGCTGACAAATAGCGCCCATCACCACAAGGGCCCAGCTGGGCTGGGCGCAAGCTTCCCAACATGCTCTGAAGCTTTTTGGTCTTAATCTTTCCCTACAAAAGAAGGGGAAACAGATCAGCTGGAAACCAGGACTCACCTGAGAGTTGAGTCCTTCTCTCCCACCTGCCCACTGCTATGGGGTTCACTACCTATCCTTTTCTTTTGTGAAACGTGTGTGCACCTGTGTATGGATGACAGTCTCAAGTGCTGTTCATCAGCTATGCCACTCACCTCTTGTGGAGACCAGGTCTCTCACTGGCGGGGAATTCACCAATTAAGCTACACTAGCTGGCCAGTGGGGTCCAGGAATCCACTTTCTCCACCTCCCCGGTGCTAGGGTTACAGGTGCACACACCTCACGTGGCACTTTACATGTGTTCTAGGGACTGAATTGAAATCCTCATGCTTGCAAGAAAAGCACTTTACACACTGAGCCATCTCTCCAGCCCCTAAGCCCATTCTTTTCTAATTTTATAAAGCAACAACAGAACGGTAGGCTTTAGCCCTTTATACATCTTTACCTTGCTCTCCAAAAGGCTGGTTAACTTATTGAGGAATTCCAGGAGTTGCTGCTCTCGTTGGCTGGGCTCTGGCCAGGCAGGGTCCAGTGCTGCAGCCTGACAGAAACCCTCCAGGGCATCCCCATAATTCTCTTCATATTTATGTAACTGTAGAAAATCACCCAAACCTCTCAATTTTAAAGATAGGCAAACAAACTACAACAGAGAAAATGCCACAGTGGGCTAAGAATCTACAGAACCAAACTGTTTTCCTCCCCACTTATCTTCTTGTCCTACCAGGAGCATTCTTTTTTCCTGGCCAAGGTGATAAAAATGCTGAAAACAGAATCATTTCAAAAAGCTGCTCCAGGGGCTAGAGAGATGGCTCAGCAGTTCAGGTGTTTGCCTGCAAAGCCTAAAGTCCTGGGTTCAATTCCCCAGTGCCCACATAAAACCAGATACACAGTGGCACATGCATATGGAGTTCATTTGCAGTGGCTAGAGGCCCTGGCGCACCCATGTTTGTTCTCTCTCCTTGCAAATAAATAAATAAAATTTTTAAAAACAAAGCAAAGCAAAACAAACAAACAAACAAACAAAAAAGGGCCGGGTGTAGTGGCGCAAGCCTTTAATCCCAGCACTCGGGAGGCAGAGGTACGAGTATCGCTGTTGAGTTCAAAGCCACCCTGAAACTACGTAGTGACTTCCAAGCCAGCCTGGGCTACAGCGAGACCCTACCTTGAAAAACAAAACAAAACAAACAAACAAAAAAAAAATGCTGCTTTCCAAAAGAAGGGAGTCAATGGAAGGGAAACGGGAAGGTAGTGGGAGGGGATTATGATCATGGTATATTGTTTATATGTATGGAAGTGATCAATAAAAACGAAAAAGATGCTTTCCAAACTCTAAAACTGTTCCACTTAATACTTCACCTCCCCATTCTCCACATACTCTACTTCTCAGCCACTTCTCCGTTCCCTCTAGTGACTCTCCCAAACACTGAAGCCAAACTGAGCTAGCTCTTCCTAGAATCATTTTGTGTTCCTTTCATAACTGTATCCAACTTTGTCCTGACATACACTAAGTTATCCTCACAAGCTAAGGCTTATCTGCCTTTTCTATTTTACCTTCAGAACACTACCACCCCACAGGTCTTACCGTTGCCCTGTTCAGATGAAGATCAGGATTGCTGGAAGCCTTCCTATCAACCTTCTCCTGCAACGGAATAAAAACACTCAGGAAGCCAGGTGTGGTGGTGCGCACCTCTAATCCCAGCACTTGGGAGGCAGAGGTACATGGATCACTGTGAGACCACCCTGAGACTACATAGTGAATTCTAGGTCAGCCTGGGCTAAAGAGTGAGACCTTACTTCAAAAAAAAAAAAAAAAGAAGAAGAAAAAAAGGGCTAGAGAGATGGCTTAGCAGTTAAGGTGTTTGCCTGCAAAGCCAAAGGATCCCAGTTCAACTCTCTAGGACTTATGTAAGCCATATGCACAAGGAAGCACATGCATCTAGAGTTCGTTTGCAATGGCTGGAGGCCCTGGTGCACCCATTTATTCTCTCTCTCTCTCCCCCTCCCTCCCTCTTTCCCTTTCTCTCTCTCTCTCTCTCTCTCTCCCAAATAAATAAATAAAATATATTTTAAAAACCAAAAAAAAAAAAAAAAAACCCTTATTAAACCCTTTGGGACTGGAGAGATGGCTCAGGGGTTAAGGTTAACTCCTAACAACCAGAGGTTGATTCCCCAGTATCCACATAAATCCAGATGCACAAAGAGGCACATGCATTTTGGAGTTCATTTGCAGTAGCTAGAGGCCCTGGGGTGCCCATTCTCTCTGCCTGTCTCTCTTCTCTTTCTCTGCTTGCAAATAAATTAAAAAAAAAAAAAAAACTATTTAAAAAAGAAAGGAGGGAGGGAGGGAGTGAGGAAGGAAGAAAGGGCTCATGAGGAGATGGTCCAGAGGTTAAAGGTGCTTGCTTGCACACCCTGCCACCTGGGTTCAATTCCTCAGCAACCACTCAAAGCAGGATACAAACTGGCCTATCCTGTGATCTTAAAGAACCTAACACAATGGGAGGTGGAGCCAAGACAACCAGAGGCTAGCAGTTTGCAAAAGACCATATCTCAAAGAAGGTGGAGCACAAACACCTCAAGGTTATCCTCTGACCTCTCAACAGGCATTGTGGCTCACATGTACCATTACATACATACACACACACACATAAAGAGAGAAATAAATAATACTTTTTTTAAAAGACCATCAGTAAACTGGGCATGGTGGTGCACACCTTTAATCCCAGCACTTGGGAGGCAGAGGTAGGAGGATCACCGTGAATTTGAAGCCAGCCTGAGGCTACAGAGTGAATTCCAGGTCAGCCTGGGCTAGAATAAGACCCTACCTTGAAAAACAAACAAACAAAAAATGCTAACTATATCCACAATTGCCATTCAGTAACTAACTGTATGGTATATTTCTTGGTATCTAAAGCTTCAGACACAGAAATGTGTATGCATGTGTGAAACTTTAAAGTATGATTATAACACAACAATGCAAAGAATAAGAAGAAATATGTGAAATCACTAAGATTAAAAAAAAAAATGGGGGCCGGGCGTGGGGGCACATGCCTTTAATCCCAGCACTCAGGAGGCAGAGGTAGGAGGATCGCCATGAGTTTGAGGCCACCCTGAGAATACAGAGTGAATTCCAGGTCAGCCTGGGCTAGAGTGACACCCTACCTCGAAAAAAAAAAAAAAATTGGGGAGCTGGAATGATGGCTTAGCAGCTAAGGCACTTGCCTGAGAAGCCTAAGGACCCAGGTTCAATTCCCCAGAACCCACATAAGCCAGATGCACAAGGTGAGTTCATTTACAGTGGATAGGGGCCTTGGTGTGCCCATTCTCTCTATCTGCCTCTCTGACTCTCAAAAATGGTGGCAACATGCCTTTAATCACAACATACAGGAGGCTGAGATAGGAGGTTCACTGTGAGTTTGAGGTCAGCCTGAGACTACAGAGTGAATTCCAGGTTAGCCTGGGCTAATACAAGACACTACTTCAGAAAAAAAAAAAAAAATGGGGACTGGAAAGCCGGGTGTGGTGGAGCATGACTTTAATCCCAACACTCAGGAGGCAGAGGTAGGATTGCTGTGAGCACAAGGCCATCCTCCCTGAGATTATGTAGTGAATTCTAGGTCAGCCTGGGCTACAGAGAGACCCTACCTTAATAAACCAAAAATAAAAAAATAAAAATAAGGAAGGTGGGGGACTGGAGAGATGATTAGACAGTGGTACATGTGTCTGGAGTTCATCTGCAGTGGCTGGAGGCCCTGGTATTCTTATTCTATCTACCCCTCCCCTCTTCCTTTTCTCTCAAATAAATAAATTTTAAAAGGCAGATTCCTTCATGGAGATGCCTATTAAAAAAATATTGAGCCAAGCGTGGTGGAGCATACCTTTAATCCCAGCACTCAGGAGGCAGAGATAGAAGGATCTCTGAGAGCTTGAGATCAGCCTTTGTGGTGGTTTGATTCTGGTGTCCCCCATAAACTTAAGTATTCGGAATGCTAGGTTACCAGCTGATGGAGATTTGGGAATTAACACCTCCAGGAGGCAGTGTATTGTTGGGGGTGGACTTATGGCCGTTATAGCCAGCTCCCCCTTGCTAGTGTTTGGCACACTCTCTTGTTCCTGTTGTCCACTTATACAGGCCAGGGGGTGATATTCATCTTCTGCTCATGCCATCGTTTTCCTCTGCCATCGTGGAGCTTCCCCTCAAGCCTGTAAGCCAAAATAAACCTCTTTTTCCCATAAGCTGCTCTTGGTTGGGTGATTTCTACCAGCAATGTGACTGACGGCAACAGCCCTGAACTGAAAAATGAGTTCCAGATCAGCCTGGGCTGGAGTGAGACCCTACCTCAAAAAGATACAATTGGAAAAAAAAAAAAAAAGCCAGGCATGATAATGCATACCTTTAATCCCAGCACTCGGGAGGCAGAGGTAGAGGGATTGTGATGAGTTCAAGGTCACCCTGAGACTACATAGCAAATTTCGTGTGTGTGTGTGTGTGTGTGTGTGTATATATATGTATGTATGTATATATATATATATATATATATATATATATATACACATGGCTATTCTCCTACCTCTGACTCCTGAGTGCTGGGATTAAAGGCATGTACCACCACATCCAACTAAATATATATTTTTTATTTTATTTATTTATTTGAGGGAGAGGCAGATAGAGAAAGTGAGTGAATGGGCACACGAGGGCCTTCAGCTGCTGCAAACAAACTACAAATGCATGTGCCACCTTATGCATCTGGTTTATGTGGGTCTTGGGCAATTGAACCTATGTCCCTTTGGCTTTGCAGGCAAGTGCTTTAACAATTAAGTCATCTTCCAGCCCTGGGATGTCAGTAATTTCTGATTCTCTATAACAGATGGACACTGCAGACAAATGCTGCCGGAAAAAGTTAAGGGGGGGCTTTACCCCGTCCTGCCTTCTCACGGGCAAGAGCTCTCTGTACTTTCTCCTCTTTCCTTCTCTTACTTAATCTAATAAAGTCTCTCTAAACCTTAAAAAACAAAACCTTAAGAAGTGGTATGATGGCATACGTGAGAAAAGCCTAAAACGAACTGTGGGGAATGAAAGAGGTTAGGAACCGTCCTTGGCACCAGCCCAAAAGAACGTTGATAGCCCCTCCCCTGCTGAGACTAGAACTCCAGTCTGATTCATCAAGATGACAATAAGGAGCAGCTTCCTGATTCTTCCTCCTTAACTTTCCCAGGGGTTGTTACCCTTTGCAGGCCCTTCCTGGAACTAAGCTTTCTCCCTGGGACCACCAACCAATTAAGGTCCTCCAATATACATTTGAATTTGGCAATGAGACTCCTCCCTACTGGATGCCTAATTTATAAGACCTGATCTGAATTGTCGATTTCCCAGACTTTTATTCATGGGACCGCTCCCAAATGGGGAAGGAGAGTCACCCCCTCATCTTAGGAGCATTTCTGTCTCTTCTATCTCTTTAACTCTCTCTCAAAATAACTCTTTGGGGCTGGGGAGATGGTTGAATGGTAAAAGATGCTTGCTTGCAAAGCCTGATGGCCTGGGTATGATCCTCAGTACCTACATAAAGCCAGATGCCCAAAGTGGGTGCATGTGTCTGGAGTTCATGTGCAGCAGCAAGAGGTTCTGGTGCATCCACTCACATTCTCCCTCTCCACATGCATGCATACATACATATAAATCTTTCAAAAAAAAAAACAGAAATGATGTCAATTTAACATATTTCCTCTACCAATCAGTGTGGCTCCAGACACATGCAATTATGTTTCTGTATCCAGGCCAGGGCCTTCAAAACACACATGGGAACCAGCACATACCTTTAATCCCAGAACTTGGGAGGAAGAAGTAGGAGGATGACCATGAGTTCAAGGCTACTCTGAAACTACAGAGTGAATTCCAGGTCAATCTGAGCTAGAATGATACCCTATCTCGAAAATCAAAACAAAACCAAAAAAAAAGGGGGGGGGCGCTCCTGGAGAGATTGCTCAATGCAAAGCCTAACAATCTAAGTTTGATTCCCCCATACCCACCTAAAGCCAGATGCACAAAGAGGTGCATGTATCTGCAGTTCATTCGCAGTGGCTCTGACATGCCTTCTCTACTCACAAATAAATATTTTTATCTTTATTTATCTATTTTTTTGAGAGTGACAGAGCGAGAGAATGGGCACACCAGGGCCTCCAGCCACTGAAATCAACTCCAGATACATGCTCCACCTTGTGAATCTAGCTTACGTGGGTCCTGGGAAATTGAGCCTCCAACCGGGGTCCTTAGGCTTTACAGGCAAGTACTTAACTGCAAAGGCATCTCTCCAGCCCTAAAATATTTTTTAAAATAGAAAACAAAACAAACAAAAAACCCAAGCTAAGTGTGGTGGCCCACACCTATAATTCCAGCACTCAGGAGACTAAGATATAGGAATCTCTGTGAGTTGTAGGACAGCATGGACTACGGAGTGAGTTTTAGGCAGCCTGAACTAAACTTTAGCCTGTCTAAAATAAATAAATAAAAAATAATTTCTCTGACCAAGATTCCTCACTAAAAGGGCAGTCATTGAACTGTAAATATGAACATGTAAGAGCTGCCACACAGAGCAAGCTATACAATGACAATTTAAAAAACAAGTCACTCTGTCAAAGACTTGAAAACAAAAGAAGAAAGATGAATATGAGGCTGAAGAGATGGCTCGGCAGTAAAAGGTTCAATTCTACAGTACCCATGTAAAGCCAAATGCACAAAATGACACATATCTGGAGTTCCTATACAGCCCTAGTGTACCCATTCTCATTCTCTCATTTTCTCCCTGCTCTATCTCAGATAAACAAATAAAAATATTTTTTTCTGGGCATGGTGGCGCACACCTTTAATCCCAGCACTCAGGAGGCAGAGATAGGAGGATTGCCATGAGTTCGAGGCCACCCTGAGACTACATAGTGAATTCCAGGTCAGCCTGAGCTAAAGTGAGACCCTATCTCAATAAACCAAAAAATATATGTGTGTGTGTGTGTGTGTGTGTGTGTGTGTGTGTGTATTTTAAATATTTATTTGATAGAAAGAAAGAGAGCAAGAGAGAGAAAGAATATGAACATGTCAGGGCCTCCTGCTTCTGTGAACAAACTCTAAACATATGCATCACTTTGTACATCTGGCTTTATGTGAGTTCTCGGGAACTGAATCTAGATCTTCAGGCTTTGCAAGCAAGCACCTTTAACCACTAAGCCATCTCTTCAGCCTCTACAAAATTAAAAAATAAAAAGATGAATATGAAGGCTCAAAGGACCACTGTGAAGAATCTAATAATGAGTAACCAGGCACTGGAAGCCTCAAGGAACCCTCAGTGCAAATGGTTTTCTGTGTAAAGATGGCCTAGAACACCAAGCAAAGCAAACCTGCATGAGTTAACTCCTAGCAAACAATGCATAACAGGGTATGTAAATGTTCTTTTACCCTGTGGAAAATTCAGAGCCATGCCATCTAATAGTTAATTTGGGGATAGTATTGAGGCAGTTTAGGGTGATCAAGTTTTCATTCCTTATACATTATAAGAAGAAAGAAGTCACCTCTATAGACACAGAGCTTCATAAAACCACACACATGGTATGCCAGCAAACTGCCATGCCCACTTGCTAAAGGACCACACAGAAGACTGAACAATGCTCTAGCTTCTGCTGTTGCCTCTAATTATCTACCTTGGGTGATTATACGTACTTACTGCTTGGGCATAGGCACTGAGGGCTTGTTGGGAGATCTTAGGGTTCTGGTCAGTATTGAAATAAAGAGAAAGGTATGCATTCCCCAAAATATCTGAAAGAGAAACAGTAGTAGACCATTTCAGAGGCCAAGTCCAAGATATTACCTATTTTGGTAACTTTTAAAAGTGATAAACATGAACTCCCGAGGAGAAACCTGAACAAATTTTACAAAAGCCCTATTTTGCTGACATAGTAAGTCTCCTTTCTTAGATCAAGTGACCCACAAGTTCCAAGAATAGTAATTCAGGGCTGGAGATATTTATAGCTCAGCAGTTAAAGGCACTTGCTTACAAACCCTGCCAATCTGGGTTCGATTTCCCAGTATCCACAAAAACCCATTCTCATTCTCTTTATCTCTCTCTCTCTCTCCCTCTCTCTGTCTCCCTAGGTCTCAAATAAGTAAATAAAATTATGGCATACTAGAATTGCAGGTGTGAATAATAATAAAACATTAAAAAGAATAGTAATTCATCAAATTTGGACTTCTTTTAAACAAAGATGTTCTCAGGGTCAGATCAAAAGCTGAACTCCAGCTTCTTTGATGATTTTAGCATGTAACCACAGTTACATGCTACTACTCTACAAACTTAAGAAATCTTTTGCAAGGACTCACACCAAGATCGGCCATCAAGGACATCCATCTGCACAGCCAACTTGGCCTGTTGAACACTGTCCATGACATGGCGAGAATGTTCGTCTCCAGAGTCTGGCCGCAGCTGGCGAAGCACCATGGACAGGTTTTGGAGGGAGACTTTGTTCTTGCACTGCAAATGGAAGACACATACTCAACCTTCCTTCTTGCTTTTGCCTCCCGCTTCCATATCTATGTGACCTGTTTATTCTTAATTGTACCGTTTCATCTTAATTCTGGCTGCTGCCTTCATCTTCAAAGTCCATCTCTAAGGCGAAGTTCAGATCGTAGCTCTGCTGTACTTTTCATGTTACCACCCCAAACTGACCCTCTTCTTCCTTTCTCAGTCCCCTGACCCCTACCTTTCCTTCTTCATTCCATCCCCTAGCTCAGACTCCATTCTGATCCTGTCCAGGGCATTTCACAAGAACCAAAGGACACCCTTTGTTCCCAACTATGTGGGGATAGGGGACAGCTCACATGGGTGAGGGCTCCTGTGAAGCAGGTGTGGGCAGCTGCAACATCCCCTTTCTTCCAGTACACCTCACCCAGCTGGTTCCAAGCTTCCACCAGATCAGGTTCCAGCTTCACAGCCTTTGACAGAAGCTCCTCAGCCTTAGGACTGTAATCAGGAGTCACATTCAGTGCTTTCCCTCTCAGCATCAGAGCTTGTGCTTTGCCCTGAACAGAACCTAGGAGCAAGGAGAAATGATAAAAGAAAGTAGAAAGACTCAGGCAGTGAAAGACTAGGGCTCTTTTTCTCAAGCAATGACTGCATGCTAGCTCTAGGAATGGAAAAGTCTTTAGAAGTAAACCATTTACTAAAAGCCTACTGTCTAGAGAATACTATGTTAGGTAAGTAGGTAACAAAGAAAGCACTGAGGGCTAACAACATGGTGGAGAAAGCATACACATGGAAAATTAAGTACCAGCAGAAAGCAGCAAATGGTATGCACTCAATGAATATGCTTTTACAGGTCAGGATAAGACTCTGCAAGGCAGAAAATGACACAGGGGCTGGGAAGACAGCCAGTTGTTAAAACTGCTCATCCAGCAAAAATAAGGACGCGAGTCAATCCTCAGGACCCACATAAAAATGCCAGGTATCATAGGGCATGGTAGTGCATGCTTTTAATCCCAGTACACAGGAGGCTGAGTTAAGAGGATCGCTCTGAGTATGACACCAGCCTGAGACTACATATTGAAATTCCAGGTCAGCCTGTGGACTACAGCAAGACCCTACCTCAAAAAAAAGGGGGTGGGGGTAGAGAGCTTGCTTAGTAGTTAAGGCATTTGCCTGCAAAGCCTAAGGACCCAGATTCAATTCTGCAGTACCCACGTAAACCATATGCACAAGGTGGTACATCCATCTGGAGTTCATTTGCAGCAGCTGAAGGCATTGGTGCACCCATTTTCTCTCTCTCTCTTTCTCTCTGACTCTCTCTCTCTCAAACAAATAAAATAAATTAAAAAAATAGTAATAATGCCAGATATGGTTGGGCATGCTTGTAATCCCAGCAATGAATGGGGAGGCAGAAGGAGGTGGAATCCTGGGGCTTACTGGCTAGACATTCTAGCCTAACTGGCAAGCTCAAAGCCAATGAAAGGCTCTGGGTGTGGTGGTGGACGCCTTTAATCCCAGCACTTGGGAGGCAGAGGTAGGAGGATCACTGAGAGTTCAAGGCTACCCTGAGACTACATAGTGAATTCCAGGTCAGCATGGACCAGAATAAAACAAAAACAAACAAACAAAAAATAACTGAGAATATGGTATAGTAGTTAAAGGTACTTGCTTCCAAAGCCTGATGGCCTAAATTCAATTCCCCAGCACCCACATAAAGCCAAACTGACATTCATTTGCGAAAACAAGAGACCCTGGCACAGCCCAACACATGAAAATAAATTTATGTGAAAACAAACTTTATTTATTTACTTATTTATTTGACAGAGAGAGAAAAAAAATGAGCACACCAAAGCCTCTTGCCACTGCAAACAAACTCCAGATGCATGTGCCACTTTATACATCTGGTTTGATGTAGGTAGTGGGAAATCGAATCCAGGTTGTTAGGTTTTGCAGGCAAGTACTTTAACCACTGAGCCATCTCTCCAGCCCCAGAAAATAAATTTTTTAAAATTTAAAAATTATAGGGCTTGTGAGCTGGAGAGATGTGTTTTCCTGAAAAGCCTAAGGACTCAGGTTCAATTCCCTAGGACCCACATAAGCCAAATGCAGAAGGTGGCACATGCGTCTTGAGTTCATTTGTAGCGGCTAGAGGTCCTGGCATGCCCATTCTCTCTCTTTCTCCCTCTCGAATAAATGAAAATAGGGCTGGAGAGATGGCTTAGTGGTAATGGCATTTGCCTATAAAGCTTAACGACCCATAACTTATTGACCCACATAAAGCCAGATACACAAAGTGACACAGGTATCTGGAGTTCATTTGCAGTGGCTGGAGGCCCTGGTGTCCCCATTCATTCTCATTCTCTCTCTCTCCCTGTCTCTCTTTATCTCTTGCTGCTTACAAACAAATTTAAAAAATTTTTAAAGTTTAAAAAAAATAAATAAAAGCGAGGCGTGGTGGTGCACGCCTTTAATCCCAGCACTCGGGAGGCAGAGGTAGAAGGATCTCCATGAGTTCAAGGCCACCCTGAGATGACATAGTGAATCCCAGGTCAGCCTGAGCTAGAGTGAGACCCTACCTTGAAAAACCAAAATAAATAAATAAATAAATAAATAAGCTAGACACAGTGGCACACACCTTTAGTCCCAGCACCCACGAGGCTGAGGTAGAAGGACACCCATGAGTTTGAGGCCAGCCTGGGGCTACAGAGTGAGTCCCAGGTCAGCCTGGACTAGAGTAAGATACTACCTCAAAGAAACCAAAAAGAAAAATAATTAAATATTTTTAAGTGGTAGATGAGCAGCTGGAGAAATTGCTCAATGAATAAAGGTTCTTGCTTGCAAAGCCTGCTGACCTAGGTTCAATTCCCAAGTGACTCATGTAACATACACAAAAAGTTGGCACACAAGGATGGGATACTTTCCAGTGAGTTGTTGGCCACAGAGGTCCCTGATGCCTCCAAAACATTACAGGTCACTATCAAGGCTCTTGGTTTCCCATCAGGAATATATGGACAGACCCTATTGCTAAAGACTCCACATGCTTGGGCTGCAAGGTCACTGAGAAATCTTGCTAGAACAGAGCTGAAAACCTCCTCCCCGTAGACCAGCTGACAAAAAGCTGGAAAACGCTATGCTGCATGCAGCTCCATGGGAGAGACAGAGAAGTCATCAGTGGAGATAAACAATAGTGGACACTGCAAGCCTTAATTTTGGCCAGCCAGGCCAAATGAGCTAATGGGTACAATAGTAGCATGTCTGTTATGGGGGAAACCAACCACTCTCTTATTGTACTAGGCCTACTCCACGGGAGGGAATACAAGCCTGATACTGAAAACCTATGATGGGGGAGGTCATGAGCCCTAGGAGTGCTGGTATCTGGCTAAATGCATATATTATCTCACCAAACGGTCCAGTAAGCACTTTTCTTAATGTTCATACCCATATTAATACTACTCTCACTTTTGGTTAAAGAAGCTTCTCTTTTCAGATGGCAGTGACCTCTGAGATGACTCAAAAAGCACCACAGTGCTGAGAAGAAGTGACAGGAGTGCTCAGCACTGAAACATCTCTATCACACCTTCCACGGCTCAGGGTCCACTGGAGAAGAGGTGGTGGAAAGAATGTAAGAGCCAAAGAAAGGGTAGGGCTCCTTACAATCCTCTTCCAGACACAAAATAGCCTGGATATCCATGACTTTACAGTGACTGGCACTACCTACACAAGACCAGTGCAATAGGAGGAAAAGATGATGACATCAAAATAAAAGAGAGACTGATTGACAGGGGGATGAGATATGATGGACAGTAGAGTTGTTGGGGGGCAGGAGATTTTCATGGCTTATTGTCTATAATTATGGAAGTTGACAATAATAAAAAATAAATGATCACCATGTGCTCAAGATCACCCTGAGACTACATAGTGAATTCCAGGTCAGCCTGGACTAGAGTGAAACCCTACCTCCAAAAACCAAAAAGAAAAAAAAAAATGTTGGCACAAACATCTAGTGTTCATTCACAGCAACAAGTGATCCTGGCACACCCATACACACACACACACACACATACACACAGAGTAAATAAACATAAAAAATTAAAAAGAATGGCCGGGCGTGGTGGCGCACGCCTTTAATCCCAGCACTCAGGAGGCAGAGGTAGGAGGATCGCCGTGAGTTCGAGGCCACCCTGAGACTCCATAGTGAATTCCAGGTCAGCCTGGGCTAGAGTGAAACCCTACCTCGAAAAACCAAAAAAAAAAAAAAAAAAAAAAAAAAGAATGCCAGGCATATGGGCACATGTCTTGATTTTTTTTTCTTTTAATTTTTAGTTATTTAAAAGAGAGAGAGAGAGAATGGGCACATCAGGGCCTCCAGCCACTGAAAACAAACTCCAGATGCATGTGCCACCTTGTGCCACATGGATCCTGGGGAATTGAACCTGAGTTCTTTGGTTTTGCAGGCAAGAACCTTAACCACTAAGCCATCCCTCCAGCCTGCACACACCTTTAATTCAAGCACTCAGGAGGCAGAGGTAGAAGGATCACTGTAAGTTAAATACCAGCCTGGGAATACAAAGTGAGTTCAGGTCAGCGTGGGCAACAGTGAGACCCTACCTCAAAAAAAAACTAAATAAATAAATAAATAAATAAATAAGGTGGACGTTTTGACACCTGAGGCTTACACATGAATGCATACCCATGCATGTGCACATGCATAAAAACGTATGCCCATAAAAATATATAATATATACATAAAGGCAAAGAGGCAGAAGTATGTGCAGCATGCTCATCGCAGAGTGGGTGCTCCAACCTGCATGAAACATAAAGTTCTTCAAGAAACGAGTATTTAGAGATGAGGTTAGAAAATAAGGAAGACAATGGGGACTTAAATACCAGATTGACAAGTTTGATTTCAGCCAGTCAATACAAGAATCTTTAAGAATACTTGAACAAAATGGCAGATAAAAAGGCTAAGATTAAATACATGAAGTAATGATTTAGAAAGAATAACCATGACCAAGGCTGTAAGTTGATCTGGAAGAAAAATAAATTAAGAGACAGAAAAATCAGTTAGGAAGATTCCAGCAACACTTCATGCAACAAGTATGTTCTTTTATTTCATCCCATTTGCTACAATCAAACTTTGGAAAATGAGGGCTGAGGAGATGACTCAGTGGTCAAAGGCACTTGCTTGCGAAGCTTGCCAGCCTGGATTTGATTCCCTAGTACCCACATAAAGCCAGACACACAAAGTGGTGCAAGTATCTAGAGTTTGTTTGCAGCAGCAGGAGGCCCTGGCACATCCATACTTTCTCTATCACTCTTAAATAAATAAAACTTTTAAATAAATTTTTAAAAATTTAGGGGCTAGAGAGAGGGTTTAGCAGTTAAGGCACTTGCCTCCAAAGCCTAAGGACCCAGGTTCAATTCCCCAGTACCCACATAAGCCAGATGCACAAGGTGACACACACACCTGGACTGGGTTTGCAGTAGGAAGGGGCTTTGGCGTGCACAGTCTCTCTCTCTCTCTCTCAAAAATAATTTATTTTTTTTAATTTAGGGAATTAAAGGTTGCTATTCTTCACAGAACTTTTAAAAGAAATAATCTAGCCGGGCGTGGTGGAGCACGCCTTTAATCCCAGCACTCGGGAGGCAGAGGTAGAAGGAGCACTGTGAGTTCGAGGCCACCCTGAGACTACATAGTAAATTCCACATCAGCCTGAGCCAGAGTGACACCCACCTCGAAGAACAAAAAGCAAAAAACAAAAAACAAAACAAACAAACAAAAAAAGAAATAGTCTGTTCTGTGAACCTATGGCAGCCATAAACGAGATACAGAAAAGTCAACATAGAATAAAACACTATCACATTTCAGGGATGGGCAGAGATAACTACTCTTTAGGGCTCATACCTAATACTTCCTCCATCTGCTGCAGGGTCTTCTGCATCTCATCCTGCACATCCTGTTGCTTCCGCCCAGCATCCTCAACACTGTGAGTCTCAAAATAGCAGTCTCGAAATGAATACAGTTGATCCACCAGTTCCTAGAAAGCAGAATGGTACCAGTAAGTGGAGAGAGCTCCTAACAAAGAAATTCAAAATTAACTACCCAACCCTTTTCCTAAAATACTGGTTCTCTTCTCTCACCTACAAAATGGCACAACGAGCAGTGAACAGGTCTACAAAAATGCTACAGATCATGAGGAAAGCAGCCAGTGTCGGCGACCTTCTCTCATGCTCCTAAGCTGCCCCATGTCAAACTCTGTAGTACTTAAAAGTCTCTCTCCCAGTTCTAGCGGAGCTTCCAATATGACTAAGCTCTTGATTTTTTCACATATTGACTTGGGAAAATACATGATCTATTTGAATGTGATAAACATGTGAGACACACATGGTTTTCTACTACAAACACACCAACTTGAATTTGGTAACATTAGAATTTCTGCAGGGTTATAGTTCCTTAAGTGGCTGTTGTGCTTTATGCTTTGTTTGTTACCTTGTTTACTTATTTATTTATTTACTTTGGTTTTTCAAGGTAGGGTTTCACGCTACCCCAGGCTGACCTGAAATTCACTATGTAGTCTCAGGCTATCCTCAAACTCACAGTGATTTGTCTTCTTCAGCCTCCCAAGCGCTGGGATTCTATAGCTCCTCATTTGCTTTTGTCATCTTCAGGCTCTCTAGCATTTTTGTCAAGTAAGTATTAAATGTTTCTATATCTTCCTGTTATAGCAAAGCTTTTACACTATCTACTTTTTCCTAAAAGAAACATGCAGTCCAATCCCATCAAACTTTATCAACTATTTTCACAGAACACCCCATTCATTGACCTGTCTTCATCTTTTAGAACCACTGTGATCTAAAGTAGCTTCAGTATTTGTATGAACTACCATAATAATTTCTTAACTGGTCATCTTGCTTCTACTCTCTCTCATTCTCTTCACTGTAAGTCAGAGTGCCTGGAAAGAGAATGCCTATCATATCACAAATCCTCAAATAATTCACAACTGTAGACAGAATAAAAACCAAGCCTGAACTAGAGAGATAGCAGATGGCTAAGTGGTTAAGGTGCTTGCCTGCAAGGCCTCATGACCTGAGTTCAATGCCCTAGTACCAAATGCACAAGGGGATGCATGTGTCTGGGGTTCATTTGCAATGGCTAAAGACCCGGGCACATCCAGTCTCATTCTCTCCCTTTCTCTTTTTTTCTGTCTCTGTGCATACAAATAAATAAAAATATATTTTAAAGCTGGGCATGGTGGCACATGCCTTTAATCCCAGCACTTGGGAGGCAGAGATAGGAGAATCACCGTGAGTTTGAGGCCACCCTGAGATTACATAGTGAATTCCAGGTCAGCCCGGGATAGAGTGAGACCCCTTGCCACGGCCCACCACAATGCTGTATGAGTTGACCTCCCACAACCCACCCTACCACAAGCTTCACTTCTCACCACTCTTTTACTCATAATACTCACACCACACTGGCCATCCTCTTGTGCTTCCAGCCCACCAAGCTCAATGTCACCTTGAGGACTTTTCACCTATGCCTGGGTACTTTTCCCCAGATTTCCACATGACTCATTCCTCACTATCACTTAGATCTCAGCTCAAATGCCAACTTCTGAGAGAGACTTTTCCTAAGCACCCAAACTGAAGTAATCTCTCCTTCCTCTTCTCCATTATTAAAGCATTCGTTTCCCTTCATATTTTCTATCATTTCATAGCCTCTATCACTAGCAAGGACATATTTTCTATATTTAATTTAAAGCCCATCCCTGAATACCACTTCTACTTCTGCAATAGTGCTTTTCAAGTTTCCTCATGTATCCAGGACCCAGCATGCACAGATTATGATTTTAGTACTCAGGCAGATTTATCAGTTCTGGTACTTGCCTTGCATGTACCAGGCCCTGAGTTCAATCCCCAGTTCTGCAAAATAAATTGTGTCTTTTAAAAAAATTATTTTTAGATTTATTTATATATAGAAAGAGAGAGGGAGAGAGGTAGAGAGAGTAAAAAAGAGAACAGGCACTCCAGAGCCTTCAGCCACTGCAAATGAACTCCACATGCATGCGTCACCTTCTGCATCTGACTTATGTGAGTCCTGGGGAATTGAACCTGGGTCCTTTGGCTTTGCAAGCAAGTGCCTTAACTGCTAAGCCATCCCTCCAGCCCTAGATTTATTTTTATTTATTTATTAGAGATAGAGACAGAGTGGGAATGGGCGTGCCAGGGCCTCTAGCCAATGCAAAAAAACTCCAGACACGTGTACCACCATATGCATCTGGCTTACATGGGATATAGAGAATCAAACCTGGGTCCTTAGGCTTCCTAGGCATGTGCCTTAACCGCTGAGCCATCTCTCCAGCCCTAAATTGTGTTTTTAGCAAGCACTATAGTAAAAATGGTCTTGATCTGTAAACACACTATGGTGGTTTGAATAGATGGCCCCCAATATATTCAGTTTTTTATTTGTTTGTAGTTTACATCTGCAGCCACCTGGCTGGAGGCAGTGTCACTGGGTGGATCTTAACGTGTGGTGGTGGGTTTCAGATTGCAATATAAATATATGCAAAGGGTGCCTAGCTGGAATTCCTGAAGTGTGCTGTTGGCTTTTGGCTTTGGCTTGTGCTTCTCTCTCTCTGCTTGGTCCTGTGAAAGCAGGCCAGCTTCTTCTGCCATTATGGAACTTCCCCTGGATCTGTAAGCTTCAATAAATCCCTTCCTCCATAACTGTGCTTAGTCTGGAAGTTCATCTCAGCAAACCTGAAGCTGTCTGCTACAGAACTTGGTACCGAGGAGTGGACTGAGATGAACCTGACCATGTAGACGTTGATCTTTTGGAACCCTTGTTTTGGAGAAATGACCATGGACTTGGTGCTTGCAAATGAAGATGCCTTCTGGAGTGGTAAGCCAAGTTTTATGGACTATTATGATGAGAATTTGAGAATTCTAAGTGTAGACAATATTGAACTTTAAGGCTTGGCTTATGAGCTTTCTAAGGGGAAGGAAATATTGCAGAGGACTTTGTTGGAATGGGGCTACTAGGATAAGGGCTGGCTGTGTCCTGCTGCCCAGGCCCAGAGAGTTTGATCAAGGTTAAATTTGTAATGGACTGATGTGCTTGGCTAGAGATATTGGACTGAGAGGTTTAAGATTTTAAGCTGGAAAACCTCATGCAAGTTAAAATTACAGGCACTGAGGCTGGTTTTAGGTTATTGAATCTGCTATTGTCAAACACATTAGCAATCTTAAAGATGGTCCAATTGCTTTACCATGGAAAGGATGCCTGAGGAAAGACTATCATAGAAATGCAAACACTTTTGGAAAGAGTTGACTGGAGAAGGAACCTGCTTTTCAAGGCTATGATTTGTTTCGTCCCTGAATTAAGAATATGGCTGTGTCCTGTACAACTGGTATTGGTTTCAGAAGCATGAAAAAATGCATGGAGTGGTTGTGAATTGCACACGGTTCCAGGAGCTGCTGCTGAGATGCGGCATGAGGCAGGGCCTGATGCTCTGATAGGCTGAAAGAGCCTTTGGAAGATGAACCCTGGTTTGCATGAGGACCCAAAGATGTTTTGGATATACCAGGATTGTGCAAGGGCTACCATGGAGTGCACTGTTAGCCTGGGATGGAAGTCTTCCCTGGCTACTCTGTCCAGCAGGACGGGCAGAATTCGAAAATCTGGAGACTGTTAGTGTCTGGTTGTATTGAACTTAAACTGCAGAATTTTGATGTTTGTTTGATAGTGGTTGAGTTTGCATTGTTTTAGTCTCTCCTTGCTATGCATTATACGAGTTGAAAATGTTTACTCTACGCCTTTATATGTTGGAAGTATTTAACTTGTTTGATTTTACAGGACTTACTATCTTAAATTGGTCAAGACTGTGGGGACCTTTGAAATTGAACTGAGTACAATTTACAATGTGTGATGGTTATAAATCTATTGGAGGCCAGGGGTGGAATGTGGTGGTTTGAATCGATGGCCCCCAATATATTCAGTTTTTTATTTGTTTGTAGTTTACATCTGCAGCCACCTGGCTGGAGGCAGTGTCACTGGGTGGATCTTAAGGTGTGGTGGTGGGTTTCAGATTGCAATATAAAGATATGTGAAGTGTGCCTAGCTGGAGTTCCTGAAGTGTGCTGTGGCTTTTGGCTTTTGGCTTGTGCTTCTCTCTCTGCTTGGTCCTGTGAAGGCAGGCCAGCTTCTTCTGCCATTATGGAACTTCCCCTGGATCTGTAAGCTTCAATAAATCCCTTCCTCCATAACTGTGCTTGGTCTGGAAGTTCATCTCAGCGAACCTGAAGCTGTCTGATACACACACTTTGAGAAACCTTTGTTGTTATGGTTATTGCTTCTGTTTTGTTTTTTAATTTTTCAAAGTAGGGTTTCACTCTAACCAGGCTGACCTGGAATTCACTAGGTAGTCTCAGGGTAGCCTCGAACTCACAAGTGATCTTCCTACCTCTCTGCCTCCAACATGCTGGAATTAAAGGTATGTACCACCACTCCCAGCTGTTGAGTATATATATATATATATATATATATATGTATGTATGTGTGTGTGTGTATATATATATATATATATATATATATATATATATATATATATATGCAAGGAGAGAGACAGAGAATGGACGCTGGAGGGCCTCTAGCCACTGCAAACAAACTCCAGATGCATGTGCCACTTTGAGCATCTGGCTTTATGTGGGTACTAGGGAATCAAATCCAGGTCCTTGGGCTTTGCAGGCAAGCACCTTAACTACTGAACCATCTCACCAGCTTGCTGCCACTGTTTTGAGACAGGGCCTCATTCAGCCCAGGCTGGTCTCAGATTCCCTATGTAGCTGATGCATGAATTCCTCATCCTCCTGCCTTTATCTTCCAAGTGCTGGGATTATAGACATGTGCCATCACAGCTAACACAAGAAATATTTTTTTTCTTTGTTTTTTGGTTTTTTTCAAGGTAAGGTCTTACTCTAGCCCAGGCTGTCCTTGAACTCACAGAAATCCTCCTACCTCTGCCTCCCAAATTTTGGGATTTAAAGGTGTGCACCACCACACCCAGCCAAAATATTCTTTTATATATTGTGTTTTCCCTAAGATATCTATAATCAAATGAAAGCCTACAACCATTCCCACTAAATATCAACATCACTATTCAATCCTCTTCCACTTCTTTATTTCAATCCTTTATTACAGTCCTTCACTGACCCATAAAATACCCCAAGCATCCTCTTCCAAACTACTTAAAGCAGCAACCATAAATGAACCCAGGCAAAGAGAGTTCTCAGCAAAAATCACAACTCATTTTCTTTCATCCTGCATTCAACATGGCAAATTTAGAAAGTGAGAAGCTTTTCAAATGTTTACTTTTAGTTGTCAAAGGAAACAGACAAATTGCCTGGTTCTGTTGTTTGCTCTCCTTTGGCTGGACTGACTATTTTTCTTTCATGCCAATATCACTACAAATATGTTTTTAAAACTCAAGTAGGAAAATGTGAATATAGGAAGATAAAACTTATAACCATTCCAAATAACATCACGGAAAACCACTGTTTGTAATAACTTCAGATTTTCTTCTGTGCATTTGCAAACATGCATACATGATGGTTCTAGTAGAAAACTAGCATTGAGACTTTAATTTCTGCTAGTCATACTAGGAAATAAAGTTAATCAACATCAGCTGGAAGTGGCATGAAGCCCATGCTCTAAAGTGTTAACCTGCCCAAGGAATAAAGAAATCTCCTTAATGTTTTGTTTTGTTTTGTTTTATTTTATTTTATTTTATTGTTAAAAGCCTATAAGCATGGCTGGAGAGAGATGGTTCAGCAGTTTAAGACACTTGCCTGAAAAACCTTACAGCCTGGGTTTCATTCCCTGGTACCCATGTAAAGCCAGACGCACAAAGTGGCACATGCCTCTGGGGTTTGTTAACAGGCAAGTGGTCCTAACATGTGCATTCTCATTCATTCTGTCTCTCTCTCTTTCTCTCTACTCATAAATAAAAATATTTCTGGGATAAACTACAAGTCTCTAAGCATAGTTCTCATCTTTAAATTCCAGCTATCTTAGACAAAATGAGTTTCTGAGATTTGAGGATAATCTTGAGTCATTAAAATAAATTTGGGCCAGGCATGGTGGCATACTTCTTTAATCCCAGCACTGGGGAGGCGGAGGTAGAAGAGAGCCTGGGACTACATAGTGTGTTCCAGGTGAGTTCTAAGTCAGCCTGGGCTACAGGGAGATCCTACCTCGAAAAAACAAAACAAAAAAAATTAAAAAACTTGGTAAAAGACGGCCAAGTGAGTCAGTTCCCTTCTACCAAGTACAATAGCATAGTCACCTATGAGTGACTACTATGTCGTGGGTGTGGAGGAGTCTGTCCCCTAGGATGAGACCCCACGCTTGGACAGCAGTATTACAAAGAAAAAAAAAAAAAAAAGAACTTCCTAAGGAAAGAGACCAGGATGTTTGCGGTATGGTCTATTACTGTGATTGTTGACAAGTTCAAAGAAAGAAGAATGTTAATGAAATGGACATTGTGGTGAGCACAACAGCTGATAGGTGGGAGCTCTGCCATACATATATATGATATGCTTGTTGTTATGGGGAGTAGCGGACTTGCTAGGAACAAAGTCCGGAACCACGAATTCTGTTCCCCACGGAGCTGAGATCCTGAGCGGTCCCGGCAGCAGCCCAGGTCCAAGCCCGCGCCCGGCCCGGGCGAGGCTCCCTGGGGCGATACCGCCACACACGCCGCGCCGCGCCCCGCCATGGGCTCGCAGGCGCTCGGTCCTCGGCGCTTCCTCCCGAGCAGACGCGAGCCGAAGGCCTCACCTGTAATTTCTGCAAGGCGTGCAGAGCTTCCTCCTCTTCATCAGCCATCATTCCCGACCACTCTGTTTCTCCGCCCCCAACTTTGGAACCACAGAGACTCGTCCGCACTCGGGTTATGAAGCCACAGCGACATCTAGAGCTCTGGAGGCTCACACGCCTCCCCAGGGGCGATACGACCAGCACACGGAATCAATGCTAGGTAGGGCCAAGTACTTTGTAGTTCGACTGGCCCCCATTCTCTCCTTCTGCCTCGGCCTCAGCCTCCCAGTTTAATTTCATTCCCAAATCTTCAGCTCAATTACATGAGAGTATTTTTGTTTCGTACTGTTCTCAAGAATTGTAATACTCGGAATATTTTACTTATTCATTTGAGAGAGAGAGAGAAAGGCAGATAAAATAGGTGCTCCGAGGCCTCCAGTCTCTGCAAATGAACTCCAGACGCATGCACAAATGCACCACCTTGTACATCTGGCTTACGTGAGAACTGGGGAGTTAGAACCTGGGTCCTTAGGCTTCTCAGGTAGGCATCTTAACCGCTAAGCCATCCCTCCAGCCCTGTAATACTCTTAAAAACGATGTTATATGTGTTATATGGTATATGAAAAATTGTTTTTACTTATTTATTTGACAGAGAAAGGGGGAGAGAGAGAGAGAGAGAGAATGGGCATGTCAGGGCTTCCAGCCACTGCAAACAAACTCCAGATGTGTGTGCCCCCTTGTGCAGCTGGCTAATGTGGGTCCTGCGGAATCAAACCTGGGTCCTTTGGCTTTGCAAGCAAACGCCTTAACCACAAAGCCATCCCTCCAGCCTGGTATATGAAAATCTGAAGAAAATATAGTACATCGCTAACTTGTCTGAATATTTTCCAAATTTGGCAGATTTTTGTGTATGAATAGTTTTGTCATGTTAAATGCATTCTCCTAACACCTACTTTGCTGGAGCTGACATTATAAAAGTCTTCATGTTGCACACTAATAGTGTTCACATATTATTTCCAAAAGGATAGCCTACCTTGAAAAAAAAAAAGGATACATAAGAAACAGTCTCTGGAGAGAGAAACAAAGGGGCTGGGCACTGTGGATGACCAACGAAAATTCCATTTTTGTTTGTCTTGAGGTAGGGTTTCACTCTAGCCCAGGCTGACCTGGAACTCAACTCGGTAGTCCCAGACTGGCCTCAAACGCACAGCGATTCCCTCCCTCTGCCTCCCAAGTGCTGGGATTAAAGGCGTGAGCCACCACACCCAGTAGAAAATTCTTATGCCTATGTACTCTCATATTTTTACAATGTACTTGTATCGCCTATTCAAAAATAAACACATTCTTAAGTTATTTTTTTTCAAGGCAGGGTCTCACTCTACCCAGGCTGATTCACTATCTCAGGGTGGCCTCAAACTCACTGAGATCCTCCTACCTCAGCCTCTAAAATTCTGGGATTAAAGGTGTGCACCATCATGCTTACCACATTCTTCAATTTTAGAAAACAAGGGGCTGGAGAGATGACTTAGCAGTTAAGGCATTTGCCTACAAAGCCAAAGGATCCCAGTTTGATTCTCCAGGACCCATGTAAGCCAAATGCACATGGAGGCACATACATCTGAAGTTTGTTTGTGGTGGCTGGAGGCCCTGACATGCCCATTTCTCTCTCTCTCTCTCTCTCTCACAAATAAATTAATTATATTTTTAAAAAAAAATAATTAAAAAAAAACAGCAAAAAACGATTTGCTTCTAAAGAGACTATCTCTGAAAAGGAATACTTAAGATGCTTGTGGCAATAACTTCTCCCAACGAATGGGAATGGGTGGAAAAGATAGGAAGGAGAATTTCATTCTGTGCTTTTTTCATATTTTTAAAATTTGTATCATGCAAATGTATTGCTCTTGAATAACTTTTTAAATAGTATGCAATTTTCCTGGAAGTTTCTTTTCCTTTCTTTAGTTTGTTTTTTGTGGTGTCTTTGTTTTTGCTTTTTGAGGTAGGGTGTCACTCTAGCTCAGGCTGACCTGGAATTTGCTATGTAGTCTCAGACTGGCATTGAACTCAGGCTAGCAATCCTCCTACTTCTGCTTCCTGAGTGCTGGGTTTAAAGGCATGTGCCACCAAAACCATCCCTCCTTCCTTAGTTTTAATAGTTTGCTTGCATATCAAACTGGTCCTCTCAACATAGAAAGAAAGAAAATATTCAAGACAGGTATCATTTCTACAAAAGCTTATCTAACAAAATGAAAAACTGTATAGTGGAAGAAAGCATTTTTTATTTTACACCATTATCCGTAAAATGTATTTCATTAGCTATGAAATAGGGATGGATACTTTAAAACAAATCAAGGCTAGAGAGCTAGATCAGCAGTTAAAGGTGCTTGCTTGAGAGGCCTGACAGTCCAGGTTTGATTCCCCATTGCACACCCCAAAGCTAGATACACAAGGTGGTACATGTATCTGCAGTTCATTTGCAGTGGGAGGTGGAGGCAGTAGTTTATAATCATCCTGGGCTATCAGACCTTGTCTCAACAAATGAAAAAGAAGAAGCATTACTTGCTTGCTTATTGTTTAATTACATAAAGCGAAAGTGCTTATGCCTTTCAACAGTGATTAAATATAAAAATTCCTCACATAATTTCAGTATAACTTTATTACCTAAACAATAACATTTGGCAATTAAGATGATTCTATAATTCTGCCCAAAGCAATGTCAGCCGTAATATCTTAGAGTCAGAAAAGGCTGTAAAATAAATTAATTCAGTCTTTCATCTTACAGTTTTAGAAAACAGAGCCTAGAAAGGTTACCTCAATCTCAATATGTGGGGGGGGAAACAATAAGAACCCAGATGCTTTGCTTCTCCAGCTAGTATGATTTTAAGTCTTGCCTCTAATAGACCATAGTTACTGAAATTATTGTTCAAGTTCCTTTCTTTGTCCTACATGCTAAATAATTGAGCACTGACAGCCTGGCATAGTGGTGTGTGCCTTTAATCCCAGCACTTGGGAAGCAGAGGAAGGAGGATCACCTTGAGTTTGAGGCCACCCTGAGACTAAGTAGTAAATTCCAGGTTAGCCTAAGCTAGAGTGAGACCCTACCTCAAAAAATATATAATAATAATAATAATTAGCATTGTAGGTAAGCTTAATTTACTCATGTAATAGTAATACTATTTAATAAAGTGAATGAGGAATTTTAATATATATAATAATTTTATTAATTTTTTATTATTTATTTGTATTCATTTATTTGAGAGAGAGAGAGGGAAAGAAAGAGGCAGAGAAAGAGAGAGAGAATGAGCACACCAGGGCCTTCAGCTGCTGCAAACAAATTCCAGATGCACCACCTTGTGCGTCTGGCTTACATGGGTCCTGAGGAATCAAACCTGGGTTCTTTGGCTTTTCAGGCAAGTGCTGTAACCCCTAAGCAATCTCTATAGCCCCCAAAATTTTATTATTATTTAACAATTATTTTAATTAATATAATCTCATGATAATAACATACTGGTAAGTTTTCTGTTAATAGAAGTACATTCTTTGTTTTATTTATTTATTTATCTATTTGTAAGGAGAGAGTGAGAAAGGACACACACCAGGACCTCTTGCCACTGCAAACAAGCTCCAGATGCATGTGCCACTTTATGCATCTAGCTTTATGTGGACTCTGGGGAATTGAACCCAGGCCATCAAGCTTTGCAAGCAAGCTCCTTTGACCACTGAGCCATCTCCCCAGCCCAGAAGTACATTCTTCTTTTTTTAAAACCAAGCCCAACAGACTGACCTTTTTTTAATGGGAGAGTAAAAGCAAAAGACAGAATTGGTGTGCCAGGGCCTCCAGCCACTGTAATCAAACGCCAGAGACATGCACGACCTTGTGCACATGTATGACCCTGCATATAGTCACCTTGTGCATCTGGCTTACGTGGGATCTGGGGAGTTGAACATGGGTCCTTAGGCTTCACAGACAAGTGCCTTAACTGCTAAGCCAAGTGCATTCCTTTTTTATGTTTGTATTCCTTTTTTTAAAAATTATTATTAACAACATATTTCATATGGATGCATCATGTGTTGGTACCTTCATTTCCCTTGCCCCTGCCCCCATTCTGTTGGGGATGCTCCTCAGTGGGGTTGCAGGTATTACCCGTGGGGTTGTGGTTTTATGCATTGTGGGAGCAGCAGTTATTTTTAGGGGGATGGATGCTTCTGGGCATGATGTCTTAACCTGTGGCTCTTACAATCTTTCTGCCTCCTCTTCTACAAAATTCTCTGAGCCTTGGTGGGTGAGTGTTAAGTCTATTTCACTGATGAGCTCTTAGGAGCCTATGGATCTCTGCTTTGGCAGGTGTTGAGTATCCTCAGTGTCTGTACCCTGTTGCTGATTATCAGGTTCAGCATGGAAGCAGCACTTATGCTTGTCTCCCCAGTTCCTCTGTGGTTTCAGCTGTGGCTTGGCTGAAGTGTGAGGGGTGGTTTAATCTCCTCCAGTCTTGCTACCTTTCCATAGGTACACCCTCTGGAGCAGGGGATCCAGGAATTAAAAGTGCATTCTTAAATAAACTAAAGGCAACAATTAATAAAGGCAAAGAAGCAATTTTATTCTAAAATGAATACCAAATAAGTCAACTTTATAAAATAACTTTATCAATATCAATTATTTTTTGCTGTGTGTTTCCTGACATGAGACCCCTCCCAACAAACACACAAATACATACAAATAATACACCCAAATAAAAAGCTGCATATTAACCATCCTTTTCCAAGACCATAATTTTTACATAAATATATACTGGCAAATACAGAAAAATATCAATGTCACATCCATATCCATACATGCATAAATACCAGAATGAAAAGTGACATGTAGTTATATAAAATTGGTGCTTACATACATAAGCATAAACACACAAAATGACCTGAAACAGTTATCTGTGAAACAGACAATAATATTGTGACCTTTTCACTAGTGATGAAAATCCAACAGTAAACATGGAAATTAAGATTAATTAAAGCTCATACTTTAAATAAAAGAACCAAGGCACTAAACCCACCCCACCATTCTACTGCCAATCAACTTCTTATCAGTCAAAAATGTGAAGACAACATTAATGACTCACTAGCACAGGGAGTTGGTGACTCCTACCTGGAAAAGTATTATTTGACAAATGTAAGCAATGACAGCAGAAAATCATTCTGTAAACATTAGGTGAGCTAAATTCTTTTTACTTTGAAGGCCCTGCTGGAAACTTGCTGCTGTTCTAATTCATGACTCTGAGAGGCAAAACTGAAAAAACTTTTACTGGGTTCTGGTGCAGTGGGAGAACCTACAAAAAACGGTCTGAACTGAAAATCTTCATCTCCACCAGATCGGTTTTGAGCGGGTGTATCAGCCAAAGGAAACTTAGAGTTGTTTCCTAGAGGAAAACAATAGCAAAGAGCATAAGCATTTATTTTCCAATACATCTTTAGGGACAAAAAGACAGCAGCCATTCTATTCTATAAATATGTTAACAGAACCCAACTCCTATGAAACAGATATCAAAATAAGATTTTTAAGAAAACTCAGTTCCTACAAGACCAGTACTATATAAAGAGACTATGCCACTTATGCCCTCAGCCCTTCAGCACAGAATATTCTGTAACTTCTGTGATGCATTCCCAAGTATAGCCATCTCTCCATCACCAGAGGTAAGTAAAAGTGAAATGCAACTTTGGTGAACCTAGAACCCCCCATGGCCTCAAACTTGAGATCCTCCCGACTCTGACTCTGGGCTGCTGGGATTACAGGCATGCACCACCATACCTGTCTGGCTCAAGAATGTTATTTAAGAGCAGGGCGTGGTGGCATTAGGGTGACAAAGGTAGGAGGATTGTCGTGAGTTCAAGGCCACCATGGGACAACATAGTGAATTTACAGCAAGACTCTACCTCGAACCCCCCCAAAAAAGAAATAAATAAAAAGAAAGAATATTATATTATTTAAAACATTGCAGTATACACTCTAAAAATGCCTGACAACTATAACATATCAGCATACACCCATGATCCAGTATTTCCTTAGTACAGCCTTAACAAAAATCAAACAACAAATCTGATTAAATGAACATCTGACAATTCTCTTGGGACCTCCCTTGACTTTTACAGACTTCAGAAACAGGTAAATACAGGAAAATGCTGACTGTATCTGTTTCAAGCTAACAGAGGTAGCAAGAGGTATGAAGGCAAAGGGAACAAAAGGAAGTTGTGAGTATTAAGGAAAAAAAGATAAATGTGGACAGTGACAAGAAAAAAATCAACAATTGGGGCTGGAGAGATGGCTTAGTGGTTAAGGCATGTGCCTGCAAAGCCAAAGGATCCTGGTTCAATTCTCCAGGACCCACATAAGGCAGATACACAAGGTGGCACATGTATCTGGAGTTTGTCTGCAGTGGCTAGAGGCCCTGGTGTGCCCATTCTCTCTCTCTCCTTCTCTCTCTCTTTCTCTCAAATAAATAAGTAAATAAAATATATTTTTTAAAAATCAACAATAATTATTTAGAATCTTTTGACTACAGTGTGCAAGTAACTTAGAAACTTTGTTTTAATTCTTACATCTGATAACCCTCATTAAAATGATCTCATTCCTATTCTAATCATTTCCTAGTATTGAATCTTTCTTCTGCCTATAATAAATATCAAAAACTGAATATTGGGACTGGAGAGATGGCTCAGCAGTTAAGGTGCTTAAATGCAAAGCCTAACAACCCAGGTTTGATTCCACAGTACTCACTTAAAGCCAGATGCACAAAGTGACATATATATCTGCAGTGAGTTTGCAGCAGCTAGAGACCTTGACAGGCCTATTCTCTCTATCTTTCTCTCTATCTCTCTGCTTGCAAATAAATATATAAAATATTTTTAATTGCATAATGAGGGGCTGGAGAGATGGCTCAGCAGTTAAGGCACTTGCCTATAAAGCCTAAGGATCCAGGTTCAATCCCCCAGTGCCCACATAAAGCCAGATGCACAAGGTGTTACATGTGTCTGGAGTTCATTTGTAGCAACTGGAGGCCCTGGTACACCCATTGTCTTTGTCTCTTTCTGCTTACAAATAAATAAATATATTTTAATTGAATACTTATGGGCATGGTGGCATAAGCCTTTAATCCCAGCACTAGGAAGGCTGAGGTAGGAGGATCTCTCTAAACCCTCAAGAGTCTCCTGGGACTGCTTGGAGATATGCAAAACTTATCAGTGAGACCCACATTTGGATCCTCAGAACCCATGTAAAAGTTGAACACTGTAGCAAACACCTGTAATCTCAATATACCTACAGCGGCAGAGAAAGAAGAATCAGCCAGAGCTGTGGGCCAACAGGCCTACACAATGGAGGAGGAAATAATGAAAGACACTGCCTCAAGTAATGTGAACAATGAGGACTGAAAACTGAAAATTGTTGTCTGACCTACACAAGCATGTTGTGCTACACACACACCCCTATAGTCACACATGAACATGTGTGTGCACACACACATGCATCATACACATACAAAAATTAAAAATATTTAGGCCTGGAGGGATGGCTTAGCGGTTAAGGCTTTTGCCTGCAAAGTCAAAGGACCCAGGTTTGATTCCCCAGGACCCGCATTAGCCAGATGCACAAGGGGGCGCACGCGTCTGGAGTTGGTTTGCTGTGGCTGGAAGCCTTGGCACACCCATTCTCTCTCTCCCTCTTTCTCTGTCAAATAAATAAATTAATTAATAGATGGCTTAGCAGTTAAGCGCTTGCCTGTGAAGCCTAAGGACCCCAGTTCAAGGCTCGATTCCCCAGGCCCCACGTTAACCAGATGCACAAGGGGGTGCACACATCTGGAGTTCGTTTGCAGTGGCTGGAGGCCCTGGCACACCCATTCTCTCTCTCTCTCTCTCTCTCTCACTCTCTCTCTCTCTCCCTCTCTCTCTCTCTGCCTCTTTCTCTCTGTGGCTCTCAAATAAATAAATTAAATAAACAAAAAAAATTTTAAAAAGAATATTTGATGTTGTGTGTCCTTTCTTACCTAATGGAAATCCAAAGACACCAGACTGTGCAATCATAGAAGGTTCAAAGGTATTTTCTTGGTTAGCAATAGTGAGATTTCGTAGTCTAAGGCTATCATAGAGGCCTTGGAGCTTTTGATACTGGCGATTGCGCTCCATAAGTTTCTCAGAGATGTCACTAAACTTTTTCTTGTATTCTTCTAGCACTTTCTTCATAGAAGTAATCTCCCCTTTCATAGAGGTCAATTCTACATCCTTGCTTTGTATTTGCTGAGTGTATATCTTCTCCATCTGTTTCAGACGGCTCTCAGCCTTGGTGAAATTGTATTCTTGGTAGAGACGTTCCTGATGTACCTGTCCCAACAAAAGGTTTTTAAGGGGCTGGAGAGACAGCTCAGCAGTTAAGGCATTTGCCTGCAAAGCCTAATGACTGGAGTGCAATTCCTCAGAACCCACATGAAGCCAGATGCACCAAATGGCACATGAATCTGGAGGTTGGTTGCAGTGGCTAGAGGCCCTGGCGCATCCATTCTCTTCCCTCTTCTATCTCTCTCTCTGCTTGCAAATAAATAAATAAAAATTTTTTAAGAAAGGAGGCATCCAGGCATGGTAGCACATGTCTTTAATCAAGCACTTGGGAGGCAGAGGTAGGTTCAAGGTCATGCTGCAACTACATAGTGATTCCTGGTCAGCCTGGGCTAGAGTGAGACCCTACTTCAAAACACCAAAAAAAAAATGGGGATGAGGGCTGGAGAAATGGCCTAGCAGTTAAGGCACTTGCCTGCAAAGCCTGATGACCGAGGTTTGATTCCGCAGTACCCACATAGGCCAGGTGCACAAGGTAATGTATGCATCTGAAGCCAGTTTGTACTGGCTAGAGGCCCTGGTGTGCCCATTCCTTCAGTCTATTTGCCTCTTTCTCTCTCTCAAATAAATAAAATATTTTTTTAATTTTTTAAAGATTTTAAAGGCAAGAAGCACAAAATTATAGGTGGCAAAGCTGCATACAAACAAAAAAGGAAAAGATGTTTATAAAGGATGTATCATACAGTACCGAGACCTAGGTGAAAAAACAATCAGAACAAGTTAAGATCCTGTTGCTGAAAATACATCTTTTGAGTCCAGGGCATAGAGAAATCAAGTTGAGGTGAAAGCTTCCTTCCTGCTGACTAGCTTACATAGTACTGGAAGGGACTATGCAGACTGCTGGCAATGAAAAGTTATCAACAACATCACCCAGCAGTGAATCCTGAATTCTGGCACTGACCCACAATTGCCAGGCAAAATGAGCCCTCTCATGCAACAGTGGTATGATTATTATAGGGACAACCAACAACTCCCTGATTGGATTTGAGGCTGGTTCCACAGGAGGGAATCCAACCCTGGTACTGAAAACAAGGTCAAAAGCCTATGGCTAGGGAGATAGTAGGCCCTAGGGAAGAACCTATTCTTTCTGTGTTGCTAAATGGATATGTTGTCAAACTGTTCTGGAATATTTACCTTCTACTTACAGATCAGTTCTGCACTCAGCTTCAGTCATAAAAGCTATTTTTATTAATATTTCATTTTTCTTATTTATGAAAGAGAGAGGGGGCACACTAGGGCCTCTAGCCTTAGGTTTTGCGGGCAAGTGCCTTAGCTGTAAGTCGTATCTCTAGCCCCCAAAAAGCTTTTTTTTTTTTTTTTTTTTTTTTTTTTTGGCTTTTCGAGGTAGGGTTTCACTCTAGCTCAGGCTGACCTGAAATTTACTATGTAGTCTCAGGGTAGCCTTGAACTCATGACAATCCTCCTACCTCTGCCTCCTAAATGCTGGGATTACAGGCTTGCGCCACCACTCCCAGCCCCCTGCCTCAGCAGCTTTTTGAACAAATATATATTTGGCTGAGTGTGGTGGTACACACCTTTAATCCCAGCACTTGGGAGGATGAGGCAGGAGGATTGCTGTGACTTAAGAGGCCAGGCTGAGACTACATAGTGAGTTCCAGGTCAGCCTGGACTAGAGAAGACCCTACCTCACAAAAACAAAAAACAAAGTGGGGTAAGGGCTAGAGAGATGGCTTAGCAATTAAGGTGCTTGCCTGCAAGGCCAAAGGACCCAGGTTGAATTCCGCAGGACCCATGCCAGATGCACAAGGTGGCACATGTGTCTGGAATTTGTTTGCAGTGGCTAGAGGCTCCTGTTGTACCCATTTTGTCTCTCTCTCTCTCTCTCAAATAAATAAATGAAAATTTTCAATGAATTAATTAATTAACTTTATAAGAAAGAATTACAAGTGACCAAGTGCTGAAGTGATTTTTGAGTGCTTGGCTCTATATAGGCCATACACATCATTCCCTCCAGGGCTCAGAGAACACAAAGCATGGAACCACACCAGTTGTGGTTATCTGCACAAGACCTGTACATGATGGGTTCAGAAAACACTGTTATGGATAGGGGAGGAGCCTGGTAGGCCACTCATCTCCCTAATGAGTTAATGAAAAGTTACAGCAGCCAGGGAAGGAAAAGTCTTTCTCTTTCACATCATAGTCACTGGAAGTGATGAGAAAAAAGAAGTACATGAGACTGAGGAGGTTAAGGGAGGTAGATCTGGGGTACATATGTAATCAAAATGTTATATGTATGAAAATCTCAAAAGACAACTTTGTATGGGCCTATCATTTGTTGGTACCATTTCCCTCCTCCTGATGAGGGAGGGCCCTCCTGGGTGGAATTGCTGGTATTCACAAAGGGTTGTGGATTATGAGCAGTGAAAGTAGCAGTCAATCTTTGTTGGGGTTGGGAGCAGACAAGTAATTTTAAAAAACAATCAAGGCCAAGCTGGTCCTGAGCAAGCAGTCATGTAGGCCAATGGCAGCCTTGCAAGAGCCCTCAAGTCTTCAGTCTTTCTTTTAGTCAAGATAAGCGATAAGGGCTAGAGAGATGGCATAGTGGTTAAGGCACTTGCCTATGAAGCCTAAGGGCCCAGTTTCAATTCCCCAGTGCCCACATAAGCCCGATGCACATGGTGGCACATGTGTCAGGAGTTTGCAGTGTCTAGAGGCACTGGTGTACCCATTCTGTCTGTCTGTCTGTCTCTCTCTCTCTCTCTCTTTCTCTCTCTGTATCCCAAATAAATAAATAAAAAGAAAATATTTGAAAAAAAGATAAGTGATAAGCTCCGATGAATGTAGATACAAACTTTATGCCCTTCAAAACATTAATTCGAAATGAATAACAAATCTAATGTAAAATGAAATCTGTAAAGCTCCCAGTAGACAAAATAAGGGAATATCTAGATGAACTTGAATTTGGTAGCAGCTTTACAGACAACACCAAAGCTTCCATTCATAAAAAAATAATTTGGGGCTAGAGAGATTATTTAGCAGTTAAGGCACTTGTCTGTGAAGCCTAAGGATCCAGGTTTGATTCCCTAGTATCCACATAAGCCAGATGTACAAGGTGGAGCATGCATCTGGAGTTCATCTGCAATGGCTGGAGGCCCTGGCACACCCATTCTCTCTCCTCTCTCACTCTCTGCTCCTTCTCTCTCTCTCTCTGCTCCTTCTCTCTCTCTCTCTCCCTCCCTCCCTCTCTCAAATAAATATTTTTAAATTATTTATTTAAAAAATTATTCTGGACATGGTGGTGCACACCTTTAATGCCAGTACTTGAGAGAATGAGGTGGGGGAATTTCTGTAAGTTTGAGGCTAGCTGAGACTACATAGTGAATTTCAGGTCAGCCTGGGCTAGAGCAAGATCCTTTCTCAAAAAAAAAAAAAAAAAAAAAAAGAACATAAAAAATAATTTATAATGGGCTGAAGAGATGGCTCAGCAGTCAGACACTTGCAAAAGCCTGGTGACCCAGGTTTTATTCCCCAGTGCCCACATAAAGCCAGATGCACAAAGTGGCACATGCTTCTGAAGTACATTTGCAGTGGCAGGAGGCACTGGGGCACACATATTCCCCCTCCCTTTTCCTCTCCCTCTCTCTTTCTCTCTCTCTCTCTCTCTCTTTCTCCATCTGTCTCTCATAATAAAAATGTTTTTTTAAAAAATAGTAATTTAGAGCTGGAGAGATGGCTTAGCAGTTAAGGCACTTGCTGCAAAGCCAAAGGACCCAGATTTGATTCCCCAGGACCCACATAAGCCAGATGCACAAGGGGTGCATGTATCTGGAGTTTGTTTGCAGTGGCTAGAGGCCTTGGCACTTGATTTTCTCTCTCTCTCTCTCCCTCTCACTCTCTCTCTCTCTCTCTCAAATAATATTTTTTTCTTTTTGGATTTTCAAGATAGGATTGCACTCTAGCTCAGGTTGACCTGGAATTCACTATGTAGTCACAGGGTGACTTCGAGCTCATGGTGATCCTCCTACCTCTGCTTCCTGAGTGCTGAGATTAAAGGCATGCATCACCACACCCAGCTAAAAAATAATAATTTATAAGACTTTACTAAAATCAGAAATCTCAGGCTGGTGGCTCAGTGGATAAATACTCATTGCACAAGCTGGAGTGCCAGAGTTCAATCCCCAAATCCTACGTAAAAAGCCAGAGGCTGTGGCAGTTTTCTATAATCCCAGCACACTGACACTAACAGCAAGATGGGAAGCAGAAACAGAATTTCCCACAAAGAAGCTCACTTGAACCACAGCAAAGATCAGCCGAGCAAGAACCCAGAGAGTGAGCTGGAGAGATGTCTCAGCAGTTAAAGGTGCTTGCTTGTAAAGCGTGGTGGGCCAGGCCCAATTCCCCAGTACCCATACAAAGCCAGATAAAGGAGTACATGCATTTGGGGTTTGCTTGCAATCTACGTATACCCATACTCATTCTCTCTCTCTTTCCTCATAAACAAATAAGTTAATTAATTTTAAATAATTAATTTTAAAACAACACTTTTTAAAAAAGAGGGGGCTAGAGAGATGGCTCAGAGATTAAAGGTACTTGGCTGTAAAGCCTATGGACCTAGGTTCAATTCCCCAGTACCCACTTAAAGCCAGATGCACAAAGTGGTACATGTATGTGAAATTCATTTTCAGTGGCTAGAGGACCTGGAACACACATTCCCTCTATTTCTCTTCTATCACTCCCTGCTTGCAAATGAAAGTATTTTTTAAAAAGGAATGAGCTGGAGAGATAGCTCAGTGGTTAAGGCGCTTGCCTACAAGGCCTAAGGACCAGAGTTCAATTCCCCAGTACTCTCTCTCTCTTTCTCTATTTGCCTCTCTCTCTCTCTCAAATAAATAAATCAAATATTTTTTAAAAAGGAGAATTCAGAGAGAGAAACCCTGTCTCTAATGAAGTAGACCTCCACATGTACACCATTACTCACATGCACTCACACTCACACTTCCACATACACAGGCACTCTCTCTCTCCCTCTCTCTCTCTCTCTAAAAAAATGTTTAAACTTGTATATTCAAAAGATAAGGGAGATTGGGTGTGGTAGGGCATGCCTATAACTCCAGCACTGGGGAAGATAAGGCAGGAGGATCATGATTTATAGGCCACTCTGGGCTATGTAGTGAGAACCTGTCTCAAAAATGAAAGAAGAGGGCTGGAGAGATGGCTTAGCGGTTAAGCACTTGCCTGTGAAGCCTAAGGACCCCGGTTCGAGGCTCGGTTCTCCACGACCCGAGCCAGATTAGCCAGATGCACAATGGGACGCACGCGTCTGGAGTTCGTTTGCAGTGGCCGGAGGCCCTGGCACGCCCATTCTCTCTCCCTCTGTCTGTCTCTCTCTCTCTCTGTGTTGCTCTCAAATAAATAAATGAAAAAATAAACAAAAAATTTAAAAAAAAAATAAAGAAGATGCTATAGATGTAGAATTGGTCTTTATCACCTTTAATTTACTCATCTTACTTGTTCCCATCTTATCCAACTTTGCTCTAAAACTGGAATGACTTCCAAAAAGGACAACTGTGTTTTATCTATGGTCAGAAGGATATGTGTACTATGTGCACATTAACACACATAATGCACATAAGTTGGCTTCCGTATGAAAAAGTAGTTTAAAAAGTTGGGAAAAATCCCATTATGTTAAACTGCTTAAATACTGACACATTCTTAAGTATCCTGTCATCAGCTAAAACGCTGCAAGCAAGCATAGGTAATTTCAGTGCACTTAACATAGCTGACGTCAAAATCATGTGGATATATGTCAGGGAAGATCTCTTTTTCAATAAACTGGGTGTCATAAATACAACAGAGATGTCTGTTGTCTGCAGCTTGTGAAAAAAATAGAAACATTTCTTGTATTTTGTTGACATGGTGTAGGTTGAAGTATGCACGGTTATATTCAATACTAGCAAGTAAAGTGATTAAAGTATGTTGCTGCCAAAAAAAAAAAAAAAAAGTTTAATCTCTCCTCTGTGGAAGGTATTGGTAAAATAATAAAAAGACAAGCCACAGACTGGGAAAACATATTTGCAAAAGACATATCTGATAAAGAGCTGCTATCCAAAATATAATCCCAGCACTCAAGAGGTTGAGATAAGAAGATCGCCATGAGTTTAAGGCCAGTCTGGAGCTACAGAGTGAGTTCCAGGCAAGCCTGGACTAGAGTGAGAATCTACCTGAAAACACACACACACACACAAAAAAAAAAAAAAAAAACAATTAAACTCAACAACAAAAAATGATTTAAAAAATAGGCAAAAAGTGCAGGGAGTGGTGGCACACACCTTTAATCCCAGGACTAGGGAAGCACAGGTAGGAGGAATGCTGTGAGTTTGAATCCTCGGACTACAGTGAGTCACCTGGGCTAGTGTGAGACCCAACCTTAGGGGGAAAATAAAAGCAAGTAACGACTTCTCTTTATAAAACACTACAATTCTCCAGTACCCATATAAAGCCAGGTGCAAAAAGTGGCACGTGCACCTGGAGTTTATTTGTAGCAAATGGAGGCCCCGGCTCACTCATTCTCCCTGCCTTTCTTCTGTCTCTCTGCTTGCAAATAAATAAATAAATATTAAAAATTCTCAGCCGGGCGTGGTGGCGCACACCTTTAATCCCAGCACTAGGGAGGCAGAGGTAGGAGGATCGCCATGAGTTCAAGGCCACCCTGAGACTACAGAGTTAATTCCAGGTCAGCCTGGACCACAGTGAGACCCTACCTCAAAAAACCAAAAAAAAAAAAAAAAAAAAATTCTCTCTCTCTCTCTCTCTCCTCTCTCTCTTTCTCTCTCTCTCTTTCTATGTGCCTCTCTCAAATAATATTTTTTAAAAATAATAATCTTTTTTTGGTTTTTTGAGGTAGGGTCTCACTCTAGCTCAGGCTGACCTAGAATTCACTATGTAGTCTCATACTGGGCTTGAACTAATGGCCATCCTTTTATCTCTGCCTCCCAAGTGCTTGGACTGAAGGTATGTGCCACCATGCCTAGTCCCACCCTACCAACTTCAACTGTTGGGAGCTATGAACCAAACCTTGGCCATGTTAACAGAAACCGCCATATAGCAAGTTAAGTTTCTATTTCCTCATCTAATATTCAACTACCAGAAACAAAGACCGCCATATAGCAAGTTAAGTCTCCATTTCCTTGTCTAATATTCAACGACCAGAAACAAAGGAATCGTACGCTGCCAGTAGCTGATGAAGAAACAAAGGCATTGCGGCTTAACCAGTAACTCTGTGATCTTTGGCCTGATTATGTCCCCTTCCCCCTACAACCCTATATAAACCTACATGTAAAAATAAAATCTCGAGACCTTGACAAACACCTAGCTTGGTCTCCTTCTTGTGTCTGTTTGCCTTCTCCCATTCAGGTTAACTTCCCCTCGGGTCCTTGTTTGACTCCCTGCTGGCCAGGGCATTCAACTGGTGTGGTATTACCTTATTTTTGCACCAAAAAAATCTACATATAATATATTTATGTAAAAATAAAACTATTAACAAAGTACCTCTTGTAATATAACTTTAAGTTTTTAAATTTCAATTTTCAACAATAAACACTTTGGGGAGGAAGGCAAACAAGTTATTAAAGAGAATAATTTATAAAGAAATACCAAATTTAAAAAAAGAAAGAAATACCAAATAGTGAAAGAAAAATAATATGAAATCCTATATAGAGGGTTGGAAATTTAGCGCAATGGTAGATACTTGCCTAGCAAGCACAAGGCCTAGCACTAACCTGATATGTCCAGAAGGCCAGTGCTCGGGAACTAATGTCCAACACAATCTCTGGTCGCAGTCCTGCTAATACCATAGCTTTATACTCCTCTGATGGACTGAGTTCTGTGCGAACAATATCTAGCTTCCCAGAAAGGGTACTATTGCAGGCAGGGCAGATAGCTGGTGAACGACTAAATTCACCACTGCCATGCTGATCACAAAAGATATGAGAGCAAGCAGTGACCCACGCATAACCAGAGAGCTTGATTCGACACTTCCGATAATTACAAAGCAGCATGTCTTCACACAAAGACATGACTGATAACCAGGTCTCGAGATGATGATGAGTCCTAATGGGGGGTAAATGAAAGAGGAGATAGGTCAAATGACAATGAATAAAAAATTAATATCAAAAAATAAAATACGGGTTTTTATGTTATAAAACAATAACATTATTTTATGTTTTACATTTAGTATATTTTTAATATTTATTTATTTATTAGAAAGATAAAGAGAGAAAGAGGCAGATAGAGAGAATGGGTGCACAAGGGCCTCTAGGCCACAGCAAATGAACTCCATACACATGTCACCTTGTGCATTGGGCTTACATGGGTAATGGGGAATTGAACCTGCATCTTTTGGCTTTGCAGGCATGCTCCTCAACTGCCAAGCCATCTCCATTCCTGCATTTAGTATATTGATTTCAGCCTCTCAACAATTTCATGCTCTATTTTGTACAAGGGTCATGGAAAAAAAGAAATTAAGGAAAAGTTAAAAATCCAACTGTGGGCTGGAGAGATGGCTTAGCAGTTAAGACGCTTGCCTGCAAAGCCTAAGGACCGACCCATGTTTGACTCCCCAAATCCCATGCAAGCCAAACGTGACACAAGGTCACACATACACACAAGGTGGCACACATGTTTGGAGTTTAATTGCAGTGGATGGAGGCCCTGGTGCCAATTCTCTCTTTTCTCTCTCTCTCTCTTTTTCTCTCTCTCTCATTAAAAAAAAAAAAAAGTTCAATTGCTCTCAATCCTATTAAGGTCAAAATAGTATTTACATGGAAAAAGTTTAAGAACTTTTACACAATTAAAAGATAAGGGTGTGGTGATGCACACCTTTAATCCCAGCCCTCCGGACGCAGAGGTAGGAGGATCTCTGTGAGTTTCAGGCCAGCCTGGGACTACTGAGTGAGTTCTAGATCAGCCTGGACTAGAGTGAAACCCTACTTTGGGAAAAAACAAATTTTAAAGAATGTTGCACTTTGGAGTATGGGGCAAAAGGACAAGAAGTTTGAGGCTAGCCTGTGGTATAAAGCAAGATACTATGGAGAAGGAAGGAAGGAAGGAGAATATTGTGGAGACAGAATAGATAAGAGAGGGGAAAAGACAAAGGAAAAAGGGCAAAGAGTAAGGAGGAGAAAAAAGAGAAAGGAAAGAGGGAGGGGAGCAAAAACAGGAGAAAGATGGCTTTTTAATTTTTTTTATAGGGCTGGAGAAATGGCTTAGTGGCTAAGGTGTTTGCCTGCAAAGCCAAAGGACCCAGGTTTGAATCCCCAGGACCCATGTAAGCCAGATGCACAAGGGACACATGCATCTGGAATTCTGTGAAATGGCTAGATGCCCTGGTGTGCCCATTCTCATATTCTCTCATTCCCTCTCTCTCTCTCTCTCTCTCCTTGTGCATCTGGCTCATGTGGGTCCTGGGGAATCAAACCAGAGTCCTCTGGCTTTGCAGGCAAGTACCTTAACTGTTAAGCCATCTCTCCAACCCTTTAAAAATATTTTATTTATTTGACAAAGAGAGAGAGAGAATGGGCACAACAGAGCCTCCAGACACCACAAACAAACTCCAGCCCAAATTTTTTTTTTTTTTTTTAAATAGGCAGTCAGTAGGGACAAAGGCCCAAGGAGAACCTTGCCTGCTCTGGCATGACTAGAACCTGTATCTGGTCCAGTCTACTCAAGATGGCTGCAAGCTGGGCTGGAGAAATGGCTTAGCGGTTAAGCGCTTGCCTATGAAGCCTAAGGACCCTGGTTCGAGGCTCGATTCCCCAGGACCCACGTTAGCCAGATGTACAAGGGAATACATGCGTCTGGAGTTCGTTTGCAGTGGCTGGAGGCCCTGGCACACCCATTTTCTCTCTCTCTCTCTCTCTCTCTCTCTCTCTCTCTCTCTCTCTCTGCCTCTTTCTCTCTCTGTCTGTTGCTCTCAAAAATAAATTAAAATTTAAAAAAAATTTTAAAAAAAGATGGCTGCAAGCAATTCCTCAGCAACAGATTCCTGCTGCTGCTTCAAGCTTTCCCAGGCCTGGCACACCTGGGTGAGCTGGTCCCTCCTGAGGCAGCCCCTTGAGTTCACCAACCAGCCAGGTCTTTCCCTTACACCTGAGTCTGATGATGAAGCTCAACTTAATTGGATGTTTAATCCATAAAAGGGCGTGGTATGTGTGTGTAAATCTTTTGGCTATTCATTCTCCTGTGCTATTGGTCCTGGTCCTTGCTTTGGTAAGCTCTTCCTATTCCTAGCCTGGCTGAGAAAGCCAGATTTCTTCTTGTCCAGGCACCTTTTTGTCTATTTTTGAGTGCTTTCTCACTTTGTTACATGCTTTCTTACATGTATAATCACTCTTTAAACCCTGAATCATTTACTTTTTCAGTTTTTACCAACATCCTATGTGAATGTGAAAGGATCCTGTGGCTTGGGCTCTCCTGCTTTGCTTTCCACAGGAGTGTGTGCCTTCTCAGAGACTTCCACCCACCCAGAAATTTCTCTGTGAAGGAGATTCTCTCCATCTCCCCTCCCCCTTTTCAGCAGGACAAGAGGAACAATTCCCTTCTGTCTTTAGTCTTTCAGCTAGGCTTCTCCCTGGTTCCTAATGAAGGAGAATAGGAGAAAGCTAACTTTTTTTTAGGTAGTTTCAGTCAGGGATTGAGGCTCAAAGAGAACCATGAAATGCCACCCCACATGCCTCCACAAAAATGGATCTCATCTCCTACCAAATCAGATATCCAGAGACACAGAGGCTCCCAAGAGCCCATCACTGAAGTAGACCTAAAAGGAACCCAACTTGGTTCAGGTAAATTCACAGAAGAGGGGGCAGAAAGATTGTTAGAGCCACAAGTTGGGACATTACAAACAAAGACATTGCCCCTTCTCCATAACTGATGGCTAATCCCACAATCCCCACGGGACAACCATCATCCCCAACAAGGAGGGTCCCTTCAAAGTGGGGGACAGAGATGAGGGTAAGGATAGTACCAACATGTGCTGTTTACACACTGAGTATGTCCATAATATACATATATATAACTTCCAGTTAAGACAGCGGCATAGGAACCATGCCAAAGCAGCCTAGGAGAGAAAAAAAAAAAAAGCAAGAAAGAAACTAGCAAAAATACACTCTTCTTCTGAAAAGTGAAGGTGTATAAGAAATTATCAACCACAGCAAAGAAGTAGGAGAGATCCAGAGCATCTAGAGACCACACAAGCAGGCAGAAGCGGCTCCAGCAGCGGTGGCACCAGGTCCGCATGGCTGCCAGGCTCAGCCTGAGCTGTAGGAAAAGCCAAGTGAGATTTTCCTCTCACACCAGCATTCTCGCAAACTCAAGAAATGTGAAGGGATCAAAGTGGCTCACGAGGAAGAGGATCACAAAAACCAGCAGGAGAACTTGAGCCACCATCCACAGCCTCCCCTACCCCCACTACCACTGCAAGCTCCAGCAAGTATCAGAGACCTGGAGAAGGGAACTCACCTACCCAGCACAAGGCACAGGAGATCAGAGCAGTGACCCACCAATACAGCCAGCATATTTGAGCCCACAGAACAGCAAAGCAGGACCCAAGCCGGCATGCAACATAACTGAGACCAAAGCCATCCAAAAAGGTAGCTAGGATTATACCATGTCAGTACCCACCAAAAAAGCCTGGTAAATAGGCTTGCATCAGAAGTGCTAATTGCACCTTCCATGTCAGGATAAATTATATGTTAAATTTGATGGATGATCAGATTTACCATTCTGAAATAAACTATATTTTGGGCATGTCATTTGTTGCTTCCTGATTTACAGTGCCTTTGTCTCCTCTTCTGTCATTCATTGGGGAAGAGTCTCACTCGGTCACAAGCTGACCTTGGAACCCACTACAGACCAGAAATCTCAGCCTCCTAGTTGACAGGATTAAGGTTGTGAGGCAACACACATCCTTAGGGACTTTGATGTTATTAGAGGATCTGTTTGTCATAATAAATACTCTGTGCTGTTAAATGTGTACATTACTTAGTTAATTTTTAGAATTTGCCTGTATTTTGTTCTACCCAGCCTACTTGAATATTCTCATAGCAGGCAAACCCAACACCTATGGCCACTTTTATAGTTACTCTGAGAGTCTTCAGAGCCACACCTAGCAACTTAAGCTCCTACCCTGAAGATATATAACATCAGGTTGATTGATACATCTTATAATACTGCAGATAAATAGAAAACCCAAGCATTAAATTAATCCAGGATGCAAAAATCTCTACATTATAATACAAGAAACATTAAAAATTAAGACAATGTAAATCCAACAAAAAGTATAAACACATCAGAAATGACCTCCACTGAGACAGATATAGATGAAATGCCTGAGAAAGATTTCAAAAGAATGATTATAAACATGTTCAAAGAAACCAAAGAGGAAATCAAAGGAATAAAAGATGACACAGGAAACCAATTTAATGAAATAAGGAGGTCAATATAAGACATAAATAAGGAAATAGAAATAATAAAGAAAAATAGTGATAAATTAGAGCAATGCAAAAGGCACTCAAATAAAAAAAACTCTGTAGAAAACCTCACCAGAGAATGGATGAAAGAGAGAACAGAATGTCTAAACTAGAAGACCAAGTGGCAGATCTAAAACAGTCCAATAAAGAGAAAGACAAACTAATAGGAAAGTATGAATGGGAATTTCAAGATATCTGGGACAGTAGGAAAAGACCAAACATAAGAATTCAGGGTAGGGCTGGAGAAATGGCTTAGCAGTTGAACGCTTGCCTGTGAAGTCTAAGGACCCCGGTTCGAGGCTCGATTCCCCAGGACCCACCTTAGCCAGATGCACAAGGGGGCACACGCGTCTGGAGTCTGTTTGCAGTGGCTGGAGGCCCTGGCACGCCATTCTCTCTCTCTATCTGCCTCTTTCTCTCTGTCTGTCTGTCGCTCTCAAATAAATAAATAAAAATAAACAAAATATTTTTTTAAAAAACAGAATTCAGGGTATAGTAGAAGGAGTAGAATTTCACTCCAAAGGCATAGTAGATGTTTTCAACAAAATCAAAGAAGAAAACTTCTCCCAGATTGGGAAAGAGATGCCAATGCAGATACAAGAAACCTTTAGAACACCAAACAGACAAAACCCGGAAACAAACTCTCCTCGCCATATTATAATTAAACTACCAAACACACAAACCAAAGAAAATATATTGAAAGCAGTTAGAGAGAGAAAAATCAAGTAACATACAAAGGCAAGCCCATCAGGATCACAGCAGATTACTCAACACAAACTTTAAAAGCCAGAAGGACTTGGAATGATGTATTCCAAGTTCTGAAAGATAACAAATGTCAACCAAGGTTATGTTATCCTGCAAAGCTATCCATTCCAAAAGACGGAGAAATAAGGACATTCCACAACAAAAGCAGGCAAAAGGGATATTTGAAGATAAAACCAGCTCTACAGAAAATAGTTGAAAGGATCCTCCATGCTCAAGAGAAGGAAAAGCACACATATAAGGAAACTGGAAAAAACAAACCATACTCAAATACTAGTTAAGACAAGACAGCAAAGGTAAAACCAGAAGAACTAAAAGAAAACAAAAATTGCAAAAATAAACACACACCATTCAAGAATAACTCTTAATATCAATGGCCTCAATGCCCCAACCAAAAGACATAGGTTTGCAGACTGGGTTAAAAAGCAGTATGCTTGCCAGGCATGGTGGCATACACCTTTAATCCCAGCACTTGGGAGGCAGAGGTAGGGGGATCTTCATGAGTTCGAGGCCACCCTGAGACTACATAGTTAATTCCAGGTCAGCTTGGACCAGAGAGAGACCCTACCTCGAAAAACCAAAAACAAAAAAGAAGTATGCTTCAATTTGTTGCCTTCAAAAAACTCACCTTTCTACAAAGGATGGAAACTACCTTAGGGTGATATGTTGGAAAATGGTGTTTCAAGCAAATGGGCCTAGAAAACAAGTAGGTGTCACTATCCTAATATCTGTCAGGGTAGACTTCAGACCAACATTAGTTAAGAAGAATAAGGAAGGTCACTATATATTGATTAAAGGAAATCTCCAACAGGAGGACATTACAATCTAAACATATATGCACCTAACATGGGGGCTTCCAATTTCATCAAACAAATGCTATTAGAACTAAGGTCACAGATAACACAAAGCGCAGTTGTAGTGGGTGATGTCAACACTCCACTCTCATCAATTGATAAGGCATCCTGGCAAAAAATAGAGATGCATCTGAACTAAATGAGTCATAAAACAAATGGACCTAACAGATATATACAGGACACTTCATCCAAATGCTCCAGAATACACATTCTTTTCAACAGCACATGGAGCATTCTCTAAAATAGACAATATATTAGGACACAAAGCAAATCTTAACAAATACCAGAAAATTGATATAATTCCTTGCACTCTATCTGATCACAATGGGATTAAACTACAAATCAATAGCAAGAAAATCTATAGAGCATACACAAACTCATGGAAATTAAACAATACACTACTAAATGATGAATGGGTCAGTGAAGAAATCAAGAAGGAAATCAAAAAATTCATAGAATCAAATGATAATGAGAACACAACATACCAAAACCTTTGGGATACAATGAAGGCAGTCCTAAGAGGGAAATGTATAGATTTAAGTGTCTATGTTAAGAAATTTGAAAGGACGCAAGGAGACAACTTAATGCTTCACCTTAAGAACTTGGAAAAGGAAGAACAAGGCAAACCAAAAATCAGTAAACAGGAAGAAATAATAAAGAGTAGGGCAGAAACTAATGAAATAGAAATAAAAAAATTCCAAAGAATCAATGAAACAGAGTTTGTTCTTTGAAAGGAAAAGCAAGATTTATAAGCCCTTAGCAAATCTGACCAAAAGAAAGAAAGAAGAGGCACAAATTAATAAAATTAGGGATGAAAAAGACACCATCACAACAGATACCAGAGAAATTCAAAACATCATAGGGACATACTATAAGAACATATTAACCACTTAAATAGACCTATAACAAGTATGGAGATCCAAGAAGTTATCCATAATCTCTTAACTTAAAAAGCCCAGGCCCAGATGGATTCACTGGTGAATTTTACCAGCCCTTCATGGAAGAACTAACACCAATGCGTCCCAAGCTTTTCCATAAAATCGAAAAGCAAGGAATCCTAACAAACTCCTTCTACGAAGCCAGCATCACCCTGATAACAAAACCAGATAAAGATAGAACAAAAGTAAATAAATAAAGTTATAGACCAATCTCCCTCATGAACATAGATGCAAAAATTCTCAACAAAATATTGGCAAACAGAATACAATATATCAGAAAGATCATTCATCCCAATCAAGTAGGCTTTATCCCAGAGATGCAGGGATAGTTCAGCATACACAAATCGAAAAATGTAATACATTATATAAGTGGGTTGAAGGACAAAAATCACATGATCATCTCATTAGATGCAGAAAAAGCATTTGACAAAATCCAACATCGCTTCATGATAAAAGTCCTACAGAGACTGTGAATAGAAGGAACATATCTCAATATAGTAAAGGCTATTTATGACAAGCCTACAGCCAACATATTACTAAATGGGGGAAAAGTGGAAGCTTTTCCACTAAAATCAGGAATAGCCTCTTCAGCAAATGGTGTTGGGAAAACTGGATATGTATCTGTAGAAGGATGAAAATAGATCCTTATCTCTCTCCATGCACAAGAATTAAGTACAAATGGATCAAACACCTTAATAACAGACATGAAACTTTGAAATTGCTAGAGGAAAAAATAGGGGAAACCCTTCAACATGTTGGTCTTGGCAAGGACTTTCTGAATATAACCCCAATTGCTCAGGCAATAAAACCACAAATCAACTGCTGGGACCTCATGAAATTACAAAGCTTTTGTACATCAAAGGACAGTGTGAATAGAGCAAAGAGGCAACCTACAGAATGGGAGAAAATCTTTGCCAGCTATACATCTGACAGAGGGTTAATATCTAGGATATACAAAGAACTCAAAAAAACTAAATAAGAAATCAAACAACCCAAAATTAAAAGATGGTCTTTGGAACTAAATAGAGAGTCCTCAAAAGAAGAAATACAGATGGCATGTAAACACCTAAAAAAAAAATGTCCTACATCCCTAGCCATAAGGGAAATGCAGATTAAAACTATGTTGAGATTCTATCTTAACTCCTGTCAGATTGGCTACCATCATGAAAACAAATGACTATAAATGCTGGTGAGGTGTCGGGCACTGCCAGGCACAGGCTGGAGCCTTCAGGAGATGGGCCTGAGCTGCCAGGGTTGGCTAAGGACCCCTGAGCTATAGGAGGTCACTCCCTCTCCAAGTCCCGCACACCTGAATTTAGGCTTTGCCCATAGCCCTGTGACCTTTGGCCAGTTGCCCAGTAAACTCCTTATCAGGCAGCAGCCTTCACACAACCCATCCCCCTGTAACCCTCTTCCCACCACTATGTAGATCACCTGACTCTCTCCCTACGTGCTACAACTGACTCTCTGCCTATGTGGTGGAATGAACATCCCTAAGCATCGGCTAGCAACATTTGAACCCACCAATCCCCTTAGGACCGTCTTCCAGCTCTCAATTGCTTATAAACCCATTTCCCTAACAAATATACGAGCTGTTCACAGTGACTGCCTCCCGAAAGTGGTTCTTTCATCACATTCACCAAGGATTGCTGGATGCCTTTGGAGAACCATGGTCCCAAGAATACAGGGACCCACAGCCAGGATGCAGAAAAGGAGGAACCCTTCTACACTGTTGGTGGGAATGAAATCTGGTCCAGCCATTGTGGAAATCACTGTGGAGGTTCCTGAGACAGCTAAAAATAGATTTACCATATGACCCAGCTATACCACTCCTAGGCATGTATCCTAGGACTTATCTCACTACCTTAGAGATACTTGCTCAACCATGTTTATTGCTGCTCTATCCATAATAGCTAGGAAATGGAACCAGCCTAGATGTCCCTCAACTGATGAGTGAATAATAAAGATGTGGCACATTTACACAATGGAGTTCTACTCAGCAGTAAAGAAAAATGAAGTAATGAAATTTGCAGGAAAATGGATGGATCTGGAAAAGATTACACTTAGTGAGGTAACCCAGACCCTGAAAGCCAAACATCACATATTCTCTCTCATATGTGGATCCTAGCTAAAAATGATTGGACTTCTATGTGAGTAGGAATAAAATTCGATAGCAGAGGCCAGTAAGCTTGAAAGGGAATATAAATGGAAAAGAAAGGGAGGGGTACCTGATAGGATGGTATTGTATATCTGTAAGTAGAAGAATCGATTAATGGTGGTGAAAAGGCCTAAGTGAGGTCAGGGGAAGAGATTGAGTACAGGAAAGGTGGAAGGTGGACTAATCAAAATGTAAAATAACATAAATAAGTCATATGGAAACCTACTTTCTCAGACAATGAAACACTCAGAAGCTATAGATCTTACTTGAAAATTTTCAGTGCCAGGGATGGGATACCTTCCAGTGAGTTGTTGGCCAGGGAGGTCATTGATATACCTCAAAACATTACAGGCCATTGCTAAGGCTCTTGGATTCCCACCAGAAATAGATGGTAAGACCTTATTGCTGAAGACAACACATACTTGGGCTGCAATGTCACTGAGAAATCCTGCTGAAGCTGAGTTGATAGAAAGCTGGAAAAAGCCACAATGCATGCAGCTCAATGGGAGAGAGAGAAATCACCAGTGAAGATATTCAACAGTGGACACTGTAAGCCTTAAGTTTGGCCAACCAGGCCAAATGAGCCAACAGGTACAATAGTAGCAGGTCTGTTATGGAGGAAACCAACCACTCTAATTTGACTGGAGGCCCACTCCATGGGAGAGAATACATCCTTGATATTGAAAACCTACAGCAGGGGTAGTCATGAGCCATAGGGATGTAATGTCTGCTGGTATCTGGCTAAATGTATATACTATGCTCACCAAACTGCCCAGTAAGCACTTCTCTTAATGTTCATATCCATATATTAATATTACCGTCACTTTTGGTTAGAGAACCTTCTAGGTGACCTTGGGTTATCTCAAAAGGCACCATGGTGCTGAGAAGAAGTGACAGAGGAGTTCTCAGCACTGAAATATCTCTGTCACATCTTCCAAGTCTCAGGGTCCATTGCAGAAGAGGTGGCAGAAAAAATATAAGACCCAAAAGAAGGGTAGGACTTCTTACAACATGCTCCTCCAGACAAAAAATGGTCTGGATATCCATGACCTCACAGTGCCTGATACTACCTATACAAGACCATCATAATAGGAGGAAAAGATCATGACATCAAAATAAAAGAGACTGAGCCCGGCATGGTGGCACACGCCTTTAATCCCAGCACTCAGGAGGCAGAAGTAGGAGGATTGCCGTGAGTTCGAGGCCACCCTGAGACTCCATAGTGAATTCCAGGTCAGCCTGGGCTAGAGTGAGACCCTACCTCGAAAAACCAAAAAAAATAAAATAAAATAAATAAAAATAAAAGAGACTGATTGAGAGGGGAAGGGAATATGATGGAGAGTGGAGTTTCAAAGGGAAAAGTGGAGGGAGAGAAGGAATTACCATGGGTTATTTTCTACAATTATGGACATTGTCAATAAAAAATTAAAAATAGCTATCAATTGAACAAAAACATGGAACTCATGTCTGATCAAGACTGGTTTACAATGTCCCCTTCCACCCAGTCTAGCACTCTATCTAGACAGATGGCCCTGGAGAGGTTGGCCCAGGGGATCCACCCTCTAAATCTACCAACCAATCAAGTCTTCCCATTGCCTATAAAGGCTCTTGTCTTCCTCCTGTCTTGCTCTTCATTTGGGCCACAAGGACATACGTGTGTCTGACTTCCTCCTCCCCCAACCAGGCTTGGGGGTGGTGGGGGGAGAACATAAAACTGTTGTTAGCTTGTCTCTGCTTTATAGTTTAGCCTAACTTCTCTCATTGATTACATGCATGATTTTCCTCTGGTTTCTGAATCTACCATATGTGGTTTCCCTACACAAGCTCCTAGATTCTACTTTCCACATGCCAGCAACTTTAATTTCTCTTTAAAAAGCACAGTTTCTCTCAAGTCCACATGTTTGCAGCTTTATTCTAACTTCTCTTTAAAAGCCTGTTTCTCTAAGTCCACATGCTTGCAGCTCTACTCCAGTTTTCCCCCACAAACCTCAATTTCTCTTAAATGAACCTTATAAGCTATGCAATGTTTCCACAAGAGCATGTTTTCTAAACCCCACAATTTGTGATTTCTCCCTTAAATAAACTACAAGTTGTGATTTTTTTTCCCCCTCAACAGACTTACACTTCTTGCGGGCTGTTTTTCAATTCTTTGCTATTCCAGATAATCCAAAATTTAGGGTCCACAGGTCTGGGATTTCCTGCCTCTTTATGGAATTTAATCGCTCCCTGGACCCAAAATCCTACAACAGACAGAAAACAGTATTGCCTTGGCCAGAGGTCAACAGACTTGATCTGACTCATTTAGCTCATGCCTGTAATCCCATTTAGGAGATAGAGGCAAAAGGATCAATAGTTCAAGGTACAGTGGTGGGAGGAAATTATGATCAGGGTACACAAGGTATATATGGAGGTGGTCAACAAAACATTTTTTTAAGGGCTGGAGAGATGGCTTAGCATTTAAGGTGATTGTCTGAGAAGCTTAAGGACCCATTTTCGACTCTCTAGGTACCATGTCAGCCAAACACACAAAGTGACACAAGCACGCAAGGTCACACATGCACACAAGGTAGCACACACATCTAGTGTTCAATTGCAGTGGCTAGAGGCCCTGATGTGCCAATTCTCTCTTATATAAAAAAAGTTTTTTAAAAAAGCTGGACATGGACATTGGGGGAACTCTAGAAAAGTGCTCATACTTTAAACCGATCGATATTACCACAGAGGAAGAACAAGAAGTTGACAGCTTAGCCAGACATGGTGGCACATGACTTTAATCCCAGCACTGAGGATGCAGAGGTAGGATGATCACCATGAGTTCCAGGCCACCCTGAGACTACACAGTGAATTCCAGGTCAGCCTGAGCTAGAGTAAAACCCTACCTCGAAAATCAAAAAAAAAAAAAAAAAAAGAAAGAAAGAAAAAGAAAAATAAGAAGAAAGAAAGTAAGTAAGTTGAGAGCTTTAAAAGTATTCTGAAATATTTGACTTCTACTATGGCATAGGGCTTCACCAACGTTCAAGATGTACACCTTGAATTGAAGGATTTGACACTCACTGGCTGAGAAGGAATTTGTTCTTTATCAGAAGTCCAACCCAGGACCTGCCTACTTTATCCAAATAGGAAGAAATAAAAACTTCTCCATATTACAAAAGGTGCTGTGCACTACAGGAGGTGGTGCTTACAAATTTGAAAAAAGATTTTCACACAATTGGAAACCTCCACCTCACAAACTGGATGAATTTGGCTGCCTCATACAAGGCTTGCTGCATAGATTCTGTCAGTTTCAACAGGTAAGCAAAACGCTATTATTTTGCTAATGCCTCAGAACCTGAGCAATGCCAAAAGATGCCTTCCAACCTGGATGATCCCTACCTGCTCCTGGTTATGAACATTAGCTCAGAAGTCAGTATTTTAGCTGTCCATTCCAAAGACAACTATAAAAGACTGACTGGTCCCAGGTTGGCCTCAAATTCAGAGTGATCCTCCTACCTCTGCCTCCTGAGTACTGGGGAGAAAAAAGTGACTGAACAAGCCTTTGATGGAGTTCCTTTCTTGGTTTATGCAGTTTACTGACTGGCTGTGAAAATTTTTTGTTTCTTAAAGGCAGGAATGGTGGCTTGTGTCTTTATTTTTTTATTTATTTGAAGGTGGGGAGGCAGACAGAAAGAGAGAATGGGCGTGCCAGGGCCTCCAGCCACTACAAAGGAACTCCAGATGCATGTGCGCCCTTGTGCATCTGGCTTATGTGGGTCCTGGAGAATTGAACTGGGGTTCTTCGGCTTCATAGACAAACGCCTTAACCACTAAGCCATTTCCCCAACCCTGGCTGTGAAAGTTTTGAAGCAGTTCTTGAAATGGCATCCAAAGGTGACAGTACTCAAGTTGACAAGCTGCTTTACAATATTTATGGAGATTACAAAAGATTTGGTCTGCCAGGTTGGTCTGTAGCATCGAGTTTTGGGAATATGATGTATAAGAAGTGAAAAAGCATTAGTAAAGGAGACCTAGCAAAAGCCACTTTAGTTACAATCACCAACAACATTGGTTCTGTGGCATACATGTGTGCTGTGAATGAGAAAATAGAGTTGTCTTTGTTGGAAACCTTTTACATGTCAATACTCTCAATGAAACTTCTGGTATATGCACTGAATTACTGGTCAAAGGGCCAGGTGAAAGCATCATTTCTAGAACATAGGAATATTTTGCAGCAGTTGGTGAACTGCTTGGTTGCCAAATTTCAGCTAAACATCAGAAATATCTGCTGATTATGGCATACAAGAGGAACTGAACTCGTGTGCTCACTGTCATCAGGAACCAAAGAATAAAGAGTAACACTTCTTGTTGATTTGAAATGTCACAATGGTACACTTTGAGTGTACAACTTGAGTGTTGCTGTATTAACAGAAAGTGCAGAGACACATGGAGAACTTCTCATTGAGATCATTTCCCTTGTGGATATAGCCAATATGCAGTCTTTCCTCTCAAAAAGATTCTCTATTTTATGTAGCTAGTATTGTACCATATGCTCAGACACAAATCTTGAAGTCTCAGAAAAGTTTCATTTATGAAAATCAGAGATTATGAGTATTTGTTATGAGTCTGTTTTGTGTTTGATCACTAGGTAGCAGAAAGTAACATACCCTGAATCAAAATTTGTTGTAATGGCAATCAACGATGATCATTTAATGGGATTTTTAGAGGAATTTAGGCAATGTTAGATGTTAATTATGGTAGTTTCTGTAACATATCCTCCTCAGTAAAGCATGTATTTATATGACTTTTTTCCCAGAAGTATAACTTTTCTCAAGTGTCATAGTGATTGTGGTGGTTTGATTCAGGTGTCTCCTATAAACTTAGGTGTTCTGAATGCTAGGTTCCCCAGATGATGGCAATTGGAAATTAAAGCCTCCTGAAGGAAGTGTATTGTTGGGGGCAGGCTTATGGGTGTTATAGCCATTTAACCCATGCCAGTGTTTGGCACACTCTCCTGTTGTTATGGTTCACCTTATGTTGGCCAGGGGGTGATGTCCACCCTCTGCTCATGCCATCACCCCCTGCCATCGTGGAGCTTCCCCTCAAGCCTGTAAGCCAAAATTAACCTCTTTTTCCCAGAAACTGCTCTTGGTTGGGTGATGTCTACCAGCAATGCGAACAGGACTGCAAAGTAAAGTGGCACTGAGGAGTGGGGTTGCTGCTAGACACCTGACTGTGTGGCTTTGGCCTTTTGGAGCTGATTTTCAAGAGGAATGTGGAAGGATTTGAAACCTTAGCCTAAGAGATACCTTGCAATGCTGTAAGTACAGCTTGATGGACTATCCTGGTCAGAGTTGAAAGACCTGAGTGCAGCAAGAACTATGGACTGTGAGGCTTGGCTTATGAGGGTGAGGAAGAGCTTTGCTTTGACTGGGCTAGCAGTTTGTGTGAGGCTTGCTGTTATGCCCGTGTCCTGAGAAGTTGTACAGGGTTGCTTTGTGTAGATATGAACCGGTATGAGCAGAGGGACATGGCACAAAAAGAAAAATCTTTGGGTGAACTGCTGCCCATTCAGCTGCAATTGAGATTGCAACCTTTGAGATTGTGCTAGCTGACCTGCACTGGGGCAACAGGAAGTATGTAGACTCTTTTGAAGGGGCCTGAGTGCTCAATGAGTCCTGTTCATCAAAGTCTGCTCTATTTTGCCCTGGATTAACAAATTGGCAGCCTGCCTGGTATTGTAGAGTATAAGAAATGCAGGAAAGAGAGGGTAATTGAGTTTGCAACACGGTCTTGTGTTTTGGAAATGGCCATGGGCAGTGTGAAGCAGGTTTGCTGGATGCCTGCATAGAGACCCCATGGGGCCATGAGGATGAACTGTGGATTGCAGTGGAGACCCAGTGGAGATGCCGGGCGAGATGGCTGCTAAGGAAAGCTGCTAGCCCCAATGAAGTTTTCCAGGACTGTGAGTAGCCTAGCTGGGGGGCGGGGGTACAGAATTGGAATGCCAGAGACTTTTTGCTGGGTTGAATCATTGGACTTGGAGATTTGTCACTAGCTAGAGTTGTTGGACTAGAAGCTAGAGTTTGATGTTTGCCCTGGTTCTTTTAAATCTTGTATTGGTTGAATATTTCTTTGCCAATGCCATCTTTTGCAGTGTGAATGTTTATTCTGTGCCATTATCGGTTTTTTGAGGCTATTTTTGGTATTATGGGTCAGTTAAAAGATCTTGGACTATGGGGATGTATAAACATCATTGGGATTGATAAAAACTATGGGGACTTTTAAAGTTGGACTGACTGTATTGTATTTTACATCATGTATGGATATCAGTTTATGGAGGCCAGGGGCGGAATGTGGTGGTTTGATTCAGCTGTCCCCCATAAACTTAGGTGTTCTGAATGCTAGGTTCCCCAGATGATGGCTACTGGAAATTAAAGCCTCCTGGAGGGAGTGTATTGTTGGGGGCGGGCTTATGGGTGTTATAGCCAGTTTTCCCATGCCAGCGTTTGACACACTCTCCTGTTGCTATGGTCCACCTTATGTTGCCCAGGGGGTGATGTCCACCCTCTGCTCATGCCATCGCCCCCTGCCATCGTGGAGCTTCCCCTCAAGCCTGTAAGCCAAAATAAACCTCTTTTTCCCAGAAGCTGCTCTTGGTTGGGTGATTCCTACCAGCAATGCGAACTGACTACAACAGTGATCTAATTGAAATACTAAGGTTAAACAGCCTTCATTTCCCACTCCTAGGCATATATCCTAAGGACTCGGCATATATCCTAAGGACTTGTCTCACTACCTTAGAGATACTTGCTCAACCATGTTTATTGCTGCTCTATTCACAATAGCTAGAAAATGGAAACAGCCTAGATGTTCCTCAACTGGTAAGTGGATAATGAAGATGTGGCACATTTACACAATGGAGTTCTACTCAGCAGTGAAGAAAAATAAAGTTATGCCGGGCATGGTGGCGCACGCCTTTAATCCCAGCACTCGGGAGGCAGAGGTAGGAGGATTGCCGTGAGTTCGAGGCCACCCTGAGACTCCATAGTGAATTCCAGGTCAGCCTGGGCTAGAGTGAGACCCTACCTCGAAAAACCAAAAAAAAAAAAAGAAAAGAAAAGAAAAGAAAAATAAAGTTATGAAATTTGCAGAAAAATGGATGGATCTGGAAAGGATTATACTTAGTAAGGTAACCCAGGCCCAGAAAGCCAAATGTCACATGTTCTCTCTCATATGTGGACAAGTGATTGAACCTCTATGTGAGTAGGAAGAAAATGCTCAGTAGCAGAGGCCAGTAAGCAAGAAAAGGGATATAAAGGGAACAGAAGGGGGGGGGGCACTTAATAGGATGGTATTGTATATATGTAAGTAGAAGAACAGATTAATGAGGGTTGAAAGCCCTAAGCGAGGTCAGGGGAAGAGACTGAGTAAAGGAAAGGTGGAGGGAGGACTAATCAAAATCTAAGAGGATGTAAATACATCATATGGAAACCTACATTTTTGGACAATGGAACACTCAGAAGCCATAGATTGTTACTAGAAAATTTTCTGTGCCAAGGATAGGATACCTTCCAGTGAGTTGTTGGCCAGGAGGTCCCTGATACCCCCAAAACATTACAGGCCATTGCCAAGGCCCTTGGTTTCCCACCAGGAATAGATAGTAAGACCCTATTGCTGAAGATTCCACATACTTGGGCTGTAAGGTTACTGAGAAATCCTGCTGGAGCTGAGCTGAAAACCACCTCCATGTAGACCAGCTGACAGAAAGCTGGAAAAAACCAAGCTGCATGCAGTTCAATGGGAGAGAGAGAAATCACCAGTGAAGATACTCAACAATGGACACTGCAAGCCTTCTATTTGGCCTGCCAGGTCAAATGAGCCAACGAGTGCAATAATGGCACATCTGTTATGGGGGAAACCAACCGCCCTCTAATTGGACTGGAGGCCCTCTCCATGGGAGGGAATACATCCCTGATACTGAAAACCTACAACAGGGGTAGTCACAGGAGTGTAACGTCTGCTGGTGTCTGGCTAAATGTATATACTATGCTCACCAAACTGTCCAGTAAGCAAGTCTCTTAATGTTCATACCTATATGTTAACGCTATTCTCACTTTTGGTTAGGAGAAGCTTCTCTTTTCAGATGGCAGTGACATTGGGATGACTCAGAAGGCATCATGGTGCTGAGAAGTGACAGAGGAATGTTCACACTGAAATATCACTATCACACCTCCCAAGGCTCAGGGTCCATTGCAGAAGAGGTGGTGGAAAGAATGTAAGAGCCAAAGGAAGGGTAGGGCTCCTTACAACATGCTCCTCCAGACAAAAAATGGCCTGGACATCCATGACCTCAGTGCCTGACACTACCTACACAAGACCATCATAATAGGAGGAAAAGATCATGACATCAAAATAAAAGAGAGATGGATTGAGAGGGAGTGGGGATATGATGGACAGTGGAGTTTCAAAGGGGAAAGTGAGGGGAGGGAGGGAATTACCATGGGATATTGTTTAAAATTATGGAAGTTGTCAATAAAAAAAGGTTTTCCTTTAATCCCAGCACTTTGGAGGCAGAGGCACGAGGATTGCTGTGAGTTCGACGCCACCCTGAGACTACATAGTTAATTCCAGGTCAGCCTGGGCCAGAGTGAAACACACCTTGTAAAACCAAAAATAAAAGTTTTTAAGGGCCAGACATGGTGGCATACACCTTTAATCCCAGCACTTGGGAGGCAGAGGTAGGAGGATCTCTGAGAGTTCAATGCTACCCTGAGACTACATAATGAATTAAAGAATTAATGAATTCCAGGTCAGCCTGGGCTAGACCCTACCTCAAAAAAAAAAAAAGTTCAAGACTGGAGAGATGCCTTGGCAGTTAAAGCTAAGGTGCTTGCCCGTAAACCCAATGGCATGGGTTCAACTTCCAGTACCCCGTAAGCTAGCTGCACAAAGTAGGGTGTGCATTTGTTGTTCCTTGTGCAGTGGCTAGAGGCCCTGGGGTGTCCATTCTCTCTCTCTCTCTCTCTCTCTCTCTCTCTGCGTGTGTGTGTGTGTGTGTGTGTGTGTATTTCTCTGCTTGCAACTAAATAAATAAAAATATTAGGGGTAGAGAGATGGCTTAGCAGTTAAGCCTGCAAAGCCAAAGGACCTCGGTTTGATTTCCCAGGACCCATGTAAGTCAGATGCACAAAGCTGGCGCTTGCATCTGGAATTCATTTTGCAGTCGCTGGAGGCCCTGGTGTGCCCATTCTCTCTCTCTCTCTCTCACTCAATAAAAATTTTAAAGAATTTTTTAAAAAGTTCAGGGCTGGAGAGATGGCTTAGAGGTTAAGATGCTTGCCTGTGAAGTCCAAGAGCCCAGATTCAATTCCCTAGTACCCACATAAACCAGATGTACAAGGTGGAGCATACATCTGGAGTTTCTTTGGCCAGGTGTGATGACCCACACCTTTAATCCCAGCACACAGTAAGAGACTACATAGTGAATTCCAAGTCAGCCTGGGCTAGAGTGTCACCCTTCCTGCAAAAACCAAAAAGTTCAAAGTCTCCCTTGGATACACAGAAATCTGGATAGCCTAGGCTACAAAAGATCCTGCCTTTAAAAAAAAAAATCCACACTGAGAAATCAAGTTTTGGATCTGAGCTTGATACTCCTACCAGTACACTAGCTGTCATGATGCTAGAGAGAGCTATGTAGCCTATTGGGGAGAAAAGTAATCAGTGGTGCAAGGGACTCTACAAGCTTTACAGCTGAGCAGATAGCAAAATGTGGCAACTGGTGCAATGGTAGTACATCTGTTATGGAGGAAGCCAACCATTCTATACTTGAATTCACTCCTGTTACTGAAAGCCTAATCAAAAGCCTATGGCCCTAGCAGGGAAACCACTACTGTTGTCTGGCTCAATAGATGTATTCTAACCACCAAACTGCCCTCTAAAGACTTATGTCCTGCATAAGAGGAGGAAAAATCATGAAATCAAAATAGAAAAGAGGATTCAATGGAGCGAAGACTTGGGAAGGGGAGAAGGGAGTGGTGGGAGAGGATTATAAACTTGGTATATTGTGTGTATGTATGAAGATGGTCAATAAAAAGCTTATAAAAGCTTTTTTTTTTCTTTTCTTTCATGGTAAGGTCTCACTCTAGTCTAGGCTGACCTGGGTTCCACTCTGTATTCCCAGCTGGCCTCAAACTCATGGCAATCCTCCTACTTCTGCCTCCCATGTGCTAGGAAAGGGTGCACCACCACACCTGGCTAATAAAAAGTTTTAGTGGTGGCACACACCTTTAATCCCAACACTCTGGAGGCAGAGGTAGAAGGATCCCGGTGAGTTTGAGCCACCCTGAGACTACAAAGTTAATTCCAAGTCAGCCTGGGCCAGAGTGAGACCCTACCTCGAAAAACCAAAAAAATTTTAAAACGTAAAAAGTTTTAGGGCTGAGAGATGGCTTATCGGTTGAGGCACTTGCCTGCAAAGCCAAATGACCCAAATTTGATTCCCCAGTAACCATGGAAGCCAGATGCACAAGGGGATGCATGCCTCTAGAGTTCCTTAGCAGTAGCTGAAGGCCCTGGCGCACCTATTCATTCATATTTTCTCTCTCTCTCTCTAATAAATAAAAATATTTTTTAAAAAAATTTTCAAGTTAAAAAGACTCTCCAAACGAAGCCGGGTGTGGTAGCACACACCTTTAATCTCAGCACTCGGGAGGCAGAAGTAGGTGGATCGCCATAAATTGGAGGCCACGCTGAGACTACAGAGTGAATTCCAGGTCAGCCTGAGGTAGAGTGAAACCCTACCTCAGAAAACAAAAACAAAAAAAAAGGACTATCCAAACGTTCTTGCTGAGAGTTCCCACATAAACTTCACCTGACAAGCAGAGGCCAATTTAATCTGAACATTACCAGCAAGGGGGGGGGGGGGGGGATGCAGTGGTAAACTTCTAAGCCGAGACCCTTCTCAAGCAAAGGGAAAGGTGCAGCCCATTCCAGACTGTCCACGAGGTGAGGGAAAGAGCCCATTTTGTGGGCTGTATAAGTTTAGGTCCAAGATTTTGAGAGTAAAAAATCTTAACTCTGGAATTTTCTGCCTGCTTCCCACACTCAGAAAAGATAACAGTACAAATAAATTTTCTGACCTGAGGGACAAACAAAAGACGTACTTTCTCAGCAACTCCCAGAAGGGCGATTGCGCTGACGCTATTCCAAGGGCGAATGCGCGAGGCGTGGGGCCTGCTGGGTAGCGAGCTTCTGGGATGGTGGCCCACAGCGGACACGTACCAGCTCTAGGTGCGCGCCGCGGCCGCCACTTGTGAGGCTGCCGGCTACTGGGTGCACTTAACCGAGGAGGGTCTGGGCTGCGACCCACGCCAGGGTCTGGAAAGTCCAGGGGGCTCGGGCACGTTTTAGCCTCCCAGGTACACACATCTTTCCAGCTTTTACACATCCATTATGTACACTTAAGTTATAATTTTGACTTGAGTCTGCATTACAAATATTCACTTAGGGCTTGAAACGATAACTCGAAGTTAATTTAAGTGTTAGTTTAAGTGGTTATTCCTGTTTCACTTTAATGTTGTTCAAAATCACTTTTCTTTGTACTATAGTGCTTATCTATAGCATCTGATTTCCTGCCTAGTCTATATGGATGTGTTGGAATTGAAAATTAACCTGAGGTTGATGGGTAGAAGGCTGCTCAGGATGCAGTAGTTTAAAAAAATGATTCGCTTATTTTGTGTGCAAGGCTGTCTTGCAGCTTCTTTGCAAGCACCTTTAACCACTGAGTCGTTTCCCCAGGACCCCCCTTCCCTTTTTTTTTTTTTCTTTTTTGGGTGGGGTAAGCAGAGTCTCAATCTAGACCAGGAACTAACTGAATAGCTCAGACTACACTCAAGAGTGAGCCTCCTGCCTTAGTCTTTACAGTGCTGAAATTAAAAGCATGAGCCACCAGACCTGGTTCTAACTTGTTAACCATAAATGGTATGCACAGTGAGTCAATGAAAAATACCCAGTAAGGCTCCATACAAAATGTTAATAAGGAATTTCCTACTAAGCCGTTAACTTTTTATATATCCTATATATGAAAATTGTTTTGGCAACAATTTCATTGCTTCTTGAAGGATCAGTCATCATAATCACATATTAAGAGCTTTTGAGGGGCTAGAGAGATGACTCAGCAGTTAAAGGCAAAGTCCGACAGCCCAGGTTCAATTCCTCAGTACCCACATAAAGATGAAGTTTTTTTTTTTTTTTTTTTTTGGGGGGGCAGTGGCAGGAGGCCCTGAAATGCCCATACTCACTCTCTCTGTCTGCTTTTTTCTCTGTCTCTCACACACACACTCTCTCTGTGTCATAAATTTTAAAAAAATAGAGCCAGGGTAGGAGGAAATGTCTCTGCATGTTATGACCCAAGGCTAACCCCACAATGTACCACCCATATATCCCAACAAGGAGGGTCCCTGTGGAAGGGGGAGAACAGGGAGGAGGCTAACAATGGTATCAACTTGACTGTATTCACTGAGTACAAAAATAAAAAATAAATAGAGCCAGGCATGGTGGTGCATGTCTTTAATCCCAGTTCTCAGGAGAGAGAGAGGTAGGAGGATCCCTGTGAGTTTGAGGCCACCCTGAGACTATATAATGAATTTCAGGTCATCCTGGGCTAGAGGGAGACCCTACCTCCAAGAACAAAACAAGCCAGGCATGATGGCACACACCTTTAATCCCAGCACTTGGGAGGCAGAGGTAGGAGGATTGCAGTGAGCTCAAGGCCACCTTGAGACTACAGAGTGAATTCCAGGTCAGCCTGGGCTACAGTGAGACACTACCACGAAAAACCAAAAGAAAACCTTTTTGTTTTGTTGTTTTGGTATTGTTGAGGCAGGGTCTCACTTTAAACCAGGCTGACCTAGACCTCTCTGTAGCCTCAGGCTAGCCCTGAACTCATGGCCATCCTCCCTATTTTTTATTGTTGTTGTTTGTAGTTTGCTTTTCTGAGGTAGGGTCTCCCTTTAGCCATGCTGACCTGGAATTCACTATGTTGTCTCAGGGTGGCCTTGAACTCACAGTGATCCACCTACCTCTGCCTCCCAAGTGCTAGGATTAAAGTGGTACACCACCACACCTGGCTAAATAAATAACTTTTATAAAAAGAGTTTCAAGTAGACTCATAGGTACTCAGTTTAATATATTTATATCTACTATTTTTTAACCAGCCTTAGGTCCCAGGTATTCCATGTAAATGTCTTCCTGAAGTGTCATTAAGATGATTGCTATTTCCATGAATGTGTATTTTTAAAAAATATTTTTAATAGAACGCAAAGAATTAGGTCCCAGGGATAAATTAATTTTGAAATGTAACTAAACCAGGTATAGTGGCACACATCTTTAATCCCAGCACAGAAAAGAGGCTGAGGAAGGAGGATCACTGAGTTTGAGGCTAGCCTGGGATACAGAATGAGTTCCAGATCAGCCCTGACTAAAGTGAGACCTTGAAAAACAAACAAACAAAAATCCCAGCACTTGGGAGGCAGAGGTAGGAGTATTGCCATGAGTTCAAGGCCACCTTGAGACTACACAGTGAATTCCAGGTCATCGTAGGCTAGAGCAAGACCCTACCTTAAAAAAAAAAAAAAAAAAAAAAAAAAAAAACAAGGCTGGAGAGATTGCTTAGTGGTTAAGGCACATGTCTATGAAGCCTAAGGACCCAGGTTCCATTCTCCAGGTCCCATGTAAACCAGATGTGCATGGTGGCGCATGCATCTGGAGTTCATTTACAGTGGCTGGAAGCTCTGGTGTGCCACATTTCTCTGACTCTAATAAATAAATAAAAATAAAATCAAAGAAAGAAAGAAATCACTGAAAATATTTTCATAAAAGCAAAACCAAGGGAAAAAAATATTTCAAGAGCTGATAATACTTTGATGTACATAGTTCTTGTATTTTATCCTGATGTCTACCTTATTCTCTGCTAAAAGAGTCACATGAAACAATAAAAGCCTGTTCATCTAAGTTGCTTAAAATAATTTTAAATTATACAATATGCAAACACAACACTTATACATATATATATATATACATATATACATACTTATACACATACATATATGTGCTTTTCAGGTGATTTCTTATGCAAATATGTATATAAAAATATTTAAGCCAGGCATGGTGGTGCACACCTTTAATTCCAGTACTCAGGAGGCAGATCACTGTGAGTTCAGCCTGGAACTACAGAGTGAATTCTAGGTCAGCCTTGACTAGAGACCCTATCTCAAAAAAAAAAAAAATAAAAGTGGAAATATTCTACTCTAATCAGCTTTTAATCCTTCCGTTTAATAAACATATGTCCTTTAAGTGAGGATATATTATGCAAATAGCTATATATGTAGACTGAGAAAAGTGATGAGTGAAACTGTCAATATACCGGCTACCGACACTTTTTCTGTGACCTTTGAATTTTTAGATTAAGGTTCCTAATCCTAGTTTTATGTGACAGAGTATCACACAGATCAGTATACACACACTACAATTATAGTATCAAATGCATAACTTAAATTACTTGAGACCATAGGCTAAATTCCACCAAGCACAATTCCATATCAGGTGTTGCCATTAGGTTTCGTCAGTTTATTGCATGCGCTTATTCAGCATGATCATCTGAAACATGGGATTTAACATGGCAAACTGGAAATTACTGGTGAAGGGCTAACTACCACCACTCCTTGTGCTTAAGCCAGGAAACCCCCATTATGGTTGGAAATAGGGCTTTTTCAACTGCTAAATTTCAGTCGCTAGTAACACTGCACCCCTGATCTTTCCATGGAAAAGTGAACTTTGTTATAGTCACCTGTGGTATCAAGTAAACCCAGCATCAGTTTAGGAATCAAGGTGAACTATGGGATATGTTAGTCATCTAGCATTATCTCTGGAAGACAAATAATAAATACATGTTATGATTACGGAACTTACACAGAGACATGAGAAAAATGTGGTGAATTTTTTCATTCTTTATTTGAATCTCTATTCAATAATGTAACTGAAATCACGATGCCACACATCTGTATTCTCAACACTAGAGAAGCTGAGGCTGGAAGATGGAAGTTCTAGGTCAGCCTTCGCTACATAGTAAATTCAAGGTCAGTGTGGGCTGCATGGTGAAAGCCTGTCTCAAATAATAAATTCTTGGCATTTGGAGAATTTCATCAAATGTCCAAGCATAAATTATGGCAGGACCTTTACACAAACTCAGCTTTGTTAAGAATTTAGATAAAACCACAATAAGTCTTATCAACCTCTGAATGGCTATAAAAATCAAAAGCTTCAGCCAGGCATGGTGGCACATGCCTTTAATCCCAGCACTCCAGATGCAGAGGTAAGAGAATCACCATGAATTCAAGGCTACCCTAAGAGTATGTAGTGAATTCCAGGTCAGCCTGGGCTAGAGTGAGACCCCACCTCTAAATAAAAGAAGAAGAAGAGGAAGAGGAGGAGGAGGAAGAAAGAGAAGGAGAAGAAGAAGAAAGATGAACAAGTCTAACTCCATCTTAAGGTTAGGAGCCATTTTATTGTTAAATCCAGGTAAGTTTCACTTCTGCTTACTATGAAACTTAAGTTTCTGTTAGGTCTAACTGTACCCTAACTACCCCTAGAGCTTCCTGGAACCTGAGTTACTCCCCACTCTGACAATGCCTTTCCTTACTCTCCCAAGATGTCATGTCAAGTAATTGTGAACTGCTGTTTGCTTCTGTATTTTGCTTGCCAAGTTCCCTATTGGAAATCTCTCAACCTTACAGTTTGTGAATTATAAAAACCTGCCTTCTCTGATGCTCAGTGATGAGCACTACCTTTGGGTGAGACAGCCAGCTGGCCAAGTTGTGGGTGCACAACACAGATAACTTCAATGTGACCAAGTATTTGAGTCAGTGGTCTCTTCTATGCATTGTGGGTTTAACAAGAAGGCTTAACAAGAAGAACAAATATGCAAAAAGGAGTCAAGAATTTCTAAGATTCAGATAAATGGAATGTGTCTCAAATAGTTTTTCAACACATGTTTTTATTATTGACAACTTCCATGCTTATAGACAATAAACATGATCATTCCCCTTCACAATTCCACTCTCCATCATATCCCCTCCTCCTCTCAGTCAGTCGCTCTTTTATTTTGATGTCATCATCTTTTCCTCCTGTTTTGATGGTCTTGTGTAGGTAGAGCCAGGCACTGTGAGGCCATGGGTATCCAGGCCATTTTGTGTCTGGAAGGGTGCATTGTAAGGAGTCCTATCCTTCCTTTGGCTCTTACATTCCTTCCACCACCTCTTCTGGAATGGACCCTGAGCCTTGTAAGGTATGATAGAGATGTTTCAGTGCCGAGCACTTCTGTCACTTCCTCTCAGCATTGTGGTACCTTTTGAGTCATCCCAGAGGTAACCATCTAAAAAGAGAAGCTTCTCTAGCCAAAAGTGAGAATAGCATTAATACATGGGTATGAACATTAAAAAAAGTGCTTAATGGGTAGTTTGGTGAGCATAACATATGCATTTAGCCAGACACCAGCAGGCATTACACCCCTAGGGCTCATGACTCAATACATACTTTAATTTCATGAGCCAATACTGATTGCCTTTTATTCTTGGTATTTCTTTATAGTAACTGGGAAAAAAGGAAGCTTCCCTTGACAGGAAAATTTAACTAACATCGTTGCAATCTCGGTCAGCCACAAGATGGCAGTATAAGAGGCTGTAATTTTCTCTTATAGACTGAGTATCATCTGATTTTACACATGAAATACTGGATTGCAAGTTCCTTACTGTTCCTTATTTTTCATCTAACTACTAGCTAGAAAGCTTCTATATTGGATTTAAACTCATGTGCTAAAAGTATCACAATTAAATCTTATCAAGTTCCTTCTCATGAAGCAATATGCACAAGTTATAATAATGCATGAGCTGGAGCTGGGATGTAGCTCAGCTTGCAGGTTGATTGTGCCCTTTTAGCATGCATAAAGGCCGGGGTTTCATCCCCTACACCAGCATAAAATACCAGAACTTAGGAGGTGGAAGCACCTCCTGTGATTTTATCTAACTGTTAACAAAGCTTAGTTTGTGTAAAAGTCCTGCCATAATTTGTGCTTGGATATTTGATGAAATTCTCCAAACGTCAATTTAGCAAAGTTGAGACCAGCTTGGGATAGAGTGAGACACTGCCTCAGGGAAAACAAACAAACAAACAAACAAACAAACAAACAACAACAACAACAACAAAAACCAGGTATAATCTAGCCAGGAAGAAAGAAGTTATTTTCAAAATACTGCTGTTTGTGGCTAAGCATCATATTTTAAAGGGAAACAGGTGCTTCATTAAAGCCTGAAATGAACTACAAATGATGTGAAAAAACAGCCAATGTTTCATTTTTAAGATTTTACTTCCATTCTAGGTTACCCTAAGTTTTAACTATGATCTTAACTAGGAAATACAGCTGCTTAATCTGTTTAGATAGAAAAGACACACGTCAGGCTTGCTAGCATACAGTGGTTATCTCAGCCTTTGGGAGACTGATAGAAGAGGACTAAGTTCAAGGCCAGCTTTGGCTACAAAAAAAAATAATAATAAAGTAAAATAACTAAGACACACAGCCAGACATGGTGGCATATACCTGTAGCCTAAGCCATTCAGGATGCTGAGGCAGGAAAATGACAAGATGAAAGCCAGCCTGAGGAACTTAGTAAGATCCAGCTTCAAAACAACCCCCCCCCAAAAAAAAGCAATTAAAGGCTAGGAGTATAGCTCAGTGCCCCAGTACAACTCAAGGCAGTGCATCTTGGCCAAAATTCCAGTACTTGCCTTTGTAATTGCATCAGCCTTAAATCCTTCCTACTGGGAATATCCAAATCCAACTCCACTTGAATTAAGGGGGCATTTACATGATATGTTAAGGAGACATATATGTTAAGTAAGGGAACATACATATGTTCTGGAAGCTTCCACCTCTGGGCTGACACACAGGGCTCAAAAGTCCTAGCTGTTCCCTCCTCAGTGAATTCCATCTTCCCCCTGAAACATAAGGAAAACAAAAGCAAATATTAAACTTGGCTGTCTTCCTTTGGGGATTATTCATAAGTCACTCCTATCAGAAAGGTTCTGTATTATTTCCCATTCACTATCAGCTGTTTGGGCTAAAAAATAAATCTGCTTTCATCTCTAAAAGTAAGAGGAGTTCACTCAGAGCATATATAAAATAAAAGCAGGGAAGTTAGAAACCTGGAATTACCATGCTGCTCATCCCAAGCTCACCCCACTAGGCAAATGAACGAAAACATAGTGAGTGACCACAGACTTTGGGTCAAGACAACAGGAAGGGAAAAAAAAGTGAACTCAGGATGTGAGAGGCAGTAAACCATCTCGCGCAAGGAGAAGAAGAAAATGGCACACTCATCTAACAGACGCTGGCAATATTTAATCCTTGGTCAAAAATTCTTCCCTGGCCAGCTTGGGACTAGAGTAAATTGCAAGTCAGCCTGGGCTACAGTGAGACCCTTCCTTGAAAAAACAAAAAACAAAAAAAAATTCTTCCTTGCTAATCAGGATATGTCAAGTCGTGACTGGCTTCTAATAATCACTATGACAAAATAAATGCAAGTGGACTGGAGAGGTGGCTTAGTGGTTAAAGCGTTTGCCCGCAAAGCCGAAGGATCCCAGTTCGATTCTCCAGGACCCACATAAGCCAGATACACAAGGGGACACATGCATCTGGAGTTTATTTGCAGCAGCTGGAGGCCCTGGCATGCCCATTCTCTACCTCTCTCTTTCTCTCTTTTGGTTTTCCAGGGTGGGGTCTCACCTAGCTCAGGCTGACCTGGAATTAGTCTCAGGGTGGCCTCAAATTCACGATGATCCTCCTACCTCAGCCTCCTGAGTGCTGGGATTAAAGGCGTGCGCCACCATGCCTGGTGTTCTCTTCCTCTCTCTCTACCTCTTTCTCTCTCTCAAATGAATATAACATGAAAAAAAAAAAAACAATAAAATAAATGCAAGTAACAGGAGGCACCTTTTAAATCAGGGCTAACATACTAAACCCCAACCTTAATGTCACATGTACCAACTGACTTTACAGGACAGTTATTCAGGGGAAAACATCAAGGTCATAAACAAATTTATCTACCAATAAAAACTAACTAAAGGGAGCTGGGTGTGGTGGCACATGCTTTTAATCCCAGCACTTGTGAGGCAAAGGTAGGAGGATAGTCATAAATTCAAGGCCACACTGAGACTACATAGTGTATTCCAGGTTAGCCTAGGCTAGAGCAAAACCCTACCTCCAAAAATAAAAAATAAAACAAATAATAAAAAAAACTAACTAACTAAAGGGCTAGAGAGATGGCTCAATGGTTAAAGGTACTTGCTTACAAAGTCTGATGGCCTAGCTTCAATTCTCAGAACCCATGTATAGTCACAAATTCCAGTGGCAGGAGGCCCTGGTGTACCCATTCTCTCTCTCTGTTTGCCTCTTTTTCTTTCTCTCTCAAAGAAAAAAACAACAAACAACAAAAAAAAAAAAAACAAAAAAAACAACTAGGGTTGGAGAGATGTTTTAGTGATCAAGACACTTGCCTGCAAAACCCAGGACCCAAGTTTGATTCCCCAGGACCCACATAAACCAGATGCACAAGGGAGTGCATGTGTCATTTGTTTGCAGTGGTTGAAGGCCCTGGTGCACTCATTCTCTCTCTCTCTCTCTCTCTCTCTCTCTCTCTCTCTCTCCCCACCTACCTATTTCTCTCAAATAAAAAAATAAAAATTAAAAAAATTATATAAAAAAACTAAGTCGAGCATGGTGTCACATGCCTTTAATCCTAGCACTCAGGAGGCAGAGGTAGGATGATCACTGTGAGTTCAAGGCCAGCCTGAGACTACATAGTAAATTTCAGGTCAGCCTGGGCTAGAGAGAGAGAGAGACCCTACCTCAAAAACAAGAACAATTCCAAACAAACATGAACTAAAAAAAATTATAGTATGGACTTATATTACAATACTATGAGACCATGGGAAAGAGTATGGTTCTTTACTAAGAATAACACAACACGCATGGTATGGTATGTAAAGAAGGGAGAAGGAAATATATAGATAGATAGATAGATATATTATATATATTACATATATACATATGCATATATATGTATATATATGTATATATATATATATATATATATATATTCTTAAGAAAAAATACACAAGAAGAAACAGTTAACCTTGGGGCTGGGGGATGGCTCAATGGTTAAAGTCAGTTGCTTGCAAAGCCTGATGATCCTGGCTTTAATTCCCCAGTACCCATGTAAAGCCCAATGCATTAAGTGATGCATGTGTATGGAGTTCACTTGCAATTCACCCATGCTATCCCTCTCTCTCTCTCTCTCTTTCTATCTCTCTCTCTCTCTCAAATAAATAATAAATAAAAATATTGGGATGGGGAGATGGCTCAGCTTAAAGGTGGCTGTTTGCAAAGCCTGTTGGCCTGAGTTTGATTCCATAGTACCCACATAAAGCCAATGTACAAAGTGATTACATGTGTCTGGAGTTCATTTGCAGCAGCCAGAAGCCCTGATGCTCCCGTTCTGTCTCTCCTTGCAAATCAATAAATGAAAAAAAAATATTTTTAAAGTTTTTTGTTTATTTCTATTTATTTATTTGAGAGCGACAGACAGAAAGAGAAAGAGAGAGAATGGGCGCGCCAGGGCCTCCAGCTACTGCAAACGTACTCCAGAGGAGTGTGCCCCCTTGTGCATCTGGCTAACGTGGGTCCTGGGGAATCTAGCTTCAAACCGGGGTCCTTAGGCTTCACAAGCAAGCCCTTAACCGCTAAGCTATCTCTCCAGTCCGAAAAAAATATTTTTTGAGACCTGGATGTGGTCACACACGCCTTTAATTCCAGCACTCAGGAGGCACAGGTAGGAGGACTGCCATGAATTCGAGGCCACCCTGAGACTACATAGTGAATTCTAGGTCAGCCTGGCTGGGCCAGAGTGAAACCTTACCTCAAAAACAAAAACCTGGGCTGGAGAGATGGCTTAGCAGTTAGCACTTGCCTGTGAAGCCTAAGGACCCCGGTTCGAGGCTCCATTCCCCAGGACCCACGTTAGCCAGATGCACAAGGGGGCGCACGCATCTGGAGTTCGTTTGCACTGGCTGGAGGCCCTGGCATGCCCATTGTCTCTCTGTCTCTCTCCTCTCTCTCTCTCTCTCTCTCTCTCTCTCTCTCTGCCTCTTTCTCCCTCTGTCTGTCGCTCTCAAATAAATAAATAAATAAAATAAAATAAAAACTCTCTCTCTCTACACACACACACACACACACATTATATATATTAATATTTATTTATTTGTTTATGAGAGAGAGAGAATTCCAGCCACTGCAAACGAACTCCAGACACATGTACCACCTTGTACATGTGGTTTATGTGGGCAATAGGGAATCAAACTTGAGTCCTTAGGCTTTGCAAACAAGCACCTTAACTGCTAAACCATCTTTCCAGGCCTGAAAGAATATTTTTTTAAAGGTAGTCATTTGAGAGAGACAGACACAGGTAGAGAGAGAAAAAGTGTGGGTGAGCCAGTACTTCCTGCTATGGTAAATAAATTCCAGACTCATGCACTACTTTGGCTTTATGTGGGAATCAAATCCAGGCCATCAGGCTTTGCAAGGAAATGCCTTTCAGCACTGAATCATCTCTCTATCCCAATAAAAATATTTAAGAAACTGTTTGCCCTATTGGGAAGAGAATTCTGATGACTTAAGGAGAAAACTCAGAGACATCATCATACTTTGATCTTGGGTGTTGTTACCTAGTCAAAATTTAAGATTAGCGATAAAGCTCAAGAATTATAAGGTTTATGTGATGCCTACAAGTACCTATTAGTACTGTCAGCTAGTCTAGTATTTCTCATTTTCTCGCCTTTAATCCCAGCACTTGGGAGGCAGAGGTAGGTGGATTACCTTTAGTTCGAGGCCACCCTGAGACTACATAGTGAATTCCAGGTCAGCCTGGACTAGTGTGAGACCCTACCTCGGAAAACCAAAAAACACGGAAAAAAACAAAACCTGATGAATATCAAAGAGAAAATATTTAATCACATTTCAAGATCGCTAGACAAACTTTTTCCCCCTTTGGTTTTTTTGAAGGTATCCCTTTAATTCAGGCTGTGGCCAGTGACAAAACATTTTATGAAAGAAAAATACCATAACAGGTGTTGTAAATACATGTTTATTATACAAACTATTGGTTTCCCTTTATATATTTTATTTCATTTTCACTAGCTGAGCCCAGAACCACTCACTGTGTCTACCAAGGACAGCAGAGCAATAAATTGTGATGCTATACTTTGAATATAAGGTTGCCCTAAGCTGAGGTCTTGATCTTCTTCAAAGCATCTTAAGCTTTTTTAGGACACAGCTGCAGAAGTGGCAACCTTCCTAGCTAGCACTCACTAAAACCACCAGTTCTGCCTTAAAGTAAAGGTAGAGTCTCTCTCTAAACTTGGAGTTTGCATTGTTTTATTCATTCGACTGGCTATTCCCCAGCTGTCCTCCTGTCTCCACCCCCCTCAGTGCTGGGGTACACAGCCATGTTGGCTTGTTACCTGGGTGCTGGGATTGAACTTGGATCCTATGCTTGTATAGCAAGCACTCTTATGCCTTAAACTACCTCCTCAGCCAGATTCCTTTCCTTACTCATTAAATTCATGGCTGAGACAGTTTCAAAAAAGAGATCAACAGAAAGCATAAAATTTAATCGCTACCGGTTTACTTATTTTTTAGGCCAGATCTCACTCTATCGTAGGCTGACCTGGAACTCTGTGCTAGGATTAAAGGTGTGTGCCGCCACGCTGGGTTTAATCAATGACTTGTGTCTTAAGGAACTGGTGCTAGGCTGGGGATATACTAACTCAGCAACTGAGTAAGTGGGGTCTTGGATTCAATTCTCAACACAGCGTAAAAGAGGTGAGGAAGAAAGGGACAAACAAATTGACAACCCCGAGTGGTAGCAAACACCTGTAATCCTGTGGAAACTGAAGGCAGAGGATCAGAAATTCAAAGCCAACTTCTCAACTACTTAACATTGAGGCCAATGTGGTTTGTCTGAAACAAACAAAACTACGCTGTTTACCTGTAGTTCAGGTCTAAGATCCATTAGGCTTATGCTAGGTTTGGTGGCTCGCTCCTGTAATACTGGGGAGGTTACAATAGGATGATCCTGGCATCATCATCATCATCATCATCATAGTAATAATAAGGATACACAACAATACTGACAATACTGGGTTTAAAAAAACATTATAAAAGAGAGGGGCGGGGGAGAGTAGTCTGAATTGGGTTATGAGGCTCGGTTGCCTCACCTCAGCCATTGAACTCGCTTGGCTGGCCGTGAGTCTGTTCCAAGCTCCGGTTAGGGAGGCATCCGCCGGACCGCCCGGGGGCACCGGCTTCTCCTGCCCAGTCTGCCCTCGCGCGGAGCCCTGCTCTCTGGGAACTCACCTCCCCGGGCTCAGGGAGAGCCCTGCTAGGGCTGCGGGTGATGGCCCTAGTCTCAGACCTTCCCAAGGGACAGGCGGGAGTGACGAGACGCACTCAGCTCGTGGCCCCACTGATGAGCTTCCCTCCGCCCTATGGGCAAAGCTTTGCAAAACAAAGACTTATAAAGTGCCCAGACTCATTGACACTTTACAGTCACGGTGACTTCCCACAAAACACAGCGCATGCAAATACTGTGGACGGGGGAAGGGGGATGCTCGCCTGGGCGCACGCGCGCTGTGGGTTCCCGCGAGCGAGGTGATGACGTCACTACGTGAGCATGGCGGCGCGCAGGCGGCGGACGGGCGACCTGGCAGCTGGAGACTCTGAATGTGCTGCTGGGGGATTCCGAAGTCGAGGTCGGAGAAGTAAGGGTACCCCTGCTCGGCCGCTTCTTCCTATGACCTGAGCTTGGCTCCCAAACTTTTAAAATTACATTTTCATAGTACAGGATAATCCCAAAAGGCAGCAGCCAGTGCGCTAGTTGATATCTAATGTCATTGAATTAAAAAAATATGATCACCATTATTTTATGCAACACTGAGGCGCTCTAATACAATGATGACATTTAATTGACCAATGTCATCCATTATAAGATGCATCCCAATATCAGAGAATGAAATTCGAATCTTAGAATTGCTGAATGTGGAGTCTATTGTATGTTCTTAAATGTATAAATCCACCTTGTAAATTAGACACTCGTGCAGTCCTCTATATTTTACACTAGAGAGCAGCTGAGGTGCATAAATAAATTACTTCTCCAAGCTAGGCACTTAACCAACCATGATCATACAGCTTCAGGTCATTTGAAAACAAACATTGAAAAGAAAAACCAAGTAAATGAGCGGGTTATCAGACTCCATGCGTCAGGCTACGAACTTTAGAGATCTCCGTGATTCCACTCTATTTTACTTTTATTGGCTAGAATAGCAGTTTGGGAAGATTTAGTCAGACTGTTACCAAGAGTAGTGGTACAGCAGTTATTTCTTTTTCTTTTTATTTTTTTCTCAATTTTTATTAACATTTTCCATGATTATAAAAAATATCCCATGGTAATACCCTCCCTCCCTCCACTTTCCCCTTTGAAATTCCATTCTCCATCATATGCCCTCCCCATCTCAATCAGTCTCTTTTATTTTGATGTCATGATCTTTTCCTCCGATTATGATGGTCTTGTGTACGTAGTGTCAGGCACTATGAGGTCATGGATATCCAGGCCATTTTATGTCTGGAGGGAGGACGTTGTAAGGAGTCCTACCCTTCCTTTAGCTCTTACATTCTTTCCGCCACCTTTTCCACATTAGACCCTGAGCCTTGGAAGGTGTGATCGAGATGTTACTCGGTACTCCAGTCACTTCTTTCCAGCACTATGATACCTTCTGAGTCATCCCAAGGTCACTACCATCTGAAAAGAGAAGATTCTCTATCCAAAGTGAGAGTAGTGTTAATATAAGGGTATAAATATTAAGAGAAGTGCTTACTGGGCAGTTTGATAAGCATAGTATATACATTTATCCAGACATCAGCAGATGTTACACCCCTAGGGCTCATGACTACCTCTGTTTTAAGTTTTTAGTATCAGGGATGTATTCCCCCCCCCCCATGGAGCGGGCCTCCAGTCCAGTTGGAGGGCAATTGGTTTCCGCCATGACAGACGTGCCACTATTGCACCTGTTGGCTCATTTGGCCTGGCTGGCCAATTATAAGGCTTGCAGTGTCCACTGTTGAGTATCTTCACTGGTGGTATCGCTTTCTCCCATTGAACTACATGTAGAATGGCTTCTTCCAGCTTTCTCTCAGCTGGTCTACATGGAGGAGGTTATCAGCTCAGTTCCAGCAGGATCTTTTTATTTTTTGTTTTTCTGAGGTAGGATCTTGCAGTCTTGCTCCAGCCCAGGCTAACTTGGAATTAGTCTCAGGCTGACTTAGAACTCAGCGATCTTCCCACCTCAGCCTCCTGAGTGCTGGGACTAAAAGCAGTTATTTTTTTTTTGTAAATGTAAAAAAAAAAAGAAGAAAAAACTGTCTTAAGTTATTTCTTCAAAGGGTTTCTTCACATAGAATCATAACTCATTGTATATGCATTTTTCTTTGTTCATTGTTCTTGCCTTTAGTTTCTGAAGCGCAAAATAACACCAAGAGAGTTCATAATGGCAACACAACAGAAGACCCTCCTCCTGCCAAAAAAATGCCCACATGCCAGAGACAAGGAATGAAAGAGGGCCATGTGGCTGGAGGAAAGGAGGCAGAAAAGAAAGGTAGTGGCCAGGGAGAACGTGGCCAGGAAGATCATCTCTGGGAGGGGTAGGATGGGTTCCTGTTTTTTCAGTGTTTGGCTCTTCTCTCCTTGAGGATATAATTAATTTCTCTATTATTTGAGCATACCACAATACCAGTTTACTTTGATGAATCTTTATTTTCGTAGGTTTTTTTTTATTTTTCTTTTTTTTATATGTCCTGAGGTGATTGATGACATTTTGCACACTCTTTTTTTTTTAACTTTAGTTTTATTTATTGCAGAGAGAGAAAGAGGCAGAGAGAGGGAGAGAGAGAATGGGTGTGCCAGGGCCTCTAGCCATTGCAAACAAACTCCAGATGCATGGGCCCCCTTGTGCATTTGGCTTACACGGGTCCTGGGGAATCCAACTGAGGTCCTTTGGCTTTGCAGGCAAACACCTTAACTGCTAAGCCTTTTTTGAGGGAGGGGGATTCTAGGTAGGATGTCACTCTAGCTCAGGCTGTACTGAAATTGACTATGTAGTCTCAGGGTGGTCTTGAACTCTGAGATCCTCCTACCTCTGCCTCCCAAGTCCTGGGATTAAAGGCATGTGACACTATGCCCAGCTCTATTCTCATAGTTTTTTAAAATATTTTATTTTTATTTATTTACTTATTTGACAGAGAAAGAGGGAGAGACACAGAGAATGGGTGCGCCAGGGACTCCAGCCACTGCAAGCGAACTCCAGACAAGTGTGCCCCCTTGTGCATCTGGCTAACGTGGGTCCTAGGGAATTGAACCTGGGTCCTTTGGCTTTGTAGGCAAACACCTTAACTGCTAAGCCATCCCGCCAGCCCTCTCATAGTTTTTTTTTTTTTTAAGTCTTCTTTCTTTATGTATTACAAGCAAAGAGAGATAAAAGAGAGAGAGAATGGGTGCACCAGGGCCTCCAGTCCCAGTAAGTGGACTCCAGGGGCATGTGATACTTTATGCATTTGGCTTTAAATGGGTATTGGGGAATTGAAGTCCAGTCATTAGGCTTTGCAGGCGAGTGCCTTAACCACTGAGCCATCTCTCCAGCCCAATTTTCATAATTAATATATATTTATTTGAGCTGGGCATGGTGGCATACACCTTTAATCCCAGCACTCAGGAGGCAGAGGTAGGAGGATCACCTGAGTTCAAGGCCACCCTCAGACTACATAGTGAATTCTAGGGCAGCCTGGGCTAGAGTGAGACCCTACCTCTAAAAAAATAAAAAAAGTTATTTGAGACAGAGAGAAAGAGGCAGACAGAGAGAACAAGAGAGAGTATGGGCATACCAGGGCCTCTTGCCACACCAACTTTAGGTGGGTACTGGGGATTTAAACTCGTGCAGCCTTTATAAGCAAGCTCTTTAACCGCTGAGCCATCTCTCTAACCCTAAATCATATATTTCTGATGGATTGAGACCTAGGCAGGATTGCTTGGGATGGACAAAGTTAATTATGACAGCTTTTTGGCCACCTAAGTAATTGTAGTGCCTTTTTCTGTTCCCTCAGAGTCTGTGAGGACCTTCCTGATCAAGGGCAAAGCTCCTGTGGATGAAGAATGTAAAGCCAAGGTGGGAAAGGTAAAAGGATGTAAAACTAACTCTCTGCACACTGATTTCAAAACAGCAGAAGTCTTTTGCTACTAGGATGCCTGTCCAGGGTATATCTAGCATTCATGTTAGGTATGCTGTCTAAAATTTTGCTGAAGAGTTCATTTTCTCCAAAGTTGAGAAGAGTTTGAAATTTACAGTGTTCATATGATTACCTTTAGAGGTGCCATCAGCATTCTACCCTCGTTTTCTTTTTCACTCAGAAAATGTTATGAGCCATGCATGGTGGCGCTTGCCTTTAGTCCCAGCAGAGGTAGGAGGATTGTTGTGAGTTCCAGGTCAGCCTGGACTAGAGCGAGACCATACCTCAGAAAAACCAAAGAAAGAAAAAAAGAAAATGTTGATTATTAAAGGAAAATTGTCTTGTTTTGATGAGTTCTAATGTAGGAAGTATTTGAATCTAAAAGAAAATCTGCTCTATTTCTGTAATTAAGGTATGTTTTCATTATGATAATGACAAACTGTTTGTAGAACCATACTTCCATTTCTTTCCCTGGAAGATAGATGTGGAAGGTACTGGAGAATAAACCTTGAGGCATAAGAAAATATAGAACATCATGTTGGACCTCAGGAATAATGCTATTTTTTTTTTCTTCTCTTTCTAGGCTCATGTATATTGTGAAGGAAATGATGTCTATGATGTCATGCTAAATCAAGTAAGAGGAGACACCATTCTACTTATCGAAATTGTTTTTTTGTTGTTGTTTTAGCTCTTCAAGTTAGGGTCTCGCTCTAGCCCAGGCTGAGCTGGAATTCACTACATAATCTCAGGGTGGCCTCAAACTCACAGCAATCCTCCTACCTCTGACTCCATAGTACTGGGATTAAAGGCGTGCGCCACCACGCCCGGCTTTTTTTTTCTTTTTCAAGGTAGGGTCACACTATAGCCCAAGCTGACCTGGATCTCACTCTGTAGGCCTAAGCTGGCCCCAAATTCACAGCAATATGCTTACCTCTGCCTCCTGAGTGCTGGGATGAAAGGTATTGCACCACCACACGCAGCTCTTTTTTTTTTTTTTTTTTCCATTTTTGATAATTTATAAGATGTATTTTGAACACTTAACCCCCATTTTCCTCTCTTATCCCCTTCACATTTCTACTAAGCCCTTTCTGCTTCTCAACTATCACTGAATTTTTTCCAACATTTATTGATTTGCAAGCAGCGCACACCAGGGACTCTTGTAACTGCAAATAAATTCTTGCTACTTGTACCACTTTGTGTATGTGCCTTTACATGGGTACTGGAGAATTAAACCCCAGCTGGCAAGCTTTGCAACCAAGCACTTTTACCTGCTGAGTCATTCCCCGGCATCTCCACCCCCTTATTTTGGGTACAGGATCTTACTATGTAACCCTGACTAGTGTGGCACTCACCAGTGTAGCTCACCCTGGCATCAAATTAGTCTCCTGAGTGCTACAGGACATGTACCACCACATCTGGCTAATTTCTCTCTCTCTCTCTCTCTCTCTCTCTCTCTCTCTATCTCTCTCTTTCTCTCTTTCTCTCCTTCTGAGGTAGGGTCTCACTGTAGCCCAGGCTGACCTATAATTCATTATGTAGCCTTAGAGTGGTCTTAAATTCACATTGATCCTCCTACCTCTGCCTCGCCTCCCAAATGCTATGATTAATACATGCCCCACTATGCCTGACTTTAATTTCTCTTTTGAAAGAACCTTTTTGTTGTTGTGATTATATTATTTCCTAGATAGGACTTTATATTCGATTCATTGCTCTAACATGTACAATTTTTTTGTTGTTATTTATTCAAGATAGGGTCTCACTCTAGGCTGATTTGAAACTATGTATTTCCAGGTAGGCATCAAACTCACAGTGATCTTCATACCTCTGCCTTCCAAGTGCTGGGATTAATAGTGTGTGCCACCACACCTGGCTCAGATATCGCTTCTTAAATATTAGTTATATTCTCTGAATATTTCCAAGTTAAGTCAGGTTAGTGATGAGAGAGGTGAGCCTTTGCCTCTCCCAACATTGTTCTCAGCTTTTATCAAATGTCTGCATCTTGGAGAGCAAATCCCTAAGGAATGTCAAAGATCAAAAAGTCATTGAAGCAAATAAAAATGGTAGTTATAGACCTATGGTGCACAAAACTCATTTTCATTTGGGAAGCAATTATTGGGAGTGAATTAGGAGTTGGAAAACAGACAATATGAAACAGGAGCAGCCAGTTAATAAGTAAGAAGGATATTGAAGGTAGGTGGGAGGCTTTAGGAAGCTTCTAGGTTCCCGCTTTAATGCCCAATATTCCAAAGTTGAATATATAAACTCTTAGTGGGGTATGTTGGCCCAGCACTTGTGAGGCTATAGTAAGAGGATCCCATGAGGTGAAAGCCAGCCTGGGCTAAAGTGAGACTCTGCCTCAAAAAACAAAACAAGGGCTGGAGAGATGGCTTACCGATTAAGGTGCTTGCCTGCAAAGCCAAAGGACCCAGGTTCAATTCCTCAGGACCCACATAAGCCAGGTAGTGTACACATTTGGAGTTCATTTGCAGTGGCTGGAGATCTGGTGTGCCTATTCTCTCCCCCTCCCTCCTCCCCGTGCCTTTCTCTCTCAAATATTTTCTTTTTATTATTGACAACTTCCATAATTATAGACAACAAACCATGGTAACCCCACCCCCCCCTACTTTCTCCTTTGCAAATCCACTCTCCATCATACACCTTCCGTCTCTCAATCAGTCTGTTATTTTGATGTCCTCATCTTTTTCTCCTATTATGGTCATGTGTAAGTGTCAGGCACTACAAGTTCATGGATATCCAGGCCATTTTTTGTCTGGAAGAGTGCATTGTAAGGAGTCCTACCCTTCCTTTGGCTCTCAGATTTTTCTGCCACATTTTTCACAAAGGGCCCTGAGCCTTGGAAGGTGTGATAGAGATGTTTCAGTGCTGAGCACTCCTCAGTCACTTCCTCTCAACATTATGGTGCCTTCTGAGTCATCCCAAGGTCACAGCCATCTGAAAAGTTTCTCTAACCATAAGTGAGAGGAACATTAATATATGGGTATGAACATTAAGAGAAGTGCTTACTGGACAGTTAGGTGAGCATAGTATATACATTTAGTCAGAAACCAGCAGACATTACACCCCTAGGGTTCATGACTTCTCCTTTCATAGGTTTTCAGTATCAGGCATGTATTCCCTGCTGTGGAGTGGGCCTCCAGTCCAATTAGAGAGTGGTTGATTTCCCCCATAACACACATGCCACTATTGCACCCATTGGCTCTTTTGGCCTGAATGGCAAAATTTAAGGCTTGCGGTATCCACTGTTGTTTATCTCCGCTGGTGATTTCTCTCTCCCCCATTGAACTCCATTGAGCTTAGCTTTTTTTCAGCTTTCTGTCATCCCATCTACATGGAGGAGGTTTTCAGGTCAACTTCAGCAGGATTTCCCAGTGACCTTGCAGCCCAAGTATGTGGAGTCTTCAGCAGTAGGGTCTTACTGTCTATTCTTGGTGGGAAACCAAGGGCCTTGGCAATGGCCTATGTTTTGGAGGGCATCAGAGACCTCCCTGGCCACTGGAAGGTATCCTATCCCTGGCACTGAAAATTTTCTAGTAACAATGTATGGCAATGTCCATAAAAGTAGGCTTCCATATGACTTACTCACTCCTTAGATTTTGATTAGCCCTCCCCTACCTTTCCTTTACTCAATTTCTTCCCCTGATCTCACTTAGGCCTTTCCACCCCCAGTAATCTCTTCTTCTACTTACATATATACAATACCATTTTCTTAAGTATCACCCCCTCCTCCCTTTCTATTCACTTTATATCCCCTTTCTACCTTAATGGCCTCTGCTACTGGGTTTTATTCCAACTCACCTAGGTGTCCAAACACTTGTAGCTAACATCCACATATGAGAGAGAACATGTGATGTTTGGCTTTCTGGGCCTGAGTTACCTCACTCAGTATAATCCTTTCCAGATCCATCCATTTCCCTGCAAATATCATAATTTCATTTTTCTTTACCACTGAATAGAACTTCATTTTATAAAGTTACCACATCTTCATTATCCACTCACCAGTTTCAGGGATATCTAGGCTGGTTTCATTTCCTAGCTATTGTGAATAGAGTGGCAATAAACATGGTTGAGCAAGTATCTCTGAGGTAGTGAGACAAGTCCTTAAGATATTTTCCTAGGAATGGGATAGCTGGATCATATGGTAAATCTATTTTTAGCTGTCTCGGGAGCCTCCACACTGATTTCTACAATGGCTGGACCAGATTGCATTCCCACTGTGGTAGTTTGAATAGATGGCCCCTAATATATTCAGTGTTTTATTAGTTTGTAGTTTACATCTGCAGCCACCTGGCTGGAGGTGATAATCACTGGGTGGATCTTAAGGTGTGGTAGTGGGTTTGAGATTTCAATCTAAAGGTATACAAAGTGTGCCTAGCTAGAGTTCCTGAAGTGTGCTTTTTGGCTTTTGGCTTTTGGCTTTTGGCTTGTGCTTCTCTCTCTGTATTTGGGTCTGTGAAGGCGGGCCAGCTTCTGCCATTATGGAACCTCCCCTGGATCTGTAAGCTTCAATAAATATCCCTTCCTCCACAACTGTGCCTGGTTTGGAAGTTTATCTCAGCAAACCTGAAGCTGTTTGATATGGAAGTTGGTACCAAGGAGTGAGCTGAGATGAACCTGACCATGTGGATGTTGGTCTTTTGGAACTTTTGTTTTGGAGAAATGGGCATGGAATTGGTGCTTGCAATTGAAGACACCTTCTGGAGTGGTGAGCCAAGTTTTATGGACTATTCTGTTGAGAGTTTAAGAATACTAAGTGCAGATAATGTTGAACTTCGAGGCTTGGCTTATGAGCTTTCTAAGGGGAAGGAAAGCTACAGAGGACTGTTGGAACTGGGCTACTAGGATAAGGGCTGGCTGCATTCTGCTGCCCAGGCCCAGCGAGTATGTTATGGACTAATGTGCTTGGCTAAAGATAGTGGAGTGGAAGATTTAAGATTTTAAGTTAGAAAACCTCAAGCAAGTTAAAATTATAGCCACTGAGACTGGTCTTAGGTTACTGAAGCTGCTGTTGTCAACACATTAGCAATCTTAAGGAAGATGATCCAACTGCTTTACATTAAAACAATGGAAAGGGTGCCTGAGGAAAGACTGTCATAGAAATGCAAACTCTTTTGGAAAGAGTTGACTGGAGAAAGAACCTGCTTTTCAAGGTTATAATTTATTTCATCCCTGAATTAAGAATATGGCTGTGTCCTGCACACCTGGTATTAGTTTCAGAAGCATAAAAAATGTGTGGAGTGGTCATGAATTACACGCATTTCCAGGAGCCGCTGCTGAGATGCAGCATGAGCCAGGGCCTGATGCCCTGATATGCTGAAAGAGCCTTTTGAAGATGGACTATGGTTTGCATGAAGACCTGAAGATGTTTTGGGTATACAAGGACTATGCAAGGGCTACCATAGAACACACTGTTGGCCTAGGAATGAAGTATTCCCTGGCTACTCTCCCCAGCTGGAGCGACAGAATTGGAAAATCTGGACACTGCCAGTCTCTAGCTATATTGAACTTTAACTGTAGAAGTTTGATGATTGCTTGGTTTGCATTGTTTTAGTCTCTCCTTGCTATGCATTATACCAGTTGAAAATGTTTACTCTGTGCCTTTGTATGTTGGAAGTATTTAATTTGTTTGATTTTACATGACTTACTACGTTAAATTGGTCAAGTCTGTGGGGACCTTTGAAATTCAACTGAGTACAACTTACAATATGTGATGGTTATGAATTTATTGGGGGCCAAGGGAGGAATGTGGTAGTTTGAATAGATGGCCCCCAATATATTTAGGGTTTTATTAGTTTGTAGTTTGCATCTGCAGCCACCTGGCCAGAGGCATTGTCATTGGGCGGATCTTAAGGTGTAGTGGTGGATTTGAGATTTCAATCTAAAGATACACAAAGTGTGCCTAGCTAGAGTTCCTGAAGTGTGCTCTGTGGCTTTTGGCTTGTGCTTCTCTGTCTCTGATTGGACCTGTGAAGGCAGGCCAGCTTCTTCTGCCATTATGGAACTTGCCCTGGATCTGTAAGCTTCAATAAATATCCCTTCCTCCATAACCATACCTGGTTTGGAAGTTCATCTCAGTGAACCTGAAGCTGTCTGCTACACCCACTAATAGTGTAGAAGGGATCCTCATTTACCACATCCTTGCCAGATTTCTTTTTTTTTTTTTTTTTTCTTTTGGTTTTTTCGAGGTAGGGTCTCACTGTAGCCCAGACTGACCAGGAATTCGCTATGGAGTCTCAGGGTGGCCTTGAATTCATGGTGATCCTCCTACCTCTGCTTCTCGAGTGCTGGGATTAAAGGCATGTGCCACCATGCCTGGCTGATTTCTTTATTTTTTTATTTTTAAAAAAATTTTTGTCTAATTTTATTTATTTATTTGAGAGCAATAGACACAGAGAGAAAGGCAGAGAGAGAAAGAGAATGGGCACACCAGCGCCTCCAGCCTCTGCAAATGAACTCCAGACACGTGCGCCCCCTTGTGCATCTGGCTAATGTGGGTCCTGGGGAATCCAGCCTCGAACCGTGGTTCTTAGGCTTCACAGGCAAGCGCTTAACTGCTAAGCCATCTCTCCATTTCTTGATAATAGCCATTCTAGCAGGAGTGAGATGGAATCTCAAAGTAGTTTTAATTTGCATTTCCCTAATGGCTAAGGATGTAAAACTTTTTTTTAGATGTTTATATGCCATCTGTATTTCTTTTTTTGAGAACTGTCTATTTAGTTCCATAGCCCATTTTTTCATTGGGTTGTTTGATTTCTTAGTTTTATGAGTTCTTTCTATATTCTGGATATTAATCCTGTGTCAGATGAATAGCTGGTGAAGATTTTCTTCCATTCTGTAAGTTGCCGCTTTGCTATATTCACAGTGTCTTTTGCTGTACATCAGCTTTGTAATTCCATGAGGTCCCAGTGGTTGATTAGTGCTTTTGTTTCCTGAGCAACTGGGATTATATTCAAAAAGTCATTGCCCATGCCAGTATGTTGAATAGTTTCCCCTACTTTTTTCTCTAGCATTTTCAGAGTTTCAGATCTGATATTAAGGTCTTTGATCCATTTGGACTTAATTCTTGTGCATGGAGAGAGATAAGGATCTATTGTCATCCTTCTACAGGTACATATCCAATTTTCCCAGCACCACTTGCTGAAGAGGATCTCTTTTCTCCAATGAATATTTTTGACATTTTTGTCGAAGATAGATGGCTGTAGCTGCCTGGACTTACATCTGGGTTCTCTATTCTGTTCCATTGATCTATGTGTCTGTTTTGTGACAATACCACACTGCTTTTGTTACTATAGCTCTGTAATATAGGTTAAAATATTATATGGTGATACCACCAGCCTTATTTTTGTTGCACAAAACTGTTTTAAATATTCAAGGTTTTTTGTGCTTCCAAATGAATTTTTGAATTGTTTTTTATATTTCCATGAAGAATGCCATTGGAATTTTGATAGGGGATTGCATTAAATGTGTAGATTGCTTTTGGTAAGATTAAAATTTTCACAATATTGATTCTTTCAATCCAAGAACAAGGGGTGTCTTTCCATTTCCTAGTGACTTCTGCAATTTCTGTGTTGAGTGTTTTAAAGTTTTCATTGTAGAGCTCCTTCACTTCCCCGGTTAGGTTTATTCCAAGGTACTTTATTATTATTATTATTTTGATGCAATTGTGAATGGGAGTGTTTCTCTGATTTCATCCTCAGCATGTTTGGTATTAGCATATAAGAAAGCTATTGATTTCTGTGTGTTTATTTTGATTCTGCTACATTGCTGTAAGTGTTTATCAGCTTTAACAGTTTGCTGGTAGTCTTTAGGGTTCTTTGTGTATAAAATGATATCATCTGCAAATAATGATAATTTGATCTCTTCCTTTCCAGTTTGTATGTTTTTTATGTGTGTCTCTTGCCATATTGGTATTGGCTAAGACTTCCCATACCATATTAAGTAAAAGTGGGGACAGGGGACACCCTTGTCTTGTTCCTGATTTCAGTGGAAAAGTTTCAGGTTTTCCTCCATTTAGTATTATGTTAGCTGTAGGTTTGTTATACATAGCCTGTATTATGTTAAGAAATGTTCCTTCTGTTCCCAGTTTCTGTAGGACTTTAATCATAAAGGGATGCTGGATTTTGTCAAATGCTTTTTCTGCATCTAATGAGATGATCATATAATTTCTGTCCTTTGTATTATATTTACTGATTTCCATATATTGAATCATCCCTGCATTTCTGGAATAAAGCTTACTTGGTCGGGGTGAATGGTCTTTCTGATATATTCTTGTATTCTGTTTGCCAATATTTTGTTGAGAATTTTTGCATCTATGCTCATGAGGGAGATTGGTCTGTAACTTTCTTTTTCTGTTCTGTCTTTGCCTGGTTTTGGTATCAGGGTGATACTGGCTTCATAGGAGGAGTTTGCTAGAATTCCTTCCTTTCTATTTTGAGAAGCATTGGTGTTAGTTCTTCCATGAAGGTCTGGTAAAATTCACAAGTGAATCCATCTGGGCCTGAACTTTTTAATTGGGAGATTTTTTTTATAACTGCTTGGATGTCTGTATTTGTTATAGGTGTATTTAACTGGTTAATCTCATCTTAATTTAATTTTGTTAGGTCATGTAAATCAAGGAAATCATCCATTTCTTCAAGTTTTTAAACTTAGTGAACTATATGTTCTTAAATTATGTTCCTATGATTTTCTGAATTTCTTTGGTATCTGTTGTAATGGTGCCTTTTTAATCTCTAATTTTATTAATTTGTGTCTCCTTTCTCTTTTTTCTGGACATATTCACTAAGAGTTTGTCAATCTTGTTCATCCTTTCAAAGAACCTACTCTTTGTTTCATTGATTCTTTGGATTTTTTTTCTATTTCATTAATTTATGCCCTCATCTTTATTATTTCTTCTTGTCTGCTGATTCTTGGTTTGCTTTGTTCTTCTTTTTCCAAGGCCTTAAAGTGAAGCATTAAGTTATTTACTTGTGACCTTTCTAATTTCTTAATATATGCACTTAAATCTATACATTTCCCTCTTAGAACTGCCTTCATTGTGTCCCAGAGGTTTTGGTATGTTGTGTTCTCATTATCATTTGGTTCTATAAAATTTTTTTGTTGCTTTTATTTTTCAGTTTTTCAAGGTAGGGTCTCACTCTGGCCCAGGCTGACCTGGAATTCACTATGCGTTCTCTGAGTGGCCTTGAATTTACGGTGATCCTCCTACCTCTGCCTCCCGAGTGCTGGGATTAAAAAGGTGTGTACCACCATACCTGATTTGATTCTATGATTTTTTTATTTCCTTTTTTGATTTCTTCATTGACCTATTCATCATTTAGTAGTTTGTATGCTCTATAGCTTTTCTTCCTGTTGATTTGTAGTCATATCCCATTGTGATCAGATAGAGTTCAGGGAATTATTTCAATTTTCCTGTATTTGTTAAGATTTCCTTTGTGTCCTAACATATGATCTGTTTTAGAGAATGCTCCATGTGCTGCTGAAAGAATATGTATTCCTTAGCATTGGGAGGAAAATTTCTGTAGATATCTGTTAGGTCCACTTGTTCTATGACCTCATTTAATCCAGATGCTTCTCTGTTTATTTTTTGCCAGGATGACTTGTCAATTGATGAGAGTGGGGTGTTGAAGTCACCCACTACAACTGTGTTTGGTGTTTTCAGTGACCTCTAATTCTAATAGTGTTTGTTTGACAAAATTGGGAACCTCCATGTTAGGTATATATATGTTTAGGTTTGTAATGTCCTCCTGTTGGAGTGTTCCTTTAATCAATATAAAGTCACCTTCCATATCTTTGCTAACTAATGTTGGTCTGAAGTCTACCCTGTCAGATTTTAGGATAGCAAAGCCTGCTTGTTTTCTAGGCCCATTTGCTTGAAACACCATTGTCCATCCAACCTTTCACCTTAAGATAGTGTCCATCTTTTGTGGAAAGGTGAGTTTCTTGGAGGGCTACCAATAGAAGGATCCTGCTTTTTTTTTTTTTTTTGTTTGTTTTTTGAGGCAGGGTCTCACTCTAGCTCAGGCTGACCTGGAATTCACTATGTAGTCTCAGGGTGGCCTTGAACTCAAGGCAATCCTCCTACCTGTGCCTTCCAAGTGTTGGGATTAAAGGCGTGCACCACCACACCCAGCAGGATCCTGCTTTTTAATCCAGCCTGCAAGCGTATGTCTTTTGGTTGGGGCATTGAGGCCATTGATATTAAGAGTCATTATTGAAAGGTGTGTATTTTTTTTTTTTTTTTTTTTTTTTTTGGTTTTTTGAGGTAGGGTCTCACTCTAGCCCAGGCTGACCTGGAATTCACTATGGAGTCTCAGAGTGGCCTCAAACTCACAGCGATCCTCCTACCTCTGCCTCCCGAGTGCTGGGATTAAAGGCGTGCGCCACCACGCCCGGCGAAAGGTGTGTATTTATCCTTGCCGTTCTTCTTGTTTTGTAATTCTTCTGGTTTTGCCTTTACTCTCTTCTATTAACTAGTAGTATATAAGTACGGTTTATTTTTTTTCCCCAGGTTCCTAGTGTGTATGCTTTTCTTTCTCTTCAGCATGGAAGATCCTTTCAAGGTTTTTTTTTTTTCTTTTTTTCTTTTTGGTTTTCCGAGGTAGGGTCTCACACTCTGGCCCAGGCTGACCTGGAATTTACTATGTAGTCTCAGGGTGGCCTTGATCTCACAGTAATCCACCTTCCTCTGCTTCCCAAGTGCCGGGATTAAAGGCGTGCACCACCATGTCTGGCTCAAGTGTTTTCTATGGGGCTGGTTTAGTTATCATATATTCCTATAGCCTGCTTTGGTTGTGGAATATCCTCATTTTTTCTGTCAATTTGGATAGATAGCTTTGCAGTATAAAGTAATCTTGGTTGACAGCTTTTATTTTTCAGAACTTGGAATACATCATGCTAAGCCCTTCTGGCTTTTAAAGTTTGTGTTTAGTAATCTGTTGTTGTCCTGATTGGCTTCCCTTTGTATGTGACTTGATTTTTCTCTCTAACTCCTTTCAAGATATTTTCTTTGGTTTGTATGTTTTGTAGTTTAATTATAGTATGACAGTGAGAGGTTCTTTTGTAATTTTGTCTGTTTGGCATTCTATAAGCTTCCTGTATCTGTATTGGCATCACTTTCCCTATTTGGGGGATGTTCTCTTCTATGATTTTGTTCAAAATATCTCTTATGCCTTTTGAGTGAAACTCTTCTTCAGCTACTACGCCCTAGATTTTTATATTTTATCTGTTCATAGTGTCCTGAATGTTTTGAAATCCCCATTAATGCCTTCCTGTTAGTTTGTCTCTCACTTTGTTGGACTGTATTAGATCTGCCACCTAGTTTTCTAGTTTACATATTCTGTCCTCTCCTTGATCCATTCTACTGGTGAGATTTGCTACAGAGTTTTCTATTTGACTTACTCTGTTTTTCATTTCTAGTATTTCTGACTGGTATTTTTTTTTCATTATTTCTATTTCCTTACTCATGTCTTATATTGACGTACTTATTTAATTAAGCTGGTTTCATGTGTTTTCTAGGGGCTCTTTCAGGAGTTTGTTTTCTTCTTTGATTCCTTTGGTTTCTTTGAACGTACATATAATCTTTTGTTTTTTTTAATCTTTGTCAGGCATTTCATGTAAAGCAGTCTCACTGGAGGTCATTTCTGATGGATTTATAATTTTTGGTAGGATTGTATTGTCTTGACTTTTTTCTGTTTCTTGTATTACAATGTAGAGATTTTTGCATGTTGAGTTACTTTGATGCTTGGGTTTTCTAATTACCTGCAGGTTCTTAGCTGTGTAAGTCCGGCTTTATATATCTTCAGTGTAGGAGTTTAGGATGCCAAGTGTAGCTCTTATGCTACAAGAGAAACAGCAGAAGTGACCTTAGGTGTTGAAACTGTCTGCTATTCAAGTATTCTAGTAGCCTGGATGGAGCAAATTACAGGCAAATTCTGAAATACAACTGAGGAATACACAAATATAATCAAAACCAGCATAGAGTATTTGTACAAGTGTGGCGATTAAAATAAATATATAATCTAATAAAGTCAAAGTCCCTAAAGTTATGTATTGCCCCCTTAATTGTATTATGTATTGCACCCTTAATCCTGTCAACTAGGATTTTGAGATTTTTGTTCTGAAATAGGGTCTAAGTCAGACTGGGGCAGTCAAACCTTACCCCCAACAATGACTGAAGAAAAAGACAAAGGCCCTAAAAATCAGGAAACTTCAAAGGCAACAATAGACCATGCCAAAATGCAACTTATTTGAGAATGGTAAAGCCAACCAAGAAAATATTATTCAAAGGTAATACATAACCTTTTCTGACATGGAAAGGGAGATTAGCACTTCTAGTGCAGGCTGGTATATCTGGCTTTGTGTAAGCGGACCCTGTTACTTTTTGGGGTGGCTTCCAATCTCACCAATGCTGAGTGCCCACCTTGCTCTCTCTCTGTGCTGGGTGGCCAGGGTTGAATGTGTTTTCCAGAGGTTTATAGTCCTGACAGTGCCTGGAGCTGCTCAGCTGGTCCCGTCTGTAGTCTCCTTCAGCAGCTGCTCAGCTGGTCTTCCCCTTTAGGTTTCTTGACTTTAAGAGGAGGGTGATGTGAGTGGAAAATCTCTTCACCTGGTTTCTGCTCCTGCAGCTCTGCGCTGCTTGCGTACGTGCAGATTGGAGCTGCAGGTGCCTCAGCAGGATTCTGGCCAGTTTCTTCTTTCTGGAAGATCTTGGTCTCTCCTGCTTCTCTGCTGTAGTTGGTAATAACTTACACACCTTCACTTTTCAGTACAAGAGTGTATTTTGCTGTGTTTCTGCTTATATCCCTCCCTAGGCTGCTTTGGTGTGGCTAGTATGCTGCCATCTTTCCTGGAAGTTCCCTCAAATATTTTTTTAAATCCCCCACATATAAATATACAGACACATGTGCACACTATTTATGTTCTTATTCTGATAGGAATTTTATTTATTTATTATTTTTTCTTAATTTTGCATCATGCTTTCCTGTTCTTTATGGCAATTACTGATAGCTATAACTAAGAAAGAATCATTGGTTCATGTAACATTCAGCTGCACAACTCTCCTTTTATGTTCATTATTTTTTCACTCATAGACCAATCTTCAGTTCAACAACAACAAGTATTATCTTATTCAGCTGTTAGAAGATGATGCTCAAAGAAACTTCAGTGTTTGGATGAGATGGGGCCGAGGTAATGACTTTCTGTTTTTTTTTTTTTTTTTGAGGCAGGGTCTCACTCTAGCCCATGCTGACCTAGAACTCACTCCGTAGTCCCAGGCTGGTCTCAAATGCACAGCGATTCTCCCTCCTCTACCTCTGGAGTGCTTGAATTAAAGGTGTGCACTACCATGCCCAGCCAAGGTAATGACTTTTATGATGGGTGTTTTGATTTGCCATTCAGAAACCCAGAAGCAATATAGCCAGAGGGTAGACTGAAATTAGTAATTTCAGACTCTACAGTCTGAAGTTGGGGAATGACAGGCATCTTCGGGAAGCTCACATTGGAAAGACCAAGAATAATGCTTTTTGAAGTTGAAACTTCTCCTACAGTTCAGCCACTGTCATAGGCTCTAGTAAGTAACTTGTAGCAATATGATCATTCCCTTAAGCCCTTTTACCTCTCCCTTCTTGTTAGTCAGGTGGTAACCTTAGAGACAACTGTATTTGAGGTGTATCTTATGTGTAACATTTACTTTGCAGTTGGGAAAGTGGGGCAGCACAGCTTGGTGGCTTGTTCAGGTGATCTCAACAAGGCAAAGGAAATCTTTCAGAAGAAGTGAGTACTGAGAAATAAATATAAAAAATATATTGTTATTCTTATGTTTATCCTTTTAAAAATTTCATAATAAGGATGATTTGATCTAAATGTTAATTCCTTTCCACTCTGATAGTCTGTGATTAGAATATCATATTGTATTTTAAAAATTATTTTATTAAGCCGGGCGTGGTGGCGCACGCCTTTAATCCCAGCACTCGGGAGGCAGAGGTAGAAGGATCGCTGTGAGTTCGAGGCCACCCTGAGACTCCATAGTGAATTCCAGGTCAGCCTGGGCTAGAGTGAGACCCTACCTCAAAAAACCAAAAAAAAATTATTTTATTGACAACTTCCATAAATATAAACAATATACCATGATCATAATCCCCTCCCATCCCTTCCCTTTCCCCTTCCAAATCTCACCTTCACTGAATCCTTTCTTCTTCAAATATATTTATTTACAAGCAGAGAGACAAAAGAGAATGGATGCTTCAGTGCCTCTAGCCTCTGCAAACAAACTTGAACTACCCAGGTAGTTAAGCTTTGCAGGCAAGAGCCTTAACTACTGAGCAATCTCTCCAGCTCTGTCCCCTTCTTTTCAACTAGTCTCTCTCCTATTCTTTTCTTTTTTTTTTTTATTGACAACTTCCATAATTACAGATAATAAACTATGATAATCCCCTTCCTGCCTCCACATTCTCCTTCACAACTCCACTGTCCATCATATACCCTTCCTCTCTCATCAGTCTCTCTTTTATTTTGATGTCATTATCTTTTCCTCCTATTATGATAGTCTTGTGTAGGTAGTGACGGGCACTGCAAGGTCATGTATACCTAGGCCATTTTGTGTCTGGAAGTGTGCATTGTAAGGAGCCCTACCCTTCCTTTGGCTCTTACATTCTTTCTACTACCTCTTCTACAATGAACCCTGAGCCTTGGAAGGTGTGGTAGAGATGTTTCAGTGCTGGTCACTCTTCTGTCACTTCTACTCTTTTGGTTTTTGTTGTTTAGAGTTTTAAGGTTGATGTGTCTTAGAAAGTTTCTTCTTTGGTCCAGTCTTTTTGGAGTTGTTAGCCTCTTGTATCTTTTGAAAGGGTGGGAAAGTTTTCTTCAGTAATTTTGTTGAATAAGTTCTCTATGTCCTTTGGTCTGAATTTCTTCCCCTTCTGTTATACCCATGATCTGAATGTTTTAGGGTATCCCACAGTTACCTCATGTTCTGTTCACAAGAATTTTCGAACTTTATTAAAGTTCTTTGAACTCCCAAACTGTTTCTTCTGTTTTGTCCTCCAGCTCTAAGGTTCTGTCCTCCACATGATTAGCACATGATTAATTCTTCTTGAGGGCTTCTAGAGAAGTTTGCACTAGCTCAGTTTGGTGTGTATTTTTGTATTGCCTTTTTCTGTATAGTATCCATCCCTTTGTTGAGTTCCAATTTCAGGTCATTTTTTGATTTTTTTTAATGCTTCTTGGTATTTTTTTAAATTTTATTTTTTATTTTTATTTTTTGGTTTTTCAAGGTAGGGTTTCACTCTAGCTCAGGCTGACCTGGAATTCATTACAGAGTCTCAGGGTGGCCTTGAACTCACAGCAATCCTCCTACCTCTGCCTCCCGAGTGCTGGGATTAAAGGTGTGTGCCACCACGCCCAGCAGAATTCATTCTTTCATTTACTTATATCTTCTTTATACTTAACCAGCTGGTTATTGAAATCCTCTATTTTTTGGCTCAGCTTCAGTTCACTTTATCCTCTTTTGAAGTCTCTCTGGGTTTTGTCTATTAGGTCCAGCCTCATAAAGACAACTGTGTGAATTTCATTTTTGTGATTGTTGGGTTTTTTATTTGTCTGTTTGTTTGTTTTTTGTCCTACCTCTGCCTCCCTAGTGCTGAGATTAAAGGCGTGCAACACGCCCGGCGAGTATTCCCTTTTATGTTTGACTAGAATAGGTTACTGATGGCTTAGTGTTTGGGGATGTGCAGGTTGTAAAGTGCATAAATGCACCAGCCACTCTGGACTGGTGCTTACTACCAAAGGTGGGATTTGAGGTCTGGGATCCCCTTGACATGGTCTTAGCTGTGTCTTGCCTATGGTTCTGGGGCTGTAGCACTTGTACTTGTCTCCTATTAAACTTAGATGGACAGGTTATAGAGGACTCACTGGTTCTCCCAGGCAGGTGATTGCCTGGCTTTCCTGTGTTGCTCTTCTGGGGCTGATGCGATGCCCCAAGTAGTCACTAGGAATGGGGTGGGGTATTGGAGATATAGTAGGGGTTGCTGAGTTCCACAAACCTGGTCTGATCAGGGCGTTGGCTGATGTGGGAGATAGAGGGCCACTGGCTAAGGGGCACACTCAAGGATGCCTGTAGGCAGCACAGGGTGTGGAGGGCCTGAAAGCTGGAGGAGGCAGCCTGCAGGCCAGTCCACCAAGGATGCAAGACAGGGGAGTGTGGCAGGAGATGGGAGTGCACGTGGGCCTTGGGCTTAATTTGTGATGCCTTTGGGAGCCAGGAGTGGGCTGGACACAATGGAGGAGTGCTCTGGGAGATGGGAAGTACACACAGGCTACCACAGATGCAGTGGAGGGGAGACTCTGGGAACCAGGGAAGTGCGAGTAGGCCACTGACAGTCCTTGGGGAGAAAGGGGATAGTGTGGGCTGTTTGGTTCTGGAGGAAGGGGACTGCATGGTTGGCTCTGGAAGGAGGGTAGGGTGCACGAGAGAGGGGTTGGTTTGGGCCAGTTGGCTAGGGAGGGAGGAGATGGCTCAGGAGAGAAGGGCAACATGGGAAAGAGAGCATGCAGTGAGAGAGAGGGGATGGTATGGGCTGGTCAGCTAGGGAGGGAGAAGATGGCACAAGAGAGAGGGGATGGCTTGGGTTGGTTGACTAGGGAGGGAGGAGACAGCATAGGAGAGAGGGGATAACACGGTGGGCTTGGGAGGGAGGGAAGGGACAGGTTGGGAGAGATGGAGAAGGGATGGGAGCAGGACAACTCAGGAGAGAAAGGACAGCGAGGAAGGGGCCTAGGGAGACGGGACAGCTTGGGAGAGAAGGGTGGTGTGGGCCAGTTGGCTCAGGTGAGAGACAGGGAATAGCTTGGGCCCCCCAAGCAGGTGGGGCCGGGGGTGTTCAGGAGAGAGGGATGGTGCACAGTCCCTCGTAGGCAGGCCCTTGTGGGTGTAGCCTGCAGGTAGTGCAGCAGAGAACCTGGTCAAGGAGTGGCTGGTGGCTGCGATGTGTGGTTAGGGAGACATGAGGGTCTAGTGGACTACCCAATAGCATGGAAATCATCAGATTCCCTTCAGTGTCCCTTCGTGCCCACCCACTGGTGGTCTGCTATGACCTACTTACACCCGAGCCCAAAAGATCTTGCCTGATACTACTCTGGGACCATAAGTGTGGTTATGCGGAGGCCATCTTGACTAGAAGCCTCCGCTTTCCAACTCTTTGTTTCACCGATTCTTTCTTTCTTGTCTTTTTTTTTTTTTTTTTTTTTTTTTTTTGGTTTCTATTTCACTTATTTTTGGTTTGCCTTGTTCTTCTTTTTCCAAGGCCTTAAGTTGTTTACTTGTGACCTTTCTAATTTATTTTTTTGTTTGTTTCTTTTCTTCTGAGGTAGGATCTCACTCTAGCTCAGGCTGCCCTGAAATTCACTCTGTAGTCTCAGGGTGGCCTCAAACTCATGGCAGTCCTCCTACCTCTGCCTCCCAAGTGCTGGGATTAAAGGCGTATGCCACTGCGCCTGGCTTACCTTTCTAATTTCTTAACATAGGCACGTAGAGCTGCCAGCTTCTCTTTTAGGACTGCCTTCATTGTGTCCCAAAAGTTTTATATATTGTGTACTCATAGTCATTTGATTTTATGAACTTTTTTATTTCTTTCTTGATTTCTTCATTGACCCAGTCATCATTTAGTAGTGTACTGTTTCATTTCCATAATTTTGTGTATGTTCTTTAGGTATTCTTCCTGTTGATTTGTGCTCTAATCCCATTGTGATCAGATAGAGTTCAAGGAATTATTTCAATTTTCCTGTATTTGTTAAGATTTGCTTTGTGTCCTAATATATGGTCCATTATAGAGAATGTTCCATGTGCTGCTGAAAAGAATGTGTATTCAGCAGCATTTGGATGAAGTAGTCAGTAGATATCTGTTGGGACCATTTGTTTTATGGCCTCGTTTAATCCAGATGCTTCTGTGTTTATTTTTTGCAGGATGACCTGTCAATTGATGAGAGTGGGGTATTGAAGTCACCCATTATAACTGTGTTTGGTGTTACCTGTGACCTTAATTCTACTAGTGTTTGTTTGATGAAATTGGGACCCCCGTGTTAGGTGCTTATATGTTTAGAATTTTAATGTCCTCCTGTTGGAGTGTTCCTTTAATCAGTATAAAGTGAACTTCTTTATCTTTCATTTTTTAAAATATTTTTGACAACTTATATACTTACAGAAAATAAACCATGATAATTCCCTCCTCTCCCCTACTTTCTCCTTAACAACTCTACTCTCCATCATATCCCCTCCTCCCTCTCTCCATTAGTCTCTCTTTCATTTTCTTAACTTTTTTTTTTTTTTTTTTTGAGGTAGGATCTCTCTCTAGCCCAGGCTGACCTGGAATTCAATGTAGTCTCAGGGTGGCCTTGAACTCATGGTGATCCTACCTCTGCCTCCCTAGTGCTGGGATTAAAGGCGTGTACCACCACACCTGGCAGTCTCTTTTATTTTGATGTCATTGTCTTTTTCTCCTATTATAAGGGTCTTGTGAAGGTATTGCTAGGCACTGTGAGATCATGGATATCAAGGCCAATTTCTGTCTGGACAGTTGCATTGTAAGGAGTGGTACTCTTCCTTTGGCTCTTACTTTCTTTTTTTAATTTTTTTGTTTATTTTTATTTATTTGTGAGCAACAGAGAGAAGGAGGGAGAGAGAGAGAGAGAATGGGCACGCCAGGGCTTCCAGCCACTGCAAACGAACTCCAGACGCGTGCGCCCCCTGTGCATCTGGCTAACGTGGGTCCTGGGGAATTGAGCCTCGAACCAGGGTCCTTAGTCTTCACAGGCAAGCACTTAACCACTAAGCCATCTCTCCAGCCTGGCTCTTACTTTCTTTCTGCCACCTCTTCTGCAATGGACCCTGAGCCGTGGTGGGTGTGAAAGAGATGTTTCAGTGCTGGACACTCCTCTGTCACTTCTTCTCAGCACTGTGTTGCCTTTTGGGTCATCCCAGTGGTCATTACCATCTGAAAAGAGAAGCTTCTTGTGGTTTGATTCAGATGTCCCCCTAAACTTAGGTGTTCTGATGGCTAGGTTCCTAGCTGGTAGAGATTTGGGAATTAACACCTACAGGAGGCAATGTATTATTGGGGGCGGGCTTATGAGTGTTATTCCCAGCTCCCCCTTGCCAGTGTTTGGCACATTCTTCTGTTGCTATGGTCCACCTTATGATGGACACCCTTTGCTCATGTCATTGTTTTCCTTTCCAACATGGAGCTTCTCCCTTGAGCCTGTAAGCCAAAATAAACCTCTTTCTTTTCTCCACAAGCTGCTCTTGGTTAGTGTTTTCTTTCTTTCTTTTTTCAATTTTGCTTTTTATTTTTATTTATTTGAGAGTGACAGCCAGAGAGAGAAAGAGAGAGAGAATGGGCACACTAGGACCTCCAGCCACTGCAAACGAACTCCAGATGTGCGCCCCCTTGTGCATCTGGCTTACGTGGGTCCTGGGGAATCGAGCCTCGAACCAGGGTCCTTAGGCTTCACAGGCAAGTGTTTAACCGCTAAGCCATCTCTCCAGCCCCTTGATTGGTGTTTTCTACCAGCAGTGCAAACCTGACTGCAACACTTCTCCAACCAAAAGTGAGAGTAGTAGTAATATATGAATATGAACATTAAGTGTAGGGCTCACAGGGAGTTTGGTGAGAGTAATATATGCACTTATCCAGATAAGAGCAGGCTTTCTACCCCTAAGGGTCATGACCTTACCTGCCGTAGGCTTTTGTTTAAGTTTTCAGTACTAGGCATGTATTCTCTCCCATAGAGAGGGCCTCCAGTCCAATTAGAGAGCAGTTGGTTTCCCCCAGAGCAGACATGCTACTATTGCACTCATTCGGTCATTTGTCCTGTCTGGCCAAACTTGAGGCTTCCATTGTCCACTGTTTTCACCGCTGATGACTTATGTCTTCCATAGGGCTGCATGCAGTGCAGCTTTTTCCAGCTTTTAGTTGGCTGGTCTCCAAGGAGAAGGGTTTCAGCTCAGCACCAGCTTGATTTCTCAGTGTTCTTGCAGCCCAGACATATGGAGTCTTCAGCAGTGGGGTCTTACCATCTGTTACTTGTGTGAAACCAAGGGCCTTGGCAATAGCCCCTAATGTTTTGGAGGGAACAGCGACATCCCTGGCCAACAGTTCACTAGAAGGTATCCCATCCCTGGCACTGAAAATTTTCTAGTGGCAATCTGTATCTTCTGTATGTGCCATTATCCACAAAAGTAGAATTTCGTATGCCTTATTCACAATATCTTGAATTTTGATTGACCCTCTCCCCACCATTCATTTACTCAATCTCTTCCCCCTGGCGTCTTCTCCCTCACTTTCTAGCTTAGTGGCCTCTGCTACTGATTTTTGGTTCCAGCTCACAAACAAGTTTATGCATTTGTAGCTAGGATCTACATATGAGAGAGAACATGTGATGTTTGGCATTTGGGGCCTGGGTTACCTCACTTAGTATACTCCTTTCCAGATCTATCCATTTTCCTGCACATTTCATAATTTCATTTTTTTTCTTTACTGCTGAATAGAACTCCATTTTGTGGATGCACCACATCTTATTATCCACTCACCTGTTGAGGGACATCTAGGTTGGCTCCATTTCCTAGCTATTGTGAATAGACCAGCAATAAACATGGTTGTGGAAATATCCTTCTCAGGTTGTAAGAAGAGTCATTGGGATACATGCCTAGGAGTGCTAAAGCTGGAGCATATGGTAAATCCATTTTTAGCTGTCTCAGTAGCCTCCACACTGATTTCCACAATGGCTGTACCACACTACATTCCCACCAATAGTGTACAAGGGTTCCGCTTTTCTGTATCCTCACCAACATTTATTGTCATTTGTTTTCTTCATGATAGCCATTCTGACAAGAGTGATATGGAATCTCAAAGTAGTTTTATTTATTTATTTGAGAGTGACTGACAGACAGACAGAGAAAGAATGGGCACACCAGGGCCTCCAGCCACTGCAAACAAACTCCAGATGCATGTGCCACCTTGTGCATATGGCTTATATGGGTACTGGGGAACTGAGCCATGAACCAGGGTCCTTAGGCTTCACAGGCAAGCACTTAACCTTCTCTCTAGCCCCTCAAAGTAGTTTTAATTTGCATTTCTCTGATGGCTAAGGATGTAGAACACTTTTTCAGATGTTTATATGCCATTTGTATTTCTTCCTTTGAGAACTCTGTATTTAGTTCCATAGCCCTTTTTGTTGTTGTTGTTGTTGTTGTTTGTTTGTTTGTTTTTTGAGGTAGGGTTCACTCTAGCCCAGGATGACCTGAAATTCACTATGTAGTCTCAGGATGGCCTCAAATTCATGGTGATCCTCTTATCTCTGCTAGGATTAAAGGCGTGCACCACTACACCCGGCCCATAGCCCATTTTTTAGTAGAGTGTTGTTTAATTTCCATGATTTTGTGTATGCTCTATAGCCTTTCTTGCTATTGATTTGTAGTTTGATTCCATTGTGGTCAGATAGAATGCAAGGAATTATTTCAATTTTCCTGTGTTTGCTAAGATTTGCTTTGTGTCCTAATATATGGTCTATTTTAGAGAATGTTCCATGTGCTGCTGAAAAGAATGTATATTCTGCAGCATTTGGATGAAATGTCCTGTAGATATCTGTTAGGTCCATTCCTTCTATGACCTCATTTAGTCCAGATGCCTCTCTGTTTATTTTTTGCCAGGATGACCTGTCAATTGATGAGAGTGGGGTGTTGAAGTCACCCACTACCACTCTGTTTGGTGTTATCTGTGACCTTAGTTCTAATAGTGTTTGTTTGATGAATTTGGCGGCCCCCATGCTAGGTGCATATATGTTTAGGATTGTAATGTCCTCCTGTTGGAGTGTGCCCTTAATCAATATAAAGTGACCTTCCTTATCTTTCTTAACTAATGTTGGACTGAAGTCTACCTTGTCAGATATTAGGATAGCAACCCTGCTTGTTTTCTAGCTCCATTTGTTTGAAATACTGTTTTCCAACCTTTCACCCTAAGATAGTGTCCACCCTTTGTAGAAAGGTGGGTTTCTTGGAGGCAACAAATTGAAGGATCCTGCTTTTTAACCCAGTCTGTGAACCTATGCCTTTTGGTTGGAGCATTGAGGCCGTTGATATTAAGAGATAATATTGAAAGGTTTGTATTCATTTCTGCTATTTTTTTTGTAGTTCTTCCGATTTTACCTTTACTCTCTTGTGTTAATTAGTATTTGAGTATTGTTTGTTTTTTCCCGGTTCCTTATATGTGTGCTTTTCCTTTCTTCAGCATGGAGGATTCTTTCAAGTATTTTCTATACAGCTGGTTTTGTCTTCAAATACTCCTTTAGCTTGCTTTTCTCATGGAATGCCCTTATTTCTCCATCTATTTGAATGGATAGCTTTGTAGGATAAAGTAACCTTGGTTGACAGTTGTTATCTTTCAGGACTTGGAATACATCACTCCATGCCCTTCTGGCTTTTAAAGTTTGTGTTGAATAATCTGCTGCAATCCTGATAGGCTTGCCTTTGTAGGTAACTTGATTTTTCTCTCTGACTGCTTTCAAAATTTTTTCTTTGGTTTGTGTGTTTGGTAATTTGATTATAACATGGTGAGGAGAGGTTTTTTTCAGGTTTTGTCTGGCTGGTGTTCTAAAGGCTTCCTATATCTGCATTGGCTCCTCTTTCCCAATTTGTTTTTTGTTTTGTTTTTGGTTTTTCAAGGTGGGGTCTCACTCTAGCCCAGGATGACCTGGAATTCACTATGAAGTCTCAGGGTAGCCTCGAACTCAAGGCGATCCTCCTACCTCTGCCTCCCGAGTGCTGGGATTAAAGGCGTGCACCACCACGCCCGGCTCTCTTTCCCAATTTGGGGGAAGTTTTCTTCTATGATTTTGTTGAAAACATCTACTATGCCTTTGGAGTGAAATTCTTCTCCTTCTACTATGCCCTGAATTCTTATGTTTGATCTTTTCAGTGTCCTGAATATCTTGAAATTCCCACTCATACTTTTCTAATAGTTTGTCTTTCCTTTTGTTGGACTGTATTAGATCTGCCACCTGGTCTTCTAGCTTAGATATTCTGTCCTCTCCTTCATCCATTCTACTGGTGAGATTTTCTACAGAATTTTTTATTTCATTAACTGTGTTCTTCATTGCTAGTAATTCTGACTGGTTTTTCTTTATTATTTCCATTTCCTTATTTATGTCTAGTATTGACCTCTTTATTTCATTAAATTGGTGTTGTGTTTTCTTTGATTTCCTCTTTCATTCCTTTGATTTTTTCTTTGACTTCTTTAAACATATTTATAATCATTCGTTTGAAATCTTTCTCTTGCATTTCCTCTAACTCGTTGTCACTAGAGGTCATTTCTGATGCATTAATACTTTTCAGTGGATTTATATTGTCTTGATTTTTGGTGTTTCTTTTTTTTTAGAATTTTTTTTTAAATTAAGTATTACCATTCCTTTTGTTTTTGTTGTTATTTTTATTTATTTATTTGAGAGCAACCAACAGAGAGAGAAAGAGGCAGATAGAGAGAGGGAGAGGATGGGCACGCCAGGGCCTCCAGCCACTGCAAACGAACTCCAGACGCGTGTGCCCCCTTGTGCATCTGGCTAACGTGGGTCCTGGGGAGTCAATCCTCGAACTGGGGTCCTTAGGCTTCACAGGCAAGCGCTTAACTGCTAAGCCATCTCTCCAGCCCCTTTTTGGTGTTTCTTGTGTTATAATGTATATATTTTTGCATCCTGGATTATTTAATGATTGGATTTTCTAGTTAGCTGGGTATTATTAGATGTATCAGTCAATCTGATGTTATATAACTTCAGGGTAGGAGCTTAAGGAGTTAGCTGTGGCTCTCAAGACTCTCAGAGTATCTAGAAAAGTGACCCTAGGTGTTGGGTTTGCCTGCTATGAGAGTATTCAAGTAGGCTGAGTAGAACCAAATACAGATAGATTCTGAAATTCAATTAAGCAATGTACACTTTCAATGACAAAACAACTCAGAATATTTATCCAAGAGTAGGTATTATGACAACCAGATCCTCTAACTGTCCCTTAGGGTGTGTGGTGCCCTACCCACAGCCTTAATACCTGACACCAAGGAGGTTAAGAGTTCTGATCTGTTGAGGGTTCCAAGTCAGCTTGTGACCAGGTGAGACCCTTCCCTGGTGTAATCCCAGTTACCTCTGCTCCTGCTTGGGTCCCGCTGTTGGTTCAAGTAGGTGTGGCTGGGTCCCTGGACCACTGCTCTGTTCGCTGGAGCTGGACACTGCCGGTGGGGGAGGGGAGGCTGCCGATGCTGCTCTAGTTCGCCCACTGTTCCACGTGTTCTTCTACCTTGTGATCTGCTCCTCTGTTGTTCACTGCCATTCTCCCTTCATGTTTCTTGAGTTTGCGGAGAGCTCCGGTGTGAGTGGAAAATCCCCTCACCTGGCTTTTCCTGCAGCTCAAGCCGAGGAAAGCTCAAGGTTTCTGGCCGCCGCCACAGTCCGCAGACCTACTGGAGCTGCTCTTGCTGGTCTATGTGGCCTCTGGATGCTCTGGATCTCTCCTCCTCCGCTGCCATTTCAATATGCTATTCACCTCACTTTTTAGTAAAATTGTATATTTTGCTGTGGTTTTTATTGGCTTTTTCCCCAGTAGGCTGCTTTGGCGTGGTACCTATGCCACCATCTTAACCGGAAGTCCCATAGCCCATTTTTTAATTGGGTTGTTTGATAACTTACTGTTTTGTTTTTTGAGTTCTTTGTATATTCTGTCAGATGTGTAGCTGGCAAAGATTTTCTCCATTGTGTTGGTTGTCTGTGCTCTATTCACAGTGTCCTTTGCTGTACAAAAGCTTTGTAATTTCATGAGGTGTCAGTGGTTGATTAGTGGCTTTATTTCCTGAGCAATTGGGGTTATATTCAGAAAGTCATTGCCTATGCCAGTATGTTGAAGAGTTTCCTCTACCTTTTCGTGTAGCACTTTCACAGCTTCAGATCTAATATTAAGGTCAATGATCCATGTGGACTCGATTCTTGTGTGTGGAGAAAGACATGGTTCTATTTTTATGCTTTTACATATAGATACCCAGTTTTCCCAGCACCACTCGTTGAAGAGACTGTCTTTCTCCACTGAATGTTTTTGGCATTTTTTTTTTTTTTTTTTTTTGTCAAAAACCAGATGGCTGTACCTGCCTGGCTTAATTTGGGGTCCTTTATTCTGTTCCATTGATCTACGTGGCTGTCCTTGTGCATGTACCATGCTGTTTTTGTTACTGTGGCTTTGTAATATAGCTTAAAATCAGGTGTGGTGATACCACCAGCCTTATTTTTGTTGCTCAAAATTGTTTTGGCTATTCGAGATACTTTGTGCTTCCAAATGATTTTTAGGATTGTGTTTTTCTATTTCTGTGAAGAATGCCATTGGAATTTTAATAAGGCTTGCTTTAAATGTATAGATTTCTTTTGGCAAGGTTGACATTTTTACAATATTGATTCTTCCAACCCAAGAACATGGGATGTCTTTCCATTTCCTAGTGTCTTCTGCAATTTCTTACTTTAGTGTTTTAAAGTTCTCATTGTAGAGATCCTTTACTTCCTTGGTTAGGTTTATTTCAAGGTACTTTATTTTTTTTGAGGCAATTGTGAATGGGACAGATTCCCTGATTTCATCCTCAGCATGTTTGTTGTTAGTATATTAAAAAGCTACTAATTTCTGTGTGTTTATTTTGTATTCTGCTATGTTGCTAAAAGTGTTTGTCAGCTCTAACAGTTTGCTGATAGAGTCTTTTGGGTCTTTTTATGTATAGAATCATATCATCTGTAAATAATGATAATTTGATTTCTTCTTTTTTAATTTGTATCCCTTTTATGAGTGTGTCTTGCCTTATGGCTGTACTAGGACTACCAGTACTATGTTAAATAAAAGTGGAGAAAAGGGGGGACAGAGGACAGTGGAAAAGCTTCAAGTTTTTCCCCATTTGGTATTATGTTGGCTGTAGGTTTGTCATCAGTAGTTTGTTTTTTTTTTTTTATGTTGATTATGTTCTTTCTATTCACAGTTTCTGTAGGACTTTTACCATGAAGGGATGTTGGATTTTGTCAAATACCTTTTCTGCATCTCTTAAGATGATCATGTGATTTTTGTCCTTCATTCCATTTATACAGTGTATTATGTTTATGAACTTGCATATGTTGAACCATTCCTGCATCTCTTGGATAACACCTACTTGGTCAGGGTGAATAATCTTTCTGCTATATTCTTTTATTTTGTTTGCCAATATTTGATTCAAAATTTTTTCTTATACGTTCATGAGGGTGATTGGTCTATAATTATCTTTTTTTGTTCTGTGTTTGTCTGGTTTTAGTATCGGGGTGATGCTGGCTTTATAGAAGGAGTTTGGTAGAATTCCTTCCTTTTCTACTTTTTGGAAAACTTTGAGTAGTAGTAGTGTTAGTTCTTACATGAAGTTCTGGAAAAATTCACCAGTGAATCCATCTGGGCCTGGAATGTTTTTAGTTGGGAGACTTTTTGTAACTGCTTGTATCTCTGTACTTGTTATAGGTCCATTTACATGGTTTATCTCATCTTGATTTAATTTTGGTAGGTCATATGAATCAAGGAAATCATTTATTTCAGATTTTCAAACTCAGAGGTATATGTATTCTTAAGTTATGCCCTTATGATTTTCTGAATTTCTTTAGTATGTGTTGTAATGGTGACTTTTTCGTCTCTAGTTTTATTCATTTTTGTCTGTTCTCTCTTTCGTCTGGTAAGATTTGCTAAGGGTTTATTAATTTTGTTTATCCTTTCAAAGAAACAACTCTTTGTTTCATTGATTCTTTGGTTTTTTTTGTTGTTGTTGTTTCTATTTCATTAATTTCTGCCCTAATATTTTTTATTTCTTCCTGTCTACTGATTTTTGGCTTGCCCTTTTCTTCTTTTTCCAAGGCCTTAAGGTAAAGCAATAAATTGTTGTTTGTGAACTCTCTAATTTCTTTTTTTTTTATTTAAAAAATTTTTTGTTTATTTTTATTTATTTATTTGAGAGTGACAGAGAGAGAAAGAGGCAGATAGAGAGAGAGAATGGGCGCACCAGGGCTTCCAGCCACTGCAAAGGAACTCCAGATGTGTGAGCCCCCTTATGCATCTGGCTTACGTGGGTCCTGGGGAATTGAGCCTTGAACTGGGGTGCTCAGGCTTCTCAGGCAAGTGCTTAACCACTAGGCTGTCTCTCCAGCTCTCTCATTTCTTAATATAGGTATTTAGAGCTATAAATTTCCCTCTTAGGACTGCCTTCATTGTGTCCCAAAGGTTTTGGTATGTTGTATTCTTATCATCATTTGAGTCTATGACTTTATTGATTTGTTCAATGACTCATCATTCAATAGTGTACCGTTTCGTCTCCACGAATTTCTGTATATGCCATAGTTTTTCTTGTTGCTGATTTGTTGTTTAATACTATTGTCATCAGATAGAGTACAAGGGATTATTTCAATTTTCCTGTATTTGTTAAGATTTGCTTTGTGTCCTAATACGTGGTCTATTTTGGAGAATGTTCCACATGCTGCTAAGTAAATGTATATTCTGCAGCATTTGGATGGAATGTTCTGTAGATATGTATTAGGTCCATTTGTTCCATGATATTACTTAATCCAGATGTCTCTCTGTTTAATTTTTTGCCAGGATGACCTGTCAATTGATGACAGTGGGGTATTGAAGTCACCCACCACAACTGTTTGGTGTTATCTGTGACCTTAAGTCCAATAGGGTTTGTTTGATGAAGTTGGGAGCATCCATGTTAGGTGCATATACATTGAGGATTGTAATGTCCTCCTGTTAGTGTGTTCCTTAAATCAACATAAAGTAACCTTCTTTATCTTTCCTCACTAATGTTGGTTTGAAGTCTGTCCTGTCAGATATTAGGATAGCAACCCCTGTTTGTTTCCTAGGCCTGTTTGCTTGAAATGTTTTCCATCCTTTCACCCTAAGACAGTGTCTATCTTTTATTGAGAGATGAGTTTCTTAGAGGCAGCAAACAGTAGGATCCTGCCTTTTAATCCAGTCTGTAAGCCTGTGTCTTTTGGTTGGGGCATTGAGGCCATTTATATTAAGAGTTATAATTGAAAGGTATGTGTTTATTTTCACCATTTTTCTTGTTTTGTAGTGCTTCCTGTATCCTTTTACTCTCTTATTTTAAGTATATGGTTTATTTTTTCCTGTTTCCTCATGTGTGTGCTTTGCTTTCTCTTCAATGTGTAGGATTCTGTCAAGTATTTTCTGTAGAGCTGGCTTAGTTGTTATAAATTCCTTTATTCCATTTTTGTTGTGGCACATCGTTATTTCACCTTCAGTTTGGATAGATTGCTTTTCAGGATAAAGTAATCTTGATTGACAGTTGTTATCTTTCAGAACTTGGAATACATCATTCCAAACCCTTCTGACTTTTTTTAAAGTTTGTGTTGATTAATCTGCTGAGTTCCTGATGAGCTTGCCTTTATAGGTGACTTGCTTTTTCTCTCTAACTGCTTTCCATATATGTTCTTTGGTTTGCATGTTTAGTAGTTTAATTATAACATGGTCAGGAGAGGTTCTTTCCAGGTTTTGTCTATTTGGTGTTGTAAAAGTTTCTTGTATCTGCATTGGCATTTCTTTCCCAATTTGGGGAAATTTTTCTTCTATGATTTTGTTGAAAATGCCTACTAAGCCTCTAGATTGAAATTCTTCTCCTACTCTACCCAGAATTCTTATGTTTGATCTTTTCACAGTGTCCCAGATATCTTGAAATTCCCATTCATACCTTCCTATTAGCTTGTCTTTCTCTTTGTTGGACTGTATTAGATCTGATATCTGGTCTTCTAGTTAGGTATTCTGTTCTCCATCCATTCAACTGGTGAGACTTTCCACAGAGTTTTTTATTTGACTGACTGTGCTTTTCAGTGCTAGAATTTCTGCCTGGTTTTTCTTTAGTATTTCTATTTCCTTACTCATATCTTTTAGTTATCACCTTATTTCAATAAGCTGGTTTCCTGTGTTTTCTTGGAGTTCTTTCTAGAGTTTGTTTTCTTCTTTGATTCCTTTAATTTATTTGAGTATAGATAAAATCATTTTTTGAAATCTTTGTCAGGCATTTCATCTAAAACAGTCTCATTGGGGGCTACTTCTGATGGATCTATAATTTTTGGTGGAATTGTATTGTCTCTATTCTTTGTGTTTCTTATATCATAATGTTGAGATTTTTTCATTCTGATTTGATTTCATGTTTGGGTTTTCTAATAATTTGTGATGCTTTTAGATTTGTAAATCTAACTTTATGTACCTTCCAAGTAGGAGTTTAAGGTGCCAAGTGTAGCTCTTGTACTCCAACTGCAGAAATAATCCTAGGTGTTGAGTTTGCCTGCTATTCAAATATTCTAGTGGCCTTTAGTATTTTCCTGGAAAATTCTAAAATTCAACTGAGCAATATACACATTCAGTAAAAACCAGCACAGATTATACAAGTGTGGGGATTGAAACAAACAGATAACTTTATGATGCCGCCATCTCTAAGGTTGTGTGTTGCTCTACACCCTTAATTCTGTCAGCTGGAAGGTTGAGATTTCTGTTTTGAAATGGGTTTCAGGTAATCCTGGGTCTGAATCAGACCCTTCCCCCAATAATAACAGAAGAAAAAGACAAAGGCCCTATGAACCTGAAAGCATCAAAGGCAACAATAGTCAATCCCCAAATATAACAGTTGAGAATGGTAAAGCCAACCAAGAATGTGTAACCCATAATATGCCCTAACATGGAAAGAGATTAGTACTTCCAGTGCAGGCCTATGTACCTGCTTTTTTGTCAGCCAGCCTCATTACCTTTTGGGGTGGCTTCCAATCTCACCAATGCTGAGTGCCCACCTCAATTTCTCCATGTAGTACTGTCAACCTGGTGCTCTGATCAGATGTGCTGGATGCCCTGCCGCCGGGAGCTAAATTAAATGCATTCTCCAGAGGGTCGGGGTTCTGTTGGTTGGGGGATGGGAGAGTACAGGAAGCCTGGAGTTGTACTGGAACTGCTCAACTGGTTTCTCCTGTGTCCTGCTGTCTCCCTTTCAGATTTATTGACTTTGCAAGGAGGCTGATGAGGTTGGAAAATCCCCTTGTTTGGTCTCTGCTCCTACAGTTGGGCACTGGACAAGCATGCGGGTCTGGGTTCAGCAAGCTCCTTGGTGGGATTCTGGCTGACTTCCTCCTTTCTTTTATTTATTTATTTATTTATTTATTTATTTATTTATTTATTTTTATTTATTTGACAGCAACAAACAGAGAAAGAAGCAGATAGAGAGAATGGGCACGCCAGGGCCTCCAGCCACTGCAAACGAACTCCAGACGCATGCGCCCCCTTGTGCATCTGGCTAACGTGGGTCCTGGGGAATCAAGCCTCGAACCAGGGTCCTTAGGCTTCACAGGCAAGCGCTTAACCGCTAAGCCATCTCTCCAGCCTGACTTCCTCCTTTCTGACAGATCTGCTTCTCTGCTTTGGTGGTAAAAACCTATACAACTTTACTTTTCAGATGAAGAGTATATTTTGCTGTGGTTTTGCTTAAATCCCTCCCTGAGCTGAATTGGTGTGACTCTTATGTAGCCATCTTACCCAAAAGTCAGCCCTCTTTATTTTTCTTAAATAATTTTGGTTTGGTGTCCACCCTGACAGATATTAGAATAGTGACACCTAATTGTTTTCTAGGCTTATTTGCTTGAAATACCATTTTATATCCTTTCATCCTAAAATAGTATCCATCTTTTATGGAAAGGTGAGTTTCTTGGAGGTGACAAATTGTAGGATCTTGCTTTTTAACAAGTTTGCAAACCTGTGTCTTTTGGTTGGGGCATTGAGGCCTTGATATTCAGAGTTATTATTGAAAGGTGTGTATTTATTCTTGCCATTGTTCTTGTTTTGTAGTGCTTAAAGTTTTTCCTTTACTCTCCAGTATTAACTATATTATTTGAGTATTTTTTTTTTCCTGTTTCCTTATGTATGTCCTTTTCTTTCTCTTTAGCATGGAAAGCCATTCACATATTTTCTGAAAGTCTGGTTTAGTGGTTATATATTCCTTTAGCCTGTTTTTGTTGTGGAATATCCTTGTTTCTCCATCTATTTGGATGGATAGCTTTGCAGAATAAAGTAATCTTGGTTGACCATTGTTGTGTTTCAGAATATGGAACATTATTCCAAGCACTTCTGGTTTTTAAAGTTTGTGTTGAGTAATTTGCTATCATACTGATGGGCTTGCCTTTGTATATGACTTGATTTTTCTTTTTAACTGCTTTCAATATATTTTCTTTGATTTGTGTGTTTAGTAGTTTACTTATAATGTGGCAGTGAGAGGTTCTTTCCTAATTTTCTCAGTTTGGCATTCTAAAGGCTTTCTGCATCTGTATTGACATCATGTTTCTTATTTGGGGGGGAATTTTCTTTGATTTTGTTGAAAGTACATGCCTTTGGAGTGAAGTTCTTCTCTTTCTACTATGCCCTAGATTCCCTCCCCTCCCCCCCCCCACCCCCAGGGTAAGGTCTCACTCTAGTGCAGGCTGACCTGGATTTCACTATGTAGTCTCAGGATGGCCTCAAACTCATGGTAATCCTCTTGCTTCTGCCTCCTGGGTGCTGGGATTAAAGGTGTACACCACCAAGCCGGACAATGCCCTGAATTTTTGTTTGATTTCTTCATAGTGGCCTGGATGTCTTGAAATTGCCACTCATGCCTTCTTATTAGTTTGTCTTTCTCTTTGTTGGAATGTATTAGATCTCCCACCTGGTCTTCTAATTTAGTTATTCTGTCCTCTTCTTGATCCAGTCTACTGGTCAGACTTTCTGCAGAATTTTCTATTTGATTTACTCTGTTTTTTACTTCTAGTATTTGTAATTTGTATTTTTTCATTATTTCTGTTTCCTTACTCATGTCTTGTATTGATCTCCTTAATTCACTGAGTTGATTTTCTGTGTCTTGGGATTACTTCAGGACTTTGTTTTCTTCTTTGATTTCTTTGAGAATAGATATAATCTTTTTTTTTTTTTAATCTTTGTCAAGCATTTCATCTAAATCAGTTCCACTGGAATTCATTTTTGATGGATTTTTAAAAAAATCTTTGCCAGACATTTCATCTAAAACAGTCTCAATGGAGGTCATTTCTGATGGATTTATAATTTTTGGTGGAATTGCATTGTTTTGATCTTTTGTGTATCTTGTATTACAATGTAGAAATTTTTACATCTTGAGTTAATTTGGTGCTTGGCTTTTCTATTTATCTTCAGTATTTTTAGGTGTCTAAATCTGACTCGTATACTCCAAGAGAAACAGCCAGAAGTAACCCTAGGTGTCGAGTTTGCCTGCTATTCAAGTATTCTAGTAGACTGGGTAGAGCAAATTACTGCCAAATTCTAAAACTCAACTGAACAATTTACACCATCAATCAAAACCAGCCCAGAGTATTTATGAAAGAGTGGGGAATAAAGGAAACAGATAATTTAATAAAGCCAAAGTCCCTACGGGTGTATGTTACCCCACACCTTTAATCCTGTCAACTGGGAGGTTGAGATTTCTGGTCTGAAATGGGTACCAGGTCAACCTGAGGCCAAGAGAGACCCTGTCCCCAATAATGACATGAGAAAAAGACAAACTCCCTATAAATCAGGAAACATCAAAGGTAACAGTAGTCAACACTAAAATACAGCTTATTTGAGAATGGTAAAGCAAACCAAATATTAATCACGTCAAACACATAACCTGTCCTGACATGGAAAGAGAGATTAGCACTTCCAGAACAGGCCTATGTACCTGGCTTTGTGTGAGTAGGCCCTGTTACCTTTTGGGATGGCTTCCAATCTCACCTATGCTGAGTGCCCACCTCCATTCCTCTCAGTTGAACTGTGGATCTAGTGTTCTGATCAGCTGTGCTGTATGCCATGCAGCCAGGGGCTAAATGAATTCTCCAGTGGTTCGCAGCACTGCCAGTTGGGGGATCGAGGCTGTGCAGGATGACTGGAGTTGTACTGAAGCTGCTCAGCTGATCCCTGCTCTGTTCTCCTTCAGGGTTCTTGACTTTGCAAGGAGGCTGAAGTGAGTGGAAAATCCCTTTACCTTGTTTCTGTTTCTGCAGCTCTGCACCAGCCAGGTGTGTGGGTATGTGGTCTGACAGATCAGGGCCACTGGAGCCTCAGCAGGATTCTGACCAGTTTTCTCCTTTCTAGAAGATCTGAGTCTCTCCTACTTTTCTGCTGTGGTTGATAATAACTTATACACCTTCACTTTTCAGAAAAAAGATTGTATTTTGCTGTTTGTCTGCTTATTTCCCTCCATAGGCTGCTTTGACATCACTACTATGCCACCATCTTACTTGGAAGTAACTTGCATCTTTTAAGAAAATACTTTTTGGGCTGGAGAGATGGCTTAGCGGTTAAGCACTTGCCTGTGAAGCCTAAGGACCCTGATTCAAGGCTCGATTCTCCAGGACCCATGTTAGCCAGATGCACAAGGGGCGCATGCATCTGGAGTTCGTTTGCAGTGGGCAGAGGCCCTGGCGCGCCCATTCTCTCTCTCTCTGTCTATCTGCCTCTTTCTCTCTCTCTGTCCATTGCTTTCAAATAAAAGTAAACAAAAATTTAAAAAAAAACAGAAAATACTTTTTATTTATTTGCAAACAGAGTGATATAGGAGAGAAACAGAGAAAATGGGCATGCCAGGCCCTCCATTACTGCAAACAGACTCCAAATACCTGCACCACTTTGCTCATCTGGCTTTACATGAGGACTTGGGAATTGAACTCAGGTTGTTAGGCTCTGCAGGCAAGCCCCTTAACTGCTGAGCCAACTCTCCAGCCCAAATTGCATCTTTAGTCAATGATTAAATCAACCTAGAACTTTGAAATTAACTGATGAAAAGACTCTTAAAATGTATCAGATGCAACAAGCAAATATGAGAAAATAGGGCTGGGCATGGTGGCATACACCTTTAATTCAAGCACTTGGGAGGCAGAGGTAGGAGGATCACTGTGCGTTTGGGGTCAGCCTGGGACTACATAGTGAATTCCAGCCTAGCCTACTTGAAACCCTACTTGAAAAAGCGAAACAAAAGAAAAGAAAAGTAAATAAGAAAACTACAGAATAGCCAGTCACTTAAAAAATTTATTTTTATTTTTTTTGGCCGGGCATGGTGGTACATGCCTTTAATCCCAGCACTTGGGAGGCAGAGGTAGGAGGATCGCTATGAGTTCAAGGCCACCCTGAGACTGTATAGTGAACTCTAGGTCAGCCTGGGCTAGAGTGAGACCCCACCTCGAAAAACTTTTTAAAAAATCTTTTTTTACTGTGATCTTAAGACATGTGGCTTTTTAAAATTTATTTATTTTTATTTTTTGGTTTTTGTCGAGGTAGGGTCCCACTCTAGCCCAGGCTGACCTGGAATATTCACTATGGAGTCTCAGGGTGGCCTCGAACTCACGGCAATGCTCCTACCTCTGCCTCCCGAGTGCTGGGATTAAAGGCGTGCGCAACCACGCCCGGCTTATGTGGCTTTTATTTAAGACAGGATCTCTCTCTCTCTTTTTTTTCTCCAAGGTAGGGTCTCACTCTAACCCAGGCTGATGGCAATCCTCCTACTACTGCCTCCTGAGTGTTGGTATGAAAGAAGTTTGCCACCACACCTGGCTTATTCCCAATTTTATTATTTATTTGTAAGCAGAGTAGAGAAAGAGTTTGGGAACACCATTGCAGGAATTCCAGATGCATCTGGCTTTATGTGGGTACAGAAGAATCAAACTCAGGTCAACAGGCTTTGCAAGCATGCACCTTTTGCTGCTAAGCCATCTCTCCAGCCCCTTATTTTATTTTTAATACCTCTTTTTAAAAATATTTATTTGTGCTGGCCATGGTGGCACATACCTTTAATTCCAACACTCAGGAGGCAAAGGTAGGAGGATCATCATGAGTTCAAGGCCACCCTGAGACTATATGGGGAATTCCAGGTCAGCCTGGGCTAGAGTGAGACCCAATCTTGAAACCCTCCTAAAAATATTTATTTGTAAGCAGAGAGAGAGATGGAAGAGAGACAGAATGGGTGCACTGGGGCCTCCAACCATTTCAAGTGAACTCCAGATGCATGTGCCACTTCATGCATCTGGCTTTATGTGGATACTGGGAAATTGTACCTGGTTTGCTAGGCTCTGCAGGCAAGTTCCTTAACCGCTTATCCATCTTTCCAGCTCCCAATTTTCAAGACCTCTTTTACCATTTTTTGTACCTGTTCCATGTTCTACTTTAGAATTCATATTTCTGGAAAGTTGAAGTTTTCTAAGGCAATAGTTGCAAGCTGGTATTTACCAGTGGTCTGTGGATGTTTCCAGGTTCTTGGCATCTTACTCACAGACTTGAAGAAAGGCACATACAAGTAGTGACACAGCAAGAAACTTTACTAAAAGCAAAAAAGGGGCCTGGAAATATAGCTTAACAGGTAAGGCAGTTGCCTGCAAAGCCAAAGGACCCAGATTCACTTCGCCAGTACCCACATAAGCCAGATGGACAAAGTGGCACATTCATCTGAAGTTCCTTTGCAGTGGCCGGAGGCCCTGATGTACCCATTATTTCTGTCTCTATGTATACCTCTCTCTTTTTTCTCAAATAAATAACTTTTTAAAAAGCAAAGAGGTATTATTTGAAGTACACTGCCAAAAGGGATAGCTGGAGTGGAAAATACTCAAAGGCCCTGGTTGTTGGCAGATTCTTCGGTTTAAGGAGTCCACAGGAAGGAGAAGGCAATTGCTAGGGGCATCATTTGAGTGGTACTCTAGTTGGATTGGCAGATTTGGGTTATATAACTATTTTTCTGCTGTGCATGTGCCATCTAATTTTAATCATATGTATATCCAATTTTTACATAGGCATAAGATTTTAAGTGCCCCCCCCCCAAAAGTCCACTTGGAAAACACAGCTTGTCTTATATTGTTTATGTATCCAAAGCCAGACCACCCCGTACTGTTCTGATTCCAGATATATCTAAGAAGATATTTGAATAGAAACTTATCACAAATAATGGTCTGTAAGGGAGTAGAAAACGGTTCCATTGTTTGGAATGGACTGTCTGAAGTTTGGTGCAGGTGGGGAGTCTCAAGTTGCCAAGAGGTTGCTTAAATGTATTGTGAAAAGGGGGTATTTTTATTGCCCAGGCCAAGCAGTGACCCAGGTTGCTAAAACTATTTTCTGTGCTTGCCTGCCTCACATCCCTGGTAGTACACTTTTATTTATAAGATTTTTCACCATCTTGGACCCCACAGATTCCTTGACAAAACAAAAAACAGTTGGGAAGACCGTGAGAAGTTTGAAAAAGTGCCTGGAAAATATGACATGCTACAGATGGACTATGCTGCTAGTACTCAGGTACACTCAGGTTATGCCTTTCAGGGGGTGCTGTCTCCTTTCATCCAGGGTAAAGTCGAGAAGGCTTAGATTAGGCCAAGACTAGAATAGGCTGGAATACCTGGAGTCATTGCCTTTTCCCACCTCAGAACTTTCACTTACCTTTTTTTGTCTCAAAGGCCTGATGGAGTCCAGAATATGCCTTTCTTGCCTGTGTTCTGCTACTTAATAGAATTCTTATGAAATTTAATGCCTTGCTTCCAGAAGTTAAAGTTATGGAGCAAGAGAGGAGTAATGAACATACTAAGAAAGTTGCTTTTAAAGTTGTCTTCCCTTCTGTTTCTGTACCACAGTAAAGACATTAAGGGATAAGGGTACAGGTCAGTGATGGAGTGCTTCCTAGCATGCATAAAGCCCTGGGTTTGATCTCTAGCACTGTAAGTAAATAATAATTTTGACAAACGGAGGTCTAGCAGGATGCTGAAACTTATGTCTGAAAATAGAGAAATTTTGGTCTTAATATGAGATTTTAGGTATAAAAGCTATCTTTACATATCTAATGACATTATTGGGAGGGTCTTTGAGACTTGAGTGTTTTTCTTTGGGAGGAATAACTAGCGCTTGGGGGTAGAAGTCATATTGGCTACTCTAGATTACTGAAAGAGTCTATCTGTGTTCAAGTTGAGGACCACTCTATAGAATGCCTCCTTCTAGGAGCTTCAAAGAGAACATTACAGATTTTAGGGGTCTTGTTTTGCTGTAGGATAAAGATGAAACAAAACAAGAGGAATTTCTTAATGCCCCCATGAAACCAAAGTCACAGCTACATCTTCAGGTGCAGGAGCTAATAAAGTTGATCTGTAATGTACAAGCCATGGAAGAGATGATGATTGAAATGAAATATGACACCAAGAAAGCCCCACTTGGTAAGACTTCAGATCCTGAACTGTGTTCCTCTATATGCAAACAAGCCAGATGCATGTGCCACTTTGTGCATCTGGCTTTATGTGGGTACTGGGGAATCAAACTCAGGTCATTAGGTTTTGCAGGCAAGTGACAATAACCACTGAGCTACTTCTCCAGCCTGAAAGGTGAGAGATTTTGTTGGGCAAGTGCTGCAGTCAGGTTCGCATTGCTGGTAGAAATCACCCAACCAAGAGCAGCTTGTGGGAAAAAAAAAAAGAGGTTTATTTTGGCTTACAGGTTCGAGGGGGTAGCTCCATGATGGCAGGGAAAAACGATGGCATGAGCAGAGGGTGGACATCACCCCCTGGCCAACATTAGGCGGACAATAGCAACAGGAGAGTGTGCCAAACACTGGCAAGGGGAAACTGGCTATAACATCCTTAAGCCTGCCCCCAACAATATACTCCCTCCAGGAAGCGTTAATTCCCAAATCATCATCAGCTGGGAACCTAGCATTCAGAACACCTAAGTTTATGGGGGTCACATGAATCAAACCACCACATTCTGCTTCTGCCCCCATAAACTGATATCCATACATGATGTAAAATTCAGTGCATTCAGTCCAACTTTAAAATTCCCCATAGTCCAAGATCTTTTAACTAAGCCATAATACCAAAAAAAATCCCTGCCCCCAAAGCCCATAATGGCACAGAATACACACTCCCACTGCAAAAGATTGCACTGGGCACAGCAAAGAAATATTCAACCAATACAAGATTTGAAACAACCAGGGCAACCATCAAACCCTGTATCTTCAAGTCCAACAACTCTAGTTAATGACAAATCTCCAACTCTGATAATTCTAACCAGCAACAAGTCTCTGGCATTCCAATTCTGCCCCTCCAGCTAGGCTACTCACAGTCCTGGAAAACTTCATCGGGGCAGCAGCTTTCCTTAGCAGCCATCTTGCGGTCCCAGCATCTCCACTGGGTCTCCACTGCAGTCCATGGTTCATCCTCATGGCCCCATGGGGTCTCCATGCAGGCATCCAGCAAACCTGCTTCACACTGCCCATGGCCATTTCCAAAACATAAGACCGTGTTGCAAACTCAATGACCCTCTCTTTCCTGCATTTCTTATATTCCACAATACCAGGTAGGGTACCAATTTGTTAATCCAGGGGGGAATAAAGCAGACTTTGAATAACAGAACACTCCTTGAGCACTCAGGCCCCTTCAAAAGAGTCTATGCTCTTCCTGTAGCCCAGTGCAGTTCAGCTAGCACAGTCTCAAAAGTTGTAATCTCTCAATTGCACTGAATGGGCAACAGTTCACCCAAAGATTTTTCTTTCTGTGCCATATCCCTCTGCTCATACCAGTTCATTTCTATGCAAAGCAACCCTGCACAACTTCTCAGGACATGGGCATAAGAGCAAGCTTTTCACACAAACTGTTAGCCCAGTCCAAGCAAAGCTCTTAACCTCATAAGTCAAACCTCACAGTCCATAGTTCTTCTTGCATTCAGGTCTTTCAGCTCAGACCAGAATAGTCCATCAGGCTGTACTGATAGCCCTGCAAGGCATCTCTTAGGCCAAGGTTTCAAATTCTTCCACATTCCTCTTGAAATTCAGCTCCAAAAGGCCAAAGCCCCACTGTCAGGTGTCTAGCAGCAACCCCACTCCTCGGTACCACTTTACTGTTGCAGTCCAGTTCGCATTGCTGGTAGAAATCACCCAAGCAAGAACAGCTTGTGGGAAAAAAAGACGTTTATTTTGGCTTACAGGCTCAAGGGAGAAGCTCCATGATATCAGGGAAAATGATGGCATGAGCAGAGGGTGGACATCACCCTCTAGCCAACATAAGGTGGCTAATAGCAACAGGAGAGTGTGCCAAACACTGGCATGGGGAAACTGGCTATAATACCCTTAAGCCTGCCCCCAACAATACACTGTTTCCAGGAAGCATTAATTCCCAAATCTCCATCAGCTGGGAATCTAGCATTCAGAACACCTAAGTTTATGGGGGACATCTGAATCAAACCACCACAGTAGGGATATATATGGTTTACAAGATGAGACCCTAGTTTGGAATCTGATCTGTGGCTCTGGGCTTTCAGGGAAGCTGACAGTGGCACAAATCAAGGCTGGCTACCAGTCCCTTAAGAAGATTGCGGACTGTATTCGGGCTGGCCAGCATGGGAAAGCACTCTTGGAAGCATGTAATGAATTCTACACCAAGATCCCACATGACTTTGGGTAAGGTTGTATCATTACTTCATTCTTCTCCCGACCCTTATTCTCAGAGTCAAGCAGCAACATCTGTAATCCTGTAAGTCTTTCATTCCTAAATATCATCTTAGATGGTCTATGATTTATAGATAGCTTATATAATATTTAGAATATGGGAAATCGGGGGCTGGAGAGAAAGCTCAGTGGTTAAGGCACTTGCCTTCAAAGCCAAAGGATCCAAGTTCAATTCCCCATGTCCCACATAAGCCAGATGCACAAGGTGGTGCATGCATCTGGAGTTCGCCTGCAGCAGCTGGAGACCCTGGTGCTCCCATTCTCTCTTTCTCTCTGCCTCTTTCTCTCAAATAAATATTTCCAAAATGTATGTATGTATGTGTGTGTATATATATATAGGCTGGAGAGATGGCTTAGTGGTTAAGTGCTTGCCTGTGAAGCCTAAGGACCCTGGTCCAAGGCTTGATTTCCCAGGACCCACATTAGCCAGATGCACAAGGGGGCGCATGTGTCTGGAGTTCAATTGCTGTGGCTGGAAGCCCTGGCACGCCCATTCTCTCTCTCTCTGCCTCTTTCTCTCTCTGTCTGTCGCTCTTAAATAAATAAATAAAAATAAACAAAAAATATTTAAAAAAAGAAACACAGGAAATCAGGGCTGGGGAGATGGCTCCATAGTTAAAGGCGCTTGTTTACAAAGCCTGTTGGCCCAGGTTTAATTCCCCAGCACTCATGTAAAGCTGGATTCAAAGTGGTACGTTTATTTGTGATCCCAATGGGAGATGGAGCCAGGAGAATCTGAAGGAAGGCTCAGTTCATTCTTCTGAGTTTGTTTGTTTGCAGTCTGGCATCTTGCTTGCAGTGATAAGAGACTCTGTCTCAAAGAAGAAGGAACACAGATACCTTGAAATTGTCCTCTGGCTTCCACATGTGCATGTTCTTATGCACACACTCAAGTACTTTAAAAACTTATGAGAATTCAGTATTTGGGAAGCGGAGACAGGAGGCTAGATAGTGAGTTTGAGGCCAGCCTGGGTTATATGAGGACCTGTTTCAGAATAATTTTTAAAATATATTTAATTATTTATTTATTTGAGGGGGGGGGGAAGAGGCAGAGAGAGAGGCAGATACATAGAGAGAATGGACACACCAGGGCAACTAGCCACTGTAAACAAACTTCAGATGCATGTGCCCCCTTGTGCATCTGGCTTACGTGGGTCCTGAGGAAACAAATTGGGGTCCTTTTTGGCTTTGCAGGCAAGCACCTTAACCACTAAGCCATCTCTCCAACCCCAGAACAACTTAAAAAAAATTTTTTTAAGACCATATTCTCTGATCAAGCAGAAGTTAGCAGGCTTATCACACCTTTTCTTTTTTTAAGGTGATTACTATAACCCATACTAACACATCCATGAACCCAAATAATTATACACACACACACATACACATTTTATATATAGAGAAAGACATTTCTACCTTAGTTGATTGTGTGTGTGTGTGTGTGGTGAGGTTTCTGGGGACTGAACTCAGGGCATTTCACATGCTAGGCAAGTACTGCTGAACCATATTCTCAGCCTTGTTGATTCCTTCTTCTGGCTTTCATTGGATTTCTGTTTCTTCTGTTTTACAGAATGCTGTGACCTAACTGGGAGTAGTCAACAGCTTTATCTCTTCTAGACCATATTTACATTGTTCCTTATTGATGTCACTTTTTTTTTTCCAGGTAGGGTCTCACTCTAGCCCAGGCTGACCTGGAACTCACTCTGTTGTCCCAGGCTAGCCTCAAATTCATAGCGATCTTCCTACCTCAGCCTCCCTAGTGCTAAGCACCACCATGCCCAGCTTAAAATTTTTTTTAAATATTTTATTTATTTGAGAGAGAGAAAAAGAGACACATAGAGAAAGAATGGGCCTCTAGAAACTGCAAATGAACTCCAGAAGCGTGCACCACCTTGTGCATCTGGCTTACATGGGCACTGAGGAATTGAACCTGTGTCCTTAGGCTTTGTAGGCAAGCACCTTAACCACTAAGCCACCTCTCCAGCCCTTAATTTAAAAAAAAAAACAAAAAAAAGGGCTGGTGAGATGGCTCAGCAGTTAAGGAACTTGACTGCAAAGCCAAAGGACCCTAGTTTGATTCTTTTTTTTTTTAATTTATTTTTATTTTTATTTATTTATTTGAGAGCAACAGACAGAGAGAGAAAGAGGCAGAGAGAGAGAGAGAATGGGTGCGCCAAGGTTTCCAGCCACTGCAAACGAACTCCAGGCACGTGCGCCCCCTTGTGCATCTGGCTAATATGGGTCCTGGGAAAGCGAGCCTCGAACCAGGGTCCTTAGGCTTCACAGGCAAGCACTTAACCACTAAGCCATCTCTCCAGCCCCCAGTTTGATTCTTCAGGACCCACATAAGTCAGATGCACAAGAGGGTACATGCGTCTGGAGGTCATTTGCAGTGGTTGGAAGCCTTGGCATGCATATTCTCTCTCTCAAATAAATAAACATAAAAAATTTAAAAATATATACACATACATATATATGTGTATATATGTATATACACACGCACATACATACATTTTGTTTTGTTTCTTGAGGTAGGGTCTCACTCCAGCCCAAGCTGACCTGGAATTCACTATGTAGTCTCAGGTTAGCCTCAAACTCACAGTGATTCTCTTACCTCTGCCTCCCAAGTGCTGGGATTAAAGGCATGAGCTACCACACCCAGCAACTGTTATTTTAAAAAGGATCCTGGGCTGGAGAGATGACTTAGCAGTAAAGGTACTTCCCTGTGAAGCCTAAGGGGTCATGTTTAACTCTCCAAGTCCCATATAAGCCAGATGCACAGTGATACAAGCGCACAAGGTTGCACATGCACACAAGGGCTTGCATGTCTGGAGTTTGATTGCAGTGGTTGGAGGCCCTTGCATGCCAATTCTTTCATTCTCTATACCTTTGTGTATTTGGGCACTTTATTCTTTTTATAGGGCTCTTTCAAATGGGAAATCCCAAATTTTTTCTTTCTTTTTAAAAAAATATTTGAGAGAGACAGAGCAAGTGAGTATGGGCACACTAGGGCTTCCTGCCACCGCAAACAAACTTCAAATGCATGCACCACTTTGGGCATGGGTACTGGGGACATGAACCTGGGCCACTGGGCTTTGCAAGCAAGCACCTTTAACCACTGAGCCACCTCTCTAGCCATTAGGGTATTTTTCTGTTTTGTGGGTTTTTTAAAAAAAATTAGAAATTATTTTATTTGAGAGAGAGAATGAGGCAGATTGTGATATAAGCAGATAGAAAGAGAGAATGGGTATACCAAAGCCTTCGTCTGGTTTACGTGGGTCCTGGGGAGTCCTTTGGTTTTGCAGGCAAACATCTTAATTGCTAAGCCATCTCTCCATTTGTTATTTTTGTTTTTTTAGGTGGGGTCTTGCTCTAGCCCAGGTTGACTTGGAATTTACTATGTAGACTCAGGATGGCCTCAAACTCACAGCAATCTTCCTATCTCAGTCTCCCAAGTACTGGGATTAAAGGCATATACCAACATACTGGGTTTTTTTTGTTGTTGTTTGTTTGTTTGTTTTTTTGAGGTAGGGTTTCACTGTAGCCCAGGCTAACCTGGGATTTACTTTATAGCTCCAGGCTGGTCTCAAACTCATGGTGATCCTCCTACCTCTGCCTTCTAAGTGCTAAGATCAAAGATGTGCACCACCATGCTTGGCTTGCTTTCTTTCTTTCTTTCTTTCTTTTTTTTTTTTTTTTTTTTTTTTTTGCTTTTTCGAGGTAGGGTCTCACTCTAGCCCAGGCTGACCTGGAATTCACTATGGAGTCTCAGGGTGGCCTCGAACTCACAGCGTTCCTCCTACCTCTGCCTCCGGGCTAGAGCGAGACCCTACCTCAAAAAAAAAAAAAAAAAAAAAAAAAAGGCCAGGCATGGTGGCGCACACCTTTAATCCCAGCACTGGGAGGCAGACTAGAGTGAGACCCTACCTTGAAAAACCAAATAATTAAAAAAAAATTAAGCCAGGCTTGGTGGTATACGCCTTTAATCCCAGTACTGAGATACAGTGAGACCCTACCTGAAAAACAACAAACAAACAAACAACAACAAAAAGAAAGAAAGCCAAGCCGGGCGTGGTGGCGCACGCCTTTAATAGGCTGACCTAGAATTCACTATGTAGTCTCAGGGTGACCTTGAACTCATGGCAATCCTCCTATCTCTGCCTCCTGAGCTCTGGCTTTATTTATTTATTTATTTATTTATTTTATTTATTTATTTTTTTTGAGGTATGGTCTCACCCTAGCCCAGACTGACCTGGAACTCACTCTGTAGTTGTAGGCTGCCCTCAAACTCACAGCATTCCTCCTACTCAGGAATCCTCCTGACTGCTGGGATTAAAGGTGTGCCACCATGCCCAGCTTCTTTCATCTTTTAATAAAAGATAAAAATTTGGAATTTCCAATTTCTTGTATCTTATTTTCTAAAGGACCTATTGTTTTAGTCCTTTGTCTTCTTATCACAAATCAGACAGCTCATTATGATTATTTCTCTGTCCTTAGACTCCGTACCCCTCCATTAATCCGGACAGAGAGAGAATTATCAGACAAAGTACAGCTGCTAGAGGTAAGCTATGTGTGCACTGGGAAGTTTTAAACCTCTTATCTTAAGTTGACTCACATTTATTTTAGATCGTATTTTCTTAGGCATTGGGGGACATTGAAATTGCCCTTAAAGTGGTGAAGACAGAGCACCAAAGCCAAGAACACCCACTAGACCAACACTATAGAAATCTACATTGTGCCTTACACCCTCTAGACCATGAAAGTTATGAGTTTCAGGTAAGAAAAATGGTCAGTTTTCTTCATATTCTTATGCTGTGAACCCTACCTTCCTTTATCCCAATATTCTCTAACTATTTATGAATAAATAGGACAGAATTTCTGTTTACCAAAATAAATAAATAAATAAATAAAAGCAGGAGCCCTTCCTGCTTATGAGACTGGGAGCAAAACTTTCTGTCATGTTGCACCAGAAGCCCTGAATTCTTTAGTCCAGTCTCATAGAGGCCACATTGAACATTTTTTGCCATTTCTTTAACAGGTAATTTCCCAATACCTACAGTCTACCCATGCTCCCACACACAGTGACTATACCATGACCCTGCTGGATGTTTTTGAAGTAGAGAAGGAGGGTGAGAAAGAGGCCTTCAGAGCGGACCTTCACAACAGGTCTGAGTCTAAGTTTTGGATTCATGAAAATGTTTCCTAGCCTGAAGTGCAGTGATCTTGGAGGCTGGCAGAAGCAGCAATTGGTGTTTTTTGTTTGTTTTGTTGTTGTTGTTTGTTTTTTTTGTTTTTAATATTTAAGGCTTGTAATTGCAGAAGAGCAGCAGAGTAGAATAATAGCTGTTTTTTAGGATGCTGCTATGGCATGGTTCCAGGCTGAGTAACTGGGTGGGAATCCTGAGCCATGGACTTCGAATTGCCCCACCTGAGGCTCCCATCACAGGTTACATGGTAAGTAGAAGTTGAACTCTAGAAGGAGCAGAAGGGAAAGGCATACAGTAATGTTTCAATCCGTTTTTTCCCCTCTAGATTAGGATTAGATAGTTCTTCTCCCCAAGAATTAAACTAGCTCCTGATAACCCCATCATCTCTTACTGTGTCCCTTTTTTAAATTCCAAAAGACAGATGTCTATTCCCCTCAAAAGCAGAGGTTCAGAGGTGTTTCTATTGTTATTGACCTATTATTGGAACAGCCCTGTGGGAGGCAGTGAAGAAGGAATCATGTTATACTTGTGAAAATGGAAAACTGTCAGTGACATGAGCCTTACTTCTAACGTAATGGGTGAAGCAGCTAATCTTGGTTTTTTTTTTAATATTATTTATTTATTTTATTTACTTGAGATAGAAAGAGGCAGAGAGCAGCCGGGCGTGGTGGCGCATGCCTTTAATCCCAGCATTCGGGAGGCAGAGGTAGGAGGATTGCCGTGAGTTTGAGGCCACCCTGAGACTCCATAGTGAATTCCAGGTCAGCCTGGGCTAGAGTGAGACCCTACCTCGAAAAACCAAAAAAAAGAAAGAAAGAAAGAAAGAAAGAAAGAGGCAGAGAGAGGGAGAGAGAGAGAGAGAATGGGCCCACCAGAGCCTTCAGCCACTGTAAACAAACTCCAGATGCATGTGCCACCTTGTGCATCTGGCATACATGAGTCCTGGGGAATTGAACCCGAGTCCTTTGGCTTCTCAGGCAAACACCTTACCCGCTAAGCCATCTCTGCAGCCCTGATCTGTTTTTTGTTTTTTTTTTAATTTAAGATTTTTTATTTTTATTTATTTATTTGAGAAAGAGAGAGGAAGTGAGAATGGGCATGCCATGGCCTCTAGCCACTGCAAAAAAACTCCAGATGCATGTGCTACCATGTGCGTCTGACTTACGTGGGACTTGGGGAATCGAACCTGGGTCGTTAAGCTTTTCAGGCATGCACCTTAGCCAGGAAGCATCTCTCCAACCCACTGATCTCAGATTTTGGTGGTATGTTTCAGTTTGGGAAAGGAATCTACTTTGCTGATATGTCTTCCAAGAGTGCCAATTACTGCTTTGCCTCGCATTTAAAGAACACAGGACTGCTGCTCTTATCAGAGGTGAGGCAAGAGCATATCTGGGATATCTAGTTAGTAACTTTTAATTTTCAATGAGAAAATTTTGACTTCAGAACCAAGAAGTTCACTTGGGATAACTTAAGGGGAGACAAGTAGAATGTCCATTGCATTGAATTCCTTTGCTAACGTAAGGGAATAAACTACAAATGGGAATGTTTTGGACTTTAGAGCTATCTAATTGTAAAAGGAGACAGGCATTCAGCATCTTCTGCTTTGCAGGTAGCTCTAGGTGAGTGTAATGAGCTATTAGAGGCCAATCCTGAGGCAGAAGGATTACTTCAGGGCAAACACAGTACCAAAGGGCTTGGAAAGATGGCTCCCAACCCTGCCCACTCTGTCACCCTGTAAGTATTCAGAGCCAATGGAGCTGAAGATTTTTTCCCTTTCTATCTTCTGAACCAGATGCTGACACTGACACATTTTCTTTTGTTTTGCAGGAATGGGGCTACAGTGCCCTTAGGACCAGCAACTGGCACAGGAGTTCTGAATCCAGAGGGTTATACCCTCAACTATAATGAGTATATTGTCTATAGTCCCAACCAGGTTCATATGCGGTACCTTCTAAAGGTTCAATTTAATTTCCAGAAGCTCTGGTGAATGTTGATATTTTAAAAAAGAAGGGCTAGAGAGATGGCTTCACAGTTAAGGTGCTTGACTGTGAAGCTTAAGGACCCATGTTCAATTCTCCAGATCCCACATAAGCCAGACGCACAAAGGTGAGGCAAGCACAAGCACCTGGAGTTGGATTGCAGTGGCTGAGGCCCTGGCATGCCAATTCTCTCTCTAAAATAAAAATATTAAAAAAAAAAAAAAGCAAAAAGCCAGAGAACACCAGGTGTAGTGACACATGCCTTTAATCCTAGCACTCAGGAGGCAGAGGTAGGAGGGTTGCTGTGAATGCAAGGCCAGCCTGAGACTCCATCGTGAATTCCAGGTCAGCCTGGGTCAGAGCGAGACCATGCCTAAAAAAAAAAAAGCAAACAAAAAAAATGGTGGTGCATACCTTTAATCCCACCACTTGGGAGGCAGAGGTAGGAGGACTGTATTAAGTTCAAGGCCATGCTGCAACTACATAGTGAATTCTAGGTCAACCTGGGCTACAGTGAAATCCTACTTCGAAAACAAACAAAACATATAATTCTCATGTAAGAAAATGGCAGTGTTGTACTTTTGAACTTTTTGATATTTTGTGTAATAAAAATATAAAAATAACCAAGTGATGTCTCATGCTTATAATGTCAGCACTTGGGAAGCTGAGGTAGGAGAAATTTTGCTGTGAGTTCAAGGCTAGCCTGGGCTAGAGTGAGACTTTTTCTTCTATAAAACAAAAATAGTTTATCTTTACACTGCTGCTTTGGGCTTTACTTCTCCAAACACCTATTCCTTCTGACATCAGTATGTCTTCATTTCCAGGACAGAAAGGACCCATTGTTCTGTATGCTATAGCCAGCAGCAGGTTACTCCAGATCCTATTCCCCCACAGTATACTAGCCTCTGTGCATTGAGGGACACTAACGCAGGCTACTGCTTTTCCCATAATTCAGTTTTTATGCATATCTATTGAGCATTACTGTAGGAAAAGTACAGGCCCCTAAGGTTGAGTTATTTCCACTTTTTCCTTCCATATTCTCTTGGTTGTCATGATTCTATCCAATATCCTAGCCCTCATCAAATGTCCAAAACATTGGGAAGCCCTGGAGTACTGTCACTATGCCTAAATACATCTTGGTATAGAATAGAAGCAGGAAGAGGGTTTATGTCATCTATTGCATCCCAGAAGTACTAAAGTGCCAACTAAATTCATAGAATCTATTGTTATTTTATTTTTTCCCGATTATTTTTAAAAATACACAAAACTTCCTTAAAACACTACGAAGGTTGTTTAATTTTTAATTACGTATTTGGTTCAGGTGATTAAATTCAGGACCTTGCCATGCTAGCACATGTTCTATAGCTAAGATAGGTTCCCACCTCATAGTGAAGGTTGTTTAAATGGAATCAATCAATAATTTTTAGCACCAGATTTCTAATATCTTTCAAAAGTTTTATTTTATTTATTTGAGAGAGAGAAAGAAAGAGGCATATAGACAGAGAATGGGCATGGAAGGGCCTCTAGCCACTGCACATGCATGTGCCACCTTGTGCATCTAGCATATGTGGGTACTGGGCTTTGCAGGTAAGTGCCTTAGCTGCTAAGCCATCTCTCCAGCCCTCAAATTTTTAATTGTATATATTGGGCTGGGACTATTGCTTACTGTTGGTAAAGGACTTACCTAGCATGTATAAGGCCCTGGTTTTGATCCCCCATTTTCCCTTGAAAAAATAATCCCACGGAGCATGGTGGTGCATACCTTAAATCTCGGCACTCAGGAGGCAGAGGTAGGAGGATCACTGTAAGTTCCAGGCCAGACTGGGACTACAAAGTGAGTTCCAGGTGAACCTGGAATAGAGTGAGATCCTTCCTCAAAATCAAACCATAAAAATGTATAGATACCTTTTGACCTTAAACCAGATGGACATGTTTGTGTAGATGGCTTCACTGCAACATTGGTGTACACAAACATTCAGAGATAAGGGAACTAGTCAAATATACCCATTCATTGGATCATTATGCCACTAATAAAAACAAATGAATTTTATGTGCTTTTTCAAAAGGTCAGATGGAATACTTCAAAACCCATTGTATAAGACAGTATCAAACCAAAACCAGGTAACAATTATCACAAGAAAATTATAGACCAATATACCTTAAGCAAATGGTTGCAAATAATTAACAAAATACTAAGCCCAATCCAGCAACATACAGAAAGGACTATATGCCATAGCTAAGTGAAACAAGTGAGGTCACAAGAATGCAAGGTTGGTCCCACATGAAAATGGGGGATATAAATCATACGGCCATCTTATGTAGAAAAGGGATAGAGCAAAATGTAATATCCTTATGTAATAAAATTCAACAAACAGGAGTGGATGACTACTTCCTCATCTATACTGGTTAGGGACATCTATGAGAAACACAGCTAACATCATACTTAGTAGTAGAAAATAGCATTATCTCCTGGGTTGTGGTAGTTTCAATAGACTCAAATGTTTTATTAAAGCTTATAACAGATTTCCAGCTGCCTGGCTGGAAGATGAGTCACTGTGGGTGGATCCTGGGGTCCAGCCCTAAGGTGTCATTGGGGGCAGATCTGATTTCCAGCCTGGAGGTAAACAGAGTACTTCAACTGTGCCTGGGGTTCCCAGGGTTTGCTTGCTTTTGGTAGTGCATGTAGTTTCTTCTCTGCATGGACCTGTGAAAGAGGGCCAACTTCTACCATTATAGAACTTCCCTGGACCTGAAAGCTTCAAATAAAATTACATTTCTCCCATAAGCTATGTCTGGTTTGGAGGTTCATCCCAGCAGCGTGGAGCTAACTATGATAGATGTAGCTAGGCTAGGAACATGCATGAAGCCCTAGGTTCAGTCCCCACCACTGCATGAACAGTGCATGGTAATGCACACATAACATTCCAGCATTTAGAAAGTAAAGCCAAGATCAGGAGTTCAGGATTATACTTGGATATGTAGTAAGTTTGAAGCCAGCCTTGGCTACATGAGACTACCAAACAAAAGGAAGGAAAGAATGGAGGAAGTGTGTATCTCCTAAGAACAGAAAACCAGAAAGTCCACTCTGCCAGTTAGTGTACAGTATTTTAAACCAGTCTGCAAACCTCTGTTTTTTGGTTGGGGCATTGAGGCCATTGATATTAACAGTTATTATTGAAAGGTGTGTATTTATTTTTGCCATTTTTCTTGTTTTATAGTTCTTCCAGTTTTACCTTTGCTCTCTTACATTAACTAGTATTTGAGTATGGTTTGTTTTTTCCAGGTTATATGTGTGCTTTTCTTTCTCTTTAGCATGGAGGAGTCTTTCAAGTATTTTCTGTAGAGCTGGTTTTGTCTTCAAATATTCCTTTAGCCTGCTTTTGTTGTGGAATGTCCTTATTTGGATGGATAGCTTTGCAGGATAAAGTAACCTTGGTTGACTTGTTATCTTTCAGAACTTAGAATACATCATTCCAAACCCTTCTGGCTTTTAAAGTTTGTGTTGAGTAATCTGCTGTGATTCTGATAGGCTTACCTTTGTATGTGACTTGATTTTTCTCTCTAACTGCTTTAAATATATTTTCTTTGGTTTGTATGTTTGGTAGTTTAATTATAATATAGCAAGGAGAAGTTCTTCCCAGGTTTTGTCTGTTTGGTGTTCCAAAAGCTTCCTGTATCTGCATTGGCATCTCTTTCCCAATCTGGGGGAAGTTTTTTCTGTGATTTTGTTGAAAACATCTACTATGCCTTTGGAGTGAAATTCTTCTTCTACTATACCCTGAATTCTTATGTTTGATCTTTTCCTACTGTCCCAGAAATCTTGAAATTCCCATTCATACTTTCCTATTAGTTTGTCTTTCTCTTTGTTGGAATGTTTTAGATCTGCCACCTAGTCTTCTAGTTTAGATATTCTGTTCTCTTCTTCCTCCATTCTACTGTTGAGATTTTCTGCAGAGTTTTTTATTTCATTGACCATGTTCATATTGCTAGTAATTCTGACTGGTTTTTCTCTACTATTTCTATTTCCTTATTTATGTCTTGTATTGACCTCCTTATTTCATTAAATTGGTTTCCTGTGTCTTCTTTGATTCCTTTGATTTCCTCTTTAATTTTTTTGAACATATTTATAATCATTCTTTTGAAATCGTTCTCAGGCATTTCCTCTAAATCAGACTGGAGGTCATTGCTGATGCATTAATACTTTTTGGTACATTCATGTTGTCTTGATGTTTTGGGGGTGTGTTTCTTGTGGTATAATGTACATATTTTTGCATCTTGGACTAATTTAATGGTTGGATTTTCTAATTATCTGCTGTGTTATTAGATGTATCCATCAATCTGATGTTATATATGTTCAGGATAGGAGTTTAGTGTGCTAGGTGTGGCTCTTCAGACTCTCAGAGCATCTACAAAAGTGACCCTAGATATTGGGTTTGCCTGCTAGAGAGTATTCAAGTAGGCTGAGTAGAACAAAATGCAGGCAGATTCTAAAATTTAACTAAATCATGTACACATTCAATGAAAAACAGCACAGAGTATTTATGCAAGAGTAAGTATTATGACAACCAGATCCTCTAACAAAGTCACAGTCCTTTAGGATGTGTGTTGCCCCACACCCTTAACCCTGTCCACTAGGAGGCTAAGATTTCTGGTCTGTTGAGGGTTCCAAGTCAACTTGTGACCAAGTGAGACTCTTCCCTAACAAATGACAGAAGAGGAAGCAAAGGCAGTATAAATCAGGAAGCAACAAATGTCAAGCCCAAAATATAGCTTATATAAGAATGGCAAATCTGGGCTAGAGAGATGGCTTAGCAGTTAAGGCATCTGCCTGCAAAGCCAAAAGATCCCGGTTCAATTCTCCAGGACCCATGTAAGCCAGATGCATAAGAGGCCACATGCATCTGGAGTTCCTTTGCAGTGGCTGGGGGGCCTTGGTGCCCCCATTATCTCTCTCTCTCTCTCTCTCTCTCTCAAATAAATTAATTAAATATATTTATATATTTTATACATTTAAATATATATATTTAAATCTGTAAAAAAAAAAAAAAAAAAGAATGGCAAATCCGACCATCTATCAGATTTAACATGCAATTTATCCTGACATGGAAGGTGCAATTAGCACCTCCAATTCAAGCCTATGTACCAGGCTTATTTGGCGGGTACTGACCTGGTGTAGTCCCAGTTACCTTCTGGAATGGTTTTGGTCTCAATTATGCTGTGCTCCTGCTTAGGTCCCTCCTTGCTGTACTGTGGGCTCAGGTAAGCTGGCTGGGCTCGGTGGGTCACAGCTCTGATCACCTATGCTGGGTGCTGTGTAGGTGAGCTCCCTTCCCCAGGTCTCTGGTGCTTGCTGGCACTTACTTGCACTGGCGGTGGGGGGGGGGGAGGCTGTGGATGGTGGCTGAAGTTCTCCCGCTGGTCCTTGTGATCCTCTTCCTCATGAGCTGCTCCTCCATTGGTCCCTGCAGCTCTCTTCACATTTCATGAGTTTGCGAGGAGCTCCAGTGGGAATGGAGAATCCCCTCACCTGGCTTTTCCTGCAGCTTAGGCTGAGCCTTCTGGCTGAGGCCATGAGGACCTGGTTCCGCTGCTGCTGGAGCCACTTCTGCCTGCTTTTGTGGGCTCTAGATGCTCTAGATCTCTTCTAATTTCTTATACATTTCACTTAGTAAAAGAGCATATTTTGCTTTTTTTTTTTTTTTCCTTTTTCTCCCCTAGACTGCTTTGGCATTGTTCCTACGCTGCCATCTTAACCTGAAGTCGTGTACAGTATTTTGTTGGAGATACTAACCATGGTAGTCCTAAGAGAGGAAGGGGGAGCATCTGGATCACAGAAGGGAACCCCTGACCAGTACTGTAAACCTGATCAAAAGCCCATGGCTGAGGAGTCAATAGGAACATCCCACTGTTTTGCTAAATTGACATGTGATTCTAAAACTTGCTACAAAGCTATAGTAACAGGAACAATGTGATAATGGCATTGAATCGATAAAGAATAAAATTGAGAATCCAGAGGGAAACTCATGCATAAATAATACATTAGTTTTCAGCAAGGGTACCATAATGTTAATCTTGTTTACCAAATTAATGAGATTTATAATCATAGGAGATCTCTCTCTTTCTCTCTCTCTCTCTCTCTCTCTCTCTCTCTCTGTGTGTGTGTGTGTGTGTGTGTGTGTGTGTGTGTGTGTATGTGTTAGTGTTAGGGTGTTTTCTAGAGGTGTAACTGAAGTGGGAAGATTCATCTAGAATGTGGGCAGCACCACTCAGGTCTTTGCCCATGTCTTCCCCACCATAATGGACTATACCCTCAACTATGAGCCCAAATAACTTTCTTTGTTCTTCCTTAAGTTACTTTTATGAAGTACTTTTGTCACAACAGCATGAAATGAAAAGTTTTACTAATTAGTTAATATATATGTCAAGAACATTCAATGGGAAAAAGAACAATCTTCAACACATGGTACTGAGACCACTTAATTACCCACATGCAAAGTAGTGAATTTGGAAGGCTCTCTTATACTGTATGCAAATATTAACTTGAACTAAAAATACATAGGACTAGAGCAATGGCTCAATGGTTAAGGCACTTGCCTATGAAGCCTAAGAACCCAAGTTCAATTCCCCAGTACCCACATAAGCCAGACACACAAGATGGCACATGCATTTGGAGTTCATTTGCAGCGGCTAGAGACCCTGGTGCACCTATTCTCTCCCTCTCTCTCAAATAAATAAATATAAAAAATTATAAATAACCAAAAACAATAAGTGCTAGAAGTATAAAAGGAAATCTTTGTGACCTTGGATTAGGTAACATTGTCTTAGATTATAACACCAATAACACATTAAACAAACTGGTCTTTACCAAAAACAAGCCAAAAAAAAAAAAAAAAAAAACTTGTGGTAATGGGGCATGAACCTAGGACTTCCCACATGGTAAACAAGTGCTATACCACTGAACTACACGAGACAGAGTCTCAATACATTGGCCAAACTAGCCTTGAACTCACTCTAGCTCAGGCTGGAATTGAACCTGTGGACCTCCTGCCTCAACCTTCAGAGTAGTTAAGATTATAAACCTGTACCAACAGACTCAGCTGTCTTCCTCAAAATTTAAAATATTTGAGAGAGACAGCAAGAATTTGGTGTGCCAGGGCCTTGAGTCACTGCAAACAAATTCCAGGGGCATGCACCACTTTGTACATCTGGTATTACATGGGTTCTGGGGAACTGAAACCATGCCATCAGGCTTTGCAAGCAAGTGCCTTTAACCATTGAGTCATTTCTCCAACTTCTTCCTCAAAATTTAGAACTTTTAGCCACACACCTGTAATCCCAGCACTTGGGAAGCAGAGGCAGAAGATTGTCACAAATCAAAGCTATTCTGTTCTACCTTGTGAGTTCCAGGCCAGTCAGTGCTACACAATGTGTCCATGTCTCAAAAAAACAAAAATGAAAAAGAAAACCATAAGATTGGGGCTGGAGAGATGGCTTAGTGGCTAAGGTTCTTACCTGCAAAGCCTAAGAACCAGGTTTGATTCCCCAGTACCCACTTAAGCCAGATGTACAAAGTGGCACATGTATCTGTCATTCGTTTGCAGTTGCTAGGGTCCTGGTGTGGCCATTCTCTGCATCTTTTTTTTTTTTCTCTCTCTCTCTCTCAAATAAATAAATAAAAATAAAAGAATAAATCTTTTTCTTGGCATAGTGTTTTTCTGAAATCCCAGCACTCAGGAGGCTGAGACAGGAGTACATGAATTCCAGGCTGGGGTCGGGGGGGGGGGGTTACTCAGTGGATAAAGTGCTTGTTATGCAAGCATAATCCTGAGTTCAGATCTTCAGAACCCACATACAGCAGTTACCTGCTCATTGCTGGACCAAAACACCAGACCAGAAGCAGCTTCTGAGAGGAAAGGATTTATTTCATTTGACAGGTTTGAGAGGAAGCTTTTTTATGACAGAGCAGGAAGCAGGGATGTCACACAAAGCAGAAAGGAAATCATCTGAATGAGGCAGCTCCCAATGCCCAGGAGGACTGGACTAATAAACCCCAAGGCCCGCCCTTGGCAACACCTCCTAAGGCTCCATCAGCTGGGGACTCAGTAGGAAGCTTACACACAAACAATTGAAGGTACAGGGAAGGGAAACAATATAACTTCAAACTACCACACCATGTAAAGCTGTACACAGTAGTACGAGTGTCTGCAATCCCAGCATGCCTACAGCCAGATGAAAAGTGCAGACACAAGAATCCTCAGGAAGCTTGTGGTCTCGGTAACCTGGCAGATACAGTGGTGAAGTAGACCTTCCCTCAAACAAGGCAGAAGGTGAGGACCAACACCTGAGGTTGTCCTCTGACCTCTACAGGCGTGCACCCACACATGCACAAGCACAATACCAAACAAAGTATGTGGGGGATGAAGAGATGGCTCAGCAGTTAAGACATTTGTCTCTGCCCTCAAAACCTAACAACCCGAGTTTGATTCCCTAGTACCCAAGTAAAGCCAGATGCACAAAGGGGTGCATGCATCTGGAGTTCGTTTGCAGTGGTTAGAGCCCCTGGTGTGCCCATTCTCATTTCTCTGTCTCTCTCTCCCTCTCTGCTTGCAAATAAATATACTAAAAAATAAAAACACTTTTAAAAAGTTTGTCAAGCCAGACATGGTAGCACATACCTTTAATCCCAGCACTCGGGAGGCAGAGGTAGGAGGATCACTGTGATTTCGAGGCCACCCTGAGACTACATAGTGAATTCCAAGTCGGCCTGGACTAGAATGAAACTCTACCTCGAAAAAAAAAAAAACAAACAACAACAAAAAGTTTGTCAAGCCAACAAGTAATAACATAGTAAGACCTTGTCTCAAAACACTCCCTGCAAACATCACCAGTGTGACTATGGTTGACATGCCAGCAGTACTCATATTGATATCACATGCCCTCAGATAATGCAACAAGAAGAGAACACCACATTTTGGCTTCTGCCCTTAAATCCATAATCTCAGTCTATTCATGAAAAACAGCAGAAAAAATAAAATCAATCAACAGGCTACAAAACACCCAACTAGTACTCAAAGGTATCAAGGTTATGCAAAGACTGAAAATTGTCATAATTGGGCTCCCTCTGATCACTTGGGAACTTTCAGCTGTGGGTGAGTTTTTCCCTGGGCTGGGCCTGGGCTGGCTTGGCTCAGGCCCAGCAGGGGGGCCCAGCCCTTACTCTCTGCACCGGTTCTTTATCCCCTCCAGCTCCCCACATGGCAGGAGCTCCTTGAACCTCCTTTTTTTCTTTCCACGCTTTATTCCCCAGATCCATATCTGGTCACATGGACTCCTAAACGACACGTGGCCCAGATGGGCTTTTGGGCTCCACGTGGTGTACTTCACTTCTCCCCACTTTATCTCCCCTTACCTCCCAGTCTTCCCCTTTCTGTACTCCTTTGTAAAATCTGAATAAAATGTGGTATTTTAAAACTCAAAAAAGGCCGGGCGTGGTGGCGCACACCTTTAATCCCAGCACTCCAGAGGCAGAGGTGGGAGGATCACCATGAGTTCAAGGCCACCCTGAGACTACACAGTGAATTCCAGGACAGCCTGAGCTAGAGTGAGACCCTACCTCGGAGGCGGGGGGGGGGGGGGGGGTTGTCACAATTGAAAACTGAGGAAACATGACTAAATGCAATGTAGTATTGAAAGATTACCAATAAATACAACTAACCTGCTTCTTTGGCTTCTGTACAATTGCTTGCTTTACCTAGACATAAGGACAACCATTTTATGAAGGAAAAGCATGTTATACGTGACTTTCTGCAGTACGTGACTTTCTGCAGTACGTGACTTTCTGCAACTAGCCGCCTGGGCCCAGATAAGGAACTAGTTAACTGAAATGCTGACCTTTGCCCTAGAGATCTGTGCTCGTTTGCCCACCTGTGCTTGTTTGCCCAACCCCTGTTTGTTCAACCGTAACCCCCTTACCCAATTTCTGGAAAACCTCCGCTCAGAGACAATTGAACAATGCCTAACCGCAGGGGCCCTAGCTCCCTGCCTGAGGTCACGATCCCTGAGCCGAGGCGACACCCTGACGACATCTGAAGAATCCCTGAGCTGAAACGTGTTTGAGATATTTCCGCATGTTTTACGATCTTTTCCTTTAAAACCCCTACCTCCCGGCTGCTCGAGGCTCTTCACCCCTCCTGCGTGAGGACTTCGTGTCGAGCCCCGGTGCACCGGCTTCACAATAAACCTCTTGCGGCTTGCATTGAGAGCTCTCCGTGTGAGTGTCTTTGGGTCTGGTAGACAATCCCGCTTGGGGACCCTCCGGGGGCTCCCCACATTTGGAGGTCCCACCGAGATTTTCCGGGATCTCTACAAGACCCCAGACCTCATTCCGGATCCCTCAGAGGTAAGAGGCGCCTCCTGTTACGTCTGTCTGTCTGTATGTTCATTGTGTTTGTCTAACCTGGTCCAGTTTTGAGAATTCTCAATTCTGGGTGTCTTGCTCTGGGGTGTGGCAGGTCGGGGCTGACGGGCCTGAGGACCACCACCCAAGCAATCTGGAGGACGCTCTTGATTGCCCGGAGGAGACAGACCTGTTTTCTGTCTCCTATCTGAAGAACTCTGACCGAGTTCTTATCTGTCGCAAGGCACCATCCGGGCCTAGCCCCCCGCCCTCTGAATCGCTTTTGTTTTTGTTCAAGCGGCGGGCAGGCCAACTCAGTTTTTTCTTTGTTTTCTGTGTTTTTCTGTTCATTTTGTTCTACTTTCTCTATCCTCCTCCCAAAATGGGACAGACTGTTTCTACCCCTCTGGACTTGACTCTAACACATTGGACTGACGTTAAGACGAGAGCTCATAACTTATCAGTAGAAGTTAAGAAGGGAAAATGGCAAACTTTATGCCAAGGAGAATGGAATTTGCTGAATGTGGGATGGCCTCAAGAGGGAACTTTTGACCTAGAGGTTATCCAAGCTGTCAAGAAAGTTATTTTACAGGAGCCCGGAGGCCACCCTGACCAGCTACCCTACATTTTTACCTGGCAGGATTTAGTGCAGGACCCTCCCTCTTGGCTAAAACCCTGGATTTCCCCCAAATCTGTTAACAAGGACTCCTTGCAGTCCGCCACAGTTCTTGTTGCAGGTTCAGGACAAAGGAAGAAGATCTATCCGGATACACAGACAGACTTACTCCTGTTAGACACCCCACCGCCATACCCGCCATCTCATGCTCCCACTGCTCCGCCTAACCCCTCAGCCGAAGGAGCACGTGGGGGGCCGGCAGCGGGGACCAGAAGCAGACGGGCCCGGACTCCAGATGCCGCTATCACCCTGCCCCTTAGGGCTATAGGTCCTCCTCCTCCCCTAGGACCAGGAGATGACCCAGATCAAAGACCCCTGCCACCACTTCAATACTGGCCTTTCTCTTCTGCGGACTTATATAATTGGAAGGCTAATCACCCCCCTTTCTCAGAGGATCCCTCTAAACTAACTGCTCTCATGGAATCTCTAGTTTTCTCTCACCAGCCCACTTGGGATGATTGTCAGCAGTTACTCCAAACCCTCTTCACAACAGAGGAGAGGGAACGCATCCTGTTGGAAGCCAGGAAAAACGTTCCTGGGGATGATGGACGTCCCACACAGCTCCAGAACGTGATAGACGACGGTTTTCCCTTAACCCGCCCCAACTGGGACTTCAACAACCCTGAAGGTAGGGAGCATCTCCGCGTCTACCGCCAGGCTCTAGTGGCTGGTCTCCGGGGAGCCGCGAGGCGTCCCACGAATTTGGCCAAGGTAAGAGAGATTATTCAGGGACCTGATGAACTACCCTCTGTTTTCCTGGAGCGCCTCATGGAGGCCTACCGTAGATATACACCATTTGATCCAACTGCAGAGGAACAAAGGGTATCAGTTCTGATGAGTTTTGTCGACCAGTCAGCACCAGATATCAGGAAGAAGTTACAGAGATTAGATGGCTTAAGTAGGTATACGCTGTCGGACTTAGTTAAGGAAGCTGAGAAAGTTTACAATAAGAGAGAAACTGAGGAAGAAAGGGAACAGAGAAGAGTAAAAGAGCAGGAGGAAAGGGACAATAGACGAGATAAGAGACATGAGAGAAATATGACTAAAATTCTGGCCGCCGTAATTCAGGATAGAAAGAACCTAGACAGAGAAAAGCATAGAAATCCTAGACAGAGACAAAACCAGGGCAACAGACGGCAGTTGGAAAAGGACCAATGTGCCTATTGCAAAGAAAAAGGACATTGGATAAAAGACTGCCCCAAAAAGAAACCAAGAGAAATCTTGACATTGGAGGAAGACGATGAATAGGGGGGACGGGGCTCGGAACCCCTCCCCGAGCCCAGGGTAACCCTTAAAGTGGAGGGGGAACCCATTAGATTCCTCGTGGATACGGGCGCTCAACATTCTGTTCTGTTAAAACCAGGAGGACCATTATCAGGCAAAAAATCGTGGGTTCTCGGAGCCACCGGGAACCAACAATTTTCATGGACTACCCGAAGAACGGTGGACCTAGGCGTGGGCCGGGTATCCCACTCGTTCCTTGTGATTCCTGGTTGCCCAGCCCCCTTACTAGGACGGGACTTATTGACAAAAATAGGGGCCCAAATCACTTTTACTAAAGAAGGCCCCCATGTAACTGATAAGACAGGAAAACTTATTCGAGTCTTAACTATGAAGTTGGAGGATGAACACAGGCTATTTGAGGCACCTCAGACTAACTTAGAAGTTGATAAATGGCTCACTGAGATCCCTGGAGCCTGGGCTGAAACGGCTGGCATGGGGCTGGCCTCCCACCAACCACCCATAATTAAAGGAGGACGGAGGTGGCTGACGGAGGCCCGTAAACAGGCCGTGGAGCAGATTCCAGTCCCAACAAATGCCAGACAAGTACGGGAATTTCTAGGGTCCGCTGGGTTTTGCAGACTTTGGATACCCGGATTTGCCTCCCTGGCTGCTCCGCTTTATCCTCTGACTAAGACAAATACAGCTTTTAAATGGGAAAAAGAACACCAGCAGGCTTTTGACAGCATTAAGCTTGCCCTGCTAACAGCACCTGCGCTCTCACTCCCGGATATCACCAAGCCCTTTTACCTGTACGTGCATGAACAGAAGGGCATTGCTAAGGGAGTGCTTACCCAAAGAACGGGACCTTGGAGGAAACCAGTAGCCTACTTGTCTAAGAAATTAGACCCTGTAGCCGCGGGATGGCCCCCTTGCCTAAAGATCATTGCAGCTGTAGCGCTACTTCTAAAGGATGCAGACAAATTGACTTTGGGACAGACTGTTACTATCATTGCTTCACATGCTCTGGAGAGCGTTATCCGCCAACCTCCAGACCGCTGGCTCTCCAATGCCAGGGTCACTCACTACCAGAGTCTCCTCCTTAATTCAGACCGGGTCAGATTTGCTCCCCCCACCCAGTTGAACCCCGCTACCCTCTGGCCGGACACGGATCCCACCGTACTACATAACTGTGGGGAAGTCCTGGCCGAGGCCACCGGAGTCAGACCCGACCTCATGGACCAGCCCCTACCAGATGCTCAGGTGACCTGGTTTACGGACGGCAGCAGCTACCTCCTTGAAGGATGGGTAGAGGCCTATCCCACTAAGAGAGAGACTGCGGCTATGGTGACCAAGAAACTCCTAGAAGAAATTGTTCCCAGGTATGGAATGCCACAGGTAATAGGCTCTGACAACGGTCCAGCCTTTGTTGCCCAGGTAAGTCAGGAGGTGGCCAGAATACTGGGGATTAATTGGAAATTACATTGTGCATACAGACCCCAAAGCTCAGGACAGGTAGAAAGAATGAATAGAACATTAAAAGAGACCATTACTAAATTGTCCATGGAGACTGGCTGTACAGACTGGACGATGCTCCTTCCCTGGGCCCTTTTCAGGGTCCGCAATACCCCCTATAGATTTAACCTCACCCCCTTTGAGATACTTTTCGGAGTCCCAACTCCACTCAGCACATTGCTGACCCAGAGAGGGCCAGATACAATCTCTAACTCTGATTTGAACTGCAGGCTGCAAGCGCTACACCTCCTTCAGAGTGACTTGTGGCCTAAATTGAAGGAAGCCTATTTGCCTGCTAAGGACCCAGTTCCACACCCGTATCAGCCTGGAGACTCGGTCTACGTGAGACGGCATCGACCCACAAACCTCGAACCTCGCTGGAAGGGACCCTTCACTGTACTCCTGACAACACCAACGGCCGTGAAGGTGGACGGAATCGCCGCCTGGATCCACGCCTCTCACGTTAAACCGGCTCCCTCACCTGACTCTCACTGGCAGCTGACAAAGACTGACAACCCCCTCAAGTTGCGTCTCCGCCGTATTCCTGTTACTGTCTTGAATCATAATGGCTCATCTTAAGGTTTGGTTACAGTTACTACTAATGTTCTTATTGCTACCTTTCCCACTAGCAGCCGCTCCCTCTCTAAAATCTGTAACCAAACTGTCACTGTTAACTCCAGTCTCTCATTCAAATATATCTCTGCACCACTAGATACCTATCTTGCTTGCTCTATAGGACTCACTACTTATGTAAAAAAAGAGACTTTCCTAGCAAAAAAGACTATTGTATACTAATAAGCTTGCTGCCCAGACTTACTGTTAGAGACTCAGATGATTTCCAGAAGATATGAAATACTGATTCAACCTCCCCCCGATTTAAGAGAGAGCCCATCACTACTTTAACTTTGGCATTAGTAGTAGGACTAGGGACAGCGGGGGCAGGAACAGGAATAGCTTCCTTAGTCACCTCTAACCAGCATTATGCTACCCTCAGTGCAGCAATAGACAAAGATTTACAAAAATTACAATCAGGCATGCAGAATTTAAAAGACTCAGTCTCCTCTTTATCAGAGGTTGTTTTACAAAATAGAAGGGGACTAGATTTACTGTTTCTACAGCAAGGGGAATTATGTGCAGCCTTAAAGGAAAAATGCTGCTTTTATGCAGATAAGACGGGCTTAGTTGAGGATAGCCTGAAGCGGGTGCGAGAAAGCTTAGAACAACGTAAGAGAGAGAGACAGCAACAACAGTCATGGTATGAGTCTTGGTTTTCCAGTTCTCCTTGGGTGACCACCCTGATCTCTACCCTACTCGGACCTCTCTTAATATTACTTTTGCTTCTCACTTTCGGCCCTTGTATTTTAAACAGACTACTCACTTTTATTAGAGAAAGAATTAGTGCTGTGCAGATAATGGTGCTTAGACAACAATACCAGCAGTTGGCCCAGGCAGATAATGAATCCACAATTCCATGATTGGAATTATGACAAAGAAAAGGGGGAAATGAAAGATTACCAATAAATACAACTAACCTGCTTCTTTGGCTTCTGTACAATTGCTTGCTTTACCTAGACATAAGGACAACCATTTTATGAAGGAAAAGCATGTTATACGTGACTTTCTGCAGTACGTGACTTTCTGCAGTACGTGACTTTCTGCAACTAGCCGCCTGGGCCCAGATAAGGAACTAGTTAACTGAAATGCTGACCTTTGCCCTAGAGATCTGTGCTCGTTTGCCCACCTGTGCTTGTTTGCCCAACCCCTGTTTGTTCAACCGTAACCCCCTTACCCAATTTCTGGAAAACCTCCGCTCAGAGACAATTGAACAATGCCTAACCGCAGGGGCCCTAGCTCCCTGCCTGAGGTCACGATCCCTGAGCCGAGGCGACACCCTGACGACATCTGAAGAATCCCTGAGCTGAAACGTGTTTGAGATATTTCCGCATGTTTTACGATCTTTTCCTTTAAAACCCCTACCTCCCGGCTGCTCGAGGCTCTTCACCCCTCCTGCGTGAGGACTTCGTGTCGAGCCCCGGTGCACCGGCTTCACAATAAACCTCTTGCGGCTTGCATTGAGAGCTCTCCGTGTGAGTGTCTTTGGGTCTGGTAGACAATCCCGCTTGGGGACCCTCCGGGGGCTCCCCACAGTATCCTGGAACAAAAGATGAATGCTAGTGAAAAAACTGATGAAGGGGCTGAGGAGATGGCACGCAGTGGTTAAAGGTGCTAGCATGCAAAGCTTGCCAGTCCAGATTCATTCTCCAATGCCCACGTAAAGCCAGATGCACACTGTGGCATATGTATCTGGAGTTTGTTCACAAAAGGCCCTGGAGTATCCATTCTCTATGTCTTTCTCAATTAAATATTTTTTTTTAGAATTTTAGCCTTATCAATTAAATATTTTTTAAAACTGACAAAATATACAGTGTTCATATTTGACTTAATTTTGCAGAGATGTAAATTTTTTAGTTTGTTTTAATTTTTTATCCATTTTGAGAGAGCAAGTGAGAAACAGAGGCAGATAGAGACAGAAAATGGGCACGCCAGGGCCGCCAGCCACTGCAAACAAACTCCAGACGCATGTGCCCCCCTGTGCATCTGGCTTATGTGGGTCCTGGGGAATCGAACCGGGATCCTTTGGCCTTGCAGGCAAACGCCTTAACTGCTAAGCTATCTGTCCAGCCCAAATTTCTTAGTTTTGGTAAATGTATGAGATTGTTCAGTGTTAACATTAGAAGGAGTGAGGTGAAGGGTACCCAGGAACAATCTGTACCTTCTTTGAAACTTTAATAGTCTACAATGATTTGTTTACAGGCTGCGGGTAGTTTGCACGAGGTTCCGAGTCCAATTTCTGATACCATGAAAAAAGTCAAGACACTTCTAATCCCAGCACTCAGGAAGCAGAGGCAGCAAGATCAGGAGTTCAAGGTCATCCTTGGTTATATAGTAATTTCAGGGCAAGTCTGAGCTACAAGAGACCCAAAAAAAAAAAAAAAAAAAAAAAAGCCAGGCATAGTGGCGCATGCCTTTAATCCCAACACTTTAGAGGCAGACGTAGGAGACTGCCTTGAGTTCAAGGCTACTCTGAGACTATATAGTGAATTCCAGGTCATCCTGGGCAAGAGTAAGACCCTACCTTGAAACACACACACACACACACACACACACACACACAGAGAGAGAGAGAGAGAGAGAATAAAGATTAGGATCATTCTGAAAAAACACACACAGAAAAAAATCTGAGGAACATACCCATTTTTCATTTTTTAGTTCCTAGTTCTCCCATTAGACACATAGTAGAAGTAAATTTCTGTCCCCTTAACATCATTGTGACCATGTGACATCTTTGCTAGTATTTATGAAATGTAAGTGGGAATGATGTATTTCTAAGTCAAAGATGGAAGAGTCAGCAGTTATCTGCCACATGAAACATGCTCTAGGTGTGAGCTAGGAAGAAAGCCCCCTAACCAGTGTCCACTAAGATACAATTTTAGGAAAATAATGAGGTCTTAGAACTTTAAAATATACATATATATATATATATATATATATATATACATATATAATTTATTTATTTATTTGAGAGGAAGAGAGAGAGAAAGAGGAAAAGGCAGATAGAGAGAATGGGTGTGCCTGGACCTCCAGCCACTGCAAATGAACTGCAGATGCTTACACCACTTTGTGCATCTGGCTTACATAGGTACTGGGGAATTGAACCTGGGTCCTTAGGTTTTGTAGGCAAATGATTTAATCACTAAGCAATCTTTCTAGCCCAGGACCTTCTTTTTTTCTTTCTTTAGAAACAGGGTATCTTTGTGGCTCTGGCTGGCTTGGAACAGGGTAGGCCAGGCTAGCCTCAAACTCAAGACAACACTTTTGCCTCAGCCTCCTAAGTGCAGATTACAGGAGTATATCACCATGCCTGGCAAGAAATTTTTTATATTAAGACAAGCTCTTATGTAGCCCAGGATGACCTCCAACTCCCTATGTATCTGAGGATGACCACAGACCTCTGATCCTCTTACCTTCACCTCCTGAGGGCTGGAAATACAACAGTATGCTACCAGGCCTGTTTATGCTGTACTAGGGATGGTAACCAGTGCATTCTACCAACTGAGCTACATCACCACATTTTTTTCTTCTTCTTCTTCAAATAAGACAAAGTTTCAAGGAACTTTTACAGATGACCAAAATCCATGTAAAACCAGGAACATACCTGTTCCACCTTCAATGTGTTTTGGGCTTCATGAACTTCATTATGAGAGACCCATTTATCCATTTTGGTCTTTAGTTCCAAAAATGCCAATTATTCTATCAATGAATATTTGAAAGTCATGTGGAAAGCCAAAAGACTCATTCTGCTTTTAGGATCTTGACTTCTCTCTCTGGACAGTTCTGGAACAGAGCTGTTTTTATGAATCTAGATGCATCCCATTTCATCCTAAACACACAGATTTCCCATTGACTCCTCCATTTCTATCTCTTCTTTCTCTTTCCTTGTCTTTTTTCTTTCTGCTTATTTATTTTTTTTATTTTATTTTTGAGGCAGGGGCTCACACTAGCCCAGGCTGAGCAGGAATTCACTCTGTAGCCAGGATGGCCTTGAACTCAAACTCATGGTAATCTTATCCTGCCTTCCGAATGCTGGGACTAAAGGTGTGTGCCACCATGCCTGGTTATTCCTTTTTTTTTTTTTTTTTTTCTTGACCAAATGAAAGTCTTCTATTCAAACCAAGTGCTGGCCATTTTTCCTCCTGACCTTGGATTCCAGGCAAACATGGGACACAGAAATATAACCCTGGTTTCAAAGAGCACCTACTATAGATGTGGTTCATATTCTTGCAGTTCTAGTAAGAATGAAAAGAACACAATAGAACATCCATATTCCTCCCAGTTGGTCTAAATCTCCATGAGAACACAATCAATGTTTCATTTAAGATCGTCAAACAGCTTTTATTTATTGTTCCCCTGAGTAGAGTCTCACTCTATCCCAGGCTGACCAGGAATTCACTATGTAGTTCCATGCTGACCTTGAACTCACAGCAATCTTCCTACCCCTCTGTCTTCCAAGTGCTGAACCAACACTTTATATTTATAATTCTTTTAAGAGTTTAGACACTGGTGTCTTCAGGCTCCACATCGTCTAGTACAAGTGACATCATCTTTCCCTTTCTTTTAAAACATTTGAAATATATTTTATTTATTTATTTGACAGAGAGAAAGAAGCAGAAAGAGAGTGAGAATGGGCATGCCAGGGCCTCCAGCCACTGCAAACGAACTCCATGATGCATGTGCTGCCTTGTGCATCTGGCTAACGTGGGTCCTGGACAGTCGACCCAGGATCCTTTGGCTTTGCAGGCAAACGTCATAACTGCCATCTCTCCAGCCATTCCCTTGAGTAGTGCATTTTCATTCCCAGGACAGAAAGTATATATTTCCCTGGGTATCTCCCACAATGAGCTTCAGGGAAGAGTTAGGCACTAGCCAAGGTTCTAGGCAGCTCACTGCCCCTTCACACTGAAACAGGCCCAGCTAAAACAGGAACAAAAACAGAAGAGGTGAGGGCTACAATCTTAGGGTCTCTTAATAATCTATCTTTCTCTCAATATTAATGCCTTTTACTTAGAATAGGTAAGTTGCTATAAGAGGGATTTAAGAAATAGAATTTTCGTCTTTTGCTCCCTTCTATCCTGTTTGCTCTCTTGTAACATTCCCTTATCACCTCCTTGCATCATATGTACACACACATGCCTACACTTACCAGTTGCATACTGGATCTCTCCCATAGCTTAACATCTCTGTCCTTTGAAGCTGTCACCAGCAATTCAGGAAGCACGTGGAGGGCTGTGATGGAGCCCGAGTGAATCTCAGAGAGAAGGGGAGAGCAATATGGTGAGTTCTAAGTGTGCGTGGGGGGGTTGCTCCTTCAAGTAAGGAAGCACCAGTGTCTTCTGTGCCTAACTTAGGGTCTCCTCCCTATCTTTGTAATCCTTCCCCCAGCTCACCTTTTTGTGATAACGAGTCTTTAAATGTGAGGGTTCTGACGAGCTCTCCATGCTGAAATCTAACTCCAAAGACACAGATGAATCTGTCTCCAAAATCTGAGTTTCAGGTGTTTTTACTTTTTTCTGCCAGATGTTACCTATGGCCCATTCTCCTTCTGGAGTGCATTCAGCCAAGTTCCAGAGCACTCCATCAGAGCTGGCACACAGAAAGGAGGATTCTGCCATTTTAAGGGCAGAGTCAGAGTCAGAGTCAGATCTTAAGCCTCAAAGGACCGATCAGCCTCCTACAGGCCATCTCAGAGCTTCTCAGGTCTTTCTATTCCCACTCACCAGAGTCAGGTTTGGCCTGAGTTATCGATATTGGGAATCTACTAGGATTCTCTAAGCTCAGCTTGAAGTGCAGGCTCTCTTTAAACTCTCCTGATTCCTTCTGCTCCTGTGAAAGCATAGGTTACTTTGTTTAGTCTGCCCATATCACATGACTCCACCAAAACAATAGTGTTCTGCTCTGGGATGGTCAGGATGTTTTAAAACTATAGTACAGATGTACTAAAATACACACATCAAATGGATATATTCAGGAATTTTCACAGAGTCATCCCAGATAAAGAGGTACATTTCTACCATCCCAAAAGTTGCTCTCATGCCCTTCCCCAGTCAACACCAGACCTCCCACAGAGCTATCATCCTGACTTCTGTTGCCATAAATTCTGTGTGTTCTTTAGCCTCCATTAAGTGAAAGCACTATAGCATGGACTCTTCATATCTTGCTGCTTTTGCCAGAACAACACGTGTCTGCATGTATGGCTCCTTCCCTGACATTCAGTATCACGTGAATTCTTTGATTTGTCTGCCATGTAGCTCTCCATAACATAAATACACTCAAATGATTGCTCTTCTTCCCGTTTATACTTTAAGGTTGTTTTTGTTATGGTGAATGAAGCTGCTATACACATGCTTACACTGGTCTTTTAGAGAATATGTGTACTTATTTCTCTTAGGTACATACTTTGGTATGGCATCACTAGGCCCTATATAAGCTTTGAAACGAACTTTAGTAAATTCAATTCAGGATCTCCTAAGTTTTCCAGGAACAAGAGGCCAGAGCAGTAAGCATTAAACACCTATGAGGAAACTCCTAGGCAACATGTCAGAAGCAAGACGCAGGCCTGGCCCTGCAACACTAACAGAGGCAAGATGGGGCATGAAAGCATATGCGATTAAGAAATCCCCTAAGCTTGGGACAAAAGTAACTTTAGGTATACCAGTGAAATCTTACATGGAAACCTGATGTCCAGTACTCTAAGCAGAGCTGCTCCAGCTAAAGGAGACGAAGGAGATTTGGAACTAGTTGCCTTTCCCTTCCCTTCATCTTCCACGATGGGCCCCAGTACTATCTTTAACTTTTATCAACAACTTCCATGCACATAGAAAATATAGCATGATTATGATCCCTTCCCACCACCCGGCCTTTTCTCCATCCTGAATTCCCCACTGCACTGAATCCCTTCTTCCCAATTAGCCTGTATTCTATTTATTTCTTTTCGAGTCCCCCCGCCAAGGTACAGTCTTACTCTAGCCCAAACTGACCTGGGATTCACTATGTAGTCTCAGGCTGGCCTCAAACTCACAGCAATCCTACCTTCAAGGTTCTGGGACTGAAGGCATGTGCCACCATGCCTGTCTCTGTTCTACTTGGATGTCATCAATTTCCCCCTCCCATTATACAGGTCTTGGGTAGGTAGGTAGCATCAGCCACTGTGAGGTCATGAATTTGTTTTGTTTTGAAGCAGGGTCTCCCTCTAGGCCAAGATGGCTTCAATCTCATCATGATCCTCCTACCTCAGTCTTTCCAGTGCTGGGATTAAAGGCATGAACCACCATTCCTGGCAGGGCCCCAATATTTGCAATCACTGGTCCCAGACAAATACTTGTTTTAATACATCCAAACAGGACTTACCAAGAAATAGAGATATCCAGGATCTCCTGGCTGTAGGTAAAACAGACCATATTCACTGGTAGACAATATTAAAAGATGTTCTGTATACCTCCTCCTGGTTTATAAGAAAGTAAGACAAAGAGCTCAGGACCACCTCTTTTTCATTTATTTATTTGAGAGAAAGGAAAATAAGCAGAGAGAGAGAGAGAGAGAGAGAATGGGTGTGCCAGGGCCTCCAGCCACTGCAAACAAAGTCCAGATGCACGCACCACCTTGTGCATCTGGTTTACGTAGGTCCTGGGTTGACCCTAGGTCCTTTGGCTTTGTAGGCAAGTGCCGTAACTGCTAAGCCATCTCTCCAGCCCAGGACCACCTCTTTTTAAGACCCCAAACTTATTACTCTCTGTGTGGTTCAAACCTTTAATCCTAGTACTCCAGAGGTTGAGGTAGGAGAACTGCTGTGAGTTTAAAGCCAGCCTGGGATATACAGTTTGTTCCAGGTCATCCTGGGGTCAAGTGAGACCCTGCCTCAAAATATCCCCTTTGAATAAAGAAAAGAAAAAATCCAGGGGCGGGGGTCTATTCTAAATTTGACTCAATCTCATGGTAACCACTAACTCTTCTTCCCAGCTCAGGAGGGAAAAGCATTTTGGATCTTACCAGATCACAAATGGAGCATCTCCAGGCTTCATCTGTAGTAATTCCAAATCCTCTTTCACCAAGATTAGGGACTGGCCATCAGGGGCCAGAGCCAGGCCTAGCAGAACCCCTAAGTCCTCCTGAAGAACTCGGTTCAGATGAAGACTGCAGTTTAAAAGATATACACGAACAGAGAAAGATCCTACTTTAGTTAATGTCAGACGCATTTCCCTGTGTATGGTTCATGAAGTACAAGGCAGAAGTATCTACCTGCCCTACACATCCTGTTCCTCATCACTTGTTTATTTGCATTTATTTTTGCTGTACCAAGGACCAGATCCAGGGCTTTTGGTACACTAGACAAGCACTGTACCACTGAGCTGTTTTCCCAATACATATTCTTTTTTAAAAAAGAGAAAATATTTTTATTTATTTGCAAGCAGAGAGAGGAAAGGCAGAGAGAGAGAGAGAGAGAGAGAGAGAGAGAGAGAATGGGCATGCCAGGGCCTCCAGCCACTGTAAATGAACTCCCAATGCTTGTGCTACTGTGCACCTGGCTTTATGCAGGTACTAGAGAATCGAACTCATGTCATTAAGCTTTGCAAGCAAGCACCTCAGGCACTGAGACATCTCTCCAGCCTGCCAACACCTTATCTTTTATCAGGATTCTTCATAACTATCCCTTGACTTACTCTAAATAGAATCTCTACCATTGTTTCCACTTCCCTCAGTCCCTACTCCCAATTGATGAATAAGTCATATGGATTCACCTGAAACACATGTTTAAATCTGTACCTGCCTTCTCCTGTCAATTGCCAAGTCAAGGCCCATGTATTATTGTCTACCTTGAGCAAGAGCTAGAAGTCTGCCTACCTTTAGAATCTCTGTACTACTGTCCATCCTCTTTCCTACCACTGTGTGCTCTCTCTAAAGTTGTGATCATGAGGGTCAGGGGTGATGCTCAGTAGCAGTGTGTATTTAGCATGCATGGGTCACTGGGTTTGATCCTAGCACACACACATAAAAGCAAATACACTTCAGACCATTATTCTATAAAACTCTTAGTACTATACCCTTATAACCTAGCTTATCTTTTCAACCTAATACTTCCCCCCTACTGTACCCCCCCCATCAATTCCCTCCTGAAACCCAAAGCTTGGCTTATCCAGAACATTCTAAGCTACCTCATGCCTCTATGACCTTTGCTAATTCAACTTTCTTTTCTGAAACACCATTTCTGTCCTTCACTGAGCCAGAAAACGATTTCTTCTTTATAACCAACATCAAATATAACCTCTTTCCTACAATTTCTCAAATTCTTCAGCTTCATGAGCTATGAGAAGCTTCTTTAAAAAAAATAAATTAAGGGCTGGAGAGATGGCTTAACAGTTAAGCGCTTGCCTCTGAAGCCTAAGGACCCCGGTTCGAGGCTCGATTCCCCAGGACCGATGTTAGTCAGATGCACAAGGGGGTGCACGCGTCTGGAGTTTGTTTGCAGTGGCTGGAAGCCCTGGCACGTCCATTCTCTCTCTCTTTCTCTCTGCCTCTTTCTCTCTCTGTCTATCTCTGTGTGTTGCTCTCAAATAAATAAGAATTTACAAAAAAATAAAAATAAAAATAAATTAAGGGGCTGAAGAGATGGCATAGCAGTTATGTTGCTTGCCTGAGAAGCCTTAAGGACCCAGGTTGGATTCTCCAGTACCCACCTAAGCCAGATGCACATGGTGGAACATGCATCTGGAGTTCATTTGCAGTGGCTAGAGGCCCTGCACACCCATTCTATCTCTTTACTTACCTCTTTCTCTCTCTCAAATAAATAAATAAAGCTGGTTGTGTTCTCACATACCTTTAGCCTCAGCTACTCTAGTGGGGGTGAGGTTGGGGTGGGGATTGTGAATTCAATGTCAGCCTGGGCAACATAGCAAGACCCTGCCTCAAAAAATAAAATCACAGCTGGGTGTTGTGGTGCATGCCTTTAATCCCAGCACTTGGGAGACAGAGGTAGGAGGATCACTGTGAGTTCAAGGCCACAATGAGACTACCTCATGAATTCCAGGTCAGCCTAGGCTAGAGAGAGACCCTACCTTGAAAAACCAAAAAATAAAACATGAAAAATAAATAAAATAAAATCATTTGTACCTGTCTCACACTGTCTGGCCCAGCACTTGGCATCAAATAAGCACTTAATAATTACTTACTTAAGCCAATATGGTGGCACATACCTTTAATCTCAGTACTCAGGAGGTTGAGGTAGGAGGATTGCTTTGAGTTCAAAGCCAGCCTGGGCTACACAGTGAGTGCCATGTCAATCTTTGCTATAGTGAGACCTTGCCTCAAAAAGAAAAAAAAAAAAAAAAAGAATTACTCATTTAAGGTGCATGCATAGTTGCCTTCCAAAGAATTGCTCATTTGACAAGGCCAGCAGGGTGTGGTGGCACACCTTTAATTCCAACCATCAGGAGGCAGAAGTAGGAGGATCACTATGAGTTTGAGACCTGCCTGGGATTACAGAGTGAATTCCAGGTCAGCCTGGGCTAGAGCAAGACCCTACCTCAAAAATAAATAAATAAATAGCACCCTGCACTGCAGGGTGTGCTTGTGGAGTGAGTAGGCCAGGTCCTCTGTTCCTCAGCTCCTCCCAGTTCCCTGGTCCCAAAGGTAATGAGACCAGAGGAGACAAACTACCCCTCCCATGACAGCCAAGTCACAGCTGAAACTGCAGAGGAATTGTGGAGAAGAGCAAGAGTGCTGTTTCCCATGCTGAACCTGATAATCAGCACCAGGGTATAGGAGACAGACCCTGAGGATACTCAACACCTACCAAAACAGATCCAGAGGCTCCTGAGAGCTCATCACTGAAGTAGACTTAAAACTCACCCATCATGGCTCAGGGAATTTTGCAGAAGAGGGGGAGGAAAGACTATAAGAGCCACAGGTTGAGACATCATTCCCAGAGGCAACCCCCACAAAATAACTGACTACTGCTCCCACAATGCATAAAAGTACAACCCCATAGGACATACCTGCAACCCCACTGAGGAGTATCCCCAGTGGAATGGGGGCAGGGACAAGGGAAAAGAGGGTGCCAATACATGATTTATCCGTGTGAAATATGTTGTTAATAATAAACGTAAAAAATTAAGAATAAATTGACAAGACTAGGACCAGAAAACTAACATTATATCAACCGCATTCAAAAGAAGGCATGGAAAGATGGAAATAAAATCCCACCATCCCACTAGCCAGCTGCCTCATTTCACCTGAAGTTTCTGTATGTTGAACCTTCCAGCAGTTTCACTTGCCACTCACTGATGTTTTTGTCAGCACTGAGAACAAAAAAGGTGTGTGACGAGTACCAGATCAGGGAACTGATGCGCCCTGGAGCCTGGTGGAGACATGTTCAGTTCAGTACTTCTAAAGAACCAAGATTAACCTTCTTTCCCCTCCCAGATATATATCCAACCCCTAACCCCAGCAGACACCATTAAACACATAGCCAGGGCAGAGTTCCCAAAGACAAAGAACTGAATTGCCCCAGATCACCTGTGCTGTGGCCACAGCCTTGGCTTCATGCCACAGTGTTAGTTCCCCAGCTTGGTTTCCAGACACTGCCACAGAACCATCTGGTGCCCAGGCCACAGCAGTGATGGCTGAAGAACTCCTGGTTATGTATGTACCATCTGCAGAAGAAAGGAAGTGTGTCTTAAGAGTTGGGCTAACAACGGGTGTAATAGTGGCACGTCTGTCATGGTGGAAACCAACTGCCCTCCAACTGGAATGGAGGCCCGCTCCATCGGGGTGAATACATCCCTGATACTGAAAACTTAAAACAGGGGTAGTCATGAGCCCTAGGGGTGTAACATCTGCTGATGTCTGGGAAAATGTATATACTATGCTTATCAAACTGCCCAGTAAGCACTTTTCTTAATATGTATACCCTTATATTAACACTACTCTCACTTTGAGTAGCGAATCTTCTCTTTTCAGATGGCAGTGACCTTGGGATGACTCAGAAGGTATCATAGTGCTGGAAAGAAGTGACTGGAGTACTGAGTAACATCTCTATCACACCTTCCAAAGCTCAGGGTACATTGCGGAAGAGGTGGCAGAATGTAAGAGCCAAAGGAAGGGTAGGACTCCTTACGATGTGCTCCTCCAGACATAAAACGGCCTGGATATCCATGACCTCATAGTGCCTGACACTACCTACACAAGATCATCATAAGAGGAGGAAAAGATCATGACATCAAAATAAAAGAGAGACTGATTGAGATGGGGAGGCGATATGATGGAGAATGGAATTTCAAAGGGGAAAGTGGGGGGAGGGAGGGTAGTACCATGGGATATTTTTTATAATCATGGAAAATGTTAATAAAAATGAGAAAAGAAAAAAAAAAGAAATTGCAGAAAGTAAGAGAAAAAAAAAAAAGAGTTGGGCTAAGATGTGTGTGGTGGCACACACATTCAATCCCAGCACTCAGGATGCAGAGGTAGGAGGAGCACTGTGAGTTTGAGGCCAGCCTGGAACTACAGAGTCAAAATGGGCTAGAGTAGGACCCTAATCTCAAAAAAAAAAAAGAAAGAAATAAAGAAAGAATAGAACTAAATCTTACTCCAGTCAGAATGGTTATCATCAAGAAAACAAATATCCATAATACTGCCGAGTGTGTGGACCAAAAGGAACACTTTTGCATTGTGGATGGGAATGTAAAGTGGTATAGCCATTGTAGAAATTGGTACAGAGGTTTCTGAGACAGCTAAAAATAAATTTACCATAAGTGGTAAATTGATAAACCCTTAGCAAATCTGACCAGAAGAAAGAAGACAAAATAAAATTAGAGCGGGGTTTGGTGGTGCACACCTTTAACCCCAGTACTTGGGATGCAGAGGTAGGAGGTATGAGTTTGAGGCCATCCTGAGACTACATAATGAATTCCAGGTCAGCCTGAGCTACAATGAGACCCTACCTCGAAAAAACAAAAATAATAATAACAATTAATAACACTAGAGATGAAAAAGGCACCATTACAACAGATACCAAAGAAATTCAGAAAATCATAAGGACATACTTTAAGAATATATATGCCTCTAAGTTTGAAATTCTGAAAGAAATGGTTGATTTCCTCGATTCATATGACCTACCAAAATTAAATCAAGATGAAATAAGCTATTTAAATAGAACTATAACAAGTACAGAGATCCAAGCAGTTACAAAAAGTCTCCCAACTAACAAAAAGTCCAAGCCCAGATGGATTCAGTGGTGAATTTTACCAGACCTTCATGGAAGAACTATCATCACTGCTACTCAGACTTTTCCATAGAATAGAACAGGAAGGAATTCTACCATACCCCTTCTATGAAGCCAGCATCACCCTGACACCAAAACCATATAAAAAGAGCACAAAAAAGAAAATAAAAGAAAATTACAAACCAACCCCCCGTATGAACATAGATGCAAAAATTCTGAACAAAATATTGGCAAACAGAATACATATTATATATCAGAGAGATTATTAACCCTGACCAAGTAGGCTTTATCCCAGAGATGCAGGGATGTTTCAACATACACATATCAATAAATGTAATACATTATATAAATGGACTGAAGCACACAAATCACATGATCATCTCAATAGATGCAGGAAAGGCATCTGACAAAATCCAACATCCCTTCATGGTAAAAGCCCTACAGAAACTGGGAATAGAAGGAACATATTCAACATAAAAAAGAGAAAGCTATTGACAACAAATCTACAAACAACATAATATTAAACATGGAAAATTTTGAAGCTTTTCCCCTAAATTCAGGAACAAGACAAGGGTTCCACTGTTCCCACTTTTATTTAATATAGTCCTGGAAGTCCTAGCTATAGCAATAAGGCAAGACATACTCATCAAAGGTATACAAAGTGGAAAGGAAGAGATCAAATTATCATTTTTTGCAGATGATATGATTCTACACCTAAAGGACCCTAAGGACTCTACCAGCAAACTGTTAGAGCTGATAAACACTTTCAACAACATAGCAGGATACAAAATACACACACAGAAATCAGTAGCTTTTCTATGTACTAACAACAAACATGGGGAGGATGAAATTTAGAGAATCTGTCCCATTCACAATTGCCTCAAAAAAAAAAAAAAAAAAGTACCTTGAAATAAACCTAACCAAGGAAGTGAAGGATCTCTACAATGAGAACTTTAAAACACTCAAGCAAGAAATTGCAGAAGATACTAGGAAATGGAAAGACATCCCATGTTCCTGGATTGGAAGAAACAATATTGTGAAAATGTCAATCTTACCAAAAGCTATCTACACATTTAATGAAATCACTGTTAAAATTCCAATGGCATTCTTCACAGAAATAGAAAAAACAATACTAAAATTCATTTGGAAGCACACACACAAAAAAAAAACCCTCAAAGAGCCAAAACAATTTTGAGCAACAAAAATAAGGCTGGAGGTATCACCATACCCAATTCTAAGCTATATTACAAAGCTATAGTAACAAGAACAGTATGGTACTTGCACAAAGACAGACATAGATCAATGGAACAGAACACAGGACCCAGATGTTAATCCAGCCAGCTACAGCCATCTGATTTTTGACAAAAATGCCAGAAATATTTGTTGGAGAAAAGACAGCCTCTTCAACATGTGGTGCTGGGAAAATTGGATATCTATATGTAGAAGGGTGAAAATAGATTCTTGTCTTTCTCCATGCACAAGAATCAAGTCCAGACGGATCAGGGACCTTAATATCATATCTGAAAATCTGAAAGTGCTAGAGGAAAAGGTAGGGGAAAGCCTTCAACATATTGGCATAGACAATGACTTTCTGAATATAACCCCAATTGCTCAGGAAATAAAACCACTAATCAACTACAGGGTCTTCATGAAATTACAAAGCTTTTGTACAGCAAAGAACACTGTGAGTAGAACAGAGGCAACCTACAGAATGGGAAAAAATCTTTGCCAGCTATACATCTGACAGAGGATTAATATCCAAAGAACTAAAAAAATTAAATAATAAGAAATCATGGGCTGGAGAGATGGCTTGGTGGTTAAGTGCTTGCCTGTGAAGCCTAGGGACCCCGGTTCAAGGCTCAATTCCCCAGAACCCACATTAGCCAGATGCACAAGGGGGCGCAAGCGTCTGGAGTTCGTTTGCAGTGGCTGGAAGCCCTGGCACGCCCATTCTCTCTCTCGCCCTTTCTCTCTCTGTCTGTTGCTCTTAAATAAATAAAAATTAAAAAAAATAAATCAAATAATCCAATTTAAAAATGGGCTATGGAACTAAATAGAGAGTTCTCAGAAGAAGAAATACAGATCACATATAAACATCTAAAAAGTATTCTACATCCTTTGCCATCAGGGAAATGCAGATTAAAACTATGATGAGATTCCATCTCACTCCTGTCAGAATGGCTACCATCATGAAAACAAATGACTATAAATGTTGCAGAAAAAGAGGAACCCTTCTACACTGTTGGTGGGAATGTAGTCTGGTACAGCCATTGTGGAAATCAGTATGGAGGTTCTTGAGACAACTAAAAATAGATTGACCAAATGATCCAGCTATAGCACTCCCAGGCATATATTCAAACTCTTCTCACTACCTTTGAGATACTTGCACAACCATGTTTATTGCTGCTCTATTCACAATATCTGGGTAAGAGAACCAGCCTAGATGTCCCTCAACAGGTGAATGGATAATAAAGAAGTGGTACATTTAAGCAATGGAGTTCTCTTCAACAGTAAAGAAAAAATTAAATTATGAAAATTGCAGGGAAATGGATGGATCTGGAAATGATTATACTAAGTGAGGTAACACAGGCCCAGAAAGCCAAATGTCATATGTTCTCTTTCATATGTGGATCCTAGCTACAAATGTATAGACTTGTGTGTGAGCTGGAACCGAAAATCAGTAGCAGAGGCTACTAAGCTAGAAAAAGACAATAAGGGAAGGACTTTAGGGACGATATTGTATATATGTAAGTAGAAGAATAGATTACAGGGAGTGGAACAGTCTAAGTCAGGCCAGGGGAAGAGATTGAGTAAGAGAAGTGTAGGGGAAAGAGTCACTCAAAATTTAAGATATTATGAATAAGACATATGAAAGCCTACTTTTTTGGATAATGGCACATCCAGAAAACATAGATTGCTACTAGAAAATTTTCAGTGCCAGGATTGGGATACCTTCTAGTGAGTTGTTGGCCAGGGAGGTCACTGTTACCTCCAAAACATTACAGGCTATTGCTAAGGCCTTTGGTTTCCCACGAGTAACAGATGGTAAGACCCTATTGCTGAAGACTTCACATGCCTAGGAGGCAAGGTCACTGAGAAATCAAGCAGATGCTGAGCTGAAACCCTTCTCCCTGTAGACCAGCCAACTGAAAGCTGGAAAAAGCTGCACGGAATGCAGCCCTATGGGAGACATAAGTCATCAGCGGTGAAAACAATGGACACTGAAGCCTCAAGTTTGGTCAGACAGGCCAAATGACCGAACAAGTACAATAGTGGCATGTCTGCTCTGAAGTAAACCAACTGCTTTCTAATTGGACTGGAGGCCCTCTCTATGGGAGGGAATACATGCCTGGTACTGAAAACATAACCAAAAGCCCATGGCAGGGGAGGTCATGAGCCTTAGGGGTATAAAGCCTGCTCTTATCTGGATAAATGCATATATTATTCTCACCAAACTGCCCTGAAAGCACTACACTTAATATTCATATTCATATATTAATGCTACTCTCACTTTTGGTTAGAGAAGCTTCTCTTTTCTGATGGTGGTGACCACTGGGATGACCCAAAAGGAAACATAGTTCTGAGAAGTGACAGAGAAGTGTCCAGCACTGAAACATCTCTATCACAGTCTCCAAGGCTCAGGGTCCATTGTGGAAGAGGTGGCAGAAAGAATGTAAGAGCCAAAGGAAGGGTACCACTCCTTACAATGCAACTGTCCAGACAGAAATTGGCCTTGATATCTATGGCCTCGCAGTGCCTAGCAGTACCTTCATGACACTCCTAATAGGAGAAAAAGATTATGACATCAAAATAAAAGAGAAACTAATGGAGAGAGGGGGCGGGGATATGATGGAAAGTGGAGTTGTGACGAAGAAAGTGAAGGAGGGGAGGAAATTATCATGGTTAATTGTTTGTAAGTATAGAATTTGTCAATAAGTTTTTTAAATTAACATATATATATATATATATATTTACATATGGAAAAAATTTCAGTGCCAGGGTGGAATACTTTCCACTGAGTTGTTGGCCAGAGATGCCCCTGATGCCTCACAAATATTACAGGCCATTGCCAAGGCTCTTGGTTGCTCACTAGAACTAGATGATAAGACCCTATTGTTGAAGACTCCACATGCTTGGGCTTCAAGTCACTGAGAAATCAAGCTGGAGCTAAGCTGGAAGCCTTCCTGTTGACTAGCTGTCAGAATGCTGGAAAAGTTGGGCTGGAGAGATGGCTTAGCGGTTAAGCGCTTGCCTGTGAAGCCTAAGGACCCCGGTTCAAGGCTCGATTCCCCAGGACCAGCGTTAGCCAGATGCACAAGGGGACGCACGCGTCTGGAGTTCGTTTGCAGTGGCTGGAAGCCCTGGCGTGCCCATTCTCTTTCTTTCTCTCTCTGCCTCTTTCTCTCTCTGTCTGTTGCTCTCAAATAAATAATAAATAAAAATAAAATTTAAAAAAAAACAAAGTGTACATTAATGAAGGATGGTGTGAGAGCAGCCACGGAAGGAATTGTTGGACCATTAGAAGACAGACCATCAAAGGAGAGAGAATGAATGCTACATGTGAACGCTGCTCATGTCAGGTATGAAGAGAGCCTCATGGATCCATCCGCTGGAGGACTGTGTAACATTGTGCTTGTGTTCTAAGCTCAAGCGCTTTGGCTAAGTCCCTTGAATCACTCTCAGCAGGTGTTTGCAAGTGCCGGCCGTTCTGTATCCCTTAGACAAAGGAAACAGTTGACATAGAAGGGTAGAAATTGGGACCTTTGCCTCCTTGGTCCCTTATGCTTCCAGCAGAGCTGAACAAACACAGACTATTCGAAAAGAAAAGCTGTGTGTGTGTGGGGGGGGGGGGGACACAAAACAAAACAGGATACCTTTGTCAGCAATTGCAAAACAGTTTCCAAAAGAATTCTGTATCATTACAAACTTCAAAGGTGACTTAAAAGTTTTCACAGCATCCTATCATGACTAGTGAAGGTTCAAGGCTCGATTCCCCAGGACCCACGTTAGCCAGATGCACAAGGGGGCGCACACATCTGGAGTTCATTTACAGAGGCTGGAAGCTCTGGCGCGCCCATTCTCTCTCTCTCTCTCTCTCTCTCTCTCTCCTTCTCTCTGTCGCTCTCAAATAAATAACTAAACAAACAAAAAAATTAAATAAAAAAAAAGAATGCTGGAAAAGTTAGTGTAGCATACAGCCTTTTGAGACAGAGAAGTCATTAATGGTGTTAACCAGCAGAGGACCCTGCAAGCCTTAAGACTGGCCACCCAAGCCAAATATGCCAGTGTGTGTAATTAGTGGCATTTCTGCTATGGAGGAAGCCAACTGTTCTCTGATTGGATTGGAGGCCAACTCCATGGGAGAGAATACATGCCTGGTACTGAAAACCTAGTCAAAAGCCTATGGCTAGGGAGATCATAAGCCCTAGTGGGAACTTCTACTATTGTCTGGATAAATGCATATATTATGCACACTAAACTGCCCAGTAAGCATTTCTCTTAATGTTCATACCCATATATTAATGCTACACTCACTTTTGGTTAGAGAAGCTTCTTTTTTTTGTTTTTGTTTTTGTTTTTTCGAGATAGGGTCTCATTCTGGCCAGGTTGACCTGGAATTCACTGTGGAGTCTCAGGGTAGCCTCGAACTCATGGCAATCCTCCTACCTCTGCCTCCCAAGTCCTGGGATTACTGATGTGTGCCACCATGCCCAGCTTGAGAAGCTTCTATTATTATTATTATTATTATTATTATTATTATTATTATAGTTTTTTTAAGAAAGGGTCTCACTCTAGCCCAAGCTGACCTGGAATTCATTATGTAGTCATGGGGTGGCCTTGAACTCATGATGATCCTCCTACCTCTGCCTCCTGAGTGCTGGGATTAAAGGTATGCACCACCATGCCCAGCTTTTTTCAATTTTTTTAAATTATTTATTTTATTTATTTGTGTGTGAGAGAGAGAAGGAAGTAGATAGAGAATGGGCACACCAGGGCCTCCAGCTGCTGTAAATGAACTCCAGACACACGCACCACCTTGTGCATCTGCCTTACATAGGTCCTGGGGAATTGAACCTGGGTCCTTTGGCTTCACAGATAAATGCCTTAACTGCTAAGCCATCTCTCCAGCCCTACAGAAAAGCTTCTTCTTTCAGTTGGTGGTGACCTCTAGGATGACTCAAAAGTTACCATAGTGCTGAGAAAAAGTGACAGTGGAGTGTTTAGCACTACATCTCTATCACACCCTCCAAGGCTCAAGGTACATTGTAGAAAAGGTGGTACAAAGAATGTAAAAGCCAAAGGAAGGGGAGGAGTGCTTACAATATTGTCTTACAGACACAAAGTGGCCTAGATATTTATGACCTCACCATGACTGGTGCTACCTATACAAGATCTGCATAATAGGAGGGAAAAATAAAAATAATGACATCAACGTGGAAGAGAGACTAGTTGGAAAGAAGAAAGGATTCATTTGAAGGGAGGGCTGAGAGGGGGTAAGATGGAGGTTCATGAGATAGGATTGTGATTATAGCATTGTCTATATGGAAGTTGTCAATACACAGTTTAAAAAAGAGTTGAGCTAAGCCAGGCATGGTGGTGCATGCCTTGAGAGGCTGAGGTAGGAAGATCACCATGAGGCTGAGGTAGGAGGATTCTCATGAGTTTGAGGTCAGCTTGAGGCTATATAATGAGTTCCAGGTCAGCCTGGGTTAGAGTAAGACCTTTCCTCAAAAGAGAGAGAAAAAAAAAAAAAAAAGCCAGGTATGGTGGTATATACCTGTAATCCCAGCACTTAGGAGGCAGAGGTAGGAAGATGACTGTGAGTTCCAGGACAGCCTGAGACTACATAGTGAATTCCAGGTCAGCCTGGGCTATCTAAAAACAAAACAAAACAAACAAACAAAAGGATCTGGTCTACTGGATGGGATATCAGAAGACATATCAGGTTACCCTTGACTTTCTCCGTCCCAGTTACACAACCTCCTTTCATGCCTACCTGTTTTTCTCCATGCCTTTCTCACCTGATTCCTTGGGTATCTGCCAGAGCCGCACAGAACTATCCTGTGAGGCAGTCAGCAGTAGGCCTGAGGTCTCCGAGGTAGCAGCTGCACTAACTGGGCCACTGTGTCCTAGGAAGGTGTGTGTTTGGCACATCTGAGAGGAAGGAATGAAGTGGGCCATTGGGATACTTTGTACCTTCTCTGCCTCCTCCCTGCCCCATTCTTGCAACTCACCAAGAGGGGATGCCACAAGCGTGTGGCCCCATCCACTCCAACGGTCACCACTAGAAGCTCTGATCCAGGCTGTTCAACTGATAAGACCAGGACACAGAGTCAGAAGGAAGACCAGGCCCAAAGACATAACTCTACAATCACACCTATCTGGGAGACTGAGACAGAAGGATTGAAAGTTCAAGGCCCAAATTTGGCTACATTGGGAGTTCAGAGCCAGTCTGGGCAACTTAGTGAGTCCTTGTCTCAAAATAGAGTTCAGGAATGGAGATATGGCTTAGTGGTTAAGGTGCTTGCCTGCAAAGCCTAAGGACCCATGTTCAACTCCCCAGATCACATGTAAACCAGACATACAAGGTGATGCATGCACAAGGTTGCACATGGACACAAGGAGGAGCATGCATCTATAGTTCAATTACAGTGGTTGGAGGCCCTGGCACACCAATTCTCTCTCTCTCTCTCTCTCTCTCTCTCATAACAAAGAGGTCAATCTGTTGAGCTGGCCTCAAAAAAATAAATAAATAAAGAGTTTTAAACAAAAAAGTAGCTAAGGGGGACTGGAGAAATGGCTCAGCAGTTAAGGAGCTTGCCTGCAAAGCCCAAGCCCAACAACCCAGGTTCAATTCCCCAGTACCCATGTAAAGCCAGATGCACAAAGTGGCACATGCATCTGGAGTTCGTTTGCAGTAGCTAGAGGCCCTGGCATGCCCATTCTGTCTCTCCTCTCTCTCTCTCTCTCTCTCTCTCTCTCTCTCTCTCTCTCTCTCTCTCTATCTTTCTCTCTCTCTTTGTGTGTCTGTTTCTCTCTCTGCTTTCAAATAAATAAAATATTTTGAAAAAAATATTTTTAAGGTGGTAGCCAGGCATGGTGGCACACGCCTTTAATCCCAGCACTTAGGAGGCAGAGGTAGGGGATCACCATGAGTTCAAGGCCACCTTGAGACTCAGGTCAGCCATGGCTAAAGCAAGACCGTACCTTGAAAAACTAAAAGAAAAAAAAAAAAAAAAAAAAAACAGAGTGGCACTCGCCTTAAATCCCAGAACTTGGGAGGTAGAGGTAGGAGGATCACCATGACTAAGTAAAACACTACTCCCTTCATGGAGGAGAAAGGTGAACATCACAGTCTTGAGAGATACCATCCTTTAAACTAAGAACAGTGAAGTCAGGGGTTCAGGACTGCAAATCTGCCACAAAGTCATGATACTAAGAGCTGTGTTTCCAGCCCTGCCCATCACATCAACCATCAGCCTCAACACCGTCATCTAGCCCAAGCAGTTCATTCTTTTCAGTTTGTCTTTGAGATTAAATACATCATGTAGTCTCCCAAGTTTCCCTCCCTAGGCCCTACTTGAAGCCCCGGGTGAAGTTCATTTCCTTCTCACCACAGCCAGCACGGCGCTCACAGCATCCTGATGACCCAAGAATTGGCCATGCTGCTGTCCCATCTCTGGGTCCCAGAGCCTCACAGAGCCATCACTAGAGCAGGAGATCTGCAGTCAGAAGTAAGAGGAGCAGGATTAGCAGCATTTCCCTTCCTTTGCATACTCACAATGAGGGGTGAAGAAAGTAAGCCCTGTGATGAAGAGCGTGGGTTCTCCTGGGTTCAAATCCCAGCTCCATCATTAATTACTTTGTGGTTGGAGAAGAGTCATCTCTCTGAGCCTTGGGTTTCTCAGCCTCAAGGAAGATAGTGATGGAATGCTATCAGATACAGTTTCTGGATGCATCTACATAAAGGACTCAGCAAAACCTGCCTGGTGCTCAGTGAAGAGTCATTGCTATCTTTGTTCTTAACATACTATCAATCAGTGAGTGCAGACAAAGATGAACACTTTACAGTGCCCAGGAGAATTCTGGCTATCTAAAATGCAAGGAGGACGGACTATGACAAATCTAGTCAAATGATATGCCCTCCCTTCTCATCTCTTACTGAGAATTACAACAGAACTCTACATTGAGAAATTAAGCTTGACCAACCCTGAGAGAGTAATTTGAGATTAATTTTGTGCCTTATGACAAAGAAATCACAGCAGTACTTCCAATCCTAGGTCCAGGGCATCTAAAGCCTGGAGAGAGATTACTGCAATCATGTTAAGAACACAGGCTTTGGGCTAGGGGGATATAGCTTAGTGGTAGAGCACCTGTTAGTATGTGCAAGGCTCTAGGTTCAGTCCCCAGCCCTGAAAGAAGGTGGGAGGGTGCTGGAGAGATGGCTCAATGGATTGCACACTTGCTGTGCAAGCCTGAGTTCCTGAGTTCCAAACCCCAGACCATGCATAAAACCTGGGTGGTGTGGCAAGCTTCTATAATCCCAGCATGCCTAATGATGGCAAGATGGGAGGCAGATACAGAAGAACTTTCTAGAGTTCACCACAACAAGGAATGTTCCTACCTCAAAACAGGTGAAAGATAACAACTGACACATGAAAGTTGACCTCTGATCTCCACACATGTCCACACTCACACATGTACACTGACATCTACACACATTACACACCAAACAATAACAATAAATAATTTTTTTATAAAAGGAGAAAAGGGAGAACTTTCTTATCTGAATGTTTATTGGTTTAGCTTTAAGCTTTATCACTGTCATGACCTTAAAAATGCTCCTCTATTTGAGTTCAGTTATCTTGTCTGTAAAGTGAAGATAAAAAGGTAATATCTACCTTATTGGGTATTGTAAAGATGAAGTGTGGCAATGTACTCACTGATTTCAGGTCAAACCTAGCATATACTATGTGCCTAGCCAATGTTAGCATGATGAGTAATAGTTGCCAGAAAAATCTGCAATGGAGATTGTTGTTTTCCACCAGGAACCCCACTGGGCTCTGCATCACTCCTGTCCCTTCACTCACCAGTAGGTTGTCCTTGGTCCAGGCACAGCCAGTGACCCAGTCGTGGTGACAGGCAAAGAAGGAGTGAATCAGAAGAGGGTTTTTGGGTGTCCTCACATCCCAGCAGAGAAGATTCTGGGTAGGTTCCACAGATAAGACTCAATCAGGACACAAGTGACAGGAATAGCAGGCCCATTTCAGGCAAGAAGTTGTAAAGAAAGAGGGAGAACAAGGAAATGAAGTCTAACAGAGCAAAAGCAGGAGAAAGCAATGGGAAATGGGCTATTAAAGGAGTCTAGAAAGCAGGGGTGTGTGGAACCTCCTTCTGCAGCTCACCTGATCCCTGCCCCCAGTGGCCAGGATGCCTCCATCAAGGCTGAAGCTGCAGCAGCTTACAGGGCCCTCATGTCCCCGGAGCTCAGCAGCACAGGGAAAGTCTTCTGCCTCATGCGGCTGTGTCAGTAATTGTGTTGGCCACAGGCGTACTACAAAATCCTCTGCGTTGGGAGTGGGTAGGAATACATTGAGGCACGGTTTCCCCCCACCCAACCCCACAGGGACTGACTAAGGCCTTCATGACCCCACAGTGAGTACCATAACCCTACTGAGGAGGGGCCCCAGGGTGACAGGAGCAGGGGTGAGGTGATAAAAAAAGTATAACCAAGCCAGGTGTGGTGGTGCATACCTTTAATCCCAGCACTCTGGAGGCAGAGGTAGGAGGATCGCTGTGAGTTCAAGGCCACACTAAGACTACCTAGTGAATTCCAGGTCAACCTGGGCTAGAGTGAGACCCTACTTTGAAAAACCAAAAAAAAAAAGAGTATAACCTGCTCGCTCTCTCTCTCTCTCTCTCTCTCTCTCTCTCTCTCTATATATATATATATATATATATATATATATATACATATACATATATACATATGTGTGTATATATATGTGTATATATATATATATACACATACACATATATAAAAATTAAAGAAAAATCCTCTGTATTGGAAATAGAAGGGTGGGTGGGCTTCTTGAAAGAGGAAGCAAGACTGGCCTGGGCAACCAGAGGCTGAGGGTCACATCCAAGAGCACAGCTCCAAGGGAGGTAGGTGTGAGGCACAAAGATTTACAGGAGCCCTGGGCAAGGGTCAGTTACCACATGGGTGCTCTGGACAGAATACCTAGCACTCCCAACTTGGGCTCTGCACAGCTCAGGTCAGGAATGTGGCTCCTAGCACACTTCTATGGCACCTGCTCCAGACCCCTCCTCAAGGGCTCAGTGTCAATTACACCTCACCATCTGTGAGGATCAAGTCTCCCACCTAGAAGGGGACTAGGCCATTCTCCAGTTTCACCTCAATACTTCTCTCTCTACCTCTCTCCTAAGGGAAGCCTGCCTATTCACACAGATAAATTTCCACTGGGCATAACCTCAGAATTAGTGGGACTTTAAAGGTCTAAGGAGGGAGCCAAGAATGGTGGCACATGCCTTTAATCTCAGCACTTGGGAGGCAGAGGTAGGAGGATTGCTGAGTTCAAGGCTACCCCAAGACTACACCCTGAGACTACACTCTAGCCTGGGCTAGATTAAGACTCTACCTTGAAAGCTTAGAAACAAGAAACAGTCTAAAAAAAATGGATGATAAATGCATTCAAAAGCACTATGAAAATTATAAATAAAAATTGTGGCTGGAGAGATGGCTTAGCGGTTAAGAGCTTGACTGTGAAGCCTAAGGACCCCGGTTCGATGCTCAACTCCCCAGGACCCATGTTAGCCAGATGCACAAGGGGGCACATGCGTCTGGAGTTTGTTTGCAGTGGCTGGAGGCCCTGGCGTGCCCATTCTCTCTGTGTCTCTCTCTCTCTCTCTGCCTGTTTCTCACTCTGTCTGTCGCTCTCAAATAAATAAATTAAATAAACAAAAAAATCTTTTAAAAAATTGTATGCATATGTATATTGATACATATATGTACATGCAGTAGAAATTGAAGGGAGGTATTAGCACTTCAAAGGAATGATTCAATAACACTGCTCAGCAATACCTGAGGCAGAAGCCAAGAGTTCCTGGGAGGTGGCCAGTCCCAGAATAGGCTTCTGATATCTGGACAGGAGCCAGAGAGACTGAAGGGAGCTTTCTGTGAGCAGCCAGCCCTGCAGTGACCCATCTTCTGCACCACTCACCAACACAGTGGGGTTTAGCCAGGCCAGTGCAGTCACTGCCATATCTAGCACTTGACAGTGAATGACCTGGGAACCTAGAGAACGGGACAAGAGAGCAGGACATTTGGAAACGAGGTAAGGGATGCCTTCTTCACAAAGGTGCAAAACCCATCCATTCCCCCTTTGGTACCTGAGATTTTGTAGATCCTTATGCCATCTGCTCGGTAGCCAACAGCCACCTGGTCACCCTCTGGGCTAAGAGCCACAGAGAGGGCAGGAGAGAGAGGAAGGGAGCCCAGGCAACCACGGGGCCTGCCGAGAGACCCTGCCCACACCTGAACCTGGGACCAAAGAAAAAAGTTTAAAGATACCCACATCCATGCAACCTTTATATATATATATATATACATATATATATATATATGTATATATATATATAAATACATATACACATAATACAATTATGTGATTTGTATACATATATATGTATATAAATCACATAATTGTGGGGATAGGGGGTGGAGAGACGGCTCAGCAGTTAAGGCACTTGCCTGCAAAGCCCAAGAACCCAGGTTCAATTCCCCAGTCCCCATGAAAGCCAGATAGATGTACATGGTGGCACATGTGTCTGCAGTTAATTTGCAGTGGCTAGAGGCCCTGGTACGCCCATCATCTCTCACTCTCTTTCTCTCTCTCTTTCTCCCTCCCTCTCTCTCCCCCTCTCTCTCCCTACCTTTCTCTTATTCTCTCTCAAATAAATTAAAAAAAACAATAAATAATAAATGGGAGTACAACCTTTTTATTAAAAAATAGTAAATGGGGCTGGAGAGATAAGGTTAGAGGTTAAGGCACTTGCCTGCAAAGCCCAAGGACCAAGGTTCGATTCCCCAGTACCCATGTAAACCAGATGCACAAGGTGGTGCTTGCATCTGGTGTTTGTTTGCAGTGTCCAGAAACCCAGGTGCACCCATTCTCTCTATCTATCTGCCTCTCTCCCTCTCTCTCAAATAAATAAATAATAAAATAAATATTTAAAAGTAATAATCAATATATAGGGTTGGAGAGATGGCTTAGTGGTAAAGGTACTTGCCTGGAAAGCCTAAGGACTCAGGTTCAATTCCCTAGTACCCACGGAAGCACATGGTGGCACATGCATCTGGAGTTCGTCTGCAGTGGCTAGAGGCCCTGGCATACCCCCTTTCTCTCTCTCTCTCTCTCAAATAAATAAATATAAATAAATAAATATAAATAAAACAAAAATTTTTCTTGGTGAACCAGGAACCAGCACAGCGGTGAAGGAGAGAGACACAGAGAAGAATCAACTCCTAGCAAACCAGATATCCAGAGACACAGAGGCTCCCAAGATCTCAACACTGAAGCAGACCTAAAATGAACCCAACATGGCTCAGGGAAATTTGTGGAAGGGGGCAGAAAGAATGTCAGAGCCACAGGTTGGGTCATGATATGCAGAGACATTTCCTCCTACCCGAAACTAAAGGCTAACCCCACAATGCACGACCCAAAAACCCCAACAAGGAGGGTCCCTGTGGAGGGGTGGACAGGGAGGAGGCTAACAATAGTACCAACTTGACTGTCTTCACTGACTCCAAACAATAAAAAAAAAATTTTAAGTCATTAAAAAGATCAATAAATAGGTAGCTGTGGCGCACACCTTTAATCCCAGCACTTGGGAGGCAGAGGTAGGAGGATCACTGGGAGTTTGAGGCCAGCCTGAGACTACATAGTGAATTCCAGGTCAGCCTGGGCTAGAGTGAGACCCTACCTCAAAAAACAAACAACAACAACAAAAATTAATAACTGAAAAAACAAAAAGATCCCCATGTCCCCTACTGGTCCCCTTCATAATCCCTGAGCTGTGGCAACTGCCATTAAAGTCCTTCCAGAGACTTCAGGAAAGCTGCCCCTACATACCTACATTCCTTTCCCCATAACTCCAACCACCCAAACTCCTCCTGGATCCTCAACAAACACTCCACTGTCACTCAAATATTTCCTGCCTTTGCTGCTCTGTCCTTATACCCCCCCCCCCCCACAGCAACTCACCTTGCCATCTTCTCCAGCTGTCAGGAACTGGCGTCCAGAGCGTAGGAAGATCGCAGCAGTAACAAAGCCACAGTGAGCAGAGAAGGCAGCCAGCTGCGTGCTCTCTCGCCAGGCCCATAACTCCACTGTGCCATCCACCCTGGCTACAGCTACAGCCTGCCCAGACACTTTGAATGCCAAGGTACGGACAGAGAGTCCCGGGGCTCCCAGTTCCTACATGAGGATGCAGAAATAGAAATGACAGGACCTCAGAACTCGGGAAGTGGAGGTAGGAGGATCGTTGTGAGTCCAAGGCCACCCTGAGACTACATAGTGAATTCGGGGTCAGCCTAGGCTAGGGCAAGATCCTACCTAAAAAAAAAAAAAATGGACAGGACCTGTTCTCAGTGCAAACCCAAAGTGACAAAGAATACAAGTATCTGTCATCTCCCACTTTTTACCCCTGTCCTGTGTGTCCTCCCTAAGATCTATGTGGGACATTCTTACCTTGAGGACTGTGAGTCCATCTGTCTGGAAAAAGCTAATGCTGCCAGCCCAGCTGCCCGTGGCCACTATCTGCCCCTCTGGGTGGAAAGCAATGCAGTTCAGGGGCTTGGGACAGGTGTGCTGGAAGGCCAGCTGCCAAGAGACTGTGTCCCAAAGCTGGAGGAGAGAGAGAGGAATCAAGTACTAAAGGGAGATGCCAGAGCTTCTTGGTCCCAGGACTGCTGCGCGGTTCACTTCGTCTCAACTCTTGCCTCAGCAGCAAGGCTTCCCGCAGCCAGGCAGCCAGTAGCTCTGCCAACTGAGACAATAAACTTAAGTCCAACTCATATTCTAACGTTATTTCTTGTTACCTTCAGGCATCCTCCCAAGCACACAGTGGCTAGCAGCCGGCGATCTGGGCTCAAGCAGCAGCCAGTGATTTGATACTGATGGGCCTTGGTCTGTAGCATACTAACCAAGGAAGACAAAGTTAAGGACATAGGCCATGGCTCCCTCCCCACTCCTTTCCCTCAGAGCTTCTAAAAGGAAAGGCCCTCAGTGAAAAGGAAAGGACCCCTTACCGACAACCATGTTGTAGGTCCCAGAACTCCAGGAGTCCATCAGAGCCAGTAAGGAAAAGTGTGTTGTCCGAGAGGAAGGCAAAAGAGGAGATCCCATCACAGCCACTCACCAGAGACTTCTCCTCCTGAGAGGGCCAGTGGGGAAGCATGGCTCAGGCCATTCTCCTGACCTTTCATATCCAACCACTCCAGGCCCCAACCATAAAGGAGGCCAAGACAAGAAGAACTTGAGCCCTTGGCTCTTTATATTCCCAGCCCCAAAACAGGTTCAGGGGCTTTCATGATCCAAGCAGGAGTACCAGTTTTCTACTCCTAATCCCTTACCCATTCCTCAAGCCACAGATTTTCATGGGCCCATGGGAAGGATGTTATATGCATACAGGTGTAGAGGACAATATGTATATGAGGAGAGGCCATGGCTGTGGGTCTCCCCTCTCGAGCCCGATGTTACCCTCTGCTACAGTCACTCCCAGGACTATTATCCCCTGTGTCTTTGGTGAGGATCTCCACTTAAGATGAAAGGCCTGCCCTTCTCTATCCTAAGTCCTTCTCTATCTATACAAATCACACAGCTCTCAATTATGTCAGCTTGTGTTCCAATGGGCAAAGAGAATTACTAAGCCCTGTGTTCTTGCAATATTTAGTAATATGCCTTGACTAGAAGCTACGTAGGAAGTATCTACAGTTTGGCTTATTTTGCTTTGGCTTATTTTTTTTTTCCAAGATAGTTTCTCACTAGGTCTAATCCAAGCTGCCCTTGAGCTCACCATCCTCCTGCCTTAGCTTCCCTAGTGCTGGGATTACAGGTATGCACCATCATACCCAGATAGTCAAAGATATTTAATCTTTAATGAACTTTAATCTGAGGTGAACTGAATAAAGTTGCTGAATCGAACAGGATATAAAGGGTGTACGTGGCTCAGATACTCTGTCTTGCCTTTAGTGTCATACCTGCCAAGTTCTCAGGTCCAAAAGGTAAACTGTCCCATTGGCAGTGCCCACAGCGCCTCTTTGCTCATTAGGGGAGAAAGCCACAGTAGTCGGGGAAGAGGAAATTGCCAGTGACAAATTAGAGCTGGAAAAAAAAGTACAAAGAAAGAGGAAGCAAGGAAAGCAAGCAAATGGAATTTATTTCTGCATTTATTTCCATACCTGAATCCCCTTATCTATGCTAATTCCTTTTGGGTGGAGGGCAATTTTTGAAGCACGGTATCACTGCAGCCTAGGGTGACCTGGAACTCATTCTGTAAGCCGGCTACAGATCTGACAGTGAGCCTCCTATCTCAGCCCTGGCTGAGATTAAAGTGCTGGGATTGGGGTTGGGAGATGGCTCGCAGTTAAAAGTGCTTGCTTGCAAGGCCTGCAGGGCCTAAGTTTGATTTTCTAGTACCTATGTACAAGCCATGTACATAACATGGCATATGCATCTAGACTTTGTTTGCAGTGGCAGGAGACCCTGGTGTACTCATATTCACTATTCCCTTCTGTGTGTCTGTGTGTGTCTGTCTGTCTATCTCTCTCTCATAAATAAATGCTGGGATTAAAGGTATGTACCCCCATGCCCAGCTTCTCCATAATGATTCTGATCTGTCCTTTATTCTACAGTTTCAGAAAGAGCTGTTGCTATTATCTGAAAGGCTTACCAGAGCTGGGGTCATGAGTCTTACCTTTGCTGATCTCCCAAGGTCTGGGGTTTATTAATCCACCGCAGTGTGTGCTGAAGGTGCCATCGCTGGGCAAGCAGAGGGGCTTGATAGCAAAGAGGGGACTCCAGAGGCTGGTTGGCAGCCTGCTGAAGCAGGAGAAGAGGGTACTGGCTGAGGATTGAAGCTTGCTGTCTCAAGAAGTTGCGGAATACTGCGACCTCAGCCTCAGGGAGCTGTTCGCTCTCTTCAGGTTTTGAAGAAGCTATTTTTAAGAAGATGGTGAGAGAAGGGCAGGAGAGTATCAGTGGGAAACCATCCTTGACTCTGTTAACCTCAGCATCAAGTAAAATCATATGGTGTATCTAAAATAGCCTCTTACAGTGTGGTCCTCCAGGCCCCACATCAGAAACACCTACTCAAAGTATAAAGCTTTGGGCCCACTGCAGACCTAAGGAAACAGAATCTGCAATTTGAACAAGCTTCCTAAACAGGGCTGGAAAAATGGCTTAATGATTAAAGATGCTTGCTTACAAAGTAGGCCTGTGTGCAATTCTCCAGTACCCACGTAAAGCCAGATGCACAAAATGGCATATGTGTTTGGAGTTCGTTTGTAGTGGCAAGAGGCCCTAATGTACCTGTACTCTCTCCTTTTGTCTTTCCCCTTCTCTGATGACAGATAAATAATATTTTTTTAAAATGAACAAGCTTCTTAAACAAACTGGGAGAACCTTTTCCTAATAGAACTATGCTTCATGACATTTTCAATTTGGAATGGAAAAAATTGGGCTCCCCTCCCCCCTGCCCCAGTACTCCTCCAAGTGGGAGGCCCCACAGTTCAGCAAAGAAACCCAGTGACATATCTCACCATAGAGGGCATGAGCCTCCAAGAGCTGGGAAACCAGACCCACTTCCAGGTATGCAGCCACCACATGGATATTGGTGAGGAACTTTGCAAGGAGGCCTCGGTGACCACTGTGGAACTGAGGTCAGAGTGGATTTATGAGGAATAGGAAGAGGCTGGCAAAGAGGGATGGGATGGACTTAGGCACTGCCTATACAGCCAAGACCTATGCCTAGGAGCTGGGAGGAGAGCGGGAAATCCGAAAGGGAAAGTAGAGGGGGTCTCTGTGAGATGGGTAATGACAACAGTGATGGGGGTGATGAGAAAGGGGAAAGGGGAGGGGCCTAAGAATAGCAAAAGCAATTGCTTGAGCAAAAGTATCTATGGGATCTGGGGACTAACCAGGTGGTATGGCAAGTCTCTTAGAGCCTCAGGAGGGCAACTTCTGAAGGTGCCTGAGGCATCCGGGTCACAGGTCTTCCAGAACTGAGCTTTAAGAACAGACATTGTAAAGGGTTGTACCCAACCACCCACTGTCCAGCAGATGGGAAGGTGCAGTGTGTGGTTTGTCCTCCAGGTCCAAGCCTCACACAGGCTGACTGGGGCTGCAATCACCTGCAGTGAGGATGTGCGCTGTGTTCTGCAGCCCCAGCCTCCTCCCGTAACGGCGTTTAGCTGCTTTCCTCAGCGGGCCTTCAGGGAGGCAGAGACAGGCACCAGGGCGCTCAAGAGGGCCCTCCCCTAGCAAACTGTCCTCAAGAGAAAAGGTGGAGAGGATCAAGGGAGAGAAAAGGTAGCCTGTCAGCACATTGGCATAGCAATGGGATGCCATTCCCACTTCCAATAGTGATAATGGAGTAGTAGCATTCAAGACATGGGAGATAGGTGTTATGTCAAAGAAAGGGCAGGATGAAGAAAGGGCCACATGAGAAGTGAGGTTATTGGGAGCTTGGCTGGGACAACTGTACCTGCGCAGACTCTGGACAAGGTAGACAAATGGGCCCATGGGGTAAGCAACTCCCCTGTTACCAGCAGCCAATGCTTCTTCCCAGCTCTTAGTCCCCTTGGGCAGAATCTGCCACGCACTCAGCACTGCATGCAGCTGGTCCACAGTCAGACCTGAAAACCAAACCACACAGTGAGCCCACCTCCACCAGTACTGCTGGTCGAGACCCCACCTAAGGTCATCCAAGCATTGAGCCCTCTGCCTCCAGGTTTTCCCCAACCACTGACCACTACGTGTGACCTCAAGGGTGGCCAAGGCTCGAGGAAGGACATCGTGACCGTGCTCTTCCTCCAAAGTGTTCAGGATGTACTGCAACATCAGGGGGACAGTGGCAGGTAGGGCCAGCAATTTTTGTGACACCTGGGAGAGGAAGGAAATCGGGCTTTGTCAGTAGGGGAAGGCAGAGAGGCTGCTTGGTCGGTGGGACAGGGGATGGCATTCATCAGCAGGCAGCACAGTGGGAAGGAATGAAAAAGTAGAGAAAAACACATTGGGAGAGAAGTGAGCCAGGAGTGAGGCCAGAATAGGGAATAGGTAACCAGAGACAGCAAAAGATGTGGATGAAGTCAGAAGTCCAAGAAGGTGAATGGAGAGCAGGGAGTGCACTGGGAATTTGCAGATGCAGAGCAACCAACCTGTTCATAGAGCGTGAAGAGCCGCAGTTGGTCAGTGGCAAGGCGTAGGTACAGTGGGAGGCCTGAGCCCTGCTTCACCAGCAGCAGCCGCATCTGAGGAGACATGGAGAATTCAACAGGGACAGGGAGCCTGCCACAGCCTACCTGTTTTGTAGCTCCAAGCTTATGCTGAGTCATTCCTCTCTGAGAGTCCAATCAGGGGATGGGTCTGTGACATAACCTCAGGAGACAAGCATCCCTCCCAGCCCCTATGTCAAGAAAACTTACGCAGCTCAGCCTAGCCTACCTCCACCATGACTACCTCACCCCACACACCAAGGGAAAAAGTCTGAGTGATTGTTTTGAGGGATCAGTTAGCTTGTTGTTAACAACATCCCCTGGCAGAGAGGCCTTGAGAAAAGAAAAGAGCAGTCCATGGGGGGCATCTGGTAGCCTCAGCAGCTGCATCCTCCTAGCTCCTAGATTTGCCCCACATCCCCAACAGCTCTGGCCTGGGCTCTGACCTGGTTATTAAAGGGCGACTCCTCCAACCGCTTCCCATACAGTGCTAGTTCTTCTCTCACCAGCCGGGCCCGGGCAGATGAGTCCAGAGGACCCAGGGTCACCACATGGGCACCTTGGCTCTGTTCAAGGGTCTCTCCCAGCCCTGAGTCACTAGACACACTCAGCACCAAGTGTACTCGCTGTGATATATGGGTAAGAAGCAGGAAGGCAGAGAAAAAAGGACAACAACATTATACAGGTCCCTGTGCCCCTCAGCCCATGGCATCCTTCCTTCTCTCCAACCTAGACCAACATCTCATTCTGCCTCATCCTCACACTTACCCGGGGAAGGGACTTGGGGATCCAATCTGAGATCAGCTGCCCATTCTGGTCCACCAACTGATCAGCCCCATCGACGATCAGGACCAGGGTCTGGTGAGGTTGCAGGCACTGCACAGACTTGGGCAGCAGCCTCTGCTGTAGCTCCCACACAAGGCCTCTGTGTGTGATGGGGAGGTCAAGGTCAGTGGTGGGGAAGGAGCAAGAGATGCAGCCACAAGGCTGCTAGTTGCAGGATACACACCTGTAAGTAGTGGGGAGAGGACTGAGCTCCTGTGTATTTTGATGCAGGTGGGTACAGAGGCGTCTGAGAAGGTTGAAGGCAAGACTCTGGTCAGGGCGGGCTGCTGCAAAGTGGAAGAAAACTAAGGGGGTCACCTTGGCCTGATGAGGATCCTGCAGAGCTGACACAAGGGATGCCTGCATGGGGCAGGAACAAAATCCATGGTACATTTTATCACATACCCAATCTCCCTGCCCTACCTCCTTAGCCCCAAAGTCCACCCTCTTGCTTTGCCCTTGAGACTCATACCAGGAAGGCAGTCTTTCCCTGTCCTGCCTGCCCAGTCACCAGGATCAGCCTCCCATGGGACAGCACCAGCCGCTGCACTGTGTCCTGAAGCAGGCGTGGCCGGGCAGGACTTGGTGGGTTCTTCAGTTGCTGAAAGGTGGCCTGGATCAAGTCATCATCTGAGATGGGTGTTGGCTGCTCCAGCTGGGCCCTGGGCTAAGAGGGCACAGAGGACAGTGACAGTCCCAGGACCCCAGGACCCAAGGCCTAAGACTCAGCCTCCATCAAGCTGCTTTCTACCTAGGGCTACCCAGACCACTTTGTTCCCTTCTGGCCGTCAGACCTCCTGCTGACCTGCAGGTAAAGCTTCTGGATCAAATTCCACACATCCTGGAGAACCAACTGCCCAAATTCCTCCAGACCCCCAACATAGGGCCGGCCAGCAGCTACTCCTCCCCATTCACAGGAGTATCTGTAGACAAAGCAAGCACAGGTGGTCCTAGCGGGCCTGGTTCCCCTCAACACACCTCACTGTATAGGTGCTCTTGACTGCCCCCTAACTCACCTTCGACAGATGACCTCTTTCTGTCTGCTCAGGTAGTTCTTCAGTTCTGAGACCCGATGCGCAGCCTCTTCAGACTCAGAAATGAAGTCAGGTCTCCAGGCATCTGGCACAGAGCTGACCACCAAAGATGTCCCACGAATGGGGGCAAATTCAGACCCGCCTCTTGCCACCAACCTTGCACTATGGCTGTCACCCCCCGAAACTCCTCAGGTTGAGACCTGACTTCAGCTTCAAGGCTGACTCGGGGCCGCAAAGACATGCTCGCTGAGTCCTCTTTCTCTCTTTCACCTGAATGTTGGGGAAAGACTGAACCTGTCTGACCTCTGGGGAGGAAGACCTATCCTGGTTACAGGAGAATGTACCTGAGGAAACCAGAATCTCGGAAGTAGATGAGAGCTGGGGCAGAGGGCTGCTGGTGCTTTCTCTGATTCAGGAATTGCATCACCTCCAGCTCTGTCACAGAGCGCCCTGAAGGGTAATCCTGGGCCTGCATGGAGACGGTGATCAGGTGAGTTCAGTCCTCAGTCACACCAGTCTGTCCCTGGAGACCTTCAAAGGTCCCAGGGCTTCCTCAATACAGTAATTTTCTTTTCTTTTTTCTTTTTCTTTATTTTTCTTCGAGGTAGAGTCTCACTCTAGCTCAGGCTAACCTGGATTCACTATGTAGTCTCAGGGTGGCCCCAAACTCACAGAGATCCTTCTACCTCTGCCTCCCGACTGCTGGGATTAAAGGCGTGCGCCACCATGCCTGGCCAGTAATTTTCTTTCTTCCCTTCAGACACAAGCAATAAAATAGAGCCACCAGCTAACATTTATGGCATGCATTTTAAAATGGAACTTTTCAGTATTGGTGATTGAGTTCAGGGCTGCACACATGGTAGACAAGAAGTCTACCACCAAGTTACGTCCCTGGATCCCCCCCCCTTTTTTTTTTCAAGATAGGCTTTCACTGTAGCCCGGGATGACCTGGAATTCACTCTGTAGTCTCAGGCTGGCCTCAAACTCACAGCAATCCTCCTACCCCTGCCTCCCACCTGTTGGGATTAAAGGTGTGTGCCACCATGCTCTTGGATCTTTTATTACGTTCTGAGACAGTTTCACTAAGTTGCTCAGGCAGAGCTTTGAATCTCCCTATCCCGACTCCTAAGTAGCTGGGTTACAGGCCTGTGCCATCACACTCAGTTAAATAGACGTTTTAATTTTCATAGTAACCCTGCCATGTAGATGCTGTTGCTTCTAATTAATATGTGGAGAAACTGAGGCTAGATTACATTAAACTTTTTCCCCACAAAGGTACACACCCTACACATGTCCAAAGGGAGGGTGGAACGAGATCTAACCTCATCTCTTGTATCCCTGAACCAATGCCATGGGTACTTCTCAAAGGAACTGCCTTATCTAGGGCGTGGTTGCTCAGAGTATGTTCTAGGTTTCACTTCAAGACTCAAGGATCTTCTGGATTCCTGACAAAGTGGCTTTTTCCTCCCCATTTCCCCTCTAATGCCTCCACCTTTGTCCTTACCCAGTGGAAGTGAGGATGGTAAGGCAGGTCATAGCTGCAGGGAGTATAGCCATAGCGGGAGCCTAGGATCCCCACAAACAGCTGCGAGTTCTCCACCTCCCCGAGGCACACTTCCAGTTGTCTGCAGGCATGATTATGGGAACAAGCAGGAGTCACTGGGGCACAATTTCAGGGAACACAAGAACAAATAGAGGCAAGAGGCTGACCCTGAGCAAACTCAAGACAGGTTTCTCCTGCTGGTATGTAAGAGGAAGTCCCTGGCCTCACTCTCATCCATTCTTACAGCCCCCACCCTACCGAGTTCCACCATTTAAGACCCTCAGTCCTGATCCAGCTTCTCTTCCCTACAGCATGGCACCTGTTCCTACGGGTCTCCTCTTCAGTGATGCCCCAGCGCAGGTCAATGGCACGAAGGCTGATCTGGTGGGGGGCTGCTCGGGCCTGCAGTTCTGGCAGCACAGACCTCAGCAGCAGGTCTCGCTCCCCATGCATGTCTCGGAAAGTAGATGAAATGAAAAGCCGGATGCTGCACCATCTGGGGGTAAGCAGAAGGCTGGGCTCAACCTAAGGGTAATCCTCCTCTCAAATCCATAGCCACTGGTGCCATTGCCCTTCCACACTGGGCACAGGCCCCTATGACAGATAGCATGAGGCCTGCTTATGGTCTGTGGTAGTTTGAATGTATGGCCCCATACACGCAGATGTTTCATTAAATTGAGCTTGCAAAGTGAATTCCTAGCAGGCAGACTCCTACTACAGGGGGACATGTCCCTGTGGGCAGATCCTGAAGTCCAGCCCTAAGGTGTGCTTGGGGCAGATCTTCATTCCAGCCGAAAGGTATGTGTGGACAGTAGTTTGAGCTCTGGCTCTCTGTGTTTTATGGTGCTAGCTGTTGGTGATGTCTTTTTGTTTGGAAGTATGACAGGGAGCCAGCTTATTCTGCCAATGGCTCTGTAAGTCTGAATAAAACCCCCTTCCTCCCATAAGCTGTGTGTGGTTGTATGTTGATCCCAACAACGAGGAGCTGACTGCAACATGGTCTCAACCACAGAACCCTGGAATTTAAGCCCCACTGGAGATTTCTCCTGCACTTTTCTTTCTTCAGCTAATTATGGTTATGCACTTACTATTTGCTCACCATAACGCTATGAGAGAAACACTATCACTATCGTGAACCATAGCTTTAAGAAACCAAGCAGCTAGCCCAAGGCTCCAAATACCATTTGGCAAAGCCAAGATGAATAAAACAGAGCCTGTGCTCCTAAGCCCTTTGTCTAAACCCTAGCTATACAGCTAGAGGCCTGCTGGCCTCCTTGCCTTCAAACCTCCTTTTCCCAGCAGAGACAGGAACAGGTTCTCAATGTGCCAATTTCTAGGATGCCCCTGCCTGGAAGCAACAGACCTTAGCAAATGGAACATGTGCCACCTCAACAGGCAGAATATCAGCCACAGAATTTCACCAGGTTGAGCCCTCCCACTTCACAGAAGGACAAAACAGACTGACCTATGGTGCAAAATAGAAACCAAGGGGCCTGGGGTCTCCTCTTCCAGTGGCCGGAGTGGCAGGACCTGTGTCTTTCCTAGGACTGGGGGAATCCCGAATACTTTGTCTATTTGGCCCACATGTTCCAGAAGATGGGATGTCCCATGCTCTGCAATGAACCTAACATAAAAAGCAACAAAATTAGTGAGAGAATATTAGAGGTTAGAATCAAGAATGTCATTGTGATGGTTAATCTTGGTTAACTTGACAAGATTTAGAATCACCATGGAAACAAATTTCTGGTCATTTGTGTGAGGGGTTTTCTAAATGAGGTTAGTTGAGGTGGAAGGACCCACCCTAACTGTGGATGGCACCGTCCCATGGGCTGGGTTCCTAAACTGTATGAAGAGAAAGCTAGCTTAGCATTCAGCATTCTTCTTTCTCTACTTCCTTCCTGGTGATGTGATCACATGACACTGGCTTCCTGACACACTTTTCCCACCATTGTGGACTCTACCTTCTGAACTGGAAACTGAATTAAACCTCTTTTCTCTGGGTATGATTAATCTCTCTTTTTCTCTCCTCTCTAATAAATTAAAAAATATTCTTTAGGGGCTGAAGAGATGGAGTAGTGGTTAAGGTATTTGCCTGCAAAGCCAAAGGACCTTGGTTCAATTCCCCAGAACCCATGTAAGCCAGATGCAGAAGGTGGCTCATGCACCTGGAGTTTGTTTGCAGTGGCTGGAAGCCCTGGTGCACCCATTCTCTCTCTCTCTCTCTTTTTCTCTCTCTCTGCCTCTTTCCCTCTCTCATTCTCTCAAATAAATAAATAAATAACAAAATAAAATAAATTTTAAAAACTAAATATTCTTCAGAAAACCCTTTCTGGGCTGGAGAGATGGCTTAGCAGTTAAGGCCCAAGTTTGATTCCCCAGTACCCACATAAAGCCAGATGCACATGGTGGTGCAAGTGTCTGGAGTTTGTTTGCAGTGGCCAGGCGCCCTGGCATGCCCATTCTCTCTCTATCTGCCTCCTTCTTTCTATCTATCACAAACAAATAATTTTTTCTGTTTTTGTTTTTCGAGATGGGGTCTCACTCTGGCTCAGGCTGACCTGGAATTCACTATGTAGTCTCAGGGTGGCCTCGAACTCACTGCGATCCTCCTACCTCTGCCTCCCTAGTGCTGGGATTAAAGGCATGTGCCACCATGCCCGGTTTTTAATAAAATATTTTTTAAAGAAAACTAAAAAAATTAAAAAAAAAAACCTTTCCAGGCTGGAGGGATGGCTTAGTGGTTAAGGCACTTGCCTGCAAAGCCAAAGGATCCAGGTTTGATTCCCCAAGGACCCATATAAGCCAGATGCACAAGTGGCACGTGCATCTGGAGTTTGTTTGCAGTGGCTAGAGGTCCTGGCATGCCATTCTGTCTGTCTCTCTCTCTGTCTCAAATAAATAAATAATTATTTTTAAAGTTTAGAAAAATTTAAAAAAAATAACTTTTCTTTCAATCACCAGCCTCTGGCTGGGTATTTTGTTCCAACAACAAGAAAGCAACTGGTTATAGTCTTCTAAGAACAAAAGGACTAGTGCTGGGTATGGAGACCATGCCTTTGATCCTAACACTTTAATTCTAGGGAGGCTGAGGTAGGAGGATCACCATGAATTTGCGGCTAGCTTGGGGCTACAGAAAGAGTTCCAGGTCAGCTTGGGCTAGAATGAGATCCTCCTTTGAAAACCAACAAAAAAGTTCATCCCTAAGTGGGCTGGATCACTTCTGTATAAACCATAAAAGTTCCCTGAGGGCTGGGCCTAGCTGTTCATGCCTATACTCCCAATACTCAGATAGCTGTGAGTTCAAGGGCAGCCTAGTCTAGAGTGACACCCTGACTCAAAAAAACAAAAATAGGGCTGGAGAGATGTCTCAGCTATTAAGCAGCTTACTTACAAAGCCTAACAGCCTGAGTTTGATTCCCCAGTACCAACATAAATTCAGATGCACATGCATCTGGAGTTCATTTGCAGTGGCAAGAGGCCCTGGTATGCTCATTCATTCCCATTATCTCTCCCTCCCCCTTACCTCCCCTTCTCTTGCTCTCCCTGCAAATAAACAAGTAAAATAAAATAAATTTCTCCCTGAGAAGAAAAAACTGTGCTTGAAACTTCTTAATAAAAAGTGTGGGGCTGGAGAAATGGCTTAGCAGTTAAGGCACTTGCCTGTGAAGCCAAAGGACCCAGGTTCGATTCTCTAGTTACCACATAAACCAGATGTACAAGAGGAACATGCATCTGGAGTTCGTTTGCAGTGGCTAGAGGCCCTGGCATGCCAATTATCTCTCTGTCTGCCTCTCTTCCCTCTCTCTCTCTCTCTCTATCTCTATCTCTATCTCTCTGCTTGCAAATAAATTAATTAAATTAAAAAAAAAAAAACAGTAAGTGTGGAGCTGGGTGTGGTGGCAAACACCTTTAATCCCAGCACTCGGGAGGCAGAGGTAGGAGGATCACCATGAGTTCAAGGCCACCCTGAAACTACATAGTGAATTCCAGGTCAGCCTGAAGTAGAGCAAGACCCTACCTCAAAAAACAAACAAACAAAGAAAAGGAAGTGTGTGTGTTAAAGAAAAACACAGGGAAGCAAAGAAGTAAATGAGAAGGCTAACGTGGTAAAAGAGACAAAGTAAAAAGATTTCTGTAAGCAGTAGAGATATTTTTTTTTTCTGGATCAAAAACTGAACAGATGGGCTAGAGAGATGGCTTAGCAGTTATGGCGCTTGCCTGAAAAGTCTAAGGTCTCATGTTTGACTCTCTAGGTCCCACGTAAGCCATATACACAATGTGATGTAAGCACGTAAGATGGTGCACACATCTGGAGTTTGATCACAGTGGCTGGAGGCCCTGGTGTGCCAATTTTCTCTTGCACTTCTCCCTCTCTCTCTCTGTTTCTCTCTCTCTCTCTCTCTCTCTCTGTTAAAAAAATAACAATAATAAAATGAGCTGAAGAAAATGAGACCAGAAGGAGGGGGGTAAGAGAGGAGGCGTGAAGGAGAGAAAGGACTGAACAGAGGCCACAGTGATGTTAACAATACTTGAAGTATTTCCTTACAAGTAGCTGTCTGGGGAGATGGCTCAGTGGATACAGCACTTACCACTCAAGCCTTAGTACCCAAGTTTGAACTCCAGAGCCCACATTAAAAAAAAAAAGCTAAGGGCTGGAGGGATGGCTTAGCGGTTAAGGCATTTGCCTGCAAAGCCAAAGGGTCCTGGTTCAATTCTCCAGGACCCACGTAAGCCAGATGCACCAGGGAGCGCACACCTCTGGAGTTTGATCACAGTGGCTGGGGGCCTTGGTGCGCCCATTCTCCCTCAATCTCTCTCTCTCTCTCTCGCCCTCTTTCTCTTTCTCAAATAAAATACATATTTTTTAAAAAGCTAAAAGCAATCCAGGTGTGGTAGTACACACCTTTAAGCCCAACACTCAAGAGGCTGAAGTAGGAGGATCACTGTGGGTTTGAGGCCAACCTAAGACTAATTCCAGGTCAGCCTGGGCTAGAGAAAGACCCTACTTTGAAAAACAAAACAAACAAACAACAACAGCTGGAAGCCTTGGTGGGCTTCTATAATCCCAGCATGCTGAAGGAAAAGTGGGAAGAATTTCCCTGTAGCTCAAGGTGAGTACAGCAAGGAATAACAGCAGAACAGGAGAAACCTTGCCAACCGAAAGCTGTCCTTTGACCTCCAATGCAAGCTGTGGCACATAGGCGCCCACACAAACATACACGTGCACACATATATACACAAGCATACACACAGACAAAAATAAAATAAGACACAAAGCAAATGTATAATCTCCCATGCCCCTTTTCCTATTGGGTCTAATACAAACTTAGCTGGATACAAGAGATCTGAAAAGCCAGCTTTCTCCGTGAGGTAGGTGTTGGGAATGGTAAAGCAGCAGGGAGGCACCCTGTGCTATTGCTAGGCCTGGAAAGTTACACAAGGCGAAGAAACTATCTTTGGAAAAGAAGTGAATGAGCTAGAAGAACAGATAACCTCTTAGGACATTCTAACAAAGCTTCTAATCCCTTCAGTGTCCATGTCATACTCACTTCAGTATCCCATCAGTACAGCCTGAGAGTGTCACATCATTGGGATTCAAATTTGGTGATCTGGCAAAAAAAAAAAAAAAAAAGAAGCTGTCATTAAGTATCAGAAACAATGCCTGCATCCAGGTGTGAGGCTCATACATGTAATCGCAGCACTACCTTGCGGAGGCAGGAAGACCACAAGCTCAAGGCCAGCCAGGGCTATACAACTAAACCCTGTTTCCCTAACCTCTGCATTTTTTTTTTCTTTTGAGGTAGTCTCACTCTAGCCCAGGCTGACCTGGAACTACCCCTGTTGTCCCAGGCTGGCCTCAAACTCATGGCAAAATCCTCCTACCTGTGCCTCCTGAGTGCTGGGATCAAAGGCATGCATCACCACACCTGGCCACACAATAGGTCATGTGGCTGGTGACTTGCCTGGCATAAGCAAGGTGATGGGTCCAATCCCAAACACCACAAAGGGGTAGAAAGATTTCAAGAAAGCATGAGACAAGAAGTGTGAAACAAGTGAGAGCTTCCCAAGCTTGGGTAGGAGTAGATGGGAAACATGGGTCTTTATCTTTTGACCCACGGCTGGGAGTACAAACATCCTTACACATAATGCGTTTTTCCTAGGAGGACACCAACAAAGAGACACTTGGGATTCACATGCCGCCAGAAAATCTGTTTGGCTACATTTAGAATTGTAGTCTCCATCCTTTGGCCAAACAGGACGACCCTGTCAACCTGCAAGATGAACAGAGAAGGGTTGAGACCAGGAAGAATAGGCATGGCATTTACACTAAGGAGATCAGAGCATCAAAAAGGGAGATCTTGGCCTGGAGAGATGATTCAGCACTTAGAGGCACTTGCTTATAAACCTTGCCGAGCTGGGTTCATTTCCCCAGTACCCATGTAAAACTAGATGCACAAAGTAGCACATGCATCTGGAGTTGATCTGCAGCAGCAAGAGGGCCTGGCATGCCTATTCTCTACCTCTCGGTCTCTCTTTCTCTCTGCTTGCAAATAAATAAAAAAGAGAAAGGAAAGAGGGTATGGTGGTGCATGTCTTTAATCCCAGCAGAGTCAGAGTTGGAGGTTTGCTATGAGTTCAAGACTAGCCTGGACTACAGAGAGACCTTACTTTGGAGGGGGAAAGAAAGAAAGAAAGAAAGAAAGAAAGAAAGAAAGAGAGAGAGAGAGAGAGAGAGAGAGAGAGAGAGGGAGGGAGGGAGGGAGGGAGGGAGGGAGGAAGGAAGGAAGGAAGGAAGGAAGGAAGGAAGGAAGGAAGGAAGGAAGAAAGGAAGGGGCAAAGGAGGGAGGGAAAGAGCGAGGGAGGGTGGGTTGAGGGATTAGGAGAACTCTGAAGGAAGGGGAAATCACATCTCTCAAGAAAACTTAGAACAAGGGAAGCCACTACACAGTGATGTAGGGTGATATCAAAGAAGAGGCAGAGACAGTAGGGTGCTGTGGCAAGCTCATTCATGATCACAAGTCAGACTGTTCCAGTTTTAGAAATTTTATGAACCACTTCTTAAACTTGGCCATTTTATATTATCTTATTTTTTGATGCTGGGGAGTGGATCCTAAGCCTGAGCATGCTGAGCTAAGCACATACTCTACCACTTATCCATACCCATAGCCGACCTGACTACTGTAAACATTACATAAACTTAAAATTAAATACATTAAGGCTGGTGGTATAGCTCAAAGATAAAATCCTTGCCCAGCAGGCACAAAGCCCTAGATTCAATTCCCAAAAAAATTATTTTTATTTATGTATTTATGAGAGAGAGAGAGAAAGAATGGGCACACACCAGGGCCTCTACCCACTGGAATCAAACTCCAGATGCATGCGCCACCATGTGTATCTAGCTTACGTGGGATCTGGGGAATCAAACTTGGGTCCTTAGGTTTCACAGGCAAGTGCCTTAACCACTAAGCAATCTCTCCAACCCGTTTTTTGTTTTTTAATTAGACAAAGGTATTGCATTCTAAAAAATTATCACATCCTATTTTATTACATCTTACTGTTATCTCATCTTGAACTTATTTACACATCTATCAGTGTTGTGGAAATAAAATAGTGTTACGCTACTAGGCATTTCTTCCAGGTCTATGTTCAGTGACATAGTAGGTAGGTTTATAAAAAACATTTTATTGATTTATTTCAGAGATAGAGTGGCAGACAAGAGAGTATGGCACTGTAAAGGAACTCCAGACAAATGTGCCATTTAGTGCATCTGGCTTTATGTGGGTACTGGGGAATCAAACCAGGGCCATCCGGCTTTGCAAGCAGGTGTCTTTAACCACTGAGCAATCTCTCCAGACATTAAGCAGGTTTTATTTGTCCATTCGTCATTACAGATTTATCAGCATATCTCTGGATAGGCAACTGTAGCCAGCAGGGAGCTGATGCTAGGACTGCACAGAATGTGAAAAACCTGCTATGAAAGGTCAAGAAATGAGAAGCCGGGCTGGAAAGATGGCTTAGCAGTTAAGGCACTTGCCTGTAAAGCCTAACAATGCATATTTGAATCTCCAGGTCCCACACAGCCGGACACAGTGACACAAGCATGCAGTGTCGCACATACGCACAAGTGTCTGAAGTTCATTCACAGTGGCTGAAAGACCTTGGCATGCCCTCTCAAAAATAAAACAAAAAATTAAAAAAGAAAAGAAAAGAAACGCGAAGCAGCCAGATGTGTGGTATACACCTGTAATCCCAACTGGCACTTAAGAGGTGGAGGCTGAAGGATGAGGAGTTAAAGGCCAGCCTCTGCTAAATGAGACTCTTTCTCAAAACTGAAACGAAGCCGGACATGTTGGTGCATGGCTTTAATCTCAGCACTTGGGAGGCAGGGGTAGGAGGAGCACCATGAGTTTGAGGCCAGCCTGAGACTACACAGTAAATTTCAGGTCAGCCTGGGCTACAGTGAAATACTGCCTTGGAAAACCAAAAGAAAAAAAAAATGAACAAAAGAAATGAGAAGTATCCATTGGAAAAGAATGTGAAGAAGAGAGGTTCACAAGGGCAGAGCAGTACTCACAGGGACCCTTTGAGCAGCTAGAGACAGCAGGTACTTCCCAAAAGTATCCAGGGGCCATTCATCATTTTCTTCCAACTCCTGAAAGAAAGAAAAAAAAGACTTATGTTATGTGGTTGCTCATGAGAGGATAAATGCTTATGTTTGGATATGGTTTGACTGCATCACCAAAGAGTTCATGTGTTAAAATTTGATTCCCACTGTGAACTATTAATAGGGGGAAACTTGGGCTGGAGAGATGGCTCAACAGGTAAGGTGCTTGCTTGCAAAGCCTGAAGGTCCAAGTTCATTTCCTCAATATCCACATAAAAGCCAGATGCACAAAATGGTACATGCTTCTGGAGTTCGTTTGCAGTGACAGGAGACCCTGGCATGCCCATTCCTTCTCTCTCTCTCTCCTTGTAAATAAATAAATTTTTGAAAGAGGGAAACTCAACTGGATGATGAAATTAATAGGTAGATCCCAGTGGGATGTCGCCAGGTCACTGTAGGAGTGCCCTAGTGGAAGAGACCAAGGTGCTCTAAGTACATGCAAAAATGAGTTGTTTTAAAAGCTTGAACCTGGGCTGGAGAGATGCCTTAGCAGTCAAGGTGTTGTCTACAAAGCCAAAGGATCCGGTTCAATTCTTCAGGACCCATGTAAGCCAGATGCACAAGAGGGCACATGCATCTGGAGTTTGTTTGCAGTGGCTGGAGGCCCTGGTGTGCCTGTTCTCTCTCTCTCTGTCTCTCTCTCTCTCAAAGAAATTAATAAAAAAAAAAAAGCTTGAACCTGACTCATAAATCACTTTCCACCTTCCTGTTTCATGTAATCCCTTCCTCCCATGTGTATTCTTATAACTCCCCATCTACTATGAGGGCCTCACTAGAGCCAATCTGATGCCAGTGGAATGCCCTCAAACCTCCAGAACTGTGAGCATAATCTCTTTTCATTATAAAGTTAGACTGCATCCAGTACTTCATTATAGCAATAGAAAAATAGACTAACATAATCAATAGGAAAGCAACATCAGTCTGGGAAATCTTCAAAACTATGTGTATCCATAATTTTAGAAAAAGTTATGTAGTTCAGACTGTCTCACTATATAAGTCAGACTGCCTAAACTTCCATTTCTCCTACCTCTGCCTCCTGCCTTCCCAATGCTGAGATTACAGGCACAAGCCACTGCCCCTAGCCATCCATGCTTTTCCTACGTGGGATGTGTGCAGGCCTCTGTCCATCCACATGTTTGTGGATGTTGGGGTGGGTATCTGACCTGGACTTGAGCCTGGAGCCTGGTAGCAGTCCTCAGGACACCTTCATGCGCCTCCAGCACAGCCTTCTTCAGAGTTCCCCTTCCACACAACAGAACATCCACCTGCTCCGCCCGAGCCTTCACCATTCCCAGCAGCAGGAGCACATAATTCAGGGGTGGCTGACAGGGTAAGCATCAGGGTGAACTCAAGCTTCCCTGTTTCAGAATTCACCCTTGTCTACCCAGCTCTAGAGGCCAAACACCTCCTTTGACTTTCAGGAACGGGAAGGGAGCTAATAACCCCCCCCCCCCCCAGGAGGAGTCACCTGCAGCAGCCCTCGGGAAGAGCTGACTGGAAGGGAGACTAGGAGAATTCAGAATTCATACCCAAATTCAATACTAGGACATAGTTAACTGAATGTGAAATATATTTTTGGTAACATAACATAAATTTAGAAATAATTATTAAGTACCAGCCAAATGTGAAATGTCAGTATTATAATCCATAAATAAGATTGACTAAGAATTTGTCCCTAGAAAACCAACTTAGAAGCAACTCCATGCCACTCATGCAGTCAATCTCAAAAACCCAGATCTGGAAACAAAATGCCTCTCAGTACCCCAACATCCTACCCGCTCCTTGGAAGGTGCTTTTTTTCTTTACCCCTCGTGTGTTGCTCTTCGGACACAGCCTGTTTGCACCAGAATCTGTCAGATAGGCCAAGAGGGTGCGTCCTGGCAGAGGGGGCAGGCTGTGCTTCACAGAGAGGCTCACAGCTACCTCCAAAGCCTGGCGGTACCTCTCCAACATCTCAACATCACAATTCCACTGTCTGCAGCAAGAAAAGACACAAGACATAGTGACTCAGGATATGCCTGCCTGCCACTCTGAGGCGGATGGAAAGACCTGAACTTGCCAATCAAGTACTGAGTTTTCTCCCTCCCTCCTCACAGCCTACTGCTGGTCTAGAACTGTTGCTTTTCTCCATTCTGTTGGGCTCTTGAAATCCAGTCTCATGGCAGAAGATAATTCACCAGCACAGCAACTCTCTGAAATAATATGCCATGCTTATCTCACCCGTCTATAACCTCAACTGTGCCACGCTTATCTCACCCGTCTATAACCTCAACTGTGCCACGCTTATCTCACCCGTCTATAACCTCAACTGTGCCACGCTTATCTCACCCGTCTATAACCTCAACTGTGCCATGTTTATCTCACCCGTCTATAACCTCAACTGTGCCACGCTTATCTCACCCGTCTATAACCTCAACTGTGCCACGCTTATCTCACCCGTCTATAACCTCAACTGTGCCACGCTTATCTCACCCGTCTATAACCTCAACTGTGCCACGCTTATCTCACCCGTCTATAACCTCAACTGTGCCACGCTTACCTCACCCGTCTATAACCTCAACTGTGCCACGCTTATCTCACCCGTCTATAACCTCAACTGTGCCACACTTATCTCACCCGTCTATAACCTCAACTGTGCCACATTTATCTCACTCGTCTATATCCTCAACTGTGCCATGCTTATCACACTAATCTATAACCTCTAACGTGCCATACTCACCTATAATGTCAAACTTGCTATGCTTACTATACTTATCTATGACCTCAAACATGCCACACTTATCACACTCATCTATAATGTCAGATTTACCACACTTACCACACTATCCTATAGCTTCAAAAGGCATTGTTTAAATGCCACAAATTTTATAAAATTAAGTTTGTTTTATATTTAAAAATATTTATTTACAAGCAGAGAGAGAGGGAGTAGGCACACCAGGGCTTCTAGCCACTGCAAATGAACTCTAGACACATGCCCCACTTTGTGCATCCATCTTTACATGGGTACCAAGGATTTGAATCTGGGCAGTCAAGCTTTGTAAGCAAGCACCTTCAACTGCTGAACCACCTCCCCAGTCCTTCTTTTGGAGTCAAGGGCTCAAGTGGCCCAGGCTGACTTTAAACTTCTGATTCATCACCTCTGCCTCCAAAGTGCTGAGGTTACAGGCACGAACCATCACACACTCAGCTTGAAATTGTTGATTCAGTTGCTTTTCTCATTGCTGTAGTATGACTCCTGCAGAAGCAACTTAAAGAAGTGTGGGTTCATTTTGGCTCACAGTTTGAGGTTACAACCCATCATGGCAGGGAGGGCAAAATACTTCAAGATATAGCATAGACAAGGATTCTCTGAAAAGGATTCCATTATCTCAGGAAATAATCCTAAAAATTCACAAATGCAATTTCACAAGGTGGCTCATGCATCTGGAATTCATTTGCAGTGGCTGGAGGCCCTGTTGTGCCCATTCTCTCTCTCTATGTGTCTCATAACAAAATAAAAAAAGAAATTAAAAGTTAAAGGCACTTGCTTGCAAAGCCTGCCAGCCTGGGTTCAATTCTCCAGCCAGCTATGGCAAGTCAGGGAGGCATTAATTTGCAATGAGCAGAAGAGACCATGGCAGTAAAATGTGAACATATAGATACATATATGTCTGACATGAAAGTAAAAAGGGAACCCTGAGAGAGTACGAGATCTTCAGGAAGGTGAGAGGAAGGAAAGGAAGAATGCATGTGACATGAAAGCAGAAGGGGGTAACATCTGAGGGGAGGAAGTGGACCACCAAGAGCTAGGTGGGACGGCAGAGGAGCACAGTAGAAGGGGATGAATAAGAACAAAGTATAATGACATCTATGTATAGAAAATGCCATAGTGGGGCTGGAGAGATGGCTTAGCAGTTAAGGTGTTTCGCCTGCAAAGCCTAAGGACTCATGTTCAACTCTCCGGGTCCCACATAAGCAAGACACACAAAGTGACACAAACATGCAAGGTTGCACATGCACACAAGGGGGCATACACAACTGGAGTTCAACTGCAGTGGCTAGAGGCCCTGGCATGCCAATTCACTCTCTCTCACACACACATAATATTTTTTTTAAAGGCAGTCTGAGCCGGGCGTGGTGGTGCATGCCTTTAATCCCAGCACTTTGGAGAGGCAGAGGTAGAAGGATCACCATGAGTTCAAAGCCACCCTGGGACTACTGAGTGAATTCCAGGTCATCCTAGGCTAGAATGAGACCGTACCTTGAAAAACAACAACAACAACAAAAAAAAAATTTTAAAGGCAGTCTGTTGGGCTTGCCAAAAAGAAGAAGAAGAAGAAAAAGAAGAAGAAGAAGAAGAAGAAGAGGAGGAGGAGGAGGAGGAGGGGGAGGGGGAGGAGGAAGAGGAGGAGGAAGAAGGAGAAGAAGAAGAAAGGAAGGAAAAGAGACAGAGAGAGAAAGAAAGAAAGAAATGCCATAATGGACTGGAGAGATGGCTTAGACATTAAGACACTGTGGTGGTTTGGTTTGATTCAGGTGTCCCCCATAAATGTAGGTATTCTGAATGCTAGGCTCTTAGATGATGAAGATTTGTGAATTAATGCCTCCCAGAGGCAGAGTATTGTTTGCAGCAGGCCTATGGGTATTATAGCCAGTTTTCCCTTGCCAGTGTTTGGCACACTCTCCTATTGCTGTTGTCCACCTGATGTTGGCCAGGAGGTGATGTTCACCCTCTGCTCATGCCATCATTTTCCCTGCCATCATAGAGCTTCCCCTAAAGTCTGTAAGCCAAAATAAACCTTTTTTTTTTTTTTTTTTTTTTTTTTTTTTTTTTTTTTTTTCCTCACAAGCTGCTCATGGTTGGTTGCTTTCTGCCAGCAATTCAAACCTGGTTGCAACAGTTAAGTCAGTACAGAGGAGTGGTGTCATTTGCTGCTAGACACCTGACTGTGTGGCTTTGGCCTTTTGGAGCTGATTTTCAAGAAGAATGTGGAAGGATTTAAAACCTTGGCCTAAGAGATGCCTTGTAGCACTGTTAAGTACAGCTTGATGGATTATTCTAGTGAGTTGAAAGACCTGAGTAGGGTAAGAACTATGGACTGTGAGGTTTGGCTTATGAGGGTGAGAAAGAGCTTTCCCTGGTCTGGGCTAGAAGCAGTTTGTATGAGAGGCTTCCTATTATGCCCATGTCTGGAAAATTTGTTGCATTGAGTAGAAATGGACTGATGTGAGCAGAGGGATATGGTACAGGGAAATTAAAGTCTTTGAGCCAAAACTTCTGCCCATTCATTTGCAATTTGTATGAAAGGTACAACCATTGAGATTGGGCCAACTGACCTACACTGGGACAACAGAAAGAATGCAATCTTTTGAAGGGGCCTGAATGCTGAAGGACTGTCCTATTCTTCAAAGTCTGCTTTATTCCCCCCTAGATTAACAAATTGGCACCCTACCTGGGAATATGGAGTACAAGAAATGCAGGAAACAAGCGCCACATGTTCTCCCTCATATGTGGATCTTAGCTACAGATGACTGGACTTCTGTGTGAGAAGGAAAAAACTCAGTAGCAGAGGCCAGTAAGTTAAAAAAGGAGATAGAAAGGGAAGAGAAAGAAAGGGAGGAGGGCTCTTATTAGGTTGGTATTGTATATATGTAAGTAGAAAGATTGAGATGGGGAGGGGATATGATGGAGAATGGAATTTCAAAGGGGAAAGGGGGGAGGGCAATACCATGGGATTTTTTTTGTTATCATGGAAAATATTAATAAAAATGGAGAAAAAAAAAAAGAAATGCAGGAAAGAGAGGGTCACTGAATTTGCAGCATGGTCTCGTGTTTTGGAAACAACCATGGGCAGTGTGAAGCAGGTTTGCTGGATGCCTGCATGGAGCCCACTGGAGCCATAAGGATGCAGTAGAGACCGAGTGGAGATGTCAGGACCACAAGATGGCTGCTAAGGAGAGCTTCTGGCCCCAGATGAAATTCTCCAAGACCATGAATAGCCTAGCTGGAGGGGCAGAATTGGAATTCCAGAGACTTGTTACTGGTTAGAATTATTGGACTTGGAGATTTGTCTTTGACTAGAGTTGTTGGACTTGGAGCTACAGAGTTTGATGTTTGCCCTGTTTAAATCTTGTATTGGTTGAATATTTCTTTGCTATGCCCAATGCCATCTTTGCAGTGTGAGTGTTTATTCTGTGCCATTATGGGATTTTTGGTTTATTTTTTGGTATTATGGCTCAGTTAAAAGATCTTGGACTATGGGAATGTTTGAACATCATTAGGATTAATAAAAACCATGGGGACTTTTAAAGTTGAACTTAATGCATTTGCATTTTACATCATGGATGGTTATCAGTTTATGGGGGCCAGGGGTGGAATGTGGTGGTTTGATTTAGGTGTCCCCCATAAACTTAAGTGTTCTGAATGCTACATTCCCAGCTGATGGAGATTTGGGAATTAATATCTCCCAAAGGCAGTGTATTATTGGGGGTAGGCTTCTGGGTGTTATAGCCAGTTGCCCCTTGCCAGTGTTTGGCACAATCTCCTGTTGATGTTGTCCACCTGATACTGGTCAGGAGATGATGTCCACTCTCTGCTCATGCTTCCATTTTCCGCTGCCATCATGGAGCTTCCCACTGAGCCTGTAAGCCAAAATAAACCTTTTTTCCCACAAGCTGCTCTTGATCAGGTGATTTCTGCCAGCAATGCAAATCTGACTGCAATAAAAACACTTACCTGTAAAACCCAACAACCAGAGTTCAATTCCCAGTACCCATGTAAAACCAGATGTACAAAGTGGTGCATGCATCTGGAGTTTGTTTGCAGTAGCTACCCATTGTTATTCTCTCTCTCTCTCTCTCCTTGCAAATAAATAAAATATATATTTAAAAAAACAAATTAAAAAACCTGGTGGGCATGGTGGCGCACACCTTTAATCCCAGCACTAGGGAGGCAGAGGTAGGTGGACTGCTGTGAGTTCAAGGCCACCCTAAGATTACATAGTGAATTCCAAGTCAGCCTGGGCTAGAATGAGACCCTACCTCACAAAAAAAAGAAAGAAAGAAAGAAAAGAAAACAGCTTAGGTTTATAGATGACCAGAGCCCTGCCAGAATGCTTCCTAGCCTCACCCTGTCCCGGCAGGGCACACACACCTGGCCTTGTGCATCTTCAGCTTCTCCCGTTTGAGCTGCTCAAACATCACAGGTATTGCCATTGCTGCCCGCAGCTGCCGACGACTCAAGTTGCAAAGGTGCCTTGGATTAGCAGGCCTCTTGATATTTTTTGAGTTTCTAATCATTATCCGTCTCATCAATTGTGTATTGGAAGGAAAGGGTGATGCTAGGTGGTAACAGATAAATATTTAAGTCAGGCACCTGCTATTCCCTCATCTCATCCCACTATTTATGTGTTCTGAGCCCAGATCCTCAGGGCTGGCAGCTGTCTGACTGCTGACCTCCCCACACTCTGCAGGGCAAGAGGCTGAACATGTCAAAGTGCTGTTTCATGTGTAGAGGTGGAAAGGAAACAGAAGAGGGACAGAATACCTTTCTTTTTGAGTTGATCCTCCAGGTTATTGATGGAATCATGAGCATTCAGGAATCTGAATGGAAACTGCCGACTGTGAATCACAGACTTCTGAAAAGCAAGGAGGACCATGAGCAGACGACCAGTGAGGATGAGGGACCACAAGAGCTACGAGGACCAGGACAATGGGGAAAATGATTCCAAGAAGAAATACAGAGAAAGAAAAAGGAAGAAAGGAAGCTATCATTTTAGAACATGAGAAGAGGGGTGTGTGTGTGTGTGTGTGTGTGTGTGTGTGTGTGTGTTGTTTTTTGAAACAGGGTCTTGTTCTAGCCCAGGCTGACCTGGAAGTAGTCTCAGGTTGGCCTACAACTCACAGCAATCCTCCTACCACAGCCTCCCTCCCAAGTGTTGAGATTAAAGGCATTCATCACCATGCCTGACATTTTGGGTTTTGTTTGTTTGTTTGTTTTGTTTGGTTTTGTTTTGTTTTAAAGAAGTAACAGAAGCACTTACCCATCTGAGGTAAAAGGCAAGACCCTAGTGCTGAAGACACCATATGCTATTGGCACAGAAGAGAGACCTGGCTGGAATCCAGAAGAGATTCCCTCCAGTGCTGGGAAGAAAAGCTACTCAGAAGCAAACACCTTGAGAAGATGTACATACAAGAGCAATATTGGCACACAGCCTTGGTGAGCAACCACTAGCTTTCTGATTGGCTAAGAGATCTGCTCAGTGGAAAGCAACCCATATCTCAAATTTGGAACCAGATCAGAATTCTATGGAGGCAAGGATGGGGAAAGGATGGTATCAACACATGATATATCCATACTAAATATGTCCATAATAAAGAAAAAGAAAAAGAAGGAACCCTGTTTCTTCTGTACCACCCTCCCTCTGAAGTCAGCTAAATTACAGAAGGGGTTCTTTCTGGTAAGTCTCTGAGTACACAACATAAAAAACAAATGTAACTTTTTTTACTCTACTGTGATGTCTCAAGGGCCTGACTGAACCCCTGGGCCTGTCTTTCTCAATGTATCTGAATTTCCACACCTATTACAGACAAGGCAAAAACAGGATGGTGGCATGACCTTCCTCAGCCACCTGGAAAAGCTTGGCCTCCAAGTGTCTGTATTGCCAGGCCCATGTCTAGTTGCTGAATGTCACGGGAAATTTCCACTGGGGAGACACTAACACATGTCTTCATCCCAAATAGGGCTCAGATGGCAATCTAAAATATGATTACACCATCTGGTAAGTTCAGTAAACCAATGAGTTCATTGGGGTAACTTACAGAGCATGGAGAGGGGTTGTTTATAGGAATGTGGGGCCCCAAAGCAGCTGTTTGGATGGAGATTCCTGTGTCAAAATTACTCCTTGAATGCTCCTCCCTCAGCCTCTGGATGAGGGCTTGCTTACAGAGCATGGGGAACCCAGAGCAGCTGCACCATGGAGAAGTCTCATTCCACCCTGAATGACAGCTTCCCCGTGGCTGCTTTTAGACGCTCCTTGTCCCTGTCTAAGAGTATGAGACCACAGAGCAGCATTTCAGTAGGGCTCACTATATTGGGATTACCCCTGAAGATGCTCCTCCCTCAGCCTCAGGGTGAGGCCTTACTTACAGAGCATGGAGACTCCAGAGACACCACCTCAATGGAGCTCATTGCTCCTTGATCTTTTACCCTCTATATACTCTGTCTTCCTGCTGAGGGCACAAGATCTCATGTGCTATTGCATACAGCTAGTACAGGGGGCACCTGGTATCTCAAGTGGAGGTCTACTGACCCCTCCCCCCTCTGTCTCTCATGAGTTGTCCCAGCTGCTTTTGATAAAGCTGATGACTATTGATTACTACTTTCAACTCAGAGGAATGTTGCCATACAACACTGAGTCACCCACTCCCACACGTACCGCATGCTGGAGTCTCTGGAGAATGACTTCATGGTGGTGGGCACTGATTCCAACACACAGCAGGCTGCGCAAGTTCCGAAGCATGGCCATGAAGGGAAGCTTCCCGTTGTCTTTAGATGGCAGAACATCAGATGAGGAAATCAAGTAAGGATGAGAGGTCAGAAACCAGAGCAAGAACTTAAAAGAACCACATGGAGGGCTGAAGAGATGGCTTAGCAGTTAAGGCATTTGCCTATGAAGCCTAAGGACCCAAATTTGACTCCCCAGTATCCAAGTAAGCCAGATGCTCAAGGTGGCACATGCATCTGGAGTTTGCAGTGGCTAGAGGCCCTGTTGCACCTATTATCTCTCTCCCTCTTTCTCAAATAAATAAATAAGTAAATAAAATAAAATGTTTAAAAATGTATATATGGTAAGTTCAAGATGGAGGAAATGAAGGGACTCATATTCAATTCAAAATGTTTTTATTGCTTTCCTTTCCTTTTCTTTATTTTTAATTTTTCTTTCTTTCTTTCTTTATTTTTTGAGGTAGGGTCTCACTGTAGCTCAGGCTGACCTGGGACTCACAGTGATCCTCCTACCTCTCCCTCCCAAGAGCTGGTATTCAATGCGTGTACCACCATGCCCTGCCTAATTCAAAATGTGTTAAGGGTCCAGGAAGATAAAACCAGGATTGGTTTAAAATGCAAAACAAAATTTATGCAGTACTTCTCTGGGATAGCTGTTTCAATAAACAATTTATATATTACCACATGCAGCACTGCTCTGGGACAGCTGTTTCAATAAACAATTTATATATTACCACTTTATCTGTTGGCTCTAGACATGGGATTGGGTTCAATAAGTGCTAGAAACTTAAACCTGGGCTGGCCGGCTTTGCAAACAAGTATGTTTAACCACCAAACTATCATCCCAGCCTTTTTTTTGTTTGTTGGTAGTGATAAGAATCACTTGCAGAGCTTTGCCCATGATAGGCAAGCACTCCACCACTGAACTACATCCCTAGCTAGCCCTTGGGTTGTTTGTGTGTGTTTATTTATGTTCATGTATGTGAGTGTGGCCTCATACTGTGTGTGTGGAGGTCAAGGAAAGCTTTCAGCATCAGTCCTCATCTTTCGTCTTGATTGAGGCAGGGTCTCTCGTTGTTCATGGCTACACTCACCAGGCTAGCTGGCCTACAAACTTCCAGGTGACTCTCCTGCCTCCACTCCCCTCCTCGCCCTAGGCATGCAGGGATTGTAGATGCTAGCCTTATGTGGGTTCTGGGGATCCGAATTCAAATAGTCATGCTTAAGTGGCAAGCACTTTATTCACTGAGCCATTTCCCCAGCCACACCCTTGGATTTTTGAGATAGGATCTAGCTATATAGTTCAAGCTGGTCTGGAATTCACTACATAGCACAGGCTGGCCATCTGTCTCAACTTCCCAAATGTTGGAATTATAGGCGGGAGTCATCAAGATAAGATATAAAACGTTTTCTCTAGTCAGCAATGGGCTTTGCAATTTGTAATTATTTTAATTTTTCCAAACTTTTTAGATGGCTAAGATATATTTTCTGGTATGTTTATAAGCAGAAGATGTGTGTGTGTGTGTGTATGTAGTACAATCACTAGTCAATATGTCCAAGAATAGGGCTGGAGAGATGGCTTAGCGGTTAAGCGCTTGCCTGTGAAGCCTAACGACCCCGGTTCGAGGCTCAATTCCCCAGGACCCACGTTAGCCAGATACACAAGGGGGCGCACGCGTCTGGAGTTCGTTTGCAGTGGCTGGAGGCCCTGGCATGCCCATTCTCTCTCTCTCTCTCTCTCTCTCTCTATCTATCTATCTATTTGCCTCTTTCTCTCTCTGTAGCTCTGAAATAAAAAAAAAAAAATATGTCCAAGAACAATACACATTGGTTAGTACTGAATAGTATTGAATTAAAGTCCATCCAAATTCAAAGAAATCACATTCAACAAATGTGCTACAAGTCACATAGGCATGAAACAAACAAAATGAAGCTGGGTGTGATGGTACACACCTTTAATCCCAGCACTCCGGAGGCACAGGCAGGAGGATGGCTGTAAGTTCGAGGCCACCCTGAGATTACATGATTACATAGTGAATTCCAGGTAAGCCTGGACTAGAGCAAGAACTTACCTCGAAAAACAAAACAAAAAAACAAAAAAACAAAAAAAAAAAAAAAAAAGAAGGGTGTCATCAATGCTCTTGACTGTGAAATTCCTATTTTTTACTTAATAATAAATCCCATGTGTTACACAATTATGCAATACTGGAATAAATGACTATGTGGGTTCAATCTACATGGTAAATACTTAAACACATTCTTTCTTTTTATGTCAAAGTAAATAAAAATAGGAAATGAGCCAGGCATGGTAGCCATTGCCTTTAATCCCAGCACTTAGGAGGCAGAGGTAGGAGAATCACCATGAGTTTGAGGCCACCCTGAGATTACATAGTGAATTCCAGGTCATCCTGGACTAGAGTGAGACCCTACCTTGAAAAACCAATAAATAAATGAAAAATACTAGCTCTCACCACCAGAAGCTTCCACCAGGGAAATGGCTATAAATGATATATTTATGAGAGAGAGAGAGAATAGGCACATCAGGGCTTCTAGCCACAGCTAACAAACTCCAGATGCATGCTTGTGCATCTGGCTTACATGGGTCCTGGAGAATCAAACATGGGTCCTTTGGCTGTGCAGGCAAGGGCCTTAACCGCTAAACCACTGCTCCAGCCCTATGCACTTCCTTTTTAAAAATTATTTTATTTTTTAAAATATTTATTTATTTATTTGAGAGAGAGAAGGCAGAGAGAGAGAGAATGGGCACACCAGTGCCTCTAGCCAATGCAAATGAACTCCAGATGCATGCGCCCCTTCTGCATCTGGCTTATGTGGGTCCTAGAGAGTCGAACTGGGATCCTTTGGCTTTTCAGGCAAACAAACACCTTAACCCCTAAGCCATCTCTCCAGCCCCCTAAAAATATTTTAACTTGGCTGGAATGATGGCTTAGGGATTAAGGTGCCTGCCTGTGAAGCCTAAGGACTCATGTTCAACTCTCCAGGTCCCATGTAAGCCAGATGCAGTGATGCAAGTATGAAATGCTGCATATACACACAAGGAGACACATCTGGAGTTTAATTGCAGTGGCTTAAGACCCTGGAGCACCAATTCTCTCTCTCTCTCTTTCTCTCTCTCGCATAAAAAAACAAAAAGGCCAGTCTTTTGGGCTTGCCTCAAAAATGTATTTTATTTTGGGCTGGAGAAATGGCTTAACAGTTTAGGTGCTCTTCTGCAAAGCCAAAGGACCCAGGATCAATTCCCTAGGACCCATGTAAGCCAGATGCACAGGTGGCACATGTGTCTGGAGTTCATTTCCAATGTCTGGAGGCCCTGACATGCCCATTCTTTCTTTCTATATATGCCTCTTTCTCTATCTGTCAAATAAATTAATTAAAATTTAAAAATAAACTAAAAAATATATTTTATTTGATTATTTATTTATTTAAGAGAGAGGCAGGTAGAGAGCAAGAAAGAAAGAGTAGGTGCACCGGGGCCTCTGGCCACTGCAAATGAACTCCAGACACATGCACCACCTTGTGCATCTGGCTTTATGTGGGTACTAGGGAACTGAACCTGCGTCCTTTGGTTTTGCAGGCAAATTCCTAAACCACTAAGCCATCTCTCCAGCCCCACTTTTTGAAGTATATAACACATTAGTATGAGAACATAATATTTCTCTACGTGTGATATGTATGATGGTGGTGTGTGTTTGTGTGTGGTATATGCACATATATGTACAGATATGTTCATCCTGTGCACATGTACAGAGGCCAGAGGAGACTCCCAGATGTCTTCTTTGATCACTAATCCATATGCTTCCCAGAAATAGAGTCTTTCTCTGATCCCAGAGCTTGCCATTTTTGCTAGCCCCAGTGATTATTTGGTCTCTGCTCCCCAGAGGACTGGGGTTACGGACTGCATGGCCATGCCCAGGTATTTACATGGGTGCTGAATAACAGAATGATGGGGATGTGAAGGAGATCTGGCTGAGACATCTGTCACCCCATTGATCGCCAGGGTTGTTTTGGCTGCTCTGGCTGGCTAGGCGAGTGTCCCTTTCCTCCCTCATTGCCCCATGTGCGTCCCTCTTGAAGCTGCATGCTCAGTCAAAGAGGATGACCTTCCCCCAATAGAGGAGGACTGGTCAAGGGTATATAAGTAGCTGTACTCCCCTGCTAGAACCTCCAAACAAGCTCTCAAGGTCCATTTGAACTGATGGGGTCTCAGGTCCTCATGTTTGAATGGCAAGTGATACTACCTGTTCAGCCATCTCCCCAAACCAACATTTTAAATATGTATTCACATATTCTGAAATAGTCCAACAATTTCTCATTGTTTTGTTTTAATTTTTTTTGTTTGTTTTTGAAACAAGGTCTCATGTAGCCCAAGATGGCCTCAAACTTTCTATATAGCTGAAGCTAGACTTGAACTCCTGATCCTCCTGCCTCTGCCTCCTAAGAGCTGGGATTACAGGTGTCTGTTACCAGGCCAATTCTAACAATTTTTTTTGCAGTGTATGATCAAAAACCTCTGGATAGGGCTGGAGAGATGACTTAGCAGTTAAGGCACTTGCCTGTGAAGCCTAAGGAGCGAGGTTCAGTTCTCGAGTACCCATGTAATACAGATGCACAAGATGGCGCATGCATCTGGAGTTTGTTTGCAGTGGTTGGAGGACCTGGTGCACCCATTCTCATTCTCCCTCCCTCTATCTCTCTCAAATAAATAAATAAAATATTTTTAATAACCAGGTGTGGTGGCACATAACATGATCCTAGCACTGAGGATCCTGAGGCAGAAGAAATGCCAGTTTGAGGGCTGAAGAGATGGCTTAGCAGTTAAAAGTGCTTGCTTAGAAATCTTGACAGCCTGGGTTTGATCCCCCAGAATCCACATAAAGCCAAATGCATAAAGTGGCACAGCAGCACTAGGATCTGGCATGACCATTGTCATGTAGTCTTTCTCTCTTTCTCCCTCTCTGCTTGCAAATAAATAAAAATATTTTTAAGTATTTGAAAAATATTTTTATTTATTTGCAAGCAGAGAGATACAAAGAGAGACAGAGAGAGTATGGGTGTGCCAGGGCCTCTAGCTGGTGCAAACAAACTCCAGATGCATGTGCCACTTTGTGTATCTTGCTTATGTGGGTACTGAGGAATCAAACCCATGTTATTAGGCTTTGCAGACAAGCGCCTTAACCGCCGAGCCATCTCTCCAGCCCTCAAATATATTTAATTTATTTATTTTGGTTTTTAGAGGTAGGATCTCCCTCTAATCCAGGCTGACCTGGAATTTACCATGTAGTCCTGGGTGGCCTCAAACTCATATTGATCCTCCTACCTCTGCCTTCCAAATGCTGGGATTAAAGGCATGCACCACCATGCCTGGCTTTTTAAATTTTATTTATTTCTTATTTGAGAGAATGTGAAAGAGGCAGATAGAGAGAATGAGTGCATCAGGGCCTCTGGCCACTACAAACGAACTCCAGATGCAGGTGCCACCTAGTGTATCTGGCTTCACATGGCTACTAAAGAATTGAAACTGGGTCCTTAGGCTTTGCAGGCAAGTGTCTTAACTACTGAGCCATCTCTCCAGCCCAAATAATTTTTTTTTATCCCCAGCACCCACATAAAGCCAGATGCACTAGATGGCGCATGCGCCTGGGGTTCCTTTGCACTGGCTAGAGACTCTGGTGTGCCCATTCTGTATCTACCTCTCTCTCTCAAATAAACAAATAAATAATACCTAAAAAAATATTGAGCTGGGCATGATAGTGCTTGCCTTTAATCCCAGCACTCAGGAGGCAGAGGTAGGAGGATTGCAAAGAGTTTGAGAACACCCTGAGACTAGTGAATTACAGGTCAGCCTGACCTTCAGCAAGATCCTATCTCAAAAAAACAAAAAAAAAAAAAAAAGTTTTTTTTTTAGCCAGTCATGGTGGCACACGGCTTTAATCCCAGCACACAGGAGACAGAGGTAGGAGGATCACCATGAGTTCAAGGAAAAAAAAAAAAAAAAAGACAACAAAAATACCTAGATCCAGGTGCATGCCTACAATTTTAGCACTCAGGGGAATTATAAATTTGAGTCCAGCCTGGGCCATATAAGGAGACAGTATCTCTAAAAAATTGTAAGAATAAAAATACTTCTGAAGATAATAGGGGGTTAGATTACAGGTTTTTTCTCAGACAAGATAAATGTCACAGGTTAAAATTTCAGGGTTTAGAATCTACAATGGGCAGTGCTCAAAGAAATAAAGCAAAAGACATTTAGGCTCCCAAAACAGGAAGTCCACAAAACCCCATGAAGGCCTAAAGTCAGATAAGGGAACCAAAATGGAAACAAACTATATATGTGAAAATAGAAAGTTCCTGCTGTAGTTGAAAACCAAACAACAATTAAGAGAAAAGGGACTGGGCTAGAGAGATGGCTCAGCAGTTAAGGCACATGCCCATAAAGCCTAAGGACCTGAGTTCAATTCTCCAGTACCCACGTAAACCCAGATGCACAAAGTGGCACAGGTCTGGAGTTTGTAGCAGTGGCCCTGGTTAACCCATCCTCTCTCTCCCTCTCTCTCTCTTTCTCAACTACATAGTGAATTCCAGGTCAGCCTGAACTAGAATGAGATCCTACCTTGAAAAACCAAAGAAGAAGAAGAAGAAGAAGAAGGAGGAGGAGGAGGAGGAGGAGGAGGAGGAGGAGGAGGAGGAGAAGAAGAAAGGAAGGAAGGAAGAAAAGGAGGGAGGGAGGACTGACAGTAATTTGGTCCTCCCCAATTTGATTTTTCTTTTCATTTATCAGTATGGCAAATTACCTAAGAAGTCCATTTTCCTAAACATGAGTGTTTATAGAGACTACTGCACCGAAGAGCCATTCTGCCTTCTTCAGAATGAGTTATAGACATATTGATACAGTTGCAATCAAGAAGGAAGAACAACCTGTGTCATATGTTATGTATCACCTAATTACATCTGGAATAATTCCAAGCAGGCACCACTGTCCATTTTCGTATGATCAATGGCAAACCTTAAAAGTCCAATCATAAGCTAGAGAGATGGCTTAGAGGTTAAGGAGCTAGCCTACAAAGCCAAAGGACATAGTTTCAATTACCCAGGACCTACATAAACCAGATGCACAAAGTGGCATATGCGTCTGGAATTTGTTTGCAGTGGCTGGAGGCCCTGTCATGCCCATTCTCTCTCTCTCTCTCTCTCTCTCTCTCTCTCTCTCAAATAAGTAAATAAAATATTTTTTATAAATCCAATCATTTTCAGTAATGCAACTACTACAGGAGCAACTAACTGCATCTTCAAGGTTAGGTCTAAAATACAGAAGCATGAAGAGGATAGACAGGAAAAACACATGGTGGACGCCTTACCAATGAGTTCCTCCCAGACAGAAGCTTTGTTTCCCCGTAGGCTCAGCTCCCGCTCCCAAGTCTCTGGCCTACGTAGCTTCATCCGCTGCCCAGCTCTGCTAGAATCCCAGGGCCCAGGTAGGTGACTCCGAGAAAAGAGCTCTAGGTTGGAGGGATACCTAGAACAGGGAAGAAAATGGCTGTCACTAAAAGCTACCAGAAAATAAAATCGATAGCCGAAGTCAGTCAGTCAGATTTATGGCGCTCTCTGCCCAGATTCACGTTGCTAGGATGAGGAACTAGCAGGACGGCAGGCAGGGATGAACTGGGACGGCATTACCTCCATGCAACTCATGTGCAGGCTGGTAGTTGCTCACCTGTAGCCCAGCAGGGCTTGGACATGCTGGGCAGGCTCATGGATATGCAGTTGTTGTACCAACCTCTTCAAGGTAAACCTTGGCTGATTTCTTTTCTTTGGCACTGCATTGTAAGCTGCCTCAAACTGTGGAAACAGCCCCAAAGTCCCACAGGGTTCATTTAATCCATGATCATGGGGTTTCTTCAGAAAGAGCTTAAAACTATCCTACACCTATAAGGTAATTTCATCCTCCAAAACAAATTTGGGCAGAGCAGATACAGAAAGTAAAAATCTGTAATAACAAGAGCTTCCAAGCAAGTACAAAATAGCAGGTAAAGACTGGGAACAATTGCACACCTGTAGTCCCAGTTACTTGGAATGAAAAATGCTCAATTGAGCCCAAGAGTTCAAGACCAACATAATGGACTCCATCTCAAAAAAGGAGTGGCAGGCCAGGAATGGTGGCACATGCCTTGAATCCAGCACTCAGGAGGCAGAGGTAGGAGGATCCCCATGAGTTTCAGGTCAGCCTGAGACTATATAGTGAATTCCAGGTCAGCCTGGCCTAAAACAAGACCTTACCTTTACAAACCAAAAATAAATAAATAAAATATTTTTCTATAAAAAGAACCACAATCATGACTGAGAATCCCCAGGCAAGAGATTAGCATGTGTCAACCACACCTGCCATTAGTATTTTTAAACCTAATACAATTTTATTTCTAAATGTTAGTCCAGAAATGATTGTACATGCACACATACAATCCCAAAACAAAAGACTCACCTTAATCTGTTCATTTTTAAGAGGCCAAAGGCTCTTTGGAAAACATCCCTTTCTCTCAGAGAATGGCTTCTCCATCTTCTACAGAGACAAGAAAAGCAGTTTCAAACAGGGAAAAAGAGAAAATTCTGCCCCTGAAGAATTCCATCCCAATAGTCCTGAAAGAGCATCTCTTTCTACTAAAATGGAAGCCAAGTGGGGAAGAGATCCACCCTGCTCTTTCTGCCCACAGCTCTACATAGCTTCTCCGGACCGCTCTGAGGAAGGCGCCTTAGTTCCTGGTATATGAACATGCCTAGTGCTTTGTGTGAGACCACCTCCCCAGGATCACTATAGTACTTTGCCCCCACACACACACCTTCCCAGAGAAAAGAGGTCTGGGTTATAAATAACAGGGGCTGAGGCAAAAACTGACTGGAGGGTGGGGTGGCTGGCGGGGGCATCTCTTGGCACGGTGCTTCCGCGGATTATACTTAGCTAACTGGTACTCATCAAACTGGGCAAATTTGTCGGTCATGGCAGCACGGAGGCAGGCAGGCAGGGGCACAAACTTTTTCTCATCTCCATTAACCAAGGTCTGTCAGGGAGAGAATAAATTGTAAGACGAGAAATCCAACCAAACCCCTCAAAACAAAACAAGACTCTATGGGACTACAGAATAGGGAGAAAGTTTTAGACCTCACCTCCAAAGTTACATTTCTGTGATACTGGGAAGTAGTCTTCTATGATTTTCATCATTACAAGCAAGGTTCAAAATAAGTTCAATTTTTATTCCCAAATTTTGGTCCAACCCTTTCCTCAATATTCTCCCTGTCAGGCTACCTAGCCTCTTCTGGGCAAAAACTGTCCTGTCTGGGCACCAAGGCTAAGCAAAATGCAGGGCAAGCTGACCTGTTTGAAAAAGAGAGGGAACCCAGCAAAGTCCAAATGGAGGGTCATACCTGATAGAACTCTGCTACCTGGATCCAATCAGAAGGTAGACGGACAATGGCACAGAAATACCGTCGCAGGTGGGGGCGGCAGACTGGCAAGAAGGCAGCAATGGCCAAGACTTTATTGGCCACATCTCGGACGTTCAGTTGCTGCCTGGCGTACAAAGATGCCTAGGGCACAGAGGTGGAGAGGACAGGCATGTCGGCCCTGGTTCCATAGTTCAACGCCCTAAACTATCTTGCATATTGAATCTGCTATTCTTCCTGAGTCCTCTATATTATGTATAAAATGCAAAGCTCAAGCCTCTGGGCTTAGCATCCTAAGCATCATGTCAACATTAATCAAAAACTTACCAAAGGTTCAAATCACTGATTAAACCTGCTCTCTTCCAAACTGAGCATGGTAGCTCACACCTATAATCCCAGCACTCAGGAGGCTGGGGTAGAAGGACTGCGGTGAATCGGAGACTAGCCTGGGGCTACAGAGCGAGCTGGAGTGAGACCCTGCCTTGAACACAAATAAAAAAAAAAACCACCATCTTCCAAAGCTTCACAGAAAACATTTGCCCTTCTTCTCTGCTTCTGAAACAATCACTGTGTACTACTCCACGTGCATCCACATGACATTCAGGAAAGTGCTTTTGTTCTCCTAACAAGTTTAGGAGCAGCACAAGTTTAAGCATGTTGCTATGATTTCCACATGCTAGCACTGTATATTTTAGCCTGTGGAAACCAACCCTTGTATGCTTTTCCCCATCTTACCTTTCTCCATACCACAGAACACCGGGGACTAAGCCTCAGACTCTCAGAGGTCTGTTTCCTGTCTGAGCAAAGCTGCTTCCAACCCCGACAGGGAGCCAGTGACTAGCTTCTCAAGCCATAAGCACATTGGTTATCTCCTCTCCCACCATCTCCTTCATACCACAATACCTTGAGGATGAACTCGGGCTCCAAGGGGGCAAGTTCACTGCAGACTTCAAGAATAGCAGTCTGGATGGGGTCAGATGCATCTTTCATGTTTATATTTGAGGCGAGCACAGAACACAGTAAGCTCATTAGAGCCATCTATGAATTAGGAAAGAAGGAAGAAAGGAGGAGTGAGAAAATAAAGATTCACACAGACATATTTACAAAACAAGGGCAGAGAGAATGGACCCAGATGCAGGAGATGTCTGTCTAGCTAAGAAACTGAACTTCCTAACAGAAGTGAGAAAGAAGCCAGGTGTGGTGCACGCCTTTAATCCCAGTACTCGGGAAACAAAGGTAGGAGGATTGCCATGAGTTCGAGGCCATTCTGAGACTACACAGTGAATTCCAGGTCAGCCTGGGCTAGAGCAAGACACTACCTCAAAAAAAAATGGGGGCTGGAGGGATGGCTTAGCAGTTAAGGCGCTTGCCTGCAAAGCCAAAGGATCCATATTTGGTTCCCCAGGACCCACGTAAGCCAGATGCACAAGGGGTGCATGCATCTGGAGTTCATTTTCAGTGGCTGGAGGCCTTGGTGTGCCCATTCTCTCACTCTCCCTGTTTCTCTGTCAAATAAATAAATAAATAAAAATAAAAAATATTCTTTTAAAAGAAGAAGTGAGAAAGAACTGTGTCAGGCACCCTCCACTGCCTTCCACCTGGGAAGAGGCCCTAATTCTGGCCTTTATCCCCACCTCCCCCTCACCACTAGCACCCTCTCCCCAGCTCTGGAAGTTTTACCTTCTTTTCCTGAAGGACCTGGTCAGTTGTCTCGGGATGAGATTCTTTGTCTCCAAAGGTAAGCTTCAAGGCCAATGCCCCCACCTCTTTATTCTCCTCTTCCAAGCTTAGACAATATAATGGCATTTGGGTCTCTGCCTCTTCCTGCTCTTCCAGAGATTTCTTTACTTCTGAAAAGTACCAGCCACCCTGGGGATAGTGGTAGTTAGAAATCACAGCATAGGGCTGAAGAAATTGCTTAGTGGTTAAGGCACTTGCCTGCAAAGCCTAAGGACCCAGGTTCAATTCCCCAGTACCCACGTAAGCCAGGTGTACAAGGTAGCGCATGCATCTGAAGTTTGCAGTGGATGGAGGCCCCAACACTCCCATTCTCCCTCCCCTCCACCCCCCGTCTCTTTCTCTCTCCCTCTCTCTCAAATAAATAAATAAAAATTTAAGATACCACAGCATGTACCCATAGCCTCTCAGACCAATCTAAAGGCATCTCCTGGAGACAGGAAGGATCTATGTCTTTTGTATCAATAAGCCCTCTACATCCCCTCAGGACTGGTGAGTTTTACCCGTCTTGTCTCTGGTTTAGGGTTCTCCCACATACCATCTTTCTCTACTCAGTCTTGAAGACTTTGCCTAAATGCTTTGTGATCATCTTCCCTGCTTTCATCTCCTTATTGATGTCATAACACAGAAGCCTGAAGCTTCTCACATATCTTCTAAATATATTAGGGTATTATTTTTTTGAGTCAGAAGAAGATCCAAGTCCATATCAATCCCTCAGTCACCCTGAGCTCTGAACCTGTTTCTTCATTCACTACCACGTACTTGATAGTGCTGCTGGAAAATGAAGTGGAATAATGTGTGAGTAACTGCGAACTGCAATGTCTGAATCAGTGTAGGATGGCAGTCGTTGTGATCCTGGCAACAACCTTGTGAAGTACATGTTCACCAGCTTGATTTGAAAGGTGAGGAAATTAAGGCTCTAAAGGGTTGTTAGTCTTGCCCAAGGTTGTACACTTTGTAATTAGCCAGAGACATTATGAGGCTCAGGTTAACTTTCCTTCAAGCCTACACAGCAACAATGTGATTGTCTGCCAGTTCTGACCTGTGTACTAAATGCACTTATGTGTTTGCACATGCGTATACAGTTATACGGGCCCTGGTTTAGCAGATGCACTTCATATCTGATCTCCAAAGCACCAGAAAGCCTCTAGTGTAGTAGTGCCATGTTGGCTTTCTTCCTGAGAAGAGGCTTTGCAAAGACAGGAACTGTTTTTTTTTTTTAATCTGTTGTCTAGAATCTCTGAATTCGATATTCAGTAGCAATAATGATGTTGATAAAGATCCCAGAGGCTGGGTGTGGTGGTGCATGCCTTTAATCCCAACACTCGGAAGGCAGAGGTAGGAGGATCTCTGAGAGTTCGAGGCCACCCTGAGACTACATAGTGAATTCCAGATCAGCCTGAGCTAGAGAGAGAGACCCTATTTTGGGGGAAAAAAAAAAAAAAAGATATCCCATGACTCAGAAGGCATCATGGTGCTGGGAAGAAGTGACAGGAGTGCTCAGCAATGCAATATCTCTCACACCTTCCAAGGCTCAGGGTCCATTGTGGAAGAGGTGGCGGAAAGAATATAAGAGCCAAAGGAAATGTAGGACTCCTTACAACGTGCTCCTCTAGACACAAAAGTGGCCTGGATATCCATGACCTCACAGTGCCTGACACTACCTACACAAGACCATCGTAATAGGAGGAAAAGATCATGACATCAAAATAAAAGAGAGACTGGTTAAGATGGGGAGGGGATATGGTGGAGAATGGAGTTCCAAAGGGGAAGGTTGGGGGAGGGAAGGCATTACCATGGATATTGTTCATAATCATGGAAGTTGTTAGTAAGTAAGTAAATAAATAAATAAATAATTAAATAAATAAATAAATAAAATCAAAAGATATCCCAGAGGTAAAGAGTACCTTAGAAAAGGCTATGAGGGGCCAGAGATGTAGCTCAGTGGTAGAGGGTCAATCTAACCTGTGTATGGCTCTGGGTTCGATCACTAGCATTGTACAAACCCAAAACTGTTGTCTTAGAAAAGGCCCTTAGGAAAGAAGGTACCCAGGCACAGGGCATCAAAGAGGGACAGTGGGGCTTTGAAATCTACTGAAACAGCATATAACAGATACAGATGGAGTTGAGACGAACATCTGAAACTATTACCAACGTTGCTTCCTGTTCTCCCTTTGTAGTAGAGATGGATTTCAGGGACCTGGAACAAGTTGGAAGGTCTAGTCCCTCAGAGAGACACTGAGCCCTACTGCTTGGAGTCTCAGACAGCAAGTGATTCCTCGTGTCCAAGTTGCACAAATCAGCTTGTAGCATGTGAGACATCTGAAGACAAGAGTGCAAGGAGGTGGCAGACACCATGCTTTTTGCAGTAGGAAGAGTGGCTAGACAGCGGTTCTCCAAGGAGAGGATGTCTGGGTGACCAAGTGGATGTCCATGTATTTCCCTCAAGGCCTGGAGGTCAGGGAGCATGGCCAGGCAATGGTTCTCCAAGGAGAGAATGTCTGGGTGACCAGATGTTTGTCTACTTAGTTTCTCCATGGGCTGGAAGTCAGACAGCATGGCCAGACACCGGTTCTCTAAGGAGAGGATGTCTGGGGGAATAGACATATGTTCATATGATTTCTCCATGGGCTGAACATCAGGAAGCATGGCCAGGCACCGGTTCTCTACGGAGAGGATGTCCAAGTGGGAAGACACATGCCTATGAAGTCTATCCATAGCTGCAGCCCAACTAACATATGCCTAAGAGGAAAGAAAGACAGAGGATGAGCACTTGGTTGCAAAGGGAATGCATTTTCATCAGGAATATATCTAAGGCAAATAATGTGAGGACATTCATCCTGAGTATGTCAGGGATCTGCAGACAGAGACCAGTATTTTTTTTCTTCTCTCTCTCTCTCTAAGGCTAATTTCATCCAGGGAGAATTCTAAGGGAAATGGGAAGGAAAGGGTAATAAAAACATTAAGAGGAGTAACATATTTTTATTTATTTATTTTTGGTTTTCTCAAGGTAGTGTCTCACTCTAGCCTAGGATGACCTGGGACTCACTCTGTAGTCGTAGGCTGGCCTTGAACTCATGGCAATCCTCCTGCCTTAGCCTCCTGAGTGCTGGGATCAAAGGTGTATGTCACCACACCCAGCAAGAGAAGGAAAATTTAGAACAGAAAGAACCAGGTCTGGCAGTGCATGCCTTTTGTTTAGTTGGGACTACTAAGTGTGTGCCAGGTCATTCTGGGCTAGAGTGGAACCCTACCTCAAAATTAATAAATATATAAATAATAAAAATTTAAAAAATAAAAAGAAAGACAAAAGGTCTAATATGATGATAAAGCAATTATAATCCCAGTGGTCATGATGCTGAGGTTGAGGCAGGAGGTTCATGAGTTGGAGAACAGTCTGGGCTACACAGAAGTTCCAGGCCAGGGTGATATACACAGATTGATACATGCTGTCAAAAAAATGTGCCTGCACACTTCCCTCATGTCTTTGTACTGTATGTGCAAATGAAAATGATCAGAGCATCTGTGGTGGCAAGCACCTATAAACCCAGCACTTCAAACGTGGAGACAGGAGAATCAGGAACTCAATGTCATCCTTGTCAACGTAAGTTCTAAGCATGAGCCTTGGTCCTAAAAATAATAATAATGATAATGATAGTTAATAATGAGAAATCTTAGAATTAACCCAAGATTTTAAAATGTTCTCAAAAACTCAAGTTAAAGATAGTAAGACCCTACAGCTGAAAACTCCACATGCCTAGGTGGCAAGGTCACTGAGAAATCAAGCTGGGGCTGAGCTGAAAACCTCCTCCCTGTAGACCAGCCAACTGAAAGCTGGAAAAAAGCTGCACTGCATGCAGCCCTATGAGACAGAAGTCATCAGCAGTGAAAATAGTGGACACTGGAAGCCTCAAGTTTGGTCAGACAGGCCAAATGACTGAATGGGTACAATAGTGGCATGTCTGCTCTGGGGGAACCAACTGCTGTCTAATTGGACTACAGGCCCCCTGTATGGGGGGGGAATACATGCCTGGTACTGAAAACCTAATCAAAAGCTTATGGAAGGGGAGGTCATGAGCCTTAGGGGTATAAAGCCTGCTCTTGTCTGGCTAAATGCATATACTATGCTCACCAAACTGCCCTGTAAGCACTATACTTAATGTTCATATTCATATATTAATGTTACTCTCACTTTTGGTTACAGAAGCTTCTCTTTTCAGATGGTGGTGACCACTGAGATGACCCAAAAGGCAACATAGTGCTGAGAAGAAGTGACAGAGGAGTCCAGCACTGAAACATCTCTATCACACCCTCCAAGGTTCAGGGTCCATTGCGGAAGAGGTGGCAGAAAGAATGTAAGAGCCAACAGAAGGGTAGGACTCCTTACAATGCAACTGTACAGACAGAAATTAGTCTCGATATCCACGGCCTCACAATACCTAGCAATACCTTCACAAGACCCTCATAATAGGAAAAAAAAAAAAAAAAGACGATGACATCAAAATAAAAGAGAGAGACTAGTGGAGAGAGGGAGGAGGTATGATGGTATGATGGAGAGTAGAGTTGTGAAGGAGAAAGTGGGGGAAGGGAGGGTATTATCATGGTTTATTGTCTGTAACTATATAAGTTGTCAATAAAAAAATTATACATTAAAAAATCAAGTTAATATAAAGAATTTCACCCTAGGGTGAATTCACCCAGCTGAATAAGTGAAAACTTAAGTTGTCTTACCGTCTCTCCCCAGAGATAACCATGCAAACCGTTTTTATAGTAACATTCAAACACTTTATATGCACATACAAATCTATGAGTATGATCCACTGCAACCGGGACTGTACTTCAGACATCACTCCGGACTTAAAATATCTTGCCATGAGACCGCGCCATATGAACACTTTCATGCCCACCTCTCTCTGGCAAGGGGTAGTTTGACAATCTAGCAAGTCTGGCACAGCCTGGATTTCTCCATTACAAAGAGCTCTTGTCTCTGAGCTACTTCCTCCAATGAACTGTTCTCCACAGGCCTCTCTTCCTCCCTCCTCTTCCCAGGCTCTCTGTTCCTTTTCCCTCATCCTTACCTTCCTTTTCTCACACTCCCGCCCTTCCCGCTGGGTCCTAAGAGACCCAAATCTACCTGCGCTGGGCCCTACCTGCCTCGAGCCTTCAGGGACCTGGAGGAGCTCTGCGACTGGCACAGTTCTCCGCACCAGGAAGCAGAAGCTGCCTTTGGGTGGCCCTGGGAGGGAGGCGGGACGTCGCCCGCCGGGGCGGGGCGCTGGCGGCCAGGCGTCTGGAAGCCGGATGGCAGCTGCTTTTCCTAGAACCTGAGTTTAGCTGCTTTGTTGGGCTTCTCTTTTCCCTCCTCTTTGACTGTTTTTCGTCTTCTTTCTCCTTCTGCATCTTCAAATACTGTTTCTTGAAAAAGATGGCATGCTTGGCTGACCGTGATGGTGCACTACAATCCAGCACTTTGGAAGTGGAGCCTGGAGGATCAGAAGTTCAAGATCATCCTTGGTTTTATAGTGAGTGTAGAGGTCAGCGGGGCTACATGAGACCCTACTTCAAAATTAAACACACACACACACACCAAAAAAGACTGGCATGTTCTCTAGTATCAAAGCTAATCATATTCTTAATTCATCCTAAAGATTTATTTTTATTTTTATTTTTTTTCGAGGTAGGGTCTCACTTAAGCCCAGGCTAACCTGGCTGGAACTCACAGCAATTCTCTCTGAGATTAAAGGCGTGCACCACCACACCCGTCTTTGAAAATATTTTTGTTTGTTTGTTTGTTTATCTGAGAGTGAGGATGGGTGGCTAGGACCTCCTGCACTTCAAAGGAACTCCAGATACATGCACCATTTTCTGCATCTGGCTTTATATGACTTTGTTTGTTTTGATAGGTTCTCATTCTAGCTCAGGCTGGCTTTGATTTCACTGCAATTCTCCAGCCTCGGCCTCCTCAGTACTGGGATTACACGTGTAAGGGTTCTTTTTTCTGATGGGCAGGAGACCCAGATCATGCTTTGTTCACCTTGCTATCTTGTATATATTCTTCCTTACATACCAGTAATTTGTCCTTCCTACCTCCTTTTAATTCTATTTACCCAGAATCTTCAGGTACTGGGTGATGACTCAGAGGATACAGATACTTGCTAGCAAAGCCTGATGGCCTGGGGTTCAATACTCCAGTACCCACCTGTTGTAGACAGCTCCATGCTGCTGGCTTCCAGATCCACAGCCTCATGAATCCAGGCCTGGCAAGCTTTGATATGCAAGTGCCTTTAACAGGTGAGCCATCTCCCCAGCATCCACCCCCTTTTTTTTCAAGGTAGGGTCTCACTGTAGCCCAGGCTGACCTGGCACACACTCAGTAATCCCAACCTGGCCTCAAACTCAGTGCAAGTCCTACCTCTGCCTCCCAAGTGCTGAAATCAAAGGCATGTCCCACCATGCCCGGCCCTGTTATTTTTATTTAAGAAAATATATTATTTATTTATGACAGAGAAAGGAAAAGTGCGTGTGTGTGTGTGTGTGTGTGTGTGTAGGTGTGCCAGGGCCACTTGCAAATCAACTCCAGATGCATGCAACATTTTGTGTAGTTGGCTTTAGGTGGTGTGGTAGTTTATGTCCCCCAATAGACTCAGGATTTTTTATAAAAATATTTTTATTTATTCATTTAATGACGGAGAAAGAGGGAGAGCGAGTGAGAAAACAGGTGCACCAGGGCCTCCAGCCACTGCAAACGAACTCCAGACACAATGCGCCCCCTTATACATCTGGCTAACGTGGGTCCTTTGGCTTGGCAGGCAAACAATGCCTTAACCACTAAGCCATACCTCCAGCCCAACTCAGGAGTTTTATTAAAGCTTGTAACTTGGAATTCCAGCTGTCTGGCTGGAAGAGGTGTCCTTGGGGGCGGAGCCTGAGATCCAGCCCAAAGGTATGTTTGGGTAGATCTGATTTCCAGCCTAAGGTATGCAGAGTACTTGAGTTCTGCCTGGATTTTCTGCTGTTTCCCTGTAGTTTTGCTTTTGCTTGTGGTGCTGGCTGTGTGGCTGAATCTGTGAAAGGAAGCCAGCTTCTTTCACCATCAGTGGAACTTCTTCCGGTTCTGTAAGCTTCATATAAACCCCTTCATCCCATAAACTGTGTCTAACTTGGAACTTCATCCCAGCAGCATGGAGCTGCCTACAACAGGTGGATACTGGAATATTGAACTGCAGGCCAGCAGGAATGTAGAACCCTTTCAGTAATATTGACCCAGGCTCAACAAAGAGACCAGAGACCCTTAGGAAGGTAATGCTAATGTTCATGTCATAAAGAGCCAGGTCAAACACGAGTAGAGAAATAGGCTCCCCAAATTGGTCTTCTTAAAAAATGTTACTGCTAGCTAGAAAAGAGATAGAAAGGAAAGAGAAAGGAAGGGAGGGGGGTACGTAATAGGACGGTATTGTATATATGTAAGTAGAAGAATAGATTAATGGGGGTGAAAAAGCCCAAAATGAGGTCTGGGGAAGAGATTGAGTAAAGGAAAGGTGGAGGGACAGCTAATCAAAACCTAAGAGGATATAAAAAAAAAAAACATACGTAATCCTACTTTTTTGGACAATGGAACACTCAGGAGCCGTAGATTGTTGCTAGAAAATTTTCAATGCCAGGGATGGGATATCTTCCAGTGAGTTGTTGGCCAGGGAGATCCCTGATGCCCCCAAAACATTATAGGCCATTGCCAAGGCCCTTGGTTTCCCACCAGGAATAGATGGTAAGACCCTATTGCTGAAGACTCCACATACTTGGGCTGCAAGGCCACTGGGAAATCTTGCTGGAACTGAGCTGATAACCTCCTCCATGTAGACCAGCTGACAGAAAGCTGGAAGAAGCCAATCTACATGTAGTTCAATGGGAGAAAGAGAAATCACCAGTGAAGATACTCATCAGTGGACACTGCAAGCATTACAATTGGCCAGCCAGGCCAAATGAGCCAACGGGTACAATAGTGGCACATCTGTTATGGGGGAAACCAACTGCCCTCTAATTGGACTGGAGGCCTGCTCCATAGGAAGGGAATATATCCCTGATACTGAAAACTTAAAACAGGGCTAGTCATAAGCCCTAGGGGTGTAACATCTGCTGTTGTCTGGCCAAATACATATACTATGCTTATCAAACTGCCCAATAAGCACTTCTCTTAATGTTCATACCTATATATTAATGCTACCCTCACTTTTGGTAGAGAATCTTCTCTTTTCAGATGGCAGTGACCTTGGGACGACTCAAAAGGTATCATGGTGATGGAAAGAAATGACCGCAGTGCTCAGTACTGCAATATCTGTATCACACCTTCCAAGGCTCAGGGTCTAATGCAGAAGAGGTGGCAGAAAGAATGTAGAGCCAAAGGAAGGGCAGGACTCCATACAACATGCTCCCTCCAGACACAAAATGGCCTGGATATCCATGGCCTCACAGTGCCTGACACTACTTACATAAGACCATCATAAGAGGAGGAAAAGATCAAGACATCAAAAGTAAAAGAGAGACTGATTGCGATGGGGACGGGGTATGATGAAGAGTGGAGTTTCAAAGGGGAAAGTGGGGGGAGGGAGGGTATCATCATGTGGTATTTTTTTATAATCATGGAAGTTGTTAATAAAAAAAATTTTTTTTAATGTTACTGCTTTCCTTAGGAAACTCCCCAAGTATTTATAACAGGCCAGCTTTTACTCAGAATTGGTGGCATTCTGTCTTCTCTACTAACTGAGCCAGACCCCATCTTCTTTAGATGTTTCCATTATCAGCCACCCTACCAGTGCAATAAACTATGTGTTTATGTCCCTCCAAAATTCACATCCTGAAACTTTAATCCCAATATGATGGTACTTGGTGGTGGGATTATGGGGGACAATCAGATCACAAGAGTGACCTCCCAAAGGGATCAGTGGCTTCATAAGGTTACTGACAAGCAGGTGAGCTACCTTGCTCTCTGCCACATGAGGATACAGTGAAAAGCCAACCACCTGCTTCATGGAAGAGGACCCTCACTAGAAGCAGACCATCTGGCATCCTGACCTGAAAAGCTACCCAGTCTGAAATACTTTGTTACGGCAAATGCATAGCCAGGCAAGGTGCCACATACCTAGAATCCAAGCTATTGCAGAGACTAAGGATCACAAGCTCCAGGCTGAGTAACATAAGGAGACTTTGTCTCCAAATTGAAAAAATAAAATTAAGTTAAATCCTAATTACAGTGGGTTACCTATGCAAATGACTGGCAGAGTCATTCAAAGTTAGAAGTAATGTTCCTCATTATGGGAATGCTCTGCACAATTATTCAATATCTAACAATGTAGGGTCCCATTTATTAAGTGCTAAAAGTAGTCCTAATATTTTTAAGAGAGAGAAATCAACAGAAAAGACAGAAAGTCTCCACAAATGTCTAACACGTCACCTAGAGTGTAATATCACCAATGTTGATAACCACCCAATGGAAGTCTGTTTCTAGAGGAATTGGCTGGCCTTTACCACATGGCCTTGAAGAACTAAAGAAGGTATAGTGAGGCATATAGAAAATGGAAACAAAGGAGAGACCCTCCTTCTTTTTTAAGGGGTGATGGTGCCAGGTATCCAGTATAACAGGCTCATCAGCCACTATACTACTACTGAATATATCCCCAGCCCTTGGAATGCTTAATTGACTTTCTCTGTGATTCTAGATGTGGACAACACATCATTTCTAAGGCACAGGTTGCTGTAGGTCGAGCAGAAGAGATTTAGTCTATAGGCAAAGAAAGGTTGAAGAAACCAGAAATAAACAAAAAACAGATAGGTCATTTCAGTTCTTTCTTTTTTTAATTTATATTTTTATTGATAACTTCCATAATTACAGACAATAACCCATGGTAATTCTCTCCCTCCCCCACTTTCCCCTTTGAAGCTCTACTCTTCTTCATACCCCTACCCCCTCTCAGTCTCTCTTTTATGTTGATGTCATCATCTTTTCCTCCTATTACAATGGTCTTATGTAGGTAGTGTAAGATACTGTGAGGTCATGGATATCGAGGCCATTTTGTGTCTGGAGGAGTGCTTTGTAAGGTGTCCTACCATTCCTTTGACTCTTACATTCTTTCAGCCACCTCTTCCTCAATTGACCCTGAGCCTTGGAAAAGTTTGATAGAGATATTTCAGTCTGAGCACTCCTCTGTCACTTTTTATCAGCACAAAGGTGTCTTCTGTGTCATCCCAAGGTCACCACCATCTGAAAAGAGAAGTACTTACTGGGCAGTTTGGTGAGCATACTATATACATTTAGCCAGAGACCAGCAGACATTATACCCTTAGAGCTCATGACTACATTGTCATAGGTTGTCAGTATCAGGCATGTATTACCTCCCATGGAGCTGGCCTCCATTCCAATTAGAGAGTGGTTTGTTTCCAACATAACGGAAATGCCACTCCTGCATCCGTTGGCTCATTTGGCCTGGCTGGCCAAATTTAAGGCTTGCAGTATCCACTACTGAGTATCTCCATTGGCAATTTCTCTCTCCCCCCCAATCTGCATACAACATAGCTTTTTCCACCTTTCTGTCAGGAGGAGGTTTTCAGCTCAGCTCCAGCAGGATTTCTCAGTGAACTTGCACCCCAAGTATGTGGAATCTTTAGCAATAGGGTTTTACCATCTATTCCTGGTGGGAAACTGAGAGCCTCGGCAATGGCCTGCAAAGCCAAAGGATCCTGGTTCGACTCTCTAGGACCCACATAAGCCAGATGTATGAGGGGGCGTATGTACCTGGAGTTCGTTTGCAGTGGCTGGAGACCCTGGCACACCCATTCTTTTTCTCTCTCCCCCTCTTTCCCTGTCTCAAATAAATAAACTATATTTTAAAAATTTTCAAAAAACAGAAATACTTGCTCAACCATGTTTATTGCTGCTCTCTTCACAATAATAGGAAATGGAACCAGTCCCTCAACTGATGAGTGGATGATGAAGATGTGGCACATTTATACAATGGAGTTCTGCTCAGTGGCAAAGAAAAATGAAATTATGAAATTTGCAGGAAAAGGGATAGGTCTGGAAAGGATTATACTTAGTGGGGTAACCCAGGCCCAGAAAGCCAAACATCACATGTTCTTTCTCATATACGGATCCTAGCTGCAAATGATTGGACTTCTATGTGAGCTGGAAGAAAACTTAGTAGCAGAGGCCAGTAAGCTAGAAAGGAGATATAAATGGAATAGAAAGGGAGGGAGGGGGGACTTAATAGGATGGTATTGTATGTATGTAAGTAGAAGAACAGATTAATGGGGGTGAAAGGGCCTAAGTGAGGTCAGGGGAAGAGATTGAGTAAAAGAAAGGGAAACGTGGGGGGGGGGGGGCTAATCAAAAATCTTAGAGGGTATTAAGTCATATGGAAACCTACTTTTTCAGACAATGGTATACCGAGAAGCCATAGATTATTACTAGAAAATTTTCAGTGCCAGGGACGGGATACCTTCCAGTGAATTGTTGGCCAGGGAGGTCCCTGATACCCCAGACCTCATTTTGGGCCCTTTCACCCCCATTAATCTGTTCTTCTACTTACATATATACAATACCATCCTATTAAGACCCCCCTCACTCCCTTTCTATTCCATTTATATCTCCTTTCTAGCTTACTGGCCTCTGCTACTAAGTTTTCTTCCAGCTCACATAGAAGTCCAATCATTTGCAGCTAGGATCCGTATATGAGAAAGAACATGTGATGTTTGGCTTTCTGGGCCTGGGTTACGCCACTAAGTATAATCCTTTCCAGACCTATCCATTTTCCTGCAAATTTCATAATTTCATTTTTCTTTGCCACTGAGCAGAACTCCATTGTATAAATGTGCCACATCTTCATCATCCACTCATCAGTTGAGGGACTGGTTCCATTTCCTATTATTGTGAAGAGAGCAGCAATAAACATAGTTGAGCAAGTATTTTTTTTTTGAAAATTTTTAAAATATAGTTTATTTATTTGAGACAGGGAAAGAGGGGGAGAGAGAAAAAGAATGGGTGTGCCAGGGTCTCCAGCCACTGCAAACGAACTCCAGGTACATACGCCCCCTCATACATCTGGCTTATGTGGGTCCTAGAGAGTCGAACCAGGATCGTTTGGCTTTGCAGGCAAACACCTTAACCACTAAGCCATCTCTCCAGCCCCGAGCAAGTATGTCTAAGGTAGTGATACAAATCCTTAGGATATATGCCTAGGGGTGGTATAGCTGGGTCATATGGTAAATCTATTTTTAGTTGTCTCAGAAACCTCCACACCAGTTTCCACAATGGCTGTACCAGATTGCATTCCTACCAACACTGTAGAAGAGTTCCTCTTTTTCTGCGTCCTTGCCAGTATTTATGGTCATTTGTTTTCATGATGGTAGCCATTCTGAAAGGAGTGAGATGGAATCTCAAAGAAGTTTTACTTTGCATTTCCCTGATGGCAAGGAATGAATAACATTTTTTTGTTGTTTATATGCAATCTGCATTTATTCTTTGAGAATTCTCTATTTAGTTCCATAGCATATTAGATTGTTTGATTTCTTACTATTTAATTAATTAATTTTTTATTTGTATCTATTTATTTATTTTAGAGAGAGAGAAAGAAGGAGAGAGAGGAAGAGGCAGATAGAGAATGGGCACTCAGAGCCTCCAGCCACTGCAAACAAACTCCAGACACATGTGCTCCCATGTGCATCTGGCTTATGTGAGTCCTGGAAAGTTGAACCTGGGTCCTTTGGCTTTGCAAGCAAACACCTTAATGGCTAAGCCATCTCTCCAACCCCTCTTATTATTTAATTTTTTGACTTCTTTGTATATCCTGGATATTAATCCTCTGTTAGATGTATAGCTGGTAAAATTCTCACATCCTGTAGGTTACCTCTTTGCTCTATTCACAGTGTCCTTTCCTGTATAAGATCTTTGAAATTTCATGAGGTTCCAGCGGTTGATCTACGGTTTTATTTCCAGAGCAACTGGGCTTATATTCAGAAAGCCTTTGACAATACCAATATGTTTAATGGTTTCCCTACTTTTTCCTCTAGCTGTTTCAGAGTTTCAGGTCTGATATTAAGGTCTTTGATTCATTTGGACTTAATTCTTGTGCATGCATAGAGATAAGAATCTATGTTCATCCTTCTACAGATATATATCCAGTTTCTCCAGCACCATTTGTTGAAGAGGCTGTCTTTAATTCAGTGAGTATTTTGGGCATTTTTGTGAAAGGTCAAGTGGCTGTAGCTACCTGGACTTACATCTGGGTCTTCTATTGTGTTCCATTGTTCTACATGTGTACATGTCTGTTTTGTGCCAGTACCATGCTGTTTTTGTTACTATGGATCTGTAAAATAGGTTAAAATCAGGTATGGTGATACCCCCACACTCATTTTTGTTGCTCAAAATTGTTTTAGATATTCAAGTTTTTTTTTGTGCTTCCAAATACATTTTAGGATTTTTTTTTCTATTTTCATGAAGAATGCCTTTGGAAATTTGATGCGGATTGCATGAAATGTGTAGATTGCTTTTGGTAAGATTGTCATGTTCACAATATTGATTCTTACAATCCAAGAACAAGGATGTCTTTCCATTTCCTAGTGTCTTCTGCAATTTCTGTCTTGAGTATTTTAAAGTTTTCATTGTAGAGATCCTTTACTTCCTTGGTTAGGCTTATTCCAAGGAACTTTTTTCTTTTGATGCAATTGTGAATGGGAGTGACTCTGATTTCATCCTCTGTGTGACTGGTGTTAGCGTATATAATTTCTGTGTGTTTATTTTGTGTCTTGCTACATTGCTGTAAGTGTTTGTCAGCTCTAACTGTTTTCTGGTAGAGTTTTTAGGGTTCCTTATGTATAGAATCATATCATCTGCAAATAATGATAATTTGATCTCTTTCTTTCCAATTTGAGTGTTTCTTTTGGCTAAGATTTCTAGGACTTTATTAAATAAAATTGGGGACAGTGGACACCCTTGCCTTGTTCCTGATTTTAGTGGAAACACTTCAAGTTTTTCTCCATTTAGTGTTGTGTTGGCTGTAGGCTTGTCATAAGTAGCCTTTATTATGTTGAGATATGTTCCTTCTATTCCAAGTTTCTGTAGGACTTTTAATATGAAGAGATGTTGGATTTTGTCAAATTCTTTTTCTGCATCTATTGAGATGATCATGTGGTTTTTGTCCTTCAGTCCATTTATATGGTGTATTATATTTATCGAGTAGCATATGTTGAACCATCCCTGCATCTCGGGAATAAAGCTTACTTGGTCAGGGTGAATGATCTTTCTGATATATTGTTGTACTCTGTTTGCCAATATTTTGTTGAGAATTTTGGCACCTATATTCATGAGGAAGATTGGTCTATAATTTTATTTTTTTGCTATTGTTGTTGTCTTTGCTTTCAATATCAGAGTGATGCTGGCTTCATACAAGGAGTTTGTTAGGATTCCTTCATTTTCTATTTTATGGAAAAGTTTAAGAAGCATTGGTGTTAGTTATTCCAAGAAAGTCTAGTAAAATTCACCAGTGAATCCACCTGGGCCTGGACTTTCTTCAGTTGGGAGATTTTGTAGTAACTGCTTGGATCTCCATACTTGTTATAGGTCTATGTAAATGATTAACCTTATCTTGATTTAATTGGTGAAATGTCCATTTGTTCTGTGACCTCATTTAATACAGATGTCTCTCTGCTTACTTTTTGCCAGGACGACCTGTCAATTGATGAGAGTGGGGTGTTGAAGTCACCCACTTCAACTGTGTTATTTGTGACCTTAGTTCTGATATGGTTTATTTGATGAAACTGGGAACCCCCATTTTAGGTGCATATATGTTTAGGTTTGTAATGTCTTCCTGTTGGAGTGTTCAGTTAATCAATATAAAAGTGACCTTCCTTATCTTTCCTAACTAATGTTGGTCTGAAGTCTACCCTATCTGATATTAGGATAGTGACACCTGCTTGTTTTCTAGGCCCCTTTTCTTGAAACATCATTTTCCAACATTTCTCCCTAATATAGTATACATCTTTTGTGGAAAGGTGAGTTTTTTGGAGGCAAAAAATTCAAAGATAGTACTTTTGAGGCAGATTTTTTTTTGGGGGGGGGGAGTGTTCTGAGATAGGGTCTCACTCTAGCTCAGGCTGACCTGGAATTCACTCTGCATTCTCAGGGTGGCCTCGAACTCACAGTGATCCTCCTACCTCTCCCTCCTGAGTGTTGGGATTAAAGGCATGCATCACCACTCCCAAAGGATCCTGCTTTTTAACCCAGTCTATAAACCTGTGTCTTTTGGTTGGGGCATTGAGGCCATTAATATTAAGAGTTATTATTGAGGGCTGAATAGATGGCTTAGTGGTTAAGGCCTTTGTCTGCAAAACCAATGGACCTTGTTTCGGTTCCCCAGGACCCACGTAAGCCAGATGTACAAGGGGGCACATGTGTCTGGAGTTCATTTGCAGTGGCTAGAGGCCCTGGCATGCCCATTCTCTCTCTCCCTTTCTCTGCCTCCTTCTCTCTCTCTCCCTCTCTCTCTGAAATAAATAAATATAAATAAAGTAAAAAAGGAGTTATTATTAAAAGATGTGTATTTATTTTGGGGATATTTCTTATTTTGTCGTTCCTCTGGTTTTACCTTTGCTCTCTTGTATTAACTAGTATTTATGTATGGTTTGTTTTTCCACGTTTCTTACGTGTGTGCTTTTCTTTCTCTTCAACATGGAGGATCCTTTCAAGTATTTTCTGTCAAGCTGGTTCTATCTTCATTTATTCCTTTAGCCTGCTTTTGTTGTACACTGGCCTTATTTCTCTGTCTATTTGAATGGATAACTTTGCAGGATAAAGTAATCTTGGTTGACAGTTGTTATCTTTAAGAACTTGGAATACATCATTCCAAGCCCTTCTGGCTTTTAAGGTTTGTGTTGAGTAATCTGCTGTTATCCTGATGGGCTTGCCTCTGTATATGACTCGATTTTTCTCTCTAACTGCTTTCAATATATATATATATATATATATATATATTGGTTTGTGTGTTTTGTAGTTTAATTATAATATGGCAAGGAGAGGTTCTTTCCTGCTTTTGTCTGTTTGATGTTCTATAGGCTTCCTATATCTTTATTGACATCACTTTCCCTACTTGGAGGAAGATTTCTTCTATGATTTTGTTGAAAATACCTGTTATGCCTTGTGGGTGAAATTCTTCTTATGCTAGGCCCTGAATTCTTATGTTTGATCTCTTCATAGTGTCCCAAGTATCTTGAAATTCCCATTCTTGCCTCCCTATTAGTTTGTCCTTCTCTTTGTTGGACTGTATTAGATCTGCCACCTGGTCTTCTAGTTTAGATATTCTGTCCTCTCCTTGATCCAGTCTACTGCTGAGACTTTCTACAGTGTTTTCTGTTTAACTTACTCATTTTTCCTTTCTAATGTTTCTGATTGGTATTTTTTATTATTTCTATTTTCTTATTCATGATTTGTATTGACATATTTATTTCATTCAGTTGGTTTCCTATGTTCTCTTGGGATTCAAGAGTTGATTTTCTTCTTTGATTTCTTTGAGTATAGATATAAATTTTTTTTGAAATCTTTGTCAGGCATTTCATATAAAGCAGTCTCACTGGAGGTCATTTCTGATGGATTTTTAAGTTTTGGTGGGATTGTATTGCCCTGATTTTTTTGTATTTCTTGTATTATAATGAAGAGACTTTTGCATCTTGAGTTAATTTAATGCTTGTGTTTTATAATTTTCTGCAGTGTTCTTAGCTGTATAAATCTGACTTTATAAGCCGGGCGTGGTGGCGCACGCCTTTAATCCCAGCACTCGGGAGGCAGAGGTAGGAGGATCGCTGTGAGTTCAAGGCCACCTTGAGACTACAGAGTGAATTCCAGGTCAGCCTGGGCTAGAGTGAAACCCTACCTCGAAAAGCCAAAAAAATAAATTAAAAAAATAAATCTGACTTTATATATCTTCAGTGTAGGAGTTTAAGGTGTCAAGTGTATCTTTTTTATTTTATTTTTGTTGTTTTTATTTATTTGAGAGCAACAGAGAGAGAAAGAGGCAGATAGAGAGAGGGAGAGAGAATGGGCATGCCAGGGCCTACAGCAACTGCAAACAAACACCAGACATGTGCTCTGCCTTGTGCATCTGGCTAACGTGGGTCCTGGGGAACCGAGCCTCAAACCGGGGTCCTTAGGCTTCACAGGCAAGCGCTTAACCACTAAGCCATCACTCCAGCCCAAGTGTATCTTTTATACTCCAGAAGAATCAGGAAAAGTGACCCTAGGTGTTGAGTTTGCCTGCTATTCGAGTGTTGTAGTGGACTGGGTGAAGCAAATTACTCACAAATTCTAAAATGCAACTAAGCAGTATAGACATTCAATCAAAACCAGCACAGGGGCTGCGTAAATGGCTTAGCAATTAAGGTGTTTGACTGCAAAGCCTAAGGACCCCCATTCAATTCCCCAGGACCCACTTAATCCAGATGCACAAGGGGGCACATGCATCTGGAATTCGTTTGCAGTAGCTGGAGGCCCTGGTGTGCCCATTCTGTCTTTCTCTCTGTCTCTTCCTGGCTCTCAAATAAATAAATAAAATATTAAAAAAAAACACAGAGTATTTATACAAGGGATTAAAGTAAACAGATAATCTGGTAAAGCCAAGGTCCCTAAGGGTGTGTGTTGTCCCACTCTCTTAATCCTGTCAATTTAGAGACTGAGATTACTAGTCTGAAACTGGTTCCAAGTCAGCCTGGGGCCAGTCAGTCCCTGCCCTAATAGTGACTTAAGAAAAAAACAGAGGAATCAGGAAATGTCAAAGGCAACAATAGTCAACACCAAAATACAATTTATTTGAGAAGGGTGAAGGAAACCAAGAATATAGCATATAACCTTTCCTGGCTTGTTACCTATTCGGATGGTTTCCAATCTCACCAGTGCTGAGCGCCCACCTTGGTCCCTTTTGGTGCTAGACAGCCAAGAGAGAATGAGTTCTCCTGATGTTCACAGCGCTGACGGTTGGGGGATGGTAGACTTTTGCAGGGTGCTTGGAGTCATACTGTAGCTGCTCAGCTGGTCCCATTTGTGTCTCCTTTAGCAGCTGCTCAACTGGTCTCTGGTGTCTTACCTTTCAGGTTTCTTACCATTTTGAGTGGGCTGATGTGAGTGGAAAATCCCCTCACCTTATTTCTGCTCCTGCTTCTCTGCTATAATTGATAATAACTTATACCCTCAAAGGACTAAGCTAGCCATAAAAACTCCATTTTGTAAGCTGACTACAGGAACTCCATTTTGTTAAACACTCCATATTGTTCATGTACTCTTGTTGATCTCCAGTTCCAGGGACAACAAGGTATTTCCCTGTAACTGAACAAACCAGTGAAAAAGTCAGATCCCCTCTCTGAATACCCTCTATGTTCGCCAACATCCTGGAACCAAAACAGCTAGTTCCTTAACTATAATTACATGGTTACAATGTATTTCTCCACCTGGAACCCACCAATCCTGTTAAAGGTCACCCCACTCCTCCCCTGGCTGTACATTGTTTGCCTAGTACCTGGTTGTGTTTTTTCTCATTGTGATTTTTCTTTAAAAAGCCTGTAAGCCACTCCTTCAGGTTCACAGTACCAGCTCTGGAGTCTGGCTGCGTCCCTGGTGGATCAGCTGTGTCTTGCCTTGCCTGTAATAAACTTTTTTTCTGGTTTTTGAGCTCGAGCAGTCCCTGCCTCATTTTTTATGCAATTCCTGACCCAACATACCCCTTCACTTTCCAGGAGAAGAGTGTATTTTGCTGTGTTTCTGTTTATATTCCTCCTAGGCTGCTTTGGTGTGGCTACTATGCTGCCATCTTACCTGGAAGTCAATTACTTTCTTTATTTTTGTAACTTTTTTTTTTTTTTTTTTTTTTTTTTGAGAGGTAGGGTCCCGCTCTAGCCCAGGCTGACCTGGAATTCACTAAGAAGTCTCAGGGTGGCCTCAAACTCACATCAATCCTCCTACCTCCCAAGTACTGGGATTAAAGGCATATGCAACCATGCCCTGCGTTTTGTTTTGTTTTGTAATTTTCTTTTAATGAGAGAGAGAGAGAATTGGTGTGCTAGAGCCTCTAGCCACTGCACTCAAACTCCAGACACATGTGCCATGACATGTGCTGTGTCACCTGGCATGTTTGTGTCACCTTGTGTGTCTGGCTTACATGGGATCTGGAGATTCAAACATGGGTCCTTAGGTGGGCAAGTGCCTTAACTGCTAAACCATCTCTCCTGCCCTCAGTTACTTTCTTTGTAATAGTTATATGGAAACAAAAACCGAAGAAAAACAATTGACTAGTTAACAACAAGCTAATTTGGGTAACTGTGTAGAATTAAAGTAATAATATCTTCATTATTATACAAAGGGAAACTGGGTTTTTGAGAAGTTTGGTAGTCATCCTTCTAATCATGATTTCTCAGGATAGATGAATAGCTTGGTTTCAGCTTGGCAACATGGAACTTTAATATGAGTGACTCCATTGTTTGTTCTGTTTTGTTTTGTTAAAACAGAGTCTCACTGTGTAATCCTGATCTGGAACTCACTATGTAAATCAAGTTGGCCCTGAACTTTCTGTGGTCCTTCTCTGTGTCCCAGTATGGGGATTACAGGCATGCACCATCACCTCTGGCTCCCTTTTCTCTCATTTTCATTTTTACCCTGGTCTGTTGGAGGCTAGTGCAGAAATATGGTGCAAAACAATGATGTCATGCAATGTTTATTTGATAATTTTAATAAGTAAGTCATATGCCACACCTGAATGGCACATATATAAAATTTAAAACTGAGGATTGGAAAGAGGGATCAGTGGGTAAGACACTTGCCTGCAAAGCCAAAGGACCTAGATTCAATTCACCAGTACCCACTTAAAGCCATACACAAGGAAGTGCATCCTTGTGGAGTGTGGTGGTTTGATTCAGGTGTCCCCCATAAACTTGGGTGTTTCTGAATGCTAGGCTCCCAACTGATGGAGGTTTGGGAATTAACACCTCCTGGAGGCGGTGTATTGTTGGGAAGGGGGAGCTTATGGGTGTTATAGCCATTTTCCCCATGACAGTGTTTGGCATACTCTCCTGTTGCTATTGTCCACCTTATGTTGGCCAGGGGGTGATGTCCACCCTCTGCTTGAGCCATCGTTTTCCCCTGCCATTGTGGAGCTTCCCCTTGAGCCTGTAAACCAAAATAAACCTCTTTTTCCCAGAAGCTGCTCATGGTTGGGTGATTTCAACCAGCAATGAGAACCTGACTGCAACATGGAGTATTTTGTAAGTGGCCCTGGTGTGCCCATTCTTTCTCTTTCAAATAAATAAATAATTTTTTAATGTAGACATCAGCCAGGTGTTAACCATGGGTTATTGTCTATAATTATGAAAGTTGTCAATAAAAAAATAAATTAGAAAAAGGGCTGGAGAGATGGCTTAGCAGTTAAGGCACATGACTGCAAACCCTAAGGACCCAGGTTCTATTCTTCAGGTCCCATGTAAGCCAGATGCACATGGTGGCACATGTGTCTGGAGTCTGTTTGCAGTGGCTAGAGACCCTGGTGTGCCCATTCTCCCTCTCTCTGTCTCTAATAAATACATAAAAATAAAATCTTTTTAAAAGTTCTTTACACATTAAAAAAATTAATTAATAAAAAAAGAATCGAGACCAAATGGACAAAAAAAAAAAAAAAAAAAAAAACAACCTTAATATTAGACCTGAAATTCTGAAACTGCTAGAGGAAAAAGCAGGAGAAATACTTTAGCATATTGGCCTAGGAAACAACTTTCTGAATATAACCCCAGCTGAAGTAAAAGTCAGTAGCAGAGGCCAGTTAGCTAAAAAGGGCCTATAAGGGAGGGATGAGAAGGAAGGACTTAAGGGGAGGATACTGTATACATGTAAGTAGACAAACAGATTACTGGGGTGCAATGGCCTACATGAGGTCAGGGGAAGAGATTGAATAAAGGACATTTGGGAGGAGGGTCAATTAAAATTTAAGATGTTGGGGCTGGAGTGATAGCTTAGTGTTTAATGTGCTTGCCAGTGACACCTAAGGACCCAAGTTTGGTTCCTCAGTACCTACCTAAGCCAGATGCACAAGGTGGGATATGCATCTGTAGTTCATTTACAGTGGCTAGAGGGCCTGTCATGGAAAATTTCTTTCCATCTCTCTCTCTCTCTCTCTTTGTCTCTCCCCCTCTTTCTCTTTCTCTCTCAAATAAACAAATAATTTTTTTAATTAAGATGTAAAAAAAAAAAAAAAAAAACAGGTAAGGCATTATGGTGCATGCCTTTAATCCCAACACTCAGTAGGCAGAGGTAGGAGGATCACAGTAAGTTCAAGGCCAGCCTGAGACTACATAGTGAATTCCAGGTCAGCCTAGGCTAGAGTGAGACCCTACTTTAAAAAAATAAATTTAAGTTGTTATTAATAAGGCATATGGAAATCTACTTCTTTGCCAGCCAATAATATATACACTGACAGAGACAGTTTGAGCAGAAGTATCTGATAGAGGTGGATAATGGTGTACCCAGATGCCATAGATAATTACTAGAAAAATTTCAGTGCCAGGGTTGCAATACCTTCCAGTGAATTGTTGGCCAGGGAGGTCCCTGATTACCCCAAAACTTTACAGGCAAGAGCGGTAAACAGCAGTAGACCTTGCAAGCCTTAAGACTGGATAGCCCAGCCAAATGTTGGCAATAATGACGTCTGTTATGGGGGAAAACAACCAGCGGTCTACCACAGCAGGGAATACATGCCTGCTACTGAAAACCTCATCAAAAGCCTATGTAAGGGGAGGTCATGAGCCCAGGAAAAATAATGTCTGCTGTTGTCTGGATAAGTTGCCCACCCAACTGCGGTGTAAACGCAATGTTTATACCCATATGTTAATGCTACCTTTGGTTAGAGAAGCTTCTCTTTTCAGATGGTGGTGACAATGGAATAACTCAAAAGTCACCATAATGCTAAGAAGAAGTGACAGTGGAGTGTTTAGCACTGAGACATCTTTATTAAGAGGGGATCAGGTAGCTTTGTTGGGCAGTTAAGGTGACTAAGGCTCTAAAAGTAAGAAGCAGGGATGTCTTTGGGCCTATCCTTACAGCTTCCACTTTGTTAAAGATCAAAATATGATTTGACTTCTTATCTCTACCATAGATTTGTTTTTCCACAAACAATCTGGGCCCCTCCTAGGAGGGAGGACTTTCCCAGAATTTAAAAATTGTGGTATGTGGTGTTTGCAATCTCCGACTTCCGGGTAAGACAGCAGCATACCAGCCACACAAAATCAGTCTAGGGAGGGAAATAAACAGAACCACAGCAAAATACAGTCTTCTACTGAAAAGTGAAGGTGTATGAGTTACTATCAACCACAACAGATAAGCAGGAGAGACCAAGATCTTCTAGAAAGGAGGAAACTGGCCAGAATCCTCCCGAGGTACGGCAATCCTGATCTACAAGCCCACCCACCTGCCCACTCAGCAGTGTGGAGTGGCAAGAGCAGAAACAAGGTGAAGGAATTTTCCACTCACATCAGCCTTGAAAAGTCAAGAAACCTGAAGGGGAAGAGAGCAGGGGCCAGCTGAGCAGCTGCTGAAGGACATACAAAATGGGACCAGGTATGGTACAACTCCAGGCACCTGGAATAGCCTCAACCACCAGGGCCGTGAATGTCCAGAGAACTCACCTCTGGCCGCCCAGCACTAAGAAGAGAGAGAGAGAGAGAGAGAGAGAGAGAGAGATCGATCAAGGTGAGCACTCAGCATTAGTAGAATTGGTGGAATGCTGGTGAGGATACAGAAAAAGAAGAACACTTCTACACTGTTGGTGGGAATGCAATCTGGTCCAGCCATTGTGGAAATCCGTGTGGAGGTTCCTGAGACAGCTAAAAATAGATCTATCATATGACCCAGCTATACCACTCCTAGGCATATCTCCATATTTCCTTCCTTTCAATCCCAAACTCATTCCTCTCTATGGGGTGTTAGGGGTTCAGGAAGTCCTTGCACCCCAAACCCTGGGTTTGTGTCTACTTTTAACCAAAGAATTTAATAAAATAAGACAAAGAAGTATAAATTATCAAATTATGGGCCTGGAAAAACCATGAAGAGGACAGGAAAGAAAGTACAGATAGTTCCTGCCTTGTGAAGAGCAGGTGGAAATGAGATCCCACGTGAAAAATAGGGGTCAGGAGATTTTCCCCTCAGTTCAGCCCAGCCAGGTCAAGCCAAAGAGAAATTCATGAGAAGCTGGAGTTCCACGAGTGGTCAGGCAGCCCAGAAATCTTGCTCTCCCCTTGTAAATGTATTTATAACCTTATGGTGGTAGGCCCTACTGACTGGCTCAGGTGAGCCAGAGAGATAGCGATTGGTCTGGGCTAGGGGCTGTCTTAGAAAGAGGCTAGCCTTGACCCCAATTTTAGGGGCTGAACTTAACTGACCACAATTATTTATTTATTATTTTATTGACAGCTTCCACAATTATAGACAATAAACCATGGTAATTCCCTCCCTTCCACTTTCCCTTTGCAACTCCTCATCATATCCCCTTTCCCTTTCAATCACTCTCTCTCTTTTATTTTGGTATCACCATCATTTCCTCCTATTATGATAGTCTTGAGTAGGTAGTGTCAGGCATTGCGAGGTCATCAATATCCAGGCCATTTTGTGTCTGGAAGACTGCCTTGTAAGGAGTCCTACCCTTCCTTTGGCACTTACATTCTTTCTACCACCTCTTCTGCAATGGATCCTGAACCTTGGAAGTTGTGATAGAGATGTTTTAGTGCTGCACAAATCTCTGTCACTTCTTATCAGCACTATAGTGCCTTTTGAGGCATCCCAGAGGTCATCACCATCTGGAAAGAGAAGCTTCTGTAACCAAAAGTAAGAGTAGCATTAATACATGGGGATTACCATTAAGAGAAGTGCTTACCAGGCAGTTTGGTGAGAACAGTATATACATTTAGCCAGACACCAGCAGAAATTACAAGCCAGGCTATCTTGTAAGAGAAGAGCACAACACCTTTGGTTTGTGAAGGTTAGGTTTTATAAGGCCCCTATCTGCTGGGAGGGGGGATAGGGGAATGGGCAGCTTCTTTGTGAAGTTATGAAGGGGAGTTTCTTCAGGGGACTGTTCCTGTTGATCCCAAGATTATGGTCAGGCAGTTAGGATGTGTCACCAAAACAGATTCCTTGAGATAAGGTACAGAAAACTGTGACCTAGGGGCAAGGAGAAACAATGGGTGGGGTGGTTTCTGAGGAATGTAGTCAGCTTGGTTTTTGTATTTTCCCATAAGCCCTCTTCTCATCATCATTTTGTCATCTGCAGCAACTCTGTCTTTGGACTTGGTCCAACCTAACAGTCAGAGCCCTTTTAAGGCTGCCAGGAATAAAGTTTGCTGTTGAGCCGGACCTTCCCTCTCATCTCTTTCCCTACTTTTTCTAACAATTAGCATGATTTACTTTCTATAATTATGGGAAGATGTCAATAAAAGTTTTTAAAATTGCCCACTTTTGGTCAGTTTTCTTGCCCTCTTCCACTTTGGTTCAGCAAATATCTTTTAAGGACCTGTCGGGTGCACAGGATAATGCCAATATCTGTATAAAATGTGCAAAACATATCTTCTCATGAACTTGTGGTCTCCTAGAGACACATACCTGAAAAAATCACAAAAAATACAAGACAGATAATACATACTGCTCGGTTAGACTAAGGAGCAAACTATAGCAGTATATATGGTCGGTTGGGGGCTGTGAAGATCTCCAGCAACTTCCTGGTGGAGATGGACTTTGAACTGGGTATGGCAGACCTCTGATAAGAGAGTAAGCCAAAGGGGAATGAAGATGACATTGGTTTCACCTGATTTTTTTTTCCCCTTCTCTTTGGATAGCTTTAGATTCATAGTGTGTTTCTTCTGCAGACAATTGCATTAATCACTAGTGTGATTCTTCTAATACAACCACCAGTAGCTTTAAGGATTTTTTTTTTAACATATTAAGAACAAAACACAAATTAAGTTCTCACATAATATTGCTCCGGGGGAACCATGGCCCCCTTTTGTAGGTTCTTAGTCTTATTAATAAAAGAATTTAGGGCTGAAGAGTTGGCGCAGTCGTTAAGGCACTTGCCTGCAAAGAGGACCAGAGTTCAATTCCCCAGCACCCACATAGTCCTAGCACTCAGGAGGCAGAGGGAGGAGGATTGCTGTGAGTTCAATGCAGGCATGGAACTACAAAATGAATTCCAGGCCAGTCTGTGATAGAGTGAGACCCTACCTCAAAATTTTATTTATATATATATGTTTCTCTCTCTCTGTGTGTGTGTGTGTGTGTGTGTGTGTGTGTGTGTGTGTGTGTTTTAAGCTGGGCATAGTGGTGTACACCTTTAATTCCAACACTCAGGAGACAGAGGGAGGAAGATTCCTGTGAGTTCGAGGCCAGCCTGGGACTACAAACTGAGTTTCAGATCAGCCTGGGCTATAATGAGACCCTACCTTGAAAAACATTTTTAAAAAGACCAAAAATATAAAAATAAAATAGATTTACAATATATTTATTTATTTGCAAGCAGAGAGAATGAGGTAGAGTCTCGCTCTAGCTCAGGCATACCTGGAATTCATTAAGTAGTCTCAGGGTGGCCTTGAACTCACAGCGATCCTCCTACCTTTGCCTCCCAATGAAACAAGCTCTGGTGAACAGACCTAAGGAAAGCCATCTTAGGCCACTCAGCCATCTTGACATTCTCAAGGAGCCAGAGAAAAAGAGTCAGCCAGAAAAGAGGGAGTATGGGCTTTCCAGGGCCTCCTGCCACAGCAAACAAACTCCAGATGCATATGCTACTTAGTGAATCTGGCTTTACATGAGTACTGGGGAAACAAACCCAGGCAGTCAGGTTTTGCAATCAAGCATCTTTAAACATTGAACTAGCACCCCTGCCAACTTCTTTTTTACTTTCTTTCTTTTTTTTTTTTTTTTAAGTTTTGCCTTGCCAGGAGTGGTGGTGCACACCTTTAATCCCAGCAATCGGGAGGCAGAGGTAGGAGGATCGCTGTGAGTTTGAGGCCACCCTGAGACTCCATAGTGAATTCCAGGGCAGCCTGAGCTAGAGTGAGACCCTACCTCAAAAAACCAAAAAAAATAAAAAAAATGTTTGCCTTTTTAAAAATATTGTATATTTATTTATTTATTTGAGACAGAGAGAAAGAGGAAGAGAGAGAGAGAGAAAAAAAAATGGACACACCAGGGCCTCAAGCCACTGCAAACTCCAGATACATGTGTCACCTTGTGCATCTGGCTTACGTGGGTCCTAGGGAATCAAGCCGGTCCTTTGGCTTTGCAGGCAAGTGCCTTAACCGCTAAGCCATCTTTACAGCCTCCAACTTCTTTTCTACTTCTCAGAGGAATATAGTTCTGTCAGGCCCAGTGTACAGGCTGCAAGTACACCCTACTCCAAACCATGAAGTGAGTTGCTCCTCCTTGACAACCTTTTAGCAATGCCCATTTCTATTCAAACAGGTTGCTTGAACTAGTTTTAACTGCATGCATAGTAAGACAACTTTTAAGAAGAATCTTCTACTTGCCATCTTACACTTGTGCATGATTAGGTGTGCAAATGACTAAAATCAGATGCATCATGGGAAATGACATGTGAAGTGAAAAATGCTTACATAAGCCAAGCCTTTCAATCAAAATAGAAAGGCTACCTATATCTCACCCCTAGCAACCAACTCCTCTTCTTTGTAGATTCCATAAAAGGAATGCACAAACAAAAATCAACTGTTCTTGGGCACTCTAGTTCAAGTAGTCTACTGCTTCCTTGCACTATATCTTCAACTACTCCCCCCATTCCTTTTTCTTTTGAGGTAGGGTCTCACTCTAGCCCTGGCTGACCTGGAATTCACTCTGTAGTCCCAGGCTGGCCTTTAACTCACAAGCAATTCTCCTACCTCTGCCTCCCAAATGTTGGGATTAAAAGCATTGGCCACCACTCCCTGCATGTCTCATTCTCTCATACCAATTCTTGCCTTAGCACAGTTAAAGAAATGAATTAGGGGCTGGAGGGATGGCTTAGCAGTTAAGGCATTTGCCTGCAAAGCCAAAGGACCTAGGTTCGATTCCCCAGGACCCACATTAGACAGATGCACAAGGGAGCGCATGAGTCTGGAGTTTGTTTTCAATGGCTGGGGGCCCTGGCACACCCATTCTCTACCTCTCTCTCGCCCCCTCTTTCTCTGTTAAATGAATAAAAAATAAAATACTTTTTAAAAAAGAAAAAGAAATGAATTAAACCAGGTATGGTGACACATACCTTTAATCCCAGCACTGGGAGGCAGAGGTAGGAGGATTGCTATGAGTTTGAGGCCAGTCTGAGACTACATAGTGAATTCCAGGTCACCCTGGGCTAGACAGAGACCTTACCTTGAAAAACCAAAATACAAAACTGAAAAAAATAAATGAAATAACCATGGGATGAAAGACCTGCTACTCCTTGCTCTGTCTTTAAAATTCATCTAAATGTTAAATTCTTCAATACCTATCTCTAAGCCTCTGCTGCCACTTATACCCCTATTGGAAGTCTGGCTCCTCATGCAAATAGAGTAATCTTAGAGAACTGGAAGAACCTTTGGTTAGTGCTGATCACACTTTTGGTTAGAGAACCTTTAACAGATGGAGACAAATATTTGGAAACCCAAGACCCACCAAAATAACAAGAGAAAGCTCAGGGCCTAGTACTGGGCGAGTCATCTCTATCACACCCACCAGAGTTGAGGAGACATTGTGGAGGAAGTGGCAGAGTGAATATGAATGATTTGCTGTCAGCCAGAGGATCTTCTCAAGGGAATTGGCAACAGATGCTGCTGAGAAGACTCGAAACTCATCGAATCAGAAAATAAGAGGCTGCTGAGAGCTCAACCTTAAAGATGTCTATTATGCCCTCCAATGCTCAGGGAACATTGTGGAAGAGGGGGCAGAAAGAATGTAAAAGCCACAGGATGTGAACGTGTTCTTTGGAGTTCTGTCCTGACGTGAACTGACTGGTGCATTTACAACCCCTCACTGGTTACCAACATCCCCACAAAACTAGCATGGTTCTCATCCCATCGACATTTTACCATGATAGATAGAGGAGAACAAAAGAAACAATACAACAAAACAGAAGGACTATCTTGAAAGAGGATGGTCCTCAGGGGAAGGGGGCTGGCGAGGGGACAAAAGGGCATTGGGAGAGAAACAAGATCAAACTACTCTTTGAAAGTAGAAGGTGGAGCCAGGTGTGGTGGTGCACATCTTTAATACCAGCATTCAGGCCACCCTGAGACTACATAGGAAATTCCAGGTCAGGCTGGGCTAGAGTGAGAACCCACCTTGAAAAAATAAAAAAAAAAAAAAAGCAAAGCCTGATGGTCCAGGTTCTATTTCCTAGTACCCACATAAAGCAGTTGCACAAAATGGTGCATGCATCTGGAGTTTGTTTTGCAATGACCCTGGTGGAACCATTTCTCTCTCTCTCTCTTCTCTGTCTCTAAGAAATAAATAAATTAGAAAGCAGATGAGGGGAGGAAATTGAAGGGGCAAGTTGGGAAGAGGAAGGGGATCAAGAGGGAATGGACAAGGGAGGGTAATAAGAAGTAAATATGATCAAAATATATTATTAGATGTCTGAAACTGTTATAATGCCTACATCCATACCACCCTGAACATGCCTGAGCTTATCTGAAAATGTTATAATGAAACTTATTACTGTATATGGTAATAAAATTATTTTTGAAAACAGGATATGGGGCTGGGGAGATGGCCCAGCAGTTAAAGGCTCTTGGTTGCAGGCCTGCCAGCCCAAGTTCCATTCCCTAGGATCCATGTAAAGCCTGATGGAAAGTGGTGCACGAGTCAGTAAGCCCAATGCACCTAGAGCAGTGGGAGGCAAAGCAAGGAGAATCGCAAAGCTAGAAGACCAACTAGACTGGCACAAGAGAGAGGAAGACCATGCTTAGATAGAACAAACAGCCCAAGGTTGTTCTCAGAGCTCCATCTATGTGCTAGGGCTCTTATACACTCATACCCATACACATACCATACACATCTACACATACAGATACACACACAATAACTAATGATGATGATCATAATAATCATAATATAATATCCTGGTAATTTGATTTATAGACCATCAACAAGCACAATTTTGCAAATATGTCCTGGCTGCCCCTATTTCTAGGGCTCACAAAGTATGATAGCACTTGTGTTTGCAATATAAGTATTATGCCATTAGTGTGGATTTAGACACTAGCATTCAAGCTGATTGAGGAACTTATTCATGATTACCAAAGCAACTGAATTGGGACTTGAGTCCGTTTCATAAACTTTTATTTATTTATTTGAGAGACAGAATGGGCATACCAGGGCCTCCAGTCACTGCAAAGGAACTCCAGACACACGTCCCACTTTGTGCATCTGCCTTATATGGGTCCTGGGGAATCGAACCTTGTCCTTTGGCTTTGCAGGCAAGTGCCTTAACCACTAAGCCATTTCTCCTGCCCTTGAATGCCACTTTCTAACTAACTCAGTACACTTTTCAGTTTTTGTTTTGTTGTTTTGAGGTAATGAAGGAGACTCAGGAGAAAGCTAGTTTCTTTTAGGCAGTTTCAGTTAGGGACAGGAGCCCAAAGAGAACCAGAAGATGCCACCCAGTCTTGGCAGGAATAGAACTCATATGTGATCCAGATTTATCCACAACAGCTTCAGTGACCCCTGCTGCCCACAGTATGGCACACTACCTAGGTGAGCTGGCCTCCGGAGTCCGCCCTTTGAATCTTCCATACCTGAATCTGACCAAAGAATACATTTTCAGTCAGCTGTAAAGGCTTGTCTGTGCTGCTTCCACCTCTCTGCCCTCACTTTGCCCTGTGATCTCTGCATGGATATATGTAAGTCTGGTCACCTCCACACCCCAGCCTGGCTTGGTGGGGGAGTTCTGTTTGCCTTTGCTTCATTCTTTGGGGTAACTTCTCATTTTAATTACATATATGGTTTTCCTCTAATCTCTGCGTGTAACATGAGTGTATTACATTTACACTCTAGATCTACCATGTGGGTATTTCCTCTAAACTCTGGGCCTGCTACCTGTGTAATTTCCCTAAACTCAGGGCAACCATGGGTGTAACTCTCTTTACTACCCATTTCTCACTGCCTCGGCACTCTCTCTCTCCTATTCTCAAACCATCACCACTTACTCTTAACTGTCTTCCATGGGGAGGCTCAGGGCAGATGTTGTGCTTTCCACACAAGTGCATTTTTTTCTAAATCTCCCTACATAAGATCCTAAGTTCTCTCTTCCATGCGCCTATGGCTCTGCTCCAGTCTTTCCCTACAGACCTCCATTTCTCTTAAATGAACCTCATGAACCCTGCTGTATCTTCCACACAAGTGTGTGTTTCCTATGTTCCATGTACTTGTGACTCTGCTGCAGACTTTTCCTAGACCCCAATTTCCCTTAAATAAATTCTATAATATGTAATTTCTCCCTAAATAAACTCAATAATTCATAAATTATCCTTCTTAAGTCTGTTTTTATTAATTCCTTCTTTATTTTATGTATTTGAGAGAGAGAGAGAATGGTTGTGCCAGGGCCTCCAGCCACTATATATGATCTCCAGGACACATGTGCCATCTTGTGCATCTGACTTACATGGTTCCTGGGGAATTGAACCTGAGTTCTTTGGCTTTGCAGGCAAACACCTTAACTGCTAAGCCATCTCTCCAGGCCTGTTTTTAATTAATTATTTGTTAAAAATAGGAAAAGGGCCGGGCATGGTGGCACACACCTTTAATCCCAGCACTTGGGAGGCAGAGTTAGGAGGATTGCCATGAGTTCAAGGCCACCCTGAGATGACATAGTGAATTTCAGGTCAGCCTGAACTAGAGTGAGACCCTACGTTGAAAAACCAAAGCAAAAGGAGGGCTGGAGAGATTTCTTAGTGGTTAAGGCACTTACCTGCACAGCCAAAGGACCGAGGTTTGATTCCTCAGGACCCACATAAGCCAGATGTACAAGGTGGTACAAGCACCTGGAGTTCATTTGCAGTGGCTGAAGACCCTGATATGCACATTCTCTCCCCCAACCCACTCTGTCTGCTTCTTTTTCTCTCAAATAATACAATTAAATTAATTGAAAAAAAATAGAGCAGGGCATGGTGATGTACACCTTTAATCCCAGCACCCTGGAGGCAGAGGTAGGAGGATCACTGTGAGTTTGAGGCCACCCTGAGACTACATAGTGAATTCCAGATCAATCTGGACCAAAGTGAAACCCTACCTCCAAAAACTAAAACAAAAAAAAAAAAAAAGAAAGAAAGAAAGAAAGAAAGAAAAGAGAAAAGAATATAGGGTGCATAAGTTTGGAAGACCCCTACGGAACCTTCAAATCCTGCATCAGTAAGGTCTCACTCTAAACCTAAGCTGACCTAAAATTCACTCTGTAGTCCATGCTGGCTTTGAACTCATGGTAATCACATCTCAGCCTCCCAAATTCTACAAAACAAGAAAACTGGCAAAATAAAATACATACCTTTCAATAATAACTCTTGCTGTCAATGGCCTCAATACTCCAACCAAAAGACATAGGTTTGCAGACTGGTTTAAAAAGCAGAATACTTCAATTTGTTGCCTCCAAGAAACTCTCCTTTCTACAAAGGATGGACACTATCTTAGGGTGAAAAGTTGGAAGACGGTGTTTCAAACAAATGGGCCTTGAAAACAAGCAGTGGTCACTATCCTAATATCTATCTGACAGGGTAGACTTCAGACCAACATTAGTTAGGAAAGATAAGGAAGGCCACTTTATATTGATGAAAGAAATACTCCAGCCAGGCATGGTCGCGCATGCCTTTAATCCCAGCACTTGGGAGGCAGATATAGGAGGATCGCCATGAGTTCGAGGCCACCCTGAGACTACATAGTGAATTCCAGGTCATCCTGGGCTAGAGTGAGACCCTACCTCAGAAAACCAAAAAAGAAATACTCCAACAGGAGGACATTACAATCCTAAACATATATGCACCTAGCATTGGGGGCTCCCAACTTCATCAAACAAACCCTATTAGAACTAATGTCACAGATAACAACAAACACAGTTATAGTGGGTGACTTCAACACCCCACTTTCATCAACTGACTAGTCATATCGGCAAAAAACTAAACAGAGATGCATCTGGACTGATACATGAGGTCATAGAACAACAATGAGGTCATAGAACAAATGGACCTAACACATATCTACAGAACATTTCATCCAAATGCTGCAGAATATACATTCTTTTCAGCAGCACATGGAACATTCTCTAAAATAGACCATATATTAGGACACAAAGCAATGCTTAACAAATACAGGAAAACTGAAATAATTCCTTGCACTGTGTATGATCACAATGGAATTAAACTACAAATCAATAGCAAGAAAAGCTGCACAGCATACATAAAATCATGGAAACTAAACAATACACTATTAAATGGTGAATGAGTCAATGAAAAAAACCAAGAAGGAAAACAAAAAATTCACAGCACCAAATGATAATGAGAACATAACATACCCAAACTTTTGGGACACAATGAAGACTGTTAAGAGGGAAATTTATAGCTTTAAGTGCCTATATTAAAAATGTACCATGAGCCGGGTGTGGTGGCGCACGCCTTTAATCCCAGCACTCGGGAGGCAGAGGTAGGAGGATCACCATGAGTTCGAGGCCACCCTGAGAATACAGAGTGAATTCCAGGTCAGCCTGGGCTAGAGTGAGACCCCATCTTGAAAAACAAAAAAACAAAACAAAACAAAAAAAAAAATGTACCATGGTCGCAAGTAAACAACTTAATGCTTCACTTAAGGCCTTGGAAAAAGAAGAACAAAGCAAACCAAAAATTAGTAGATGAGAAGAAATAATAAAGATTAGGGCAGAAATTAATGAAATAGAAACAAGAAAATCCAAAGAATCAATGAAACAAAGAGTTGGTTCTTTGAAAGGATAAACAAGATTGATAAACCCTTAGCAAATTTGACCAAAAGAAAGACAGAAGAGACACAAATTAATAAAAGTAGATATGAAGAAGGCATCACATCACAGAGAAATTTTAAAAATCATAGGGACATACTATAAGAACATATATGCCACTGTTTGAAATTCACAAAGAAATGGATGATTTCCTTGATTTATAGAACCTACCAAAATTAGATCAAGATGAGATTAACCACTTAAATAGACCTATAACAAGTATGGAGATACAAGCAGTTACTATAAAATCTCCCAACTGAAAAAAGTCCAGGCCCAGATGGATTAACTGGTGGATTTTACTAGACCTTCATGGAATAACTAACACCAATGCTTCTCAAACTTTTCCATAAAATAGAAAAGGAAGGAATCCTAACAAACTCCCTCTATGAATCCAGCATCATCTTAATATCAAAACCAGACAAATATAAAACAAAAAAGAAAATTATAGATCAATCTTCCTCATGAACATAGATGCAAAAATTCAGAACAAAATATTGGCAAACAGAATACAATATATCAGAAAGATCATTCATCCCAATCAAGTAGGTTTTATCCTAGAGATGCAGGGATGGTTCAACATATGCAAATTAATAAATGTAATACGTTATATAAATGGACTGAAGAACAAAAATCAAATGATCATCTCACTAGATGCAGAAAAAGCAACTGACAAAATCCAACATCCCTTCATGATAAAAGTACTACAGAGACTGGGAATAGAAGGAACAGATCTCAACATAATAAAGGCTATTTATGACAAACCTACAGCCAACATAATACTAAATGGAGAAAAACTTGAAGTGTTTCCACTAAAATCAGGAGCAAGACAAGGGTGATCACTGTTGCCACTTTTATTTCACATAGTACTGGAAGTCTTAGCCATAGCAATAAGGCAAGAGACACGCATAAAAGGGATACAAATAGGAAAAGGAGAGATCAAATTACCATTATTTGCAGATGATATGATTCTATACAAAAAGACCCTAAAGACTCTATGAGCAAACTGTTAGAGCTAACAAACACTTATAGCCATGTAGCAGGATACAAAATAAACACAGAAATCAGTGGCCTTCCCATAAGCTAACAACAAACACAGAGAGGATGAAATCAGAGAATCACCCCCATTCACAATTGCATCAATCAATAAATAAATAAAATAAACTACCTTGGAATAAACCTAACCAGGGAAGTGAGGGATCTCTACAACGAAAACTTTAAAACACTCAAGTGAGAAATTGCAGAAGACACTAGGAAATGGAAAGACATCCCTTGTTCTTGGATCGGAAGAATCAATATTGTGAAAACAGCAGTCTTACCAAAAGCAATCTACATCTTTAATGCAATTCCCATTAAAATTCCACTGGCATTCTTCACAGAAATAGAAAAGCAATCCAAAAATTAATTTGGAAGCATAAAAAATCCTCAAATCTAAAACAGTTTTGAGCAACAAAAATAAGGATGGTGGTATCACCATATCTGATTTTAACCTATATTACAGAGCCATAGTAACAAAAGCAGACATGTATTTCAATGAACAGAATAGAGGACCCAGATGTAAGTCCGGGTAGCTACAGCCACCTGATCTTTGACAAAAATGCCAAAAATACTTATTGGAGAAAAGACAGCCTCTTCAGCAAATGGTGCTGGAAAAACTGAACATGTATCTATAGAAGGATGAAAGTAGACACTTATCTCTCTCCATGCACAGGAATTAAGTCCAAATGGATCAAAGACCTTAACATCAGATCAGAAACTCTGAGACTGCTAGAGGAAAAAGTAGGGGAAACCCTTCAACATATTGGTCTTGGCAACAACTTTCTGAATATAACCCCAATTGCATGGAAATAAAACCACAGATCAACCGCTGAGACCTCATGAAATTTCAAAGCTTTTGTACAGCAAAAAACACTGTGAATAGAGCAAAGAGGCAACCTATATAATGGGAGAAAATCTTTGACAGCTATACATCTGACAGAGGATTAATATTTAGGATATACAAAACTCAAAAACTCAAAAAAAAAAAAAACAATAAGAAATGAAACAACCCAATTTAAAATGGGCTATGACACTAAATAGAGAATTCTCAAAAGAAGAAATACAGATGGCATATAAACATCTTTAAAAAAAGTTCTAGGGATGGAGAGATGGCTTAGCAGTTAAGCACTTGCCTGTGAAGCCTAAGGACCCCAGTTCGAGGCTTGATTCCCCAGAACCCACGTTAGCCAGATGCACAAGGGGGTGCACACATCTGGAGTTTGTTTGAGTGGCTGGAGGCCCTGGCATACCCATTTTCTCTCTATCTGCCTCTTTCTTTCTCTGTCTGTCGCTCTCAAATAAATAAATAAAAATAAACCAAAAAAAAAAAAAAAAGTTCTACATTCCATAGCCATCAGGGAAATGCAGATTAAAACTACATTGAGATTCCATCTCACTCCTGTCAGATTGGCTACCATCATGAAAACAAATGACCATAAATGCTGGTGAGGATGCGGAAAAAGAGGAACCCTTCTACACTGTTGGTAGGAATGCAATCTGGTCCAGCCATTGTGGAAATCAGTGTGGATGTTCTTGAAACAGCTAAAAATAGATTTACCATAAGATCCAGCTATACCCCTCCTAGGCATATATCCTAAGACTCGTTTCACTACCTTAGGGATACTTGGTCAACTGTTTATTGCCACTCTACTCACCATAGCTAGAAAATGGAACCAGGCCAGATGTCCCTCAAGTGATTTGTGGATAATGAAGATGTGGCACATTTACACAATGGAGTTCTACTCAGCAGTAAAGGAAAATGAAATTATGAAATTTGCAGGAAAATGGATGGATCTGGAAAGGATTGTACTTAGTGGGGTAACCCAGGCCCTGAAAGCCAAACAGCACATGTTATCTCTCATATGTGGATTCTAGCTACAAATTATTGGACTTCTATGTGAGTAGGAATAAAACTCACTAGCAGAGGCCAGTAAGCTACAAAGAGGATATAAAAAGAATAGAAATGGCCTGGCATGGTAGCATATGCCTTTAATCCCTTCACTTGGGAGGCAGAGGTTGGAGGATCATGATGAGTTCAAGGCCACCCTGAGACTACAGAGTGAATTCCAGGTCAGCCTGGGCTAGAGTGAGACCCTATCTCAGAAAGCCCCCCCCCAAAAAAAGAGAGATATAAAGGGATAGAGGGGGGACTTAATAGGATTGTATTGTACATGTGTAAATAGATTAACAGATTACTGAGGGTGAAAAGGCCTAAGTGAGGTCAGGGGAAGAGATTGAATGAAGGAAAGGTGGTGGGACGTCTAATCAAAATCTAAGAGGAAAGCTGGGTGTCGTGGCGCACGCCTTTAATCCCAGCACTCGGGAGGCAGAGGTAGGAGGATCACCATGAGTTCAAGGCCACCCTGAGACTCCATAATGAATTCCAGGTCAGCCTGGACTAGAGTGAGACACTACCTCGAAAAACCAAAAAAAAAAAAAATCTAAGAGAATATAAATAAGTCACGTAGAATCCTACCTTTTTGGACAATGGAACACTCAGAGGCCATAGATTATTACTAGAAAATTTTCAGTGCCAGGGATGGGATACCTTCCAGTGAGTTGTTGGACAGGGAGGTTGCTGATACCCCCCAAATATTAGACTATTGCCAAGGCCCTTGGTTTTCCCACCAGGAATAGATGGTAAGACCCTCTTGCTGAAGACTCCACAAAAATGGGCTGCAAGGTCACTGAGAAATCATGCTGGAGCTGAGCTGAAAACCTCCTCCATGTAGACCAGCTGACAGAAATCTGGAAAAAGCTATGCTGCATGCAGTTCATTGGAAGAGAGAGAAATCACCAGTGAAAATACCCAACAATGGATATTGCAAGCCTTATATTTGGCCAGCCAAGGCAAATGAGCCAACAGGTGCAATAGTGGCATGTCTGTTATGGGGGAAACAAACTGCCCTCTAATTTGACTGAAGGCCTGCTCCATGGGAGGGAATATATCCCTGATACTGAAAACCTACAACAGGGATAGTCATGAGCCCTAGGGGCATAACATCTGCTGCTGTCTGGCTAAATGTATATACTATGCTTATCAAACTGCCCAGTAAGTACTTCTCTTAATGTTCATACCCACATATTAATGCTAGTCTCACTTTGGTTAGAGAAACTTTTTTTTTCAGACTATGTTGACCTTAGGATGACTCAGAAGGCATCATGGTGCTGAGAAGTGACAGAGGAGTACTCACTACTGAAATATCACTATCACATCTGTCAAGGCTCAGGGTCCATTGTGGAAGTGGTGGAGAAAAGAAGGTAAGAGCCAAAGGAAGGGTAGAACTCCTTACAATGTGCTCGTCCAGATACAAAGTGGCCTGCATATCTATGATCTTACAGTGCCTGATGCTACCTATACAAGATCATCATACTAGGAGGAAAAGATCATGACATCAAAATAAAAGAGAGACTGGGCCAGGCATGGTGGTGCACACCTTTAATCCCAGCACTCAGGAGGCAGAGGCAGGAGGATCACCATGAGTTTGAGGCCACCATGAGACTACATAGGGAATTTCAGGTCAGCCTGAGCTAAAGTGAGACCCTACCTCAAAAAACAAAAAGAGAGCTAGGTGTGGTGGTGCACACCTTTATTCCCAGCACTTGGGAGGCAGAGGTAAGAGGATCACCATGAGTTCAAGGCCACCCTGAGACTACATAGTGAATTCCAGGTCAGCCTAGACTAGAGTGAGACCTTACCTTGAAAAACTAAAAGACAGAGAGAGAGAAGAGAGAGACTGGTTGAGAGCGGGAGGGGGTTTGATGGAGAGTGGAATTTCAAAGGGGAAAATGGCGGGGGAGGAAATTACCTTGTGTTATTGTCTACAATTATGGAAATTGTCAATAAAAATAAATTAAATAAAAATAAATGCTTGAGGTTGCTGAGATGACTTAGTAAGAATGCTTGCTATGCAAGCATGAGGACTGGAGCTCGATTCTGACTACCTACGTAAAAAGCCAGGCATGGCCATGCATGCATGTAACCCAGGACTGAAGAGTATAGAGAGGGGACCAGGTCTTGTAGCCATCAATCGGGGCTCTTTCTAGCAATTGGGTATCATGCAGAATTATGGCATTCTCTTAACCAGTCATAGTGAATTCCAGGTCAGCCTGAGCTAAAGTGAGACCCTACCTCGAAAAAAAAATTTTTTTTAAAGGACTGGAGATGGGGGCCAGATGTGGTGGCACATGCCTTTAATCCTAGCATTGGGAGGCAGAGGTAGGAGGATCACTGTGAGTTCAAGGCCACCCTGAGACTACATAGTGAATTCCAGGTCAGCCTGAGCTAAAGTGAGACCCTACCTCGAAAAAAAAATTTTTTTTAAAGGACTGGAGATGGGGGCCAGATGTGGTGGCACATGCCTTTAATCCTAGCATTGGGAGGCAGAGGTAGGAGGATCACTGTGAGTTCAAGGCCACCCTGAGACTACATAGTGAATTCCAGGTCAGCCTGAGCTAAAGTGAGACCCTACCTTAAAAAAAAAAAAAAACTTAAAACTTTTTTTTGAGATAGAGAAGAGAGAATGGGCACACCAGGACCTCTTGCCACTGAAAAAGAACTTCAGAGGCATGTGCCACTTTGTGCATTTGGCTTTACATGAGTACTGGGGAACTGAACCCAAGCCAGCAGGCTCTGCAAACAAGCACCTTTAACTGCTGAGCCATCTCTTTAGCCCCTCAAAAAAACTTTTAAAGCCAGAAGTGGTGGCACATACCTTTAATCCCAGCACTTGGGAGTCAGAGGTAGGATCGCCGTGAGTTTGAGGCCAGCCTGATACTACACAGTGAATTCCAGGTCATCCTGGGCTACAGTGAGACCCTACCTTAAAAAAAAAAAAAATCATCCGGGTGTGGTGGCACATGCCTTTTATCCCAGCACTCAGGAAGCAAAGGCAGGAGGATTGAAGTGAGTTTGAGGCCAGTCTGAGACTACATAGTGAATTCCAGAGCAGCTTGGGCTAGAGTGAGATACTACCTTGAAAAACAAACAAACAAACAAACAAACAAACAAACAAGCCGGGCCTGGTGGTGCACGCCTTTAATCCCAGCACTCGGGAGGCAGAGGTAGGAGGATCACTGTGAGTTCGAGGCCACCCTGAGATTACATAGTGAATTCCAGGTCAGTCTGAGCTAGAGTGAGACCCTACCTCGAAAAAAAAATTTTTTTTAAAGGACTGGAGATGGGGGCCAGATGTGGTGGCACATGCCTTTAATCCTAGCACTTGGGAGGCAGAGGTAGGAGGATCACTGTGAGTTCAAGGCCACCCTGAGACTGCATAGTGAATTCCAGGTCAGCCTGGGCTAGAGTGAAACCCTACCTCAAGAAACCAAAAATAAAATAAAATAAAAAGGCTGGAGATGTAGTTAAGTTGGTAAAGTGCTTGCCTAGCATGCATAAAGCCCTAAATCCAATCCCTAAAACAAACAAACAAACAAACAAACAAACAAAAATACAAGGGCAAAGGGACTGACTAGAGCATTTTCTATGTCTTCTCTCAGGCACATGCTCCCATCCCCCAAACTCCTATCCCTTCCTTGGTAGCTCATACTCTGTCATGTTTCTACCCTTGATCCCTCAGAAGAGATACCTGAGTGCATTCTTCCTATCCCTTAGATCTTATGTCATGTATTTTGCACATGGATATCTCCCTCCTTGGCTTCTGTCCTCCTCATCTTTAACTCCTCTGCCACAGGAATACTTTCCACTTCTGCCACTTGGCCCTACTAGACCTGTCAGTTATCTCAAGATCTTGCACTGGCCAGGCCCTGATGGAAATAACTCACCTCCTCTTCCTTGTCTTTTTCTGCCCCCTCCACCTTTTTTTAAGATAAGACCTTATTTAAACTTAGGTTGCTGTCAAACTGCTATGTAGTTGAGGATGGCCTTGAAGTACGCTAGGATTACAGGTATGCACAACCATGCTCAGCCCTGGTGGAATTTCTGCCTCAAATAAAAACCGAAAGGCTCTCAAAGGCAGCCTAGAGAACCTAAAACATTACCTCAAAAAGAGTACTGTCAGGAGGACTTAGGCATCCAAGGGATGGGAGAGTAAAAGGAGCAAGAGTTAAGAAAGAAAGGGGCTGTAAAATTCCTTCCTCATTTGTCCGTGGATTACAATCACTTTTCCACCTGTCCTTCCTGACCCCTATGCTTTGGCTACTGTTTCTTTTCTCTTTGTTGCACTTTGTGTATATGGTGTGTATGTGTGGGAACACATGCATGTGTGTGAGTGCATGTACAGACCAGAAGTTGACACTGGGTATTGTTCTTGATAGTTCTTGACCTTGTTTACTGAGACAAGGTCTTTCAGTGAAGCCAGAACTCACCTATTCAGCTAGTCTACCTAGCTAGCTTGCCCTGAGAATGTGCCTATCTCAACCTTTTTAATATTGGCATTACAGCTGGTTGCTATGCTTACGGTATTTATGTGAGGGGTGGGAATCCAAACTCAGGTCCTCATGCTTACAAGGTAAGTACTTTAGTGACCTGTCACTTTGTTTGTTTTGGTACTATGTCATTGAACTATGGCCTTATGCAAGCTAAGTAGGCACTCTACCAAGGAGCTCCACCTCTAACCCCCAACCGAATGCACTTCTCCCATCAAGAATCCCTAAGTGGCCAGGTGTGATGGCGCACGCCTTTAATTCCAGCACTCAAGAGGCAGAGGAAGGAGGATTGCTGTGAATTCGAGGCCACCCTGAGACTACATAGTTAATTCCAGATCAGCCTGGACCCGAGTGAGATCCTACCTTGAAAAACAAAACAAAAAAAGCGGGGGGTTGGGGGTGCTGGAGAGATTGCTCAGTGGTTAAAAGGTACTTGTTTGCAAAGCCCAAGGACCTGAGTTTGATTTCCCAGTACCCACATCAAGCCAGATGCACAAGGTGGTGCATGTGTCTGGAATTCATTGGCAGTGGAACACCCATTCTCTCTGCCTCTTTCTCACTCTCTAAATAAATAAAATGTTTTTTTTTAATTATATATATATTTCCTAAGCCTGATGGAGTTCTTCCCAACTGCCTTATTCAGTTGTCTGTCTTTTCTACAAGGTCAGTTCCTAGGAGTTCTGAAACCATCTTTCCTTAGTAGAAATCATATATACTTAAGCAGTTTATGAACTGCAAGGCATTGTGTGAGAATAAAATACTATGAAGCATAAAGTCTTCTCTTGAGATGTAGTGCTTGCCTAACATGCAGGAAGCCCCGGATTTGATCCCCAGAACCACATAAGACAGTCATGGTAGCACATGCCTGTAATTCTAACACTGGAGACAGGAGGAACCAGAAGTTCAAGGTCATCCTTGATACACAGCAAGCTGCAGCCAGGTGTAGTGGTACATGTAATCCCAGCATACTTGGAATGCTGAGGCAGGAAGGACAAGTTTGAAGTCAGCCTGAGCTACATACTGAGTTCAAGGCCAACCAGGGCTACATGTAAGACTTTCTCTCAAAAACAAAACAAGGGGCTAGAGAGTTGGCTCAGCAGTTAAAGGTGCTTGCTTAAAAACCCAACAGCCAGCCAGGCGTGGTGGTGCACGCCTTTAATCCCAGCACTCGGGAGGCAGAGGTAGGAGGATCACCGTGAGTTCGAGGCCACCCTGAGACTCCATAGTGAATTCCAGGTGAGCCTGGGCTAGAGTGAGACCTTGCCTCGGAAAAAAAAACAAACAAAACAAACAAAAAAAAAAACCAACAGCCCAGGTTCAGTTCTCCAATAGCCATGTAAAGCCAGATGCACACAGTGGTGCATGCATCTGGAGTTATTTTGCAGTAGCAGGAAAACCTGGTACATCCGTACTCACTATCTGCCTGCCTCTTTCTCTCTATCTCAAATAAATAAACAAAAAATTAAAAAGCAAGTAGCAGAATAAAACATTTTTGTCCTCTCATAATCTCTGCCTTTTTATCATGGCAGTTCTTACCTCTTCCTTCCCCATACACTACTGATCCTTTCATCCAGCAGGTTTGCTTTGTTTCAGAGTAGGCACCAGAGCTATGTGCAGAGTAGGGACACAGTAGACAGTGTCAGGATGCAGGCAGGCATCTCAGCCCGAGGCCGTGGTAGAGTTCCCAGGCAGAGCCAGCGGCCCAGGCCAGGGCAGTAGGCATGAATAAGGTGGGAAATGGCATAAGTACGATGGCTGTAGCCGCCCAACACTATTAGCTCCCCCTGTAGCACAGCACCTGCAGCCCCCACATGGGGGGAGGGCAGGGGTGCCAGGTGAATCCAGCTATCAGTCCTTGGTTCATAAGTCTCAAAGCTCAACAGGTCTCCACTTTCACCTACCCCTCCTGCCACATACAACCGCCCACCCAGAGCAGCCATCACATGACCAGCTCGAGGTACCCCCATTGGGCTCAAAAGTGTCCCGGGCTTCTCAAGTTTGGGGTCATAGTGCACCAGTGAGTTCAAGTATTGGCCAGTCCCGGTACAGCCACCACTCATGTATAATCGTCCCTCCAGGATGGCAGCCGCGTGGGCAAAGCACGGTTCTGGAAGTGCAGGCGCTGGCCTAAGGGAGAAGAAAACACAAGGCTGGTGATTAAGGACGTTCGATTTTTTTTTTTTTTTTAAACACAGAGTCTTGCTGCATAGGCTAGGCTGTCCTGGAACTCGCGATTCTCCTGCCTCAGCCTCCTAAGTGCGGCATTACAACAGATGTGCACCATCATGACTGGCAGCAACTTTCCTATCTCATATCTAGTTTCTCCCTGATGCTCCTTGCCTGCTTACCTCCAGACATTCAGCTCAGGGTTATAGGTCTCCACAGAGTTAAGGGCAATGCCATTGTCTCTTCCACCCAAGGCATAAAGTTGTCCATCCAATGCCACTAGAGGGAAGAAGCTCCGAGCCTGGCACAGAGGTGCCATCTCCTCCCAGTCTTCTTGATTGGGCTTCCACCTGGACACAGCGGGATGAGAGACGCAGAGTGACTCTGAGAGTCTAGGTCTGGCTGGATCAGCAAGTTTTCTCACCTGCCGGCCACACCCTGCCCATACCTGAGAGTTGAAGCCAGAGTGTTGGCGTGGCTGTAGAAGTCCTGTCCTCCGCACACATAGAGTTCACTTCCTGCTATGCTCGCAGCCCCATGCCGGAAGCGCCCCGGGGCAGGCAGGGCAGGCAGCCTGCCCCACTCCACAGTTCGTACCAGGCCCATGCCACAGCGGAAGGCCCGCGCCCACCACACTTTTCGAGATGGTTGTCTTCGAGCCATGTCTGGTCTGAGTCCATCCCCACCAATTACCACGAGGGCATGATCAGGCTCCCTCCACCTCTCTTGACCTGGAACCTCAGCTTCCACCATTAGCTGGTGTAGCAGGTTTGGGGGCAGAGGTGGGGGTAGCCCTGCTGCCCGCACTTTCCGAAGCTCCCTGGTAGACATGCGGCCAAAACGCACACATTGCAGCAGGGCTTTGGCCTCTGATTCTTCTGTCTCAGGGTTGGCAGCTAGCCAACACCGCGCAGCCATGAAGGCCTCAAACTCTTCCAGCACGTGGAGGTCATCACTATCGAGCAGCTCAGCCAGGCAGGCAGCTGGTAAGGAGGGGAAAGTGGGACACAAAGCCACAGCAGGCAAGTGGGTGAGGAGGTAGTGACGGACTTTGCTCAAGAGTTTTTCCAGCCCAGGAGCTTCAGCCATAGGGAATAGGGCCAGGCAAAGGGCAGGACTGAGGCTTTGTAGCAAAGCTCTCTGACACAAATCCAGGCAGGAAGAGCTTTGGTATTGCATAGCAGCCTGGATGGCTCTCAGCAGTCCTGGCCATTTGGCCTGTACAACTCCAGAGTAGGCAAAAGAAACAAGGAGTTGCAGGTCCTGGGTAGAGATGGTACGCAGAGACACCTTTGTACCCTGGGACTCCTTCATGCCACTCAGGAGCATGGCCCCAAAGAACTCGCTGCCACAGGCCAGTGCTACTCGATGCACTGCAGGAGAGAAGCAGAGGACCCAGAGTGTTGAAAGGCTTCTAGGAATGATCCTGACTCTTAACCCCAACTTTGGTTCAACCACACAAGGCTGTAGGCCAAACACGGTGTGCACTGGGATATCGTGGTATGCTTGCAGCTTTCAAGACTGGGGTTGTAGTCCAGTGGTAGAGCATCTGCCTAGCACATACAAAGTCTGGGTTCCATCCCCAGCACTGCAATACATTAAGTAAGTAAATAAATAAAAGGCAGCCTTAATCTATCCCCCCACCAAGATTCTGATTTAATAGATCTGCTCAGAGACCCTAGAGATTTGTATGCTAACATATTTGAGTACCCTGTATTATTCTCATGTTAGTGGTTGAAAGACATCTTAGATCTCTTAGGGCTAGGTCAGTTAGAAAAATAGCCTTAATGGAGCACATTGAGAAAATAGTTATGTCTTGTGAGTCTGTTGTTTGTTTTTTTTCAAGGTAGGGTTTCACACTAGTTCAGGCTGACCTGGAACTCAAGGCAGTCTTCCTACCTCTGCTTCTCCAGTGCTGGGATTAAAGGTGTGCACCGCCACACCTGGCTCATAATATGTCGGTTTTGAGAGAGCATCTCACTGTATAGCCCAGGTTGGTCTCAAATTTCTAGGAATCCTCTTGCCACAGTTCTCTCGGTGCTGGAATTATAGGCATATGCCTACTTTTTAAAAAATCTTTTTTTTTTTTTTTTTGAGGTAGGGTCTTGCTCTAGCTAAGGCTGACCTGGAATTCACTATGTAGTCTCAGCATGGCCTCAAATTCACAGCGATCCTCCTACCTCTGCCTTCTGAGTGCTGGGATTAAAGGCGTGTGCCACCACCATGCCTCGCTTCCTCTCTTCTTTTGTTTGTTTTTAGAAGACAGTAACTCACACTATATCCTACATTGTCCTGGAGCTACGTAAACCAATCTGGTCTTGAACTCTTGTCAATCCTCCTGCCTCAGCCTCTTGAATGTTGAAATTACAGGTTTGAAGCCACCACCACCACACCAGACTTGATTTCTTCATTAGTAAAATATATGGTCTGAACTAGATAATCTCTAAACTAATCACTTGTAACTAAACTTTTATGGACCACATTATGACACCATTTTCCAGGTCATGCGTGTCCTGGTGTGCACAGGAGGCAGTGAGTGCATGGCTTACTGCAAGTGGGTCTGCACCTAAGGACAATGGTGCCTAACCACCTCACTACCTTTCAATGACAATTAAAGGAGATATCATGTCTAAAAAAGTATTGGTACCTTATACCTCACTAAATATTAGGGTCTGTGTAAAATTTAACTGATTCAACTCTACGTAGCTTTCTGGTGGTGAACAGAGTTAAATTCAAAGTGCCATAGCCTGCCAGCCTTAAGATTCTTGCAAAACAGTACCAGACCTTAGCTGCAGAACTGGTAAATGGCCACAGTGTCAAACACACTTGGGTGAAACACACTGGACATTTCCCACCAAGTTGCTGCCTTTTACCGGAAAAAAAAATTGTTACTTAATTTTATTAACTGAATAGAAGATGCCAAGAAGGGCCTTTGGCTAATCTGTTTGAGTTAATCACTTTCTGCCCGTTCAACTGCCATGGTCTGTGCTCTTAGCTCCAGCCAGCTGGCTGGAAATTCCAGTTACTGGGCAGGAAAAAATACCGGGTGACTGAACAGTCAGTTCAAGTCTATCAGGGCTAGGAAAACAACTCAACTGCGCATGCGCTGGATCAACACCAAACGGGAGAGTCTGACTACCGCGGGAGCAGCAACGAAACTTTTAAGTAAGGCTAGGGAAGTGGCTTAGTAGTAGGAATACCCGGGTTCGATCCCCAGCGAGGCAACACAAACACAAGCCCTTGGTGGTGGGCATGAAGCCACCAGCCGCTGGCATACACCGTTCTGAAATTGCCCCGCAGGCGCTCACCCCGCAGTCGGTAGCCCTGCGCCTCCAGCTCCAGGTCACACCCGACACCCTCTCGGAAGAGCAGCTCGATGCAGCGCAGACTCTCCCGCAGCTCCTCGGCAGGGCTGGGCTTCTCTCCCCCGGCGCCGGCGAGCCCGGAGCACCTGCGCTGCGCGGCGGCCTGGACCCGGGGCGCGCCGAGCGCCTCGGCGGCCGCCAGCGCCTCGTCCAGCGCCGCGGGGCCCAGCGCCCCCTCGTAGGCAAAGCTCAGCGCGGCCTCCCAGCCCCGCGGGGGCACGTCGAGGAGGAGGCAGGGCCGCGGGCCCCCGGCGCTCGGCAGCCTGCTTCGGAAGAGGCTGCTGACCGCGGCCAGGATGACCCGGTGCACGCCGTACACGCGCCCCGCCACGGACACCTCCTCATCGAGCAGCAGCTTCTGCTCCCGCAGCCGCCGAGCCTCGGCGAAGAACCGGCCGGGATGCTCCTCGCTGCGCAGCACCCTGGGCTCCGCCGCGTCGGGACCCGCATCCTCCTCCTCCTTCTCCCGGGACAGAGCTGGAAAGGGCAGGTGTGCTGAGGCCGAGGGGCTGGGGCCAGGCTCTTCCACGGTTAAGTGTAGTAAACCGGGGTTTTCCCCTGGAGGCCCGAGACCGTCGTTCTGGACAGGAGGGGAGACATGCCCCAAGTCCGAGGGTCGACGTGCCATCCAGAAGCTCGTCATTCGAGTTAGCAGGATTGTTGTCTGTGGCCGAGCAAGAAAGGTGGTCTTAGCTGTACCCAGACAAGCCAGAAGATCTGTCGCCAAGTCATGGAACCTTAACTCCCTCTGCGTTCGGACCTCCTACTTCCAACCCAGAGCAATTGGAATACATAGGCTATGCAACTGTGAGGTTTACCAGGTGCAAGGAAAGCGCGCCAGTGCGTGCAGACCCGCTGTCCAGGACCACTCCCGCCCTCCTGCCACTATCCTCTCAGTACCCCTGCGGAGACTCTCACTTGAATGCCGGCTCTGCTTGGGACTGCCTGCCTTGTGCAGAGGGAACTCACCCATATCCCAGGCAGTGGCCCCCCCTGTCTAATTATAGTTATCCTGAAGGGCTAAACCTTGGTTTCCCAGTGTTGGACGCTGACACCCAATCCTCTGAGCCACGTCCTGGGATGACTTCCCCCTTCCTTTCCACCTGGAGGTCACAAGGGGGTGCTGAGTGAGGGGAATTTGAAAGCCAAGGAGGATGTGGGCATCTCGGAGTCAGGCCAGAAGGGCTGTGTTCACCACAGCTGGCTGGTGGTGGTGCTGGGGGACGTGGAAAGCAGGGAGGAGTCTGAAAAGTCCAATATGCAGACTTGGGCTCCTGAGAAGAGAGAGAAAATGTCATTCCAGGCCTTTGTTGGCTTTTCTGTGCCTGATGCAGTTGGATCCCTGGAGTGATAATTCTGCAAACAGCCTGCCCAGTCCAGTATAGCAAAGGAAAGGGGGTTATGGAAGGGGCAGTGATCACTTACTTATTCTGGTAGGTTTTCCTCTGTCCTGAAGTGAGATCTAGACACCCAACTCTGAGTCTTCAGAAGAATCTCTGGAGTCTAATCTGGACCACTAAGATGAGGGACAGTGGAATCTGTGATTTCCCTGTGGTAGGGAACCAGATCTACCAGGGTTTTGCTAAGCAGCTCCAGTTCGTTTACAATATGGTCAAAGTAATGGAGGAGGGAGCAAATACTGCGGGGGGGGGGGGGGGGGGGGGGGAGATGGTTTAGCGGTTAAGACGCTTGCCTGCAAAGCTAAACTACCTAGGTTCGATTCCCCAGGACCCACGTAAGCCAGCTGCACAAGGTGGTGCATGAGTCGACTTCGTTTGCAGTGGCTAGAATCCATGGCGCACCCATTCTCTCTCTCTCTCTCTAGCTGCCTCTTTCTCTTTCAAATAAAAAATTCAACCTCACAGTGCCTGGCTACCCACTCAAGACCCTCATAAGGAAAAGATGATGACATAAAAATAAGAGACGGGGAGGGGATATGATGGAGGGTGGATTTGTGAAGGGGAAAGTGGGGGAGGGAATCATCATGCTTTATTGTCTATAATTATGGTAACTCATTCTGCCTTTCAAGTATTTTTTAAGTTTAAAAAAAGACTCAGGTGAGTGGCCTTCAGGGGGTGGAGTGGGAAGGTGACTTTGCCAGCTCAGCATTCTTGCTGATTTCCTCTTACACTGGCTCACCTGGGGCAGTTATCCTGATGAGCCTAACTTGTGTGTCCCATACCACAGGTTGTTTTACTTTTTAGCAAAAAGGGCGTTTTTTTTCAGTTATTGTTTACTTTATTCTTTTGAGGCAGGGTCTCCCTATGTACATGCCCTGGCTGACTTTGAATTTGCAGCCATCTTCCTACCTCTGCCTCCAATTCCCTACAGCTAATATAGATGTATGCCTCCATACCTAGCTGAAATGGGCTTTTTCCACTATATAGCCCAGGTTGGCCTTGTATTTCAGATCCTCCTGCTTCAATGCTAGGATTAGTGTCCTTGCCCCACCTGGATCCCAAATGGCTTGACTGAGAAGCAGCATATGGCGGAAGGGGACATTGCGGCCAGCTTCAGTACCCTCTCTCAGTGCACATATTTCACAGCACCCTCATGGCCTCTCCTCAGCAAGATGATGTGGTTAGCATCTTGAGCTGCCACCAGGTAGAGGAACTGCAAACTGGAGACATACTTTTTGCCAGCCTCTGCCAACTGGATCCAGGGCAAGGATACCAGACCTATGGCAACTCCATCATCCCAGGACAGCTCCAGAGGAGACAATCACCTCTGGATGTTTTGTGCGGCTCCACAGTAAGTCCCTACAGGAAAGGTAGGGTGAACTCTGCTGCCAGGGTTGCTACATGCCCTCCATTCAAGTCTTGAGACTACCCTCCCACCCCCGTAAGATATCCAGATCCAGTAATCCTCTTGGTTGCAGACATGCTGGCTTGGGAGGGGTCTTGATACTTGTCATATCTCTGCTGAGCCAAAGGACAGTGCAACTTCCACTTCTGCAGCCACACTCAGAAGAGATTTAGAGAATGCCCGGGCTTGGACTCACAAATGTTTTGAAGGGCTAGAAGAAAATTCATTATTAGATGTACAAGAGTCCTTACAAGAAACCAGATCTCAGAACAAGAATGTTAAGGTAACTTTCAAAGAGGCTGAGAATATATGAAGCTTGCAAATGGCTGCCCGTCTCCAGAGCGCAAAGAATTTCAGGAGTTTGGTAGTGGGACTTAAAGGGGACAAAAAAGGATGAAGAGATACATGGTTACCAGTGGGTAAAGATGACAGGCTTGGCAGTTCAGGCCTTTTTGTGGCAATATATACAAGACAAAGGGCTTGATGATTTTAGTTCTGGTGCTTGTGGTAGGAAGAGAGGTATATCTAGTCCTCTCAATCGATCCAGTGGACATGTTTGTAGAGTATGCAAGGGGACATTTGTAGAGGGGCAGTTTTACTCCTGATTTATAAATCAGACATGTCCCTGGGCTATTTTATGGGAAACATCTATTTCAAAGAATTTAATAATGAGTTGAACTCTATACTAAAACACAATCACTTATGGTAATACTAATGTTAGTGAGATGGTAGGAGAGCACCTATTTTTCTTATGCTTTGTCTATGTTGAAGCCTCCAAGACTATCTGCACCATCAGCTAAGGCACTGCATGGGAACATGCCTGCTTATCCACTGACCCCATTAGTAAAAAATTACCCAGTGCTAATGCTCTATTGATGCTGAAAAACAATCCCATTACCAACATACAAAAACCAAAAATATTTATTGCTGCATTATCCTGAGGTTCCACAGGGACCTCAAGCCTTATGTAGAATCCACAGACTTGGCAGGAGAAAGAGGGTTCCATGCACTGCCAAGTCTCCACACAAGGAGAATAAGGCACAGGTCCTTTAAATTCCACTTAGGGAACTACTGCAATCCTGCTGATCTTGCTAGTCCCTCCATGTGACTTCTACTTCATCTGTCCGATACCTGTGGAAAAATAAGAAAAATTTGGAGGAGGATCATCCCTTAGCATTTCTCTCTCCTTTTTTTCCTCTGAGTATAAAGCTCAAGCTGGACTCAAGATTCTCCTGCCTTAGCCTCCCAAGGGACTGTTAAGTGTATACCATGCCCAGCTCTTAGCATGCCCTATTCTCTACCCTCTGTTCTCAAACATTCTTAACTGCTGGTTACTGGCCCATCTCCCACTCCTGTCTGTCCTCTCCCAGGAGTGAATCACTCACCTTTGGGTAATCCCAGATTCACTGAGGGGAGTCCTGTGTCCAGCCTGAAACATCTCCCAGCCAGCCTGGGCTATCATGGCTCCATTGTCAATACAGAACCTGGGAAAGAAAAGATATGATAATGAGGCCTGGAGAGATGGCTCAGCAGTTAAAGCGCTTGCCTTCAAAGCCAAAGGACCCATGTAAGCCAAATGCACAAAGTGGCACCAGCATCTGCAGCTTGTTTGCAGTGGCTTGGAGGCCCTGGCACATCCATTTTATCTGTACTCAGGAGACAGAGGTAGGAGGATCGCCATGAGTTTGAGGCCACCCTGAGACTACATAGTGAATTCCAAGTCAGCCTGGACTAGAGGGAGACCCTACAGTGAAAAACCAAAAGAGAGAGAGAGAGAGACGGGGGGGGGGGGGGAGAATGAGAATGAAACTTGTGATCTAAGGACAGAAAAAAAAAATCATAAAATTGGGAAGACAAGAAACCAAGAAAGGGAGGAACTTTACCTCTCGTCTGTTGCATAAAGCTGGGCTCCACGTTCCTGGCACATAGTCCCCATCATCTCTTGTAGCCTCATGTTACCTGCAAGGACATAAAGAACGGGGGGGGGGGGGGGGGGGCCTTAGTTTTTAGCCATCTGTCCATCAATTAGTTGTGAACTGAGGACAGGTTCGTACGGGACTAGGGGGCAAGTTTGGGAAGCATTGGACAAGAGATGGAACTCTTAATTCCTCTAAAACTTTTGACGACTTAAGAGTATCCAAAGGAAGTTGCACAATGCTAAGGCAAGGAGTTCAATGATACATACAACCCACTCCTCCCACAATGAGGGCCTCCTGGGAACCACAATGCGCCATGGCTCGCTCTGTGATCTCCACCAGCATTGCAAACACAGTTTCCTGTAGAAGACACACACAGTGGAAACATCAGAGGAGCATCCCGTCTTAGCTCTACCACACTATACAAAGCTCCTCCAGACGTGGTGGCACACACCTTTAACCTCAGCACTTGGGAGGCAGAGTTAGGAGAATCACTGTGAGTTCAAGGTCACCCTGAGACTACATAGTGAAGTGCAGGTTAGCCTGAGCTAAAGTGAGACCATACCTCAACAAAACAAAACAAACCAAAACAACTCCTCTAGCCTCAACCTTCCACACCAGCCTTTCCCTTCATTACCTGCAAGGAGAAACAAAGATCCTCAGGAGTACAGTCGCCTGTGGCCAGCATTCGCTGGGCCATGTCCTACGATGACAAGAGAAACACACCAAAACATGAACAGTGCTTTGAATACTGGAGGAAAGCAAAAATGACTTACCCTACAGAGATTACTTACTTCATCACAACTCAAGTTATCAGCACATCCCATACCACACACCACTTCCCTTCACTGTCACCCAGCTACAGGGAAGGCAGCATTCTTTACCATTCAATTATTAAGCTGCAAGTGATAGCTCACACCTATAATCTCAGGGCTCAGGACACTGAGGTAGGAGGATTGCAATAAGTTCAAGCTAGCCTGGGCCCTTGCTTCAAAATAAAAGATTCTTCTCTTTCTCTCTTTTTTTTCCAAGTAGGGTCTCATTCTAGCCCAGGCTGACCTGGAATTCACTATGTAGTTCCAGGCTGGCCTCAAGTTCACAGTGATTCTTCTACTTCTGCCTCCTGAGTTCTGGGATTCAAGGCATGTGCTCCCAAGCCAGACCTCCTTCATTTTTTTTTGGGGGGGGGGAGGTCTCATGTAGCCCAGGCTGGCCTCCAACTCTTGATCCTCCTGCTTCTACCTACCAAGTGCTGAGATTTCAGGAATGTTACACCACTCTATCAGGCTCGCCTTTCTTTCTGTTTATCTGCTTTCACTGTATTAGAATCTGAGCTCCGTATAGGGAGAGATTTCTATTTGTTCCACATTGTGTCCCTATTATCTAGAACAATGCCTGGCACAGAGAAAATACATAGCAAGTGTTTGCTAAATTAATATACTGAGCATCTGATGTAGGTGAATGCTATACATAGGAAGTATAATGGTGAGTAAAGCAATACGTTGTTTAAAAAAAGCACGAAAGTGTTTCTTTCTTGTCTCCTTACCATTCACACTCACCTCAATGAAAGACAGAATCCCTGAGAATGAAACATCCATCCCCTTTACAGTATATGGGAGCTCAATGAGTTTCTTGCCTCTATGGAGAAATAAGTAAAGGCACTAAACCTATAGTCAGCTGTTGTGCAGCCTCTGAAGCCCCCAAAGCCTGCATTTTTCAACTTTATGTCCTCTTACCGCTTTGCCATCTGCTCAATGTTGTAGCCTGGACTTGGGTCATTGGAAATCTAACAGAAGAAGAAAGTATAGACAATCATGGAACTAAACATGCAAAATATAGAAATATATTCTTGTACATATGGTAATCATTTTATGATGCCTCCCCACACAAGGTGAAAAAAAAGTAATCAAGACATATTTTTTGAGCTGGAGAGATCTCTTTGTGGTTAAGGCACTTGCCTGCAAAGTCGAAGGACCCAGGTTCAATCCCCCAGGACCTACATAAAGCCAGATGCACAAGGTGGCACATGCATCTGGAGTTCATTTGCAGTGGCTAGAGATCCTGGTGTGCTCATTTTCTCTCTTTCAAATAAATAAATAAAAATTTTAACCAGGTGTGGTGACGCACACCCTTAATCCCAGCACTCAGGAGGCAGAGGTAGGAGGATCGTTGTGAGTTTGAGGCCAGCCTGAGACTATATAGTGAGAGACTATATAGTGAATTCTAAGTCAGCCTGGGCTAGGGTGAAACCGTACCTTGAAAAACCAAAATAAATAAATAAAAACTAAGGGGCTGGAGAAATGGCTTAGTGGTTAAGGCGTCTGCCTGTCAAGCCTAAGGATCCAGGTTCAATTCCCCAGTAACCACATAAGACAGACGCACAAGGTGGCACATGTGTCTGGAGTTTGTGTGCAGTGGCTAGAGGGCCTGGGGTGCTCATTCTCTATTTGTCTCTTCTCTCTCCCTCCCTCCTCCTTCTATCTCAAATAAATAAATAATAAATAAATACATAAAATATTTAAAAATTAAAAAAAACCCTTTTAACCAGGCATGGTGGCACATGCCTTTAATCCTAGCACTTAGGAGACTGGAGGAGGATCATTGAGTTTGAGGCCATCTTAAGACTACATAGTGAATTCCAGGTCAGCCTGGGCTAAAATGAGACCCTACCTCAAAAAAAAAAAAAAAAAAAAACAATAAAATATTTTAAAAGACATTTTTTTTCTTTTCAAATTTTTATTAACAACTTCCATGATTACAAAAAACATCCCATGGTAATACCCTCCCTCCCCTCACTTTCCCCTTTGAAACTCTGTTCCCCATCATATCCCCTCCCCATCTCAATCAGTCTCTCTTTTATTTTGATGTCATGATCTTTTCCTCCTATTATGATGGTCTTTTGTAGGTAGTGTCAGGCACTGTAAGGTCATGGATATCCAGGCTATTTTGTGTAAAAAGACATTTTTACAGAATTGTGTTCACATTTGCACAAACAGTAGATATATACACATGCATCTTGTGCTTACACTTAAAAAATGGCAGAGAATAAATTTAAGTATGCAGGAAGCCAAAGACCCTATTTACTACTTCCCCCTTTCATTTCTATGGCTTCCCAGAAATTCACCCACATCTTCTGTTCTTTTGCTGTCTCAAGGGCCTACCTTGAGCACTCGAGCAAAACGATCCAGACAATTACCCACAGCAATATCAATGGTTTCCCCAAAGATGCGGTACCGATGTTCCGAGTAGGCTATCACCTGAGGATGAAGATGTCCATGAAACCTCACATTATAAAGAGGAGTATGTGGCTTTAGGGAAGAAAGTAGCACAATATAAATAATATAAATGCAGGCACTAGACATTCCAGTAAGAAATAAGAGGGGGGAAAGCTGGTCATTGTGGCTCACACCTGTAATTAAAAACTGCTGAGGGGGCTGGAGAGATGGATTAGCGGTTAAGCGCTTGCCTGTGAAGTCTAAGGACCCCGGTTGGAGGCTGGATTCCCCAGGACCCACGTTAGCCAGATACACAAGGGGGCGCACGCGTCTGGAGTTCATTTGCACTGGCTGGAGACCCTGGCGCGCCCATTCATTCTCTCTTTCTCTCTCTGTCGCTCTCAAAAAAAAAAAAAACTAGTGAGTTAGAAGCAGGAGGATTGCCACAAGCTGGAAGTTAACTGGGACCAGCCGAGATTGTATAGCAAGACCTTCACTCAAAACAATGAAACCAGGGGGCTGGCAGTGGTTAAGGTACTTGCCTTCATAGCCTAACGAGCCAGGTTCAATTCCCCAGCACCCACATAAAGGCAGATGCACAAAGTGGCACATGCACCTGGAGTTTGTTTGCAGCAGCTGGAAGCCCCGGCATGCCCATTCTCTTTCTCATTCCCTCTCTCTGCTTGTAAATAAATAAATAAATGAAACCAAGGGGCTGGAGAAATGGTTCGTCGTTTGAAGGTGCTTGTTTGCAAAGCCTGATGGCCCGGGTTCAATTCCCCCTTACCACATTAAGCCAGATGCACAAAGTAGCACATGCATGTGGAGTTCATTTGCAGTGACAAGCAGTGCTCACATTGACAGCACATACATGAAAACTGAATGATGCAGGAGTTTAACAAAGCTCCTTTCAAGAGTGACACACATTCGTGATGCATTCCTTATTTTTATAGAACCTAAAACAAACAACAAACAACAAACAAGCAAAAAACCCCAAAAGCAAAGGGAGCTGGGTGCAGTAACCTATGTAGACTTTCCAATAAAAAGCAGAAAAAAAGGGAAGCAAACATGGTTGTACAGGCCTGTAGTCCCAGCACTCAGGCACTGTAAGGTCATGGAGAAGGCAGAAAAACTGTAAATACAGGGCAAGCCTGGCCTACCACAGTAAGACCTTTCCTCAAAAAGCAGGGCTGAAGAGATGGCTTAGCCATTAAGGCATTTGCCTGCAAAATCAAAGGACCCAGGTTCGATTTCGATTCCCCAGGTCCCACATAAGCCAGGTGTACCAGGTGGCGGATGTACCTGGAGTTCAGGCTGAAGGCCCTGGCATGTGTGCCTGTTCTTTCTCTCTCTCTTCTGTTTCTTCTCTTTCAAATAAGTAAGCAAAAAAAAAAAAAAAAAAAAAAAAAAGCAAAAAGCAGTTGTGTGTGGTGGCACTCGCCTTTACTCCCAGCACTAGGAGGCTGAGGTAGGAGGATCTCTGTGAGTTTAAGGCCAGCCTGGGGCTACAAAGTGCATTCCAAGTCAGCCTGGGTTAGAATGAGATCCTGCCTCTAAAAACAAAAGAAATGGTGCAGGTTTGGACTGGGGAGATGGCTCAGTGGTTAAAGGCACTTGCTTTCAAAGCCTGCCAGTCCAGGGTTCAATTCCCAGTACTCACATAAAACCAGATGCACAAAGTGGCACATGCATCTTGTGTTTGTTTGCAGTGGCAAGAGACCCTGGGCCCATGCACGTATATGAAAGAAATTGTACAGTTTGTAATCTCAGCTGTTCAGGAGACTGAGGCAGAAGAAGCACAAGTTTGAGAGCATCATATATGAGACTCCGACTTAAAAAAACAAAAGTGGAAGATGGGTGTGGTGGAGTATGCCTTTAGTCCCAGCACTTGGGAGGCAGAGATAGGAGGATTGCCTTGCCATGAGCTTGAGGCTACCCTCCTGAGCCTACATAGTGAATTCCAGGTCAGCCTGGCCTAGAGCAAGACCCTATCTTGAAAAACAAAAACAAACAAATTATTTATTTATTTGTTGGGGGGGGGGGACAGATAAGAGAATGGGTGCACCAGGGCCTCTAGCCATTGCAAATGAACTCCAGACGCATGTGCCACCTTGTGAATCTGGCTTTACATGGGTACTGGGATTTGAACCTGGGTCCTTAGGTTTTGCAGGCAAGCACCTTGGCTGCTAAGCCATCTCTCCAGCCCAGAAGTATTTTTTGAGTTTTTGTTTGAGAAGAAGCCTATATACTCTGAGGATTCCCTGAGTAGATCCTAATCTATATAATCTATATATCATGGCAAATGAAAATGGTCAGTCATTTCAAATACATTTTTCTAGCTCATATGTTTCTGATATATCCCTGAGGCAGGCTTATTTGTGTGGACTACTAAGAAACAAACTTGTCCACTGAGACAGGGAAGAGTCTTCTAGGTTATTCCACCAGTGCAGGTACTGGGAAACAAGGTCCAGTTGAAGAACTTCAAGATCTCACAGGGCTAGACAAATGGCCCTTCCTTCATTTCCAATTACAAGAGATTATATCTTCTTCTTCCTTTTATTGGCTTTTTGACTTTTGCTTTTTGAGACAGGGTCTTACTCTATAGCTCAGGTTGGCCTTAAACTCATGGTAATCCTCTTGCCTCGGTAGTGCTGGGATCACAGATGTATACCACTACACCTACCTCTGAAGATTTTTAAATTTATTTTTATTTTCATTTATTTATTTGAGTGTGACAGATAGAGGGAGAAAGAGGCGGGGGGGGGGGGGGAAGCAGGGAGAGGGAGAGAATGGGCGCACCAGGGCCTCCAGCCACTGCAAACAAACTCCAGACGCGTGAACCCCCTTGTGCATCTGGCTAATGTGGGTCCTGGGGAATCGAGCCTCGAACCGGGGTCCTTAGGCTTCACAGGCAATCACTTAACCACTATGCCATCTCTCCAGCCCCTGAAGAATTATTTTTAAAACTTCTAAAATAATGGAACTTTCAAAAAGAAAAAGTGGGAGCTGGAGAGATGGCTCAGTGGTTAAGGCTTTGACCTGCAAAATCTAACAACCCAGGTTCAATTCCCTAGTACCCACATAAAGTCATATGCACAAAGTGGTGCACACTTCTGGAGTTCCTCTGTAGTGGCTAGAAGCCCTGGTGTACTCATTCTGTGTGTGTGTGGTGTGTGTCTTTTCTCTGCCTCTATTTACAAATAAATAAATAAATAATTTTTTTAAGAAAGAAAAAAATGACCTTATTTTGAAGGCTTCAATCCATTTTCTTTCCTTTCTTAAATTGGAAATTCCTAACCCTTATCATCAGATGTATAAAACTAGCATTCTGATTCTCCTGCCAAAATCTACAACTTTATAAACTCTGTTACACATTTTTCTAAAATATCTTAGGTCCACATGAACCCAGCTTTGCCCCTGCAGCTCCTACAACTCACAAAGAACAAAGAAGTTGCTAGCAAATGCCTCAAAAATGAAGCTGTTAGAGAAAAAAATACTCTTAAGTACCTGAGTATTTCCTCCACTGACATACAACACAGTTGGGCTAGCGGCTCCAGTGATAAGGCGGCCCATTTCAATATGGCCTATACAATGGTTCACACCTAGCAATGGCTTATTCCACAGCTGGGCCACAGTACGAGCGACAACAGCTACAGAAGCCAATGGGGCTCCCATGCCAGGACCTAGGAAGGTACAAATGGAAGTTAGAATCCTAGAGATTAGAATAGCTAAAGGAAGCAGAAGATCTGGGAGTGCACAGGGGAGTGGTGGTGGGAGAGACCAAACGGACACTATTTTAACACAGCTCTCCCTGCCATACCTTTGGTATAAGCAATGCAGTCAATATCCTGGGAGGTTACTCCAGCTTCCGTTAGTGCCTCTTGCAGTAGGTCTAGGATAACAGCTCGGTGGTGTCTCGCAGTATCGGCTGGAAGAAATCCTAGGAGATGCATACAGATCACAGCAAAGGTAAATAGAAGTTAAAAAAAAAAAAGACTGAGGTTTTAGTAATGTAGCAAAAGATTTTCAGACATCTGTTTTCCAACCTCCTAGGCTTTCCTTTGTTTTTCTCCCTTCCACCCTCCTTCTTCCTTTCACTTCTTCACTCTTCCTGCTCTCTGTCTCTATTTTTGAGACAAGGCAATGTAACCCCATTTGGCCTTAAACTCTCCATCTTCCTGCCTCAGCCTCCCAAGTACTGAGATTACATCACACCCAGCTTTCTTTCTAATCTCTATAGGGCTATTTAGCTTTCAGAAATGCCCTTGTTCACATCCAGCTCCTACTTAACTTATTCAATTCAAGGCTGAAGAGATGGCTCAGCAGTTAATGTGCTTGCCTGCAAAGTGTAACAACCAGGGTTCGATTCCCCAGTACCCATATAAATCCAGATGCACAATGGTGCATGCACGTGTAGTTCATTTGCAGCAGCTGAAGGCTCTAGTGAGCCCATTCTCTCTGTTTTCAAATAAATAATTTTTTTACAGACAAAAAAAAAAATCAAAAAAAAATTTTTTTAAAGACTCAATTCAAGAGATATATACCATAGTTTTGGGTGCTTTTCCCTATGACACTACAAAATCCCACATATGGTTTAACATTGTTGTACTGAACACATAATTATAGTATGATAGAGTTGGGGAGATGGCTCAGTGGGTAAAAGGCTCACTGTGTAAACGTAAGGATTAGAGGTTGAATCCTCAGCTCTCACATAAATGCTGGGCAGTATGGGTCCAGAGTCTGGGAGATAGACTGAGAGTACCAGGACAAACTGGCTAAACAGACGAACCAAATCTAATAAGCTCTAGGTTCAAGTTGAGAGACACTCCTTCAGAAACAGAGTGGAGAGGGCTGGGATGGGAAGATGGCTCAATCAATGGTTAAGCCACCTGCCTGCAAAGCCTAGTGATACAGATTCGATTCCCCAGTACTCACGTAAAACCAGATGCACAGTGGTACATGCATTTGGAGTTCATTTGCAGTGATTGGAGGCCCTGGTTCACCCATTCTTTCTCTCTGCTTGCAAATAAATACATAAAATTATCATCTAAAAAAGAAAGAAATAGGGCTGGAGAGATGGCTTAGCAGTCCAGGTGCTTGCCTGCAAAGCCTAAGAACCCAGGTTCAATTCCCCAGTACCCACATAAACCAGATGCACAAGGTGGCACATGTGTCTGCATTTCCTTTGCAGTGGCTAGAGGCCCTGGGCACATCCATCCCCTTTCTTTCTATCTGCCTCTTTCTCTCAAATAAATAAATAAGTAGATAGATAAATAATTTTTTTTAAAAAAGAAAGAAAGTAGAGAGCAACTGAAGACACACAACGTCAACCTCTATCCTCAACAAATATACACCTGCACACATGTGTCCACATGCATGTGAACACGCATACACACACACACACACACACACACACACAGCGTTTTTTGTTTTTTCAAGGTAAGGTCTCACTCTAGTCCAGGCTGACCTGGAACTCTCTATAGTCCCAGTCTGGCATTTAACTCACAGCAATTTTTGTACCTCTGCCTCCCCGAGTGATGGGATTAAAGGCACACATTACCATACCTACCCAAAAATCTTTTGTAGTTAAAAAAAAAAATTATATCATTAAAATTAGCTGCAGTTTTCTCAGTTTCAACACAAGTGTCTCAGAACCCTGGCTATTTATCTTTGTATTCTCCAATGCCCAAGTGAGTCCTAAACACACGTGCTTGTCACATCACCATCTGTTCAGACTTTTTGGACATATGCAGTTTAGTTGTTCTCTCCTATATATTACAGGTGCTTCGGGGGAGGGTAAGCAAGATATAAATTGTAAATAATGTTAAAAGTTGTACAGTGTCTGGAACTTTCATATAGTGCTCTCGACCAAGTCTCACAAGTCTCACTTTAAAAGTAAGGAAAAAGACACCTAAAAACATTACTGAATTTGAGCACCTGAAAGCCAGTCACTTCTGACTACTAAAAGCTAGAAATACTTCTATTCCCTTCTTTTTAGTCATTCTAAAATATTTTCAGGGGCTGGAGAGATGGCTTCGCAGTTAAGATGTTTACCTGTGAAGCCTAAGGACCCAGGCTCAATTCGCCCAAACCCACATAAGACAGATAGATGCACAAGGTGGCACATGCATCTGGAGTTTGTTTGCAGTGGCTGGAGGCCCTGGCGTGGCCATTCCATCTGCATCTTTCTTCTTCTCAAATAAATAAAATATAAAAATATTTTTAAATACTTTCAGGGCTGGAAAGATGGTTAAGTCTGCAATGCCTGAAGAACCGGATTTGATTCCCCTGTATCCACATAAAGCCAGATGCACAAAGTGGTACATGGGTCTGGAGTTTGTCTGCAGTGGCTAGAGGTCCCTGCGCACTCGGTATCTCTTTGCAAATAAATACAAATTAAAATATTTTCAGTCTATTGTTAGGATATTATTTATCATGCCGAAGTGTAAAAACACGTTATGCCCAACTACAGGGGACCTCCATAACACCTATTTAAGAATGCTTTAGCACTTTAAAGGAGTTCAATAAAACACGAACGGATCCAGGTCCGAGTGCCTGTGGCCCTTCTGCTAGTCGTCATCCTTTTAACACTGACTGTCCAAACACATTTCAAAAATGTCGAGTGGAGGTCAGGCGAGGTTGAGCAAGTCTGCAACCCCAACGCAGAGGAAGCAGGAGGAGGTGCTGAAGAGCTCCAGACTGGTCGCAGAAAACAAAGCTGTAAACGGAGTGCACGCGTCCAAGCCCTCCTTCCCCGGAGTGGAGAACAGAAAGGGGCGCGGGGCGGCGCGGCGCGGGGCGGCGCAGCGCAGGGAAGCCCGCCAGACTCACTCACCGGTGCCCGGGGGCGTGACGTAGGTGCGCCGCGGGTTGGCCAGGACCTCGCCATCCCTCACCACTCCGACGCCAATCTTGTTGGCGCTGCCTTCAAAGCCCAGTACGGCGGGCATAGTGGAGCGAGGCTGAACACGCCGGGCCCAGGCAGCCTCAGAGCAGAGCAAGCCCTCGCCCGCCGGGGTCCGAGCGGCGCCGGAAGGGGCCCCCGCGCCCCGCCGCCGCCTTCCCCACTGCCGGAGGCTCCGGGCCGGCCTGCCTTGGCACGGGCTCAGCCTTCTCTCCCAGCCTCTTCCCTCGTTCCCAGTACTGGGCTCTTCGGTTAGGGTCGCAGGGCGAGTGGTGACACCGGCACAGCCACGAACAGCCCCAGCTCGGAGCGTGGGGACCTTTAGGGACCCAAAGAGGTACGAAAGGAGGGCGCTTGCCCGTCACGTGGTAGCGACGCCAACCAATCACCCGCATCCCTCGGCACGTGAGGCCGACCTCGGGTCACGTGACCACAGCAGTTACCCACGTGGGGACACGGCGGCGAGCTCCATTCTTTGTCTGGCGGTGAGGAGGACCCGGGTCGTGATTCCCGCAGGTCAGGTGAGATTGCGGCGATGCCGGAACTGAGGTCCTGGCATGCAAGGGTGCAGGTCTCTCCGAAGTCATCTAGCGGGGGAGGGGGAGCTGCAGGGTTTCTGGTCCACGGCATGTAGAGCGTGGAATGTAGGGCGGCCCGGCGCGTGGGACCGGCAGTCTTCCGCTCCCTGGACTTCATGATTGCTTTGCATACGCAGGCAACGCGGAAGCATCTTGCTTCGTTGGGCCGCGTGGTCCAGGTGCGAAGAGTTTTCGTGACAGGCATGCCAAAGCGAGGGAAAAGGGGAGCGGTGGCCGAAGATGGGGGAGAGCCCAAAACCGGTAAGAATGGAATGAGCCCCTGGGCACAAGCCTTTGGGCACTGTGTGTGGGGCGGGGGTGAGGGTGGGGTGCTGGTAAACACCGACCTAGTTACCATGCTGAGAAGTTTGGAGTAGGAGCGATTCTCCGTGGATCCACAGTTAATTCTCCACCGAGGTTTCAAACCTTTTTCCACTGTCGGCTACTTATCTTATAGAGCCAGAAGCCAAGAAGAGTAAGGCAGGAGCAAAGAAAAACGAAAAAGAGGCAGCCGGCGAGGGCTCTGTCTTGTATGAGGACCCACCAGACCAGAAAACTTCACCTACTGGCAAATCTGCCACACTCAAAATCTGCTCCTGGAATGTGGATGGGCTTCGAGCCTGGATTAAGAAGAAAGGTCTAGATGTGAGTAGAATTCGGGGAGTGCAGAAGATGGTAATTGATAGTGAGTGAACTTCAGAATTGTCACCTTGCCCCATTTCAGACCCTAAGATGTTTTCTTTTGTCTGTAGCTTTGACCGTTTTTTTTTTTTTGGTCTTTCGAGGTTTCACTCTGGCCCAGGCTGATCTGGAATTCACCATGTTTTTTCAGGGTGGCTTCGAACTCATGGCGATCCTCCTACCTCTGCCTCCTAAGTGCTAGGATTAAAGGCGTGTGCCACCAAGCCTGGTTGTTATGTTTTTACTGGGGCAGGGCCTTCACCAATCTTGCCGAAATGTCTATTGCTTTCATTCCATTGCAGTTGTCTGCCTGCATGCCCTCTCCCTAGCCCTAGAATGTTGCAGAAACCTCTTTTCTAGACAATTGACTGCATACATATTCTCTCAGTAATTACTAAAATCTGAGTTGGCTACCTGCTGCCTATAGTCCTCAGTACATCATGTGAGACATTATTTGCCTCCCTTGTGAATCATACGACTTATAATTATGCTGCCTAACTGTTGACCTTATGCACAAGTGCTGTCATGTGCAGTGTTTAGCTCATAAGATCTTAAAATTATCTGTCGAATTGCTAACTTACACCTTTTCCTTCAGTGGGTAAAGGAAGAAGCCCCTGATATATTTTGCCTCCAAGAGACCAAATGTTCAGAGAACAAACTCCCAGCAGAACTTCAAGAACTGACTGGCCTCTCTCATCAGTACTGGTCAGCTCCTTCAGACAAGGAAGGATACAGTGGTGTGGGACTACTTTCCCGGCAGTGCCCGCTCAAAGTTTCTTATGGCATTGGTAAGACCCTGTTGGTTCTTACGTCGGAATTCTTCTCAGTTAATTCTCAACTCATGCCCTCAGTGTTTTATTCCTGTGTTCTCTTTGTATTTTTTAATGCTGTTTTAACTATTTCTGTAGGTGAGGAAGAGCATGATCAAGAAGGCCGAGTGATTGTGGCTGAATTTGACTCGTTTGTACTGGTAACAGCCTATGTACCTAACGCAGGCCGGGGTCTGGTAAGACTGGAATACCGCCAACGCTGGGATGAAGCCTTTCGCAAGTTTCTGAAGGGCTTGGCGGCTCACAAACCCCTTGTGCTATGTGGGGACCTCAATGTGGCTCACGAAGAAATTGACCTTCGTAACCCCAAAGGGAACAAAAAGAATGCTGGTTTCACTGCCCAGGAGCGCCAAGGCTTTGGGGAACTGCTGCAGGATGTGCCACTGGCTGACAGCTTTAGGCACCTCTACCCCAATACTGCCTATGCATACACCTTTTGGACTTACATGATGAATGCTCGGTCTAAAAATGTTGGTTGGCGCCTTGATTACTTTTTGTTATCCCATTCTCTCTTACCTGCATTGTGTGACAGCAAGATTCGTTCCAAGGCTCTTGGCAGTGATCACTGTCCTATCACTCTGTACTTAGCACTGTGACACCCTGAATTACTATGAATCTAGGAACACCCCCTACACACACCACTAAATCTTATAGCTTTCTAGAGAAATCTGAACTGTTCCTCCTATAAAAATACAAAATCTTCAACCAGATTTCCTTTAAGTTCAAGGCTTCTGTTTTACAGATACTCTTCACCCTCTTTGTAAAAATTAGGCAAAACTGATGACTTTCTTTGAACATCAAAGTAAAAATAAAAGGTCATAGCTCAGCTTTGTTGTCTTGATGTTTTACACCTTTGTGGAGCTACAAATTCCATCCTTTCACACACCACCACTGAAAAAGGTTGTAGTAGTGACTATTTATTTACAAGCACAAGATGAGTTCCCTAACCTCCCTCAAGACACAGCAACCCTACCCAGCCCAGTTTAGTACTGCAACTGGAGGTAAGGAAGGTTGGAAGAAGGAATGAAGGGAAATATAGCAGTAGGGGAACATACCCCACATTAAATAGTTATATATACATCAGTACTATAGTTCTGTACAGAGCAGCGACTGACTCTACCCACAGGGCTCGGAATGTGGGGAGAGAAGACTAAGGGTACTGAGGCCAGAGTCAGCCCCTGATGAAGTGCAATAGCAGCAGCAAGGTCCTAATGGTGCACAGGGGGGAGAGGACCCCTGTCCCTAGGGTTACCCATCCCCACCCTGCCCTGGAATGTGTAAGGGACAGGAATGGTTCTCCAGGAGCATATCAGGACAAGGCTAGAACCATCTTGGGGATCCATGTTTAGAGATGATGTTTTACCTACTTCACCCTAAACATAGCAACCCTTGCAGGAAAGCAGCCAGCCAGCAGTGGTCATAACTACCTCCACCCTAGGTGAGGGGCTGGTTCCTTCCTACTTCCCAGGGAAAAGGAAGGCAGTTGCTTGGCTTTGCTGTTGAAGCCTAAGGAGACTTTTACCCCAGCTCCCTTTTTAGTGTCACGGTGGCCACCAGGGAGGGGCTAGGCACAGTCTGGATCCAGGGGCTCAGGAGTAGTTCTGGACAGGGTGGCTGACCTTCATACAGGCCCAATACAGGGCACGGCCCAAACATAACACAGCCAACAGAATGACGAATGCCCAGGCTGCATAGATACCTCCATATCGTCGTGCATACTTCCAGGTACCAAACTGACAGATAAAGAAAAAAAAAGATGAAGTTACTTTTGATGTCTCACTACTGCCTAGAAGCCTCAGAAATGATTACAGGACTTAAAACTTTAGTTTTTACGGGGTGTGGTAGTGCATACCTTTAATCTCAGCACTTGGGAGGCAGAGGTAGGAGGCTCGCCAAGAGTTCGAGGCCACCCTCAGACTACATAGTAAATTCCAGGTCAGCCTGAGCTAGAGTGAGACCCTACTTCGGAAAACCAAAAACAACAACAACAAAAAAAAAAAACCCCACAACTTCAATCCTTGTTCTCTTTACACAGTACTGTAAACACCTTTGGGAACTTTTCTAGATAGGTGGTTTAGCGCCCTTCCCTTAGGCAGTGAAGTGCTCTTCCTTGCCCAGATCTCTGTTAATATATTAAGACTGGCAAGTGAACCAGGATTCCTAATAGCAACTCAATTCAAGCTACTTCATGGTCCTGACATCCAGAAAGGACAGCTGACTTTACCTTCAGAACTGTTCACTAGTCACCTTCAACTAAAATACCTTCCCTCCCCACCCCAAGATTTACTTTTTCCCCCTTGTGGATATGTAATTATTCTGGTACCATTTAAAATGTCCTGAATTGTACTGCATCTCTTGTAATTAAGTGATGATATATGCATAGGTCTGTATCTGCTCAATTCTGTACTGAGGGTCTATCATACTGAGGATGACCCTGTACTTCTAATCCTCCTGCCTCCAACTCCCAAGTGCTAGGATTATAGGGGTGTGCCAATACACCAGGTGTACATGGTGCTGGGGAGTAAACCCAGGGCCTTGAGGCAGTGTCTCATGTAGCCCAGGCTGGCTTCTAACCTACTAAGTAGTCAAAGATCAGGCTAGAGAGATGGCTAAGTGGTTAAAGGCACTTGGTTGCAAAGTCTTACAGCCGATTCTCCAGTAACCACATAAAGCCAGATGCACAAAGTGGCAAGAGAACTTGATGTGCTACACACACACTGCTTGCAAAGATTTTTCAAAAAAAAAAAAAAAATGTGCCGGGCGTGGTGGCGCACGCCTTTAATCCCAGCACTCGGGAGGCAGAGGTAGGAGGATCGCCGTGAGCTCGAGGCCATCCTGAGACTCCATAGTGAATTCCAGGTCAGCCTGGGCTAGAATGAGACCCTACCTCGGAAAACCCCCCCAAAAAAAAATGTTTGTGTAAAGTACTCAAGGATGTTCTTGGATTTATGGCCCTCCTACTCCCACCTCCTGATATTGGGACTGTAGTAATGTGCCACCACACCCAGTGTAAGCACCCAAGAATTTGAGTGTGCTACAGAAGTACTCTATGAATTGAGTATATTCCCAGCCACATACCCTTCCCCCCCCCTTTTTTGAGATAGGGTTTCCCTCTAGTCTGTTCTAAACTGGCACTCACTTTGTAATCCCAGGCTACCCTCAAACTCAGGAATCCTACTTCTGCCTCCCAAGTGCTGGAATTAAAGCATATTACCACCATGACTTTTTTTTTTTTTTTTTTTTTTTTTTTTTGAGGTAGGTCCCACTCTAGCTCAGGCTGACCTGGAATTCACTCTGTAGTCTCAGGGTGGCCTTGAACTCATGGCGATCCTTCTACCTTTGCCTCCCAAGTGCTGGGATTAAAGGTGTGCACCACCATGCCCAGCTTTTTTTTTTTTTTTTTGCAACAAGGTCTTACTATATAGCCTAGGCTGGTCTAGAACTCTTTACCTCCTGCCTCTGCTTTTGGACTGTAAACACATACTACACTACTTAGACCCACTCTGATCATTTTTCAGGGTACCAATTTTCCAAGTGTTAGATTGTAATGAGGCTGAGGAATGAAAGGGGATTCATCAAAGTTACTCACAGCAAGGCCAGTGGCAGTTATTGCCAAGAGTAAACCAAGCAGAAAACAGCAGATACATCTCTTCCGAGGATATCTGCGTCCAATAGATGACCTGTAGGGACCCAAACAGATATTGACACTTGGAATAACCTTACTGTTTTTATTCTACATATAATCCAATCACCAGGGCAGTCCCTAATCACTTACACTTTCCTGCAGTGAGGACAGCGTGCCAAGGTCCGGTCTGTGAATTCTGTCCACTATGGAGAAAGAAAAAGGAACTGTACAAAAATGGTCCTCCTCAATGAGAACTTTCAGGGAGGGGGAGAGATGTGTCCCCATAGGACACACATTTTCAGGATTCACTATTATTCCTAGCCCCCACACCCTTCCAGGGTTTCCAATATCTTTCCTTACCAGAAAACTATTTTTGCAATGTCCACAGATGACCCTGACACCCATTGGCTGTGGTTCTGGACTCAGAGGTCCTGGGTGCACAGGTCCCAGGTTGATGATTCTTTTGCTATACAAAAGAAAAAGACTTATTTTTAAAAAGTTCTTAATTCTCGTCAGGAATCATGGCACACCTGCAATCCCACCAAGGCAGGAGAATCAGGAATTCTCAGTTCACCCTCAGTTACACAGCAAGTTCCAAGACAACGTGGACTACATGACACCCTCTCTCAAAAACTGCCACAAACTAACCCCCCCCCCACCATGTTCTTAATTTTAGGAATCTCTACGTGTCTCCACAGAATCTCTGAGGTAAACACTACTTAACTTCTCCAGTTAAGGTCTCCAGTTTCCCCTTTTCTCAGGATAATTCATCCAGCCCCAAAGGCTCTCTATTATCTAATTACCAAGATTTCTCACTTTATTTTTCTTTTTTTAAAATTTTCTTGTTTATTTTTATTTATTTATTTGAGAGCGACAGAAAGAGGGAGAGAGGGAGGGGAAGAGATATAGATATAGAGAGAATGGGCGCGCCAGGGCCTCCAGACACTGCAAACGAACTCCAGATGCAGGCGCCCCCTTGTGCATTTGGCTAATGTGGGTCCTGAGGAATCGAGCCTCAAACCGGGGTCCTTAGGCTTCACAGGCAAGCACTTACCCGCTAAGTCATCTCTCCAACCCACTTTATTTTTCTATAAGCATTCATCCTTTTTAAAATTATTCAGATTTTTTTGTTGTTGTTGTTTTCTGAGACAGGGTCTCATATAGCACATGTTATCCTTGAACTCATTATGTAGCTGGGACTTGGCCTTTAACTCCCGATCCTTCCTACCTCCACCTCCTAAATACTGGAATTACAGAGGAACACCACCATGCCCAACGTCATCCCTTTTTGGCTTCTCAACTTTGTCTACATGCGGCCTTCCCTACCTCATGCCTCTTACCAGTAGGGCCTCGGGCAGGCAATCCGCTGGGAAGTCACTTTGCAGATAAGAAGACAGTTACAGGGGCATCGAACATATTTCTTCCCTGGGGGTGCATTCTTGATTGGCTAGAGAACATGGAATACATCAGCAAGAAACCTGTAATCCTAATCCCTTCCATTTTCCTCCAAGAACACTTTTAGAGGAGATCACAAAGTACTACCCAGAAAGGAGTAAAGAGAGGAGATATGCAAATGTAGCTAAGCATGGTGATTCATGCCTGCACTCAGGAGTCTGAGGCACGAATGTATCGTTCCAGAATAGCCTGGGAGACAGTGAGACTCTCAAAACTAACAACAACAACAACAATTAACAACAAAAAAAAACCCTCCTCTCTGTTAATGAGAACTACACTCAGGATCTAGGTTAGAAGGGAGAAGAATGATGGATATTAGCTTTGATGAATGGCTGGGGGAAATTGGTAGTTTGGACTCCTGGAACTGAAACTGGGTTTCACGAAAAGCCCTTGGACAGGGTCTAGGGTCAAAAAGAGGAAGCATGAAATAGGGCCTATTTTGTAGATAGGTGTAACTCACAGTGGCTTCATTGCAGACACCACATTTGACTACGTGCTGATGCATCTTGCCTTCCACATTGATCAGAGATTGACAGACTCGGCAGGGAATCATGGGGGGACTTCCACTCTCCGGGCTAGTCAGGGGTGAGTAGGGGGGCGGGTCGTCCCCAGGCAACACTGCTGGATGCCCCTCAGGGAACGGAGGAAATGCTGAAGAGGAAGCAGATAAAAAGGATCACTTGCAGATACTCCCAACTGATGCTCCACGGAGGTAGGGAACTCTGAGGTCTTATACCCTTGTGACTAAGCTCTACCGGCTTCTCCTACTGTGCGCTTGGATCAGCCTCCCCAGACCCTACCTCGTTCATAGGCTCCGGTCGTGAGGGCCAAGCGAAGGAAGCCTCGCCCGGTGACAGGTGCAACAGTCCTGCACTCGGAGCCCGGGCCCCGCCCCCTCACCGCTTCTCCGCGTACCCTGGGGACACCTGCACCCCGCCACGGCTTACCCTGGGGCGGGGCATGTTTACCCGCTCCATACGGTGGTGCGGAGGGGGTCAGGCCTCCCCCGGGCCCAGCCCCACTCCCGCCCGGCCCTACTAAACCGTTGCCGCCAGCGCCACCGTCGATGGGCTCGGACAGGAGAGGAGAACGCTCTCCATCGGCCGCCATGGCCGCCGCCGCCGCCTCCCGCTCGGGTCAGCGATCCAGGCCCCTTCGCCGAGGCCACTGCCGCCGCCGCCGCCGCCGTCGCCGTCACCGCCTCCCTAGCCGCCGCCGCCGCCGCCGCTACCGGGTGTCCAAGGCGCCTGCGCGCCGCGCGCCCTGCTCCCCCGCCCAGCCGCTGACCCGCCTCGCCCCGTTCGGAGCCGCGCGCGTGATAGGTTAACCCCGTCCCCGCCTGGCTGTCATTCGTGGACTGCAAGCAGTTCCCGGTCTGGGAAGGTGGCTCCTCTTTCCCATTGGGAGGCGGCGCGCTGACGTCATCGTCACATGACCTGCCCGAGCGGCTGAGCTTGCAGAAACTGCCCGTGACTCGGAGTTCTGCCAGCCATTGGAAGCGAGGCTCATCGCGCTACCCAGAGCAGATGGGGCCGGCCTAGCTCACGTGTCTCCGGAAGCCCTGCGCATAGTGCGTAGAGTCTCACTCTTCATTGGTCCAAATGCCTCACTAAAAGACTTCCTCGCTTCATAAGGGGCTCTCTATTGGCTAGTGGCATTCTGTGATCTTTGCGGCGCAACGCTGTTGGTCCAAATTTAGCGGCAGAACTTGAGGATCGAGGCATAAACATTTTTGAGAGGGCGGGGCTTGGTGGTGCACGCCTTTGATCCCAGTACTTGGGAAGCAGGGGTAGGTAAAAGGATCATCATGAGTTCGAGGACAACCTGAGACGACATAAGGAATTCCAGGTCAGCCTGGGCTAGAGTGAGACCCTACCTCATAAAAACAAACCAAGCAAAATAAAAACCGTGATGTTGCGCTCTTCTGAGCAACGGGCGGTGGGCGTGGCAGCGGAGGCCACGCTGGGCAACGTTAGTCTTTGTAATTCGTAGAAACACCTTCAAAAAGCCAGAGCACTTGTCCAGCATCCGCCATCAGTAGCCACAGTGACAGAAGTATCTGCAATCTGGTACTTAGGACTGGCCAGGGCTATATTGGGAAACCATGCTTTACACACACACACAAACGGACACAGGAAACAGTGTCCAGGAGAGAGTGGGTTTGAGCTCAATGGTACACTATGTGAGAAGCCCTGACTTCCCTCTAAAGAAAAAAATATAAATAAAACTGTGTGTACTAGAAATTGGACCGAGGGCTCACACGCATATGCTGGACCAGTGCTGTACCTCTTGGTGCAACATCCCAAGGTGTTTTGTTGTTATTGTTTGTTTTTATTTTGAGACTAGGTCTTCCTAACTTGCCCAGGCTGGCTTAGAACTTGCGATTCTTCTGGCAAAACGTCCCCAGTAATAGGGATTACAGACGTTTGTCACCATATCTGGCTGTGAAATTATTTCTTTATAACTGTCTCCACTACTGGAAGGCAAATTATCTTTTTTAAAAAATATATTTTATTTATTTGAGAGAGAGAATGGGCTCGCCAGGGCCTCCAGCCACTTCAAACGAAATCCAGATGTATGTGCCCCCTTGTGCATCTGGCTTACGTGGGTCCTGGAGAGTTGAACCGGGATCCTTTGGCTTTGCAGGCAAAACTCTTAGCTGCTAAGCCATCTCTCCAGCCCCCAAATTATCTTTATATGAGTAACTCCATTATTGTGCCAGACTTTAAGAAAGCTGCTTCTCTTTTCCCCTCTGCATAGACTGACAGCACCCCAAAATGTGTCCAGGTTTGGGAATTCTCACTGTTAAGCTTTACTGCCTTACTGCCGCCCCCCCCCCCCTTGAATGAGGAATGTGAACTCCTGCCACCAACTGTGGCCCTGATGGGTCTGGCACTCCAAGTCTACCCAAAGGAGTTTATCAGTTGGTCTAGATAATTTGATCTCATACATTGGAGCTCAGGTATTCACCTTTCCTGGTATCAAACAGTATATGCCCCATGTGAGATCTCCCCTCCTGGAAAAGTTTTAAAACCACCACCTTCCCCTTACTGGGTGTTCCAAAACCTCTTCCCTTTAACGTTGGATACCCCCATTCTCACCTCTTTTCCTTAAATCCAAATTTACACACTGGAGGGAGAGCTCATGGATTTTCTCAGTTTTGGGTCCACCAATGCTTAATGCACACGTATAAATACTTGTTGACTTAATTAGCCAATCAAATAACAAAGATCAACACCTTTGCAGGTCTTTAGACTGAAGTTTAACTTCGTCTTTAGCCATGAGACTGCTAATGGAGGTTCTTCTTTTTTCGTTTTGTTTTTTTGAGGTAGGATCTTGCTCCAGCCCAAGCTGACCAGGAATTCACTATGTAATCTCAGGGTGGCCTCGAACTCATGGCCATCCTCTTACTTTTTGCCTCAATGGCAAGTGCTGCCATTAAAGGCATGCACCACCATACCCAGGTGGATTTTGATTTTGAATCAGGGTCTGTCTCACTCTAGGCTGGCCTTAAATTCATGGTGTGACCCCTGTCCCCTACCCTCCCCCCTCCCACACACCCTTGCTGAACTTCAAGGCCTGGGAGAGCATGCCTAGCTCTGGATCCTGGGTTTTAGACACAGTTTCCCCAGATCAGCTTTACCATCATTTAGGTCAAGTAAGAATCCCACTACTCTCCAACAAACACACACTTAAATAAGGAGCCGGGCATGGTGGCACAGAAGTTTAATTCCCAGTACTTGGGAAGCAGATGTAGGAGGATCATTGTGAGTTTGAGGCCAGCCTGGGACTACAGAGTTTCAGGTCAACCGTAACCCTACCTCAGGAAAAAAGAAAAAAAAAGAAAAAGAAATAAATAATAAGGAACCTCTGGATGAATGGAAGAATGGGAAAGGGGTTATTGCTTTGTAGAGGGACAGGCCAATCTGTTGCTCTCTTCTGTTTTTGGCAGATAGATTCTCAAGCATTTGTCCTGAGATTGAAACAGGTTTTGTTATTTGCACCCTGCTTATACATAAAACTACTCAACTGTCCTTTCATCATATTTCCATTCCCATTAAAGTCATATTTGATGATGATGTAAATGTGGTTCTACCTAAATTGTGAAGAGTAGGGCTGGGCATATAGCTTACTTAGCATGCATCTTATTATGCCTTGGGTTTCATTCCCAGCACTGAAATGAGAAAGAACGAGGCTAATTAGATGGCTCAGTGTTTGGTGGTACTTGATTACAAAGCCTGATAGCTTGAGTTCTATTCCCTAGTACTCATGTGCAGTAGTCCTGTGAAGCCAGACACACAAAGTGGCACATAAGTCCAGTTCATTTGCAGTAGTGGGAGACCCTGGTACACCCATACTCTCTTGCTCTCAAATAAATAAATATAAGGAAGTTAAACAAGAAAGATGAAGGGAGGAAATATAGGGGGAAAGGGGCGGGGCTGGAGAGATGGCTTAGTGGGTTAGGTGCTTGCCTGCAAACCCTAAAGACCCAGGTTAAATTCCCTAGTACTTATATAAGCCAGATGCACAAGGTAGAAAATGTGAAGTTCGTCTGCAATGACCCTGGTACACCCATTCTTTCTCTCTCTGCTTCTGTCCTCTGTCTCTCTCTCTCTCTCAAATAAATAAAATATTTTTTTAAAAAAAGAATGTAGGTCAGCCTGAGCTAGAGTAAGACCCTACCTCGAAACAACAACAACAACAACAAAAAGAATGTAAAGTGAAATGTTGGATGCTATATGAAGGGCCCAAGTGGAATAGATGAGTAGATGACCCATTCATTTATTTTAATATCAATCAATCTTTCTACCTGTCTAGATGATGTTTTGTTATAAATATGTGTGATTAGAAATTAAATGAAGTAAATGTTAACCAATAGGAAAGATATCTTCTCCGATATATATGTGAGGTATTGAACAAAAGGCATGATGGATGAATCATTGAATATACATCCTTGTTTGTTGTTTTCTGAGACAGGATCTCTCTGAATGTTGTGATGGCAGCTGTTACTTATTCTCTAACTGGACTGATGGCTTATTACCTACAATTCTGTATTTCCCTCAGTAACACTATGACCTGATAGTGGTCAGAAGTTATATGCCCAGCTGGGCATGCCTTTAATCTCAGCATTTGGGAGGAAGAGGAAGGAGGATTGGTGTGAGTTTGAGGCCAGCCTGAGACAACATAGTGAATTCCAGATCAGCCTGGGCTAGAGCGAGACCCTACCTCAAAAGACTAAAAAAATGTTACATGCTCAGCAAACAAGGTAATTTGTGAGAAGGGCCATTAAAATGGTAGAAGAAAGTATTATCAGCAATGTATTCTTTTTTTTTTTTTTTTTTCTTTTTTGAAGTAGGGTCTCACTCTAGCTCAGGCTGACCTGGAATTCACTAGTCTCAGGGTGGTCTCGAACTCATGATGATCCTTCTACCTCTGCCTCCCAAGTGCTGGGATTAAAGGCATGTGCCACTACTCCTGGACCCAAGCAATGTATTCTTACAAAAAAAAATTTTTTTTCCCATTCATTTAAGAGACAGAGAATGGGTGCACTAGGGCCTCTTGCCACTGCAAATGAACTCAAGACACATGTGCCACTTTGTGCATCTTGCTTTACGTGGGTACTGGAGAATTAAGCCCAGGTCAGCAGGCTTTGCAAGCAAACACCTTTAACTGCTGAGTCATCTCCCCAGCTCCCAGGTGTATCCTTTTCCTCGTAATTCTGTGATGGTCACTTAGAAATTCTTTTGCCATCTTACTTGGGCTTTGTGAACAAGCAGTCAGAAGTGATTGAAGGAAGATGGCCTCTCATAAGTGGTGGTTTTGTTTGCTATCTTGCCTGGGTTTCTTCACAGCTTGGTAGTGGTGCAGCTGATAATCTTGGGAAGACAAAGGAGAAGCTGCACGGCATCATTAGGCATAGACTACAGCACTGCCACAACTTCACCTACCATGTTCTAGTGCTCACAGCACGTCATGTTAGCCATCTGATTCATGAGGTGGGGGACTGGATCTGTCTCTTTCCCATATGTGGTGTGTGTTGGGTGTATGCACATGCATGTGCTGATGTGGCACTTCATGCACTTGCTTGTGGCTCCATGGGGACTTGCCTGCAACAGCCAGAACGCATCAGGGGTCACTCTCCATTATCCACCCATTTGATTTTCCTTGCAACTGAATCTCTTACTGATTCCAGTTGTGAGCCCCAGGGGTCATGCTCAGATGTGCATGACCATACCCAGCTGTTTACATGGTCAGGTGGTCTCAGGTCCTAATGCTTGCCCAGGAAGCACACTTAACCATGGAGTCATTTCTCCAGCCTTCTCTTCTTACTGTGTGTATCTGTGTGTGTGTATGTGCCTGCCTGCAGGTGCGTATGCATGCATGCAAATGAGTCAGGACCTCACAATGTAGCCCAGACTGGTCTTGAGTTCTTGGTGATTCTCTGCCTCAGTATTCCTAGTGCTAGGATTGCAGGCATGTACCACCATTGCTGGTTAGACTTCAATGCTGATGGAGGAAGCTGTAAAATATTGTAGCCATTTTTTATCTTTTTTCCTCCCTTCCTCCCCTTTCCTTCCTTTTGCTATGCTCCCCCAAATCCCAGTGGCCATGTTTCTCAGTCTACACAGCCATCATTAGCCCCACAGATACTTACTTGTTACATATCTCCTCTTTCTAAAAGACACTTTGAGAAACATTCAGAATAGGGGAACATAGTAATCTAAATATGACAGCTTAAAATATCAACACTAGTTATCTTTTATTACCTGAAAAAAAATCAATGCAAGAAATTCAAGATTCAGTATACACTCCCTAACAAATGAATTAAATAATGTAATTCAAGTTCAAGAAAAGAGCGGGGCTGGAGAGATGGCTTAGCCTTTAAGGCGTTTGCCTGCAAAGCCAAAGGACCCAGGTTCAACTCTCCATGACCCAAGAAAGCCAGATGCACAAGGGGGCGTATGTGTCTGGAGTTCGTTTGCAGTGGTTGGAGGCCCTGAGCGCCCATTCTCTATTTGTTTCTTTCTCTCTCCTCTTCTCTCTCTCTCTCTCTCTCTCTCTCTCTCTCTCTCTCTCTCTCTCTCAAATAAATGAATAAAAATTAAAACATTAGGCCGTCCTGGGACAACGCTTGCCATGGCGCAGCTGGAAACCGACCCCAGCCCCTTCCTCACGCCCTGGGCCGGGCCTCCGCCGGGCCTCCGCCGGGCCTCCGCCGGGTCTGCTTCTGGTGTGGCGAATGAAAACCTCTCTGAAGCGTATTGTAGAACTAAAGGAGACAGTGCCACCGGGCATCTGAGATTGTTTGGCTAACTGATAAACCCAGGGAAAAAAATTAGAGGTCACTACTCAAGCAGAAGTTTCCTAAGACTGTTACAAAGATGCTTGACATAAAGGTGGGCTGAGTGTGCGTGGAATGGGCTGCAGACCCATACGGCTTCCTCACAGCAGTCGTTCTGGCCCTCACTCCACACTTCCCAGCAAGTGCTGTACTGTCCTGGAAATTGGCCAAGATGTTTGAGGCCGAGGAGAAAGAGCAAAAGAAGAAGCAAAAATGTCAAGAAAATATTGCAAAAATAAACGACTAAAAAAAGATTAAAGGAATGGAGAGGTTGTGCAACTGGCAGAAAAACCATTTGGAAATCATGCAGCTTTGGAAGAACTTGCTGAGGTTTCATTCGTGTTCATGAAAGCATTATTTAATAAATGACATCTGACCATACAGAAGAATCGTGTTCTGACCTTGATACTGTAGTAACGTTTAGGCTGTTATAGAAGTTTGTTGGTTTCTACTGGCAGTTACTATGAATTGGCATTTACCATAGTGGAACGTATTTAATCTGAAAATCCAAAGCCCTGTCAAATCTAAAACTTGCGCACAGACATGATGCTACAAGTTCTACACCTGAACTTGTGAAGGGTTGCGGCTAAAATACAGGAGCACTGAAAATAAAATTATCTTCAGGTTAAATGAGATGGAGATGAATTTTGATTAGACTTGGATCCATCATTAAGGTGGTTCCTGAATCCGGAGCGTTCTGAGCATTACCAGACACAGACACTTTTCAGGATCGTCAACCCAGGACGGAAAACAATGCTGAGAAAATTCATAACAGAATGATTACTAAATCAAGTGTGGGATTAAAAAAATATATTTGCAACCAGATAGTGAGAGAAGAGAGAGAATGAGTGAGAGAGAGGGAGTGGGTGCACCAGCGCCTCCTGCCTCTGTAAACCAACTCCAGACACATGCAACTCTTTGTGCATCTGGCTTTATGTGGGTACTAGGGAACTGAACCTGGGCCATCAGGCTTTGTAAGCAAACACTTTTAACCAATGGCTCCAAGTATGGGATTTTTTCTTTTCTGGTTTTTTTTTTTTTTTTGCTTTTTTTGCTTTTTTGCTTTTTCGAGGTAGGGTCTCATGCTAGCCCAGGCTGACCTGGAATTCACTATGGAGTCTCAGGGTGGCCTCGAACTCACGGTAATCCTCCTACCTCTGCCTCCCAAGTGCTGGGATTAAAGGCGTGCGCCACTACGCCCGGTTCCAAGTATGGGATTTTAATATAAAAGGATATAGGTGTCTATAATTTATAATCTCATATTCATAAACTTAATGGAAGACAAAGTATATATATTCAGAAAATACAAAGTAAACTTTTTCCACTTTAAAAAAACTAAATAAATAAAAATAAAAATATTTTAAAAAAGAGCCGGGCATGGTGGCACATGCCTTTAATCCCAGCAGTCGGGAGGCAGGGGTAGGAGGATCGCTGTGAGTCTAAGGCTACCCTGAAAGTACATCATGAATTCCAGGTCAGCTGGGGCTACAGTGAGACCCTACCTCGAGAAAAAAAAAAAAGCCAGATTCACAAAATAATGCATGTATCTGGAGTTCATTTACAGCTGCAAGAGGCCCTGGTGTGCCCTTTCTCTCTGTCTGTCTCCCTCAAATAAATAAATAAATAAAATATTTTTTAAAATGAAAGATCTAACACTTATAAATACAGGTAAAGGATTAATGATTTTGTGTTTTCTTAACAAATTTAAATGAACTATGCTAAAAATTTAAGCCTTATTACACTAACCATTTAGAACTTTGCTTTAAAAAAAACAAAGCAGGGCTGGGAAGATTGTTCAGTGGTTAAGGCACTTACCTGCAGAGCCTAAGAACACAGATTAGATTCCCCAGTACCCACGTAAGCCAGATGCACAAGGTGGCACATGCATCTGGAGTTTGTTTGCAGTGGCTAGAGGCCCTGATATGCCCATTCTCTCTCTCTCTCAAGTAAATAAATAATAATTTTTTAAAAGTTCACTTTAAAAACCAAACAAAACAAGAAACAAAAAGAAGTGGGCATGGTGGTGCACGCCTTCCCAGCACTTGAGAGACTGAGATAGGAAGATTGCAGACCAGCCTGGACTAGAGTGAGACCCTATCTCAGAAAACAGAACAAAAAACAAAACGAAACAAAAAAACCCAAAACCAAGAACATTGACCTTATTTGGGTCTGCAGCTCAACCAAAAGCAGGATGGAAGTATGGCATTTCTGTTTTTATTCTGTGATTTTGTCTTTTTGCACTGGTTTTCCTGCTTACTTCTAAAGGTATGTGTTGTAGTCACTTTGTGTTGCTGTCACAAAGTACCAACCAAAAGTAGCTGATAGGAGGAAAGGGCTTATTTTGGCTTACAGACTCTAGGGGAAGTTCCATGATGGCAGGGAAAACGATGACATGAGCAGAGGCTGGACATCACCTTCTGGCCAACATCAGGTGGGCAACAGAGAGTGTGCCAAACACTGGCAAGAGGAAGCAGGCTATCACACAATGTCCCCAACAATACACTGCCTCCAGAAGGATCCAGTTCCCAAATTGCCATCAGCTAGGAATCAAGCATTCAGACCCCATAAATTTATGAGGGAACACCATAATAATATAATGTTAATATGCATATTAATTTCTTAGGAAGAACTAACAGCACAGATTGGACATCCTGATCTTTGGAATCCTGAGCAAGGAGCCCAGTATCCCAGATGCAGGGTGTTATCCATTAGGGCAAGGCTGCATCCAGCAGCAGCAGTCTTATCTTGGTCCTGAAAATGAGTCATCCCCTCAGGCAAAATAGGACTTTTAGGATTATCTGGTAGAACCAGAATTGAGAGAGTCATGAATGAGCTAACAACCTTACCATGTATTTTGTTTTATTATTGTTTTTAAACATTTCTATTTATTTATTTACAAGTAAGGGGCAGAGAGAGAGAGAGAGAGAATGGGTACACCAGACCTCTGGAAAAAAATGAACTCCAGATGCATGTGCCACTGTGTACATATGACTTTATGTGGGTGCGTACTGGAGAATTTAACTATTTGTTTATTTAAATTTAAAGCTCATGTTAGTACTCCAAAGGTAGCCATCAGATTCCTCTATTTGCTTTATTTGCTTTCTCAGTGTGGCCACATTGATTAAATCTCTTCACTCTGTCTCTAGCCTTTAATTATTACTATTATTATTTAAAATTATTTATTTATTTATTTGAGAGAAAGACAGAGAGAATGGACATGCCAGGGCCTCTAGCCATTACAAATAAACTCCAGACACATGCGCCACCTTGTACATCTGGCTTTATGTGGGTTCTTTGGCTTTGCTGGCAAGCATGGTAACCACTAGGCCATCTCTCCAGCCCTAATTATTATTATTTTTTCTGGCTTTTCAAGGTAGGGTCTTGCTCTAGCCCATGAGCTGGGATTCACTATGTAGTCTCAGGGTGGCCTTGAACTCAAAATGAACCTACTACCTGTGCCTCTCAAGTGCTAGGATTAAAGGTGTGTGCCACCATGCTGGCTAAAATCTATTTTTATGTATAATTATGTGTATTATGTATACTCTACATGTACTTTTATTTTTAAGTTTTAATTGGTATCAAATTTGCTTATATTTATGTAAATTAAATTATTAAATTAGCCCAAATTCCCTTCAGTTTATAGTAAAACTGGAGTTTTAAGGAATCCAGCAACCCCAGTAGCTACCACCTGTTCCAACACACTAGTTAAAAGGCAGAGTAGGGGCTGGAGAGATGGCTTAGTGGTTAAGACGCTTGTCTGTGAAGCCAAAAGACCTAGGTTCAATTCCCCAGTACCCAAATAAGCTAGATGCACAAGGTGGCGCATGTGTCTGGAGTTTGTTTGCAGTGGCTAGAGGCCCTGGCACACCAGTTCTCTCTCTCTCTCTGCCTCTTTCCCTCTCTGTCTCTCTCTCACATAAGTAAATAAGTAAAATTTATATCAAAAAAAACAAACAAAAAATCACACCTTCCAAGGCTCAGGGTCTAATGCGGAAGAGGTGGCGGAAAGAATGTAAGAGCCAAAGGAAGGGTAGGACTCCTTACAACGTCCTCCCTCCAGACATAAAATGGCCTGGATATCCATGACCTCATAGTGCCTGACACTACCTACACAAGACCATCATAAGAGGAGGAAAAGATCATGACATCAAAATGAAAGAGAGACTGATTGAGATGGGGAGGGGATATGATGGAAAATGGAATTTCAAAGGGGAAAGTGGGGATAGGGAGGGTAGCACCATGGGATATTTTTTATAATCATGGAAAATGTTAATAAAAATTGAGAAAAGAAAAAAAGATAGATTTTATTTCACTAAAAAAATGTTTTTTTTCGGGGGGGGGGGTGGTTCAGGGTGGTGTCTAGCTCTAGCCCAGGCTAACCTGGAATTCACTATGTAGTCTCAGGGTGGGTGGCCTCAAACTCAGGGCTAACTTCCTACCTCAGCCTCTGGAATGCTGGTATTAAAGGCATGTGCCACCATGCCTGGCAAAGATAGATTTTGTTTTTTCAAGGTTGGTTTCACTCTAGCTCAGGCTGACCTGGAATTCACTATGTAATCTCAGGGTGGCCTTGAACTCATGGTGATCCTCCTACCTCTGCCTCCCAAGTGCTGGGATTAAAGGCATGTGTCACCACGCCCAGCTCAAAGATAGATTTCTTTAAAACTCAAAAGTTTAATAGATTTCATTTAGATATATTACTTATTAGATTTTTGTTTTTCTCAAGTATTTCTTTTTATTATTTTTATTTATTTATTTGAGAGTGACAGAGAAAGAAAGAGGCAGAGGGAGAGAATGGGCATGCCAGGGCTTCCAGCCACTGCAAATGAACTCCAGACACATGCGCCCCCTTGTGCATCTGGCTAACGTGGGTCCTGAGGAATCAAGCCTTGAACTAGGGTCCTTAGGCTTCACAGGCAAGCGCTTAACCGCTAAGCCATCTCTCCAGCCCTTGTTTTGTTCTTGATGTAATGTTTCACTCTAACTCAGGCTGACTTGGAACTCACTCTGTAGCCCAGGTTGGCCCCAAATTCACAGTGATTCTCCTACTTCAGCCTCCTGAATGCTGGAATTGAAGGTGTGTGCCACCACACCCAGTTTGAGTTTTAAAGTTGAACCTTTCAGCTAATCTGTTGTAGCATTAACAATCTTTAATCCAAAATCTGTACTTCTAAAGATGAGACTCATATTATAAAGCAGAAGACCTTGAATCTCATGGGGTCAGGGTAGGGGATGGAAAGATGGCTCAGCAGTTAAACAGACTTGCTTGAAAAGGCTGCCATTATGAGTTTGATTCTCCAGTGCCCATGTAAAATTAAATCCACAAAGCAGTACAGGCATCTGGAGTTCATGTGCAGTGGCAAGAGGCCCTGGTAGGCCCATTCTCTCCTTCTCTCTTAAATAAATAATTTTTAAAATTTATTTACTAAACAATATTTACTAAAAAATAAGGTTCATACAGTAAAGTTTATAATTAATAAATAAGTTTCTAGAGAGATGCCTCAGTGGTTAAGGGTACCTGCTTGCAAGGCTTAATGGCCTGGGTTTGATTCTCCAGTACCTACATGTGGTACCTTGATTAATTCATGTGTCCCCCCAGTTCCCCATAAATTTAGGATTCCCCCCATTTTGTTTTGTTTTTCAAGGTAGGACCTCACACTAGCCCAGGCTGACCTAGAATTCACTATGTAGTCTCAGGCTGGTCTCAAACTCATAGCGATCCTCCTACCTGGGCCTCCCAAATGCTGGGATTAAAGGAGTGTACCACCACGCCCTGCTAATTTATATATTCTGAATGCTAGGTCCCCAGCTGATGACAATTTTAGAAATGGAGCCTCCTGGAGGCAGTGTATTGTTAGGGGCGGACTTAAGGGTGTTATAGCCACCTTCCACTTGCCAGTGTTTGGCACATTCTTCTGCTACTCTTGCCACCTGATGTTGGTCAGGAGGCAATGGCCTCTGTTCATGGAGCTTCCCTTGAGTCTGTAAACCAAAATAAACCCTTTCCTCCCACAGGCTGCTCTTGGTCAGGTGTTTTCTGCCAGCAAAGTGAAGCTGACTGCAACACCATGTAAAGCCAGATGCACAAGTGGCGCATGCATCCAGAGTTCATTTGCAGCAGCACAATGCCTTGGCACTCCCATAGTCTCTTCCTTTCTCATAAGTAAATACATTTTTTTAAAGGATCCAAAAGATAGAATCCTAAAAGACCAGCTTGAAGGCTTGGGAGATGACTCAGTGGGTAGAAGTGCTTGCTATGCTAGCATCAGGACCAGAGTTCAATTCCCAGTACCCACATAAAAGGCTGGTGTTCTTTGAGCATGTGTGTGCACAGGACACACACATCTGCATGCACACACCAAAATAAATAATTTAAAAGACTAAAAAAAAAAAAAAAAAAAAAAAAAAAAAAAAAAAAAAACCTGAGCATGGTGGCACACACCTTTAGACCCAGTACTCAGGAGGCTGAGGTAGGAGGATCACTGAGTTTGAGAGTGAGTTCCAAGCCAGCCTGGGCTAGAGTGAAACACTGCCTTGGAAAAAAGAAAGAAAGAAAAGACCCAAGGGCTTTATCCCCCTTTGCATTCTCATGGGCAGGAGCTCTCTACACTTTTGCCTCTTTCCTTCTCTTAATTTAATAAAGTCTCTCCAAACCTTTAAAATAACTAAATAGCCGGGCGTGGTGGCTTTAATCCCAGCACTCGGGAGGCAGAGGTAGGAGGATCGCCATGAGTTCAAGGTCACCCTGAGACTACATAGTGAATTCCAGGTCAGCCTGGGCTAGAGTGAGACCCTACCTTGAAAAACCAAAAAACAAAGCCGGGCGTGGTGGCGCACGCCTTTAATCCCAGCACTTGGGAGGCAAAGGTAAGAGGACCGCCATGAGTTCAAGGCCACCCTGAGACTACATAGTGAATTCCAGGTCAGCCTGGACTAGAGTGAGACCTTACCTCGAAAAACTAAAAAACAAAACAAAACAAGAAAAACCAAAAAACAAACAAACAAAACCCAACCTAAATACAAAAATCCAGTGCTTGCTTTTGCAGCACATATACTAAAACAAAACCAGGCATGGTGGCTTTCACCTTAAATCCCAGGTCTTAGAAGGCTGAGGTAGGAGTACAAGTATGAGTTTGAGGCCAGCCTGGGGCTATAGAGTGAGATTCTGGTCAAACTGGGCCAAAATGTAGACACTTACTCGAACCGCTCCCCTCCCAAAAATAAATCCAAACAAGGTTGGGGAGATGGCTCAATGGCTAAAGATGCTTGCTTGCAAAGCCTGACAGCTTGGGTTTCATTCCCTACTACCCATGTAAAGCCAGACACAAAAATTGCACATGTGTCTTGAATGCATTTGCAGTGGCAAGAAGTCCTACCATGCGTGTGCATATACACTTGCAAGTAAATAAATGAAAAGTCATATATATATATATATATATATATATATATATATATATATATATATATATATCTGGATGTGCAATGTATGTCTTTAATCCCAGAACTCTGGAGGTAGAGATATGCCATGAGTTTAAGACTAGCCTGGGACTACAGAGTTCCTGGTTAGCTTGGGCTAGAGTGAGACCCTACCTTGAAAACAAAACAAACAAACAAACAAAACCCTAACCAACTCAAAATAAACTAATGGTATACCTACCAAAATAACAGAGGGCTACCCTCCCCCTTCCAAAAAAAAAAAAAAATTCCACAAAAACTCAGCAACATGTGCCTGAAGAGGCAACACTGAATGTTTGGGCACAGGGAGCTATGCTGGCACCTACCCAGTGACTCTTCTGGTCAGAGTGGCTAGTCCTGAAGTTGTATGGGGCAGTCCTATACTTGGATGCCATAGTAGTCAATGCAGCAAAAACAATATCAACAACAAACATAGCTCTCATCCCAAAGGGAATGAGAGAGAAGTTGTTTTAGAGCAAAATGTGAGTGACCAGCCCAGGAACACAGAAAATATGTTCCAAACATAACAATTTCATGAAGTTTTTATAGCAACAGAACAAATAAAATCATAAATCAAAACACTTTACAAGTTGGGAGTGGTGGCTCACGCCTATAATTCCAGCACTTGGGAGGCTGAGATAGGATGATTGCCCTGAATTTGAGGCTAGCCTGGGATATAGAGTGAGTTTCAGGTCAGCCTGGACTAGAGTAAGGCCCTGCCTCAAAACACAAAAGAAAACAAACAAACAAAAACACCTTTCAATATACTGATGGAAACAAGAGGCAGGTAGTTATAGCAATGCTGGGAGATCTCTGCTATACTCAGATGCTGTCTGATGACATTCTTAGCTTCAGGGTTGGCGGAAGTTAGGAGCCTGCTCATACATTTCAAAAGACTTACCTAATCATTACAGGATGCTAGGTAATACACAGTGGTAGAAGATAAATGGCTATTAAAGGGGCTTAGATAGTCCAAGGTAATTTGGCTCTGGCCCTGTGACACTCTTAACTTCCCACAATCCCTGAAGTTCTAATCAGCCTTGAATGCTTAACACTTTAGCTTGCAGTAGTATTATTTATTCATTTGCATGTGCATGGGTGCACCAGGGTTTCTTGCTTTTGCACACAGATGCCTGTTCAGCTTTATGTTGGTGACTGAGGACTTGAACCCAGGCCAGCAAACTTTGGGAGCCTTTGTAAGAAGACTTTGCAAGTAAGCACCTATAACTGTTGGCTATTTCCCCAACCCCCACATTTTTATATTACTGTGTATAAATAACTTGAAATTTAATTGAAATTAATAAGCAGAGAAATGCAAAAGATATTTTTAAAAAAATTTTCTAGCTTGCTAACAATAAACATCTGGGGGGGGGCATGTGTTTGTACTATGTGTGGTTGTGTGTGGCGAATATGTATATGAGTGTATGGATGAGCATGCCTGGCACTGTGTGCCCATGTGTGGAGGCCAGAGAATACTGCCTGTTCTCCTCTATTGCTTATCTGCTTGAAACAGAGTCTCTTACTGAATCCAAAGCTGTCATTTTTTTTTTTTCTTTTTATTTCTGGTCAGATTGACCAGTAAATTCCTGCTGGTCTGTCTCTGCTCCCCACAGGACTGGGGTTATGTGCTGTTTGCTAGGGTTGAACTCAGAGTGAACCATGCTTTCATGGCAAACACACTTAGCTGCTAAGTCATCTCCTTAGCCCCTAACAGAGCAATTTTGTTTGTTTCTATTTCAGGTTTTTGAGGTAGAGTCTCAAGTAGCCAAGAATGACCTTGAATTCCTGATCCTCCTCCTTGTAACAAGATGCTTAGCTTAACAAAGAACTTTCACATCTCTATATTACAGAATTGTCAGAGACATGGAAAGGGAAGGCAAAGCTGTCTTTATTTAAACCTGTGGGAAACTGACACTCTGTAAATTATAGTCATTTGGGCTAAGTGAGAGATTGAAGTGGGAATAATATAGAAGAGGTGTCTTAGTGGCTAAGGCAAAGTGGGAATAAAAGTCCAGGTCTTGGGCTGGAGGGATGGCTCAATGGTTAAAGGCATTGCTTGCAAAGCCTGACAGCCTGATAGTGTCCAAATCCCCAGTACCCATGTAAAGCCAGATGCACAAGTGGAGCACATGTTGAGTTTGTTTGTAGTGGCACAAGGCCCTGGCATGCCCATACACACTCTCTCTCTCCTTGCAAAAAAAAACAAAAGTTCAAGTCTTTTTAGGCACTATGGAAATCAGTGTGGAGGTTTCTCAAAAACTAAAAATAGATCTACCATATGACCCACCTATACCACTCCTGGGCATAGATCCTAAGGAATTTAGACTTTACTAGGAACTGTTTACTCATCCATGTTTATTGCTGCTCTGTTCACAATAGCTAGGAACTTGAATCAGCCCAGATGCCCATCAACTGATAAATGGATCATGGAGATGTAGTTCATTTACACAGCAGAATTTTATTCAGCACAAAGAAAAATGAGATTATGATATTTGCAGGAAAATGGTCGGAGCTAGTAGATATCATACAAAGTGAGGTCACCCAGGCTCAGAAAGACCAAGAGAACATATTCTCTCTCATATGAAGAGGTTAACTTTGAATTTTTAGATTTTTATCTAAGTTGGAATAAAAATCAGAAGTAGGGTTGCAGAGATGGCTCAGTAGTTAAAGTGCTTGCCTGCAAAGCCTGATGACCGGGTTCGATCCTCTAGTACCCACGTAAAGCTAGATGCACAAAATGGCACATGCATGTGGAGTTCTTTTGCAGCAGCTGGAGGCTCTGGTACACCCATTCTCTCTCTCTCTGTCTCTCTTCTATCTCTCTGTGCAAATTGTGAATAAATAAACAAAATATTAAAAACAATATTATAAAAAAAATCATGGGTCTAGAGGGATATCTTAGCAGTTAAGGCATTTGTTTGCAAAGCCAAAGGACCCAGGTTCAATTCCCCAGGACCCACGTAAACCAGATGCACAAGATGGCGCATGTGTTTGGAGTTCGTTTGCAGTGAATGGAGACCCTGGTACACCCATTCTCTCTCTCTCTCCCTCTTTCTCTCTATCAAATAAATAAAAATAAAATATATTAAATAAAAAATCAGGCCAGGTGTGGTGGCACATGCCTTTAATCCCAGCATTTGGGAGGCAGAGGTAAGGGGATTGTCATGAGTTTAAGGCCACCCTGAGACTACATAGTGAATTCCAAGTCAGCCTGAGCTAGAGCAAGACCCTACTTCAAAAAACCACCCCCCCCCCACAAAAAAAATCTAAAGTAGAGGTCAGGAAGCTAGAAAGGGGCCATGAAGAGGGAGAGGATTTTAGATATGTGAGTAGAGAGGGGCTGAATACTAGGGGTGAAAAGGTCTTAGTAGAAAGGGGGTGGAGGAGAGGAGGGGATGGAGGATGGAGGAGGGTTAAGAAAAAATAAAGACATTATGAATAAGCCACATGGAAAGTATTTTTTTGTTTGTTTTGAGGTAGGGTCTCACTGTAGCCCAGGTTTACCTGGAATTCACTATGTAGTCTCAGGGTGGCCTCGAACTCTCAGTGATCCTCCTACCTCTGCATCCCAAGTGCTGAGATTAAAGGTGTGTGCCACCATGCCTGCCACAAAGTTACTTCTTTGTTTTTGTTTTTGAGGTAGGGTCTCACTCTAACTCAGGCTATCCTGGAATTCACTATGTAGTCTCAGGGTGGCTTTGAACTCTCGGCGACCCTCCTACCTCTGCCTCCCTTGTGCTGGGATTAAAGGTGTGCGCCACCACGCCGAACTAAAGTTACTTCTTTATTACCTAATTAGAGGTATGCAATTTTAAACATTAAAAAGTTGTAAAGAATTATCCTGTAGGGATGGAGAATGCTGCACCCAGAAGCCATATGTTATTATAGGAAAGTTCCAGTGCCAGGAGTGGGATTCCTCCCACTGAGTTGCTGGTCAGAGAGGTCCCTGAAGCCCTCTAAGCAATATAGGCTATTGTCAATGTTCTTGGTTACCCACCAGAACTGGATAGTAAGACGACCCTATTGCTAAAGACACCACATGCTTCATTTTCAGGACAATGAGAAATCAAGGTGAAACAAGTGGAAGCCTCCTTCCTGCAGTCTAGCTGTCATAGTGCTGGGAAGTACTATGCAAGTAGCTACAGGAGAACAGTCATCAACAGTCTTAACCAGCAGGGGACCCTGTGAGCTATACAACTGGACAACCAGGCAGGATGTGCCCATTAGTAGTGATATGATTGTTATGGATAACCAATACTTTCTGACTGGATTTTAGGCCTGCTCTACAGGACTGAATTCATGCTTGGTACTAAAAACAGTCTAGCTGGGCATGGTGGTGCACGCCTTTAATCCCAGCACTCGGGAGGCAGAGGTGGGAGGATCTCCATGAGTTTGAGGCCACCCTGAGAATAGAGTGAATTTCAAGGTCAGCCTGGGCTACAGTCAGACCCTACCTCAGGGAAAAAAAAAGTCAAAAGCTGGAGAAGTCATAGACCTTAGGGCTAAGCTCTTACTATTTGGCTAAATGGATATGTTGTGCCCATCAAATTATCCTCTTGTTTTAAGCCCTAGGAGTATTAACACCTGTTCTTGTCTGGCTAAATGAATATATTATACTCACCCAAAAGCTCTGTAAGCACTTTTCTTTCTTTCTGTCCTTTTTTTTTTTTTTTTTTTTTTTTTTTTTTTTGAGGTAAGGTCTCACTCTAGCCAGGCTGACCTGGAATTCACCTATGTAGTCTCAGGCTGGCCTCGAACCGAACTCATGGCTATCCTCCTACCTCTGCCTTCCAACTGCTGGGATTAGAGGTGTGTACCACCATACCTAGGGCCCTATAAGAGCTTAACATTCCTTCATACCCATATATTAATACTACTCTCACTTTTGGTTAAAGAAGTTTCTCATTTCAGATGGCGGTGACCACTGGGATGACTCAAAGGCAACATAGTGCTTTGAAGAAGTGACAGAGGAGTGCTCAGCACTGAAACATCTCTATCATGCTTTCCAAGGCTCAGGGTCCATTGTGGAAGAGGTGAGGAAAGAATATAGGAGACAAAGGAAGGGTGGGACTGCTTACAATGCAATCATTCAGACACAAATTGGCCTCTATACCTATGACCTTGCAGTGTCTAGCACTACCTTCACAAGACCTTCATAATAGGAGGAAGAGATAATGACATCAAAATAAAAGAGAGACTAATTGAGAGAGGGAGGGGACATGATGGAGAGTGGATTTGTGAAGAAGAAAGTGGGGGAAGGGGAGGGAACTATCATGGTTTATTGTCTATAATTATGAAAGTTATCAGTAGAAAAAGTTAAAAATAAGAAGAGGTTCAGTGGAAGGTGGATGGGAAAGTTAGGACAGAAGTAAGTAATGGAAGAGCATTATTACTAAAATACATTATGTTCTTGTGTAATAAAAAACTAAATTTATAAAGTCCCAGGTCTGACTTATGGCTTACTTTCTTTTTGGTTTTTCGAGGTAGGGTCTCACTGTAGCTCAGGCTGACCTGAAATTCACTATGGAGTCTCAGGGTGGCCTTGAACTCATGGCAATCCTCCTACCTCTGCCTCCCAAGTGCTGGGATTAAAGGCGTGCACCACCACGCCTGGCCTGGATTACTTTTTAATACATTTTGTTTTTATTTATTTGAGAGAGAGAGAGAGAGAGGGAGGGAGGCAGATAGAGAGAAAATGAGCATGCCAGGGCCTCCAGCTGTTGTAAATGAACTCCTGATACATGCCCTACCTTGTATTTTTGGCTTATGTGGGTCTTGTAGAATCTAACCTGGGTCCTTTGGCTTTGCAGACAAGCACCTTAACCACTACGCTATCTCTCCAACTCATGCTTAATGTTTTTAAAATTATTTTTTATCTACTTGCATGTTCATGAGAGAATGGGTTCATCAGGGCCTCCTGCATCTGCAAACAAACTTCAAACACATGTTGTGGTGGTTTGAATAGATGGCCCCCAATATATTCAGTTTTTTATTTGTTTGTAGTTTGCATTTGCAGTCACCTGGCTGGAGGCAGTGTCACTGGGTGGATCTTAAGGTGTGGTGGTGGGTTTCAGATTTCAATCTAAAGATAAGCAAAGTGTGCCTAGTTGGAGTTCCTAAAGTGTGCTATGTGGCTTTTGGGTTTTGGCTTCTGCTTCTCTCTCTATGCTTGGTCCTATGAAGGCAGGCCCGTTTCTTCTGCCATTATGGAACTTCCCCTGGATCTGTAAGCTTCAATAAACATCCTTCCTCCATAACTGTGTCTGCTCTGAAAGTTTATCTCAGTGAACCTGAAGCTGTCTGTTACACATGTGCTACTTTGTGTGTCTGGCTTTACATAGGTACTGGGGAATCAAACCTGGGTCAGCAGGCTTTGCAAGCAAGTTCCTTTAACCATTAAGCTATCTCTTCAATCCTAAGATTTACTGTTTTAATGTTTGATATTCATATATTCTGCTAGTCATGATTATGCATGCTAGTAGCCATAGATAGTCAGGAGGCAGAGTGAGGAGGTTAGCTTGATCATAAAAGTTTGGATCCAGCCTAGAGTATACAATGAAACCCAATCTCTAAAGAAAAAAAGGGAAGGGAGGGTGGAGAAAAAAAAGTCAATGGAAGTGGATTTGTTTTTAACAGATGCCATAACAAAATATAGACTAGGCAGGGCATAGAGGAATATACATGTAATCCAACCAAGCACTTGGGAAGCTGAGGCAAAAGATGGCAAGTTCAAGGTCTTTGGGGCTTCATAGTAAGTGCAAGACCAGCCTATATAGCTTATTGAGACTGTCTCATTTAAAAAATAGTAAAAGGAACTTCCTGTTAAGATGGTGGTGTAGGAAGCACTCCAAAACAGCCTAGCGGAGAAAAAGCCAAAAAAAAGTGAAGTATGTAAGAAACTATCAACTGCATCAGACAAGTAGGAGTTATTCAGAGCATCTAGAGATGACAGAAGCAGGCAGAAGTGGCTCCAACAGTGGCAGCACCAGGTCCACATGGCCACAGCTGCCAGGCTTGGCCTAAGCCACAGGAAGACAGTTGAGGGGATTTTCCACTCACATTGGCCTCCTCGCAAACTCAAGAACCATGAAGGGAGGACAGCAGGGACCAACAGAGTGGCTTGTTAGGAAGAGGATCACGAGGACCACTGGGAGAACTTCGGCCACCATCCATGGCCCCCTCCTCTACTGCCAGCATTAGTGCCAGCAAACACCAGAGACTTGGGGAAGGGAGCTCACCTGCACAGCATCTGGCACAGGTAATCAGAGCAGTGACCCACCAACCCAACCAGCCTACCTGAGCCCATAGCACAGCAAGGAGGGACCCAAATGGGCATGCAGCATAATTGAGACAAAAGCTATCCCAAAAGGTAACTGAAGTTACAACAGATCAGTACCTGCCAAATAAGCCTGGTATATGGGCTTGAACTGGAAGTGCTAATTGCACCTTCCATGTCAGGGTAAATTATATATTAAATATGACAGATGGTCAGATTTACCATTTTTAAATGAGCTATATTTTGGGCTTGTCATTTGTTGCTTCCTGATTTATAGTGCCTTTGTTTCCTCTGCTGTTGTTGGGGAAGGGTCTCACTTGGTCACAAGCTGACTTGGAACCCTCTACAGACCAGAAATCTTAGCTTCCCAGTTGACAGGATTAAGGGTGTGGGGCAATACACATCCTAAGGGACTGTGACTGGTTGTCATAATACCTACTCTTGCATAAATACTCTGTGCTGTTTTTCATTGAATGTGTACATTATTTAGTTAAATTTTAGAATTTGCCTATATTTTGTTCCACTCAGCCTACCTGAATACTCTCATAGCAGGCAAACCCAACACCTAGGGTCACTTTTGTGGTTACTCCGAGAGTCTTAAGAGCCACACCTAGCACCTTAAGCTGCTACCCTGAAGATATATAACATCAGATTAATTGATACATCTAATAGTACTGCAGATAATTAAAAAATCCAAACACTAAATTAATCCAAGATGCAAAAACCTCTACATTATAATACAAGAAACATAAAAATCAAGACAATATAAATCTACCAAAAAGTATTAATTCATCAGAAATGACCCCCAGAGAGACTGATTTATAGGAAATGCCTGAGAAAGATTTCAAAACAAAGATTATAAATATGTACAAAGAAATCAAAGAGGAAATCAAAGGAATGAAAGAGGCAATCAAAGGAACCAAAGAAGACACAGGACACCAATTTAATGAAATAAAGAGGTCAATACTAGACATAAATAAGGAAATAGAAATAATAAAGAAAAACAAGTCAGAATTACTAGTGTATTTTGTTCCACTCAGTCTACTTGCATACTCTCATAGCATGCAACCCAACATCTAGTGTCGCTTTTGTAGTTACTCTGAGAGTCTTAAGAGCCACACCTAGCACCTTAAGCTCCTACCCTGAAGATATATAACATCAGATTGATTGATACATCTAATAATGCTGCAAATAATTAGAAAATCCAAGCATTATATTAATGTAAGATGGAAAAATAACACAAGAAACAAGAAAAAAAAATCCAGCAAAAATTATTAATGCATCAGAAATGACCTCCAGTGAGATTGATTTAAAGGAAATGCCTGAGAAAGATTTCAAAAGAATGATTATAAATATGTTTTAAAAAATCAGAAAATGAAAGAAGACACAAGAAACCAATTTAATGAAATAAGAAGGTCAATACAAGATTTAAATAAGGAAATAGAAGTAATAAAGAAAAACCAGTCAGACCGACTAGCAATGATGAACTGTATCAATGAAATAAAAACTTCTGTAGAAAGTGCTCGCTTTGGCAGCACATATACTAAAATTGGAACAACAAAGAGAAGATTAGCATGGCCCCTGTGGAAGGATGACATGCAAATTCATGAAGTGTTCCATATTAAAAAAAAAAAAATCTGTAGAAAATCTCACCAGTAGAATGGATAAAGGACAGAATATCTAAACTAGAAGACCAGGTGGCAGATCTAATACAGTCCAACAAAGAGAAAGACAAACTAATAGGAAAGTATGAATGGAAATTTCAAGGTATTTGGGACACTATGAAAAGATCAAACATAAGAATTCAGGGCATAGTAGAAGGAGAAGAATTTCATTCCAAAGGCATAGCAGGTATTTTCAACAAAATCATAGAAGAAAACTTCCTCCAAATTGGGAAAGAGATGCCAATGCAGATACAGGAAGCCTTTAGAATGCCAAACAGACAAAACATGAAAAGAACCTCTCCTCACCATGTGATGATTAAACTCCCAAACATACAAACCAAAGAAAATATATTGAAAGCAGTTAGAGAGAAAAATCAAGTCACATACAAAGGCAAGCCCATCAGGTTCACAGTAAATTACTCAACACATACTTTGAAAGCCAGGAGGGCTTGGAATGATGTATTCAAGTTCTGAAAGACAATAACTGTTAAACAAGGTTACTTTATCCTGCAAAGCTATCCATTCAAATAGATGGAGAAATAAGGCTATTCCACAACAAAAGCAGGCTAAAGGAATATTTGAAGACAAAACCAGCTCTACAGAAAATTTTTGACAGGATCCTCCATGCTGAAGGGAAAGAAAAGCACATATATAAGGAACCTGGAAAAATCAAACCAATGCTCAAATACTAGTTAAGACAAGAGAGCAAAGGTAAAACCAGAAGAACTACAAAATAAGAAAAATGGTAAAAATAATTACACACCTTTCAAAAATAACTTAATATCAATGGCCTCAATGCCCCAACCAAAAGACATAGGTTTGCAGTCTGGGTTAAAAAGCAGAATCAAGGCTGGAAAAATTGCTTAGTGGTTAAGGCATTTGCCTGCAAAGCCAAAGGACCCAGGTTTGATTTCCCAGGACACACATAAGCCAGATGCACAAGGGGCATATGCATCTGTAGTTCATTTGCAGTGGCCAGAGGCCCTGGCATGCTCTCTTTCTCTCTCTCTCTCTCTCTCTCTCTCTCTCTCTCTTTCTTCTCTCTCTATCTCTCACTGCTTGACAATAAATAAATAAAATTAAAAACCAGGATCCTTCAATTTGTTGCTTCCAAGAAACTCACTGATCTACAAAGGATGGACACTATCTTAGGGTAAAAGGTTGGAAAATGGTGTTTCAAGAAAATGGGCCTAGAAAACAAGCACGGAATGCTATCCTAATAGCTGACAAGGTAGACTTCAGACCAACATTAGTTAGAAAAGATAAGGAAGGTCACTTTATATTAATTAAAGGCACACTCTAACAGGAGGAAATTACAATCCTAAAAATATATGTACCTACAATGGAGGCTCCCAATACCTTTTTTTGTTTGTTTGTTTTGGTTTTTTGAGGTAGGGCCTTACTCTGGTCCAGGCTGACCTGGAATTGACTATGTAGTCTCAGGGTGGACTCGAACTCATGGCGATCCTCCTACCTCTGCCTCCTGAGTGCTGGGATTAAAGAAGTGTGCACCACGCCCGGATTTTTTTTTTTTTTTTTTGAGGTAGGGTCTTACTCTGGTCCAGGCTCACCTGGAATTAACAATGTAGTCTTAAGGTGACCTGAAACTCATGGCAATACTCCTACCTCTGCCTCCCAAGTGCTGGGATTAAAGGCATGTGCCACCATGCTCGGCTGGGGCTCCCAATTTCATCAAACAAACATTATTAGAATTAAGGTCACAGATAACACCAAATACAGCTGTAGTGGGTGACTTCAACAATCCACTGTCATCAATTCACAGGTCACCCCAGCAAAAAAAATAAAATAAAATAAACAGAGATGCATCTGGATTAAATGAGGTCATAGAACAAATGGACCTAACAGATATATACAGGACATTTCATCCAAATGCTGCAGAATACACATTCTTTTCAGCAGCACATGGAACATTCTCTAAAATAGACCATATGTTAGGGTACAAAGCAAATCTTAACAAATACAGGAAAATTTAAATAATTCCTTCCATTCTATCTGATCACAGTGGGATCAAACTACAAATCAATAGCAAGAAAGGCTATAGAGCATACAAAATATCATGGAAACTAAACAATACACTACTAAATGATGAATGGGTCAGTGAGGAAATCAAGAAGGAAATAAAAATATTGATAGAGTCAAATGATAATGAGAACACAACATACCAAAACCTTTGGGACACAATGAAAGCATGCCCAAGAGGGAAATTTATAGCTTCAAGTGCCTATATAAAGATATTAGACAGCTGGGCATGGTGGTGCACACCTTTAATCCTAGCACTTGGAAGGCAGAGGTAGGAGGATCACCATGAGTTCGAGGCCACCCTGAGACTACATAGTGACTTGCAGGTCAGCCTGAGCTAAAGTGAGACCCTACATCAAAAATCAAAACACAAAAAGAAAGAAACAAAGAAAGTAGAAAGGTCATAAGCAAACAACTTAATGCTTCACCTTAAAGCCTTGGAAAAAGAAGAACAAGGCAAACTGAAAATCAGTAGATGGGAAGAAATAATAAAGATTTGGGCAGAAGTTAATGAACTAGAAACAAACAAACAAACCAAACCAATCCAAAGAATCAATGAAACAAAGAGTTGGGTCTTTGAAAGGATAAACAAGATTGATAAACCCTTAGCAAATTTGACAAAAAGAAAGAGAGAGAGACACACACAAATTAATAAAATTAGAGATGAAAAAGGCACCATCACAATAGATACCAGAGAAATTTAAAAAATCATAGGGACATACTAAAAGAAAATATATTCCACTAAGTTTGAAAATCGCAAAGAAATGGATGATTTCCTTGATTTATATGACTTACCAGAATTAAATCAAGATGAGATTAACCACTTAAATAGACTTATAACAAGTATGGAGGTCCAAGAGGTTATAAAAGAAAATCTCCCAACTGAAAAAAGTACAGGCCCAGATGTATTCACTGGTACATTAACACCAATGCTTCTTAAACTTTTCCATTAAATAGAAAAAGAAGGAACCCTACCAAACTCCTTCTATGAAGCCAGCACCACCCTGATACCAAAACCAGACAAAGATAAAACAAGAAAAGATACTTATAGACCAATATCATGAACATAGATGTACAAATTCTCAACAAAATATTGGCAAACAGAATACAAAAATATATCAGAAAAATCATTCACCCTGACAAAGTAGGCTTGATCCCAGAGATAGAGGGATGGTTCAACATATGCAAATTGATCAATGTCATACATTATATAAATGGACTGAAGGACATAAATCACATGATCATCTCATAAGATGCAGAAAAACACTTGACAAAATCCAATATCCCTTCATGATAAAAGCCCTACAGAGACTGGGAATAGAAGGAACATATCTCAAAATAATAAAGGCTATTTATGACAAACTTGCAGCCAACATAATACTAAGTGGAGAAAAACTTGAAGCTTTTCCACTAAAATCAGGAACAAGACAAGGGTGTCCACTGTCCCCACTTTTATTTAGTATAGTACTGGATGTCTTGACCATAGCAATAAGACAAAAAACACACGTAAAAAGGGATACAAATTGGGAAGGAAGAGATCAAGTTCTTATTATTTGTAGATTACATGATTCTATGCATATAGGACCCTAAAGACTCTATGAGCAAACTGTTAGAGCTGATAAACACCTATAGCCATGTAGCAGGATACAAAATAAACACCAGAAATCAGTAGCCTTCCTATATGCTAACAACAAACACACAGAGGATGAAATCAGAAAATCACTCCCATTTACAATTGCATTAAATGAATAAATAAATAAATAAATAACTAAATAAATAAATAAATAAGTACCTTGGTATAAACCTAACCAAGGAAGTGAAGGATCTCTACAATGAAAACTTTAAAACACTCAAGCAAAAAATTGCTGAAGATACTAGGAAATGGAAAGACAACCTTTGTTCTTGGAATGGAAGAATTAATATTGTGAAAATGTCAATCCTACCTAAAGCAATCTACACATTTAATGTAATCCTCATCAAAATTCCAGTGGCATTCTTCATGGAAATAGAAAAAACAATCCTAAAATTCACTTGGAAGCACAAAAAACCTTGAATATCACCATACCTGATATTAACCTATGTTACAGAGCCATAGTAATAAAAACACCATGGTACTGGCATGAAAACAGACATGTATATCAATGGAACAGAATAGAGGACCCAGATGTACGGGTAGCTATAGTCACCTGATCTTTGACAAAGATGCCTAAAATACTCATTTGGGAAAGGACAGCCTCTTTGGCAAATGGTGCTGGAAAAACTGGATATGTATCTGTAGAAGGATGAAGATAGATCCTTTTCTCTCTCTGTGCACAAGAATTAAGTTTAAATGGATCGAAGACCTTAATATCAGACTTGAAACTCTGAAACTGCTAGATCAAAAATAGGGGAAACTCTTCAACACATTGGTCTTGGCAAAGACTTTCTGAATATAACCCCAATTGCTCAGGAAATAAAACTTCAGATCAATTGCTGAGATCTCATGAAATTACAGTTTTTCTACAGTAACAGACACTGTGAATACAGCAAAGAGGCTACCTACATAATGGGAGAAAATCTTTGCAAGCTATACATCTGATAGAGGAGTAATATCTAGGATATACAAAGAACTCAAAAAATGAAATAACAAGCAATCAAACAACCCTATTTAAAAGTGGGCTATGAAACTAAATAGCAAATTCTCAAACAAAGAAATACAGATGGCATATAAACATCTAAAAATATGATCTTCATCTGTAGTCATCAGGGAAATGCAGATTAAGACTATGTTGAGATTCCATCTCACTCCTGTCAGATTGCCTAACATCACGAAAACAAATGACCATAAATGCTGGCAAGGATGTGGAAAAAGAGGAACCCTTGTGTATTGTTGGTGGGAATGTAGTCTAGTACAGCCATTGTGGAAATCAGTGTGGAGGTTCCTGAGACAGCTAAAAATAGATCTATCATATGACCCAGGTATAGCATTCCTAGGCATATATCCTAAGGACTCATCTAACTACCTTAGAGAGACTTGCTCAACCATGTTTATTGTTGCTCTATTCATAATAAGTAGGAAATAGAACCAGCCTAGATGACCCTCAACTGATGAGTGGATAATGAAGATGTGGAACATTTACACAATGAAGTTCTACTCAGCAGTAAAGGAAAATGAAATTTGCAGGAAAATGGATGGACCTGGAAAGTATTATACTCAGTGAGGTAACCCAGGCCTAGAAAACCAAATGTCACATGTTTTCTCTGATATGTGGATCCTAGCTATAAGTGGTTGGACTTCTATGTGAATAGGAATAAAACTCAGTAGCAGAGGCCAGTAAGCTGGAAAGGAGTTCATAAGGGAATAGAAAGGAAGGGGGGAGACTTAATAGTATGGTATTGTATATATGTCAGTAGAAGAACAGATTAATGGGGGTGCAAAGGCCTAAGTGAGGTCTGGGAAAGAGATTGAGTAAAGGAAAGGTGGAGGGACAGCTAATCAAAATCTAACAGGATATAAATAAGCCATATGGAGACCTACATTTTTGGACAATGGAACATTCAGAAGCCATAGGTTGTTACTAGAATTTTTTCAGTGCCAGGGATGGGATACCTTCCAGTGAGTTGTTGGCCAGGGAGGTTACTGATAACCCCAAAACATTACAGGCCACTGCCGAGGCCCTTGGTTTCTTTCCAGGAATAGATGGTAAGACCTTATTGCTATAGACTCCACTTACTCAGGCTGCCAGGTCACTGAGAAATCCTGCTGTAGCTGAACTGAAAATGTCCTCCATGTAGACCAGCTAACAGAAAGCTGGAAAAAGCTGTGCTACATGCAGTTCAATGGGAGAGAGAGAAATCACCAGTGAAGGTACTCAACAAGTAACAGGAAGGCTGGAGATATAATTCAGTGACAGAGTGTTTGGCTTCTAAGTATGCAGTGTGACCACATATATCTGTAACCACAGTCATGAAATGCAGAGATGGAAAAATTTCTGGGGTTTACTGCTCAGAGGATCTGACTGGAAAAAAATTAAGAAATAACAGGGCTGGGTATGTTGGCCCACACCTTTAATCCCAGCACTCTGGAGGCAGTGGTAGGAGATCATTGTGAGTTTGAGGCCATCCTGAGATTACATAGTGAATTCCAGGTCAGCCTGGGCTAGAGCAAAACCCTACTTCAAAAAACCTATATATATATATATATAATTTTAATAGATTTATAGAAGCTGAGCCTTCTTCTGTACCTGTTTACATCAGGAGCAGTAACTGAAAACACCACCTGTTTTAACAAGGCCATGCTTAGTAACTTAGAATATTTTGACACTTCTGTTTTTCAGCTTGCTTTATCTTGCGTTTGGAGGATGAGTGTGTTATGAAGTATGTGTTTGGATGCAAGAGTTATTCTGAGATAGAAGGATGGTAAGGCAGAAAAAATATCAGGCAGTAATAAACCATAATCATCCTAAGGTTGATAATTGTTCAATTCCTGATTTCAAGAATTCTAAAAATTCTATTACTTTACCTTAAAAGTAAAGAATAAAACAGTGTCCCAGCTTCTTTTATGGGGATACAGGGTAGAGTGACTAGAAAAGACAGAGTGCTGTGCAGTAGAACTTCTTATGATAACAGAAACCATTTCCAGGTTATGCAATATAGTAGCTGTTGCAGTTATTCCCTCATTGATGGAACAAAACACCATACCAGAAGCATTTCATAGAATGAAAAAGTTTATTGTGGCTTACAATTTTTTGTTTTGTTTTGTTTTTTGAGGTAGTGTCTTGCTGTAGCTCAGGCTGACCTGAAATTCACTATGTAGTTCCAGGCTGGTCTTGAACACAGCAGTCCTCCTACTCTGCTTCTCAAGTGCTGGGAGTAAAGGCATACATCATCACACCAGGCTTGGTGTATAATTTTTTTATTTTTTTGAGGTAAGGTCTCACTCTAGCCCAGGCTGACCTGGAACTAACTAATCCAAGGCTGGCTTCAAACTCATAGTGATCCTCTTACTTCTGCCCCCTGGTATTAAAGATGTGTGCCACCATGCCTGGCAGAACAGACATGGTGGTGTACCAGACACTTTGTCACATCAGTTGGGGGAAAGCTGCAAGAGTCAGCTCACTACCATAGACAATGGTGCTATACTATAAGGCCCCTAGGCTCAACCCCAGTGACACACCTTCTCCAGCAAGGCTCCAAACCCCAAAGGCTCCACTGGCTGTGGTTTAAGTATGAATTCTCACCACAAACACTTGAGGTTATGGGGGACATTTTATATTCATACCACCACAGTAGCATTGCCAAATGTGGATATGAGCAATTAGAATATAACTGGTATGTGTTAACCCAGAATTCAGGAGAATAAAGACAACTCACCACAAATTATGGCCAAGTTGAAGAAAGCTTTTTTTTTTTTTTTTTTTTTCTAGGTAGGGTCTCACTCTAGCTCAGGTTGACCTGGAACTCACTATGTAGTCTCAGGGTGGCCTTGAACTCATGGTGATCCTTCTACCTCTGCCTCCCAAGTGCTGGGATTAAAGGTGTGCGCCACCATGCCCGGCTGAAGCAAGCTTTTAATTGTGCACAATAGAGCCAGCCCAGCAGCTGCCTCCCTAAGGTGTGTGTGTGTAGAGAACATCCCCGAGTCAGCTTCTCAGGCTCTTTTTTTTTTTTTTTTCTTTGTTTTTGAGGTAGGGTCTCACTCTAGTTCAGGCTGACCTGGAATTCACTATGTAGTCTCAGGATGGCCTCGAACTCACAGCGATCCTGCCACCTCTGTCTCGTGAGTGCTGGGATTAAAGGCGTGTGCCACCATGCTTGGCTTTCAGGCTCTTTTTACAGGGCAAAACCCTAGAAATTACAGGGTAGGGGGTTTTCAGAGGCAAGTAAGCATGGTGACAGAAGAGACCAGCCATTACAGTTAAACTACTTCCCTGAACAGTATGAATACACAGTCCTGGAACAGTAACCAGGAAACAATTTGTTGCCCCAGCTCAGACATAGAAACTTGGTAAAACAGAAACTTAACTTAGTCATTATATCAAAATGGCTCTTGCTATTAAAATGGAGTCAGGTTGGCTCTTCATTTCCTTTCAAATCTTTGATAGGGTTTTTTTTTTTTTTAATTTCCATTGGCTATATTTGTTGATAATGTTTTTGAAGAGCAAATGTTTTAATAGTTTCTATCTGTCTGGATACAAAATTAGTAATGTCCTGGAGAACACATGACCCAATTGTTAGGGCAAGAAAGACAAGTAATAAAGGGTCCACTGCAGCTGAGATAAGAGTAGTTCACCAGGTTAGGAGCCACAAATGAGTGAGACCATGTGACAGTTATCTTTCTGTGATTGGGTGAGTTCACTGAGAATAATATGTTCCAAGTTTGACCATTTTTCTTCAAATTTCATTGTGTCATTTTTTCCTAACTGCTATGTAGAATTCCATTGTGTAGATATACCACATCTTAGTTATCCATTCATCTAATGATAGATATCTGGTTTGGTTCCAGCTCTCTTAGCTATTATGAATTGTTCAGCTATAAACATGGTTGAGCAAATATCTCTGAGCTGAGGTTTGGAGCTTTTAGGGTAAATGTCCAGTAAGGGAATAACTGTTGGTTCCTCTATAGTCATTCTTTTTAGTAGTCTTCATGCTGCTTTCCATAGTGGTTGTACCAGTTTACATTCTCACCAGCAGTGAATGAGGGTTCCTATTTGTCCACAACCTCACCAGCATTTGTTGAGAGCAGCCCCGAGTTAGCTTCTCAGGCTCTTTTTTTTGTTTCTTTTTTTTTTTTTTTTGAGGTAGATTTTTTTTCTTAATTTTTATTAACATTTTCCATGATTATATAAAAAATATCCCATGGTGCTGCCCTCCCTCCCCCCATTTTCTCTTTGAAATTCCATTCTCTATCATATCCCCTCCCCATCTCAATCAGTCTCTCTTTTATTTTGATGTCATGATCTTTTCCTTCTCTTATGATGGTCTTGTGTAGGTAGTGTCAGGCACTATGAGGTCATGGATATCCAGGCCATTTTATGTCTGGAGGGAGGACGTTGTAAGGAGTCCTACCCTTCCTTTGGCTCTTACATTCTTTCCGCCACCTCTTCCATATTAGACCCTGAGCCTTGGAAGGTGTGATTGAGATGTTACTCAGTACTCCAGTCACTTCTTTCCAGCACTATGATACCTTCCGAGTCATCCCATGAGGTAGATTTTTTAATGTTTGCTATCCTTACTGGGGTAAGGTGGAATCTCATAGTTGTTTCAATTTGCATTTCCCTGATGATTAGGGATATTGGACAATAAACTGGGCCCAAATGGAAATGGTACCATAAAATCCTACATCCTAAAAGACATACTAAAAAGTCAAACCTTTATCAGGTGCTTAAGAGAACACCTGATTCACAGGGACCTGGAGAGGGTATGACAAAGACTATCCTCAATCTTATCCTGTTTCTCTCTCTCTCTCTCTCTCTCTCTCTCTCTCTCTCTCTTTTTGGGGGGGGGTTGGTTTTTAGAGGTAGGGTTTCACTCTAGTCCAGGCTGATCTGGAATTCACTCTGTAGTCTCAGGGTAGCCTCAAACTCATGGCTATCCTCCTACCTCTGCCTCCCAAGTGCTAGGATTAAAGGCATGTGTTACCATGCCTGGCTTCTTTCTCTTTTATATTACCTACATTTTTCTTCCTTCTTCTCCCTTGGCACTGACCTGTAACTCCCATTGACAGCATGTGGATAACATCCACAATGAGCTGTTAATCAAAGAGACCTACAAGGTTTCCCAAAAGAAGACAGAATTCTGTCAGAGTACTTGATGACTCAGCAAAGGTTAATGGTAAGACCCTACTGGTGAAGACACCTTATGCTGTTGGGACAGAACATGGAGTGACCTTGCTGGAAACTGGAAGAGAGTCAATTCCCAGACAATTAGTTTGTCTAGTGCCAGAAGGTGTTACATGAGCAACTGGGAGAAAATGACCAACATCTGTCTAAGCAAGTTGTGGTCTAAGCTACTTGGCAGCAATCAACCTGACATGATGCTCACACAAGTGCAATAGTGACACACAGCCATGGTGGGTTACCAACTAGTCTTGATTTGGCTAACGGATCGACTCAGTGGAATGGAACCCATACCTGGAACAGGGAAACAAGTCAGAACCATATCCAAAAATGAGCTTGCTCTCTAATATCAAGCTCCAACCAATAGTGGGCTACAAGAGGGCCTACATCCATTAAGTTCTCTCTAAAATAATAATGGGTATCCATGTATCTTGCACTGACCTCAGTCTCCATTGGAAAATTTGCTTCTCTTCTTTAGATGGACACAGAACCTGAGGATAGATCAGCCCATCACACCCCATCAGGGCACCAGCTGACACAATAGAATTAGTGGGGTAATGAACAAGAGCTGCTTTCTCAGTGAACCTGGTATCAGCACAAGGGTGAAGGAGATAGACACAGAGAACACTCAATTCCTACCAAATCAAATATCCAGAGACACTGAGATTCCAAAGACTTCATCACTGAAATAGACCTAAAATGAACCCAACATGGCTCAGGAAAATTTGCAGAAGAGGGGGCAGAAAGATTATTAGAGCCATTAGTTGGGTCATTATGCACAAAGACATTGCCTCTCCACCATAGTTGATGGCCACCCTCCTAATGCAACACCCACAATCCTCACGGGGGGGGGGGGACAACAGGGAGAAGGCTAACGATGGTACCATCATGGCTGTATACACACTATATACATAACTAATAAAAAAACAAGTAGTTAACCAGAAGGACCAATGGAATAAAGATTGATACCAGTTACCTCTTGGGGATCCCTTCAGCTACTGACAGAGATAAGTTCAGCTTCTTAGCAGTTAACTCTTACATTGACTTTACATTTCTCGTAACTTCCTAGTCATAATCCCTTATATTCTAACATGCATTTCTTTTAACCAGGCACAGTGTACATCATGTCCATTTTTTTTTCAAGGTAGGGTTTCACTCTAGCCCAGGCTGACCTGGAATTCACTAGGTAGTCTCAGGGTGGCCTTGAACTCACAGTGATCTTCCTACCTCTGCCTCCCAAGTGCTAGGATTAAAGGTGTGCACCACCCCGCCCAGCCATGTCTATTTTTGTTTAAATTTCATGTTTAATTCCTCAAACTTCTGCTGTATGTAGACTAGTCAGCTTCTGGAGTCACTAGAGCAGGGCTGTAGTCTCCTTGTCAGGGGCAGCTGTCCTCTGGATCTTGACCTGGAGGGGACCCTCTGGGTTCCTGATATTCTGTTAGCTGTTACCAGTAGCTGAGGACATTGTCTTCTTGACTCTGGTGTGATGAATCTATACCCCTTGGTTGATGGGTATGGGCCCAATTCCCTGAGGGAATGTGGGTTCCCTTGTGTTACAAATTTTAAGGAAGCACCATCAATGGCAAGTGAATCTGGTTACCTCTATAAATCTGATCAAAGAGACACCTTTGAACAATCAGCATCATCCACATTAGCAAGTACAAATAGGTAGAATTCCAAACTGCTTTTATATGTTAGGATAGGGGTCTGAGATCTGTCCTTAGTTATATACCTCCTTTAATAAGAACAAAGTCACAATGACTAAGTCACCTTTTATAAGATTTAGATTATAACCTTAGTGATAACCATCCAGCAATACCAGAATGAACAATACAGGAACCATTTTAAAATTATAGGGTTTTAGCTAGGTGTGGTGGTGCATGCCTTCAATCCCAGCACTTGGCAGGAAGAGGCAGGATCACTATGAGCTTGAGGCCAGCCTGGGACTACAGAGTGAGTTCCAGGTCAGTTTGAGCTGTAGTGAGACCCCTACCTCAAAAAAGTAAATAAATAAAAATTACCCTAGTCTTTATTTATTTATTTATTTATTTATTTTGTTTTTTGAGGTAGGGTCTCACTCTAGCTCAGGCTGACCTGGAATTCACTATGTAGTCTCAGGGTGTCTTGTAATTTTTTTAAGAGAAAAAAACACATTAAGAAAAACTTTAGATAATTTTCAAAGTTTTTTTTTTTTTTTTCAGTGATCTGACTGGCCAAAAATAACATTAAGCAAATGAAATGCAAGCTTTAAAAGTTTTCATTTTCTTTTATATTCTATTATTATTGGTTAATTCAGCTGAATAGTTTTGCTTATTATAGACAGACATCATGAACATTGTATAAACCAGATTACAATATGCTGATATCTGGAAAAGTCTAATATTGACAAAAAGTAGAGTTCACATATTTAAGGCACCTGAGGCTACAGAGAGTAAACTTATGAACAAAAGATCTGCTAAAAGAATTGAAAATAAAGAAGTCTATATTACATAGTAACATTTTGGGCTTAAATATGAAGACATGAAAAACTTTACAATTTTAAAGTTTATTAGAATCAGGATAGCTTTATATGATATTTTCACATATATTTTAGGTGGATATTTAGCACTTTTAAAAGCTAAATAAGATGACCACCTAATCCATAAGTCAATTTCTGAACTTAATTCAGCTATATTTAACATATTCAAAGAATGGAGGAACTGGTATAAACTGCTATTATTTAATAAAAAAGGAGACATATCTCATGGAAAAGGGAAGGAATGAGCATGCCAGGGCCATTTGCCACTGCAAACAATCTCCACATGCATACTCCACTGTGTGCATCTGGCTTTGCAAACAAGCACCTTTAACTGTTGACCCAGAAAGAAACATTTTTAATCTCCTCCAAATTAATTTTATAGAACTATGCTAGATTCAAATATACACACAATTTTATGACATAATCTATAACTATTTAAATCTTAACCAACTTTATAATTTTGCCTGTAGCACTTTGGTAAACTTAATGATGTAACTTAAATCTAAAGTATTAAGACTGTGATTGTTGGAAGAATTGAGGAATAGTTCCCAAGTGTATGACAGATAAATGCTTTCAATGTCTCCAAATGTGGTCTGTTTGCCTTATAAAATAGGAAAAGAGAATAAATAATTCCTCTGTGAGATTTTTTGAGGCAGAGTTTTAGATATAATAACCTTAGAAGAGAATTAAATATTGAAAGGCCAAATATAACCATTTTAAGTAGAAAGGCTCAGGCCTGATTTAGATAGAGAACTAGCCGGCTAATGTGCTGACCTCTGCTTCTGTAAACTTTGTTTGCTTGCTCAATTGCTGCCTTTCTCCCTAAAGTTTCTGGGGAATCTCCATTTCAAGGACCTTCCAGAAACACTCCACTGTGGGGGGCCTCTGGCCTCCAACCACCTGCTTAGATTAACCTGTCAATTCAAAAGTCGTAAAGTACCACTGTTTGCTTAACCCATCACAATGGAGATTACCTCATCTGCCTGGAGTGTCCCTAGCTCCTGCCCCCAACTTTGCCCGCTGAAACCCCAAGCCAATCAGAACTGTTTAAATCAACCAATCATGTATCTATCTCCTACTTCTTTGTTCGAATTCCTATATGAACCCCTTCCCCCAAAAGGAAGGGGCTCTTTCCCTTACTACCGCGGTGTCAGACTGTAGGGATGGAGCCCAGGCCTGGGCTTGCAATAACGAAACCTGTTGCTTTTACATTCGAGTGTCTCGGCTTCTGTGGTGGTTCTCTGGGTGACTCCTGGGTGACCGGGTCTTGGCTCCTGGTCAGGGGACTCGGCACAACAATATTAATGGGCCAACTTTAACCTTAAGATTTGGTTAAAAGGTTGACAAATAGAGGAACCTAGCTAACTTGGCTGAGTACTCTAAAGTCAGTCTCTCACAACCATTATCATGACCAGATTAACACCAGTGAGTTAAAGTGTTAAGTTTATAACCTGAATACCATAGCAATTTGCCACTAGCTAGGGCCATCCTTTGTTAGTCTGATGTAAACCCTAGATTAATAGACATTTTATATCTCAGGAAACTTGTAATTCGTTCAAGAACTTTAAGATTAGTTAATCAACATTGTCTTTAATCTTTTGCTTAACTTTATTCATATCTCCATTTACATACTTTTACCCTACAATCTATGTAACTACTCTGTAACAATCTTTTTCATCAAACATTTAGTATCCAACATTTAAAGTTTCCTCTCCAGTCAGGCATGGTGGCACACACCTTTAATCCCAGCATTTCGGAGGCAGAGGTAGGATTGCCATGAGTTCAAGGCCACACTGAGATTTCATCGTGGGTAGGATTGCCATGAGTTCAAGGCCACACTGAGACTTCATAGTGAGTTTCAGGTCAGCCCGAGCTAGAGTAAGACCCTACCTCAAAAAAAAAAAAAAAAAAAAAAAGAAGAAGAAGAAGAAGAAGAAGAAGAAGTTTCCATCTGTAGCAATTTGGGACTCACCCATCATCACGCTGGGGCCAGGACCGTGAGATTCCCTGCACCTGTAAGCCACCTGGCTCTGTAAGGCAGGAAAGCTAAGAGCCATCAGGGATTTTCCTGGGACAGAGAGGTCTGTGTCTTGTCTTTCTGTCCAACAATAAGCCTTGTATGTTAGGCTCCTCTTATTCCCAGGGCTACCTGGCCATCTGCAGATCAAGCCCTTCAGGGGAAAGCACTAAATGACACATTGCAGGTGCCTGTTCATTTATAGTCCCTTACTTTTATCTTTGCTGTGGAAAACCACCCCAGCCGTAGCATGTGAGAGCAAGACAGTTCTTCCCAGGTTCTAGCATTTGCCTGGAATTGACGCAGAACTTAATTTTTTAAAATCTACTTTTGCTCCTGGGGAACACAGTGGGACAGCATAACCCTCCCCCCTTTTTTCCCTAAAATTCCAGGGATAGTTTTGGACTTCCTTCATAGTAGAAAGCAGCTTTCTGATCCTGTCATTTTATAAATTTTTAAGAGTAGGAGGCTCTTGTCATCTTTTTTCTGCCTATGATTTTAATTATTTTCTTTTTTTTTTTTTTTTTTTTTTTTTGTGGTTTTTCGAGGTAGGGTCTCACTCTAGCCCAGGCTGACCTGGAATTCACTATGGAGTCTCAGGGTGGCCTCGAACTCACGGCAATCCTCCTACCTCTGCCTCCCGAGTGCTGGGATTAAAGGCGTGCGCCACCACGCCCGGCTGATTTTAATTATTTTCAATGTTCCTTCTGGGGGACACTCAGGAGTAAAAGTTGGCTATGTAGTCTAGAACAGTGGGCTTGGTGAATTTCCCTTTATCATTTTGCAGCCTTAGGGCTGTTAACCTCACATACATTCAAATATGTACACATTCATTCCAAGTGCACTTTTCATATAGACTCCAGACATATTTTCTCCTCACACATTCATTCATTTATTTATTCAAAAGTTATGCATTCCCATTTTAAATTCCTATTGTATTTGTGACTCTGGAGACCAAAACCAAACCTCAAAATTACTTTGAGTATAATTTCAGATTTCATACCAAGACTTTTTCAAATTAAAACTTGATTAGTCTCAATTCCAATTTTTAATTTCCAAATTTCAATTTATGTGGGGTGGTCAGGGTGTCCAGGTCACCCAAGGAGAACCTGTGACATAATATGCAGTTCCTAGGAGGGTCCCAAAATGTTAAGCACAAAAGGACAAAACAAATATTAAACAGAAGGACAGGACACAAAAGGACAAAGAAACCAGGTATGGTGGCACACACATTTAATCCCAGAACTTGGGAGGCAGAGGTAGGAGGATCACCATGAGTTCGAGGCCACCCAGAGACTACATAGTGAAATCCAGGTCAGCCTGAACTAGAGTCACACCCTACCTCAAAAAAAAAAAAAAAAAAAAAAAAAAAAAAAAAAAAAAAAGAACAAGACAGACAACAATTGAATAATATATGGGCCCCCCAAACCAGAACCAAGTAGACAATGCAATATCTTGCTATTTCCTAGAACTAGGTGGGCAGTGCAATGGAGTGTGAATGTGCCTCGTCAGACATCTCTCTGTTCCCAGACGGGATCCCACCAGAACCAGTACCAGATGTCATAGAAGGAAATGCCTTACTGTTGTAAAGAGCAAAATGTTATATTTCTCTACATTTCTTTTTTAATTTTTTTTGTTCATTTATTTATTTCAGAGTGACAGAAGGAGGCAGGGAGAGAGAGGAGAGAGAGAGAGAGAGAGAGAGAGAGAGAGAGAGAGAGAGAGAATGGGCCCGCCAGAGCTTCCAGCCTCTGTAAACGAACTCCAGATTCGTGCGCCCCCTTGTGCATCTGGCTAACGTGGGTCCTGGGGAATTGAGCCTTGAACCGGGGTCCTTAGGCTTCACAGGCAAGCACTTAACCGCTAAGCCATCTCTCCAGCCCTCTACATTTCTTTATACCTAGCTTGGAGAAAAATAGAATGGAATGAAGCCGGGCATGGTAGCACACATCTTTAATCCCAGCACTTGGGAGACAGAGGTAGGAGTATCTCCATGAGTTCGAGGCCACCCTGAGACTACATTGTGAATTCCAGGTCAGCCTGGGCTAGAGTGAGACCCTACCTCAAAAAAAAAAAAAAAAAAAAAAAAAAAAAAAAAAAAAAAAAAAAAAAAAAAGGAATGAAACACTTGTTTAAACAGCTGGGGTTGGTAGATATACAGGAGGCTCTGCTGATGGTGGGTAAACAGGAGGCTCTGCTGGTCTGAATAGCATTGTTGAGCAAACTCCTTAAGGGCAGATAAGCAGGACATTGGGAGACTCCTGGTTGTAGGCCTACCTCACATCCCCCAGGTACTTCCTGTAACTGAACAACAGATCTGTTTACAAGTTCCTTCCCCCCCCCCCCCTTTCTTTCTTTCTTCCTTATCATCTTCTAAGGTGCACTGAATTCTCCACTATGTTTAAAATTACTTTTATGGCTGTAAGTCTCTAATTGGGAAAAACAGCCATAGATGTCAAAAGGGTTATTTTCAAATCTAGAATATATATAGATGACTCTGACTAAAGGTTGCTTAATTCAAAAGACTTTCTTATACTGGGAACAATGGTGAGTCTCTTCTAACTTATGCCAGGACATCCTTATGTAAGTTCTCAGACCAAAATATATTTGTACAGCCTTTAGTGGCATCTAATGGCTCTATGGTACCAACCTTTGGCCCTGGCTAGTCCCAGGATGAATATAAAAAGGTACACTCTGGAAGGCTATTATTAAGGTTAAATGTTGTGTATATGTTGCTGATAACTCTGCTAATATCTCATCTGTTTTCCAAGCCATATGGAAACAGATTCAGGCCATGTCAAACACTACTGTGCCATTTGATGAACAGTTATGGAAGAAAACCTAAGTGAGCTCATGCTTAGATGGTCCTGAGACAATCCAACTCCATCTACCTGGGTTCCCTTGAATACTCCCCAAGGTCTAGAAATCCACAAGAAGGATAGCCCTGAAGGCAACCAGTCTGATGTGTGCTCACTTCTCATTAACTCTTTACTTTTCTTCTTTCTCCCCAACATTCTCTTCCAAGACTATCTTCCTACACTCCATCAATACACTTCCCGGGTCCTTTAGAGTAGTCCCCTAGTAGTTCCCTTCTCTGGGACAGACTCTAACTGCCACAACTTCATGCCCTATTCATCAGGAAATAGTTAATGATCTGACTTCATTGCCCCCTTGTCCTTGAAGAACAGTTGGAGTGTCTTTTCATGAACTGAAGGGGAGTAGAGTTAGGGTGACTGGACCCCTGAAGATAAAAAGGGCAGGAAAGATTTTCTTATCTCTTGCCCAGTTCCAAAGAACAGTTTTTCCACAAACAGTTAGGACCCCTCCTCGGAGGGAGGTCAAAAGCTGGAGGAAACCCTCTCTGACTTTATATTAAAAACAAAGACTAGCCTAGAGAGAAAAATTCCCAACCCCTTCAAGGGGGTGCAGGCCAGGCCCAGATCTCTGCCAGCCTGAGTCGCCACCATCATGTGCACCCGATTCCTGGTTCTGAAAAGGACAGGCCTCACCCTCTTTGATGCCATTCAAAGTATTCCCCTTTGCCTGCCTAGCTCTAAGCTGAAAAGAGCTGAATGGCTCCTCAATATTTCCATAACCAAGTCCACTTGTGTCAAGACACCCACACTACTATGGTGCAAAGGGCTAACATGTAAGGTTCAGGAGTGACCAAGAACATGGAGACCACTCTAAGGCAAAGACGGAAGCTTTTATTCTGGGGGGTGGAGTGTGGGGAGGGGCACGAGCTGCCAGGACTGACTCTCAAGAGCAGAGCAGTCAACTTTGAGATTACAGATAGTGTGCTATCTTCAGTTGGGGGAAGGTGATGAAGGTCAGGAACTCCTTTGTTCTTTACCTTAGACATAGGGTTTGAGAACAGAAGTGACCAGGTGGGAGATAAGGGGGCAGGAACCCTAGACCTGGGGCATTGTTAGGCAAGAAAGGGATAATGGCTGGGTGGTTTCTTAAGGAATATGGATGACCCACCTCCTTTTCCCTGTTGCCATCCTGCTGTCCTCAGTGACTCCATTTTGTCCTGACCTAGCATTCTAGCCTCTTGTTAATGATAAGAGACGAAGGTTAATTTTTATGTTGACCATAAGGGCAATGAATTCTTATGGGAGAGGCTGGATAATGTAGTCAATGGGTCTCCCTTCAGGGAAGGTGATGAGGAGGCAGTTTCATGGTGGCTATAGGAGGCAGAGTGGTGGGATCAGTAGCACCAGTGTAGCATGTTGTTATGACTCGGACCTGAGCAAAGCAGGGAATTCTCTCATACCACCTCTGTATTGAGCTGGCTTCAGTGTAGTCACTGGAGATGGGCTCTGTGCACCTTGTGAGAAGACAGAGGGGAGAATAAAGGAGATTGTAACCCTTGTCAACAGCTATGACATTGCCCCAGCCAGCGGGGCTTCAACAGGAGCACAGACCCCAGAAAACCTGAAATGAAAGGGACAAGAGACATAAGGAACCGACAGCAAGACAGGAGTCTGATCAAGCTGCCAATTTTTATTTTTCTCAGGGTGCCTTTTATACAGCAGAACAGAGGAGTTTGTCAGCAGTTTAGGTATTGCTACAGTTCTGTTTCAATAGGATAAGGTCCGGGCCCCAAAGGCACAAGATGTTTCACAGGATAAGGCCCCAGCCCCAAAGCCACAAGATAACGACTTTCTCATTCTTTATGGGTTACATTGTTCTTTCTCCGTGCATGGGTTAACAACTGCAGACCTTGTGACTTTCCAAAACAGACAACTTATCACAAAATGGAGTCATTATTTAAGATGGAGGCACTTTTGGTTTCCTAGTGCCCAAGGGTTCCCCACATCTCCTCCCTTTCTATTAGTTTTAGAAGGTGTTTTCTGTGGTGGCCAATTTTTGTAAACTTTGTTAGGACTCCCAGGGTCCCATGATTTCACGGTGGGCCTGTAACCAACTGGGGGAGCATTGACCTGACTCCTTCCGTGGGGTTCTTACCCCACCTTGGTTGCTCTTGGTACCTTTTGGTGAGGGGAGGCAGAGCCAACACAGAAAGTATGGTACCAACTTCCATGCAAGTGAGGTTTGACTCTCAGGGAATTCAGAAGCGGTCAAAGGGGACCTTCCCTTGCGGTGCTATGCCTCGCACCCATGTTGGTGCCCATATTGTACTCACACATTTGTGAGTCAATATGCACAGGTCTGATTCCTATGCAGTTCCTGTCGGTGGGGAGTCACTCAGATCATTTTAAGTTTAGACAAGTGCCAATAAGGGAGGAGATATGGGGTACACCTGCAAACTAGGGCAAAGGTTCGGCACCTAGGCCAGGGGGCGGCCGCAGTGGGCGGTTATGAGGTAGGTCTTGGTCTTCAAGAGCCAGGCGATGGTAGTGCACTTGATTTGGTCATGCTGTGGCTGAATCAATCTATTCCTTAATAAAGGATGTTAGCATTTTAAACAACCGTGGGCCAAAACTTAGTAAGAGGAGTAGGCCAACCAAAGGACCTAAGATACAGGGGAGGATTGAGGACAGCCAAGGATGAGAAAAGAACCAACCAGATGTTTCTGTCATGCCTCTATTATTTTTTCTTTTCTCCAAGGATTCTCTGACCTTAGCCATACTATCCCTTGTGACACCTGTATGGTCAGTGTAAAAACAGCATTCTTCCCGTAAGGCAGCACATAGTCCCCCCTCCTTCAAAAGAAGGAGGTTGAGGCTCCAGCGATTTTGAAGTACCACCTCAGATAAAGAGACTAAAGACTTTTCTAAAGCAGTAATTCCCTTTTCTAGGTTTTGAAAGTCCTTATCCAGTTGGGAACGCAGGATTTCATATTGGGCATTTCCCTGTACAAGAGCAGCAATACCCATGCCGGCGCCCACGGCGCTGACACCCAGAAGCAAAGCAAGCGAAATAGCAGTGCCAGTAATGGGTTCACGTTTGGTCCTATGTGGATAGGGGAGGGGTGAGGCAAAGGAAGCGTCAAAGTCTGGAGCAGGACGATAGGAAATGCGAGGGAAGAATCGGACAGGGACACAGAGCTGAGGGGAAAAGAGCAGGTGATCCACGGAAGCACAAGCTGTTAGGCTGTCGTGGCAGGCCCACCAATAGCCCTGGGGGAGGAGATAATAGGAACCAGTAAGGGAGGAATTAAGAGAGACAGAATTCTCACAAAGGGTAGAAGGCATGGAAGAATTGGAGAGGTTTGGGGTATGAAGACAGGTCCCAGAGCCAAGGACATAGGGGATGGGGAGGGAAATGTTAGGACATTGAGACCAGGGGCAGTGACTATAATCAGTAGTTGTATTGAAGGGAAGTGGGAGGGATTGAGCCACGCCATCATAAAGAGGGAGTGAGGTATGAACGCAAAGCCAGCAAGATTGAGTAAGATTGGGAGAAGAAGAATTGAGTACATTAAAAGTGCCCTTGACCTGGTTAAGGACCAGGTCAGTGGTTGTCAGGGGTGGAGGAGGAGGAGGAGGAGACGGGAGTGTAACTAGAATCTGTACGGGGGAGGGGGAGGATATAACAGATGTAGAGACGGGGGGTAACGAGGGGTCGGCACGTGAGGAGTAGAGTGCGGTAACAGGGAGGGTCTTCTGTAGCTTAATGGTAAAAAGGACACCAACATGAGAGCTGCCATAGGCACGGATGGCCCATTGAATGCCCCGGGACCAGACACCATATGGCTGATGTTTGCCAGGGGCTGTAAAGGTAATTATTAGAGGGTGGCACCACCCAAAGGATGGGGACGATACCTTGCAAGCCTGTTTTGGATTATCTCCATAGTGGGCAGCTCCCTGGGGATGGGTATAGTTAGCCTTTAGGGTGATATAGTCCCAAGAAGATGAGGGGTTCCAATAAGCATCTCCAGTAGTTTCACATCCCCAGCTTGCACTAAAATAAGAGTCTACTCCTCCACATTTCCACGTAATCGAATGGGGACGGTGACCGCCAGGGGCAACATAGAGGGAGAAAGACTGTAAGTAGGACCTCTGGTAAGAATTATAACACCCCCCTTCACCATAAGAGAGGTGAAGATCAATTTCAGGAGCAGTATGTTGTGTAAAAATGGTGCCAAGTCCCCAAGCGTTCGGGCTGCAGAGGGCCATTTTGCAGAGGTCTGGAGTTAGGGTTGGCCAAGGGATGGTCTGAGAAACCATAGAGTGGGCCCAGATCACATCACCGACTTCACTGAGCACAGTCCAGGTGAAATTCATGGGTCGATGGTCAGCGGTGATCAATCCAGATGCCAGGAGCAAGAGGCCAATGAAGGCAGGGGCAACCATAGTCCTGAAAAGGAAAGGACAAAACCTCAGGGGGGCAGGGAGCCTTCCCTGGGAGAGGGTGAATTTTTAAGGGGTGAGGGTGGTGTCCATTGACGAACTAGACGTTCTGGGAGCCAACGAGGCCCATCATTTTGTTGATCATAAACGCAAGCAGAGCCGTGTCCCCAAATGAGGACGGGATCAGGGCCATGCCACAGAGAAGTGAGGGGATCACGCCACCTAATGAGGGTGTGAGTGGAGGCCATGGTGGGATGCCAAAGGCGGTCAGCGGCTGATTTGCCAGAACTGTCAAGGCTTAAGAAATTAAGAACAAACAAAGCATGGGCCAAAATGTTCCATGGGGTATTTTTTATATCATAAGAGGGGTGAATTTTTAATTTAGTAAGTGTAGCCTTAAGGGTTTGATTAGCCCTTTCCACAATGCCCTATGTGGATGGTGTATCCAGGACCATTGTCTGTTTTAATGATTTTTGGAGTTCCCAATATAGAGACACATTGAAGAACGTGAGAGATGACATTTTTTGAAGCTTCACCAGCATGGAGAGAGGCAAAAATAAAACCACTAAAGGTATCAATTGTAACATGAACATATTTAAGCTTGCCAAAATCTGAGAAGTGAGTTACATCCATTTGCCATATCTCATTGGGAAGAAGACCGCGTGGGTTGACTCCCAAATGGGGAACTGGTAAGGAGACGGAACAAGCGGGACAGGACTTAACTATTTCCCTAGCTTGAGCACGGGTGATCTTGAAGGCAAGGCGGAGGGTTTGAGAATTTAAATGATGTATATTGTGAGCCTGTTGTGCCGAGGAGAGAGGGTCAGTTAGGGCTACGAGAGCAAAGCGAGTAGCAGCATCCGCATCAGCATTGCCCTGCATCAGAGGGCCTGGCAGAGGGGTATGAGCACGTAAGTGGCCTATATAGAAGGGGTGAGACCGAGCACAAATGAGATCCTGAAGGGAGCGGAACAAAGCAGAGGCATTAGTGGAAGGTTTGATATAGGGCGTTGTCTCCAGTAGGGGGACTGACTTAGCAACTAAGCACTGTCAGTAAAGAGGTTGAAGGGCTGTGAAGGGAATTGTTTAAAAACTTCGAGAACAGCGCAAAGCTCCACTAATTGGGCAGAGGAGTATGGGGTATGGAGAGAAGTTGGTTGTCTGTTTATCACGTACGCAGCTGTACCATTAGCTGATCCATCGGTGAATATAGAGGGAGCATTCTTAATAGGGTCATAAGAAGTATTAAGGGGAAAAACAAAAGAGTGAATGTTGGCAAACTGAATGAGGGGGTCAGAAGTATAGTGATTGTCAATAATGCCCATAAAGGCAGAAAGTGCTATAGGCCAATCATCATCAGTCTGGAGAAGCCAGTTGAGTTGGTCAGGACCATAGGGGAGGAGGATTGTGTTTGGATCTTTGTCAAAATGTTGGTGGGAGAGCTTGCGAGCCTTTATGATGAGTTGAGTGACCAAAAGGGGATAAGTGGTTATGACTTTAGTAGGAGAAGAAGAGAGGTGAACCCAATAAGCGTCTGAAGAGCCAGGTTGATTGTTATCATGACTTGGGGACATATAATTATTGTTAAGAAAAGTGAGGGGCAACAGGACAAGTTGGGCCACTCGATCCCCAGGCAAAATTAGGTGGGTTCCTCTCTGGGAGGTGACTAAAACTTGGATATTGCCGGCAAAATCATTATCTATAACACCAGGGATGACTTGAATACCCTTGAGAGAAGCGCTAGCCCTGCCTAGGAGAAGGCCAAACATATTGGTGGGCATAGGGCCAGACACATTTCTTGCGATTACTTGAGGGCAAGTCTCAGGGGTTAATACTGTGCAGGAGATGGCACAGAGGTCCAGTCCTGCGCTGCCTGCTGTGGCGCACCAGAGGGTGGACACTGATTCTCCGGTGGGTTGGAGGGAGGGACAAACCTGACCACCCCAAGATTTGTCCATGGAGTAGGGGCCTGGAGCTGGCCCCGTTGGAAGTTTCCTGGGATAGGAAGAGGTTTTCTCTGAGAGGCCGACAGAGGACGGCCATGAATGTCAGTCCTGGAGCGACATTCAGAGGCCCAATGTTTGCCCTTCTGGCAATGAGGACAGGGTGTAGCAGGGGGAGGCGAAGAGAAGCAGAGAGCTGTTTAGGAGCAGTGCATTCACAAGAGAAGTGTCCAGGTTGTTTACAATTATAACATGTTTTCGTACCCTGAGTGAGACCAGCAGAACGGAGAGCAGCTCCAATTGCTAAACCCATGGTGTGGGAGGAGCCCACGCCTGCACATAACTTGATATAATCAGATATGGTCTCCCGCTTGTGAGAGCGGAGAATAGACTGACAAGCAGGATTAGCATTCTCAAAGGCCAGGTGTTTGATAAAGGGGCTGTTGGTTTCCCCAACACCAAAAAGGCGCTCACCAGTTTCATTAAGTCTACTAATAAAGTCACTGTAAGGCTCTTCTGGACCCTGTCTAATATTAGCCGGGAGGTGGTGGCAGCCCCTTTAGGAGGGAGGCGCCACCAGGCGGCGAGGCCTGCCTGTTGTATTTGGGCTAAAAGTCCAGGGGGGTAGCGTGCTTGCCATTTGTTGGAATCGTAGGGATGTTCCCCCAATAATTTTTGTTTTGTCCAATTTTTAGAAACAGCCTTTTGTAAATTATGGTGAGCAAAGTCAGAGCAGTTTTCATTAAGTTCAGTGCGCCATAGGACAAAATCTCCACCGGAGAGAGCCGCGCGAGCAAGGCAATACCAGTCATTAGGCGTAAGCCATTTGTCACTATAACTTTCCAGAAGAGTAAGAGTAAAGGGAGCCGTCCCGCCTTCAGCCGCTCAAGAAACTTTAAATTTAGACTTTTATATTTAGGTTGGTGAACAAGCTCCGGGGCAGGTTCATCCTCAGAATCAGAGGAGGCAGCATTGCCATCAGCTGGAGCAGCCGAGGGAGCAGGCTCCTCATCAGAGTCCATATTGGACGCAGGGGAGGGAGCAGAAGCGGGATCAGAGCGAGCCTGTGTGCGAGTAACAGGAAAAGCAAGAAGGCCAGTATTGCGGGTGTGTGCGTCTGCTTTTGTTTTGCGCCTACGGCTGTCAGAGGAAGGATTAGAAAAGGCAGCAAGTTCTTTTGTGACAGAATCAAGTTCCTGGAGAAGCTGCAGCTGAAGTTTTTTATCCTGAAGTGCCCTACGGAGGTCAGAGACAGAAGCTAATGCGGCAGATTGTAATTCTATGAAGGGAAAGTCAGCGAGAGGTTCAGCAGGCGCAGAGGGAAGTACGGCGGCGGAGCGGTCGAGGACGGGAGCGCAGAGTGGCGGACAATAGGGAAGAGGTGATACTAGAGGAGCTTTACTTGTGGGGCCTACATCAAGCAACGGGGGAAGGGGGTACCCAGCTTCAATATCCATTAGGGAGGGATAAAGGTGACAGGAAGGCTTTTCAGAGGCAGGAGATTTAGGTCTCTCTTGAGTTTCATCTTCAAGAATGACAGAGGCACAAGCAGAAGGGGCCCTAGAAGAGCGTTTAAGAGCAGCCTCTCCTGTATTGACAAGGACCTGTACAGCCACAGAATGATTGTGGACCTTAAGAACATCATTAATAAGATTCTAATAAGAGTAGGCAGAAACAGGGAATTCTCGGGGCCAACGGTATCATAATAATCAAGTAAGCAATCTCCAACTCTTAGCCAAGTTTTTTCATTTATAGTCCCTTCCTTTGGGAACCAAGGACAGAGATCACCAATATAATCTAAGAATATTTTTAAGTCTTTTCTTTTAACCCTAGTTCCTCGTACCTTGAGAGCTTGTTTTAGCCCAGTCACAAAAGAGTCTTCTTTTGAAAATGCTTGTCCCATGGTAAAGAAAAAATCTTACCTCACCGTCCGAGTGTTCCAGCGGATCTGTCTCAGGGGCGGGCAGTTCCATGGCGATCACCAGCGGGCCAGTGTCTAACCCCCTCTTCGGGTCGCGGCAGCCTCGGTTATGGATCCCAATGGGCAGGTAGCAGACGGTGTTTCAGGCGATCCTAGGTTCGTGCCCCACATTTGGGTGCCGGTTGCCCTGGCCAGCGGGGCTTCAACAGGAGCACGGACCCCAGAAAACCTGAAATGAAAGGGACAAGAGACACAAGGAACCGACAGCAAGACAGGAGTCTGATCAAGTTGCCAATTTTTATTTTTCTCAGGGTGCCTTTTATACAGCAGAACAGGGAAGTTTGTCAGCAGTTTAGGTATTGCTACAGTTCTGTTTCAATAGGATAAGGTCTGGGCCCCAAAGGCACAAGATGTTTCACAGGATAAGGCCCCAGCCCCAAAGCCACAAGATAACGACTCCCAAATTCTTTATGGGTTACATTGTTCTTTCTCCATGCATGGGTTAACAAACAACTGCAGACCTTGTGACTTTCCAGAACAGACAACTTATCACAAAATGGAGTCATTATTCAGGATGGAGGCACTTTTGGTTTCCTAGTGCTCTATCATTCCCCACATGACATCAAAATGCCAGGTGTAAAGAGAGAATGAGCATTCAGAGCCTAGAGATACAGGGCTTGGGGCAAGAGAGAGGAGGCAGAGGGGTATTTTGGGATCAGGGGGAAGAGTAGCAACACAAGAGAGTTTAAGTTTGAGAGTGTCCAGTGGTGTGGGAGTGTACTTATCCATGAATGAGATAGGGTAAGGGCTAAAGAAGGAGGGTGCTCAAGGAATAGTTCTTATTCTGGCTAAGGCAAATGGGAGGAGCTGGGGTCAGGGTAGGTGAAGTTAATCAGGGACAGGCAGAGGCAGAAGGCTTAAGTTAGTATTAGAGTCTAATATTCTAAGTCAGGATCAAACTTGGGAGCCTATTAGTCTGAATTATTGTTTATATTGTAGTTATATTTCTCTTACTGAGTGATTAAGACCATGTAGGCTGTCAGAATTAGCTGTATATTTTGGAGGTCAATAATGGTGCTCTAGGAGGACTTTCAGGAACTTGTGAGGAGTTCTATGACTTTCAGCATTGTCATCTGCTAGGATAAGTCAAGGTCGTGCTGACCAAGTGGCCCTCCCTCTTTTGGGAAGCCTGGAGGACTGATTTTCCTCCAGTGTGACTCTCCTGTTGCAGATACATTAACGTGGAATTCATTTCTGGGTCTCCACATCCTCTCTGATCAAGAAGACAGGTAACTTACCAGAGGATAAAAGTTCAAGTGTCCCATCATCTGTTGTGGCCTTTTGACCCAGGAGCAGGAACCAAAATATTGGTTATCCTTTTAACTCCAATGTTTCAAATTGATTTTGGCCTCTACATATGGTTATTACTTACTCAGAGAGACTGTACATATCTGATTAGCAAAACAGATTAGTAAAAAGGGTACAGAACTTATCTGGTTAGCAAAACAGATCTGTTTAGAGAATGACACAGTAGTTTAAAATCATTCTGATTAATATTTAAGTTTAGTTGTCAGGTGACAGTGTAAGCTATGTCTGAGACATAGAAAGCATATATTCTATCTTTTAAGTACCTGTCAGTTATAAGTATAGGTAGAACATTTTATTAGCTCTGAAAATAATATTTTTATCAATAACTTTAAGGCAATTGATTTAATTTAGAAATTATATGTTAGGAAAAAACAAGACAGTATAAAAACTTAGCTTCTGTGTTTGAAAACAACTTTGGTTAGTCTGTATACCAATACAAGTACCAATTTCCCCCCAAACTGGAAGTAGAACAGCAATTTAAAATATTATTTTTTTAGGGGAGGAAATATATCTTAAGTATCAATATTTCTATAAGCAATGAACTTAAGATATCAGAAATGAGACAATTAAGTGAAACCTTGACTAAGACTGATTATACATAGCTTAAGAATAAAATAAAAATTGGTCATTGTTGAGTTAAGCAAGCCTGAATTTCACATATATTACAGACAATCTGACAGACACAAAGCAATTTCTTAAATAAGTATCTTTTACCATTGAACAATTTTAAGGCTTAACTAAAGAAATATTTATGACTGTTACATAAAGCTTAGACAAACTATATTAACATTGTTTGTATTTCCATGTTTTAAGTACCAATATCTCTATAAGCAATAAACTTAAGATATCAGAAATGAGACAATTAATTAAGTGAAACCTTGACTGAGACTGATTATACATAGCTCAAGAATAAAATAAAAGTTGGTCATTGTTGAGTTAAGCAAGCCTGCATTAGAGACAATATGACAGACACAAAGCAATTTTTTAAATAAGTACTTTTTACCATTGAATACTTTTAAGGCTTAACTAAAGAAATGTATGTGACTGTTACATGAAGCTTAAACAAACTATATTAACATTGTTTGTATACAGTGGATCTTTTTAAGACACGGGGAGCTTTTTCAGTTTTTCTAAACACAAAATCACAATAAGTCACTTTTTATAAAACTTAGATTATAACCTCAGTGATAATCATCTAGCAAAACCAGCACGAACAAGGCAAGCACCATCTTAAAATTACAAAGTTTTAGCCAGGTATGGTGATGCATGCTTATTGATAGTCAAACATCATGGACTTTGTACAAACCAAATTACAATATTCTGATATCTGGAAAAATCTGATATCAACAAAAATTAGAGTTCACATATTTAAGGCACATGAAGCTATAGAGAGTAAACTTGAACAAAAGATCTGATGACAGAATTTAAAATAAACAAGAAATCTATAATATGTAGTAACATTTTTTTTGTTGTTGTTGTTTTTGAGGTAGGGTCTCACTCTAGCCGAGGCTGACCTGAAATTCACTATGTAGTGTCAGGGTGGCCTTGAACTCATGGCGATCCTCCTACCTCTGCCTCCCGAGTGCTGGGATTAAAGGTGTGTGCCACCACGCCCAGCTGTAGTAACATTTTTGGCTTAAATATGAAGACATGCAAAATTTTATAATTTTAAGCTTATCAGAACTGGGACACACACACACACACACACACACACACACACATTTTGAGAAGATTTAGCACTCTTAGAAGCTAAATAAGATGTCCATCCAATCTATAAGTCAGTTTTTGAAGGTAATTTAGTTCTATTTAACATACCCAAAGATAGAGGAACTTGATTAAACTGCCATGATCTAAAAAAAAGGAGACAAGTCCCATGAAAAAGAGAGGGAATGAGCATGCCAGGTCCACTTGCTACTACAAATGATTTCCAAAATAATTTCCAAATGTATGTTCCACTATATGCATCTGGCATTGCATATAAGCACCTTTAACTGCTGAGCCAAAAAGAAATATTTTTGATCTTTTAACATACACAAAATTTTATGACATAATCTTTAACTATTTGAACCTTAATCAATTATCTAATTTTGTCTGTGGTACTTTGTTAAACTTGTTCAGTAATGATATAAGTTAAATCTAAAGTATTAAGATTGATTGCTGGAGGAATTATATCTTAAATCACAACATAGCTTTGGAATTTTTTTTTTAATCAGTGAGAATTTGGAAATCAAAATTATCATTCTCAGGCCATTTGGACCCATTGTCTAGCTTATGGATGTTGCCAAGCAGAGTTACAGAGAAAATAAGATGTCATCCAAGAGTCATAGAGCCTTTAAGTTCTTAAGGAGACAGGGAAAGAACAAAACAAGGGTGAGAGAGAAATAAACCAGGGCTTAAGCTGGATTTATACAGAGCACCAATATGACCCCTGGCCTGCTAGGGTGAATGGGGCCTGCACCTCCCACGTGGGTAGAAGCTGTACAGGTCACAATTGTCAGCTTCGTAGCCTGTTAGTGGGTGAGGAGGGTGACAGTGCTCCCAATGGCAAAAGCGGATGGCTGTGGAAGATGAACGTGGCTGGCAGTAGAAGATGAGAGCTCAGGAGGGAGTGGGAGAGGAAGGAGTGAGAGGGGGTGTGCCAAGATGGTGCAACTGTATCAAAAGGCACCCCTTAGGGTATGGTAGGCCAGAAAGAGAGTGACCTGAGGTTTCAAGAGTGCGTCTTTCTCGAGACCTGGGGTTGGGGCATAATGGTAGAGGGGTGTAGCCTGGCATACCGGCATGGCTTCCATGAGTAGGGATGAAACCCAAGTGCAGGCCAACCTGAGAGGGACAATGACCAAGAAGGAGGAAGGAGAAGTAAGGAAGAGTGAGGGTGGCCAATTCATGGTGGGCATGAGAGCCTGTATCAGACAAAGATGGTCCGAGGACTTCAGAGGGTCAAATGGCAGCTTGGTGGTCTGGTAAAGGGAAAGAAGGTCTGGCCACCCAAGAAGGCAACCAGAAGCCTTCCTATCCAAGTTATGAGCACCAGATGTAAGGTTCAGGAGTGACCAAGACCATGGAGGCCACTCTGAGGCAAAGAAAGAAGTTTTTATTTGGGGGTGGGGGGGCAGTGAGACAAGCTGCCAGGACAAGATCAGGGGAGTCAACTTTGAGAGTTCAGATAGTGTGCTATATAGAGCTCTTCAGTTGGAGAAAGTGAGGGAGGGAAGGAACTCCTTTGTTCTTTACCTTAGCCATAGGGTGTGAGACCAGAAGTGACCAGGGGGGAGATAAGGGTGTGCAGGCAACCTAGACCTGGGGTATTTGTTAGACAAGGAAGGGATAATGACTGGGTGGTTCCTTGAGAAGTGTGGATGATGCACTTCTTTATCACCCTTCTGCTGTCCTCAGTGACTCCATTTTGTTCTGACCTAACATTAACCAGCCCATGCATAAATGTTTCCTCTCCCATTTTTTATTACATTTTTAAAAATTGACAACTTCCATGATTGTAAACAATATCCCATGGTAATTCCCTCCCCCACCTCCACTTTCCCCTTTGAAACTCCACTCTCCATCATATTCCCTCCCCCTCTCAGTCTCTCTTTTATTTTGATGTCATCATCTTTTCCTCCTATTATGATGGTCTTGTGTAGGTAGTGTCAGGCACTGTGAGGTCATGGATATCCAGGCCATTTTGTGTCTGGAGGAGCACGTTGTAAGGAGTCCTACCCTTCCTTTGCCTCTTACATTCTTTCTGCCACCTCTTCCGCAATAGACTCTGAGCCTTGGAAGGTGTGAGAGAGATATTTCAGTGCTGTCATCTCCCATTTATTGTTCCCCAGTCTTGATTGTTCCACAGGTATATCTCTGTGAGAAAGAAGAAGCAGCCTACAAACTCCACCAACTCAAAGAGATTTTCATCCCCCTACTGGTGAGCCTTGGCATGATGCTGTCCCTGGATGCCTCTGGTGCTGCAGGAGCAGCTCTTGTCCAAACCAACCATCTCACAGGGAACTTCTGGGACAAGCTTGACCAGGCCATGATATCCGCTACCAAGAGCCTCGAGTCTCTTCAGAGACAATTAAACTCTCTCAAGGGTGTAGTATGCCAAAATTGCAGAGCCTTAGACTTCATTGCTGCTGAACCTGGGAGAACATGTGTGGTTTTGGTAGAAGAATTTTTTTTTTCAAGGTAGGGTCTCACTCTAGTCCAGGCTGACCTGGAATTCACTATGTAATCTCAGGGTGGCCTTGAACTCAGGGTGATCCTACTCCCAAGTGCTGGCATTAAAGGCATGCACCACCACACCCAGCTAAGAATATATATATATGTGTGAGTCTAACATTGTTGAACAAAATGTTAAGACCCTCAAGAAACTCTACAAGGAGCTACTTGACCACTACAAACCTGATGACCCCACCACCTGGTTCTGTAACACTTTAGTCATTTGGAGTCTCCCCTTCCTTGAACCCCTCCTTGCTGTAGGAACCTTGTTACTTGTGGCCCCCTGCCTCATCAAGTTTCCTACATAACAAATAACTAATATTGCCAAGGTTGCTACTAACCAGGTCTTCATTCACCATCTAGTTCTATCTGGACCTATGGTAGACTATAAAAATCTCACTCAATATGCTGACACTGCCCCATTATAAAAACAAAGGGGAGTGTCAGGCACAGGTAAGGACCCCAGGCCACAGAGGGTTAAAGTGGGCCTGAGCTGCCAGGCATGGCTAAGGGTCCCAGGCCACAGGAGGTTGCAGCTGGCCTAGACGCTGATAACCTTGGGCCCCGAGGCTGGCAAGAGTGAGGCCGCTCCCTCCCCCAGCCCAGGACACCTGGATGTCCTGATAAGACTTAGGTTTCACTTTCCCTAGAGCCTCATCACCTCTTGCAGCTTGCCTGGCACGTCCCTGTATGTTAAGGAGGCATCAGCCAGCAGCCTTTGCACAGCCAATCCTCTGCTAACCATACACTATATCTTTTCCCACCACTACTTAGACCTTGTGACCCTTTCCTGCTCACCCATGATGCCACTACATGCTAATTAGGCATCAGCAGGACCTTTGAAATAACCAATCCCCTTATGATTCATACCTCTCCCCACTCTTTCACAAATACTTATTAACCCATTCCCCTGGAAAATAAACAAGCTATTCTCTGAAGCTGTTTTCTGAGTGTTTCTTCCTGTTGCACTCATGGCTGTTCAAGATCCTGCTCTGCAGTTGCCTGGATGCCCCTGGGAGACCAATGTGCAGTGGCCCTGGGGCACCGAGGAACCACACTATAACTTTGCAATATAGCTTTAGATAAAGAATGATAATAACACCAGAGGTGTCTCTTTCTTTCTTTCTTTTTTTCTTTCTTTCTTTCTTTCTTTCTTTCTTTCTTTCTTTCTTTCTCTCTCTCTCTCTCTCTCTCTTTTTCTGAAGATATGTTTGGAAATCCAAGGACTTCTGCCATTCCATATGAATTTTGAGATCATTTTTCAATCTCTGTGAGGAATGATGCTGGTATTTTTATTGAAATTGCATTAAATCTGTATATTGCTTCTGGTAGAATTGCCATTTTCACAATATTAATTAATTCTACATATCCAGGAGCATGGGAAGTCTTTCAATCTTCTCAAGTCCTCCTCTATTTCTTTCCTGAGTGTTTTTATGTTTTTTAAAATTATTATTGCAAGTCTTTTTAAAAATACATGTTATTTATTTATTTGAGAGAGAGGAAGGGGGGAGAGAGAGAGAGAGAGATTGAGAATGGGCATGCCAGGGCCTACAGCCACTGCAAACGAACTCCAGATGCATGCATCCCTTGTGCATCTGGCTTTTGTGGGTCCTGGGGAATCAAACCAGGATCCTTTGGCTTTGGCAGGCAAAAGCCTTAACCAGTAAGCCATCTCTCCAGCCCTCATGTTTTTATGCTTTCATTATATAGGTCTTTCACATCCTTGATTAGTGTTATTATAAGGTAATTAATTTTTTTGTTGTTGCTGTTGAAAATGGGACAGCCTAACTGATTTCTTTCTCTGTATATTTGTACTTTGCATACAGAAAAGCTACTGATTTTTGTGCATTGATTTTGTATCCTGCCATTTTGCTGAAGGAATTTTTCACCTTTAGAAGTTTTGAGATGGAGCCGGGCATGGTGGCACATGCCTTTAATCCTAGCACTCAGGAGGCAGAGGTAGGAGGATCGCTGTGAGTTTGAGGCCACCCTGAGACTACATAGTGAATTCCAGGTCAGCCTGGGCTAGAGTGAGCCCCTACCTCAAAAAAAAAAAAAAAAAAAAAAAGAAGTTTTGAGATGGAGACTTTGGGTCACTTATATATAGGATCATGTCATCTGCAAATAGGTCTAACTTGACTACTTCCTTTCCAATTTTAATCCCTTTTATTTCTTTCCCCTGTCTTATTGCTGGGGCTAGTATTTCTAATAGTATTTTGAAGAACAGTTGTGAGAGTGGGCACCCATGTCTTATTCATGATCTCAGGGGGAACACCTTGAGTTTTTCCCCATTAAGTATTATTTGAGTTTTAGGAGCTTTATATATAGCCTTTGAGATATAAACCCTCCATGCCTATTCTTTCTAGTGTTTTGAACATGAAGTGGTGTTGTATTTTGTCAAAGGCCTTCTCTGCATCAATTGAGATGATCATGTGGTTATTATGGTTCAGTTTATTTATTCGGTGTATTACATTGACCCATTTCCCATGTTAAATCATCCCTGCATCCCTGGGATGAAGCCTACTTGATCAACATGGATAATGCTTTTGATGTGTTGTTGAATTTACTCTGCAAGAATTTTGTTCAGGATCTTTGCATCTAAATTCATTAGGGGTATAGGCCTATAGTTTTCTTTCCTTGTTGCATCTCTGTCTGGTTTTGGTATTAAGGTGATGTTAGCTTCATAAAAGGAGTTGTGGAGGATTTCCTGGTGTCCAATTATGCAGAATAGTTTGAGAAAATTTGGTTTCATTTTTTCTATGAATGTTTGGTAGAATTCAGCTGAGAAGCCATTCAGTCCTGGATTTTTCTTTTTGGGGAGCTTTTTGATTTCCTTTTCAATCTCCATTGATGTGATGGGTTTTTTTTAGGAGATTAATCTGCTCTGAGTTTAGTTTTGGTAGGTGGTATGTGGCTAGGAATTCATCCATTTGTTGCAGATTATTCAATTTTGTGAAGTAAAGGTTTTGGACGTATGCCGTAATGATTCCCCAATTTCATTGATGCCTGTTCTGATCTCTCCTTTTTCATTTCTGATCTTGTTAATTTGAGACTTCTCTTTTTTGCTTGATCAAATTGGCACAGGGTTTGTCAATCTTGTTTATTTTCTCAAAGAACCAGCTCTTCATTTCATCTATTATTTAATTGTTTTCTTAGTTTCCAATTCATTAATTTCTGCTCTAATCTTGATTATTTCTTTCCATCTGGAGCTCTTTGGGTTGGATTCTTCTTGTTTTTCCAGTGCCTTTAGGTGGATAGTCAGATTATTGATTTGTGATCTGTCTTTGTAATGAAGGCATTTAGGGCTATGAATTTTCTTCTTATTACTGCTTTCATTGTGTCCTCAGACCACCTGCTTAGATAAACCTGTGCCGGACTGTAGGGATGGAGCCCAGGCCTAGGCTTGCAATAAAGAAACCTGTTGCTTTTACATTTGAGTGCCTCGGCTTCTGTGGCAGTTCTCTGGGTGACTCCTGGGTGACAGGGGGTATTGGCTCCTGGTCAGGGGACTTGGCACAACAGTATTATGGACTATTATGAGAGTTTGAAAATGCTAAGTGCAAAGAGAGCAAAATGTTTTATTTCTCTACATTTCTTTATACCTAGCTTAGAGAAAAATAAGTCACTTCCTTGTAGGAGCTCATAAAAGAATGGAATAAAACACTTGTTTAAGCAGATGGGGATGGTAGATAAACAGGAGGCTCTAGTGATGGTAGGTAAATGGGAGGCTCTGCTGGTCTGAATAGCATTACCCTGGGCCTGCATTGTTAAGCAAACTCCTTAAGGACAGATAAGGGGGCCATTGGGAGACTCCTGGTCACAGGCCTACCTCACACACCCCAGGTGCTTCCTGTAACTAACCAACAGACCTGTTTACAATTTCCTTTTTCCTTTCTTCCCTATCATTTTCTAAGATGCACTGAATTCCCCACTATGTTTAAAATTAATTTTTATGGCTGTAACTGTCACATGTGAATTGTGATTTATGGTTTAACTCCCATCCTGGTTTGTTGTTGTATTTTTTTGGTTTTTCAAGGTAGGGTCTCACGCTAGCCTAGGCTGACCTGGAATTCACTATGTAGTCTCAGGGTGGCCTCAAAGTTATGGCTATCCTCCTACCTCCGCCTCATGAGTTCTGGGATTAATGGCATGTGGCACCACGCCCAGCTCCATCCTGTTTTTGCAATAATAGCTGACAGTTTGAGCAGTTTGGGGCTGCTCTCAGAGAATCTGCACTCTGATGTGCAGCCCCAGAGCGTTGGTTCACTCCAATACTTTGTGAGTCAGTGGTCTTGCTTGTGCGACACTGGACCTTACTACAGTGTAACTTACCCTTGGAGTCCTCCCCAGACTAGTGCTTGTTGGTTTCATTGTTTTGTGTCGCCGTTCATCTCAGCTGTGTGTGGAACAGAAGACATGTCCCAGGGCCTTGGAACATCTTCAAGGCCTATACCCCGTGGGAGCAATGCTTCAGTCCTGAAGGCTCAGAGAGAGGGTTCTGGCTTCTGAATTTTGGCTGGGGGGGAGGCTCTCAATTTTGCTGGGTCCTCCATTATGTTAACCCAGAATTTGTGAGGATAAAGACCACCGACCATACATTATGGCCAAATTGAAGCAAGCTTTTTTTTTTTTTTGGTTTTCTGAGGTAGGGTTTTTACTCAGCCCGCTGATCTGGAATTCACTAGAATTCACTATGTATTCTCAGGGTGGCCTTGAACTCATAGCAATCCTTCTACCTCTGCCTCCTGAGTGCTGGGATTAAAGGCATGTGCCACCACAGTTGGCTGAAGCAAGTTTTTTTTTTTTTTAAAGTTTTTTGTTGTATTTGAGTGCGACAGAGAGAGAAAGAGGCAGAGAGAAAGAGAGAGACAGAGAATGGGCGCGCCAGGGCCTCCAGCCACTGCAAACGAACTCCAGACGCTTGCGCCCCCGGCTAACATGGGTCCTGGGGAATCGAGCCTTGAACCGGGGTCCTCAGGCTTCACAGGCAAACGCTTAACCGCTAAACCATCTCTCCAGCCCATGAAGCAAGCTTTTAATTGTGCACTATAGAGCTGGTCCAGCGGCTGCCTCCATAAGGCGGGGGTGTAGAGAGCAGCCCCGAGTCAGCTTCTCAGGCTCTTTTCACAGGGAAAAACCACAAAAATCACAGGGTAGGGGATCTTTAGAGGCAAGGAAGCATGGTGACAGAAGCCGACCAGCCGTTACAGTCAAGCTACTTCCCTCAACAGTATGAATACACAATCCTGGGAACAGTAAGCAAGGAACAATGTGTGACCCCAGCTCAGACATAGAAACTTAGATCAACAGAAACTTAAATTAGTCATTATGTCAAAATGGCTCTTGCTGTTAAAATGGAGTCAGGTTGGCTCTTTAGTAGGAAGGAAACCTTTTATTTTTAGTATCTTTTCAGTTTGTTTTTGAGGCAGAATCTCACTCTAGCCCAGACTGATCTGGAACTCATTCTGGAGCCCCAGGCTAGTCTTGAACTCATTGTGATCCCCGTACCTCAGCCTCCCTAGTGCTAGCAGTAAAGGTCTGTGCTACCAGAGCCAGCTTATTTTTATGTCAATTTAATTTTATTTGGTTTAAATAACCATTTGTAATTAGAGGCTACTATTTTAAATAGTGTGGGATTCTAATTGGCATTGATAGGTTGAATATACCACTAATTTTTAAATTGTGTGTATGTGCGCGAGTGCATGTGGAAGCACTACATAAGTGGCTCAGTAACTGAACCTGGCCAGAAGACTTTGTAAGCAAAAACCTTTAGCAGCTAAGCCATTTTCCCAGTTCCTAATTTTTCTTTTGATCCAATTTATGTTTAAGTGGATACAGAAAGACAAAAAAAAAAATAGAGACAAAGGGGAATAATAACAGGAAACATTTACCGTGTGCTTATAATTATAATTCTGGATACTTATCAAAATACTTCACAGGGATTTTATATGACCCTTGCAATAATATTAAGTGCAATTACCCTCATAATTTTACAGAAGAGAAAACTGAGGCACAATAGAAACTTGGCTGGGATCACACACTTAGTAAGCAAAGGGAGAGATGGACTCCTACACAAGTAGTTAAATTATAGAGCCTACTCATTTACACCACACAGATTCAAGAATGAGGTCATGTCAGAGTGGCTTAGGACCATGGCTCCCAAACTCTGTGCCAAGGTGCCCACTCATGGTGGAAGTACCATGGGATCTTTTTATGTTGGTTTAGTTTCATATTTTAATTTATGTTATATTGTTAATTTATTTGAGATGGAGTCTCACTACATTGTCCCAGGTGGTCCTAAACTGAGTTCAAAGTGATCCTCTTGTCTCAACCTCCTCAACACTGGAGCTGCACACATATTTGTAGTGCTGAGGATTAAATCCAGGGCCTCATGCATGCTAGGCCAGCACTCTTAACACTGAACTGAACTCCTAGCTCCAGTATATATATAATTTTTTTTTTTTTTTTAGGCAGGGCCTTGCTCCAGCCCAGGCTGACTTGGAATTCACTATGTAGTCCCAGGCTGACCTTGATCCTTATACCTCTGCCTCCTGAGTGCTAGGATTAAAGGCATGTGCCACTACCAGCTTCCAGAATATTTTTAAATTTCAAAAGAAACAGGGCTCTGGAGGTGGGACAGAGGGACCATAAGAGTATAAACTGATAGGAGTATGACCAATTTGCAGTATGCTCATATATAAAAGTTCTCAATAAGCCAGGCATGGTGGCACACACCTTTAATCCCAGCACTCGGGAGGCAGAGGTAGGAGGGTCACCGAGAGTTTGAGGCCACCCTGAGACTACATAGCGAATTTCAGGTCACCCTGAGCCAGAATGAGACCCTACCTCAAAAAAAAAAAAAAAAAAAAAAAGTTCTCAATAAAATAACCCTTAAACAAAGAAAGAACACTCAGGAGTTAAAGGAGCTTGCTTTCTTATTTTTATTAAAAAATTGGGGGGGGGGGTAGGCTGGAGAGATGGCTTAGCAGTTAAGCACTTGCCTGTGAAGCCTAAGGACCCCGGTTTGAGGCTCGACTCCCCAGGACCCATGTTAGCCAGATGCACATGGGGGCGCACGCGTCTGGAATTCGTTTGCAGTGGCTGGAGGCCCTGGCGCGCCCATTCTCTCTCCCTCTCTCTATCTGCTTCTTTCTCTCTCTGTCTATCGCTCTCAAATAAATAAATAAATAAATAAATAAATAAATACATTTTTTTTTACTTATTTATTTGAGAGAGAGAGAGAGAGAGAGACAGAGAAAAAAGCAGACAGAAAGGGAGTGAGTATGGGCACACTAGGGCCTCTGCCTTTGCAAATGGATTCAGATATATGTGCCACTTTGGGCATCTGGCTTCAGATGAGCACTGGGAACTCAAACCTGGGCTGCCAGACTTTACAAGCAAGCTCCTTTAACCACTGAGCCAGCTCTCCAGCCCCACTGTGCCTGCTTTTAAAGCCTACTAACATAAGTTCAATTCCCTAGCACCTACATAAATCCATATGCAAAGTGGCAGGCACATGCATTTGTGGTTATAGGGCACCTTATACCTCTGGGAAGTGGAGACTGGAGTGCCCAAAGCTCACAGGCCAGCTAGTATGTCTATTCATCTGTGGTGGCCAGAGACCATGTCTCAAAGAAAGTGGAGCACAAACACCTCAAAGTTGTCCTGTAATCACCACACTAGCACCCATGTACCCATAAACACACACACACACACACACACACACACACACACACACACAGCAATGTTTGTTAGTTCTTATACTACATAGAGTACTAGCTTGAGCTCCTTTATAATTTGAACATTAAAGTATACTATGTTTCTTTTGATGGCAATATACCTTTGCAAAGCTGGTTTTAAAAGATCCTTCTGATAAAAAGTAAGAACTATGCAAAAAGTAGCATGGGACAGGAAAGGAAGCAGTTTTTGATTTTAAACTGTGGGAAGTTGTATTGTACCAACAAGTACATTATCCCATTAGTTCTAGATAACTATAGTTATTTAAGAATGAAGTATTTTTTCTTTTGTGTCTATTTTATTTTAGTTATTTATTTGCAAGCAGGGAGAAGGAGAGAGGGGGAGAGAGATAGAGATAGATAGATGATAGATAGATGGATAGATATACAGATAGACAGACAGATAGATATGAATGGGTTTTCCAGGGGCCTCCTGCCACTGCAAACAAACTCCAGACATATGTGTGTCACTTTGTGTATCTGGCTTTATGTGGGTACTGGAGAATTGAGCCCAGGCTATCAGGCTTTGAAAGCAAATATATCTATCTCTAAACACTAAGCCATCTCTCCAGCCCCTTGTGCCTATTTTTATTTTCAAGGAAAGTGAGAGAGAGAGAGAGAGAGAGGAGAATGGGCATGCCAGAGCTTCAAGCTGCTGCATACAAACTCCAGGTGCATGCCCACTTTGTACATATGGCTTTATGTAGTACTGGGGAACTGAACCCTAATTGTTAGGCTTTGCAGGCAAGTACCTTAACCACTCAGCAATCTTTCCAGCCTCATTTACTTTTCGGGTTTTTTTTTTCAAGGTAGGGTCTTGCTTTAGGTCAGCCTGACCTGGAATTAGTTTCAGGCTAGCCTTGATCTCAGCAATTCTCTTACCATAGCCTCCCAAGTGCTGCTATTAAAAGTGTGTGCCCTCATATCTGGCTTGTTTTATTTATTTATCTTTTCTTTCTTTTTCGAGGTAGGGTGTCACTGTAGTCCAGGCTGATCTGGAATTCACTATGTAGTCTCAGGGTGGCCTCGAACTCATGGTGATTCTCCTACCTCTGCCTCCTCCTGAGTGCTGGGATTAAAGGTGTGTGCCACCATGCTGGGCTGGATTTTTTTTTAATTTTATGGTTTTTTTTACGGACAACTTCCATAATTATAAACAATATCTCATGGTAATTCCCTCCCTCCCTCTACTTTCCTGTTTGAAACTCCACTCTCCATCATATCCCCTCCCCCCTCTCAATCAGTCTCTCTTTTATTTTGATGCCATGATCATTTCCTTCCATTATGATGGTCTTGTGTAGGTAGTGTCAGGCGCTGTGAGGTCATGGATATCCAGGCCATTTTGTGTCTGGAGGAGCACATCGTAAGGAGTCCTACCCTTCCTTTGGCTCTTACATTCTTTCTGCCACCTCTTACGCAATGTACCCTGAGCTTTGGAAGGTGTGATAGAGATATTTCAGTGCGGAGCACTCCTCTGTTACTTCTTCTCAGCACCATGGTGCCTTCTGAGTCATCCCAAGATCAATGCCATCTGAAAAGAGAAGCTTCTTTAATCAAAACTGAGAGTAGCATTAATATATTGATATGAACAATAAGAGAAGTGCTTACTGGGCAGTTTGGTGAGCACAGTATATACATTTAGCCAGACAGCAGCAGACGTTACACCCCCAGGGCTCATGACTACCCCTGTTGTAGGTTTTCAGTATCAGGAATGTATTCCCTCCCATGGAGCGGGCCTCCAGTCCAATTAGAGGGTAGTTGGTTTCCACCATGACAGATGTGCCACTATTGCACCCGTTGGTTCATTTGGCCTAGTTGGCCATATGTAAAGCTTGCAGTGTCCACTGTTGAGTATCTTCACTGGTGATTTCTCTCTCCCATTGAACTGCATGCACTGTGGCTATTTCTAGCTTTCTGTCAGCTGGTTTACATGAAGTAGGTTTTCAGCTCAGCTCCACCAGGACTTCTCAGTGGCCTTGTAGCTCAAGTATGTGGAGTCTTCAGCAATACGTTCTTACTATCTATTCCTGGAGGGAAACCAAGGGCCTCGGCAATGGCCTGTAATGTTTTGGAGGCACAAAGGACCTCCCTGGCCAAAAACTCACTGGAAAGTATCCCATCCCTGGCACTGAAAATTTTCTAGCAACAGTCTATGGCTCCTGAGTGTTCCATTGTCCAAAAATGTAGGTTTCCATATGACTTATTGATAGCCTCTTAGTTTTTGATTAGCCCTCCCCCCACCTTTCCCTTACTCATTCTCTTCCCCAGACCTCCCTTAGGACTTTTCACCCATTAGTCTGTTCTTCTACTTACGTAGATACAATAATATCCTGTTAAGTCATCCCCCCTCTTTCTATTCCATTAATATCTCTTTTCTAGCTTACTGGCCTCTGCTACTGAGGTTTTTCTTTTTTAAATATTTTACTTTTCTTTATTTATTTGAGAGAGGAAAAGAAACAGAGTGAGAGATAGAAAGAAAGAGAGAATGGGTGCAGCAGGGCTTCCAGCCACTGCAAACAAACTACAGACATGTGTGCCACCTTGTGCATCTGTGTTATGTGTGTCCTGGGGCATCGAACTGAGGTCCATTGGCTTTGCAGGCAAGTGCCTTAACCACTAAGCTATTTCCCCAGTCACTTTTTTTTTGTTGTTGCTTTTGAGGCAGGGTCTCACTCTAGCCAAGGCTGACCTAGAATTCACTATGTAGTCTCAGGGTGGCCTTGAACTCATGGCAAACCTCCTACCTCTGCCTCCCGAGTGCTGGGATTACAGGTATGCATGGCTTGTTTTATTTTTGAGGTAGGGTCTCACTCTAGACAAGGCTGTCCTAGGATTCACTCTGTAGTCCTAGGCTGACTTTGAGCTCACAGTAATCCTTCTACCTCTGCTTCCTGAGTGCATGTGCCAGCATTGATACAGGAAAATAAGGCTCACAGAACTGGTGCAGACTGAATGAAGAATCAGTTTATTTTTATGTCAGCATGGGCCCAGTGGATTCTCTTCCAAAGCGTGGACTCTGAGCTATGATGGCTCAGAGTTTATATACTTTATCTTGGGATGTTCTTTGTTGTTAGTTCTCAGAGCTCAGAGCCCTGGCCTAATGCCAGAGACCTTGAGTATGTGATAGGCAAGTTTTAGAGAAACAGAAAAACAAAACAAAACAAAACAGTTAACTAGTGGCTAGACTTGTGCATCTGTACTATGGAGATAAAAAGAAGAATAAGATGATTTAAAGTAGGTGCTGCATACAGATTATGGCCTTGAAACAGTACAAAAACTACAGTGTAGCCAGGCATAGTGGTGCACACCTTTAATCCCAGCACTTGGGAAGCAGAGGTAGGAGTATCACTATGAGTTAGAGGTTAGCCTGGGCTGCTACAGTGAGACCCTATCTTGAAAAAACAAAAACCAAAACAACAACAACAACAAAAACCCTGAAGTGTCAGTCATCACAAAAGACTGCAGTACAGGACATAACCAATACAAAAGTCTATGTACTATATGGCGTGACTTTAGGGGTAGGGGCCTCTAAATTTCCTTTCCCTAATTTCTACCTCAACCCTCCCTTTGATGTCTTTTATAAGATGACTTTAAGAAACATCACTCATCTCTGTATCATTGATATTAACCCTGTGGTAGTCCTGGAGAAGCATCTGAAACTTTATGGCTTCTAGGTGGGGAGAGACAAATCTAGTTAGGAAGTTTAGGTATCCCTGGGTCTGGTAAGGCAGGAAGTCTGATTTTTTCTCATGGATTTTGGTGGCATTTTGTTGCAGTTGAGTTTGCATTGCTGGCAGAAATCATGGGATCAAGAGCAACTTTTGTGAAAAAAAAAAAAAAAGGTTTATTTTGGCTTATAGACTCGAGGGGAAGCCCCATGATGGCAGGGGAAAACGATGGCATGAGCAGAGGGGTGACATCACCTCCTGGCCAACATAAGGTGGACCATAGCAACAGGAGAGTGTGCCAAACACTGGCAAGAGGAAACTGGCTATAATACCCCCAAGCCCACCCCCAACAATACACTGCCTCCAGGAGGCATTAATTCCCAAATCTCCATCAATTGGGAACCTAGCATTCAGAACACCTAAGTTTATGGGAGACACCTGAATCAAACCACCACACATTTGTATATCACCATGGGCATTCCTCAGTACAGACAGCTTGATAGAACACAGACTGTTACAAAAACAAGACAAAACAAAAAACACAAAAACAAAACAACCAGATAACCCTTCTAATCATGCTTTGTGCCATTATGTAAAGTGTGCTGTGTTCTATTAACAGAAGCAGAGTGTTAACAGAGGTATTTCTTCTACAACCATCTGGGAGTTGAGACACACTCAGCAGTCTGACTTATTAGTTAACCTTGACAACTGGCTTAAAGTAGGGGCCCATGGGGGTCTAGCCTGATCTATTGAAAAAGGCAAAGGGCTATAAGAAGCACATGAAACATAACTATGGCTAATTTTTTTTTTCTAGCAAATTCTAGTCCTGTAGGGCTATTGCCAAAAGCTATGGAAGAACAAAGACTGGAACTCCTGGCATTAGCATACAGCCCAAAGTAATTTTAGCATGAGAATCCCCTCAGATTTTGCCCAAGCATCTCATCTACATTAAGGTTAGAGGCCTTTGTAAAAACTTGCACATAGACTTCCACCTTGGGTCTCCTCTAGCCACTATAAACTCCAGACACATACACCACTTTGTGCATCTGGCTTATGTGGGTACTGGGGAATTGAACCTGGGTTCTTAAGCTTCACAGGCAAGTGCCTTAAACACTAAGCCATCTCTCCAGCCCTTTTATTTTTTCTTTTTTTATATTCTTTTTTAATTTTTTTTAAATTTTTTATTAACAACTTCCATGATTATAAAAAAAAATATCCCATGGTGATACCCTCTGTAGCAGACAGCTTCAGGTTCACTGAGATGAACTTCCAGACCATGCACAGTTATGGAGGAAAGGATATTTATTGAAGCCTACAGATCCAGGGGAAGTTCCATAATGGCAGAAGAAGCTGGCCTGCCTTCACAGGCCCAAGCAGATAGAAGCACAAGCCTAAGGGACAAAAGCCACACAGCACAGCACACTTCAGGAACTCCAACTAGGCATACTTTGCATATCTTTAGATTGAAATCTGAAACCCACCATCACACCTTAAGATCCACCCAGTGACACTGCCTCCAGCCAGGTGGCTATAGATGCAAACTACAAACAATAAAGAACTGAATATATTGGGGACCATCTATTCAAACTACCCTCCGTCCCCCCACTTACCCCTTTGAAACTCCACTCTCCATCATACCGCCTCTCCATCTCAATCAGTCTCTCTTTTACTTTTGATGTCTTGATCATTTCCTCCTCTTATGTTGGTCTTATGTAAGTAGTGTCAGGCACTGTGAGGCCATGGATATCCAGGTCATTTTGTGTCTGGGGGGAGCATGTTGTATGGAGTCCTGCCCTTCCCTTGGCTCTTACATTCTTTCTGCCACCTCTTCTGCATTAGACCCTGAGCCTTGGAAGGTGTGATACAGATATTGCAGTACTGAGCACTGCAGTCATTTCTTTCCATCACCATGATACATTCTGAGTCGTCCAAAGGTCACTGCCATCTGAAAAGAGAAGATTCTCTACCAAAAGTGAGAGTAGCATTAATATAAGGGTGTGAACATTAACAGAAGTGCTTATGGGGCAGTTTGATAAGCATAGTATATACATTTGGCCAGACAATAGCAGACATTACACCCCTAGGGCTCATGACTAGCCCTGTTTTAAGTTTTCAGTATCAGGGATATATTCCCTTCCCATGGAGCGGGCCTCCAGTCCAATTAGAGGGCAATTGGTTTCCTCCATAACAGGCATGCCACTATTGCACCCGTTGGCTCATTTGGCCTGGCTGGCCAATTGTAATGCTTGCAGTGTCCACTGATGAGTATCTTCACTGGTGATTTCTCTTTCTCCCATTGAACTGCATGCAGAATGGCTTCTTCCAGCTTTCTGTCAGCTGGTCTACATGGAGGAGGTTATCAGCTCAGTTCCAGCAAGATTTCTCAGTGGCCTTGCAGCCCAAGTATACAGAGTCTTCAGCAATAGGGTCTTACCATCTATTCCTGGTGGGAAACCAAGGGCCTTGGCAATGTCCTATAATGTTTTGGGGGCATCAGGGTTCTCCCTGGCCAACAACTCACTGGAAGGTATTCCATCCCTGGCACTGAAAATTTTCTAGCAACAATCTACGGCTCCTGAGTATTCCATTGTCCAATAAGGTAGGATCACATATGTTTTATTTATATCCTCTTAGATTTTGATTAGCTGTCCCTCCACCTTTCCTTTACTCAATCTCTTCCCCAGACCTCATTTTGGGCTTTTTCACCCCCATTAATCTATTCTTCTACTTACATATATACAATACCATCCTATTATGTACCCCTCCCTTCCTTTCTCTTCCCTTTCTATCTCTTTTCTAGCTTGCTGGCCTCTGCTACTGAGTTTTTTCCTTCTCACACACAAGCCCAGTCATCTGTAGCTAGGATCCACATATGAGAGAGAATATGTGATGCATGGCTTTCTGGGCCTGGGTTACCTCACTTAGTATAATCCTTTCCAGATCCATCCATTTTCCTGCAAATTTCATAACTTCATTTTCCTTTACCGCTGAGTAGAACTCCATTGTATAAATGTGCCATATCTTCATTATCCATTTATCAGTTGAGGGACATCTAGGCTGCTTCCATTTCCCAGCTGTTCTGAATTGAGCAGCAATAAACATGGTAGAACATGTACTCCTAAGGAAATGAGATGAGTCCTTAGGATATATGCCTAGGAGTGCTATAGCTGGGTCATATGGTAGATCTATTTTTAGCTGTCTTGGAAACCTCCACACTGATTTCCACAATGGCTGGACCAGATTTCATTCCCACCAACAGTGTAGAAGGGTTCCTCTTTGTCCACATCTCCAAAAGCATTTATGGTCATTTGTTTTCATGATGGTAGCCAATCTGATAGGAGTGAGATGGAATCTCAATGTAGTTTTAATCTGCATTTCCCTGATGACTAGGGATGTAGAACATTTTTTTAGATGCTTATACGCCATTTCTATTTCTTCTTTTGAGAACTCTCTATTTAGTTCCATAGCCCATTTTTTAATTGGCTTGTTTGATTTCTTATTATTTAATTTTTTTGAGTTCTTTGTATATCCTAGATATTAATCCTCTATCAGATGTATACCTGGCAAAGATTTTTTTCCCATTCTGTAGATTGCCTCTTTGCTTTATTCATAGTGTCCTTTGCCATACAAAATCTTTGTAATTTCATGAGGTCCCAGCAGTCAATCTGTGGCTTTATTGCCTGAGCAAATGGGGTTATATTCAGAAAGTCTTTGCCAAGACCAATATGTTGAAGGGTTTCCCCTACTTTTTCCTCTAGCAGTTTCAGAGTTTCAGGTATGATGTTAAGGTCTTTAATCCATTTGGACTTAATTCTTGTGCATGGAGAAAGAGAAGTACCTATTTTCATCTTTCTACAGATAAATATCCAGTTTTCCCAGCACCATTTGCTGAAGAGGCTGTCTTTTCTCCAATGAGTATTTTTGGCATTTTTATTGAATATCAGGTGGCTGTAGCTACTTGGACTTGCATCTGGGTCCTCTATTCTGTTCCATTGATCTACATGTCTGTTTTTGTGCCAGTACCAAGCTGTTTTTGTTACTATGGCTCTGTAGTATAGGTTAAAATCAGGTATAGTGATACTACCAGCCTCATTTTTGTTGCTCAGTATTATTTTAGATATTTGAGGTTTTTTGTGATTCCAAATGAATTTTTGGATTGTTTTTTCTATTTCCTTGAAGAATGCCATTGGAATTCTGATGGAGATTGCATTAACTGTGTAGATTGCTTTTGGTAAGATTGCCATTTTCACAATATAGATTCTTCTGATCCAGGAACAAGGGATGTTTTCCCATTTCCTAGTGTCCTCTGCAATTTCTTGTTTGAGTGTTTTATAGTTTTCATTATAGAGATCCTTTACTTCCTTGGTTAGGTTTATTACAAGGTACTTTATTTTCTTTGATGCAATTGTGAATGGGAGTGATTCTCTGATTTCATTCTCTATGTGTTTGTTGTTAGCATATAGGAATGCTACTGATTTCTGTGTATTTATTTTGCATCCTGCTACATGGCTGTAGGTGTTTATCAGCTCTAACAGCTTGCTGATAGAGTCTTTAGGGTCTTTTATATATAGAATCATGTCATCTGCAAATAACGATAACTTGATCTCTTCCTTTCCAATTTGTACTCCTTTTATGTGCGTCTCTTGCCTTATTGTTATGGCTAAAACTTCCAGTACTATATTAAATAAAAGTGGGGACAGTGGACACCCTTGTCTTGTTCCTGATCTTAGTGGAAACGCTTCCAGTTTTTCCCCATTTAGTAATATGTTGGCTGTAGGCTTGTCATAAATAGCCTTTATTATATTGAGATATCATCCTTCTATTCCTAGTCTCTGTAGGACTTTTATCATGAAAGGATGTTGGACTTTGTCAAATGCTTTTTCTGCATCTAATGAGATGATCATATGATTTTTGTCCTTCCGTCCATTTATATAATGTATTACATTTATTGATTTGCGTATGTTGAACCATCCCTGCATCTCTGGTATAAAGCCTACTTGGTCTGGGTGAATGATCTTTCTGGTATATTCTTGTATTCTGTTTGCCAATATTTTGTTGAGAATTTTTGCATCTATGTTCATGAGGGAGATTGGTCTGTAATTTTCTTTTTTTTTTTTTTTTTTTTGTTCTATCTTTGCCTGGTTTTGGTATCAGGGTGATGCTGGCTTCATAGAAGGGGTTTGGTAGGATTCCTTCTTTTTCTATTTTATGGAAAAGCTTAAGAAGCAATGGCGTTAGTTCTTCCCTGAAGGTCTGGTAAAATTCAGCAGTGAATCCATCTGGGCCTGGACTTTTTTTTGTTGGGAGATTTTTTGATAACTGCTCAGATCTCCATAGTTGTTATAGGTCTATTTAAGTGATTAATCTCATCTTGATTTAATTTAGGTAGGTCATATAAATCAAGGAAATCATCCATTTCTTTCAGATTTTCATACTTAGTGGAGTAAATGTTTTTATAGTATGTCCCTATGATATTTTGAATTTCTCTGGCATCTGTTGTGATGTTACCTTTTTCATCTCTAATTTTACTAATTTGTGTGTGTCTCTCTCTTTCTTTTTGTCAAATTTGCTAAGGGTTTATCAATCTTGTTTACCCTTTCAAAGAACCAACTCCTTGTTTCTTTGATTCTTTGTATTTTTCTTTTGTTTTTATTTCATTAATTTCTGCCCTAATCTTTATTATTTCTTCCCATCTACTGATTTTTGGTTTGCCTTGTTCTTCTTTTTCCAAGGCTTTAAGGTGAAGCATGAGGTCGTTTACTTGCGACATTTCTAATTTGTGTCTTTTTTTTTTTTTTTTTTTTTCCAGGTAGGGTCTCACTCTAGCCCAGGCTGACCTGGAATTCACTATGGAGTCGCAGGGTGGCCTCGAACTCATGACAATCCTCCTACCTCTGCCTCCCGAGTGCTGGGATTAAAGGCGTGCACACCACTCCCGGCTTTCTAATTTCTTAATATACGCAGTTAAAGCTATAAATTTACCTCTTAGAACTGCCTTCATTGTGTCCCATAGATTGTGGTATATTGTGTTCTCCTTATCGTTTGACTCTATGAATTTTTTGATTTCCTTCTTGATTTCTTCATTGACCCATTCATCAGTTAGTAGTATATTGTTTAGTTTCCATGATTTTGTGTATGATCTATAGCTTTTCCTGCTATTGATTTGTAGTTTGATTCCATTGTAGTCAGATAGAATGCAAGGAATTATTTCAATTTTCCTGTATTTGTTAAGATTTGCTTCGTGTCCTAATATATAGTGTATTTTAGAGAATGTTCCATGTGCTGCTGAAAAGAATGTATATTCTGCAGCATTTGGATGAAATGTCCTGTAGATATCTGTTAGGTCCATTCCTTCTATGACCTCATTTAGTCCAGATGCCTCTCTGTTTATTTTTTCCCAGGATGACCTGCCACTTGATGAGAGTGGGGTGTTAAAGTCACCCACTACCACTGTGTTTGGTGTTATCTGTGACCTTAGTTCTAATAGGACTTGTTTGATGAATTTGGGGGCCCCCATGTTAGGTGCATATATGTTTAGGATTGTAATGTCCTCCTGTTGGAGGGTGCCCTTAATCAATATAAAGTGACCTTCCTTATCTTTCTTAACTAATGCTGGACTGAAGTCTACCTTGTCAGATATTAGGATAGCAACCCCTGCTTGTTTTCTAGGCCCATTTGCTTGAAACACCATTTTCCAACCTTTCACCCTAAGATAATGTCCATCCTTTGTAGAAAGGTGAGTTTCTTGGAGACAACAAATTGTAGGATCCTGATTTTTAACTCAGTCTGCAAACCTATGTCTTTTGGTTGGAGCATTGATGCCATTGATATTAAGAGATATTATTGAAAGGTGTGAATTTATGTTTGCCATTTTTTTTGTAGTTCCGGTTCTACCTTTGCTCCCTCATGTTAACTAGTATTTGAGTATTGCTTGTTGTTTTCCAGGTTCCTTACATGTGTGCCTTTCCTTCTCTTTGGCATGGAGGATTCTTTCAAGTATTTTCTGTAGAACTGGTTTTGTCTTCAAATACTCCTTTAGCTTGCTTTTGTCGTGGAATGTCCTTATTTCTCTGTCTATTTGAATGGTTACCTTTGCAGGATAAAGTAACCTTGGTTGACAGTTGTTATCTTTCAGAACTTGGAATACATCACTCCAAGCCCTTCTGGCTTTTAAAGTTTGCGTTGAGTAATCTGCTGTAATCCTGATGGGCTTGCCTTTGTAGGTAACTTGATTTTTCCCTCTAACTGCTTTCAATATTTTTTCTTTGGATTGTGTGTTTGGTAGTTTGATTATAATTTGGCGAGGAGAGGTTCTTTCCAGGTTTTGTCTGGCTGGTGTTCTAAAGGCTTCCTGTATCTGCATTGGCACCTCTTTTTCCAATTTGGGGGAAGTTTTCTTCTATGATTTTGTTGAAGACGCCTACTATGCCTTTGGAGTGAAATTCTTCTCCTTCTACTATGCCCTGAATTCTTATGTTTGATCTTTTCATAGTGTCCTGAATATCTTGAAATTCCCATTCATACTTTTTTATTAGTTTATCTTTCTCTTTGTTGGACTGTATTAGATCTGCCACGTGGTCTTCTAGCTCAGATATTCTGTCCTCTCCTTCATCCATTCTACTGGTGAGATTTTCTACAGAGTTTTTTATTTCATTAACTGTGTTCTTCATTGCTAGTAATTCTGACTGGTTTTTCTTTATTATTTCTATTTCCTTATTTGTGTCTTGTACTGACTTCTTTATTTCATTAAATTGGTGTCCTGTGTCTTCTTTGATTCCTTTGATTTCCTCTTTGATTCCTTTGATTTCTTGTTTGACTTCTTTGAGCATATTTACAATCATTCTTTTGAAATCTTTCTCAGGCATTTCCTCTTACTCGTTCTCACTGGAGGTCATTTCTGATGCATTAATATTTTTTGGTGAATTTATATTGTCTTGCTTTTTAGTGTTTCTTGTGTCATAATGTATATATTTTTGCATCTGGGATTAAGTTAATGCCTGAATTTTCTAGCTAGCTGGGTATTCTTAGCTGTATCAATTGATCTGATGTTACATATCTTCAGGGTAGGAGCTTAAGGTGTTAGGTGTGGCTCTTAAGACTCTCAGAGTATCTACAAAGGTGTTCCTAGGGGTTGGGTTTGCCTGCCATGGGAGTATTCAAGTAGGCTGAGTGGAACAAAATGCAGGTAGATTCTAAAATATAACTAAACAATGTACACATTCAATGAAAGACAGCACTGAGTATTTATGCAAGAGTAGGTATTATAACAACCTGATCCTCTATCAACAAAGAGATTAAGATTTCTGGTCTGCTGAGGGTTCCAAGTCAGATTGTGACCAAGTGAGACCCTTCCCTGGTGCAATCCCAGTTACCTTTTTGAATGATTTTGGTCTCAGTTATGTGTCCCTCTTTGGTGCCCTGTGGGTTCAAGTAGGCTGGCTGGATTGCTGGACCACTGTTCTGTTTTCTGGAGCTGGGCACTGGCTTTTCCTGTGGGGCAAGGTGAGCCTGGCACCACCGCTGCTGGAGCTGCCACTGCTAGAGCCCCTGCTGAAGCTGCCAATGCTGGATGTGCCGCTGCTGTAGCTGCCACTGCTGCTGCTGGATCCACCGCTGCTGTAGCCACCACTGCTGCTGCTGGATCCACCGCTGCTGTAGCCACCACTGCTGTTGCTGGATCCGCTGCTGCTTTAGCCACCACTGCTGCTGCTGCTGGAGCTGGAGCTGTTGCTGCCGCTGCTGGACCGCTGCTGCTGCTGCTGGAGCTGGCACTGCCAATGCCGGAGCTGGAGCCAGAGCCGGAGCCGCTGCTTCCGCTGCTGCTGCCGCTGCTGGAGCAGCCGTTGCAGGAGCTGCTTAGGCCTGCCTGAGTGGGCTCTGGTTGCCCTGGATCTCTCCCACTTCTCTGCTGCCATTTCAATTTCTTATACACCTCACTTTTTAGTAAAAGTGTATATTTTGCTGGGTATTCTTTGGCTTTTTCTCCCCTAGGCTGCTTTGGTATGGTTCCTAAGCCGCCATCTTAACCAGAAGTCCTAGTTTTTTCTTAAAGAGCAAAAGAATCTTGTATTTTCCCTACTTATTATCTTAGTTACATTCACAGTTCCCCCTGGGGAACAGTTAACATTAAATGCTGGCCATCCTAATTCACAGAGAATCTTTAACTTTTCTTGGTGTCATCTTAATATCATAACCTCCTGTATATCCTACCCCCCTTTTTTAAAACACCAGATGCACTCTTGTGCAGTTGTTTTACATGGGTCCTGTGGAATTGAACCTGGGTCCTTTGGCTCTGCAGGCAAGCAGTTTCTCTCCAGGCAGGCAAGCCATCTCTCCAGCCCTGTATATCCCTTCTTAAAGCTAGTGATCTTACAATCAAAAACAGTGGACTTGCTGATAGACCCTCCCATAATGTTCCACCCTGTATCAATGTTGCAAAACAGAGACAAAGACCACCTGAAACAATCAGTGAAGATACTCAATAGTGGACACTGCAAACCTTATATTTGGCCAGCCAGGCCAAATGAGCCAATGAGTGCAATAGTGGCACATCTGTTATAGGGGAAACCAACTGCCTTCTAATTTGACTAGAGGCCCACTCCATGGGAGGGAATACATATACTGTAAACCTACAACAGGGGTAATCATGAGCCCTAGGGGTGTAATGTCTGCTGCTGTCTGGCTAAATGTATCTACTATGCCCACCAAACTGCCCAGTAAGCACTTCTCTTAATGTTCATACCCATATATTAATGCTACTCTCACTTTTGGTTAGAGAAGCTTCTCTTTGCAGATGGCATTGACCTTGGGATGACTCAGAAGGCACCATGGTGCTTAAAAGAAGTGACAGAGGAGTGCTTAGCATTGAAATATCTCTATCACATCTTCCAAGGCTCAGGGTCCATTGTTGAAGAGGTGGCAGAAAGAATGTAAGAGCTAAAGGAAGGGTAGGACTCCTTACAATGTGCTCCTCCAGACACAAAATGGCCTGGATATCCATGACCTCATAGTTCCTGACACTACCTACACAAGGCCATCATAATAGGAGGAAACGGTCATGACATCAATCACTGATTGAAAGAGGAAGGGGTTATGATGGAGAGTGGAGTTTCAACAGGGAAAGGGGGGGAGAAGGAGGGAATTATCATGGGATATTGTTTACAATTATTGAAGTGGTCAATAAAAAAAAGAAAAAAAAAAGACCACCTCAGCAGGAACTGCACGAATGACTTTGCAATACAGGACATAATTAATACAAAAGTCTATGCAATAAAGGATATGACTTTGGGGTTAGGAGCTTCTAAATTTCCTTTCCCCAATTTCTACCTCACCATGCTCATCCCCTATTTATTAATTTAATTTATTTATTTACAAGGAGAGACAGAGAGAGAGAGAGAGGGATAGACAATGGGCATGCCAGGACTTCTGGCTATTGCAAATGAACTCCAGATGAACCCACCATTTTGTGCATATAGCTTTACATAGGCACTGGGGAATCAATCCAGGTTGTTGGACTTTGCAGGCAAGCACCTTAACTGCTGAGCCATCTCTTCAGCATTATGTCTATTTTGTTCAAGGTCCTTTTATGAAACTTGTAGTTTAAAAATATGGAATGTAGCCGGGCATGGTGGCGCACGCCTTTAATCCCAGCACTTGGGAAGCAGAGGTAGGAGGATCACCATGAGTTCGAGGACACCCTGAGACCACATAGTGAATTCCAGGTCAGCCTGGGTCAAAGTGAGACTCTACCTCGAAAAACCAAATAAAATAAAATAAAATAAATAAATAAATAAAAATATGGAATGCCTTATGAATTTGAGTGTCATCCTTGTGCAGGAGCCATGCTAATCTTCTCTGTATTGTGCCAGTTTTAGTATATGTGCTGCCTAAGTGAGCATCTGTGTCTATTTTTAAAATGTTCTTATTTATTTATTTGGGAGTTTGAGAGATAGAGATGGGGGGTGGGGGAGAGACAGATAAGAGAGGGTGCACCAGGGTCTTTAGCCACTACAATTGAACACAGATGCATGTGCTACCTTGTGCACCTGGCTTACGTGGGTACTGGGGAATTGAACCTAGGTCCTTAGGCTTTGCAGGCAAGTGCCTTAACCACCGAGTCATCTCTCTGGCCCTTGGGTTTATTTTTTTTTTTCAAGGTAGGGTCTCACTCTGGCCCAGGCCTGATCTGAAATTGACTATGTAGTCTCAGGGTGGCCTCCAACTCATGGTGACCCTCCTACCTCTGCCTTCCGAGTGCTGGGACTGGCCTTTGCCACCACACCCGGCTTGTCTATTTTTTTTATTTTAATGACAACTAAGTTTGTTACAAACCACTCAAGAAGCAAAGTCGGAGTTAATTGGTGGTTTTTGTTTTTGTTTTTATAGAGGTGGGATCTCACTCCAGTGCAGGCTGTCCAGGAACTTACTCTGTAGTCTCAGGCTGGCTTTGAACTCCCAGTGATACTCCTACCTCTGCCTCCCAAGAGTTTGAATGCTGAGATTAATGGCATGGGCCACCACATGTAGCTGCTGTTTCTTTTGACTAGGAAAACAATGTTGAAAAAAGACATTGTGAGCATAGTGTCCTGAGAAATTTGTACTGCTAAATTTGAGTATTAAAAACAGATTGTCGGGTGTGGTGGTACATGCTTTTAATCCCAGCACTTGGGAGGCAGAGGTAGGAGGACTGCTGTGAGTCTGAAATCACATAGTGAATTCCAGGTCAGCCTGGGCTAGAGTGAGACCCTACCTCGAAAAACCAATAAATAAATAAATATAGATAAATAAGTAAAAACAGATCAAATTATTGCAGCTATTGCACATTACCTTTTTTGTTTTTTGTTTGCATATACTTACGTTAGACAGTTTCCATTTGAAATAACTGATTATCTGTGTGTGGAGACTCGTACCTGTAATTCTTTCACTCAAGAGGTGGAAGCAGTAGAATCAGGAGTTCAATGCCAGCCTCAGTTACACAGTAAGCCAAAGTAGTATAGACTATACATGAAGGAGACCTACTCTTAAAAACAAACACAATTTAACAAATCCAAAAATAAACAGATAAGTAAAATTAGGGGCTGGAGTCATGACTCAGTGGTTAAGGCCCTTGCCCGCAAAACCTAAGGACCCAGGTTAAGTTCCCCAGTACCCACATAAAGCCAGATGCACAAGGTGGCCCATGCGTCTGGAGTTTGCAGTGGCTAGAGCCCTGGTGTGCCCATTCTCTCTCCACCCCCTTAAATAAATAAATAAATAAATATAAAAATTAAATAAAATTAATTAGGTTTGAACTTTCTTAGATATAACTATGGTATAATCTTTTCATGTGTAAACTTAATTAGATTTCTGTACTTGGGGAAGGGCTGTTTTTTTGAGGCAGGGTCTCACTCTAGCCCATGCTGACCTGAAACTCACACTGTAGCCCGGACTAGCCCTGAATTTACTGTAATCCTTTTACCACAACCTCCTACCTCAACCAGTGTTGGGATTAAAGGTTGCTTTATCTAGCCTGGCTTCCTGATTAGATTTCAGTGTTAAAAACAAACCAAAAAAGAACAACAACAACAACAACAACAAAACCAACCCTTTGCCAGTGAAGCGTGATTCACACCTGTAATCCGTGCACTTGGGAGGTTGAGTCAAGAAGGATCACCAGTTCAAGTTCAATTTTTTTACATTTAAGGAGAAGTAAGTCTTTATTTCTATGTTTTCCAAATAAAGCTGGCTTTTTGGTTGCTTTCTGGTGATTAGTCAAAGCGACCAAATTCCATATTCTTGTCTGACTCCTCTGACTCTTCCTTGGCTTCCACCTTGGCTGGGGACATGGTGGCAGCAGCAGTGGTGGTGGCCGTGGGGGCAGCTGCCACAAATGCAGATGGATCAGCCAAGAAAGCCTGGACCTTCTCAGCAAGTGGGAGGTGTACCCAGTCTCCACAGACAAAGCCAGGACCCGCTTGTACCCACTGATGACAGAATGAGGCACTGAGGCAACAGCTGGGTAATTGATCTGCAGACAAACACTGGCAACATTGCAGACACCCTCCAGGAAATGGGAATGCAGGGTATTCTCTGATGTCAAGCACTTGGGGTTGCAGTTGCTGCCACTGTCGAACACCTGCTGGATGATCAGCACAAAGAAACAGGGAATGTTCAGCATGCCCAGCAGGGTAGTCTCGCTGGTTTCCACTCTGTCTCCAGTTTTGATTAGCTGCATGTCACTCAGAATTCCAATGGTGCCCCTAGAGGTTTTGGTGGTGATGCCTAAAGCCTGAAAGAAGGAGGTCTTCTCAGGCCCCAGACTGGTGTTCTGGGCCGGCACAGTGACTTCACATGGGATAATGACAGCAGCACATGGGCAGTTGGCACCTTATTGGCCAGCAGCATGTCTCTGATCTTGGTGAGGTCTGCCCTGGTGAACACAAAGTCCACCTTCTCTCTGATATGAGGCAACAGTTTCTCCAGAGCTGGGTTGTTCTCCAGGTGCCCTCTGATGGCCGTGTGCATCATGGTGTTCTTACCCACCAGCACCACGGCTTTCCTTCAGAGGGACATATAGATCTGCTGCATCTGCTTGGAGCCCACATTGTCTGCTCCCACAATGAAGCATTTTGGGTAATCATTCAAGAGCTACATGATCTTAAGGAAGTAGGTGGACTTCCAGGTCACCCTGTCTTCCCTGGGTATCATTACCGTGCGTCAGAGATTGTCATGCAGAGTTCCAAGACGATGTCACTCTAATGAGGACACCTGGCAAGAGAAGCTCAAATTCAAATGACAAAAAAGTTAAAGAATAAGAACTTTCAAATATTGATAATTTCTTGGAATGACCTTCTTTTCTTTCTTTTTTTGAGACGGGGTCTAACTAGAAATAATACAGGCTGACCTTGAACTCTCCTGTCTCAGTCTTCATGTGCTACAACATCTGGTTATTGTTTTTTAAAAATATTTTTGTTTATTTGCAGGCAGGAACAGAGAGAAGAGAGACAGAGAAACACACACACACACACACGCACACACACGCATGGGGGGGGGGAGAGAAAATCAGTGCTCCAGGATCTCTAGTACTGCATACAAACTCCAGATATATGCACCGCTTATCAAACCTGTCTTAACCAGTGAGCCATCTCTCCTGCTCCTGCTGGTACAGTTATGGTGCATAATTGATGCTCAGTAAGTATCTGCTAGGTGAATGTGGGACATAGTGACTTGAGCTAAGGTGATGGTAAAATGGCAGCAGGAGACATGAACATTCAGGAGAGGGAGCAGCTAAGCAAAGCCTATTGATTTGTGATTTGGTGTGAGGTTAATTAAACTTGTAAGAGTGGAAGAATAAATAGCTGGATTCTTACCAAGATGTTACATTGTGTAATTCTGGGGGAAAATTGTGTAATTTTGTTACAGAAACTTTCACCTTGGCAGGAGTCCTCTCGGTTATCAGAATTGCTTGGATCCAATACTGTGCATCCATTCAACCTGTCGCCATCCACGCTGTGCCTGGAATGATAATTCTTACCCTAGAACTTTTCTTCTCCCCACCTGAGCCTGGTTGTGCTCACCAAACCCTGTTACCTCCAGGTAGCACTGTGTTGCCTGCGTGTCTCTGCTTCCTTCTTCCGGAAAGCAACGAAGACACTCACTCTATTTTATTCTAGGGTTGCGCCCTCTAAGGTTTGACATTTTCTGTTTCAAATTTCTGTCTGCTGTGGACACTGCCCGGAATAGAATAGAGTTGCGGATATACAGCCCGGGGCCTATCACCTTGCTTCTAACCCCGAAGAGACTTCCTTTCCTGGAAATTCCGCCTGGAGAACCGGAAGAGTGCAGGGATGAAACGCTCGGTGCCCAAGACGAGGGGAGGGCCCAGCTCTGGAGAGAACTCCACGAGGTTTCCAGCCCTGGCCGGGGGATTGAATCGGGGTGTGTCACCATGGAGACGGGCCGGGCCTGCGTGCTGAGCTGCCATTGGCTGGGGCGCGGGGTATAAGGCGGCGCCCAGAGCGGAGCTCCGGACCGTGAGGAGCAGGCGGCGGCCGGCGCACCGCTCGCTGCTGCGTGGCTTGCAGGATTACCGCGAGGGCGTTGGCCACCATGGAGAACCGGTGAGGCGGCGCCGGGCGCCCCTGGGGGTCGGAGAACTTGGCCGTCTGGGCCCAGAGAAGGAAAGAGTTCCCTGGAGATGCCGAGAGGCCTGGCACCGAGCCTCGTGTCAGGTTCCGGTCGCCGACGAGAGGCAGCCGGGCGGGCAGGGCACGCGCGCGGGCTGCGGTGGCGCCGCCCCAGCCCGAGGGGCACCGGGACTTCGTGTGAGCAAACCCGAGTTCTCTTGTCCTTTGCTAGCGCCTCGCTTCCCTCCAAATTGGAGTTCTGATGAACGAGCTGGGACTGGAGTCTCTAAGAAGGTTGGGAAATCTTAATTCGGTGAAGTTGAGCAACAGACTCCAACTCACTCCTCTCCATCCACGCCTTACAAGGATCCTGTCTCCCTGCCGGGATCCTGGAATTCCCAGTTCAGCTCATCAGACTAGCTGTAGGGGTTCACAGTAGCTTTTGGATGGATGACCGTGGATCCAGGGTATTCTAGAGGGATAGCCAATGAGGAAGGACGGCTGTACCTAGACATGGTCAGGTGACCATAGATTCATACTTCTTTCCCCCCTTAGGGATATTATTTCATTGACTTCTTACCAACTTTTTTGCTTCTGTTTATCACCTTGTGATTTCATTGTGCCTCTTACTCAGTACCTAACTTCACTGAGGGTAGGTAATCCATTGTGTTATGTAGTTTTGTCTGGTTTTCTATAATGTTTGTGCCATCACTCCTATCTTGGCCTTATTCTTTTTGCTCTGGTTATTTCATGACACTTCTCTGGAACTTCTGGTCCTCTCTAAAGTCTTGTCATATGGAGTGGTGTGAAACCTTACTGTCTGGGGCTACAGTTCACTGCTAGAACACTTGCCTAGCATTCAAGTGGCCCTGAGTTTGATTGCTGGTGTTAACACTGAAGTTGAGGCTATTAGTGGAAACAGGTTTCATTCTGTTTCCAGACTCTCAAATGAAGGGCATTTTCTATCAGACTTTCAGTGGGCCGGATTCAAAAGAAGAGTGGTTCAACATAGGATGTGTTCTTCCTCTGGACCGTCTACCCTTATCTCTCGATGTCTACCAGGTTTTCTGTGCTGAGAGTCATTTGTCCATGATGTCCTTGGAATGGGAGCAAAATTCATTTTGATGTTTTGTTTTTTTTAGTTGACAATTTCCATAATTGTAAACAATATCCCATGGTAATTCCCTCCCTACCCCGCCTTCCCCTGTGAAAGTCCACTCTCCATTGTATCCCCTCCCCTCTCAATCAGTCTTTCTTTTCTTTTCTTTTCTGTTTTTTTTCCGAGGTAGCTTCTTGCTCTAGTCCAGGCTGACCTGGAATTCACTATGTATTTTGTTTGTTTGTTTGTTTTTGAGGTACTTTTGTTTTGATGTCATGTTCTCTTCTTCCTATTATGATGGTCTTGTGTAGGTAGTGTCAGGCACTGTGAGGTCATGGGTATCCAGGCCATTTTGTGGCTAGAGGATCACATTGTAAGGAGTCCTACCCTTCTTTTGGCTCTTACATTTTTTCTGCCACCTCTTCCACAATGGACCCTGAGCCATGGAAGGTGTGATTGCGATATTTCAGTGTTGAGCACTCCTCTGTCACTTCTGAGAACCATGGTGCCTTCTGAGTCATTCCAAGGGCACTGCCATCTGCAAAGAGAAGCTTCTCTAACCAAAAGTGAGAGTAGCATTAATATAAGGGTATGGACATTAAGAGAAGTGCTTGCTGGGTAGTTTGGTGAGCATAGTATATACATTAAGCCAGACAGCAGCAGACGTTACACCCCTAGGGCTCATGACTACCCCTGTTGTAGGTTTTCGGTATCAGGGATGTATTCCCTCCCATGGAGTGGGCCTCCAGTCAAACTAGAGGGCGGTTGGTTTCCCCCATAACAGACGTGCCGCTGTTGCACTTGTTTGCTCATTTGGCCCGGCTGGCCAACTATAAGGCTTGCAGCGTCCACTGTTGAGTATCTTCACTGGTAATTTCTCTCTTTCCCATTGAACTGCATGTAGTGTGGCTTTTTCCAGCATTCTGTCAGCTGGTCTATATGAGGAGGTTATCAGCTCAGCTCCAGCAGGATTTCTCAGTGACTGTGCAGCCCAAGTATGTGGAGTCTTCAGCAGTAGGTATTACCATGTGTGGTGGTTTGATTCATGTGTTCCCCATAAACTTAGGTGTTCTGAATGCTAGGTTTCCAGCTGATGGAGATTTTGGAATTAACGCCTCCTGGAGGCAGTGTATTGTTGGGGACGGGCTTATGAGTGTTATAGCCAGTTTCCCCTTTCCAGTGTTTGGCACATTCTCCTGTTGCTATGGTCCACCTTATGTTGGCCAGGGGGTGATGTACACCCTCTGCTCATGCCATCATTTCCCCCTGCCATCACGGGGCTTCGCCTCGAGTATGTAAGTCAAAATAAAACTCTTTTTTCCTACAAGCTGCTCTTCGTTGGGTGATTTCTACCAGCAATGTGAAGCTGACTGCAACACTGTGTATTCCTGGTGGGAAACCAAGGGCCTTGGCAAAGGCCTGTAATGTTTAGGGGACATCAGGGACCTCCCTGGCCAACAACTTCACTGCAAGGTATCCCATCCCTGGCACTGAAAATTTTCTAGTAACAATATATGGCTTCTGAGTGTTCCGTTGTCCAAAATATACTCTTAGATTTTGATTAGCCCTCTCTCCACCTTTCCTTTACTCAGTCTCTTCCCCTGACCTCAAGTAGGCTTTTTCACCCCCGTTAATCTGTTCTTCTACTTACATATGTACAATACCATTCTATTACGTCTGCCCTCCATCCCTTCCTGTTCCCTTTATATCTGCTTTCTAGCTTACTTGCCTCTGCTACTGAGTTTTCTTCCTACTCACACAGAAGTCCAATCATTTGTAGCTAGGATCCACATATGAGAGGGAACATGTGACATTTGGCTTTCTGGACCTAGGTTACCTCACTTAGTATAATCTTTTTTTGCAAATTTCATAACTTCAGTTTTCTTTGCTGCTGAGTAGAACTTCATTGTGTAAATGTGCCACATCTTCATTATCCATTCATCTGTTGAGGGACATCAAGTCTGTTTTCATTTCTAGCTATTGTGAATAGAGAGGCAATAAACATGGTTGAGCAAATATCTCTAAGGTAGTGAAATGAGTCCTTAGGATATATGCGTAGGAGGGGTATAGCTGGGTCATATGGTAGATCTATTTTTAGCTGTCTCAGGAACCTCCACACTGATTTCCACAATGGCTGAATCAGATTGCATTCCCACCAACAGTGTAGAAGGGTTCCTCTTTTTCCACATCCTCACCAGCATTTATGGTCATTTGTTTTCATGATGGTAGCCAATCTGACAGGAGTGAGATGGAATCTCAGCACAGTTTTAATCTGAATTTCCCTGATTTCTAGGGATGTAGAACATTTTTTTAGATGTTTATATGCTATCTGTGTTTCTTCTATTGAGAACTCTCTTATTTAGTTCCATAGCCCAATTTTAATTGGGTTGTTTGATTTCTTATTATTTAATTTTTTGAGTTCTGTGTATATCCTAGATATTAATCCTCTATCAAATGTATAGCTGGCAAGGATTTTTTCCCATTCTGTAGGTTGCCTCTTTTCTCTATTCATAGTGTCTTTTGCCATCAAAAACTTTGTAATTTCATGAGGTCCCAGTGGTTAATCTGTGGTTTTATTGCCTGAGCAATTGGGGTTATATTCAGAAAGTCTTTGCCAAGACCAGTATGCTGAAGGGTTTCCTCTACTTTTTCCTCTAGCAGTTTCAGAGTTTCAGGTCTGATATTAAGGTCTTTAATCCATTTGGACTTAATTCCTGTGCATGGAAAGTTTGTAAGAATCTATTTTCATCCTTCTACAGATACATATGCAATTTTCCCAGCACGATTTGCTGAAGAGGCTGTCTTTTCTCCAATGAGTATTTTTGGCATTTTTGTTGAGTATCAGGTGGGTATAGGTACCCGCACTTACATCTGGGTCCTCTGTTCTATTTTGTTCCAATGATCTACATTTCTGCTTTTGTGCCAGTACTATGCAGTTTTGTTACTGTGGCTCTGTAGTATAGGTTGAAATCGGGTGTAATGATAGCACCAGCATTATTTTTGTTGCTCAAAATTGTTTTAGATATTCGAGGTTTTTTGTGCTTCCAAATGAATTTTTGGATTGTCTTTTCTGTATCTGTGAAGAATGCCATTGGAATTTTGATGGTGATTCCATTAAATGTGTAGATTGCTTTAGGTAAGATTACCATTTTCACAATATTGATTTTTCCGATCTGAGAACAAGGGATGCCTTTCTATTTCCTAGTGTCTTCTGCAATTTCTTGATTGAGTGTCTTAGTTTTCATTGTAGAGATCCTTCATTCCCCTGGTTAGGTTTAGTGTAAGGTATTTTACTTATTTATTTATTTTGATGCAATTCTGAATGGAAGTGATTCTCTGATTTCGTCCTCTGTGTGTTTGCTGTTAGCATATGTATGTTAGCATATCTGTGTGTTTATTTTGTATCCTGCTACATGGCTATATGTGTTTAACAGCTCTAACAGTTTGTTGGTGGGGTCTTTAGGGTCCTATATGTATAGAATCATGTCATCTACAAATAACAAGAACTTGACCTCTTCCTTTCCAATTTGCATCCCTTTTATGTGTGTCTTTTGCCTTATTGCTATGGCTAAGACTTCTAGTACTATATTAAATAAAAGTGGGGACAGTGGACACCCTTGTCTTGTTCCTGATTTGAGTGGAAAAGCTTCAAGTTTTTCTACATTTAGTATTATGTTGTCTGTAGGCTTGTCACGAATAGCCTTTATTATGTTGAGATATGTTTGTTCCATTCCCAGTCTCTTTAGGACTTTTTTTTTTTTTTTTTTTTTTTTTGAGGTAGGGTCTCACTGTAGCTCAGGCTGACCTGGAATTCACTACGAAGTCTCAGAGTAGCCTCGAATTCATGGTGATCCTCCTACCTCTGTCTCCCAAGTGCTGGGATTAAAGGTGTGCACCACCACACCTGGCTTCTGTAGGACTTTAATCATGAAGGATGTTGGATTTTGTCATATACTTTTTCTGCATCTAATGAGATGATCATGTGATTTTTGTCCTTCAGTCCAGTTATATAATGTATTATATTTATTGATTTGTGCATATTGAACCATCCCTGCATCTCTGGGATAAAGCCTACTTGTTCAGGATGAATGATCTTTCTGATATATTCTTGTATTCTGTTTGCCAATATTTTGTTGAGAACTTTTGCATCAATGTTCATGATGCAGATTGGTCTGTAATTTTCTTTTCTTTTCTTTTTTTCTATCTTTGTGTCTGGTTTTGGTATCAGGGTGATGCTAGCTTCATAAAAGGGGTTTGGTAGGATTCCTTCTTTTTCTATTTTATAGAAAAGTTTAAGAAGCATTTGTGTTAGTTCTTCCCTGAAAGTCTGGTGACTCCATCTGGGCCTAGACTTTTTTTGTTTGTTTGTTTGTTTGTTTGTTTGTTTTGGTTTTTTCAAGGTAGGGTCTTGCTCTAGCCCAAGCTGACCTGGAACTCACTATGTAGTCTCAGGGTGGCCTCGATCTCATGGCGATCCTCCCACCTCTGCCTCCCAAGTGCTGGGATTAAAGGCGTGCGCCATCACGCCCGGTTTATGGACTTTTTTTTGATAGCTCTTCTTTTGATAACTGCTTGGATCTCCATGCTTGTTGTAGGTCTTTCTAAGTGGTTAATCTCATCTTGATTTAATTGAGGTAGGTCATGTAAATCAAGAAAATCATCCATTTTTTCAGATTTTCCCTCTTACGACTGCCTTCATTGGGTTCCAAAGGTTTTGGTATGTTGTGTTCTCATTATCATTTGACTGAATTTTTTGATTTCCTTCTTGATTTCTTTATTGACCCATTCATCATTTAGTAGTGTATTGTTTAGTTTCTATGATTTGTTTATGCTCTGTAGCTTTTCTTGCTATTGATTTGTAGTTTGATCCCATTGTGATCAGATAGAGTGGAAGGAATTTTTTTAATTTTCCTGTATTTGTTAAGATTTGCTTTGTGTCCTAATATATGGTCTATTTTAGAGAATGTTCCATGTGCTGCTAAAAAGAATGTATATTCTGAAGCATTTGGATGAAATGTCCTGTAGATATCTGTTAGGTCCATTTGTTCTATGACCTCACTTAATCCAGATTCCTCTCTGTTTATTTTTTGTTGGGATGATCTGTCAATTGATGAGAGTGGGGTGTTGAAGTCACCCACTTACAACTGTGTTTCATGTTATCTTTGACCTTAGATCTAATAGCATTTGTTTGATGAAGTTGGGTGCCCCTATGTTAGGGCATAAATGTTTAGGTTTGTAATGTCCTCCTTTTGGAGTTTGCCTTTATTCAATATAAAGTGACCTTCCTTATCTTTTCTAACTAATGTTGGACTGAATACCTTGTCAGATATTAGGATAGTGACCCCTGCTTGTTTTCTAGGCCCATTTGCTTGAAACACCGTTTTCAAACATTTCAAGCTAAGATAGTGTCCATCCTTTGTGAAAAGGTGAGTTTCTTGGAGGCAACAAATTGAAGTATACTCTTTTTTTAACCCAGTCTGCAAACCTATGTCTTTTGGTTGGGGCATTGAGGCTGTTGATACTAAGAGTTATTATTGAATGGTGTGTGTTTATTTTTGCCATTTTCTTGTTTCATAGTTCTTCTGGTTTTACCTTTGCTTTCTTGCATCAACTAGTATGTGAGTACAGTTTGATTTTTCCAGATTCATTATATTGTGCTTTTCTTTCTCTTGAGCATGGAGGATCCTTTCAAGTATTTTATGTAGAGCTGGTTTTGTCTTCAAATATTCCTTTAGCCTGCTTTTATTTTGGAATGTCCTTATTTGTCTGTCTGTTTGAATGGATAGCTCTGCAGGATAAAGTAATCTCACTTGACAGTAGTTATCTTTCAGAACTTGGGAGTGTATTATTCCAAGCTCTTCTGGCTTTTAAAGTTTGTGTTGAGTAATCTGCTGTGATCCGGATGGTCTTGCCTTTGTATGTGACTTGATTTTTCTCTCTTAAGTGCTTTCAATATATTTTGTTTGATTTGTATGTTTGATAGTTTAATTATAATATGGTGAGGAGAGGTTCTTTTTAAGTTTTGTCTGTTTGGCATTCTAAAGGCTTCCTGTATCTGCATTGGCATCTCTTTCCCAATTTGAGGGAAGTTTTCTTCTATGATTTTGTTGAAAACACCTACAATAACTTTGAAGTGAAATTCTTCTCCTTCTACTGTACCCTGAATTCTTATGTTTGATCTTTTCATAGTGTCCTGAATATCTTGAAATTCCCATTCATACTTTCCTATTAGTTTGTCTTTCCCTTTGTTGGACTGTATTAGATCTGCCACCTGGTCTTCTAGTTTAGATATTCTGTCCTCTCCTTCATTCTACTGGTACGATTTTGTACAGAATTTTTTATTTTTTATTTATTTATTTATTTTGGTTTTTCGAGGTAGGGTCTCATTCTAGCCCAGGCTGATCTGTAATTCACTAGGTAGTCTCAGGGTGGCCTTGAACTCATGGCGATCCTCCTACCTCTGCCTCCCAAGTGCTGGGATTAAAGGCGTGCGCCACCATGCCCAGCCAGAATTTTTTATTTTATTGATAGAGTTCATCATTGCTAGTAAGTCTGACTGGTTTTTCTTTATTACTTCTATTTCATTATTTAAATCTTGTATTGACCTTCTTATTTCATTAAATTGGTTTCCTGTGTCTTCTTTCATTTTTTGATTTTTTAAACATTTTTATAATCATTCTTTTGAAATCTTTCTCAGGCCTTTCCTTTAAATCAATCTCACTGGAGGTCATTTCTGATGCATTAATAATTTTGGTGGATTTTTTTGTTTCTTGTGTTATGATGTACATATTTTTCCATCTTACATTAATTTAATGCTTGAGTTTTCTAATTATCTGTAGCATTATTAGATGTATCAATCAATCTGATGTTATATATCTTCAGGGTAGGAGCTTTAGGTGCTAGGTGTGGCTCTTGAGACTCTCAGAGTAACTACAAAAGTGACACTAGGTGTTGGGTTTATGCTATAAGAGTATGCAAGTAGACTGAGTAGAACATAATACAGGCAGATTCTAAAATTTAACTAAACAATTTACACATTCAGTGAAAAACAGCATAGAGTATTTATGCAAAAGTAGGTATTATAACAACCAGATCCTCTAACAAAGTCACAGTCCCTTCGGATGTGTGTTACCCCACACCCTTAACCCTGTCAACTAGAAGGCTGAGATTTCTGGTCTGTTGAGGGTTCCTAGTCAGCTTGTGACCAAGTGAGACCCTTCCCTAATGAGTGACAGAAGAGGAAACAAAGGTACTATAAATCAGGAAGCAACAAATGACAAGCCCAAAATATAGCTTACTTAAGAATGGCAGATTCTACCATCCATCAGATTTGACATATAATTTATACTGACATGGAAGGTGCAATTAGGACTTCCAATTCAAGCCTATATATCAGGCTTATTTGGCGGGTACTGACCTGGTGTAATCCCAGTTACCTTTTGGATTGGTTTTGGTCTCTGTTTTGCTGTACTCCTGCTTGGGTCCCTTTTGCTGCACTGTGTGTTCAGGTAGGCTGGGTGGGTTAATGGATCACTGCTGTGATCACCTGTGCTGTGTTAGGTGAGCTCCCTTCCCTAGGCCTCTGGTGTTTGCTGCCGCTGGCTTGGGGGAGGGGAGGCTGTGGATGGTGGCTGATGTTCTGCTGGTCCTCACAATCCTCTTCCTCATGAGGTGCTCCTCTATTCTTCCCTGCCATCCTCCCTTCCATGTTTCTTGAGTTTGCAAGGAGCTCCGGTGTGAGTGGAGAATCCTCTCACTTGGCTTTTTCTGTGGCTCATGCCGAGCCTTGCAGCTGTGGCTATGTGGACCTGGTTCTGCTGTTTCTGGAGCCACTTCTGCCTGCTTCTGTGGGCTCTAGATGCTCTGGATCTGTTCTACTTCTCTGCTGCAGTTGATAATTTCTTGTACTCCTCACTTTTTAGTAGAAGAGTACATTTTGCTGGGTTTATTTTTGGCTTTTTCTCCCCTAGGCTGCTTTTGCATGGTTCCTACACTGCCATCTTAACCAGAAGTTTTTGATGTTTCTTTTATTTCCTAGATTCACATATGAAGATTGCCAGACCACTGCAGACTGGCTTCTGTCTCAAACCAAGCACCGACCTCAAGTGGCAGTCATCTGTGGTTCTGGGTTGGGAGGTTTGACAGATAAATTAACTCAGGCCCAGAGCTTTGACTATAGTGAGATACCAAACTTTCCCCAAAGCACAGGTATTGTCAAGGGCATGTAGGAATTAAAAGTGAGGGATGTTGATGGGATTCTATGGAATCCAATCTGGGTGGCCAATGTTTCTACTCTTTTTTTGGGGGGGGGGGGCGAGGTTGAGGTAATGTCTTGCTCTAGCCTAGGCTGACCTTGAACTCACTCTGGTCCCAGGCTGGCCTTGAACTCACAGTGATCCTCTTACCTCTGCCTCCCAGTGCTGGGAATAAAGGCATGTTCCACCACACCTGGTCCTGTGTTTCTATTCTTTTTTTTCTTTTTCTTTTTCTTTTTTTCGAGGTAGGGTTTCGCTCTAGCCCAAGCTGACCTGGAATTCACTGCATAGTCTCAGGGAAGCCTTGAACTTATAGTGATCCTCCCACCTCTGCCTCCGGAGTGCTGGAATTAAAGGCCTGTTCCACCACACCTGGCTTTGTTTCTATTTTATTTTACTTATCTTTTTTATTTTGTTTATTTGTTTATTTATTTATTTTGAGAGAGAGACAGAGAGAATGGGCGGTCACGCCAGGGCATCCAGCCACTGCAAACGAACTGCAGACACATGTGCCCCCTTGTGCATTTTGCTTACGTGGGTCCTGGAGAATCAAACCAGGATTCTTTGGCTTTGCAGGCAAACGCCTTAACCGCTAAGTCATCTCTCCAGCCCTGCTTCTATTTTTGATCTGATCATTTGACCAAAGGCAAATATAAGAGAGGAGCTAGAGAGATAGCTTTGTGGTTAAGGTGCTTGCCTGATAAGCCAAAGGATGGTGGCACATACGTCAGTTCATTTGCAGTGGCTAGAGGCTTAGGAGTGCCCATTCTCTCTCACTTTCTCTCTCTCTCAATAAATAAATAAATAAGAGGAGAACAACACTACCAGGAATCAGGATTTCTTTAGAAAGAAATTTCCACAGGTGGCTGGGCATGTGTGTATGTCTGTGGGACTGTGATCATATTTTTGTGCTGCTTTACTGGCTTTAAGCTCCTTAAAATTCTTACAATATCTTCTTTCCATGTGCCTCTTCCCATATACCATTACCCCCTACACACACACACTCACACAGACACACACACACACACCCTCTAATCTCCTTCAGGATGTCTATAGCTTTGTAGGACAAAGACAGGCCTGTTCCTAGTGTCTTTCTGCTATTCCCATCCTCCCAACTCCATCTGCAGTCCTAGATACAGACTAATTCACAGCAACAATAAGGACTGACCACTATGTTCTTATAGACACACATACAAACATGCATTACTATAGGACTACATAAGTCCTGCTTCACACTGCCTCTTTGGAAAGGGAAAGGGACCAATATCCCACATGTACAGTGGCACACTGTGTGATCTTATGATGCCATGCCCAGCACTCTAATGGCAGCCAGGAAGCTCTAAGGCTAAGACTTATAAAGGTCAAATGAAACAGGGCAATTAAAGGACAAGGGTAGTTTATTTGGTTTACTTATTCCAAATAGCTAACTTACCATGGCTTATTAATTAATTTTTTTAGATTTCTGTTGTTTTCCTCTTTCCCTACAGAGTTGAAACATTTAATAAATGTTTAAAAACCCTGGGGCTGGGGAAATAGTTCAGTGGTGTTTGCTTGGTAGTGATTCCATGAATATATAACCAGTCCTTTTTCCTTTCTTGCCTGTACACAGTGCCAGGACATGCTGGTCGACTGGTGTTTGGGTTCCTGAATGACAGAGCTTGTGTGATGATGCAAGGAAGATTCCACATGTATGAAGGGTACCCACTGTGGAAGGTAAATCAGAGGGCAGAGGTTTGGTTGAATCTGAAAGAAGGCACACATTACTATTATATTTTATTACCTAGCTATTTTCTCTCTCATAGTTTATATTATGCATGTCTTTGTAGGTATATTAATGATTTTTGTTTGTTTGTTTTTGAGGTAAAATCTCTTTAGTCCAGGCTGACCTGGAATTCACTGTAGTCTCAAGCTAGCCTCAAATTCACAGTGCTCTTCCTACTCTGCCTCCTGATTGCTGGGACGTCCGGCCATATTAATGAATTTTGAAAACACTTTATGTCTTTGTCTTCTAAGGTGACATTTCCAGTGAGAGTTTTCCATCTTCTGGGTGTGGACACTTTGGTGGTCACCAATGCAGCTGGAGGGCTCAACCCCAAATTTGAGGTTGGAGATATCATGCTGATCCGTGATCACATCAACTTACCTGGCTTCTGTGGTGAGAACCCTCTCAGAGGCCCCAATGAGGAAAGGTGTGTATCTTTATCCTTTGTTTAGAATTCCTACAGCTTGAGGATCTTGTCTGGGAGGCAGCTTCTATAATGCCTTCTATCTGTGCCCTAGGTTTGGAGTTCGTTTCCCTGCCATGTCTGATGCTTATGACCGGAACATGAGACAGAAGGCTTTCAGTGCCTGGAAACAAATGGGGGAGCAGCGAGAACTACAAGAGGGCACCTATGTGATGTTGGCAGGCCCTAACTTTGAGACCATTGCAGAGTGTCGTTTGCTGCAGAAGCTGGGGGCAGATGCTGTTGGTGAGAAGGGGAATTTGGCTGGAAGTTTAAGGAAAAGAACTGGTAACAATGAGAGTGGGGAGGTGTGCTGGCTGAAGCATTAAACCACTGGACACTGGTTGCTTCAGCACTGTCACCTACTAATTGACTATTTGTAAGAATTCTAACAAATATCAGTACAACCACCTTCTGTACCTGTGGCTGGAAGGGGGACTTATGTCATTAACACTAACTTGAGAATTATCACAAATAACACATGTGCCACCAGGCGTGGTGGAGCATGGCTTTAATCCCAGCACTTGGGAGGCAGAGGTAAGAGGATTGTCATGAATTCAAGGCCACCCTGAGTCTGCATAGTGAATTCCAGGTCAGCCTGGACTAGAGCAAGACCCTACTTTGGAAGCAAAACAAAACAAAGAACAACAACAAAAACACATATGCCATGACAATATTTGTAAGAAATTTGTAAGTCTCTCAAAAGCTTCACACACTTACAGGGACACAGTATAGCATAAGCTCAGTACTAATTTAGCTGCTGTTTTGGATACTTGTGAAAATGTTAAATTCTCAGTGAATCTCAGAATAACAGCAAGACTAAAGCATGATCAGAAAAGAAGTCATTTGAAGGTCTTCCTCTCTCTTCCCATCAGGCATGAGCACAGTACCAGAAGTGATAGTTGCACGGCACTGTGGACTTCGTGTCTTTGGTTTCTCACTCATCACCAACAAGGTCATCATGGATTATGAAAACCTGGGGAAAGCCAATCATGAGGAAGTACTACTGGCTGGGAAGCAAGCCGCTCAGAAACTGGAACAGTTTGTCTCCATCCTTATGGCCAACATTCCTCTCCCTGGCAATGCTAGCTGACCAGCCTGGAGTGGTCTGGCACTTTCCTAATGGGTTCCAAGTATCTACTGCCCTCACCGGGGTTATGTGCCTTTGCCCTTAGGGCATTTCCTCCTTCCTTTCTGCTACTACCTATCTTTCACATTCCACATGTTCTACCAGACCATTCTGCTACCAGGTCCTCATGCTCATTTGCCATCTCAGAGCAATTTGCTTCAGCCTGCATTGTTCTGTAAGAGCTGGGGCCCACGGCCTACCATACTTGGAGATGTGTCCCGTGGCTGAATGCACACCTTTTAACTTCAAACAGTTCCTTCACTGGGCTTATGAAATGATGCTTTCATGTACCTGTGGGCTCAGTTCTGAATAAAGAGAGATGAAATAATGAAATAATGAAATAATCTCTTCTTTTTTTTGTATAATTGGGATGCAGTGCGGCTTCGCAGACAAGTAACTAAGAAAGAAGATGAAATACTGGCAGAAGATGAAGAAAGGCAAAATGACAAACAATGTTACAAGACGAGGAATGGATAACAGAGCATCTGAGGACTACCTCCTTCAGACCTGTCTTTCCTGGCTGCTTGCAAGAATAGCTGAACTTCCCTGATCTTACTTCTGTTTGCTAGTTATCTTTTTCCTTGCATTCTTCTCTTCATACTCTAATTTTACAACCACTCACCTTCACTCCATTCTGACAGAGTTGAAAGATGTCCTTCTTTCTGTCTGCTGGTCAGGTTTCTGCCTGCCAGCCCCAGGCAAACACATGAACTTGGTTCACACTTTTTCTCCTTGAGCATCACCTTCCATCCTGCTCTCAGGCCTTCAACCCTGTCATTTTGGATTGGTCAGAACCTCCCTGTGACACTGCATGTAGGTGTTGCTGATGTTGGCTACTATAGTAATTTTGCTTATCAGCTTGCACCCAGCTGGCTGGCCTGCTTGGAAAGCACGCTACCCTCCCAGGCCTATGTGCCTTTTAAGACAGGGCAGTGCCACATAAGCTCTTATGGTGATGACATTATTAGTTGTTAGTAGTATCACATGAAAGGTATTTTGGAGAGGAAGTTTTTGAGAACTCTCAAGAAAATCCTCCTTTCGTAACTGACCTACTTAGCTCAGTCAAGCCCAAAGCAGAAACATCCTGGAGTGGTCCTATCACTCTTCATTAGTTCTTTGTACCTCTAACTACCACTAAAACCCTTGCAGGAGCTTTAGACAACCTGTTAGTTGCTTTTGAGAGCTGGTTTAGAAGGAAGTACTACACTTCATTTATATATGTATAATTACAACCCATTCATCCAATGAGGTGATCTATAGATAATTCTCTCTCTCTCTCTCTCTTTTTCTCTTTTCCTGGGTTTTCAAGTTAGGGTCTTACTCTAATCCAGGCTGAGTTGGAATTCACTCTGAAGTTCTACAGTGGCTTTGAACTCACAGTGGTCCTCCTACCTCTGCCTCCCAAGTTATCACTATACCCAGTGATAATTCTCTTTCTTATTGAATATTCCTTTGTATATCACTTAGTTAACAATGAAAAAAATGAATCTAGGAATACACCTTCTCAAGTGCTCTACAGTCTATACAATTATAAAGTTCTATTGTGTAAGGCTTACATGAAATAGATACAGGTTACATGAAATAGATACAGGGGCACGTATACACATAGAAGTATTACTTTAGTTGGGCAAAGTTGTATAGAAAACTCCGAAGTTAGTCTCTTCTCTCCCTTTAAAATTTATTTATTTATTTATTTATTATTTTTTTGTTCATTTTTATTTATTTATTTGAGAGTAACAGAGAGAGAAAGAGGCAGATAGAGAGAGAGAGAGAGAATAGGCACGCCAGGGCCTCCAGCCACTGAAAATGAACTCCAGATGCGTGCACCCCCTTGTGCATCTGGCTAACGTGGGTTCTGGAGAACTGAGCCTCGAACCGGGGTCCTTAGGCTTTACAGGCAAGCGCTTAACCACTAAGCCATCTCGCAGCCCTTAAAATTTATTTATTTATTTAATTTTTAAATTTTTTTTGTTCAGTTTTGTTTATTTATTTGAGAGTGACAGAGAGAGGAAGAGGTAGATAGAGAGAAAGAGAGAATGGGCCTGCCAGAGGTTCCAGCTACTGCAAACGAACTCCAGATGCGTGCGCCCCCTTGGGCATCTGGCTAACGTGGGTCCTGGGGAATCGATCCTCGAACCGGGGTCCTTAGGCTTCACAGGCAAGCACTTAACCACCAAGCCATCTCTCCAGCCCTTAAATTTATTTTTAATTGATTAATTTTTTTCAAGGCATGGACTCTCACTAGTCCAGGCTGACCTGGAACACAGCGATCCTCCTACCTCTGCCTCCCAAGTGCTAAGATTAAAGGCATGTGCCACTATGCCC